>OZ010794.1:552981760-554339618 GCA_963932465.1 Maratus speciosus
AAAAGAAGGATAAAATAGTATAGATTTTAATATTAAACGACATTTCATATTCATTAAAATGCAATTTAAAAAAAATTACCCCACATTTTCTTCTTTTATAAACTATTTTTAACCGTAGATAAAGAATGGCATCAAAAAAAGAAAACTATGTCGTGATTGTGATGAATAAATTTAACTTTAATTTTTAAAATAAAAAAAATAATGAACACGTAAAATATGAGATATTAGTAGGAATTTCTCATAGGTAAAGTAGGAAAAACGTAGTTCTGCCCCGTTTATTCAAATGTTTCCCACGGATTTAATCGTGTTTGTCGACTTCTATATATTAATATATATATAATTTCTATATATTAATATCAGGGCCAAAACTACCCTTTTTCGCACCCGTGGCAAACATGGATTTTACCCCCCCCCCCCCCTTGAATAGAAAATTTACCACGAGAATTTTAATAAATCTCTAATAGCGATTTTGAAAATTTTAAGTGTGTAATCATTAAATACGTATGCTGGACTTGCTGGACTACACTGTTAAAAATTTGCAGCATTCTGGCAGGTCATTTGACCGTTTTTTCCGAAAACGGTTACACAACCGTAATTTCAACACTATTCTGACCATATCATTGGCCATTTTATGGTCAGAATATAGTTAAATTATGGTTATGAAACCGTTTTTTCAAAAAACGGTCGAATGACCTGCCAGAATGCTGCAAAAATTTTAACAGTGTATGTAATCAGCTTTGTCAAATATTGATTCATTAAAAGAAAACCGAAACGAAAGGAATCGAAATATATTCCGCTTTAAACATGTTTCCATCTTAGCAGGTATAATTGTTCATATTCTTTGTCTTGAAAATATATAATTTTTTCTTTAAAGACCGGATCCCGTATACATAGATTTTATTTTCAAAGATTTTACAAAGTTGTAGTATTGAGGCGTTTAAAGTCACATCATGCTATATGAATTATGAGGCTAAATTAGTCACACGAAGACATTCGCAAGGTAATATTAAACCTATGGGAGCGTTCTTGACCAATATCTCGCTTGCATTTTATTACTTTTAAATATTTTTTGTTTTTCATGCGATACCTGAGATCAATATCTAATGTTATGCTTTTATACCTTTCGTGTTTGGTTGCATTTTTTTTTCCTTTTTTTTTTTTTTTTTTTTTTTTTTAAATATTCGGACACTTTCATTTTTGGAAAACTGTTTGGAACACGTTCTGAAATTTAAATGAATTTAAAAATTGCAACCAATCATTAAAACAATGCAACCAAATTCGAAAAATTAAAAACGCACAACGTTAGATATAGACCTCAGGTATTGCATGAAAAAAAAATTTAAATATTGAAATTCAAGCAAAAATTCTGATTGAAACAGCTGATCAATGCGAAAACAAAAATGTTTATACGGCCTACAATCATAAATAAATTGGTATTTCATTTGATAAATGGTATCACTGAGATCATTAAACGGATATAGTTTCAAAAATCCCTACCGGCTCGGTCTACAGACGCAGGTAGATTTCGAAGTTAAGTGCTAATTCCAACAACAAAAACTAAATCATGATTAGAAATAAACCCGCTTTAACAATTTTATCTGGCCGCTTTTGACGAGTGCTTATTTCATTTTTATATAAGAGCTGGTTTTATCAGAATCATGTTAAGGCGGTATTAAAATATATATATACTTTTTCATGCTCAACAACTCGAAATTTTCTGGCACATTTTCAGATTCATTTTTAAAAGAAAAAAAAATGAAACTTGCTGATAGGATTTTCGAAGTGATTCATAAGAGACGTGTGTTTTTATTTTTCGTTCAATTAATTAAACTTGATTTATAAACAATTCTCAGAAGGACAATATTTTTCGTTTCCAACACAATCGCTTCGAGAAATTCGGTTCAAAATGCCCACTTTGACATCATTTATTGAAATATATTCCGCCTCTATCAAAAAATTGACAATTACGGTACATTATATAGCTTCTGAATAAGAGAATCTACCAATTGGATGCGTTTGAGAGCAAAAATGAAGTTAAAAATGAGTCAGAAAATAAGCAGTTTGGATTTGAGTAATACGATATTTTTTTCTCCAACCTCTATGTATTTTTAATTTGTTTTTGCTGCAAGAATTGGTCCTATCAAAAACTTGTCAATATAAATGTTGTAGATAACATTAAGAAGATACATAATAAATTCATTCGGATTTAATATCTTGTGAATTGACGAAGTTATGCATTTTATTCTTCTTCAACCCCCCCCCCTTTTTGCTTTCATTTTATTTATTTATTTATTTATTTTTGCGGTACGAATTGGTCCTATCAAAAACCTGTCAGCATAAAAGTTGTAGATAATATTAAGAAGATTTATAATAAATTTAATTGGATCTGATATCTTGAGAACTGACGAAGTTACTGTGGAGAATTGCTCCTCGATCAATTTAATTGAACGGTAGCGATGAGAAACAAATCTCTCTACCATAGAAAATAAATGAAGAGTTTTATTAGAAGTTCTTGACTATGTAGATTACAACAAAAAATAATAAATTAATAAATTAATAACGTGGGTCGTTGACTTATATGATTCGCAGAAACCCTGAGTCCTTGTAGATTCAAATTTGTGATATAGTTCAGTATAGAACGTCACATTCAGCAAAGAGTTTGTTGGTCGGATGGCTTTTACGGGGAGGTTTCTCGCCGTCCCACATAAGTTCCGAGCACCTGGCTCAATTTTCACGGCTCCTCTTGTGCCTTCAGCCCGGGAAAAAAATCTCTTTTCCACTCGTCCGTGCGAGCAAAACACACACTCCATTTCCCGACTCCAAACTGATCCCCCAAAGTTATTTTCCTCCGAAAAATGTTCATTCTTCCGGACCCCGTGAGAAAACTTTAACCATCCATCTCTGTCACCTTAAAGGCATTAGCGAATTCCTTTGCGAGACCTAACAGGGTGGTCTGTAGCAATCTCCTAAACCGTGAGAAAAATCTCCACTAGTCTTTCTATGCACCTGGGTGAGATGTATTCAGTTATTCTTTAGGAAGACTTCTTCCCACATTCTCTGAAAACAGCGAAGTTCACTTCTTTACAACACCCCCCTCTAAAAGACGATTCTTCCGGCTTGAATAAAGAATCTTATAATCAGTGGATGATCACAACAAATTCCAATATCTCAGAGAGGCAGATGAAATATATAGAATTATCAATGCGCGCTCTGGTGCATTACACTTAAAAAAATACATATATATACATAAAAAGATCAAAAATTACCAAATGAAAAATTTAAAAAAACACTTCCTTGACTTATAAAGCATAAACAAATTAAATTATTATTTTTTTGTACAAAAGTACTTTTAGCCTTTAGTATTGAATGAGTCTATTCCGCACGACTTAAATAAACTACATGTGCAATATCTCGTCCAGGTCTATGCTTTATTGCATAATGATAGGGTTGCAGTGTGAGAGCCCATCGTAAAAGCCCCGGATTGTTCCCAGAATTTCGTTTAAGAAAAACTAAAGGATTGTGATCGGTTTCTATAGAAAATAGTTGGCCGTCAACATAGTGACGCAATTTCTTAATTGCAAAGATAATAGCTACACATTCCTTCTCAGTCGCACAAAAACTTTTTTCAGTTTCCGAAAATTTCCGCCTTAAGTAAATTATGGGATGTTTCCCCACCTCACGTTGTGCTAAAATAACCCCAATACCCTTTTCAGAAGCACCCGTTTGTATGATAAATTCCTTAGAATTGTTGGGAGCGTACAAAATGGGTTCTTCCGTAAGTTTCGTTATCAACAGTTGAAAAACTTTTTCCATTTCGTTACTCCAAGTTTCCTTTTCCCTTATATTTTTACCTTTAAGTGCGCGCGTTAATGCTTCCACAATAACTGAGTAATCTTTTATGTACCTTGAGTAGTAACCCACCATACCCAAGCATAGACGTATCTCAGTTTTGTTTTTAGTGGTTGGTAAGTCTAATATAGCACAAATTTTATTTTCTGCCGGGGTGCGTCTCCCGTCGCCTACCGCATTCCCCAGATATTTGACCGTTTTTTGTGCAAACTTGCACTTAGCTAATTTGATCTTTACCTTAGCTTCTTCGACTCTCATGAGCACTTTTTCTAGGTGCTGCAAATGATCCCCCCAAGTTTCCGAAAATACGGCCATGTCATCAAGGTAAGGTAAACAAAATTCCTCTAAACCTCTTAACATTTTATCCATAAATTTCGAAAATCTATAGGACGCGTTTAACATTTCAAAAGGCATGGATTATGGAAAGGCATGGATATAGGAGCCGAAACAAGTTACAAATGTGGCCAACATTTGCGCCCTAGCGGTCAATGGAATTTGCCAATATCCTTTCGTGAGATCCAAAACTGTTATATACTTCGCACTGGCAACTCTCTCTACCCTATCCTCTATGTTTGGTAAGGGAAAAAACTCGACCCGCGTGATCTCGTTTAACTTTCGGTAATCAATACAAGGACGAGCGTCCTTCCCAGAGGCCTCTACCAGAATCATCGGGGAGGTGAAATCTGACTCCCCTTCAACGATTATATTTAACTCTAACATTCTTTTGATTTCTTTCCTCAAAATTTCCGTTTGTCTAGGCGAAGATCTGTAAGGTTTTATCTTCACAGGTTTATATTCTAATAGTTCCACGTCATGCTCTATTAAGTCAGTGCGTCCCGGATCATTAGAAAATAAAGATCTAAATTTATCTAATAAATTTCTCAATTGCTCTATCTGCGCCGACGTACATCTAGAACTCAAATTGCTGTCTTTAATAACATTTTTAAAATCATAAATCTCAGTCCCCGCTTTTGGAAATGCTATGTCCAACTCTTGATTTTTCTCGGCCTCATCTATCTCTTGCGCCACAAAATTCACTAACTCAATTCTTCTTAGATATGGTTTTAAGAGATTGACGTGATATATTTGAGCCTTTTCGCGCCTACCTGGCAGATTCACTATATAATTTGTCTCTGAGATTTTGGACTGAATTTTCCCTGCACCTATCCACGATACCGATAGTTTGTTCTTTTCGTTGGTAGCTAGAACCAACACTTCGTCACCCACCTTAAATTTCCGTTCTACCGCCGTTTTGTCATACCACAACTGTCTTTTTTCACGAGATTCGGTTATATTTTCCACTGCTATTTCCTGACAGTGTTTTAGCCTATTAACCAAATTAAATACATATTCAGTAACTAACTCATTCTCTTCCTCTCCTCCCGTCCATTTTTCAAAAAGCAACGATTCGGGAGTTCGTAAATTTTTCCCATGTACTAACTCGGCAGGAGAAAAACCCGTAGAATCATGAGTTACCATCCGCAAGGCTAATAACGCATACGGCAAATTTCCCTCCCAACTTGCGCCATTTTCAATGCACAAAACTTTCTATAATCTTTTCCCTGAGCGATGCCATCGCTCAACCAAATTACTTTGTGGCCGACAAAACGACGAGTGAGTTAACTTAACTCCAAATTTCTTTAAGAATGCGGTTAACTCGCTTACAAAATATCTTCCGAGATCTGTTTGTAACTCTCTGGGATATCCTAATCTGCTAAATACCCACATTAATGCTTCAATTATAGTTTCCGATCGGGCATTAGATATCGCAACAGCCTCCGGATACCTGGACGCCACACAAATAACTGTTAAAATAAACCTATTCCCTTTTTCAGACTTCGGTAATGGACCCACAATGTCAGCGGATAACTTCGAAAAAACTTCTCCAATAATCGGCACACGTCTGAGAGGAGCTTTTCCTATTTCCCTAGGTTTCCCAATCCTCTGACATGAATCACATGTTTTGACAAAATCCTCTATCTGTTTTATTACATTCGGCCAAAAGTAAAGACGCAAAACCTTATCCTTTGTTTTCATTTCACCAAAGTGCGATGAAATCCCCTCATGACAGGCTCCTAAAACGTCTAATCCGAATTTCGAAGGCACCACTAACTGCAGTCTCTTCCCACCACGATTGTCAAAAGTTTTCCTAAGCACCAAGTCATTCATAATTTCATAGTGAGATTTCTTGGCTCTCGCTTTTTCCCTAACTTCTTTTAACGAAGGATCAACATCCTGTTCCTTTTTAAATTCCTCACGACTAATCCGTGCTAAATTTCCGAACTTGTCATTTAAATCCGCAGGTAACAATACACTTTCCGAGGTTTCATTTTCCGTTAACTTCTCTAACTCCTTTTCGCATTGTTCTGCAAACTCGTCCGATTCACATTCTAACTCCACGACCTGCTTTCCCTCACCCCTTTCGCAATTCGTATTCACACTAGCCCCTTCCATCAAACTAAAAGTATCTTTCTTTGCCACCGATCTTGTCAATACCGCATTTACTGCATTAACTTTTTTTCTGGCTAATTCAATTATCTTTTGCGTTTTATTTCCTAAGAGATAATAATGCAAGTCTGCTTCTTTGTCTACAACCCCAACTTCCGTGTTTAGCGAACCCAATCCATCAAAATCTATCTCTATGTGAGCGACAGGTAAACAGCGAATTTTAGAATCCAAGGGCTGTTTCACGAAGATATAATCTCCTGTCAATTGTTCCTTTTTTACATGTTCCTCACCACACAAATTATAATTGGTACCTGTATCTCTGAGAGTGACAATGTCACGCCCATTTATTTTCGCTCTACTAAGATAAGGTTTGAACCCTTCTTCATAATCCGACGTTTTACTCACATGATTTACTTTAGCGGTATCTTTCTCCTTCTTTTTTAACTGCGGACAATTGGCTCTAAGGTGAGCTGTTGAATCACAAGGGAAACACCTGTTTACCCTCCTTTTTTCAAGAACACGATCCCTTTCTGTCAATATATTCTTGTCCCTCCAATTGAAACTTTTATCAGCGCTTTTATTCTCCATCCCCGAGCTATTTTTCTCGAATCTCTTATCAAAAAAATGTCTCGAATTCCCTGTTTTCTTTTGGGAATTTTTCACTACCTCTAATTCATCTAAGCGTTTCACTAAAACTTCTGGGTCAGTGAAATTTGACCAGACATCAATCAGATGATCCTTTAATTCTTGAGGGGCTCTTTTTTAAATTTGATCAGTGATCAAAAGATTCTTTAATTCCTCAAAATTAGTGATTTTTAAAGAATTTAACCACCCCTCTAGATAGCTATTCAATTCGAAAATTAAATCACGCCACGGATTATTTGGATTTCTCTGGTGTTGATTAAATTTTAGTCTATACGATTCTGCATTTAATTTGTACCTTTCACATAATCATAATTATCAATCAAATTTGATGGCTCTCTAAGAATTAATTCTGCCACATTTACCGGTAGGAGCGCTAATAAATTTGTCACTAATTCATCATCTTCTAAATTACATTTTTTTGCCTGCCTCTCAAACAAATTTAAGAATAAAGATATTTCTGATCGACTCTCATCTAAACGATGTATTAAGGATTTTAAGAGCAATTTATTGCTTCTCTCTGCACCATGATTTGATGTTAAGCTACGCGTTTCTGCTTCTTGCGATAATTTTAACTTTTCGAGTTCATAAGCCCTGTCTTTGTCTTCATCCTCACTTTCTAATCTCTTTCTTTCTTTTTCCTCTGCTACAAGCGCTTCTCGATCTTGTAGTATATTTTTGGCTTGTGCCAATGCAAAATCTCTATCGAAATCTTCAGCCGCTTCTATTTTTTTAACTATTTTTGCAATCGTGTCGCTCTCATCTATTTGAACATCTAATTCACTCGCCAGGATTTGCAAATCTACCTTTTTGAAAATTTTCCACTCTGGCATTTTTGAAAAATTAACCCCAAAAACTAATTTACATAAATATCAGATCAAAATTTTAACAGAAAAAATACATACATACACAAAAAATATAATTCAGTTATACATTTACAAAACAGTTAGAAATATAATTTCCCCTTTTTATAACTTATATTAAAAAAAACGGCAATATGTTTCACTCCTGCAACCCATCATCGCGCAAAATTTTCACATATTAAACGTCTTTGCCAGATCACGACAAATACATTTTCCCGAAAGAAAAACCAGAACATTAAAATATCAAATTTTAAATACAGCTCAAGCAAAATTTTCCTAAACAAAACTTGTTATTAACAGAATAAACACACTGAAAATTTTCCTGACAGTAAAAATTATTAACATTTCTCTCTCTCTCTCTCTCTTTTTTATCTAGTATTATTACTTTTCCTTTGAGAGGAAAAAAAATAACTGCTCTTTATCATTGAAATCTACTGAGACATTTCTCGTGTCACAAACAATAACCCACGGACACACAATAGCCAGCTTAAGGCAAAAGGAAATTAAACTCAACGGAATGCCACTGAGATAAAAGAATTTGTATGCTCACCCCTTTTGAAGACAGGATCCGTTGTCGTCCACCCAGCTGTTCCGAATAGCTGACTCTGTCAATCAACGTTGTCACTATGATGTTCTTTTAGCTCCAGAGAATTATAATCCACACAGTTTTTCCAGATTGACCCAAGATACACAGTCTAAACACCAGGTAGTCAGTTCTAAGGAATGTTTCTTTCCAATAATCCTTTACTTTGTCGCCACTAATAGCACTTGATAAAAAGTTCTGTAAATCACAACAATGCTTGTCACTATCACCACTGCACTTCACAAATGTTCCTTGAGGACCTCTATTGTTCTACTGATCATCTTGTCAACATAAATCGTCTGCTTGCCACTAGTTGTGGAGAATTGCTCCTCGATCAATTTAATTGAACGGTAGCGATGAGAAACAAATCCCTCTACCATAGAAAATAAATCAAAAGTTTTATTAGAAGTTCTTGACTATGTAGATTACAACAAAAAATAATAAATTAATAACGTGGGACGTTGACTTATATGATTCGCAGAAACCCTGAAGTCCTTGTAGATTCAAATTTGTGATATAGTTCAGTATAGAACGTCACATTCAGCAAAGAGTTCGTTCGTCGGGTGGCTTTTACGGGGAGGTTTCTTGCCGTCCCACATAAGTTCCGAGCGCCTGGCTCAATTTTCTCGGCACCTCTCGTGCCTTCAGCCCGGGAAAAAATCTCTTTTCCACTCGTCCGTGCGAGCAAAACACACACTCCAATTCCCGACTCCAAACTGATCCCCCAAAGTTATATTCCTCCGAAAAATGTTCATTCTTCCGGACCCCGTGAGAAAACTTTAACCATCCATCTCTGTCACCTTAAAGGCATTAGCGAATTCCTTTGCGAGACCTAACAGGGTGGTCTGTAGCAATCTCCTAAAGCGTGAGAAAAATGTCCACTAGTCTTTCTTTGTACCTGGGTGAGATGTATTCAGTTATTCTTTAGGAAGACTTCTTCCCACATTCTCTGAAAACAGCGAAATTCACTTCTTTACATTATGAATTTTTTCTCCCTAAAACCCTATTTTTTGCGTCCCTTGAGCCCATTTTTAATTTTATAAAAAATCTGTGATACATAAATTTTTGACGCTATTTATAGAAGTAATAAAAACTTTAAACTGATTTGATATGTACAAAAATTAAGAAGTTATGGGTTTTTTTCGGTTTTTACAAAACCCCTCCCTATTTCCATCACCTTGGTCCGATTTTATCCATTAACGAACTTGACCGAGATTTCGTGTATCAGTTTGGAAGAGATTTGTGCAGAATAACGGAAGTTATCGTGTCCATAAAAAAAATTATACACACACACATATACCGGTTGTCCTAAAAAGGACTGACTGATTTTAAAATTCAATAACTTGCAAACGGTGACAGATATTTAAAAAATTCTTGCAGGAGGGTTATGCATAAGGTCAAAAGTTTTTTTACAGTGATTTTCGATTTTAGTTCGAATTACAAACAATAGATGGCGCTGTAAGCAATAGGCGTAAAAACAGGCTCGATTTTTTGGTCGATCTCTTCTTCTATGCGGAAAAAGGAGATGGAAATGTATTAAGTGGGTCCCGAAGGACCAAAAATCGAGCCTGAATTTACCGTCCATTGATCGCAGCGCCATTTATTGTTTGTAATTCAAACTAAAATCGAAAATCACTGTAAAAAAATCTTTTGACATCATGCATAACCCTCCTGCGAGAATTTTTTAAATATCTGTCACCGTTTGCAAGTTATTGAATTTTAAAATCAGTCAGTCCTTTTTAGGACACCCTGTATATATATATATATATAGATGTTTAATATAAGTAATAATAGATGGCAGCACCAAATTTGTCTCTTTAAGATAGCTCTCATTTTTAATTTTTCTAGCTCCATTTCAGTTATAATTCATACACCAGGGGGTATTTTTAGCTAAATTTTGACGATATTGTTAAATTGTTATTAATTAATTTAATAGTGCATTTTAAATAATGTAATTAATATCTATTTCTTTTATATTAGATTAAATGTGTTTTACAAGGTATTTCAAATTTTATTTCACAATGTATTAACTGCATCCTTTGGTATCATTTACTGTGATTTCTTGACTGTTTTATTCACCTTAATCTTTTTGATATACTAGTAGACATGTGCGCATGGATTTTTGTAAAATACTGAAATATTAATCGGTATGGTGTTTATTATTTATATTTTATATCCTATAAATATTTAAATACGTTTTATTGATTCTTCCATTTCATATTATTTGTTTCTATTCTGCTTTCATTTTTAATCAATTCACTTGATTTTAGTGGTTGTTCGGGCACAGGGGAAAATAATTTTTAGCTTTAGCTTATTTTTCCCACAGAAAACAACCATTTTGCTTATATCATTGAATTCTGTGCCCTTGATAACGTAATTCAATGTATAAGCTTTTCAATTTTTGTCGGTGTCCACTTTTTTCTTTTTTCTTCCATAATAATTCTTATATTTTTTTTTTTTTTAATACTTACAGCTTTAATTCATAATAATTGACGGTGGTAGGTTATGTTTAATTAATGGTTATATATATATATATATATATATATATAAAATGGTGGGTTTATACTTTTTGGTGTATAGTCGATTGGGTACATAATAGAATTCAATTTTTAGCTTATTGCTGGATTCTATTACAGAAATCGACTATATTTTTTGCTTATATATTTATTTTATGTACTCCTGAAAAAGTGAAATACTATATAACCTTCCGGCTTCATCCATCCATTTGATCTATTGTTTGTTTTCGATACGTCTTTTAATGGTTCAACATTATTTAGCTGGTTATTTGTATCTTTTGTCTTTAATAGGATTTTTATCAAAATTTGGTGGTTTTTCATAGGTTTTATATGGATTAATCGTCCGCAATGTGCTAGTGAATTAGCAGTATTGTGCTCGATTCTGTATTACAAGTTAAAGGTTCCATCTTTATTTTGTATAATGTCAGTGTTATGAATAGTAGCTAAATTTATTAATTTAATTTTAGTAATTGGAAATAGATGATGATTTGTAATTATATAATGGTTATATATATATATATATATATATATATAGATAGATAGATAGATAGATAGATAGATAGAGAGAGAGAGAGAGAGAGAGAGAGAGAGAGAGAGAGAGAGAGAGAGAGAGAGATAGTTTTTTATTGAGGGTGGTTTTGGGTTCTAGGGGTCATGATCGGTGTAAATCTGCAAAATTTTTTCAAAAATTCCAACATAGGGGAGAATGTAATTGGTAGTGTTTCATACGAAATCTACCTAAAACAGTACATATTACAGAAGATTAGAATATTCCACTAAGTATATTTTTCAACAACCAAAGTAAGTTTTTTTGTTGGAGATTTGAAGCAATTAATAGATAATCTTAAAGATTTATATATTTTTGCATGGTAAAATGATAGAATCTCTTTTTATATTTATTGATATAAGTGGGAAAAAAATTTGACATAAACTAATCTTTTAAATATTTTTATGAAACTAGTGATCTCAACTACTTTATTGACAGACTTTTTAAATTTTACAAGAGATAAATGCATAACATTAGTCAGTGAAATAATCTGTTGTCATTTTTATTGTAGCTATTTTATAAGGTAAAAGTATTTCTTACATAAAAGATATTTATTTTTTGAGTCCACTTTTTCATGTCAATGTTTGCTATCTTTAAAATAGTAAAACATATGTTATCAATAATTGGTAAATAAAATATGCCATTGTAGTGTGCAATAAAATATGTTTTGAAGAAATTTTCATACCTATCCATTTGATACCTGGAAAAATATGTATGCATTATAAAAATTACAAAAATTATTAAAATTAAACAATAATTCTTTTTTAATTGAAACTATCGTGCCAATAAGTTACAAAATATTGAAGTATTCTTTTAAACAATGCTGTGAAGTTAACATTCTATACACTTAAAATTACTGTCTAAATATGAAAATTGTCTCATTCATCTACACTCTGCAACACTTTTAAAATTATATAAATTTATTGAATATAAAATGTCTGTTGAGATGAAAATAAAGACATGAGTGTGCGAAAAATAGATAATTTACTGCTACCAATTCTTAGAAGCCGACATACATGATTAAATCCGCGCGGAACATTTGAAATATCGGAGCAAAACTATAGGTTTTTCACGGTTTTTAAGAAAATTGAAAAAATTGTCTTATTTTTGAAATGGCATACTGCGCTTGCTATTGAGTGTATAAAAAAGTTGTAAATATGAAAGTTGTAGAGAATTTTGTCCTCTTTCATATTGTACTGGACATATAATATGCTACGATAACGGGTCTCGAGATATTTAAAAAAAATCAAAAAAGGTCCCAAAATTTTGTTGTTTTTTGGTCACAGAAAATTTAGTCTTAAGAAATTTTGTTCGAAAATTTGGTTTTTCCATGTTGGCATCATTATAAACAAGTCAGAAAAAAAATCTTCTACCCGATTTTTTGCAGGTAAAATGTACATTTCCCCTGGACTATTTCACTTATAAACTCTTTTAGTCATATTAGCCAAGAAAAATATTTCCTCTTCGTCAACTATACATCACCCTCAATATTATAGAAAAATGAAATTATATCGAATTTCTTCTATTAAATTTTAAAAAAAATCCTCGATAAGAACAAGAATTTTAACATAAAATATCGAACATTTGAATGTGAAATAACCTTTTATTTATACCAAAAAAATATTTTTGTTTCAAATTCTAGCTGACATTTTGATTTTCTGAAACTATTTTAGTCATATTAGCCAAGAAAAATATCCCCTCCTCGCTAACTATGCTTCACCATCATCATGTATCATTATCAATATTACAGAAAAATGAAATTATATCGAATTAGTGCTATTAAATTTTTTAAAAGGCCCTTCATAAGAAGAAGAATTCGAAAACACGTAATAAAATATCGAATATTTTAATGTAAAATAGCCTTATTAACACCAAAAATTCATTTTTTAAAAATTTTAATCAGACATTTTTTTGTCTTAGTAATATTAGCCAAGAAACTATCCTCGTTAACTATACATCACCATCATTATGCAACATCATCAACATCATATAAAAATGAAATTATATCTAATTCTTGCTATCAATTGTTTTAAAGGCTAATCTATAAGAACATTAAAACTCGTAATAAAATATTTGAACATTTTAATGTGAAATAACCTTTTATTCATACCAAAAAAATATTTTTTTTTCCAAATTCTACCTGACATTTTCTTTTCTTCTAAACTATTTTAGTCATATTAGCCAAGAAAAATATCCTCTCCTCGTTAACTATGCATCACCTATTACATCTACAGCTCCATCCTTTGTTTTCTCCTTCAATATAATAATTATTTTAAAGCGTGTAAGTTAATCACCTTAGCGAATGAAACCACCTCTTTTAAATTTGATGCTTCTTTTATCCGATTACACGCGGTAATGGCTCTTTCATTGTTTACGCTGATGCCAACGGCGGGACAGGAGAGATCGAAATCAATACATATTCATGGCCCCGATTTGTAAACAAAGATCTTCCCGCATCGATTTTGCTTTCGGCCGCTTTCTTTTTGCCTCTGTGTTGTAGACTCAAAGGGCACATTTCCCTCATCGGCATCTGCTGAGCGTATAATGCTGAAAAAGGTGATCTGAGATTTTTGGAATGCCAAAATAGACGTGGATAAATTTCAGCAAAGATGACAGATAGTTTTAACTCTTTGTTTATATTAAAAATAAAAAAGGAATATTTTTTTGTAGAAACTAGTGGTTTATATGTTTCATCAGCTCCGTTCCGGTGATACCGCTCATTCGAATATATTGCTCTTTTTTCGGTCTTTTCATTGTTGACTACTCACAGAGCACATTTTCTCCATTGGCATCAGCTGAACTTATAGTGCAAAAAAACTGATCTGAGATTTTTGGAAAGTTGAAATAGACGTGGATAAATTTCGGCAAAGATGATTGATAGTTTTAACTCTTTGTTTATACATTATTATTAAAAATCAAAAATGAATATTTTTATGTAGGTACTGGTGGTTTATATGTTTATGCAGCTCCGTTCCGGTGATACCGCTCATTCGAATGTATCGCTCTATTTTCGGTCTTTTCATTATTGACTACACATAGAGCACATTTTCCCCATTGGCATCAGCTGAACTTATAGTGAAAAAAACTGATCTGAGATTTTTGGAAAGTTGAAATAGACGTGGATAAATTTCGGCAAAGATGATTGATAGTTTTAACTCTTTGTTTATACATTATTATTAAAAATCAAAAATGAATATTTTTATGTAGGTACTGGTGGTTTATATGTTTATGCAGCTCCGTTCCGGTGATACCGCTCATTCGAATGTATCGCTCTATTTTCGGTCTTTTCATTATTGACTACACATAGAGCACATTTCCCCCATTGGCATCAGCTGAACTTATAGTAAAAAAAACTGATCTGAGATTTTTGGAAAGTTGAAATAGACGTGGATAAATTTCGGCAAAGATGATTGATAGTTTTAACTCTTTGTTTATACATTATTATTAAAAATCAAAAATGAATATTTTTATGTAGGTACTGGTGGTTTATATGTTTATGCAGCTCCGTTTCGGTGATACAGCTCATTCGAATGTATAGCTCTATTTTTGGTCTATTCATTATTGACTACACATAGAGCACATTTTCCCCATTGGCATCAGCTGAACTTATAGTGAAAAAAACTGATATGAGATTTTTGGAAAGTTGAAATAGACGTGGATAAATTTCGGTAAAGACGAGAAAAATTTTTAACTGTTTGTTTATACATTATTAACACGTTCACGCCGGCGCGGTGGGTCACACTCGGCTGTCTCAGAGTTGTGAAGACTCCGGCTTTTTGCACACCACTATTATTTTACAGAAAATGTTGTTCTTTTTAGATCGCCCAATTGTTCTAATTAAATAAAACAACATTTTTTGTATTAAAATACTGGTATCCAAAAAGCCGGAGACTGGACAGCTCTCAGACAGCCGAGTGTGACCCACCGCGTCGGTGTGAACGTGTTAATTATTAAAAATCAAAAATGAATATTTTTATGTAGGAACTAGTGACTTATAATTTTCAGTAGCTCTTTTCCTGTTATATGGTTATACAACTCATTCGAATACATTTTCGGTCTCTAACTCCTACAAAGAGCTATATATAGGAATAAGGCTACATAAAACATTTCTCCCCATCGGCTTCTGCTGAGCTTATAGTGCAAAAAAACTGATCTGAGATTTTTGGGATGTTGAAAAAGACGTGGATAGATTTCAGTAAACATGATAGAAAGTTTTAACTCTTTGCTTATACATTATTATTAATAATAAAAAAATAATATTTTTATGTACTAACTAGTGACTTATAAATTTCTATAAATTTCAGTATATTTCTATAAATTTCCGGTTATATCGCTCATTTAAATGTATCTTTTTTTTTTTTTTTTCGGTCTCCAATTCCTATAAATAACTAAATAGGAACTAGGAAGCACACATAAAACATTTGCTTGTAAGATTATCATCTGTGATCTATCATAAATTTCAATGCTTCGATTATTTCGTACTTTCGAATAAATTGCGCTTTCTTTTTATACCGGGTGACGGCAGCAGAGACAACCACCTCATCCAGTTCAAAATTTTCTGGCCTGCAAAATTCAAGGAGGCGTACGAACCATGAGACAACCACCTCATCGAGTTGGAGGCTTAAATTCCAGAATTAGTTAAAACTCGATTCCCATATTAAAACGCAATCGGACTGCCAAGTCTTATTTTGGTGGAAAACACCTAAAAACCCGATTTTAGCGGCCGACTCGTACGTTTACCATTGCGTTTTCCTGCACCCAAAGGTATGAAAACATGGCGGAATGGGAGCAGGGAAACACAATGGTATACCTACGAGTCAACAGATAAAATCGGGTATTTAAGTGTTTTCCACCAAGATGTGACTTGGGAGACCGGTTGCGTTTTAATATGCTAATCGAGTTTTAGCTAATTCTGGAATTTCAGCCTCCAACTCGATGAGGTGGTTGTCTCATGGTTCGTAAGCCTCCTTGAATTTTGCAGACCAGAAAATTTTTCGGCGCCAGTATTATCTTATAGAAAATCTCTTTTTAAAAGAAGGCAAAATTTTGCGCGTTTAACCTAGATTTATTTTATTATAAAAAGATATTGGTAGTTTTCCTGGAGAAATAACGGTATCCGTACGAACCATGTCTCTGTGCTGCCAGCTCCTGGTCTATTTTGTATCTCGGCATGCTCGATATGATGGCAGGTTGGTCTGAAGTTAAGACGATAATTGCCGATGCTATTCAAATATAGAGTTGATTAAGTGGATATAATGAGATGCTACTGTTCATCACTTTTTTTTAATATTCATCTTTTTGTCTGAAGTTAAGACAGTAATTGCGAATTCTATGCGAATATAGATTTAATTTTCACATTTGTTTTGAACGTAAATAAATAGTTTAGAAACTGCTCTTAGAGCTTAAACTTGAAAATCTAGTATGACCAGAAAATAACCGAAGGGCGGATCCATTAATTACGTCGCGTGAATTTCGTGAAATGTTTACCTCTTCTTCCTCTATATCACAGATTGTCACCACGGGTCAATGCAGGTTTTTTTTTTTTTTTTTTTTTTTTTTTTTTTTGGTGGCCCATTTTTTAAAAGATAAAAGTTACTTTTCTGAAATTTATTACATTTTTTTCTGAAAAATAATATTTTGTAACGAAAGATGAAATCTAGTTACTCAAATTCACACAAAGTATTTATTAACAAAATTTGCTCTCTGCTGAACTGGTTTTGTTTTTAAATTACGCATTTTAAAATCTAACAAAATGAAATTAATTAAGGAAGAGTATTTTTTATGGGACTGAATTTTGTGAAGGGGCCTTTTTTATTAAGAGTAATTTTGTGGAGGAGCTTATTTTATTAAGAGGAATTTTGTGAAGGAGCTTATTTTATTGAGTGGAATTTTAGAAAGAGTCATATTTCATTAAAAGGAACTTTTCGAAAAGGCCTGTTTTATTAAAAAGAATTTTGTGAAGAATCTTTCTTTATTAAGTGGAATTTTATGAAGGGCCCTATTTTATTAAAAGGAACTTTGTGAAAAGGTCTGTTTTATTAAGAGGAATTTTGAGAAGGAGCTTATTTTACTAAGGGGAATTTTGAGAAGATTCCTATTTCATTAAAAGGAACTTTGTGAAAAGGCCTGTGTTATTGAGAAGAATTTTGCGAAGAAGCTTACTTTATTAAGTGGAATTTTGTGAAGGGCCCTATTTTATTAAAAGAAACTTTGTGAAAAGACCCGTTTTATTAAGAGGAATTTTGAGAAGGAGCTTATTTTACTAAGTGGAATTTTGAGAAGGGTCCTATTTCATTAAAAGGAACTTTGTGAAAAGGCCTGTTTTATTAAGACGAATTTTGAGAAGAGGCCTGTTTTATGAAATGGATTTTTGTGAAAGAGGCCCTAAAAATACCTCAAATTTTACCTGTATCCAGACCTGGTCACACTCTAGTGATAACACAACTCCCTTATTATGACATCACATTTTATGCAACTATTTATTTATAGCTTATTTTATGCAAAGAAATAAGTTATATAACGATCTATTATATCGATATAAATACTATAAAATCATTAATTTTTTGCATATTTTTACTTCAAGCTGCTGCAATTCAAAGAATGAAAAAATATACCTAATACAACACTGTAAAAAAATACAATTGTTTTTTAATCTGTTTTCAAATTTATATCTCCAAATCTTCTAAAATATAACATAACTGCGAACGGTAATATGTAATAAGCTTTTACCACCCACAATTCTGAAAAACATTTTTTTTTTTTTTTTTTTTTTTTAGAAGCATAAAAAAAAAAAAAACAATTTATTTTGGAGATTTAGAGTAGCATTTATAAAAACGAAGTTTCTTTTGCTATCACTGATTTTCATAAACCTTTCACTACAAGAAGATTGCGATAGAAAAGGGTATTCATAGCATTTGTCGTTCATTTACAGGGACACACAAAAGAAATCGTTTACAGTACTGTCTTTGAGTAACAATGGCTGGAGTGTACGGTTTAAAATTCAGTATGCACTATTAAATTTAATTAATTTTTTCCATGCTACTCGTTATATATAATTTCTGTTCATCATATATAGGGCTGCAAAAAAGTATGCACGTACCATTTTCCTTATTAGAGGAAATTGCTGAAGGGGAATTTTCAACTGAAGTATATGCATTTCTTAAGTGAATTAAATTTTAGCATGCATGTAGTTAATAGATACAAATCTACATATCATATACAGGGCTGCTGAAAAAAAAAATCGGATATTTTTCCGATTGTAGATGGGAACAGTTGAAATTGGATTTTGAAATGTGTTAAGCGTTTCCTTATGGTTGAATTAGACGTAATATTTTAATTTTTTAAACGGTGCAGTTTTGTTACATTATTCTGAATGTGTTGAAAAGAGTTTCATAATCTATGATTAAAGCATGATTTTTTCTTTCTTGTTTTACAATTTGCTTGAAAAAAAAAAAAAAAAAAAACTCCTTTTAACTCTTTAACGGTCGCATTAAATTACGGTTTAAAAATTCAAATTGCTCATTGACACCACTTTTTTGAAAAAGAAACGTTCACCTTATTTAATGTCAGGTAAAATGATGCCATAATAAAGCCAATTCCACTATTCTATAAAACTGGTGGGAATCAAACAAATCTGAATAATCTGAATAAAAGACACAGCCCGTGAATATCACGAGAGCGAGAATTAAGGGGTTAAATTAACTTTATTATGCCAGTTGCGTTCTTAATTGTTTTCATATTTTAGATGTGACAATAAGATAATTACTTAGATTAGTTAATTACTTAACCCTCCGCCAACCCCTCTCACAATGTATCACACTTTGTGGAGCCCTCTCATTCCCTCTTGGAGTGTGACCCACTTAATGGATGATCCTTAAGGGTGTATTCGAAAAAATATTTTTCCACCCTCAACAGCTCGAAATTTTCTGAGACATTTTTCAACAGCTCGAAATTTTCTGAGACATTTTCAGACTCATTTTTAAAAGCAAAAACATAAAACTTGCTGGGGTGATTTCTGAAAACATGTTTAACATGCCGTGTGATTTCATTTTCAGCTCAATTAATTAGAATTTGATTTTTAAACAATTATTTTCTCAGTATGGCCATTTTTTTCATTCCCAGATAGCCCGTTTCGGAAAATTCGGTTCAAAACGCCAACTTTGACAGCGTTTTTAACAGTATTTTCTGCATTTATCAAAAAATTCAGAAGCACCGCACATTATATAGTTTCTAAATAAGAGAATTTCCAAGTTTGATGCGTTTGAGAGCAAAAATGAATTTTAAAATGAATCAGAAAATAAGCAGTTTGGATCGGAATACACCCTTAAGGTCTAATTTATCTCTTGATTATCTCCCAAGTATAATAAATCGTAACTGATTTTATTCTTTTTAACTTCAACTTAGAGTATTGCACCCGAGACCCAAATCTGAAAATTCAACTTAAAGTTAACCCGAAACCCGATTCAAACTCGACAAAAAAATTTTCCTTAACCCGAAACCCGAAGCAATCACGACACACTTCAACACAAAAACTAAATATTAAAATCTGAACCTGAAGTGAAAGAAAATATGGAGTCACTTTAATGTGCACTGCCATATAGAGGCGCTCTGTTTTGCGCTGAATACGAAGTCACTTCGCTGTGCACTGACATATAGAGGCACTTTGCTTTGCACTGAATACGGAGTCACTTTGATCTGCACTGACATATAGAGGCACTTTACTTTGCGCTGAATACGGAATCACTTTGCTATACACGGACACACTGCAAATAGAGGCGTCTTAAATTTAGACACATATGTGACTGAAAAAGAATTTCAGTCACTTAAGTGTCTGAATCTGAAAATTCAGACATAACAGACGTCTAAATTTAAGACACATAAATGTCTTACTATGATCATGCTATAAACGAACCGAGAAACATGTGTAAATTATCCAACAACCGTCTGATTTTAAGACGATACGCTCCAAGCGATAGTTAAACATCATCTTTGGTACTATTCTTAACAGCCAATCAGAACGCTGATTTCCGGGCGTGTCATCTACAGCACCTTCATGAGATAAGAACAGAAAGAATTAAATTTTCACCGCCGCCATTGCTTGGATTAAAAGGATATGTGTTAATCTGGGTATTTATAGAACGAACGAGTAAGTCATATTTAATTCTAATATTTTATTCCGATAGATTTTTGTACCTTTGAATATGAGTGAAATCGTTTATGAAAATTTATCTCTTTTCTGTAGTTTAATGCTAAATTTTTGATTTCACTAACGGTCGTCTGTTATATGCCTTCTTAATGTAACGGAATGGAATATAATTGTTTTGAAAATTAAATAGCAATGCTGTAATTCTATTTGCTTGACCTTTGTAAATAAACGAATGAGTGATAGTTTAATCTTCATTTTCGATAGGGTGATGTGAAATAATTATAATTTGTCTTTGCTCAAAAACAAAACTTGCAACATAGGTTTGAAAAGTTGAATGATTCATCGCTTCATTTATCAGAGATAAAAACATTAAATTGAAGCCATTTGTAACTGTGTTTATTCTATGTTTGTTTTTTACTGTTTACTGACTATAAACGCTTGTAGTATATGACATCAGGCATTTATTTTATTTTTTGTTATTATTATTATTTTGGAGCTAAATATGATGATTCATATTATTATGATATTAGGAAAAGTTTTCAGATTGAAAAAAAGCATTAATATTGTGAAATTTGACTGTATATATTGCAGTTTTTAATCACGGAACTGAAACTTTATAAAGATTTATTCTTATTGATTTTTTAATTTATTATTGAAAATCGTAAATTTTGATATCCAATGTTTCAGATTTAACATTTACCAAATTTCTAAAAATAATATGAATTTTTTATATCATCCAGTAAAATTTTCGAAACATTAAACAAACGGAGAAACATTTTATTCATATTTTGCAGTTTACGTTGCTGTTTAGCAGTATAATTATAAAGTTTAATTAATATTTTTTGTGTTTTTTAAATTGGTATATTAATTTTTGTAATTTATATGCAAGCATTTTTTTGCGATATTTTGTTCATGATTTAAAATTTTTAAAATTGAGTAATGCGAGAAATAATTATTAAATTTCCTTTTACTGCAATCGAATTTGCAACGGTTCTGGTACAAGTAATTGTTGGTACTAAAAAAAATTACACATGATAATTTAGACATAAATAAAGAGTTGTTTATGCCTTGATATGAAGTTTATGTATAAAACTGCCTTATATTTTTAAAAGTTCGTATTTACTTATATGATACAGTATTAAATATATTTTTAAGCCATTTAATAACTGCTTTTTTATGTTCAAAACGTTTTTCAAACAATTAAGAATAGTACGTATACTGCCTGATGTATTTTTTTTTTTTTTTTTACTTTCTATTTTCTTCTGTTTTTTTGTTTTTGTTTTTGTTTTTTTTTCTATTTCTTAGATCAATATTTTCTTATCAAATATATAAAATCTATTTAGCTCATATTCAAAGGATACAAATTTTACAGGAATAAAAAATAAAATAAATTAAATATGACTTATATCGTGTTGTTCCATAAAAAAGAATAATAATGATATAAATTTTTAAGCAATAGCGGGTGAAAATTTTAAATTGAATACGGAATATGTTTAAAGAAAATTATATACATATTCCGAAGAATGATATATAAAATTAGATACCAAACTGGTGTTTACTTTTAACTAAACAATGACAAATTACTACATATTTAAAAAGAAAAAAAATATATTACACATGTTTACTACTTAAAATGACTTAACTATTTTATTTATATGTACTTAAATGACAAATACAAAAATGGCTAAGTTTTGAAATTAGAAGTAATTTTTTTTTTCTCAATGCTATTAAAATAGAATATTTATTTACTATTTTATTATTTACTCATGGTTATATAGCTGTTGTGATTATCATCTGATGCATATGTAAAATTGCCTATGGGGCAAAATCTAATTTTTGAATTATATGAATTTTCCTTTTTTGGGGGGCGGGACGGGAGGGGGATTTTCTTGCCCATTTTCGCGTACACGGGATTTTTTAAATCTCTTTCGACATTCCACCAACTATGATAAACATTTTGAACTTTTAGAGTAGGACAAGATAAAATATATAGATATATATATATATATATATATATCCATATACCTTAAAAACACTTAATAGCGGACACTTCGGGACCGCGAAATTTGTCGGATAATCGGAGATGCCTGCTTTTGTGAGGTAAAAATAATACAAATATGTATGCCTTGCGGATCAAAAAAGTATTCGCTAAATCGAAGTATCCGCTATTCGGGAATGTCCATTAACCTCCATAACGGATACTCCCGAATACCGGGCATCTGTATTTAGCTAACAATACTGCAGGGTTGCATATTTTGCAAAAGGACTCCGTGATTAAAGCATGGGCAGTGCCCCGTTCTCTTACGATTTTAGTTCCCCCAAATTTCATGTGCAATATTTGCGAAGCTTATATTTTAAATCTGTTTCGAAATTGTACTGATTATAATCAATATTTTGAACTTTTAAAGTAAAGTAAGATTAAAAACAAAATTTTAAAAAATCTAATATTTAGATAAATATTTTTTCTTTTTAATCTTATTCTACTCCTGAAACAAAATACTCATTATAATTAGTACAATGTCGTAAAAGATTTAAATTATCAGCTTTATGAAAATTGCATACTAAAATTGGGAGCACCAGAAAATCAGGCGGTATGGGGGTAGAGGGGGCAGGACAACGGCCAGATATTTTCCCAGTATTCAGCGTGGTCAAACATGGCTACATAAAATGCTTACAAAAAATGTCTGCGATTCAGACGTTTCAAGTGTCTGAAATTCAGTCGCAAAAAGTGTCTGAAAAAATTCAGACATTTTAAAATGTCTGAAAATTGAACACTCCGTTTCAGACACTTAAGTGACTGAATTTCAGACATTTTAATTTACAGTGCATATAGAGGCACTTTGCTTTGTGCTGAATACTGAGTCACTTTGATCTGCACTGACATATAGAGGCACTTTGGCACTGAATACGGAGTCACTTTGCTGTGCACTGACATATAGAGGCACTTTGCTTTGCACTGAATACGGAGTCACTTTGCTGTGCACTGACATATAGAGGCACTTTGCTTTGCACTGAATACGGAGTCACTTTGCTGTGCTCCGACATTAGCGAAGCACTTTGCTGTGTTACGCATGAGGGCGCTTTGCTGTGTTCTGATGTATGAGGGTACTTTGGCTGATGGATTGTCAACTTTAAGAAACCTTATTCCGATGTCGGATGGTATCAGTGTTGATCTTCAGGTTTGTTGAATGCGGTAACTTGTCTAGGTAAGATCCCAAACTTTGGAAAACCCGCGATATTCGAAGATTAACTCAAAGTGACAGAAAATTAATCCATATTTTAAAACAATTCAGAAAAAGTATTCCACAATTATATCTCTAATATAATTTTTTACAAGAAACGCATATACACTCATTAATATTCAAATATATAGTTTTTTTCATTTGAAAAGTATTCAGAATTCTTTTGAAAAATCAGGTGAACTCGCACTATACCTGAAAGTGTCAAAACGCAATCCGAAATCGGTCCGAACTCGAAACAAGTAAAGTAAACCGAACCGCAACAAGAAATATTAACGTCAATCCGACCCACGTACCGAAATCACGGGTCGGGTCGGGTCCGGGTAAAATAGGGTTACACAACCTGATGAAGGACTTCACTTCAACTTTTATTGTATGCCACGATATTTGAATTTTCCAGAAAGTGGGATAAGATCTCATTCAAAGGCACCGGTAATCGCTCTTTCATGGTTTATGCTGATGCCAACGGCGGGCCAGAAGAGATCGAAATCAATACATATTCATGGCCCCGATTTGTAAACAAAGATCTCCCCGCATCGATCTTGCTTTTGGTTTCTTTACTTTTTGCCACCGCGAATATTGTTGTGCATTCGCTTGGCACATTTTCTTCATAGGCATACGTTCAAAGGGTGAGAACAGAAAGACTTTTTAAAATTTTTGGAAAGTTGAAAAACACGTGAATTTTTTTCCAGTACCGAGGATAGATAATATAAAATTCTTTGTTAAGATTGTCATAAATTACGAATGAAGTTTCTGAGTCAAGAACTAGTGATTTATAAGTTTAATAGAGAACTTTACGTTGTTCGTTTGGATATATCAATATTTTTCAGTTTTATTTTTCTCCTTTAAAGAAAAATTACAATATGTATATAAATTTACGTTTTATAAGTAAAAGTAAATATTTTGCTCCCCGCTTACTTTACTACATGTTGTAAAAAAGTTAAAAAAAAAACCCAACTCTGTAAAGACGTTGATTTAAGTAATGAAAATGAAACTATTATTATAGTTTTAATTTTTTACACGAATTATGGATCGTTGTAAATTTTGGAGGTTTTTCTGTGTGCTAAAACGTTAACTTGCATCTTTTTTTTCTTTCTTTTTTTTTTTTTTTTTAAGTAGCTTTTTATAATTATGAGAGCTACTTATTCCCGAAAGAGTGTTTTAGCCATCATAATAAAATGCATGGATAAAAAAAAAATCTTGATTTGAACTTGAATTTGATGTTTTGCGGCTATTTTATTGCTATTTATTCCTATGTTTTACTCGGAGGAAATCAAAATATTTAGATTTTCACAACTGTTTTACATGCATATTAAACGTTTTTAGGCATGTTATTCAAGCTAATGCACATAAGGAGTTACTATTTTAAATACTTAAAAAAAAAAAAAAAAAAAAAAAAAAAAAGGAAAAAAGAAAAGAAAAGGAAAGAAAGAAATCCTTATTCTCATTGAAATAAGCAAATGTACCGTAATTTAGCCAGTTCAAATAAAAATAAGTTAAAAAAAGAAAGAAAGAAAACAGAAAAAAAGAAGAAAAAATCTTGATTTGAATTTGATGTTTTGCGTATCATTACTATTATATATTTATTACTGTATCATAGCTGCCAACTTTTACACTTTTTTCTTACCACTAAAATTTTGCAGTAAATATTGTCTTACTTAATCGTCGAAATCTGCCGATTAGAGAAGGGGAAAATATCTATTCAATTTTAGTGGTAGGAAAAAAGCGTAATGGGTGGCAGCTATGCTGTATTATTTATTACCGTTTATTCGTATGTTTTATTCTAAAGAAATCAAAATATTTAAGTTTTCACTACTGTTTTACTTTCTATAAACGTTTTGGGGCTATAATGCACACAGGAAGTTACAATTCTAAATACTAAAAATAATAATAATAAATAAATAAAAAATGACAAAAAAGAAAGAAAAACTCACTGAAATAAGCAAATACAATAATTACATGATTACATGTCATTTAACATGAAGATCATATCAAATTGGCGTTATATTTTATTGACTTTTAGCTAGGAAAAAGACCTTTGAACCAGTATGACATATTTACCGCGTATTGCTCAATTGAATTTTTATTTAATGAATAATTTAAGTAAGTAGTGGAATAAAATATTCATTTAATGTTCAGCACCTTTCCGCATTGTTAAAAGTATTATAAAATTCTTGATAGTTTCACTTTTAAAGCGCATGCAGAATCTAAATGTTAATGATTCGAAAAATATTATGGCAATATAAATTTAATTTTAGATCTTACAAAGGAATTAGTCAAGATTTATAACAATAGTAGTGAATTTATGTTCAATTAAAAAATCCTTCTATGTTCGATTTCAAACTTATTAAACTTAAAAAGCTTATCGTGCATCAATGGCCCATCCAGGAATTTCTTACTGTTAAAAAAATCTGTTCAAAAATAAAAACCCGACCCCACTATTTCTTTTCTGTTTTAAATACACTTATAAATGAGTTCATGATAAATTGAAATAAAATATAAATGTACTACACGTCCTTAAAAATAATTTTGTCGATAAACGAGATTATATATTATATCTCGCAAGAAGAAAAAATAAAAGAATATAAACTGCAAGAGAAATTGTTTAATAGATGTGTACGCCTACAATTTTGCACAATTATAAATGTATGGACATATTCTGATAAAATGATAAACAAAAATCGTTTGGTTGATGCCTGCATTACACTATAACATCTAAATCCATACAGATTATCATCAGACATTACTGTATCGATAATTAGGAGACTCGTGTATGTCTGTGTCTGCTGCATTTCACCATTTTAAAAAACCGTACTATAGCCTCCAAAAAACTTTTTTAATTATTTTTAAACAGACAGCTTTTTCCATAAGGTGATAATAAGTGTTTTTTTTTTTTTTCTTTTTAAAGACAGAATTAAAAAGGTTTTTGGAAACTATATTACGATTGTTTACAATGATGAAATGTGGCAAACACCAGACATACACGAGTCTCCCATTTTTCCATACTGTAATGCCTGATGAGAATCTGTATGTATTTAGATGTATAGTGTATGGACATATTTTGTTAAGGGGTCTCAGGACTCTTAAAGCTCTAAAATTTTCGAAATTTTAATATTTTTATATGTCAAACTTCTATGTTTTCTGAACCTTTTTATATAATTGTTATCTTGAAATTCCTGTTAGAACAGAAGCTATGGCATTTAGAATTATACTCGCTCAATAGCTGAAACGGTGTTTCCAAAACTTTGAAGTCATTTTTCTCCAAATGACGTTTTTGGGCATAACGCGCACGATATCTCAACAACTTCTGAATATTTTTACATGAAATTTTCAAAACATATGTTTCATATTAGTCTGTATAAACTGAACCTAAAATTTCCTTTGTATTGTAAAAAGAAAATATTTTTTAGGGGTTTATATTGTTGAAATTTTCTAAATTTTGCATTAGCTAAATACAACTTAGTATTAAAAATATAAAAATGCTTTAAATACAAATTTATTTAAGTTCAGTGTAATTATTATAATCTGAGGTATACGTAGGCACCAAAATTTTCATTCTAGTTGCCAAATTTATTTTGTAATCGTGCGCATAAGCTGTTATGCCGATTTTCTGCTCGTCAAATGTCTGACAGTTTTGAGCCCCTGTAAATGCTAATTCTGCATCTTGCAATTTTTCAAATATTTGAAATGAAAGAACATACTTGTATCTTTCATTCCCATTTAAAATTGTGTCTTAATATCAAATACATTTTAAGATAGTAAATGTTGAAAATGGTCCTTTTTTTCATTTTTTTTTTCAATTTTAAGAGTCCTGAGACCCCTTAAATACGTTTGGCACTTCATGCTTAAATATATCTTATCGTGGATGTTTGGAAACCACGAATATATATGCTTCATTTTATTTACATTTCTTGTAGGGTAATGAGTTTTATAGAGGTCTGCACGAGCCCTGGCTAACTTTCATTCACGAGTTTCAGGACGGTCCTGGTATTCACACTTTCCTTACTTTTTTTTTTTTTTTTTTTTTTTTTTTGTAGACTCGGTCCAAGTTTGGTCAGGGTTCTTTTTGCCGGGCCCCGATTTCATTCTTCCCACATTGTAAAAAATAAATATCTCAAATTGACAGGAAAAACGGTCAATTTTGGCGCCTGTGGCAAACGTTTAATTTACAAAAAATATCTCTAATCTTTCATTAAAACAGATTTTTTTCTGTTAAAAATATCTTTTTCTGTAAAAATTACGAAATCCACTTTTTTTTTACAGAAAAAAAATGTTAAAAAAAAAAAAAAAAAAAACAATCTCTTTCTGTAAAAATTACAGATTTTTTTTGCAGTACAGATTGGTGTGCACGGGATGAAGTTTCCAGGCCAGGCCTGGTATAAAAGATGTAAGTTCGGTCTGTGTACGACTAAGCCCTTATGAAAACCCTTATTGGCCCGGCCCGTCACGTTCTGGGCCAACCCTGTGCCGGGGTCTCAAAGTTCTTTACCCCGAATCCATATTGGGTTGGTATTTTATATATTTACTTTTGTAAAAACTAGAGTGATGTTGTACATTTGTTTAGAGAAATGCTTAGAAATTTAATTTGGTTTAATAAATTACAAAGACATATATATATATATTTTAATCTAAGTTTTCTTTTGTAGAGCTTTTTCTTTTACCATTTTTTCTTTCATTCTAAACTAGACTGATTTTCTTACTGAATCTTAATTTAAATGTAAATTGTCTAAGTCATTTTTTTTAATCAGTGTTTATGCATGTAATTGTCTAAGTACTTAATATTGTTGTCATTGCATTGTTGTATCCCGTGAATTTCGATCATAATCTGGAAATAAAATCTATGCATAAATAGGTGTGTTTTTTTTTTTTTTTATATAATTTTAATTGTAGGGTAATGTTGCTTCAGAAAAATGGACATGTTTTGTAGAAATTCAGTCAGAAATTCAGTCCGAACTTTTAAGTTTCATGCCGGGTCGGGCCGGCCCAGTATTTTCATTATGTGCCGTGTCGGGGTCGGGTCGAACTGTTAACCCATATTGAACCACACCTAATAAATATTTTTGAAAATTTTTAAAACTTCAATTATATCATTATTATATGGTGTAATTAGATGCTAGCAAAATTTTGAAAAAAAGTTTTTAATTTTTTAAGTAATTAGTTGTCCTATAAACAGGACATATTAGTAGGACACATAGTAAGGACATATAAAATGCATACATAAACTAATTTTATGAGCAAATATTTTATTTTACTTTAAAAATACTGTTTATGTTGTACAAAATTGCTCTATGATTTCTCCAATAAAAAGATAATAATAACGGTAAAATTCTAGATTATGAGATCACAATTCTTAAAGAATTTTTTAAATAGATTTTTTTCAATTAAATTTTAATTGGTTACTCGTTTTTTTGTTTATATGTTATACTTTTATGTATTTTAAAGACGTCATAACAAAATGCATCCAAAAAATCCTTACCAATTTTATTTTTAAAAATGTTTTATTAGCTGTCCTATTTATAGGACAGCGGTCAAATATGGGATAACTTTTATAACTGGCCAGGCCGGGACAGGTCAATAATTGTTTGTGAAGTTCGGTTCGAGCTCAGAGTCTGGAAATTTCGGTCTGTACAAACCTGTAAGAAACCGAAATATAACTAAAAAAAAAAAAAATGAAGAAAGTAAAGAGATTAAAAAATCTATAATACAAAAAAAAAATCATATGTATTTTATATTGATTTAAAAAAATCGGTAACATTTTCAGAATCAAATAATGCTACCTGCTTGCGTTAGAGTGGAATATTTATACCAGAAGATATTATTATTATTACACTCTAAAATTGGGAGGAGTGAAAAGTTCATTCTTTGAAAGAGAGACAGGCATTTTCACTACTTTTGGAGTGAATTTTATAAAAATACACTCCTTAAAGAGTGGAATTTTCCACTCCATAGAAAGGAGTGAAATATTTCACTCCATTGTCGAGAGTGAAATATGTCACTCCGTTGTCGAGAGTGAAATATCTCACTCTGCTAACGAGAGTGAAAGCCTGGAATTATACACTTTTAAAAAAATTCCGTTCAACTTTGAACGAATATATGGAGTAAAATAATGAAAAGCACCAAAATATGTCACTTCTTAATTTTCGAAAACTCCATTTCCTAATGTAACTTTGGAAATTACGTACAAAAACGTACCTTTTTTCAAGAGTAAATAGTCACTCCTCTGAAAGAGTGATTATTCACTCTAAGTAGGAGTGAGTATTGTATGGGTATTAATAATCAGCCAACCAGAACAGTCTTGTCTGTGCCGCTTTTTTAAGATAAGAGAAAGACGTCCGCCATTTTGGATTTAAAATATACGGATACTATTAAAGTGATTATTTATGGAACTTTTTACCTTCATATAAAATAAAATGTAATTAAAACATTCTCAAAGAGCATTCGAAACAGTTTTGCAGCTTCAAACTTCCATTACTGTTATCTGCAGTTTTTCCCGAACTCGCGAAATATATCTTCAAAGTTTGAGTCATACATGCATTGCTTGCATTATTATTTTTACTCCCGTCTAGAGTTTGTCACGACTGATAATTATACGCAGTGAAGTTCATAGCAATAAATAAAGGGTGTCTCATTTGAGCCGATACAGTTCGAATCAACGGGTAATGTTGAAAATTTCCAAAGGAAGAAATGAAATTTCTAGAATATAGATAATTTCGGACGAGTTTCGGTCCGGCCGAATTTTTGGCAGCATTTTCGCCGAAAATGAATTTTCGGCGCAACTCAAATTTTTGGACAAAAAGGAAATCGAATTTTCTGTCTATCTCTAATTGTAGGTATTCGTATTACTCATCAGTTAATCTGAACAGCAAGTCTACCATGCTTTTTAAGATAAGAGAAAGCCGTCCGTCATTTTAGGATTAAAACTTATGGATATTATTAAAGTCATTATTTATGGAACGTAAAGGTAAGTCTTATTTAGTTTTAATCTTTTATTCATGGTAGAATTTGTATGTTAGGATTGTGAGTTAAACAGCTATGGTACAGGTAATTATTAGCAGTAAAAAACAAAACATGATATTTAAGCATTGAAATAAAGTGTTTTTTTATGCCTAATATGAAGTCGGTAGATAAAACTGCTTTAGTGTATATTTTTTAATGTTCATAGTATCACTTATATAATATAAGATTGAACATATTTTAAAGATATAAATAACTACTTTTTACATTAAAAATGTTTTTCAAACAATAAGAACAGTTCATATGCAGTCATTTCTTTTTTTTTTAATACTTTCCAACAATGTTGAAAAGTGTTTATGACTTCGGTTTGTCCGTCCGTCTGTCCGTCTGTACGCGCTCGAACTCCTGTAAATATACTCGGATCGTTCTGAAATTTTTTGGGTGTTCGTGACCTCTACCATTGCACGAACCCTATTTCAAATGAAGTTTGTAGCATGTTTAGTTCATTTACAGGGACAGTCAAAAGTTTTCTGTTACATTACGGCCTATGTAAAAAAATCGGTTAAAATGATTTTTAATGATGTTACACACTCTAAATTAAAATGTCTGAAATTCAGACACTTAAGTGTCTGAAATGGAGTGTTCAATTTTCAGACATTTTAAAATGTCTGAATTTTTTCAGACACTTTTTGCGTCTGAATTTCAGACACTTCAAACGTCTGAATCGCATCCATTTTTTTGTAAGCATCATACGTAGCCATGTTTGACCACATTGAATCCTGGAAAAATATTTGGCTGTGGTCCTGCCCCCCCCCCCCCCAATACAGCCTGATTTTTTTGGTGATCTCAGTTGTGGTATACAATTTTCGTTACGTTGATAATTTAAATCTTTTACGACATTGTACTGATTATAATCAATATCTTGAACTTCAGGAGTAGAACAAGATTAAAAAACAAAAAATATTTATCTAAATATTAGATTTTTTTTAATTTATTTTGTTTTTAACCTTATTTTACTTTAAAAGTTCAAAATATTGATTATAATCAGTACAATTTCGAAACAGATTTAAAATATAAGCTTTACAAATATTGCACATCAAATTTGGGGGCACTACAGTCGTAGGGGGACGGGGCACTTCCCAGTTTGCCCTTCCTTTAATCAAGAAGTACTTTTGCAAAAAACGCAACCCTGCATTATAGTTGTCTAAATTGAGATGTCCGGTATTCGGGAGTATCCGTTGTGGAGGTTAATGGACATTCTCGAATAGCGAACACCTCTATTTAACGAATACTTTTTTAATCAGCAGACATACATATTTGTATATTTTTACCTCAAAAAAGTAGACATCTCCAATTATCGGACAAATTCCGCGGTCCCGAAGTGTTCGCCATTAAGGGCTTTTAAGTTACATAGATAAATATATATATATATTTTATAATCTTGTCCTACTCTAAAAGTTCAAAATATTTATTATACTCGGTTGAATGTGGAAAAAGATTTAAAATATCAGATGTACGAAAATTGCAAAAATCCCCCCCCCCCCCCAAAAAAAAAAAATGAAAATATAAAAAAATATATTGCCACATAGGCAATTTTACATATACATCACTTGATAATCACAACAGCCATTTAACTATGAATAATGAAAATAAATAAATAAATATTCTACTTTAATAACATTGGGGAAAAAATGACTTTGGTATTTTGTTAAATATATTTGCGTTTTTAAACTTGTCCTACTCTAAAAGTTCAAAACTTTCATTATAATCAGTGCAAGATTTAAGATATCAGCTTTACAAAAATCCATGCAAAATCCCCCCTCCCCCCCCCCCCCAAAAAAAAAAATGAAAATACTTATTTAAAAATTATGTTTTTAAAAAATTTATATTTCCACATGGGCAAGTTTTTATGTAGATCAGAGGGTACTCACAAAAGCTATTCAACTATCAATAAAAACAAATAAGTACATATTCTATATTAAAAACATGAGGAAAAAATAACTTATGATTTCCAAACTTCTTTCGTCTTAAATATATACAGTAACATCTGTCATTTTTGTATTTTTCGTATAAGTGCATATAAATAAAGTTACCACAATTTTAAATACGAAATCTAGTTAGAGGTTTTTACTTTTTCCCATTATAAATTTCAAATTACTTTTTTATTAAAAATAATAAAAAAATCAGTATTAGAGTTGATTGCAAATCAAATACATATGTATATTTTTACAGGCAGCTTCATATAATAGACCAGTCTCATTTACTTTATTTATCTTTTTTTAATCTGCGGTTTTATGCCAGGAAGTAAGAAAGCATTAGGTCATCTTTCAAAGTTTTTTTTTCTTTACTTCCTTGTGGCCGTCATTTACTGCGAGATAAAAATTATCCATTGAAACTAAGAACTGACATTGAATATATAATTCGTAATAAAAAAGAACGTCATAAGTTTAAAAATATATACTTCTAGAATTAGTGGGGTTTTTTGCGAACAGATTCAAAACTAATTAAATTTCATGCAGGATTTTGTTTAGTACAATAAATAAAATCATAAAATACACTAATTTTACTACTATAAAGAAACTTACTTGAGTTGCTGCAAGAGGTAAGAAATATTCCTCGATTTGAAATTTTAAAAACTACCACAACCACAGTGAGGGAGAAAGACTTTCATCAGTTTAAAAGGTAATCCCATAATACATCCGACTAGCCATATTTAAAGAATGAGATGTTTCATCCTAAAAACAGGACCCGCCAGACAAAAGTTTCTTTTTTTTTGCCAGCTTCGACAGGAAGAAGATGAATAACACAATATTATTGATATAAATTGATACGAGTTAACACTAAGCCCATTGCACACGCTTTGTAGAATTTCCGGGTGTAATCTTCAACCGTCGTCTACTTCTGTTCTGTGTCTATCCCGCCCTTGTATCGACGACAGCTTCTAAGAGACATTTGATGTCGAGCACACATGTCAGATGTATGTATTCAATAAATAAATAATCCAAGTTAATACGAATTAAAATCACAGTACTTCACATTTCGCAAAAAACGAATTAAAATACACGCGTACATAAAAACAAACTTTGTTTGAATTACAACGTATACCACTTCGAACGAAGACATCTAAAACGCATGCGCAACTGGGAGTGCTAGTGCCCCCTGGTGGTTATTGCGTAGGAAGAATCAAAACGTCTTAAATTAAGACACGTTTAAAGCAATGAAGTGTCTTAAAATAAGACGTTTGCGGATATTTTAGACATTATTCTCAGTTCGTTTACACCATGGTCATAGTAAGACGCTTATGTATCTTAAATTAAGACATCTATAGTGTCTTAATTTTCAGATTAAGACACTTAAGTGTCTAAAATTCTTTTTCAGTCACATATGTGTCTAAATTTAAGACGCTTCTATTTGCAGTGCATGCTTTCAAACATAATAAAATTGATATGCATTTATCAAGTGCACTAAAATATGCATTTTCTGTAGAATATGCGGCGCAAAAAATAATTATTATTCATTTACAGGGCCACACAAAAGAATTCCGTTACATAATGATAAAGGGCTGGAGGGAATTTTTTTGGGCGTATTTTAATTATGTTAAATTATTTCATGTATAATGAAATCGAAATACGTCGCTGAGGTTTACTATAACTTATTTCATGAATAATACGAAGTGCATAGCATTTACAGGGACACACAAAAGATTTTAGATACTATATTGTATCCGAAGTACTGTACAGTAGCGATGATTGCTAGAAATGCATTTTTAATTATGTTATGTGCTTTTATGTTTCACTATATTTATGCATTGTATATGGTGTGTATAAATGCTGTAATTGATATACAGGGCTACACAAAAAAATTCGTAATGGTTACTGGGTATGATTGCAAATTGCTTAAAGGTGATTTTTAAATGAGTTAGGCATTTTTACGCTGAACTGCATTTAGTTTACTAAGAAATGTTTGTAGAACATATATAAAATGATATATAGAGTCACGCAAAGAATTGGATGCATGGCCGTCTATAAATGATAATTTCTGTAAATGTGATTCTGGTAGTTTTAAGAGTGTTTTATTTTGAATTAAACTTTAGCTAAATAGTGGCGTGTAATAAAGGTATTAGGTTAACTACAGGGTTATACAAAAGTATACACGTATGTTTCCATCTATTAGTATAAATTGCTGATAGAGAAATTTCAACTTGTTATGTGTTTTCTTGCTAAACTAAATTATATAGTATATAGTCCCATTATATAGTATATATATCAACCTACAGATCAAATACAGGGCTGTTCAAAAGTATACAAGTATGTTTCCATCTATTAGTATAAATTGCTGAAAGAGAAATTTCAACCTGGTATGTGTTTTCCTGCTAAACTAAATTTCCCCATTATATATAGTAGGGTAGACCGGGGCTAGTTGGCCAGCTTTTTTTTTCTAATAATTTTTAAAAAATTACGATTCAACATTGTAATTTTTTTTTATGTTACCACTATCAGTGTACTTTCAGGAAGAAGTCACAATAGTAAAACTCGAAAATATTGACTATAAGTGTTAGTTTAGAAGCTCAAATTGACACCAAGTCGCTTGGGCCAACCTGTCCCGATTGCAGGGTAAGTTGGCCCACGTCACTTTTTAATGTTCTGATAGTGTAGAAGTTTAAGAAATGATCAAAATTTTTACCAAATCTTAATTTTTATTTCTTGCGAACGAAAACACATTATAGCCTCCTAAATTAAAATAAAGATTTTAAATGTTAAAACTCTGAGTTATTCAAATTATTAATTTCGGCCAAAAATTGCTTTAAAAATTGATTTTATTTTCTCATAAAAAATGTCTTTAATACATTACGGAGCAGTAATACATTTTAATAAAGGCATGCTAGAGTTTAAAACACCTTAAATCTTAGAGTACAGTAATTTCGTGAAATCATTCATCCGTAATTAGGTGACTTATTATGAACACCAGATGGAAAGTAAATTGTATCAAGGCCTCTGTACATCTGTTAAGTGCAATAATTCTTTTCTTTCGTTTATTATGTTTTTCTAACATCATTCACTTCTAATTTCTATCAGTAAAATGTAATATTGCTTCATGATGCTTTGGGTAATGCCAGCTTCTTTGAAATAATGATAATTTTCGTTTATATAAAACTTTAATTTCTAATCAAGTATTAAAAAAACCCAGTTTGTTTATCATGAAATATATATATATTATTAATTACATTCATGATTTATTATTAGTATAATGAGATTTAGATAATCTAATAAGTTAGGATATAGCAATGTGCTTGATATAATTATTGGATGATATCTTTTTTTTTTTTTTTTTTTTTTTTTTTTGTTTGTTTGAACTGCTGATCTTTATTAACGGTTCAGGGAGTGTAGTTATATTCTGTCTGTGGAAGGGACAACATCTCTCTTAAAGGAAAAGATATTTTTTGATAATTAAAAAATTGTTTCCTGAAACTGCCCTTATTATGGGTTATGAAGACAGAAAGGATTATTTAGTTTCAACGAATAACTACCTAGGTAAGAGGTTTTCACTTCATAAAATGTGATGTTGTTAAAGCATTATTTGTGGCAAACTCTTCTCTGGACGAGGGAACCAAGGGGATTTTATTAATAATTGAGAAATACCAGAGTCGGGTAGATTTTGATTGTTAGATTTGTTACTTTTAGTGGTAGTATGTAACACTAGGAGGCCGATCTTCTAATTAGATTTCGTAAGAAATACGACCTATTGCAATCTCCCACATGTTGGAATTTTTGAAAAACTTTTGCAGATCTACACAGATTGTAACCCCTAGAGCTCAAAACCACCTCCAGTTCAAAACTTTATCTATCTATCTATCTATTTATCCATATATATATATAATTTTTTTTTTACTTTTTTATGGAAACGATAACATATCCAATCAGTTTAAAGTTTTCAAAACTTCTAGGAAAAGGCCAACAAATTATTGACAGATTTTTGATATAACTAAAAATGACTTCAAGGAGTGCAAAAAATAGGGTTTTCAGAAGAGAAAAATTCATAACTTCGTCAATTCGCAAGATATCAAAATTCACTTAAATATATGATAAATCCTCTTAGTATTATATTACAAATGAAAATCAAATTTTAAAGTAATTGCTTAAAAGGCGCAAAGGCCAACATAGTGAAAAACATTCCAAGCCGGGACTCGAACCCGGGCCATCAGTATAGCGCACTGACGTTCTACTGACTAAACCACTTGGAACGATACCTAGCTCGGAAAATTTCTCACTATTATATGTTGGCAAGGCTACAAACGCAGCACAAGATGGAATATTTATCGTGAGTCACCGACCTGGGACAAACACGAAACATAACCAAATCCAGCATCGATAGAAACTATATTAATACATGGAAACCATTCCAGAGAGAAACACTCGCCTTGCATACAATATTACAAATGAAAATCAAATTTTAAAGTAATTGCTTAAAAGGCGCAAAGGCCAACATAGTGAAAAACATTCCAAGCCGGGATTCGAACCCGGGCCATCAGTATAGCGCACTGACGTTCTACCGACTAAACCACTTGGAACGATACCTAGCTCGGAAAATTTCTCACTATTATATGTTGGCAAGGCTACAAACGCAGCACAAGATGGAATATTTATCGTGAGTCACCGACCTGGGACAAACACGAAACATAACCAAATCCAGCATCGATAGAAACTATATTAATACATGGAAACCATTCCAGAGAGAAACACTCGCCTTGCATACAATATTACAAATGAAAATCAAATTTTAAAGTAATTGCTTAAAAGGCGCAAAGGCCAACATAGTGAAAAACATTCCAAGCCGGGACTCGAACCCGGGCCATCAGTACAGCGCACTGACGTTCTACCGACTAAACCACTTGGAACGATACCTAGCTCGGAAAATTTCTCACTATTATATGTTGGCAAGGCTACAAACGCAGCACAAGATGGAATATTTATCGTGAGTCACCGACCTGGGACAAACACGAAACATAACCAAATCCAGCATCGATAGAAACTATATTAATACATGGAAACCATTCTAGAGAGAAACACTCGCCTTGCATACAATATTACAAATGAAAATCAAATTTTAAAGTAATTGCTTAAAAGGCGCAAAGGCCAACATATAATAGTGAGAAATTTTCCGAGCTAGGTATCGTTCCAAGTGGTTTAGTCGGTAGAACGTCAGTGCGCTATACTGATGGCCCGGGTTCGAGTCCCGGCTTGGAATGTTTTTCACTATGTTGGCCTTTGCGCCTTTTAAGCAATTACTTTAAAATTTGATTTTCATTTGTAATATTGTATGCAAGGCGAGTGTTTCTCTCTGGAATGGTTTCCATGTATTAATATACCTCTTAGTATTATCTACAATTTTTATATTGACAAGCTATTGATAGGAGCAACTCTCACAGCAAAAAGAAATTAAAAGCAAAAAAGTGTGTGTGTGTGTGTGTGGACGTGGGAGGTTATATAAGGAAAAAAAAAATCACATTTTCCTTAATTCGTAAAATTCTTGGTGAAATTAGTACTTAACTTCGAAATCTACCTGCGCCTGTAGGCCAAGCCAACAGGGATTTTTCTATAATTATGAAAATTATAAATGTGTTTGTACAACAGGAGCAGTTGATTTAATTTGGGTCGGAGGTAAACAACATTATAACTTCCTTTTTTTAAAAGATTGACTGGAATAAACAGGAATTCAATTAATAAAATAATTCCATACAATTAATTAATAATAAATTAATTAAAATAACAATAAATGTTTATTAAAATAATTCATTAAAACTATCAAAATTCCAATACTCCAGAGCCAAATTCCTACGGGGCATGTTGACCCGGCGGGCCAACATGCCCCGTGCCAACACTGCAAATGAAAATGTCTGAAATTCAGACATTTAAGTGTCTGAAACGCAGTGTTCAATTTTCAGACGTTTTAAAATATCTTAAAATTTTCAGACACTTCTTGCGTCTGAATTTCAGACACTTAAGTGTCTGAAACAGGAGTGTTCAATTTTAAGACGTTTTAAAGTGTCTTAAATTTTTCAGACACTTCTTACGTCTGAATTTCAGACATTTCAAATGTCTTAATTGCGGCCATCTTTGAGCCTTTTTTTTTTTTTTTTTTTTTTTTTTTTTTTTTTTTTTCTAGCCAATACGAAGCCATCTTTGACCACTTTTCTTTCTAAGCCATATACGCAGCCATGTTTGACCACATTGAATCCTTTTTTATAAATGGGAATAATTTGTTACTTTACAGCAGAGCTGATTGCAGCGTGGGAAAACTGGGGTGCTTCTCTGCCCCCTGATTTTAGGATACCCCAAATTGGGTATGAAATTTTCATAAAGCTGATATTTTAAATCAGTTTTGACCTTATGAGGATTGTAATCAGTATTTTGTAGTTTTAGAATAGGATAATATATTTTTTTTTTCACCTAAATATGTATTTATGTGTTATCATATATGCCCTACGGCATCAAAAATGTTTATTACTTTTAGTGAGAACTTCAAATTGCTGCTAGTCCAAAGACCTAGAATTCATTCACCCCCTCCCCCCCATTGCCTACATATACTGTTACAAAAAAAATTAAGCCTATTCTATGCCGTCAAATACATATTTGGATAAATATACCATTTTCTTTAGCCTAATCATGTTCTAAAAGTGCAAAATATTTATTAAAATAAGTGTAAGATCAAACCAAATTTAAAATATCAGCTTTATGGAAATTTCGTACCAAATTTAGGGGCCCGTACAGTTAAAGGCCCATAGAAACAGCCCAGTTTGCCCATGCTGCAATCAGCTCTGCTTTATGGTAACAAATTACTCCCATTTATAAAAAATGATTCACTTCTTCAGAAAGAATCCCATCCCTGCTATGTTATGCAATTTTTTCCCATTTAAATAAGATATTCCCAGTAAATTAGTTTAAGCATTTTTATTTCTGTGTTAAATAAAATCTAACACTGGATTCCCCCATATTTACAGTATATGAGTATTATATTGTAATATTTATTAATCAATATTTATTATTAACCAATATTATGAATTTCTAGAGTAGAATAAGGTTAAAAACAAAATATATTTGTCTTAATACAGTAAAACCTGTCAATAGCGGGTACCTCGGAACCGTGGAATTTGTCGACGTTCGGAGGTGTCTGCTTTTCTGAGGTATAAGTGTATAAAAATTTTGCATATTTTCAATAAAAAAATGTGTTTCCTAAATAGTGGCGTCCTTTATTTAGGAGTGTCCGTTATGGAGATTTTACTGCAAAGCCTTCATACGAACAGTTGTCTTTACCGAACACTCACCTTTATCAATATACAGTAAAACCTCCCTAAAGCGACCACTTCCGTTCCAATAAAAATTGGTCGCTCCGAAAGGTGGTCTCTTAATGGAGGTCATATTAAAATCTAGATTTTAATTGTTGAAAAAATGTAACAATTAATGTTACTAAAATTATATTTTTGAAATTAAGAAAACATATGAAAATTTAAGTATCAAAACAAAAGTTAATTACATAAGTTAATTACTGCAGAGTTTAAAAAATGAATACATTGGCGTTTGCTTCGCTTTTATGGTTTTATCTACTATAAATTTTATTTCCAAGTCCTTTCGAAATTCAGTAAATAAATTCTTTTTTTTTTTGGGGGGGGGGGGGGCGGTCTGGAACAAATTAAGACGATTTCATTACTTTATCTGTTCCTTTGAGCGTTTCCTGACAGAATAGGGCAGGGGAGTTTATTGACCGTCATCCTTAATTTGTCATCAGAGTTAAATTCATTGCCTAAAAAGGAACAAAGCGGTTTAAACACTTAAAAGTTACCGGAATAAATAAAAATTCTAAACTTAGTTTAGAAGTTTGATAAATAATGCGCTCTCCGGAATTATTATTCTAATAAAACCTTTTTCAAGCGACCCGAAAAAAACGGAATTTGTTTCATTTTCTTCAAAGAAATGGGTCGTTCATGGAGGGAGTTCAACTGGGGTGGTCTCTGAATAGAGGTAAAATTAGTATTGAACCTATGGGAATAAATTTCGTTCCATGAAAAATGGTCGTTCAGGGAGGTGGTCGCACAGGGAGGTTTCACTGTATATAGACAACCTCATAAAAGCTAACACAATCGAATAGCAGACAGATTCAGCGTTCTGAAGGTGCCCGCGATTAAGAGTTTCTATTGTATTTAAAATTTTTTGTACTTAACTTTTAATGTTATTCTACTTTTTAAGTTCAAAATACTGATTATAACCAATATACAATGTCCAAACATATTTAACGTATAAGCTTTAAAAAAATTGCATATCGAATTTGGGGCAGCAAAAATCGTAGGTGATGGTGGTGGGGGCGGGGGTGGGGGACATGCCAAAGTTTACCCGTGCTTTCATCAAGTCCTTCTAGAAAAATCCCAACTCTGCATTGTGATTCGGTAAATATAGAATAATTCAGCTTTAAGTGCAAAATCTAGTAGTTATGCTCAAGTAAATATAGTATAAAATTCTATCTTTTTACTGATATTCATTTCAAATTTCAGATTTCTTTTTTACTAAAAATAATCAAAAAATCAATATTATAATTGATTTCAAATGAAATATAGCTGTATATATTTACCGTATTTTTACAATTATGTTAACAGCACATAATTACATGAGTTTAAGAATCTACAAATAATCATGACTAATACAGAGATAAGGCGAGAACATTTTCTAAATCGTTAAATAAAAAGATTTATTGGCGACGCCAACAAAATTTTCTCCCCTTCTACGTCTACAGATTTCAGACGATTTCTGATGAGTCTTCAAATTGTGGTGTGAATCACCGGGCTTGAAAATGAAAACATCTGAAGTTGACTACTTTCAATATAGCAAATAGAATAGTTCTAAAATGCTCGGAAACAACAAAAGTATATAGCAGAAGGAAAAAACAGATTCCATGACCGGATTTAATGAGTTTTATCAGTCAAAACAGTTTAAAATAAATAAATGAACACAAGTAATTCGCTGTATGTATGCGGGAATTAATGATATGGGTAAATGGAAGGATTTTCGAACTATATTCTTTTAAATAACTTAAAATTTATCGCGGTGTATAAAATATGACACGCAAGAAAACGTCATCAGACATGAAAAGCATACATAATAAATAAAAGCATACATAATAAATAAAAATTAAATAAGGATGTTTACTATAAAGAGTTGGAATTTCAGTACATATCACATATTAAACCTATGGGAAATGTAAAACCGATGTGAATGTTACAAATGCTGTCGCATTAAATGCTTATAAAAATATTGTATTCATAAATAAAACCCATATAAAAGGTACTCCGGTGTAATAATTACTCTAAAAAAACACTGTTAAGATAGTCTTGATGGTAGTTAAGAAATTATGAGCCAATCAACAGGTGCTGTCACTGCTATTTTTAAAGTAATGGCGTGCGAGTATACAGAGAAAGAAGGCTTAGGATGGTGTATCTCAGTAGATTCAGTAACCACTAATGCACCATGCAGACACGCCAAAACTTATTTTAAGGATAACATTGGATGGAAAATAATGCAGAAACATGATTGCAGATGATTTGAAGAGTAGGTATTTAAATTTTAGCAAAATAAAATTTTAACATGGAAATACCATAGGCAAAATGATTTGAACATATTTTGGCATAACTCAGGAACTAATAAAGCTATAGACTCGTGTGAGGTATCCATTTAAAGATAAAACATTTACAGAGAGTTTTAAATACATAGTTAAGACCCCACTTACCTGGGAAAAGGTCTGATTATTCCAAACGCACATTCGCCCAGAGGACGTCCGGATTGGAGGCTACGTTAGTATCCGTTAGTTAGGCAGAGTTTGATGTTTAAAAAATAAAATCCCCTTGCACATCCGGCTAGCTCTGTTAAAAGAACGGAAAATTTCCATCCTGAAAACATAGCCCGCCAGACAACAGTTCTCTTTACAAATTTGACGAGATGAAGAACACTATATTAGTGTTATAGATAAATATTATACGGAGTACCACTATGTCGATAGAAATTAAATCCCGGAACTTCACATTCCGCAAAAAACAATCAAGTCAAAATAAATTATTAGTTAAAATGTACGCGTACATAAAAACAAACATTCAGTTTGAATTACAAACGAACATCGAGTTCGAAAGGAAGACGCATGCGCAACTGAGAGTGCCCCCTAGTGAATGCGGAGCGGAGTTACAAAGTGTCTTAAAATTAGACACTTGCAGATTTTTTAGACACATTTCTCAGTTCGTTTACACCATGATCATAGTAAGACACTTATATGTTTTAAATTAAGACATCTATCATGACTGAATTTTCAGATTCAGATACTTAAGTGTCTTAAATTCCTTTTCAGTCACATATATGTCTTAATTTAAGATGCCTCTATTTGCAGTGAAACTAACCCCGTATCGCTATTTTTGTTTTTCATGACTGTAAGGAATTTTTCTGGAAGTATTTCAATTAAAAAACATGCCCTACAATAACTACGAACAATTATTTTTCTGAATTATTATGTATCATAATCTAAAGTGTAATCTACAAACAAATAAAAAACGATTATTTATAACAGAGGGAATTTACTCACCTTTGCAAAATTTTACAAATTCTCAATAATTTTTTAACGGACGCTCCGACTTCAATGGTGCTGATGTTGGAGGAGAAAAGCGAAGTAACGCATACTTGGCTAGACTGACAATGTCATCTAATGCAAAGTTTAAAAAATATCGCGACTGGGCCAACATGCCCCTATGGCCAACTAGCCCCGGTCTACCCTATATATATCAACCTACAGATCAAATATAGGGCTGTTCAAAAGAATTGGAATACATACTTGGCTGTGGACGATAACTGCTGAAATCGGTTTTTCAAATGTTTCATGTGTTTTCTAAAATGTTTAGTTCTCCTATATACCTTATTTCCCCAAATAACGATGTTTTGTTAAAGCATTCTGGAAGTGTTGGAAAGTGTTTCATAATCTATGCTTAACGCATGATTTTTCTTACTTTTTTTATATTGCCTTCATTTTTCTATTTCCTAGATCATTTTTTTCCTACAAAACATACGAAATCTATTTAGCTCATAATCCCCAAATACAATAGCTACGGGAATAAAAATTTTAACTTAAATGTGCTTTATCATATGTCGTTTCATAACTAAGCATTGTATTAATATCCATTTTTCAGCAATAGCAGAATAAAATTCGAAACCATGACTAAGTTAAGAATATGTTTAAATGAAAAATATAAACATATTCCACAGAACATAAAAATCTAGACTCCATGTTCATATTTAATAAAACAATGACAGATCACAACACATAAAAAAGAATCTTACACATTCTTAATATTTAGATCAAGCTTAGAACTTATTATAAAAAGATGTGAGTTGACAAGCATAGTGTTTTTAGTGGAAAAATAAAAATGATTTAGAACAATAGGGTTCTGCAAAACAGAGCTTGAAATATAAGATTTTATATTTAAAACAAAAATTAAAATTAAATCACACGTTGTTAATCAAATAACATCCACCTATTATACAGTTATAAATAAAACTTTAAAAGTAACTAAAATACAGTAAACAATAACGTTTGATTAAATTTTAATTCATTAGCAATGAATTCTGAGACGTAAATATTTCAAATTTGAATTACACATGACAAAAAAGAACATAGTTAACGTACATCACGAGAATTATTAAAATACTAAATGGGTATCCGAAAAAGAAAAAATAACATTAACTGATTAAGATTTCGGTTAATTACTTGCCCTTATGGGCATTGTAAAATTCTCATATATTTATACACACACATATATATAACACAAGGGATAAGATTGTAATGAAATATTTTAGTTTTTTTTCTGTCAGTAAATTTTAATTCATGTGTAACTTTAACTGAACTTTTCCTTAAAAGTTTTGCGTTATGTTGCCTGTAAGCCGAAATTTTGGATTCGGATCGGATAGCTCTCTACTACTAAATGCTGAAATATTGCTTGAGGAACTGCCCCTTCTCTAGCCTTCCTGAAATGGAAAACTTGAATGATATTAAATGAACAAGAGATAATTATTTATTATTTACTTTCAGTAAAGAAAAGAAAAAGTAAAACAAAATCTAAAAGGTCAAAAACACGTATCTCAAATTACCACTCACTACCAGATCATGTAGATAGAGTTTTTTTTTTTTTTTTTCCTATTTTATTATTATTATTATTCTTTCTTAAACTAATATATATTTTACGAGTTTTACTTTTTTCAACTGAGTGAAAAAGTATCCAGGCCAGAGGGGATTCGAACCCAGGACCTCTTAACTGTTTTTTTTTTTTTTTTTTTTTTTTTTTGACACCATAAATTAAAAAGTAGGGTCAGAACACCATTTTTTTCGTGCTAAAATATTTTCCTTATACAATCGAAAAGTGTCTGACAATTAATAAAGAGAAATTTACAGCTACAAATTAGGGGTATCAAAAAACTTTTAGCAACGAAGGAATCAAAGTCTTCTTGCCCGAACACAATTCGGGCAAAACAAAGGTGGGTTTAAGTGGTTAAGGGACTATTTCACTCACTTGAAAACATCCGTTCGCTAATGTTAATCACATGGGAGAAAATTAAAAAAATATTTTGTTTGCATTCCAATATTTTTAATTTTTTTTTTTTTTTCATTTGATTGATAAGGTCGATCTCTACAAAGACCCCTTTTTACTTTTTCGATTTTGTTTGCGAGGTTTTTTCTTTTTTCTTTTTTTTTTCTTTTTAATGAGGATATTTTTACTTTCGAAACCGTTTTCGAAAGAGCAAGTATCTTCATTAAGAAAAATCTATAAACAAAATCGAAAAAGTAAGAAGTCATCTTTGTAGAGGTCGATCTCAGCTATCCAATGCAGAAAAAATCATTTAAAAATGCAAATGAGGTATTAAAAAAAAAAAAAAAAAAAAAAAAAAAAAAAAAAAAAAAAAATTCTCAAATAGAATTAACATTACAGAGAAGGTTTTTCAGGTGAGTGAAATAGCCTCTTAAGGGCCTCTCAAATCCAAAAGGGTCAACTTTCTGACATAAGTTTTAATTTATTTTCGTTCGGAAATGCATGAAACTAGCAGATGTTGTTGTTCAGAAACTATGCAATCGAGCTATTTTTTCCGTTTTTTTTTTTTTTTTTTTTGCAAACGCAATAGATCTTTCAGAAAATAGTGTCAAAGTTGACGTTTTGAACCGAAGTTCCTGAAGAAAGCAGAAAAACCAGTCCGTGAAGGGCGAAAATCGTGTTTGTCACGTGATCAAAATTGCTTATAACTCAATAGGTAATTTATTAATAAAAAAATGGAAGAAACAGTTCAATTCCAAATCGCTTCCATGGCCAGGCTTTCCAATTTTATATCTTTCTGCAAAAAAATAATTTGTAAATGTGTCAAAACGTTTTGCGTTTGTTGAGCAGAGCAGTTAAGAACAGCCTTAAGGCTGTTATCTCAACTGCTCTGTTCAACAAACGCAAAACGTTTTGACACAGTTTCAAATTCATTTTTTAACGGAAAGATATAAAATTGGAAGGCCATGGAAGTAATTTGGAATCGAACTGTGTTTTCCATTTTTTGATAAATAAATTACCTATTGAACTAACTATAAGCTAATTTGATCACGTGACAAAGACTTTTTCACCCACCCCCCTCCTTGAGGGGTTGTTCTTCTTTCACGTGGAGATTCAAATCAAAACGCCCACTTTGACACTATTTTCTGAAAGATCTATTGCGTTTGCAAAAAAAAAAAAAAAAAAAAAAGATCTGTTTGTGAACAACAACCCCTGCTAGTTTCATGGATTTCCGAACAAAAATAAATTAAAACTTATGTCATAAAATTGCCCTTACGGACACGTGTTTACTCCAGCTGTTGACGGGCTGTTAAAATTTCCAGTCCAAAACGCGTCCTGTGTGTTTTCATATTTTTATGGGGATTTATACAACGTTTTTCATTTAATTGTGTTTTATCGTCATTTTTTCTGTGCTTTTGCAACTATAGAGAATTGTGATGATTTCGGAGTAATTATTCACCAGCTCTTCTACGTAAAAATTAAATTAATTAAAATTAAAAAAAGTGCAAAAGATGTGCAATAATATTGAAAGAATATTTTGGAATTTGCTCCTATTATATTTACAATATGTAATTAAAGTAGATAATTTTTTAAAGGAATCCTGGGAAAAAAAAAAAAAAAAAAAAAAAGATATAAGTTGGAGCTTGCTATCATGGAGAATCTGATATTATATCGAGCAAAAGGTGTGCCCCCTTTAGTTTTCGTTATAACCAAATTAGATTGTAATGTTTTGAGCTAAATGTTCTGAACTACCAAAATTCCAAAAATGTCAAACTTTATAATCTTAAAATATTTTTTTTTGGAAAACCATGATCTTTTTATATTAATATTGCTATTATTATTATTAAACCAGGTGCTTGAAATTTTCATAAAAGTTGAAAATATGTGAAAATTAAGTACACATTTCTTTTTTTAAATAAAAATTTCTACATTTTACAAAATTCTAAATTATTTTTTTTCTCTCTTTTTTTTTATTTTTTTTATTTAGAATTCCTCAAAATTCATTTTAATTTCCTTTTTATTTTTGAGAATGTGTAAAATATTACATATCAAATTTCTCTTTTGTTAATGGTCTTTTTTTCAACCGAATCTTGGCGAGTAGGGTTAGGGTGTATTCTAATTTATATACATACATATATGTAAATATATAGTTAAATTTTAATAGTTTATCGTGTTGCTAAAGAAACTTGAAAGTGATTGTGGCAGCACATTAAACAATGTATTTTTTATGTGTTTTTCTCTTCAATTCAAAAACGCAAGTAAATAAATCTCTTATGCAGATAAATATATATATCCTGTCAGGAGTAATACTGTTTGGCTATTGATATGCAGTGACATCTGGTGAGAAGTATCAGTACCTGTTTAAATAAAAGCCATATAGAAACGCTCATGATCTATTGTTTATATTCCATCAATCGGAATCGAATTTCTCTCTCTCTTTGAGAAGGGGCTTTCTCTTTTTCAGCACACAGTGAGGAAGAGAGCCAGAGATCAGCAGCAGCACGTGACAGCAGGTGAAGTCGGTCCCTTGTTTACGCGCGGGCCATCCATCTCTTGTGAAGACTCCGCCCCGGACGACCTTGGAGCGCCACGACCTGTGACAGCAGCCACTCCGCCCCCAGCCAATAGCAGCATGCGACGTCACGGGAGGGCGGAGTTCCTTCCGCGCCGCTCCTCGCTTGCCGCGCGCCCAGCTTCTCACAACACGCGGCGTCGTTCGCCGAGTTGAGATGTCCTTGCTCCGTCGATGGCCAGCCCGAGCCCGTATCTCTCGTCCAGTAGCGGCCTCGTAAACACACTCGGTCCCGACAGCCCAGGCATGCAAGTGGCCACCTCGCAGGCCGCCGCCTACGCAAGGGAACCACCAGAGATGAAGTATATGCCGCCCCAGCATCAAAGCCACAACGGGCATCATGCGCTCGCGCCCCAGCATCACTGGGTTGGACTACCGCCCCATAGCGATGCCTGGTCCGCAGCTATGCCGCCACTGCACGCCGCCCAGGATGTTAAACCGCCCGATCTACATTCGGTTCATCACCGGCCGCCCCAGCACATGGCTGCATCTCACCCTTGGCACCATTCATCTTTGGGGCCCCCTTCTCACATGTCCGCAGGTATGGGTGGTGCACCTGGTAACGGAACGCCGCCCCATCATCATTTACAGCACTATGGTATGAACGGTATGCTCAGTGGGGGTCATGGATCCCAACTTCATCCCGCCATGAGGGAAATGAATCCCCATGCCGATCATCATCCCCACCACCACCACCATCATCATCATCCTCACGAGGACCACCATCCTCATCCCCTTGACCATCATCGTCATCCAGACGATTGTGGGGGTCCTCTCGGAGGCCCCGGTGAAGAAGCACCCAGTTCAGACGACTTAGAACAATTTGCTAAACAATTTAAACAAAGGCGTATTAAACTGGGTTTTACGCAAGCGGACGTTGGACTCGCACTAGGTACTCTTTACGGTAATGTCTTCAGTCAAACGACAATCTGTCGGTTTGAAGCGCTGCAACTTAGCTTCAAAAACATGTGCAAACTGAAGCCGCTTCTGGCAAAGTGGCTTGAGGAAGCGGACAGCACGACAGGATCGCCGACCTCTATCGACAAAATCGCGGCACAGGGCCGCAAAAGAAAGAAACGGACCAGTATAGAGGTGTCCGTGAAGGGTGCTCTCGAAAGTCACTTCCACAAACAGCCGAAACCTGCGGCCCAAGAAATCGCCAGCCTTGCCGACAGCCTACAGTTAGAAAAAGAAGTGGTGAGGGTTTGGTTCTGTAACCGGCGACAGAAAGAAAAACGTATGACACCCCCGATCAACATGGGGCCCGGTGGTCATATGCAACCGGGTGGTGATGGACTCATGATGGGAGGGTCCCCACTGCACGCGCACAGTCCAGGAAATCTGATGCAGTCACCCCCTCCTCCCCCGCACTCTATGGCTGCGGCTCACTGACCCGTAGCTGGGGCCGCGGACCTAGATTCTGAATCCCGCGAGCCCCTGCCCCCTTCACAAACACAACTTTTTTTCTCTCTCCTAAGAGGGTCCTCTGCTCTACAAGAGTCTTCGGCCGCCTATAAATGTACATAAAAAAGACATATTTCTCTGGATCTTATCCACAGAATCTCTCTGGAAGAGATAAATGACAGACTACAGTATCGACTTTTTATTTGTGTATGTGTGTGCCAACTTACGGTCCTCGATATTTTTTTAACAGAGATGGGGGAGACCAGACCCTATCACTTATAACCCCACTCTGTTTTTGTGCACTGGACCTTCATACTGACAGCGGCAACTACCTGTCAAGGTAAGAAATATTTCCTGTATTCTGTCTCTAAGTAAAGTTGTTTGATTTCTATAAATAAAATAATTATAAAGGAGACAAATCATAAATGAGGATGACGTTAGAGTGGTTTATTTAATAAATATTTAATGTGCTTGTTATTGTATATGATGACTCCGGTGGTAAATGTGTTAAAATTATTAATTCAAGCAATTAGCAATTTTACCTTTTCTTTTTTGTTACTTTAAATTACAAATATATATATCCATTTTCTCTGTTTTTTATGTGCTTGCATATATGTTTAAAATCTTCTTAGATATTCAAACTTACTGTTATATAATATTATCACTAAATCCTGTTAATAAAATTTAAATATTTTAACAATTTAAAATTGTTAAAATAGTTTAAAAGGAGGCTAATCTATAATTAAAGAGTTGACGGGATATTTCATGTACATTTAATATGCTTTCTTCATGTATTTTAACTTTGGTGAGCAATGTGATAAAAATCTTGATCAAGTTGAAACTTTTGCTTTTTTTTGTGTTACTTTGAATTGTAAATGTATATCTTCCTTTTCGCGATTTAATATATATTTATTGCGTGCATCATATATATTTCGTGCATACATATTTATTTAATTTTTTCTTAGTGTTAATTTTGTTCTCATATAACAGAATTCCCAAACTTTCTATATAATAATATTTATAAACGGGATTATATATATATATATTTTTTATAAAAGAAAAATTGCTGCAAATAGTGAAAAATCTTTTTAGCCCACAATAATTATTACAAAGTTGAATTACGGTTTAAAATAGCAACAACAAAATTTTCACAGTCATTAGTTAATTTTAGACATATCTCTTTGTATGTAAAATTAACTTATTATTAATTATTGTATTTTATGACGAAATAATTTTAAGTTTAGAAAACATAATTCCATACTGCTATAAGAAGTGAAATGTATTTTGGCTTTTGTGTCCCCTGTATCTTAAACGTTTGTAGAAAAAAAAAAAATGTTAATGTTTCTCAATTTGCAAAACTTAGCAGATTATGTTTTTATATATATATTTTTAAACATACTCTATTAGCATTTTGCGAGTGAATTTCAACACGAATACTAATGAATACATGATAAAAATAATAACAGCAACAACAATAATTACTTTTCCTATTTGGTTTCACTTTTTAAATAACAGAAAATTAATTTATCGTAATTCTACCGAAAACTGAGGATTTTAAATTACATAATATTCTGAAAAATGTTTCTTTATGATTTTTATTGTTATTTTCTTTAAAAAAAAAAAAAAAAAAAAAAAAAAAAAAAACCGTCATACAAAGATAACGAGTTGATTTACTTTTTTTAAGAATATCTTTCTGGTGATTAATGATTAAAAATTAATGTTGACGAAAACTCGCTCTATATGTAAAGGCAACATTATGAAATATTAAAGAAAATTTAAATTATGTACATTTTTAATTTTGCTAAAAAACGTTTTAATTTTCACCCACTAACCAAAAAACCGATTTAACACACCGTAACACTTGATAAAACATAGCATTGATTTCATTTCGTGTAATATTTCCATAATATGTTTTGGGTGTAATTTTTTTAAAATATCAATCTTGTCAAAAAAACTTGGTTGTAAATTCAAAAGCAGCATTATGAAATATTGCCCTAAAATAAAAAAGCTAATTTTGAATTTTGGCTCACTATAACCAAGAAAATCTTTTCATTTTTTTCTATATTTACGGCATCTATTCAATCGATTGATCTCACTGTAATATGCTATGCAAAATATTGGATTAATCTGACTTTTTCTATGATGAATTTATATCTTTTAAAAGTAAATTAATGATGAGAAAAAAACAATGTTGTCAAAAATCAATTGCATGTGCAAAGTTACTAAAATTGAAATGTGTAGAAATTGAATTTTACAACAAACCGTTTGAATTTTAAGACTCAACAGCGAATAATAATAATAATAATAATAATAATTTCGATTAGCACCAGAAATATTTAACCGATTTTTCAATTTATAATTTTTGACTGGATATTAAATATTATTTATATAACATTTCTTTAATATATTTCCGGTGTAAATTAATGTTTTTAAAAAAAAATCAATGTTGGTAAACACTTTTCCTGCATTGTGTAACATTGCACTAAAATTGAAATATATATATTTTGAATTTTGCAACAAACCGTTTGAATTTTATGATTCACTAACCAAAAAATCTTTTTTCTCTATTTACGACGTCTATTCAATCGATTTATTTCACCGAATACAAGAGATTATCGTCTTAAAACAATAGTTATAAATCTCCTTCACGTAAGTGTTTCCTGTTGTGGCCGATAAGATCTAAAAAAGGGGGAATCTAAAACCACGAGTGTTCATTAAGTTACACTCAATACGTTTTTTTTCCTCTCTGGGCGGCTGTAATTATAGCTTGGCGTACAATTTTCTACGGTTAAAATAACATTTATGTGTTGTATCGCTGCTAAAACTGCCATGTACAGTCACTTTTTACATTTATTTGCTGAAGGCAGAAAGTATATATTTCTTTGTTTTACAATTGTGGGTGTGGGGATAAATTTGCTACACATTGCTTTAAGTTTTGGAGCTGGCTGTTTTTTGCAATCAAAGGGTTCATTTGGAGCGTGTTAAATCTGACGTGCAAAAATAGATTTATTATATTTATTAGAACTTTATTTTAGATATGTTTCATAATATTTTATATAAAGTTTATTTTATAACTGTACAATTTCTTACGGATAAAATAACATTTATGCGTTGTATTGATCCTAAAACTGTCAGTTACAGTTGTTTTTTATGGAGCAGAAAGTATAAATTTCGTTGTTTTACAATTTTAATTTTTTGGATAAATTTGCTACACATTGCTTTCAGTTTTGAAGCTAGTTGTTTTTTGCATTCAAAGGGTTTATTTGATGCATGTTAAAATGTGAGGCGCAAAAATAGATTTATTGATGAATTTTATCTTATATATGTTTTATAATATTTTATATAAATTTTATTTTATAACTGTGCAATTTCCTACGGATAAAATAACATTTATGTGTTGCATTTCTCTTAAAACTGTCAGTTACAGTCGTTTTTTATAGAGCAGAAAGTATACATTTCATTGTTCTATAATTATGGGTGTGGTGATAAATTTTCTACACATTGCTTTCAGTTTTGGAGCTAGTTGTTTCTTGCAATCAAAGGGTTCATTGAGTACGTATAAAATCAGATGCGCAAAAATAGATTTATTGATGAACTTGATTTTAGACATGTTTTATAATATTTATATAAATTTTATTTTATAACTGTGCAATTTCCTATGGATAAACTAACATTTATGTCTTGTATTGCTCTTAAAACTGCCATTTACGGTCGCTTTTTATAGAGAAGAAAGTGTACATTTCTTTGTTTTACAATTGTGGGTGTGGGGATAAAGTTTCTACACATTGCTTTCAGTTTTGGAGTAAGTTGTTTTTTGCAGTCAAAAGATTCATTTGGTGCGTGTGAAATCTCATGTGTAAAAATAGATTTATTGATGAACTTTATGTTAGATATGTTTTATAATATTTTATATAAATTTTATTTTATAACTGAAATTTTTTCTACGGATAAAATTACATATATGTGTTATAATTATAGCGCTGCTAAAACTGTAATCTACGGTCACTTTTTACATTTATTTGTTGAGAGCAAAAAGTATATCTTTCTTTGTTTATAGTTGTGTGTGTCAGGTGTCAGGACAAATTTTCTAGACATAATTAAAGGGTTCATTTCGTACGTGTAAAATCAGGTTCGTAAAGTAAGATTTATCGATGGATTTTATTGTGGAAATTTTGGTTGATTTCAGAAGTATGAAATCGTAATTATTCAGTTCTGTGTTTAACAATATTTTCTAAGAATTTCACTATAGAAATTTCTATTCATTTGAAAAGTGTAGAATTCTAATTATTCACTCCCGTGTTTATCAATGTATTCGATTAACTTTATTATAAAAATTTTCGTTGATTTCAGAAGTATAAAATCCTAATTAGTCAGTTCTGTGTTTACCAATGTCTTCTATGAATTTCATTATAGCAATTTCTGTGGATGTGAAAAGTATAGACTGTAATTACTCACTCCCGTATTTATCAATGTATTCGATGAATTTTATTACAAAAATTTGGATTGATTTCAGAAGTATAAAATCCTAATTAGTCAGTCCTGTGTTTGTTAATGACTTCGTAATTCTTACCAAAAGCAATTTATTAATTTACTTATAATATTGGAATCAATAAAAGTTTATTCCAATACTTTAACTCTAATTTAGTTTTTTTTTTAGTTGTAAAAACAGTATTTATTAAAAAATCCGGACAGTGAGTCAGCGCTTATATTATTGTAAATATTTATGCTTCAATTTAAGGCAAAAATAATTAATACAGATTTTTAAAATTTTAAATTATTTTCGTTTTATTGTTCATTTTTAATCCTTTAAAATTGTAGTTGCCAATGTTTTTAATAATATTTTCATTCAAATTTAATTTGTCTTACCTTATTTGTATTTAAAGCATCATATTTTTTGTTACATAAAAAAAATTCTGATTATCTATATTTTTTAACATTTTGTTAGCAAGACAGAAGCTAGACAAGGGTTCATGTCTGGCAATTTGAAATAAATATAATCTATTACGTGAGTAGTATAATCAGGGTTCGTTGATATATATATATGAACGGATATATAGCATCATATATATTTTCAAAATATCAAGATTTTTGATTTTTTTTTTTCGATATTTTCATATACTTGACATTTATTTTCAAAATATGAAGATGTTTCATATTTTCTATATTTAATATTTATTTTCCAAATATCATAGTGCATGATATTTTTTATATTTTCAGTCAAAACAAGTGTAAATGAAATTTTCAATTGCTATTGACTGCAGTGTTGCCAGAATGGGAACTTTTTTTATTCAGATTATTTGACTGTCACCACTTTTTTAAAATAGTATAATTCGCCTTATTTTTCAGAATTTTTAATGTGATTTTAAATAAGTCGAATATTTTTATTTAAAAAAAGCGGTGACAATCAACAATCTAGGGACAAAAAACTCCCCAATCTGGCAACACTGTTTGAATGTGTCATTCTGTAGATTAAGAGTTTTTGACTCTGGTAGTCACTTTTTAATCCAAAGAAGAAAACAAATAATTTTTCCAAGATTTATGTTTAAAAAGTTTATTTTTAAATGTAGAACTAATAATTATATATAATAATAATAATAATTAACTAATTCAGAAAAACCATTGAAAGGTAAACTGTCTAATTTAGATAATCAGTTATGTACAGCTTGATCAGAAAATAATATTTTCTGGTTTTGGTTTTGTTGAGTTTGAACTGTACACTGTAAAAAAAAAAAAAAAAAAAAAAAAAAAAAAAAAAAACGGACTAAAAAACGGATATACTACTGGCAATCTGGACGCCAGTACTATTTCCGTTTTTTACGGGAATTTTTACCCATAAATTACGGAACAGTTTCCGTTTTTAATCAGAAAAACGGAAAATTTTCTGTAATTTATGGGTAAAAATTCCCGTAAAAAAACGGAAATAGTACTGGCGTCTAGATTGCCAGTAGTATTTCCGTTTTTTAGTCCCTTTTTTTTTTACAGTGTATAACATGTTAGGGAATAAAAAATAAGACAAGCTTACATTTATGTTAAATTTTTCAAAAAAAAAAAAAAAGAAAAGAAAAAAAAAACTATTTTGTATTTAAAATTCTGTTTTATAAATTTCTCATTTCTTGATACAGAATCTTGAACCCTACAGTTATACACACACACGCACATATATATATATATACAAGTGTATAAAGCAAATTGTATCTGTTTTCAATTAATCGATCTTCAACAAGGTTCGTTACGGGTCCAGGAATTTCCAGACCAGGAAATTTTTCCGTACCAGTATTTTCTTGTAGAAAACCTCTTCTTAAATCAGGGAAAATTTCGCGCGTTTGAACTAGAATAATTTTTTTTTTTTTTTTTAAATACTGATATTTCACCTGGAAAATAACGCGACCCTTACGAATCCCGTTCAAATTTGTCCTTTAAAAAAATGTTTTTGTAAAATATTGTTTTAAAATGTTTTCATGTTAAGGGCAATATGTGTCAGTTTTTAATTTGTATTATACTTGAAAATAATTATTAGCAGTAATAAGCTGACTAATTTGGAAAATACCGGATATATATCGAAACAATCAGATGTTATCAAAATATGGGATATTTTTGATATTTTCAAAAATATCATGATATTACGAACCCTAGGTATAAGTGCTAAAGAAAAAAGAAAACACAATAGTAATATAGCTTAGTATTTGTGTATATTTAATGAATTGTTTTATGATTAAAAAGGAAAACCTATGCTTCAGAAATATATATGTTTTATAACTTATTAAACGTAATTGCGTTTATCATAATACATCATCGCATCTCTAAGTTTCACATTGTCACAAAAAGGTCGATTTAGATTGTTTTGAACGATGCGTTAAATTATTATTATTATTCTATTCATACTATATCAATCATTAAAAACTTTTCTCTCTCTCTCTTAATCTTTAGTAGCTTACGCCAGTTGGGAATTCGACAGTTTGGATTTAATGTTACGGATATAAATCGACACTTCATTCAAAAAAACTCCAATTCACTAAAAAAAAGGGAAAAAAAACCCATTCAACTATACCGGAAAATTGAAAATAAACTTTCTTTTGTGCACTCTTTTTAATAGCTTTTGAATAGTATGTTATAAAAATATCTCATTATATTTATTTCTACCCCCCCCCACCCTTCCACCCCCACACACACACCTTTAAGTATCATGTAAATACTAAAGAACATTTTGTTGTTGTTGTTTTTTTTCCTTAATAGAATTGTTGCAGTCATTGTTTAGATATTTTGATATTTTTTTAAAATCATAATAATAACATTCTAAATTCCTATGAAAATTGAAAATATTCAATGTGGTAAACAAAACAAATGAAAACTGACAGCATATGTACCGGCATCATTATTGAACGCTGTATTACAAATTGTAATACATTTACAGGGTGCGTACATTTATACCAGAATTTCTGAATAGAATTTTTTGCTTTATTTAATCCTCGAACAATGCTACAAATTCTGCAATTAAGGGAAGACACGACAGGGACGACACGCCCACTAACATTAATTTTACGCTAACATTTTTTACTTGATTCTATTTTTATTTTCTGTTCGCACCACTATATTTTTAAAAGAAATTTTGCAGCATGCACTGCACATACTGTCAAGAAATAAGTAAAAGTTTTTCGTTAAAATAAAAGTTTTGCTAACCGAATAAAATTGTCACAGATGCTGGTCTCAAAGTCACGTGGGAAGCGACATAGAACCAATAAAAGTTTAAACAGTACCTCAACAGAGTTTGGCAGTATCGAAAATACATGTATTTGAAATACATTTTCAAAATACATTTGTAATTTGCATTTTAAACCGATAAGATCAATGTATTTTTGTAATGAATTTTCTGATGGTTTTACACAGTATTTTGTAGTTTGAAAATACTCAAAATACATTTTTTTCAGATTTCAAACTGCCATGTTTAAACCGCACAGAGAAAAGTTGAGGTTCACTAAAAGGAAATACATGCCTGTCTGTTTTGATTAGTTTTCAAATTCTGTTCTGGAAGTTAATATAAACATACTTTTCGACTATTGCTAGGATAAGGAGGTTTGTGAATATGTTTTCTAGCTACAGCAAACGTATTCTTGCTGATTAGTTACAAAAATAACTTTTATATATCATGCTGCTGTGTGAATTACAAGAAAAAAAACATGTAATGTGATAGACCGAAAAAGGATCTTTGAGAGTTGCATAGGTGCAGCGCTTTATTACCGACAATTGCCCATAGTACACAGATATATGGAGCTTGTTTTTTTTCTGGTCTAGTAGTTTTATTTAAAAATATCAAAATAAGATTTCTTAAAAATTCGCCTGTTTGATTAATTATAATTTTGTAAAACATACATCAGACAGTAACCGTAAAAAAAAAATTGCTGCAATGAACTTTTAAATATTTGACTATAAAAAAAATGTACTTTGCAAATTTTGCATCAGAATTATTCCTACTTTTTATGAATATTTTATTAAATTTTAATAATTTAATGAATTCGTATTTTTAAATAACTGAAGTAAAGGCTGTGGCTATTACAGGGCTGCCAGTAGCGACAATTTTTTTAAATTCTATTTCACACTACTTTCTCAAAACAATAATCTTTTACATATATTTTAACACGAGAAATATACTGCATTTAGATATCGTCGGTACAATGTCAAACTATCCAATATCTATGATATTTTCATATTGGATAATTCGACATAGTGCCGATTATTTATACAAGAGAAATATACTATAAATTTATTTTTAAAAAATAGTGGTGAAATTAAAATATAAAAATAGTCGCCATTGCTGGCATTGCTATCAGTTATATTATTATTATTATTATTATCTTTTTAAGCAAGAAGTTTTATAATATAGTTACTGCTGAAAAACACCGTATATACTCGTGTATAAGTCGGAGAATTTTAGACAAAACTTGGAAGTTGAAAATGGAGGGTCGACTTATACACTAGGTAGTAAAAAAAAAAAAAAAATCTTAGATAATCGGTGGGGCAAGTTTTTTAAGTAATCACATGATAGATAAAAGCGGACAATGGTCATTTCCCTATGATTGACAAAAAGTGGTCAACAATAATGTCCCCGTAATTGTTTTGCACCCATTTTCTCTTGCGTCAGAATTCCCTTCAGTACAGGGGCATTCCTTTCAACATTTTAATCCCCTTTTTAAAAAGTTCAACTTGAGAATGCTTCTAGATATCCCTCTTAAAAGTCCCACAACAAGGAAGTACTATATTTTAGCAGTCTAAGACGTTGTTTACCCTTGTAAATAAGGCTTGAATAGATTTTTGAAATTATCTTTTCTTTTTAAGTATGATTGAATTGATGTGAATAGGTTTCAAAATAGTTTAGGCTTTTTCGGTTTTACATAATTATACAGTTTTAATACGTTTAATTAAAAAAAATAAATCTGATTAAAACCCTAAAAAAGTTTAAATTTTATGAAAATTTATTAATTTTTCTTATCCTCGACTATAAATAATTTTTCAACATATTGCCAGAAATGTGGTTCGACTTATACGCGAAAATTCAATTTTTTTCAAAATTTTGCCTAAGAATTGGGGGTGGGGGGTCGACTTATACACGAGTATATACGGTAACGGCATTTTATATAAAGATCGATGTCTTCCACTTGAAAGTTAAATTCCTTGTAAAAATTTAAATACTAATGTATGTAAATTCTTTTATTAACTTTTGAATAGTAATAAAGGGATTTATATCGTTAAATACTAATGCATATAAATTATTTTATTAAATTTTGAATAGCAATAAGTGGATTTATATAGTTAAATATTAATGATAACCACTTAGTACGTTAAAATAAATATAATTGAATTGAAAAGAAAATTATACCATCGGTGCTGAATTGAGGGAGTGGCCCGGGGGGAGACTTCCCCCCCCCCCCCCGAAGCAATAAGGTCTCCCCTCCGGTAGATTTGAGATTTTGTGTTTTCAATGGTCAAAAAGTGGGAATTTTACCATTTCAGAAAAGTGGTGCTAATCAAGAAATCTAAATTTAAAAAAAAAAGTAGCCCACTGGCAACACTGCAGCTGGTGTCGATTCGACACCGATCAAATGATAAAATGCTGATTCGAACCAGAATTTTTTTCGTAAAATTAGTTAAGCTGTAAGCAGAGATAAAAGCGTTAAATAAATAAGTGTCTTAAATAAAAATTCTGGTGTTAAAATATTTTTATTAAGGTTGGATAAAATTTCTGAACGTTCTAGTGTTAAATTAACGTAACAAGACGGATCCCATTGGACTTAAAAGCATACATTTGTACGTCATGTCTGCAGTAAATTGAAGATAATAAAAATATACGGGGTGTCCATAAATTGCTGTCGGGATTTTCTTAACTTTTGATTTCAGAGCAAGACGAAAAATAAATAATATTACATATTCGTAAAGTTTAACTCACAAAGGGTTGTTTTTTTTCTTTTTCTTTCTTTCTTTCTTTCTTTTTTTTTTTTTTTTTTTTAATAACACAAACAATGTTACATATTCGTAAAGTTGTAAATCAAAACTTTATTAATCAAATAAAGATTATAATAAAATAATAATTGATATTAAAATTTTATAAAATTTCATCTGCCACGAAAGCTTGCCTCGTGGAAACTATCTAATTTGGTGCTTATAATTTATAAATAGCGATTTAATAAATTTGGCAAAATTTTAATATTAATTTTTATTTGATTGTAACCGTTATTTGATCAATAACGTTTTGAATTGTAACTTTACGCATATGTAACTTTGTGTTATTAAAAAAACTTTTTGAATTGTGCTTTACGAATTTGTAATAAATAATATTTTTCGCCTTGCTTTTAAATCAAAAGTTTTGAGGACAAAACCCCGACAAATAATTTATGGACATCATATATATCCAATCATTAGAATACAATTTTTTTTTTTTTTTTTTGAATAGTTGATGTTGCATTATGCTACTCGTTATTAACCCTTTATCTACTGACGGTATTTATAAGCACCATTAAAATAACTTGTTATAAAATTCAATTTAATACATGGATTAGTTGTAATACAGTTTAGAATGAGTTATAGATACATTACTTTATCTTGTTCTAAAAGCATTATGTGTTACACAAAACAAAAATATTTTTAAAAGGCTGATTTCTTTTGCCTTTGCATCTTTTCAGCTTTCTTGGCGTTGGGGGAGGGGGGGGGGGGTTTCAATTCGGAAATGTTTCTATATTTCTATTGCAAGAACATTATATTTGTACATTTCTTAATTACAGTAAAATCTGTCTAAGGCGGACTTTGTGTAAGCCGGAAATCTGTCTACCGCGGAAATATTTTGAAGTCCCGGCGAATCCATAGAAAATAACATTAATACGTGCTCCATAAGCCGGAATCTGCCTAACGCGAAAACGGAAAGGATTTTAAGGTCACGCCGAAAACGAATTTTCCATAAGACGGAAAAAAAAAGGATTTTTTAAAAATAAAAAAGATTCAGTAAAAGAGAATTTAAAACTGATTTATAGATCAAATACGTGTAAATAAATACATATAAAATACAAATATTAATAAAAACAGATTTTTGCTTATTCATTTGTTTACAGCGAAAGAATTTTTACGAAATTTTGCATTTTAGCGGATTTAATAAAAAGCAAAAGAAAATATGCAGTTTCCTTTTGTTTAGCCGACAGCATTTTCCTTTTATTTACAATTTTTAACACAGATTTCTGTTTTTTTACAGTGTTACATTTAAAATATACGTTTTTTTTTTTTTTTTTTTTTTTTTTTTTTTTTTTTTTTATTACTCTTATAATAAAAATTAAAAAAATTACAGACCTGTATTCTAACTGTAATTACAAAACTACGAGATTTAAAAAAAGTCATACATTTAAAATTTAAAAAACAAATTTTTAAAAATCATAATTTTTTTCAAATTATTAGGATAGTTGAAAAAAAAATTAGAATAGTACAGTTTAATTTTATATACCTTATTTTAATCAATTTCGCTGAGAAAAACAGGAGTTTATTTGTGTAAAAAACTGTGAACAATTGTAAATAAAAAGAAAATGCCGATTGAACAAATAAAAATCTGTACGTTTTTTACTTTTATACTTTTCATTAAATTCATAAAATGCAAAATTTCATACTTATAACTCTCTGTCTATATATAAAAAATTAAATAAATAAATACAAGTGCAAAATCATGTTTTTTTTTATTTGTCTCAAATAATAATAAAAAAATATATATGTATGCATTATTATGGTGTGAAAATAATAGGCCATTTGTTTGTTGGGAAGCAATAGTTTTGCTGGGATTCAAACTCCAAAAATATTTATACTAAATAATATTTCACGTTAAGAACGGTTCTGAAGATTACAAACGTAAAAAATACGTAACAGTCTTTTTTTTTACTGATTTGCATAAGGCGGAATATTGTCTACGGCGGAAAATTTTCTCGGTCCCAATGGATTCCGCCTTAGACAGATTTTACTGTATACAAAATACGAAGAAAATATTTAAAATAAAAGATTTGAGTAGGGTTATAAATATTGCACAATATCCCTATGAATTCAAATTTAATTAATCTTTCTGAATCCTTCAATCCTTCTAAAATCCTTATAAAATTTATTAAATGATTATGTAAATCTTCTAGTATTAACACGTTCACGCCGGCGCGGTGGGTCACACTCGACTGTCTCAGAGTTATCAAGTCTCCGGCTATTTTCACACCACTGTTATTTTAGAGAAAATGTTGTTCCTTTAAATTGCCGAATTGCTCTAGTTAAATAAAAAAATATTTTCTGTATTAAAATACTGGTATTCAAAAGGCCGGAGACTTGCCAGCTCTGAGACAATCGAGTGTGACCCACCGCGCCGGCGTGAACGTGTTAAGCAATTCACGAAAAATGCTTTAGAAGACAAAATTTTCATGAATTCATAATTCAGTACATAAAGGTTTAATATACTCGTTATAAATCAGTAGTTCTTTTGAATTTTGGTAATCCTGTATATTTACGTATGAGTTCTACGGACCCGACTGTTAATTTTGTTATAGTTTTTCTTTCGGTAGTCTGAGGGTTAAAACAAGTACTATCACTTTAGTAAATTTTATTTTGAAATGCTATTAAAATAGACGAAATGCGCAGACATGCTATTTTTTGTTATCTTTGAAATCATTCCTATTGCCATTTTAAACAACAAAACCTCTGTCTCACATATGAGGCGTTGAGAACCAGAGTGGACTGTGTTAAAGTGTCAAAGTATTTGTAATGTCATGCCATCTATTAACCAATAGAAATGCCACCTATTAACCAACATAATGCATTTTATTAACCCATTTATGCCTGAATTTTTGTTTTCTCAAATTTGTTAGTAAAATCACTTTAAAATGTTGCAAAATAAACTGGAAAAATACTGAAAAAAATCACGCTAAAATATTTTTGTATTTATCTGATAAAATGTAACGTACTAAATATGGGGATATCCATATGCGGAAAAATGCATAATTATATGTTTTGTCTAACTTTATATAAATTAAGCTTTTAAATCGTATATCGTATACTATAATTAGTATTTATATGAACTATTAAAAAATATATTTATTTGTTTGCAGAGTCGAATAACATTATAAGTATTATTAATAATAAATTAAGAATAATCGTATTTGAGGCTAAAAAGCAATTTATTTCAAAATTATCTTGAAAAGGACTTTACATAAATAATTGTCCCCTAAACGGCTATTAGAAATATGTAACCTATTTGCGCCTAGCCCTCCATATTTTGTACGTTACAAACATGCATAAAAAATAAGCTTGAACATATATAATTTCGCAAAAAAAAAAAAAAAAAAAAAAAAAAAAAAAAATACGTATTTCAAAGAAGTCTACAAACTAAGATTGTGGCTTATTTATTTCGATCTTTGACACAAAAAACAAAAACAAATAAACTTAGTTTTTATATTTCGCAATCTCGGAAAATGAAAAATCTATAAACACCGAAAAAAGGCCGTCATTTAAGCAAATAAATATCAATCTTATGCTGTCATTTCTCGGTAATAGATGAAGACATTTATAGACAATTACTTAATACAATCTGAATACTGTAAAGAAGAAAATTATAAAAAATATTATAATTAGAAACGTCCCAAAAATGGGACGCTAGGCATAAATGGGTTAATTTAGAAACTATTCAATTTATACGGTCAGTCTAACAGAGGGTCCAACGTAACTTGGATATTAACCCTTTATGTACTGAATTATAAATTCACGAAAATTTTATCTTCTAAAGCATTTTTCGTGGATTGTTTAATTATAGAAGGATTGAAGGATTTAGAAGGATTATTTCAATTTGAATTTATAGGGATTTTGTGCAATAATTATAACCCCACTCAAATCTTTTATTTAAAATATTTTTCTTAGTGTTTTGTAGAATTAGGAAAGGTACAAATATAATGTTCTTATAATAGAAATATTTCCGAATTGAAAAATCCCCACCCCCTCCCCCCAACGCCAAGAAAGCTGAAAAGATGCAAAGACAAAAGTAATCATCATTTTAAAAATATTTTTGTTGTATATAACCCATAATGCTTTTGGAACAAGATAAAGTAATGCATCTATAACCCATTCTAAACTGTATTACAACTAAATGTTGATACAGTGACTAAAAATAACTACGGTCGATGTATTAAATGAATTTTATAACAAGTTATTTTAATGGTACTTATAAGTAACGTCATTAGATAAAGAGTTAAGTTGCCAGTGAACATTGCCCGGCACAACGTCGTGCGGGCCCCTGGCAAATTAGTGCGGGCCCCACGTATACTGCAATACTGGACTAATAAAATTTATTTTCAAATTTTACATATCTTAGAATAATTTATATATTAAAATGTATGTAAAATACTCCTATATTCACATTTAATGCGCATATAATAGTTTTAATCCCGCAAAATCTTTTATCCTTTACCATACATTAAATATTTATTTTTTGCGTTCGTGGGGATTTTCTTATGGTGATTTCTTCATTAAGTCAATTGTCACTTTTTTTCAGGAAGACACAAAAACAAATCTAGAGCAAAATTTTATTTTTTTATACAGAAAAAAATCTTATTTCTAATCGTATAGACATTCGAGGACTCTAATAAAGCTGTTTTTGGCCCGGGTTCCTGGTAGCCGCACTTCTTGCCCAATGGTTGCGCCGGGCCTGCCAGTGAAAGAATGGGGCAAGTGGCTTAGACCACTTTGGCCTTGCTGAAGAAGCTTGGTGTCCTCTGATACTGGCAAAACTGGCCTAAAAAGATAAAAAAAAAAAAAAAAAAATCACATTTTGGAAAGCATTTTTCTTGAAATCATAATTCACAGCTGTCGAGATTGGCCTGAATGTATCTACAAAATTGTCGATGTCGTTATTTTCGTGTACCTATAAATTCTACGTTTTTCAATCTACAGGGTACGTCTCTATGTAATAGATTAACTTTCTCGTCACTTTTAACTATGCCTAATATTTTTTAAATATTTTTTCCTTTGCATCCCTTTCATAAAATGTTCGCTTTTTTTTTTTTTCAAATAAATATTTCCGTTATACATTGTAACCTAAAAACTAAAAAAATAATATAGAAAAACTTCCATACAATTTAACCTAAAATTTAGATGCTGCTATAAAATTATTGAACGAAGTATGTGCACAATTGTCTTTATGCATATACTTATTAATTAGATTTATTTCAATACATAAACTATGAATAAAAAAGAAATAACGGCAGATGGCGTAAGTGGTTTCGTGCATATCCATTATTCTGTTCTTATTTTCTATATTTTTCAAGAATAAAATTATAATGAACATAGACGTGTATTTAGGATGGCGTTATGGAGTAACATGAAGTAAACCTACATGATTGAAAATAATTATTTGTGAAAAGATTCATATTTCATCATCCATCAGCAGAATTTTATTATAAAAGAAAATAATGTAAATTAAATTTAAAAATCAAAAAACCCGACTGCGTAAAAAGCGAACTCATTAATTATTTCTCATCAATGTTAAACTACTTTTTATATTACCTTTTTTTTTTTTTTTTTTTTTTTACTTGTATTAATGACTTTTAAGTTGTGTTTAATTGTTAGTTCCTATCTATAAATACTGTTTTGATGAGGCCTATAGATGTCTATGAAGGTTAGAGTTGCAGTAAAGCTAAGAGGTCATACCTACACAACTTCCAGGTTGTGTAATATTTAAACGGAGCTTCTGACTGTAAAATAGTCGATGAAACATCGTCTTCATTTTGAAAGACATATGCCATTCAATAGGGTGCGTAAAAATTTTTTTTCGTGTCTACCGCCATTTTGAATTTATAAAAACAAAACCTGGCCTATAACCATCGTCGATTAAGACGAATCGTCAGAGACCTCATTCATTAAAATCCATCCAGCCGTTGGGATGTTTCGAGGATATAAAGAAATCCACATACCCAGATACGCGTGAAACACATAACCCTTCTTGGCAGTCGGGTTAAAAGATGAGAATTGTAGTTTTTTTCATAATGAAAATTGCAATTCAAATATGTGATCGACACTTTATTTTTAAATACTCTCTAAAAGTTCCTAATTAAGGCTTTACGATACTTATTTTCTGTTTGAATTATGTTACATTGAATCACAGGAATCACCATTAAGAATTGCTACATGATATTTGCTTGCCACGAAAAAGTTTATATTTTTTGTTAAATTATGTTTGAAAAATGCTTTTAAAAGTAGTGTATTTTTGGAGTTTTACTGAGTTTAACTAATATTATTATTAACTTCGTCATTTTAAACTTTAATAAGTTTTAACGTGCATTTAGAATGACAATGAAGTAATTGCATTTATAGGAAGTGAACTTACATGATTTAAAATAATTACATTTGCAAAAATATTCATAGTTGTACGAAGTAGCAGTATTTTATCGTAAAAGAAAATAATGTAAAAAAGATGAGGATTTTTTTCGTAATGAAAATTGCAATTAAAATATGTGATCGACAGTTTATTTGTAAGTACTGCTCCATAAAAGTTTTTAAATAATGTTCAGTATTAATTTTTTCTTTCTAAATTATGTTACAGTGAATGAAAATAAACACGATTAAGAATTCTTACAATGAAAGGTAGGATGCCACGAAAAAAAAATATTTTTGTTGTTGTTGAAATATGGTAGAAAAAGTCTCTAAAAACTAATGCATTTTTGTGGGTTTATTAAGTTTAACTAATATTATTATTAACTTCTTCATATTAAATTATAATAAGATTGTTAAGAATATAGGTGCATTTTTAAATAGTTTTTATAAAATTATATAACAATCTAACAACATTTTATTTATTGGAAAGCAATGTTTAAATGTATTTCCAATATAGAACGATCATTTTCAAATTTTTATCAGAATTGATCAGGTGAAAGTCCATTAAGTTTAACATGGTCCTTTTAAATAATTTCAACTAACACATTAAAGAAATATATGTTTTAAATGCAAATTACTAAAATCGTGTGGTTAATTATTTTTCTCAGCTGATCATAAAATCAATACGAGTGTTTAATGTAAAGAAATTGCTCATCATAATTTTTAAAAAATTACCTTAACAATCTTGCAAAACATATACTTTTACTCAATTCAGCAACAGAGATACTTTTCTTTAACATTGTCTTATCGTTAATATTTTAAATAAAAGAGTAATGAACTTTTATTCAAATAAATTATTCATAATTCTTGAGATTTCATATTTCATTACTCGTTAGCTCATGAATATGTAATGGATTTGTGAACTTAAATGTAAAATGTTTAGTACTTTAAATTATGCGATGAATGCATCTACCTCATTACTATAATTTGGAGGTCTAAGTACATCAATTCTACTAAAACTCGGTATTCATATCACTGAGGTCATGGTTTGAGAAATTATTAATTAATAAAGAAGAAAGAGATAGCATGCGTTTCGCATAGATTATGACACGTTTTCAGCGTTTACGATTAAATTAATTAAACAATATTATTTGCAATTAAAATTTTATCCTCTGTTTATTTCAAACTCATATTAACATTTCCTTAGCCCATTAAAGACTGACGTTGCGTTTTCGCAACGTTATGTTCGTGATTTTGTTTATTTTATTGTGAATATCTTTTTCAACAAATTTATTATCACATATAGTATATATGACTTTTATTTATTTATTTTTTGAAAAAAAATGTTAATTGTTTCGAGTTGTAAAAAAATTAAAAAATATGAATGAAATAGTGCGGAATGTTTTGAAAGTTTTATTGATAAATTTCGGATTATGTTCCCAGATGCACTAATATATTCTATAAAGAATTAAATAAAATTCAGCAATTCAAGGTACAGATATTGTAGCAGTCAAACTACGAGGGTGTTTAATAATTATTGTGCCGAGTGTGTAAAATATTTGTACTATGATGGTTGATGTGGAGGTACTGAAGCCTAATGTCTTAGATGCCTATATGCTCAATTTCAGAACTGTAGCTGCTATATTAACATTTTTTTTTCATTTTTGGTGTGAGAAATCGCACCTAGATTGAAAAGGGGGGAGGGGGGGCTTAAGGGTGTGACAGTGAATGAGACGTGGCTACTGTAGTTTGGACTCGGGATCATAGTGATGTAGCTACGTATCATCCACTGTCACAAATCTATCACAGAACTGCTTCAGGTCTGGCCCCATAAGCTCCAAACCAGTCTTTCCCCCATCCCCAACCCCTTTCAAGCTAGGTGTTACCTCTCACATCTAAAACAAACAAACAAAAAATATGTTATAGCAGCTACGGTTCTGAAATTGAGCATATAGGCATCTAAGACATTAGGCTTCAATATTCTACATCAACCATCGCAGTACAAATATGTTATACACACTCGAGACAATAATTATAGAACCACCCACATATCGCCTATATGTGTAGTAAATGAAATGTAACGGTACATGGTAAATGCTTGAAAGATTTTCATATGGCAAAAATGTGGGAAAATACATAGGCATAAAATGTAGTCTAATGCAAAAATGTACAAATCAATTGATTTGTACTGACGTGTTTGTTTCGTTTTAGCAACATATCGTATCTCCCATTGAAAAAATAAATTGTACTAATATCGCTTTTTTTTCTCTAATAAGTCATTAATACATATAAAATAAATTATAAAATAAATTATAAAATAAAATTTTATTTCATTTGTGACAAGTATAAAATAGTGCGGTCCTTATAGGGTTAAAATAAATGTAATGTTTATTCTGAATATGTCATTAAAATGCATTTTCATAAATAAGAAAGGCATGGAATACTCTAAAAATGACGAAATAGCAAGCGTCCTGCTGATTATCAAAAATTCACAAGCCTACAAAATAATGTTTTTATATTTTTTTTCCTGTAACGTTTTTGATATTTTTAATGTTTTTTGAAAACTTTAAGTTAACACAGGTTTATAATTTCCCTATATCATGTAAAGTTTTCCTATAAAGTGATTATGAACGTACAGAAAATTTCGCTGGAGATCAAGTACATTTAAAAAAATGATTGAAAAAACAACTAAAGATGGTTCTCAAAAAAACATTTTTATCAGCTCAATACGGTGAAAGTTTCTTATTCATTTTAAAATATAAAAGCATGAGAGTTGCAGGCATGATTATTGAAGCGATTTTTCATCGAAAAGTATTTTTATTTTTCTAGAAATTAATTACATTGTTTTAAGCGATAGTCGTTTTATGATGGCGACTTTTTTCCCTCTCTCGCCTTGTCGCGCCCGGAAATTTGGTTCTAAGTGGCTAACTTTGACAGCATTTTCTGAACGATCTTCTGCCTTTATCAAAAAGTGTGAAAAACAGCTCGATTACACAGTTTTTGAATAAGAGCACATGATAATTTCACTCGTTTGTGAACAAAAATTAAACTTAAAAATGTATCAGAATTTAAAAATGTGCCAGTTTAGATTTGACAACAGTTTTGAAAAAATGCTGTATCTCACATTTTTCTATTTGATATATTTGCGATAGTTGCAACAAAATATAAAATAATTACAATGCATTTTCTTCATCTCAAAGAAAGATGCCTCTGCCCCTTAACTTTTAAAATAATTTGTCTAGCACACTACTTATGGTTGCTTTCAAATGCAGCAAACAACAGTATAGCGCTTTTCATACGTATTGTTTTGCTCTAGGAAAAAGTTTGCTATTTACCAATCAAGAATTTCTGATGTCTTCATGGTTAAATTCACCAACCAGACCGCAAGTTTGCACATGTGGCGGAATTATACATGATGGAACTTTTTATGTTCCTTTTTAAAAATTACATAAGAAATGCTCTTCATATTGAAGAAAAACATTTCACTGAAAGGCTTGTGTTATCAATGATCAAACCAAATTATATATATATATATACCCAGTAGCAGAATTTTCGGTATTCATCTGCAGCAAACCAAATTTATCTGCTACCCAACAATACTGAACCAAGCTGCTATCGTAAATACTTATAGTAACCCACGAAATAATTAAAAATTGAATTTTACAAAGAAAATTAATAAGAAATACAATAACTCTTAAATCAAAGAAAATTTTTACTGAATTTTTAAAGCCCAGTATTCATTTTTAACTGGTGGATTAATCTGCAAGATCTAAAACAATCTACAGCACTATTGCCGTGCTGCACAGTTTCTGCTATATATATATGTACATAAATTAAATATTTGTATTAACCTGGGGAAATGTATATAAATGTTAAAGTAATTTTTACAAAAAAAAATTAAATAAATAAAAATAAATAAATAAATAAAAAAGAATAAGAAGTGTCGTATCGTTAAAATGCATTTCAAACAATTTGAAGTGAAATGTTAACACGTTATGAATAGACACTTTAGGATCTAAATTAAAAATTCTGATTGTAACAAAACTCGTTCTATGTAGAGAGCGTTCTAGAGTCTATCTTTATGACTAACTTACTTTACCTTAATTTGAAAAGGTATATTTTCAACAAGATTTAATGCAAGCGAAACTTTGATTTAAGCATAGAGACAGATATTTGGTCGTCTTTTTTTTTTTTTTTTTTTTTTTTAATTAAAACTTTACGGGTTACGAAACTTCATACTAAACATGCCGCTATATTTCAAATCAATTTGATTTAAAAATATCAAATTCAAATCCGCCTTTCAATTATACATTTAATTCTTTTCAGCGATTTTATTATAAATAGTTCATGCACACGCATTCGTAATAAAAGGGGAAATATAAATTCTTTTCTGTTTTTACTTCTATCCAATTCCATCACACAGAGCGGTGGTTGAAAATCCAGAAAGTGAAATGATGGAAAGGGTGTATATTTATTTAAAACTACACATAGGGAGAAGGGGGATGATATTGTTCCCCTTTGGAATCTCGACCAGAGATTGATAGCCGAAGATCGTATTGAACGTTTTAGGGGGTTCTCTATGCTACATGAATAATGCTTATATTTGTTCATTTCTTTCATTTCTTTTTCTTTATTTTTTATTATGTATGTATAAACTACAATGTGCTCTGCCGTGAGGGGGATATAATTTTTCATTGCACCTGAATCTTTCTCTTCAATTTTTTCTATAGATATCTAATTTTTTTGCAACATTTTTTCTAAGGTTATTTATATACTTATTTAGAGAGCTTATTTTAGACTGAACATCAACTCAGGGTTCACAAATCGTCCGCTTTTTTTAATATTAGTATTTTATAAAGGGAAAAAATCGTGATAGTTTCTACAACATTTGCTAGAAAAATAATCATTGGGGAATGTTTCCGCAAAATTTGCAAGACAAATGTAGATCTTTGTTTTTAAAAAGTGGTATTTAAAATAAATAAATAAATATATAAAATAACTAACCATTTGGTAGTTTTGTCAACTTATTTCTAGTGCCACTTACAGAAAAAAATAGTTCTAAAAGTCTAGTTCATTAGTCATTTTCACCAAGACTTTGTGATTTTTTTTAAACACTCTAAAAAATTTTCCGTATTTTGGCTGTACAATTTCCGGATTTTATTTCTTTTGCAGTGTATTAATAATAATAAAAAAATACAATTTTAGAGAAAAGAAAACTGAGCATCATCTGTTAAGGATATTTACTTTCAAATCCATGTTCACAATATTTTTTGACTTATTCACTAAATCATTATTGTACTGGCAATCAACGTATTTTTATTTATTTATTTTATTTTTATTTTACAGTTAGTGCAATAATAAAACTAATCGTAAAATCTTGATTTGAATACAGGAAACGTGCTGGTTAATATGATGAAAGAGGGGAAAAAAATCATGTTGATGAGAAAATTATCATTTTCAATATCCATTTTTATAACTTCCCTTTTATCTTATTTTATTTATAATTTTTTGCCATAAGGCATGTGTAGAAATATTTTAATAATTTTAAAATTTTAATGGTAAAAATATTGCTACAGACACATTCACAATAATCAGAGCATTGTCATTGAGGTTTTTTCTTTAAATTTAAAGGAATTAAATTTCAGGACTATAACTGATTTCAGTACAATTTTTTTTCACCTGTGTTGTTAATTGTGTTAATAATGTAAAATAGTAGGTATATACACAAAAAATAAAAAGTCATAGTATTGAAACAAATTCTATATATGTTCAATTTATAAATTAACACTCAACACCGTGATTATTTAATAGTAAATTTGAAAACAACAGATTTAATATTCTTACTGATTTTTACAACTGTATTAATCTTATGCAACATTATAGCTCATTAAAAAAAAAAAAAAAAAAAAAAAAAAAAAAAAAAAAAAATCACTTTATTAAAACAAGTGTTGTGTTTCTTTAATTTGTAAATTAATACTCAGCACTGTGATTTTTTTTATAGTAAACTTGCGAAACAATAGGTTTCATAATCTCACAGATTTTTTTGAACTGTATTGTTAACTGTATTAATCTTATGCAAAATTATGGACACACCAAATTAAAAAAAAAAAACACACACACACACATTATTAACCCATTAACGACGAGTGTCTTCTATACTTATTTTAATACCTCGATACCTGCTAACACCAGATTTCCATATTATAATTTTAATTCATTTAATTTCTCAAAGTTTGAGATTAGATTATCTGAAAATTTCTTTACTAAAATACTGGTTTTCACATTTAAAAGTTCTGTACTACTTAAATTGGCACGTTTTCTTTCCAACCGGCGTTAATGAGTTAAAACAAATATTTTGTTTCTTTAATTCAAATATTAACACTTAGCACATTGAATTTTTATAATAAACTGGGAAACAATACTTTTCATAACCTTGAAGATTTTTTTCAATTGTATTGTCAACTGAATTAATCTTACGCAAAATTATAGGAGGCAAAATTATATATCAACAAATAAATACATAAAATAAAATATGTCATATTGTTCAAATAAGCGCTGCATTTTTTTAATTTATAAATTAGAACTTAACACTGTGATTTTTTGCAGTAAATTGGGAAAAAAAAAAAAAAAAAAACGGTTTCAAGTTCTTAAAAAAAACCTCCAGATAAATCGCTTGGGTGGGTTACTCAGTATTAATTTTAAATTCTTTTCTCGATAATATTTAATCTATGCAATGTTTACAGTGTTTCATTTTAAAAATGTAAGTCATATTTATAAGGGGTGGGGAGGAGGGAGAGATTCTTATTATTTAATTTTTAATTTAACTTTTAGCATTTCGACTTTTTAATTATTTATGTAAGAAAAATGTAGGATTTTGGAATGAGCGTTGACCTCATTACTTCTTTTTAAATTTATTTTAAATAACCTTTATGTTATTCGAAACTAATTACTTTACTTACGTATTTGTAAAGATCCATTCTAAAAATATTTAGGAATGAGATTTCCGCGTTTTTGCACACCGGTATATTCTTAGAGAAAATGCTGTTCTGTTAAATCGCAAGAGTGTTCCGATAAATGAAATATAATTTTCTCTAACAAAATACTGGTGTGCAAAAACGAGGAAATCTCATCACTGAATATTCAAGTATATCATAAATTATATTTGCAGCATGATTATGATTTTTTATATTGTAAAATTTCTAAAATAGAGTAAATCGCAGTATCTAAAAAAATATAATAATAATGTTCTGTTAAATCTTGACGGTGTCATTTTAAAGCCTAGATATTACAATTAATGATACTAATATTTCCGCCATATTTTACGAAGTATTTCCATCAGCGATCTTTGTACAGATCTTGATCCAATAAGTACACGCATAGCGACAACTTTTTTTTTTTTTAGAATTAGTTATAAATAGATTTGGAAAAGAAATTAATTTAAACAGGTATTCTATCTAGATAGAATATAGATTTATTACTTAATTCGGGTTTTATTTCTTTAAAATTGTTTCTTTTAAACTGTTCAGAAGATATCTGTTAGGATATATCGCTATTACTTCTTTTATGTTTTTCATTAATTCAAGAAATCGGGTTAAAACGCGCTTTCTCATTCAATTTGCCTGAAATTTCTCCACAATTATAAAAGGCGTGATTTGACGCTTTTGTTAATACTTGTGATCCCCGAAAACAATAGTAGACCACCCGTCAAAAACAAACAATATAGGGCAATTCCATCGTAACTGACGTAACTTTTATCATCGAATTTTGTTTTCAAAACTATGTAGAAAATTTACTAATAAAGCTAGAACAAATTTTAAGGGTTTAAAATATTTCTTACCAAGGACTTAGTATCAAAATACCTTCAGATTATTTCAATCTCTCGTTTGAGTCCCAAAAATTGCAATTCAAAATTCAGTAACTGGTGTAACACAAAATGTACAAACATTTTTTCTGCCTTTATTGAAGTGTAAAAATTAACAAAACTATTCCGTTAAAAAAGGCGATTTAATGTTCTCAACAACACTAAGTAATGCCAAATTATAAGAGTAACTTGTTTAATTAATTTCTGAATAATAAAAAAGAAAAAAATGGCATTTACACCTGTAACTGACGTAACTTTTATCGTGTAACTGACGTAACTTTTATCGTGTAACTGACGTAACATTATGACTTTACAAAGACAATAATGGTACTTAACTTAGCTTCTAAACAGTAATTTACAATGCCTTTTTATTAGGATTTTATTATAGAATATAAAATTTTGAAGTTTTCGAATCATACCCTTAAATTAAACATATTATAAATTTTATTCCCCCCCCCCCCCCCAAAAAAAAAAAAAAAAAAAAAAAAAAAATGATAATTTTCTTTGGAATTGCCCTATATATTTTTCCTTTTCCTTTTTTTTTTTTTTTTCTTTTTTTTTTTTCTTTTTTTTTTTTTTACTGTTTTTCCTGGGTTAACATAAGTGAAAACCATTTATTTTTTAATTGAAAACTCTAATGGATTTTTAAATTTTAATATATTTTTTTAGATTTTCCTCTAACAGCAGCAAAAAGCATTTTTATATGAAAAATATAAATAATGTGTTCAAATAAAGTTTTGATATTTATCAAAAACTATACTTTCGTATTAGCCGCATTTCAGGAGTTAATAGCTGAAGAAATCGCCAAACATTTCGCTACTTACAGCAGCCTTTTTGATTCCGATAATTTCAGTGATTTAAAGGAGCATGTTCGATTACATGTCTGTTAGATTTGTGTTTTATTTATATTATTATTTTATTTTATTTATTTAATCATGAAGTTTTAATTTCGTTATGGAATATTAGTCGAAAAAAATGCTGAACTATTTATATTTCATGTATTGTTATATATGTATTGTTTTAAGTGTTAACGGTTTAATATTTTGTAATCAAGCAGCACGCAAATTGAGATATATATATATTTTAAGTCATGCTTGAAAATCACTATAATTTTAAAAAATATAAAAACCAGAAAATTGTTTTACAGTTTTCAAACAACTGCGTTGAAAGAAAAATTTTTTCCATCCCCTGACGGTGTAAAAATATAAACTGTGTGATGTTTAGAAGTTCGTGGGTCAGGTTTGTCACTGTTAATATGACACCGCAGCGTTACTTACGGACTTGGGTTTGATTTACAATACAGATTTTTCTACAAAATTTAAATTTTAGTTTAAGAGAGAAAAGAACATTACTATTTAAAAAAAAATTATTGTAGCAACACCGTAAGCATTTACACTAAATTAGCAATTTTAATAGATTAACTAATGGAAATAAATTAAATTTACTTAGAAAACGCAGAAGAAAGGCTAATAAATCCCTTTGTAAGTGATAATTTTTATAAATTTCCATGCTCATTACGACCTTTTTTTGTCCACCAAAATTTTTCAAGTTTTTTAAGAACCGCAAAAGTAGGAAAAGGATACTTAATAAATAAAAATTAATTTTAAAAAATCAAAAAACCCGACTGCGTAAAAAGCGAACTAATTAATTATTTCTCATGAATGTGAAACTATTTTTTATATTACTTACCTATTTTTTTTATTTACTTGTATTGATGACTTTTAACTTGTGTTTAATTGTTAGTTCGTATCTATAAACACTGTTTTGATGAGGCCTATAGATGTCTATGAAGGTTAGAGTATCAGTAAAGCTAGTGATCCTGCCCACACAACTTCCACGCTGTGTAATATTTAAACTGAGCTTCTGATTGTAAAATAGTCAATGAAACCTCGTCTTCATTTTGAAAGACCTAATCCAATGATATGCCACTAAATAGGGTGCGTAAAAAACATTTTTCGTCTCTACCGCCATTTTATATTTTATGGCCGCCATTTTGTATTTATTAAAACGAAACCTACCCTATAAACATCGGACGGTTAAGACAAATCGATAGAGACCTCATTCATTAAAATCCATCCAGCCATTGGGATGTTTCGAGGGTGTAAAGAAATCCACATACTCAGATACGCGTGAAACATATAACCCTTCTTGGCAGTCGGGTAAAAAAAAATATATATATATATATGTATAGCAAGTATGCATTTATTAAAATGAAATAATAATATTTCGTGACTTTATTAAGTATGTGAATTTATTCAAAATCCGATAAACAGATTTGGTTTTCACAGTATTAATTTTGTATTAAGTGTCACTTGATCCAGACTAACGAATAGTATGAAAGGGATTTGTGCATCATAAAAAAATCGGACTTTTGGCTTCTCAAGCAGTGATTTCGCGAAACGGATCTTGGAAAAATTGGGACCGTCTTGGGACAAAAATCGGACCGCCTCGCGTAAATCGGAACACCTGGAAACGCTAGTCTCATACGAGGGGTAGAGAAAAGTATCTCCTCTGGCCCTGGCCTCATACACTGGAAAATGCGGTATTTTTTTTAATCAAGAAATAGAAAACCTATTCATCTTCATAATCAACAAATTTATGAAACATTTCGACTAAGTCGTTTAAAAATTTTGAGGAAAAAAATAAAATAAAATAAAGAAAAAAACAATCAGTCACCTTTTTCTTAATTAGTTAAGAATCATACCCATAACTCGGAATCACAATGTTATACTATAGCTGCATATTAATATAATTTCTCCCACGTTATTTTACTCAGTTCATAGGGCCCGAAATAATTAAATTATTTTAACTTGGGATGATGAAGATTATTCAAGAAGAATTATTTGCTTTTCCCTTCAGAAAATATTTTCAACCAAGTGGATTTTCAATTGTTTTTAGGGTAAAACCTGTGTTGTTGAATGCGTTTGAAAAAGAAATAGATTAAAATAGGTCGAATACCGAACATGTCTCAATATTTATATATAAATTAAATGGCAATCCAAGTATATTTACTCGACTTAGAGCACGGACGGACAGACAGACGGGCAAACCAAATTCCTAAACACTTTCCAATTATATTGGAGAATGTTAAAAAGCACGTCTCATACATTGGAAATAGAGTACTTTTTACAGAGAAATAGAAAACCTATGCATAATCATAATCGAGATCGATACGGAAAATTTCGACAATGTCATTAAAAAAAATTAGAAAAGAAAAATCTCGAATCAGTCACTTTTTCTTGATTAGCTATATGAATTATGTACATTAACTCGGAATAACAATGTTACTATAGCTGCATATTAACATCATTTCTCCCAAGTTTTTTTACTCAGTTCATAGGGCACGAAATAATTAAATTATTTTAACTAGGGATGATAAAGATTATTCAAGAATAATTAATTGCTTTTCCTTTCAGAAAGTATTTTGAATCAAGTGAACTTGCAATTGTTTTTAGGGTAAAACCTGTGCTGTTGAATGCGTTTTAAAAAGAAATAGGTTAAAATAGGTGTTTCAAATATGATTTTCCAATTCTTTAGTAAGTTAATGCTGAATAACTGTCCTTGTGCTTTGGCCATGGCGAAATAATTATTTAAAATAAAATGGGTGCTTTAGTGATTTGATAGTTTTGGATGATGAACAACTAATAAGAGATTTTAATGAATAATGTGATTAGAGTAATGTACAATTTTACATTATTTCAATTATTCTGAAGGCAAACATATTTGAATATGAACGCAACGCATTATAAATGTAATATTTTGGTACATTTGTCTAAGAATGCAATTTATTAAACATAATAGAATTCATTATTCAAAGGGAAATATTTATACAATCTTTATATTATTATACTTAAGATTAAGCTTTTATATTATAAAGACTATTTTGTGTAAGTAAACATGAATCTTGATTAATGATTTATTTATCAAACTTGGAAATTATCATTGTATTCTTTTTAAGAATATGTTTCTTAAGATTTAAGTTTACAGAAATTACAAATTAATCATGATTAAATTGTTCTTAGAAAGTATTTTTATAATACATTAAAGTGAATAGTGTGATTACAAATTATGGATTGTTTAATAATGTGATGATTATAATCTAATTCTTTATAAGTAACATAGGAATTTTTTTATTTTAATTATTCTGGTGGCAAACATATTTAAATACGAATAGACAGTGCATTATTGATAAATGAGTTTAAACATGATATACCTCATTAGTTAAAAGGTAAACATACTTATACAGGGTTTTTACGAATGTTTGCTTTTAGGTACCAAATTTTTTAAAATTAGTTTTTGCTTTATACTCTTCTAAGATTCTGCAATTAAATAAAACGAAATTTACGTTATGGAAATAATGATATTCAAAAGTAATCACCCGTACAAACCCTGTTATACAGTCATATGTAAAATTATGCTTTCTATAAAAGATTATTTGGTGAGATTAAGCATGGATTTTAATTAATAGTTTATTTATAAAAGTTGGAATTTCTTGCTTGTATTCTTAAGCTTTATTCCGCAGAATTAATTAAGACCAGAAATTAAACATAATTAAATTGTTCTTGCAAGTGAATTTTATAATATGAAGAGTTCGAAATGTAAAAACATGGTAAATGCCATTATTTTTGTTTTTGCCGAATTTCGTGTAAAATTGTTTTACTGAATCTTGAAAACTTTTTAAAAGTACAAAATTTGTTTATTATTCAATATATCGTCGTCTCAGATTAACAGTAGGACATCTAGTAATAATCGAAAATGAGATGTCTGACTTACTGCCATGAAAAACAGTGTCTGCATCCAGTGGCGCCAACTTTTGAAAAATAATGGGTAGGCTCAACCATTTTAGGATAAAATGACATGAACATTTTTTTTTTCTTTGAAGATAAGGAGATGCATGGGAAAGTTTGTTGGCAAAAAAGCCGCCTCTGCTTTACGCAGTTACACGCGCGCTAATATTTAGATAAATAAATCACTGTAAATCTGTAAATCTGGCCTTGCATAATAAAACAAGTAAATATAATGATATAGGTAAATTTCATAGGTTCATAGGTTACTTTATCTTTCTTCAACAGCAATCCTCAATTGACAGCTTTGCCGAATTATTCCAGTACGATCTATCCTTTGGTCAGAAATTCCTGTTATTTCACTGTGCTATAGTGTTAAGTAAAAAAAGTGGAGGTTTAATATTTTATCTTATGTAAATTGAATCCACTTTTGAGACTGTTTCTTTGCTTATTAAATATTATATTATTAAATCTTTAAGTTTTACAATTTTAAGTTAATAACATATGTATTTATATTACGCTGCGTTTTGCAGCAACAATTTTTTCATTACATGTTTATTTTTTGAAATCTACAGAACAACTAAAATTAATAATGAAAAAGTTATTTAGTTCTTTTTGAGTTCTTTTTGATGATGACGTCGAACTCTTGCTTCATGCGTGGGATAATATATAAACATATTTTATTTATGAATGTAATTGTTCATTTTGAATAGCATAATTTAGGAAATGAAAAGAGTTTGATGATTACACAATCATTGATTACTGTCAAATTTATTTTTATAAATATTGGAGAATTTGCTTCCTTGAAGATTATTACTTTGGGTTCCTGTTTCGAAATCAATTTATTCGTATCTGAGAGGGTTATAAATCCATCAAAGTTATGATATTGAAGTTATTTAAAAAAAAAAATAGAATATAAATTTTTGATTTTATTAAATTATATTCCCATATGTGGTCTTTATTTTATGGTCTCTAATATTTACTATTATACTATGAATATGACTACAAATTAAAACCCAAAGGGCTAATGACACATGTCAAAAATAAATTTAAAAGTCTTTTAAAGCATTTTCTAAAAAATCGTTTAATCTTATACAAAAAATGGAAAACTCTAATTGATTTCTTGGTTTCTGAACACCTGCGATTTTCATGCATTTAAGATGAAAAATGAATTCGCAAATGCGTCATAAATTAGCCAATGTCTATTTGAAAACAGCCTATCATTGCTTCTTTTGAATGCATTTATTTGCTAATTTAGACTATAAAGTTAGACCATAACAAAAATTCTGAATGTATTCAGAGAGAATTTCTTTGCATCTATACATTGTAATGTAACCATTCATTATCATCTATACCATATAGGGATAGTAATATTCAAACTGGATTTTTTAGTTAGGTTAAATAGGTTGGGTTAGAGTTATGTGTATACCTGCTACTGCTATCCATACTGTGTTTTCAAACAAAATAATTTTCAGAGGAATAATTATTTTTTCAGCGATTGAAAAATAAACAAGTAACAAAGTAGAATAATTGAAATCGGGTAGGCTAAGAACAAATTATTGGGTGGGCTCATGCCCCATGGGTCCATATAAGTTGGCGCCACTGACTGCATCTAGTGGAACAATAGGGAATTTAAAAAAAAACACATCTGAGATATAGTACAGTCGAACCTCTATTTAACGAAGTCGCTAAATCCCGGAAAAAAGTTCGTTATATGGGAAATTCGTTAAATAGAGATTCACCTTTTAAAATACTTTAAACTACATAAAACAGATTTTAAATTCATAAACACTAAATATTTTTACTAAAAGTAATTAATCACATTTTTTTCGATAAATTATATCGATTTATTTTATTTATTTTACCCATCAATATCCATCATCAATTTATTTTTTCTATGTGTTTAACTCTTTGAAATCTGCAAGGAAAACAAAACATTGTCCGGGAATACACTGTATTTTCTGTTTAAAGTAAATAGTTTTACAATAAAATTAACGAATTTTAATGACATTATCGTATTTATTATTATTATAACAAATAATTTTAACCATACATTAACATATGCATCCTTAAATTTAATTTCTGAAAAACTTAATTTTGCCTGAATTTTGCCCTGTTAATTTTGCCTGAGTTTTTTCCTTTAAAAAGTGCTTTCACTCATAATACGCCTCGCATCTTTGCAATGCACCAAAAACCGCTTCATGCGTATTTTCTTCTAACTATAATCCGCGTCGGATTGTTTCAAATGATTTTAGCATTTCATCATACGAAGTTTTGTTAATTCCTGCATAATGATCATTTCCATCATCATCATATTCGTCTTCATCGCACTTCATTGCTGTATTGTTTTTATTTTTCACACTGTCGAAAATATCCAATTCGGATAGTGTTTCCGAGGTCTCAATTTCAGAATTAAGTGAAATACAATCATCAATCGGCACATCATGGTTAATTTCTTCCTTTTTTCTCACTGTATCCACATTTTTTTAAGTTACTCTAAGGGATTATTGTCTTCGTCCTCCGTACTTACCGAATTCTCACTGCTGACAAAGAAGTCGCCTGCGGTAAAACCAGTTCAAGGCCATTGAACATCATAAAATGTGTTTAAAGAAAGAATAAGTTTGAAATGTCCAGAAATATTTTGAGAACTGGGGAGAAAAAAAATTTGATCACAAGAAAAAGTTCGTTAAATAGAGAATACACTTCGCTGTTTGGAGGTTATTTTACGAAGAAATTCGCAAAATGTTCTTGGTTCCAAGGAAAAGTTCGCAAAATAGAGGTTCGTTAAATAGAGGTCTGACTGTATTAAACATAACTTTTGTGTTTCAGAAGTTGTTCCACTAGATGCAAAAAGAGTTATTCATAGCAGTAAGTCAGACATCTCATCCATTTTTTATTATTACTAGAAGTCTTAATGTTGCTCTGAGGTGACGATATGCTACAATAATCAAAGATAAATCTCTGATGTGAATTTTAATAAGGAAGATTCTTTGCACACAAGTCCAATAAAATGAAATATTATGATATAGTATATCTTTTGCAAAATGTTGTACATAAGGGTCGTTCAAGTATTATGTAAGCAGTAAGTGGGGGAGGGGGGGTCCAGTGTCTGCTTATTTTTGCTGACAAGGGGCAGAGGGGGTCACGAAAATTCTTACATAAGCATTAGATAACGAAGCAACTATAGTTTAAAAATAAAAAGCAACAGAGCATGATTTAGATGAGCATTCTGCGGCTATTGAATGACTTGAGAAAAAAGATATGGAGTAAACAAGGACTGGAAACGAGGATTATTCCAGCCCACCACTACATTGAAAACTTAATAATAGACAATGCAGAAGAAACATGGATTCAAAGATCTTGGACACCAGACTAGAAATGTGAACGCCAAACCCATAATATTCCTGATTCTTGTTAAAAATTTTAGTTATGTGCCTAAATAAGTTAAGGCCGGTTGTATTTCTTAAAAGTTTTTTTGTTGTTGTTGTTCAGTGCGATAAATAATAATATATAAAAACTATTTTGTATTCTATGAATTGTTTAATGCCATAAGTAACAATATGTTAAACCGATTTTTTTTTCCTTCAATACCACAACCCCTAAGTGTCTGTTTATGTAAATTTGCTGGATTAATAATGCAAGTTATCGCTAATTGTAATTTTATGGCAAATAGTGTTGATGTTAGAATATCATAAAACAAGCAAAGGAAGGGGGGGGGGTCTAGTATTTGCTTATTTTTCCTTACAAGGGGGAAGGAGAGATACAAAATGACTAAAAATATGCTTACGTAATACTTGAACGGCCCCCAAGTTAATTGAAGATCCAGTTTTAGCAAATTAGCTATTTTAGGGGAAGTAATTACAATAGTTTTATTTGTAATTTTTTTTACAAAACTTGAATTTCTCGAAATTTAGACTTTGTTGGTTATTTTGTTTTACATCCGAACACTTCATATATCAATGTGTGCAACGGTATTACATTTAAAAAAACATTTAATAATGTCATTAATATATCTGAGCCTTTACAAGTAACGTGCTATTTTGTATTATTTTAATTTTGATAGCAAATATCCTTAAATATGAAGACAGTGGAATATAAACGTAGTACTTTGGAATATTCCTCTTACGATAAAGTTAATTTGGCCAGAATATAATTCATTATTTAAAAATTAAAATGCTTATGAATTTTTACCATATTTATATAAAACTAAACTTTTATAAAAATTCTTACGGTGAATTAAATTTGAATCTTTATTAGAAATTTATTGATAGAACTCAGTAATTTACGAATGAATTTTTAATATATATTATCAATAATCCATAGTAACAACTTACACACAATTACATTGCTATTACAAAAGAATTTTCGTTGTATTAAAGGTTTTCGTTACATATCAAAAATCAATTTTCATCTCACCGAAAAGTTTGTCAGAATTACAGCCCAGACACCAAAAAAACATTTATGTATAATTGTTTTTCAAAATAATTTTCCTTTTATGTTATTCAGTTTTTAAATTTAAAATGAATAAAAGCGGTGGTTAATCATTAACAATATGCAGTATCAATTTAACTTTATTTTTTCATAGCGGTGTTGTTCAAATGTGAGCTGTGCAAAAGTTTTGAGATCGAAAAAAAAAAAAAAAAGTGCAAATCAATATTTATTAACAAGAGTTCTCTTGAATGTATAATAATAATTATTATTATATCTCTAACAGACAAACTGACAAACCAACGACAAATCTTTTGACTGTGTTAGAAATAATTAAATTTCAGTCGTAGCCATCAACGTAATTTTTCACTTTGAAAAAATAATGTCACTGATCGATTACTTCTGAACGTATTGCAACTTATGAAACTCTATTTAATCTCACATGTTTCATCAGTAGTTACCAAAAAGAAAATTGTCACAGCGTGTCTTTATTTTGTCGCATAGCGTTCCTGTACGAATGTGAGCTGTGTCAAAAGTTTAGAGATCGAATTAAAAAAAAATGCGAATCAATATTTATTAACAAGAGTTCTCTTGAATGTATAATAATTATTATTATTACATCTCTAACATACAAACTAACAAACCAACGACAAACATTTTGACTCTGTAAGAAATCATTAAATTTCAGTCGTGCCCATCAACGTAATTTTTCACTTTGAAAAAATAATGTCACGGATCGATTACTTCCAAACGTATTGTAACTCATGAAACGCTATTTAATGTCACATGTTTCATCAGTAGTTACCAAAAAGAAAATTGTCACAGCGTGTCTTTATCTTGTCGCATAGTGTTCTTGTTGAACCCGGAGATTATCGAACAGTAAATCAGGCGGAGATAATACTGAGTTAATGCTGTAAAGAACAGGGAAAGTCTTATATAAACAAAAACAGATTAAAAGCATTAATGCTGTCAGATATCGCAATTAATGTGTGAAGATTCTGACCACACCTTTCAAAAAAATCTACTTCGTGTGATTTTTTTGTATTGGATCCTGAGAATTCACTGCTCATGTTGAAGACAGATAATGATGATAAAAGTGGGTTGTAGATATTTACACAGTGAATTAAGTAATAAGGGGAAATTCTAAAGTATGTAACATACCAAGGTATTGTTAATGAAGATATTAGAGTCGTTTTCCTTTTATAAGATGACTTTATTTTTCAATTAAATGCCTTGAAATCAGTTGAGTATGACTAATTGAATAGGATTGTATTAATTTGTCATTTAGAATCACCGTCGTGAGAAAATCTGTCAAAAACAAAGAGAAAATTCCTACGTTATTCCTTTATTAATACTATACAGGTCGCTTGCCGCATTTATCCGTCATTGATAAAACTATCATTAAGAAATTCTAAATTCTTCCCAGACAGTGTGAATAGCTATTTTTTTCTTATTGTATTAATAACTATTTCGTGAATAAAGTAAAGAAACATTAGTATTAAAAATTTCCTGGTGTGAACATGATATTTCTGAATGAAACAACCCTGCCAGATTTTGGCAACACTGTTATCTGTATAGTGTTAATGATTTTATTAATAGTATTAATTTGTTTTACTGTAAAATAATTTACAGTCAAAAACTGTTTGAACGTTAACTATTTATGCGATTTATGCGTCGTTGTTTCATTTTGTTCATGATTCATGCCTGACTTTTTTGTTTTCTCCAATTTATTGGTAAAATGACTTTAAAATGTTGCAAAATGAACTAGAGAAAAAAGTAAACAAAAATATTCTAAACATTTTTCAAAATTTATTTGATAAAATTTAAACGTACTAAATATGATAATATTTATAATATTTATAACAGTATAATATGCATTATTATATGTTTTGTCAGGATTTACATAAAATAGGCTTTTAAATTGTATGTTGCATACTATAATTAGTATTTTTATGCACTATTAAAAATATTATATTTATTTCTTTACAGAGACTAATAAGATTATAATTATAACTATTAATAAACTAAGAATAATCGTATTTGAGGCTTAAGAACAATTTATTTCATAATCATCTTGTAAAGGACTTACATGAAAAAGTCTCCCCTCAATCGATAACAAAAACTTGTACCCATTTGAGCTTAACGTCCTATATGTGGGACATTACAAACATGCATAAAAAAAAAAACTCTAGAGCACATAATATGACTTTTAAAAATATACTTATTTCAAAGAAGTCTACAAACCACTAATTTATTTAGATCTTTGATCGAAAAAATACAAATAATAGACTTAGTTTTTACATTTCGCCATCTTTGGCAATAAAAAAAATCTAATTGTTATATAAAATTTGTTATATTACTATTCTGATTATTTCTTTTATTAAGATTATATCTTAAACTATCACCTTTCTTGTAATTACACCTTTTTTTAAATGTTAACTATATTTTAAGTAGGGGAAATGGGGGATGAATGGGACATTTTCACAAAAATATTTATTTTAAGTACTTTTTTTAAAGTTATTATTAACATTATATATCATATTTCATACATTAGATATTTGGCTACATCTATGCACAATATTTAGTCTAGATTATTCTTATACAGTAAAATATTATAAAATTAAAAAAAAAGTTCCTCTCTGTCCCAATCACCCCCCTAGCAGAGGTGAATGGGACACTAATAGGGATGGATGGGACACAAATATTTTCCTCTCTGTATTCAATGTTACCTGATTAAAATTTATAATTATAAACTTATATGTAATTATACTTGTAATATATGATCTTATAATATGGCTATTATATCCCAGTGTTGCTAATCACTTCTTTTACTGCAGTTTTAACTTGTAATGCAAACTTCGACTGTCTGTCTGTTCGCTTTTCCCACTTACGATATATTTTAGGTATGAAATGAAAGTGAAAAATGTCTTTGAAATACTGCATAGCTATTATTTTCATTCACAACATTTTAATTAGTATTAATTAAAAGTTTTTTAGGTATTATGCGCAAATGAAATTATGTTAGGGGAAGTGCGAGTGGGGATTTATTTATGCACATGTTCAAAATTCAATATAATTTCCCATATTCGATCAATAAATATATACAATTTTTACAATTTTAGCTATTTTGATAAATTTTCAATAGAAAATATTGAGAAACTATTTAACCTTTATTACAATACAATAATTAAGATTCAATATAATTTTTAATAATAAACGACCTATATAATACGAGTACTGTTCAATACTAATAATTAACATAAATTATAAATCTATAAACCTATATAATATTTTTTAGTAAATAAATAAACATTCCAACATCTCTACGGATGAATTAGACTGTCCCATTCATCTCCATTTGAAATGTTCCAATCATCCCTATGATGCATATATTCAATTGTCTGCCATTTTGCCTCAGAAATTATTTTGTCAAAATGGTTAATATTCATTCATTTTAATTACCATCATTGAACCTTCAAATAAATAACTACAACATATCTTATTTGTTTATACTGTATAAGATATTTCACAACTTCAAATGTAAAAAAACATTACTTTTTAGGCAGAGTTTCAGAAAAAGCAACTTTGCAAGAAAAATGAAAACAGCCATGTGGTTTTGTTTTTGGTTCTAAATCACACTATGGCAGTGCCATATATGAAAATAGAAAGCAACTAAAAAAAAACGTTCATTGCCTGAAATATTGAGAATGTCCCATCCATCCCTCGTCCCAGTCATCCCCCAGCTCCCCTATACATGTTGTGGTCCAGCTTACGTAGTAAAAGTATGTTTGCGGCCCGCAAGAAAAAAAGGCCGAGTCTGGCGGTAGCAATGTTTTTGCAATGTAGGTTTCAGACGCTTCTTAACTGCAAAATTCATTGTTTAGATCTCAGAAGTTGAGCACCATTTAGGGAATTGCATTATGTATAAGGATCGACCGAAACCGAAACCAAAACCGGATTTCGGTAATTCTCCAATTTTCGGTCGAAAACGAAAATGTCCAAAGAAATTATAAGTAATTAATACATACATAAAGATACATAATTATTAATTAATTTTATATCTTACCCAAATTGGTTCCTCCTGCCTCTTTTATTTTCATATAAAACAAGTTAAATTTAAAAAATAAAAAAACCCGACTGCGTAAGAAGCGAACTAATTAATTATTTCTCATCAATGTGAAACTATTTTTTATATTACTTACTTATTTTTTTTTATTTATTTGAAATTATTATTTTATAATTATTTATTTTATTTATTTTACTTTTAAGTTGTGTTTAATTGGTAGTTCCTATCTATAAACACTGTTTTGATGAGGCCTATAGATATCTATGAAGGTTAGAGTTGCAGTAAAGCTAGAGATCCTACCTACACAACTTCCAGGTTGTATAATATTTAAACATAGCTTCTGACTGTAAAATAGTCAGTGAAACATCCTCTTCATTTTGAAAGACCTATCCAATGATATGCCACTCAATACGGTGCGTAAATTGTTTTCTTCGTCTCTACCACCATTTTGAATTTATAAAAACAAAACCCAGATTATAACCATCGGACGGTTAAGATGAATCGATAGAGACCCCATTCATTAAAATCCATCCAACCGTTGGGATGTTTCGAGGGTATAAAGAAATACACATACCCAGTTACGCGTGAACCACATAACCCTTCTTGACACTCAGGTAATAAAATGTGATTAACATAAACGACACAGAATGATTTTCTAATTATACGAATTTCATCTAATTAAAAAATGATTTAGGTATACAAGATTTACCTCTTATAATGATTTTTGTAAATGATCATCTGTTATACTGGAGCTTTCTCGAAGACTATCGAAACACTTCTGCAGTATCAAACAAAAAAATTTCAATTACTGTTAAGTCTGCAGCTTTTAATGAGCAGGTAAAAAGCGTCTTTAAAGTTTAGTTATATATGTAACCCTTGCTTTACAATTTGCACTCACGTCACGACTGATAATTATAAACAACGAAGTTCATAGCAATAAATAAAAAGCGTCTTATTTGAGCCGATACAGCTCGAATCAATGAATAATGTTGAAAATTTTCGAAGAAAGAAACGAGAATTTTTGGAATACAGATAGTTTCGGTCCGGCGGAATTTTCGTCAGAATTTTTGCCAAAAACGAATTTTCGGAAAACTCTAATTTTGGGCCGAAAACGGAAATGAAACTGAATTTTCGGTCGTTGTCTAATTATATAGAATTGCGCTATAATTACCTTCTACGATATTAATTTTTATTTCAATCTTAAATATTACTGGATACCCTGATATATCGGCTTTGAAATACATACTATGTTATAAAATAAAATTAAAAACAAAAAAGGTACCTAGAGTTAAATAAAAATAAATATCTTTTGGAGATTTTTGTATAAAAAACACCGCGTTACTAACTTGACAACACAGAAGAAAAAAAAAAACAGTGAAAGTGATTTCTTAAACTCCATTGTTTCGCCCCGCCTGTTTCTAGTTTATCTAAGTTAAAAATCTCACGGTGTCATGATTTACAAGTTAATGGTATCACCTTGAGACCTTTATAAAGTTAATCTTTTGTTTCAAATTTATACTACATCAGTGTTTTAACATTTTCAACAGTAAAAATGCCATTGTTTTATAACTAAAGCAAAATACTTTTGTTATCGTTAATGAAATTTTTTGTTATGTATTGTAATTTTATTTTAACATGTTCAATATGAATCATTCTTTTGTAATTAAAGATTTTCTTTTTTTTTCCTTATTTTAGTTAATTAGAAGTAAAACATTAGAAAACCATTCATTAAAGAAATCATAATGTAGAAACATTATTAGATTTCATTATTAACGTGGAAAAAAAAAAAAAAAAAAAAAAAAAACCGCAAGTTTACTAAGTGGTGTATACAAAATGTTGTAAAGTTAAAAATTAAACAAACATTAAAATAAAATTATAACAATTGATGTTTTGGTCATCATCTATGACCATCTTCAGGAAAGAGTTGTTACATTGCCTTTTAACCCGTTGGGGACGAGCGACGACACGTATACGTGCCGCATGAAGCGCTCAGAATCCTTGTTTTTCCTCACCAGTAAAATTTTACTGTAAAATTTGCCTTATTTAATCAGCGCAATTTCTCGATTCAAGAAAACACAAATTTCTGTTTTTAAAAAACGGTGACAAAAGATTAAAAATTTCGTAAAAGGGGTTACGAACAACGTCCCGAAGGGGTTAAAGAACAAAGTTAAACCGTCATTTGGAAACCTAACGAACTTTTCAACTTCAAGATGGCTCGACTTTGTTCTTTAAAAGGCAATGTAACAACTCTTTCTTGAAGATGGTCATAAATGATGGCAGAAACGTCGATTGTTATAATTTTATTTTAATGGGTTTTTTTTAGTTTGTAACTTTACAACAATTTGTATACACCGTTTGGTAAACTTGTGATTTTTTACTTTCATGTTCACATTGAACTTTTTTTATGGTGTAAATAAATGTCAAGCTCTTTTATTCCGAGATAGGTGAACATTAGCAGCAAATCTGATTTTTTCTGACATTACCTTGCCGTGACAAATTTGAATTGAGAAATTCACAGCAAATGGTATACCACCTTCCACTTGCATGAATAGTTTGTTGTGAAACTGATAGCAAGACTGATTTTAATTCACGAAAGGGACGAAAGCAAAAAATCTCTCTGTTGAGAGAATAGACAATCGGCACATACGCAGAAATTTTATTCGGTTGGCACCGCTTTTTCTAAACGCTATACTTATCAAATACCAAAAAAGACTCGTATTGAAAAGTACAAATATTACCTTAACTTATTTATGGTGATGAAAACGATGCATGCACCTTCTGACGGTGTGTTCGTATCAATAGACCTGAACAGGTCTATGGACCCTTCCAAAAGGATTAAACTTACAGCGTAACAGTTGTAAACAGATAGTGGGGCGATTACTACTTTGCAGTAAGTTTGCAGTATTTTTAATTACTTGTTTGCCGTTTATTTGCAGTAAATTTGATACAGCATGAATTTAACTTGCACGACAAGTTAGCTGCAAGTTTAAAGTGTGGTGACTTCGGCGTTTGCGTTATCTTGCTGCAGTCTTGTTATAAACTTTCATCCTTGTCATGCTGAGCTTGCTGCAACTTTGCAGGTTTTCAGAGCAAGACTGCTGCAAATTTTCGGCAAATTAAAAATGCTATCTGGGTTATTATTAGATTTGTTTTACGGTCCACTGTTTAAAGCAGTATTTTTCAAGCTGGAACATGACATGGAACAGCATGCTCTAAACAAAGACAAATGTTCTGAATCTACCAAAATATAATATATAATCCATGAACGCAAATATACAATAACCTCCTCTGTGTTACCGAAAATTCCGAAAAGAGTTCTTTATGTATAGGAAACTCATTTTTGATTTTTAAAGAATTATTTATTAAAACAAAGTTTCTTTTGCTGTTACTGATTTTCGGAAACTTTTCCGAGTCGTTTTCTTAGTTTATTAGCCCTTTTTAAAATATGGTCTTTGTTTTTCAATTTCCGACATTTTAAAAGTCCTACACTGTAATAAAAAATTATGGAGTAATTTAACTTATATAATGTAATTTAAACTGATCTAGCTGGTGTAATACTGCATATCAGTGCAACGTAACACCAGTAATATCGGTTAAATTATTCCATAAAATAGAGGCATCAAGGCTGCGATCAATTTAGTTGAACAACGTTACATTTTTTTTTTTTTTTTTTTTACCATTTGGAAAAATGGTTATTGTTCTCGTCAGGGTAGGAAATCAAAAGCATATCTGAAGGTTTTTATTGGTTTAATCCGCATTTTATTCGTTTTCTGATTGGTCTATACAGTAATCTGTATTTTCCTTTACTTTCAACAGAGATGGATACCTTCTGTTGCCACTATGACAAAAAAGTAATAAAAACTACAATATATATATATATATATATATATATATAACTCAGAAACAAATTGAGATACAGCTTTCAAACAAATTGCATTTAAAAGTAATTTTTCTTTTTCTATCCGACGGTGTAAAAAAGTAATATTGTCGGATGTTTAGAAGTTTAAGAATGAAATTTCATTTAAAATTGGTCGTCAGATTTCTTGGAAATCTATCGATGGAAAAGCCTTTTCCCGAACAGCCAATGAAATGCTTGGATAATACGTAAGTTTCAGGTGGATAATAACTAATGAAAGTGAAAGAAAATGAATAACAATTTCTGCCAAAGAGTTAATTTTAATTTGTAAGATTTTCACGTGCAAAAGAAAATAGAATAAACCAATAATAATAATAAAAAAAAAAAGATAAACAGGACAGGAACGAATACATATAAATATTTCACACCAAATACGAGTCGCAGACGATTTTTCTCGCTTGGAATTTATACGTGTCATAACACTATTAATGTTTAAGTCATGGCGTACGTAATGTATGATTAAACTCCGTGCGATTTGTTATGTCTTAAATTTTAGTCTTTGAAAAAATCATTTTCCAAATGGTCGTTGTAATTTGTTAAATTGCTTTTTTTTTTTTTTTTTTCTTACGGTGTGCTACCTCTTAATCAGTTTCTCAACCTTCACTAAAGATCTTTAGGATGCTATTCTTTCTCAAGTAAACATTTTCATTTCAACAAACATGATAAATTAAAAGCATTAACATTAGCATCATTATCATTTTGTTACACTTGCTTGTATAAATTTAATTACGCAGCTGGAAATGTTTAATTGAGAAAGAATAGCATCCGAAAAAATCTATTATAAATGTTTTTTGGTGTTGTAAAATATATATATCAGAAATTTTGCTTTTTCGAATTTAGTGTCTCCCCCCCCCCCCCCATAAAAAATATATGTATGTAAATACAGATAATACAAAACATATTTGTTTTAAGACTTAAAACGCACGCTATTATTTCATATAAAATGACGCCATTCGTATCCTCTGAAGGATTCCTCATTGACGATCCAGTCTTAAACAACATAAACAACAGTAAAGTATTCATAGGACGTCGCTATCGCTGAATAATACACACACACACAAAAAAACAAACATACTCAAGAAACTCGACAAAAAAAAAAAAAAAAAAAAAAAAAAAAAAAAAAAAAAAAATCGGCTACCTAATGATTCATACGCCTTCATTTGTTTGTAATATTTGTAATATAGATAATTAAATTAAATATAGTTTATAACAGCTCCATGTTTTATCAGAAATCATTCATTTATAATTTTTTTTCCAAAATAGCACGTATTTTAATTACATTTTTTTCAGTAAGTTATGGGAAAATGGCAACAGAAAGATATTACTATTTTTCAACTATTTTTCTTTTACTTTCTACAGAAATGGAGTTCTTGAGTTGCCAAAATTAAACAAATGGCGCAAAAAAAAATGAATATCTCAAAAATAAATTGAGATGCAGTTTTCAAACAAATTGCATTAAAAAGTACTTTTTTCCCCAATACGACGATATAAAATTGAAAATGTGCGATGCTTAGAAGTTAAAAAAATTGTAGTAGAGACGACATTTTATTTGCTGAGATAAAGAAATAGTATTTCGGGGGCTTAAAAGTGAAAAATCTATTAGATGTTCAATAAAAAAAAAAAAAAAAAAAAAAAAAAAAAAAAAATGTTTACACATATGAAATCCAGAAAACCCGAGCTGGATCCTCTATAGTTTTAAAAGTAATAATATCCACCCTCTAATTTGTTTTCGAAGCCGAAATTATCATAAACCAAAAGCGGTATTTCATTATGAGATCGTTATGCTTTCTATGGTTTTCATTTATTAGATCTGAAGAACAGATTATGGCTCAGGATTTATTAGTATGCGCCGAAAAATCAGAACATATCGCGAACAACCAATGATTAACTATTCGCCGAACAAAAACGACAAGTCGCCGTAACATTATGGATGTCACGCGAGGCAAAAAAAGAAGAATTCACCATCAAAAGTAATATTTTTATTCAAAGAGCACTAAAATAGAGACAACCAATAAAAAGGCAAAATTAAACATGTGTTGATATAATCGCAAATTTTAATTTGAATATTTTAGAGCTGTTGTGCAGATAGTTTAAATAAATTATTTTTTATTGATAATAAATATTATATTAAGCCTGTTCTCAAATCCAAAGGGGCTCTTTTCTGACATATTTCTAATTTAATTTTTGTTCAGAAATGCATGAAATTTGCCGCTGTTCTTATTCAGAAACTAGTAATCGAATGTCTTTTCCCATGTTTTGGTAAAGACAAAAGATCATGCAAAAAATACTGTCAAAGTTAACTTTTTGAATCAAATTTCTGGTTGCGAGCGTGCAAGAAAGGAGAAAAACTTGTAGACAAATGACAAAAATCGCTTGTAACTCAGCAATTAATTTATTTATCAAAAAATGAAAACACCATTCGATTCCAAATTGCTTCAGTAGGTCTGCCAAGTTATTCCTTTACGTTTAAAAATGAGTCAGAAAACGTGTCAGAAAATTTCGGTATTGTTGAGCAGAGAGTTTGATAACCACCCCCCTTGGGGACGAGCGACACGTATACGTGCCGCAAAAGATGCTCAGATTCCGTGATTATTCCCACCAGTTATTTTTAGGTGCGTATAAATACGTAGCACCTATAGTCGTCGTTCAGTCCGTCTGTCCGCATATAACAGAGCTAAAACTACCCAACCGAATGGTCTGAAATTTTAAATATATAATTGTTGTAAAATCTGTCGAGTCACATTAAATTTTATGAAAATCGGATGCATAGTTTAATGACAGGGACAGCCAAAAGTTTTCCGCTACATGACGGCCAATGGGAAAACATTATTGCAAGAGCATTTTAATGATGTTACATAGCCTGCCGAATGGTCTGAAATTTTAAATATATATTTGTTGCAAAATTTTGTCAAGTCATTTCAAATTTTGTAAAAATCGGATGTATAGTTTAATGACAGGAACAGTCAAAAGTTTTCCGTTACATTAAAGCCAATGGAAAAAATTATTTTAAGTGGATTTTAAGGATGTTACAGCCTTTCGAACAGAATGAAATTGATAGGCACTTATTGAAGTGCACTATAATATGCATTCAGTACAATATGCGGTGCAAAAAATATTTATAAAACTAGTTATAGTACGAACGCACCTCATTTGCCACGTTTGACGAGCAATTTCCTACTCGTAAGCAAACGTCGCCGATAAATGAATCATGTGCCCTTCGTCCTGAATACTCAGCATTGTTTTAAAAAATTTTATACTTTATTTAATTTTAACTGCTAATAATTTTTAACTGTAAACATGATATATAGTTTTCTGTCATTTGAATGTTTTGTTGCACTGATGAGGGGCTAAAATTTAGCTCGAAACGTTTGCTTTTTAATTGTATTAAACGTATTTATGTAATTTTACTTGTATGTCTGATGAATTGTAATATATATTTTTTATTTTTAACTCGTATATCAGACGTTAAACAATGATTATTTATTTTAATTTCCTACTTGTTTATTATAAATTTTGCCTTATTCAATCGGCGCATTATCCTGATTTATTAATGCAAAAATGTCTGTTTTGAAAAACCAGTGTTAAAAATTCTGTAAAAGACGCTCGTCGAGAAGGGTTTAAATGATCGGTTGTGTTATATTCAATTGGATGATTTTTTGGAAATCAATGGTGGTTTTCTTGTAATAATAATAACAGCCCACTATATCTTCCATAATTATGAAATGATTATTTACAAGAAGCAGCGAAAAATATTTCAATGTACGAAGATTTACATCAAGTTACAACTGAAGAACAGATTGCAGCTAAAGGATTTATTCAAGTGTGTTAATAAATCAGAACATATCGCGAATAAGCATTGCTAAACTATTCGCCGAACAAAACCGATGAATCTCCCCCAACATTACAGATGTCACTCAAAGCAAAAAACGAGAATGTGCCGTCAAAAGGAATATTTTTACGATAACCATCAATTCATGCTTCGCAGAGTTTTAAAACAGATTCAACTAATAAAAATGCAAGATTAAACATACGTTGATAGTAATCGCAGATTTTAAGGAGGATATCTTAGGGCTGTTATTTCGATAATTTAAATAAATTATCATATTTTTTTATAAAAACTTCAGCTTTAATAATATTTTGAACAAAAAGTTACTATTAACATGTTAATGATTCCATTCCTGCCATTTTATTAATAATAATAAAAAAAAAACCTATTAGAGTTTTACGATTTTTGTTACAAATACGGTTATTCTTAAGAGGTATATGCGTAAAATAATTTTAAATACTCTTAAAAAAAAAGTTAAAATTAAAATATTACTTGCCAGCTGTGTCGCAGAAACTCTATTTGGCACCTAGTATGAAATATTTTTTTTTGTCATTCTGTCAGTTTCCGGTGAGAACTGACGGCACCTATGAAGCACCGATCAAGCTTGGCGGTTTGTGCCGATGCACCACTTGCAACTTGCACCATACTTTCTGGTGGCTTTGCTTTCCAATAGCAGAAAATTCATTCCATGTCTTGAAGCAGGGGTGGACAGGGAGCAAGTCATTTTATATCCAAAACATCATACATCGAAAATAGCGGAATGAATTTAAGGTTGTTATTTTTTTGTCATCAACAACGTTAAGATGATGTATTTGAATGATCCATACATACTGATGTCTTGGAAAAATATCGTCATCTCTTCAGATATGTTCTTAGAGTTTGCATTATTTTGTTGTTTAAGTTATGTCTATGGTTCTTAGAAAACCTGATAAAAATGTGATTTTACTATAGTAATAATAATAATGACAGTGATATTGTTAACAGTAATAATACACACCAAAGTCTGTCCGAAATTATGAAATTATTACATATATAAGAGGCAGAAAAGGTGTAATTATTATGAAATCATTTAGAACTGAAGTATCTATTAACAGAATAATAAATACGTAATAATATAATTCATACAGAATAATAAATAGTGGGAGTTTAAAAAATTACTTGCAAGCAGAGGCAAAATAAATATTTCATTGTGATATCATTTATAAATTAAGTAATTATCAATAAAATAATAAATACGGCATATTCTTTATCATTCATACACAGAATATAAGTAAGTATGAATTAAAATATTACTTGCCAACAGTGGTAAAATCGTTCCATGTCTTAAAATTGGAAAGGAGGTCATTTTAGATGCAAAGCTCGTATATATATATATATATATATATATATATAGACAACATCAGAGCAAATTTAAAGTTGTTATTTTTTGACCTACAATAACGTTAAGATGATGTATTTGAATGACATATAATACTGATGTCCTAAAACAATGACGTCAGCACTACACATATTTTCTTACAATTTGAGTTACTTTGTTGTTTGTCCAGTCAACCCCCAATTCCTCTCGCTAATATTAAATCTATGAGTGTGGAATACATTTGTATATTTAAAATATCTCCTCATAAAATTAATATTTTTAACTTCTTTTTTCTGTGTACTCTTCTTAAAGGATGTCTCTTTTTATCTGAGCTGTCAAAATATTTTTTAAATACATGCTTAATTTTATGTAAAGTGTTAAAATGTTACTCGCAGCTCACCAGCTTTTAACACAAAAAATATTAAATTCAGCATGTTTTTTTTTTCAAATAGTTTTAAAAAAAAAACAAGACACATCAGACACTTCATAAAAATATGGTTTTATTGTAGTAATAATAATAGTAACAATAATATTGTTAATAGTAATAATAGCCACCGAAGTCTTCCGAAAATTATGAAATGATCACACATGAGAAGCAGAAAAGATATTTCATTATGCAGAGTTTCCCCCAGACAGTTTCAGGAGGGTGCTGCACCCTGCCTGACATTAGGTTTACAAGATAGTACCCCTCTTGCCCCTCATTAAAAAAATTAGCTCCCTTGTTGCTCCTCCTGAAAAAAGTGCCTTTACTCCTTTGTTTATTAAGCAATTTACTTGCATAGTAAAAATTGACTCATTACTGTCTTTAAAATAGTGTCCTGTCTATTAAATATTAAAATGTAGTTTTAAAAATAAAAAGAATGCCCTTAAGAATCCAAAACATGCCCTTCGGAATCCGAAAGTGCCCTTTTCCCACAAGCAGCACCCTGCCCTTTTTTAAACCTGCGGGAAACTCTGATTATGGGATGGGATCATTTCGAACTGAAAAATCCATTGCAGATAAGTATTTATTTTTATGCGCTGATAAATCAAACACATATCGCGAACAACTATTAACTATTCGCTGAACAAAAACATCAAAATAAATTTTGATGTTATTTTGTGGCTATCACTGAGGTTAAGATGAAGTATTTGAATGACCTTTAACACTTTAAAACCCAGACCGCATGATCGTGCGGGTTCGACATTCATTTAAATTTTTGCTTCTGAGTCGTATGTAATAAAAACCCGAATCGAACGATCATTCTGGTATGCAGAAAGAGTAAAGTATCATTTTATATCAACAGATAACGGTTGTAGTATATGTTTTACTCTCAGCCGGCATGACTAGCTTTGTTTACAAGTACGGTAAACTCTGTCTAAGGCGGAGTCGATCGGGACCGAGGAAATTTTCCGTAGTAGACAATATTCCGCCTTAGACAACTTTTACTCTATATCTATGGATTCGAAGGGACTTGAAAATCTTTCCGAGTGTGACAAATTTCCGTTTTACACAGAGTACGCCTTACAGAGAGTTTACTGTTCAAGTACTGATACATCTTATCGGGTCTTAAAGGGATAACACATTGATGTCTTTTCATCATCATGAAATCTCGTCATCATTTCCCATATTTTCTTACAAGTTACGCTACTTTGTTGTTTAAGTTATATTCCTATGATTCTTAAAATACCTGATAAAAAATGTGGTTTCATTATAACAATGATAATAATAATAACAACAATAATATTAACACATATTGGACAATTGTACCATAAAATATAATAAATAAACGCACAATCTTTGGATGGCAACACTATATTTTTGTATTCAAATCATTGTCAAGTTTCGACTAATTATCTCTTGCACAGGAAGCTTTCATCTCTGAACTTTGAGCCATTTTACCATCATACTTTCCTGAAGACGGCTGTAGAAACAGCTCGAAACGTAGATTTTAAATGTTAGTTTATTAAAGTTCGTATTTTGCGCACCATTTAGCAAGATTGTGTGTTTATTAACAATAATATTGTTAATTGTAAGAACCGTTACCTTTCCAAAATTATGGAATGATCACATATGAGAGGCAGAAAAGATATTTCATTATGAGATGGATCATTTAGGACAGAAGAACCGATTGCAAATAAGAATTTATTCTTATGCGCTGATAAATCAGAACATATCGCGAACAACCATTGATTAACTGTGGTTCTTAAAAGACGTCTAAAAATATGGTTTTATTATAGCATTAATAACAATAATAACAGCAGTTATATTGCTATTTGTAAAAAAAGCTACCAAAGTCTTTTCAAAATTATTAAATAAACACACACGAGAGGCAGAAAAGATATTTCATTATGAGATTATTTAGAACTGAAGAATGGATTGCAGACAGAGATTTATTCTGATGCACTGATAAATCGGAACGTATCACGAAGAACCATTGATTAACCATGGTTCTTAAAAGCTCTCATAGAAATGTGATTTTACTGTAGTAACAATAATAATAACAATAATATTGTTAATAGTAATAATATCCATCAAAATCTTTCCAAAATTCTGGAATCACCACACATGAGAGGCAGAAAAGATATTTCATTATGAGATCATTTAGAACTGGAGAATCTATTGCAGATAAGGATTTATTCTTACGCGCTGATAAATCAGAACATATCGCGAACAACCATTGATTAACTGTTCGCCGAACAAAAACGACGAGTCGCCGTAACATTATGGATGTCACGCGAACCCAAAAACGAGGATTCATCGTCAAACGAAGTATTTTTTGAGATAGCCATCAATTCATGCTTCAAAGATTTCTAAAATAGAGACAACTAATAAAAATGCAAGATTAAACATACGTTGATAGTATCGCAGTTTTTAAAGAGACTATTTTGGTGCTGTTGTTTGGATAATTTGGTAATAAAACAAATGCAGATTATAAAGAGAAAATGTCTGTCCCGATGTTGTTTGATTTATCCTGACCAATAAAAATGAATCCACATACATTTATTCATGTTCACATTATCTAAACGTGTGTTGAAATAAACTGGAAGTTCTGTCTGTCTGTCACATTTCAGTTTCTCACGTTAGAAATCTAAGATAATTATATTTCTAATGGAGAGCTTATTATATATTTTGTTTATACATATGACAAGAAAATAAAGAATGAAGTATTATATATGAGGGGTTCACAACCATAGTAGACCAAGTCAATAAAAAAAAAAGAGAGATAGTCCATTTAGAAGGTGCATAAAATCTGTTTTATCCACTCCCACAGTGAACCAAGTCTGTTTTCATATACTTTCTCATATACGTCATCTGTTTACAGACTTGGTTTACGCAGGAAGTGGATAAAACAGATTTTATGCGCCTTCTAAATCTACTCTCTCTTTTTTTTCTAAAATGGACTTGGTCTACTATGGTTGTGAACCCCTCATATATAATTGCTATAAAATTATAAAATTCAAAATTATTAATATAAGGGGCATTCTCATAATCTTTTGACTTTTGGGGGGGAAAAATCTGGCGAAATTAAACTTGCTAAATAAAATAACATTTTAATCTGATAGACCAATGCCTTAATCATTCAAAATAAAGAAAAAATGGTCAACAGCGAAAAAATTTTTATTTCACTGAGGTTTAAGTTAAAATTGCGAGCTTAATTTTCCTTACCATTTTACCACTAAAACTTTTTATTTTATTCTAAATTTTTACTTATAATGATTTTGCATAGTACCCACAGGACATTCAAATAAGAAATAATAACAATGTAGTACTTTTAATACAGAATTTTTGTATAACATTGTCTTAAAGGGATGTTAAAGAAGGGACGGTAAGGTAAAAAAGGGGGATGGTATTGGAAAAAAGGGACGGTAAGGATGGAATAACTGTATGGAAAAATTACCACCTATTTTTAGGAAAATCATGTTAAGAGTAAGTGATAGCCACAATGTTCATTGATTTTTAGAAACAGTTGTTAACATTGGATTAAATTAATTTTATTTTTTAAATTTACCTCGAAAAGTGCAGAAATAAACCTTGGGGGCGGTGAGACTACCAATAAAGCCACGATGCTTGAAATTGATATTTAAATACTGATTTAAATTCTACAGTAAATTTCCTGCCAAAGAATTTTAGACATTATTTCTCTAGCATACTTCTGCATGAGAAAAAATTTGAAAAAAATTCTGTGGCTGCATCTGAAATGATTTTCTGTATAATTTTAGAAGAGGGATGGTAAGGAATCGAAAACCCTGGGACAGAGTTTAAAAAATAATAACCCTAAAAATGTTTGCAGGATAATTTTTAGCTACATATTTATATAAAAAAATAGTTCCAGTTTCAGAAAAAAATTACATTGAATTATTTTTATTGAAACAATTTTATCCAGACAGCTCCAAACTTAAAAATCAGCATCAGGGACACTGGACGGTGTTAGAAAAATTTGTGAGTCTAACAGTTTTTGGGGTGAATCCACACGCTACTCACTAATTCATATACTATAAACGCAAACTGCGCGATGCCTCATCACAACAATAAAAGAATAATTAAAGGCCTTACCTTCTATGTATAGATATCCGTTTTTCAGCTCGCGGTTAGTCAGGGCGTCTAAGAATTATGGAGTATCCCGTATCATCATATATTCGTATATCTTTACTTCTTCAGGTCTCAGTGCATCAGGCTTAAAATAGGAATAATGTAACAGACGGTTTATTGTGTCTGTACTTCATTGAAACTACTCATATTGTAGGAAAGGAAAAAGGAGAAGTTTAATTAGAGATACTAAGAAAGAGATTACATTTTGTACGTCTTCACTTGTGTGAGGACGTTTTAAAAGTGAATATTACATATGTTTTTCCGCGCGTGTTACATCATTAAAATTGATAACCATATGGATGTATTTTCGGCACTTTGAGGTAATCAACCAATTATACATAATTGGATATTTATGAAAGTTACAAGGAAGTAAAGTCTGATAAAATAGTGTTCAGTGTAACAGTCAATTATAATGTTTATAAGTTTATAACGCGAACCAGAATAGAACATAAGTGCTTGCGAGTCTGGTTTAAAACATATCTCACATAAGGCGAAGAAAGATGAAGAGATGCAGTTTCTGTGCATATTACATCTGTCGACTACTAAGTGTTTCTTTTTCGCTATGAACTCTAATGATGTTTTTCTGCAGTAGAAAGAGGGAGAAAATGGGTATCCAAAACTCTTGATAAGGGGATTATATGAATATATCTTCTATCAAGTTCCCCCTTAAGCCCCTAATCAAGATTGATCTGTAATTTTAATTTGTCTCTGTTCTCTTGAAATTCAGGCTTGGGTTCTGGCTTCGTCAAAATGTCTGCCAGCATAGATTTGCTCGGACAATAACGTAATTCTATGGTACCATTTTCTTTCATATACTTAATCATGTGATATTTTAGATCGATGTGTTTTGTCTTGTTGGTGTATTTTTCAGATTCTATCATTTTTATGCAGGATATGTTATCTTCATATACAATTACGGGTAGGTTTTGTGGTAAATTCAAATCTTGTAAAAGTTTTATTACCCACACAAGTTCTTGTGCAGCGTTTGCTGCGGCTACGTATTCAGCTTCTGCTGACGATTGCGCAATGCAAGTTTGGCGTTTGGTTATCCATTGTATCGGATTTTTCCCAAGAAGGAATAAATTCCCTGATGTTGATCTTCGTGTTTGCGTATCACCGGCCCAATCGGCATCGGTGTACACTTCCAAAATTGGTGTACATTCAGTGCTGATTATGAGATTTAGGTCCTTTGTGTGGTAGAGGTACCTGATCAGTCGTTTAACACCTTTCCAGTCTTTTTCCGACGGATTTTCGTTCTTTCTGCTAAGAACATTTACAGCCAGTAGTATGTCTGGCCTAGTTATAGTTGCAATGTATAATAACGCGCCTATCGCTTTACAATAATTTATGTTGTTTGGCATTGGATCTTTATCCTTTTCTGATCTTAAGAAGCCCGTTTCCATGGGTGTTCCGTAAGGTTTTGATTCCTCTAAGTTAAACCTTTTAACGATTTCCATTATTTTTGTTGTTTGGTTAAGGTTAAAGCCGTTATGTGTTTTCTTAATTTTTATCCCAAGATAATTACTAATTTCCCCCAAATCTTCAAGTGTATATTGTGTTTTTAACTTATTTATTACTTCTTCAATTTGCGCATTGTTTCCCGCTATGAGAATGTCATCTACGTACACAACTACGTAGACTATATTTTCCCCCTGTCCTTGTGTAAATAGGCAGGTGTCTGCCTTGCTTTGCATAAAATTTAGTTCTCTAAGAGATTCAGTAATTTTTGTGTACCAGGCCCGGGCTGCCTGTTTAAGCCCGTATATGGCCTTTCGTAGTTTACAGACTTTATCGGGTTCGTTTGTGTTCACGTACCCTTCCGGTTGTGACATGTATACCTCTTCTTCTAGGTCTCCGTGCAGGAACGCGGTTTTTATGTCGATGTGCCTGACACTAATGTTATGATAGGCTGCGGCAGTGAGGAAACATCTTAAGGTGGTGTGGGATACTACTGGGGCGTAAGTCTCGTCAAAGTCGACCCCGTATTTTTGTTTAAATCCCTGAGCTACTAATCTCGCCTTGTAACGCTTTACTTTCCCAGATTCATCATATTTAGCCTTGTAGGTCCATTTGGATCCAATTACTTTGGCTCCCTGTGGTGGTTTTACCAAAGACCATGTTTCATTTTTCATAAGCGAGTTTATTTCGTCGCGTGTCGCTTCGATCCAATTCATTTTTTCTTGTGGGTTTTCAATGTTTAGCATGTCGTGCCAACCTTTCGGTTCATATACCGGATCATGCCGGACTGCATAGGCAAACCTGTCCGGTGGCACACCTCTATTATGCCTTTCAGATCTTCTCAATTGTTGTGTATGTTGAGACGCGGATGGTGTATCTGAAGAATTTTGGTTTTGTGTTAGATCAAATTCGATTACGCTTGTGTCAGTCTGTCGTGTGTGTTTGTTTGTTTCTGACATTAACTCATTCGTGTTTGAACTTTCATCAGCATTTATATTACCCATGTTATTTTCCGCGAATTTTACGGTTCTAGCTAAAATGACTCTTTCGTCACTAGTAAATATTCTGTACGCTTTCGATCGGTTGTCGTAACCTACGAAAATGCCTTTCTCTGCTTTATCATCTAATTTGCCGCGTTTTGATTTGTGGATGTATGCGTACGCAGTACAGCCGAATACTTTAAGATATCTTAAATTTGGTTTTCTGTTTAGCCAAAGCTCATATGGCGTAGTGCTAATAGATTTGGAAGGCAAGCGATTCTGCAAATGATTTGCGGTGCAGATTGCTTCTCCCCATAATTTATGTGGGAGGTTAGCTTCGCTTAACATGCTTCTAGTCATGTCTAACAGTGTCCTGTTTTTCCTCTCCGCAATGCCATTTTGACTTGGACAGTATGGTACGGTGAGCTGGTGTTAGATTCCGTTACATTTAAGATAGTTTTCTAATTCATCGTTGACATATTCCCCGCCATTGTCGGATCTGATGGCGGTTGGGAATTTTCCAAACTTATTTTTGACGGTTGAGATGTATTCCCTCAATTTTTCATATGCTTCGCTCTTTTTCGACATTAAGTAGATAACACAAAATTTGGAATAGTCGTCAATGAATGTTATGAAGTACCGCTTTCCCCCTATGGTGGGTGTATTTATCGGCCCACATACGTCACTGTGGATTAATTCTAGCCTTTTCGTGGCTCTATGTGCACCCGATTTGGGAAATGGGGCGTCGTTGGTTTTGGACTTTATGCATACCTCACATTCTTTGTCGTGTCGGCAGTTGTTTATGGTAATTCCGTTCACTAGTTGTTTTTGTACAATGGTTTTAATTGTTTCGTAGCTTCTGTGGCCTAACCGCCTGTGCCACAACTCAATACATTTTGTGTTTGAACACTTATGCGTAATGTTTACATGATTGCTTTCAAATTGATTATCATTGTTTACTTGTACTTCATATAAATTGTTCTTTAATCTACCTTGAAGAATTACTTCATCGTTATGTATAATGTCGCATGTATCTTTTTCAAATTTAACTTGACATCCGTTTTTCGTTGCCCTGCTTACTGACAGCAGGTTAGTTTCGATTTCAGGCACAAACAGTACGTCACGAAGTATAATCTGCCTGTTGTTTTTTCCTGTGTGAATTACAATTTCCCCTGAGCCATATGAAATTAGTTTATTGCCATTCGCGACTGTTACGTTAGTTTCTGTGTCGCTAGTCATATTTGAAAACATTTCTTTGGAGTTGGCAATATGGCTAGAGCTTCCGCTATCGATAATAAATGTTTGTTTATTTGCGGGTCGTTCAATTAACAACGCAACATTTTTATTTTCATTTCCTATCCGTCTTGTATCTTGCGGTTTCGCGGTTTTGGCCGGGGCATTTTCTTCAAAACATAGAGAGGTGGTGTGATTTTTATTTTTGTAAAATTTATTATTTTGTACTGGATTATTATTATTTTTCCGTTTCAGGAACCAACAATCGTTGTACGAATGGTTCTTCATTTTGCAATAGGAACAAAATTTGTTACCTCTCTTGCGGTCTGTGTTAACTAATTTTTCTCGAGCCTTGTATGCTTTAGTACTATGTTCCGAGTTTTCGGAATTTTCAACTCTACGAGTATACTCATCAAATAATTTGCTTTTAATAAAGCTGGGCGTCAATTCATCTTCATTTCTAGACTCTAACGCCGTAATCAATGTGTCATATGACGGCGGTAATGAGCACAAAAAGAGTGCAGATATATGAGAGTCGGTAACATTTTTTCCGATCGCAGCTAATTTGTCGATAAGTTCCATTAATTTCGTGATGTGTGCGATTAAGTTCCCTCCTTCGTTTAGCTTTGTGCTATACAATTTTCGAAGGAGGTGCAATTTGCTTGAGAGATTGGACCGTTCGTGAATATTTTTCAAAGTGTCCCAAGTCTCTCGAGCCGTGTTTAAATGTTTGATGTTAATTATCTGCCCATCTTCAATACTGAGATTGATTAGTGCCCGTGCTTTCCTGTCTTTCTTATTCCAATTTTCAGTCAAAGGGTCTGGAGCTTGATCGGTAATGACATCAAATAGCTCCTCTCTAATTAAAAGCATTTCTAATTTAAACCGCCAACAAGAATAGTTATTGGCGTTAAGTTTTTCAATGGCTGCACTATCTTTTGCGTAAGCCATAATTTTTCTTTCCTTTAAGTCAATTAGATACTTTTTCCTTCACCTGACTACCGGATTTATTTATCTGGCTTAATTTGCCTAAATGGATATCTATATTTGTTTAATTTACTAAATGAGACATTAATTCAGTCTCATAATCAAAATATGTTAGAAAAATTTGTGAGTCTAGCAGTTTTTGGGGTGAATCCACACGCTACTCACTAATTCATATACTATAAACGCAAACTGCGCGATGCCTCATCACAACAATAAAAGAATAATTAAAGGCCTTACCTTCTATGTATAGATATCCGTTTTTCAGCTCGCGGTTAGTCAGGGCGTCTAAGAATTATGGAGTATCCCGTATCATCATATATTCGTATATCTTTACTCCTTCAGGTCTCAGTGCATCAGGCTTAAAATAGGAATCATGTAACAGACGGTTTATTGTGTCTGTACTTCATTGAAACTACTCATATTGTAGGAAAGGAAAAAGGAGAAGTTTAATTAGAGATACTAAGAAAGAGATTACATTTTGTACGTCTTCACTTGTGTGAGGACGTTTTAAAAGTGAATATTACATATGTTTTTCCGCGCGTGTTACATCATTAAAATTGATAACCATATGGATGTATTTTCGGCACTTTGAGGTAATCAACCAATTATACATAATTGGATATTTATGAAAGTTACAAGGAAGTAAAGTCTGATAAAATAGTGTTCAGTGTAACAGTCAATTATAATGTTTATAAGTTTATAACGCGAACCAGAATAGAACATAAGTGCTTGCGAGTCTGGTTTAAAACATATCTCACATAAGGCGAAGAAAGATGAAGAGATGCAGTTTCTGTGCATATTACATCTGTCGACTACTAAGTGTTTCTTTTTCGCTATGAACTCTAATGATGTTTTTCTGCAGTAGAAAGAGGGAGAAAATGGGTATCCAAAACTCTTGATAAGGGGATTATATGAATATATCTTCTATCAGACGGTAGATGAGTTTTCCTGGTATTTGGACCCCCAACATCGTCCAAAACTTATTTATCTCGTTAATATTGTTATGCAATCATGCAATGGGATGTTCCCCAGTATGTGAACTAAAAAAAACCACAAAAACGTATATTAAATAAAAAATTATTATTCAGGGACAAGAAAGTCAAAAGATTGTGAGAATGCCCCATATCTACCGTTTTTTTAAACATAAGTATTTTGCATGAAAAAAAAAGTGTTAAGTTAACAAAAAAAATATATATATATATACTAATAAAAATATTTTTTATAGTATTGTTGCTAAATTAATGCAAAATGTTTAATTACCACTTAACAATAGATACTCCTGCAATAAATACAATAAAATAAAGTCGTTAATTTATAATCCTCTCATTTCGATTAAAAAAATTAGCATTTTAAATGCAATCGCTATTTTGTTTTCATTTTAAAAAGTTTCAGGTTATGCTGGGTATTAAAACTATTGTTGTAAACTTAATAGTATCTGGATTTTTCGAATATACAAACGTAAGTAGTATCTGGATTTTTGAAATAAAAAAACACTATTTCCCTTTGTACCTTTCTTTTATTAGAATTTTATGAAATAATTAAGCTTTTAATATTGATTATAAAAGGATTTATATTTCTTAAACTGCTAATTTTGTATTTGGACCCGTTAAAAGATTCAAATACATGGAAGTTAATTTCATTTATATATATTTTGTATAAAACATATTAATCTGCATTTATCATTTATGAGAAAAATATTCTTCTCGTTTCTAAAGAGCCCTTGTATTTGCCCTAATTATACACAAATTGCATCGCTAAATTTTCATCGTACTTCTATAGAATGCTGTATTCTTTTCTATGACTGGATCCCCATATACTAACGGAAAATATTTTGTAGCAAAGTGTCTATCGAATATATAAAAATGAAAATCTGTCTGTCTGTAATGCTGTACAAATCCACAATTTGGAAGCCAGAATTGTGAAATGATACGTACATGACTGGATCCCCATATACTAAGAGAAAATATTTTGTATCAAAGTGTCTATCTAATTTATAAAAATGAAAATCTGTCTGTCTGTAATGCTGTACAAATCCACAATTTGGAAGCCAGAATTATGAAATGTTACGTACATGCGTATTAAAACACGGCCGAGGCAACTAAAGTAATCCGAAATCGGAACAACTTATAGTTCATTTTTAATTAAGAAAAAAAACACAAATTCAACAACAATTTCCAATCAAATTAAAACATTTTTCGTTATAGCTGTTGCCAATAATTAAAAACCCACAATAAAATTCTTACCACAACAATTACTTTTCTATTGCAAGATTTCCACGTAAAAAAATGAAATAAATGGTTTGACGAATTTAAAAAAGGGAATATTATATCATAACTATTCTACTGCAAGATTTCCACCTGAAAAATGAAAATAAAATAAATAGTTTGACGAATTAAAAACAAAAGTGAATGTTACGTCATATTTTTTTTGTTTTATGATTTGCATGTAAAAAATTACAATTATTTAATTAATTTGCCGAATAAAAAAAAAAGGAATATTTCGTCCTATTGGAATTATAAAGAACGTGGTGAATATATAACGCCATATGTGAAAAAATGTATCGAATCATGATAAAAACTCGATTATGGAAATATTGGCGTATTTTAACATTATTGCTCCAATGATGAATGGAAATATGTTCACTTATAGCTGTGTTATTTTGTGTCTGTTATATAAATGTATACATTTTTATATTGGGTTTTCATTTGATTCATGTGTATAACACTTCGACTGTTTTTTCTTTTTTTGTATGTTATATTTTGAAATATGTTTTTCAAAACAAACATTCTTAAAATTCCGGGCTACGCCGATACTTTAGCTAGTTAATATTATATGAACCGTCCAGATATTTAAATTCTCTTTGAAAACTTCGAGAGATCCCTCACATCTAAGTGTCGCTATTAGGTGCGTTCGTAATGTATATGTCGTAGGCTGACAGTCAAAAGTTTTCCGTTACATTACGGCTAATGGGAAAAAAATATTGCAATTGCATTTTAGTGATGTTAAAGCCTTCCGAATGGTATGAAATTTTAAATATATAATTTTTGCAAAATTTTGTCGAGTCTTTTCAAATTTTATGAAAATCGGATATATAGTTTAATGACAGGGACAGTCAAAAGTTTTTCGTTACATTACGGCCAATGGGGAAAAATATATTGCAAGTGCATTTTAAAGATGTTACAGCCTATGCACTTATGAAGTGCACTAAAATATACATTCAGTACAATATGCGGGGCAAAGAATATTTATAAAACTAGTTATAGTAGGAACGCACCTCATTTGCCACGTTTGACGAGCAATTTCCAACTTGTTATAGTAATGTTATCAAGTGAGGTTTTTCGACTGAGGGATTTTGGTCCATTTTTTTTTTTTTTTTTGGGGGGGGGGGGTACTTTATTATGAGAGGTTTTTAGGGGTTTTTCAGCGAGAATTAAAAGTAATACCATCATTCATTAAACAAGTTGCAAATTGCACGAATCCAATACTTTCTTCTTGTAAAGATAGAATAAAGTAAAAAAGGGAGATAATGAAAAAACAGTGTATTTAGGAGTAGGGTGGGTGGTGAACGTGTGCGTGCATATATGCTTATGACTTAGCAACAAAAATGTAGAAAATTTTGGGGCAAATAATTCTACTTGCAAATAGTTTCTAATTTTGGATTGCTATGGGGAGCACAGTAATCAGTCAAACATGGTTCATTTCAGTTATATATTCTTCTACCTGGTCACTTGTTTTGAACAGGAAATATTCCGACATAAAAGGGTGACTATTTGTTCATTATATTTATGTCAGTTTTTATGGTTTTTGCTACGATCACGTAGTTAAATTTCCTGGTTTACTTGTCACATTACTGGAATTTGCGATTGTTGTCGTCCTTTCAAACGTCTGAAAGAGATGATTTTATTACCTTGATAAAATTGTTAAATGCGAAAAAAAAAAAAAGGAAATCATTAGTTTAGAAATTCTGATATTTTCCTGATAACATATCAATATATTCGCAATGTTATTATTATTATTTATTTTATTTTATATTTGTACAGTACAAACATCCATAGTCTAGAGGTGATACTGCGATACTTTATGTTTTTAATGAGTTTTTTTTAAGCCAATTTAAGGTATTTTCTTTATAAAATAAGACTGGGGAATTATCAACTTCAACTAAAATTATCAAATTTATCGAAATACATTTGCAGTAAATAAGCTTGATTATTGTTTTACTTAGCATCTTTCGTTCTGTTTTTTAAAATTTTTGTTGTTATTTAGTTTTTTACACCAAAAAGTGACTTTTGGCATGTTAGCATTTCTATTTTGCTTTTTGTGTTGATTTACAAATGAATGGAAAATGTGTTACAATTTGTATTTTCATACATGCTTAATTTTATGAAAAATATTTTTAAGAAACATTTCAGTTGTAATAATAATAATAAATGCAAACAGTGTTCCAACTTTGATTTTCAGGCATGTTTAATTTTATGAAAAATATTCATAAGAAAACATTTTAGTTGTAATAATAATAAATAAATGCAAACCATGTTACAACTTTTTTCATGCATGTTTAATTTTATGAAAAATATTCATAAGAAAACATCTTAGTTGTAATAATAATAAATAAATGCAAACCATGTTACAACTTTGATTTTCATGCATACTTAATTTTATGAAAAATATTCTTAAGAAAATATTTTAGTTGTATTAATAATTATATGAAGAAAATCAATAAAATGTTCATAATAATCAAAAGAAAAGTAATAAATAAACAGAGTGCTTATTAACCCCCGGTATGCTATTTCTTTCTCCCACCTATTATTGTGTCGTCTCCAAAAAATAACGTTAAGTAGCCTTAAAACAAAGCAGATATATCATTGTATGGAATAATATTTATTGCAATTTTTTAAACTTCTAAAGATTGCACATTTTCAATTTTTATACCGTCGTATTGGGAAAAAAAAGTACTTTTAATTGCAATTTGTTTGAAAACTGCATCTTCATTTATTTTTGAGATATTAATTTTTTTGAAGTTTTTAGCACCATTTGTTTAATTTTGGCAACTCAAGTACTGGATTTCCGTAGAAAGTAACGGAAATATAGTTGAAAAATAGCAATTATATCTTTTTGTTGCCATTTTCTCATAAAAACTGGAAAAAAATGCAATTAAAATACGTGTTATTTTGAAAAAAATATATCTGAATGATTTCTGATAAAACATGGAGCTATTATAAACTAAATTTAATTTTAAGTATCTAGATCAATATTACAAACAAAGGACGGCATATGAATCATGAGATAGCCGATTTTTTTTGTCCAGTTTCTTGAATGACGAAATCACTTTTCTAGGATTTGTGTATTATTCAGCTATAGACACGTCCTATGCATGTTTACTGTAGATGTTATTTAAGACTGGATCGTAAATGAGGTAAATCTTTAGCGGATGACGTCATTTTATATAAAATAAAAGCGCGTGTTTTGAGTCTTAAAACTGAACTATCTATATTTATATACATAGGCTATATATTTTTTTTCATCGGGGCGACACTAAATTCTGAAAAAGCAGAATTCCTCTTTTCTAGTCAGTTTTTTTAGGTGCGTTCGTAATTATATAAATACGTAGCAGCTATAGTCGTCGTTCAGTCCGCCTGTCTGTCTGTCCGTCCGCATATAACAGAGCAAAAACTAACACACGGAATGGGCTGAAATTTTAAATATATAATTGCTGTAAAATTTTGTCGAGTCATTTCAAATTTTATGAAAATCGGATGTATAGTTTAATTACAAGGACAGTCAAAAGTTTTCTGTTACACTACGGCCAATGGCAAAAAATTATTGCAAGTGCATTTTAATGATGTTACAGCCTTCCGAATGGTCTAAAATTTTAAATATATAATTGTTGTAAAATTTTGTCGAGTCATTTCAACTTTTATGAAAATCGAATGTATAGTTTAATGATAGAGACAGTGAAAAGCTTTCCGTTACATTAAGGTCAATGGGGAAAAATTATTTCAAGTGCATTTAAATGATGTTATAGACTTTCGAACAGAATGGAATTGATATTCGCTTATGAAGTGCACTAAAATATACATTCAGCACAATATGCGGTTCAAAAAATATTTATAAAACTAGTTATAGTACGAACGCACCTCATTTGCCACGTTTGACGAGCAATTTCCAACTTGTTTTCTTTGGTCAGATCTTGAATTGCAAACAGTATTCAAAATAATATCTGAAAGCTTTTAAAAAGTCTTCAATCAATGTTAAACGCACTGAGGAAAAGCTTTTACCTTGCGATTTACCGAACTGCTATCTTACAAATATAGTGATTTGCGCCTCTTTTACGATAGCGCAGATATGGTGCTCAGCAACTGTGAAATAAATTGTCGTATTTTCAGGAATGTACACTTTATTCCTTTAAGTTAATATCTGCCGACAGCATTGTTTTTCAAAACACAGGATGACCATGGTTAAAGTAGAGAAGTTTAGAGCCTGGCAGTAAAAAATCTACTAACTTTAGTGAAGCTTGGTGTAAATACTCTTTTAGACTATTAAAATGTTATTTTTTAACCCTTTCAGGAGCAGCGTACTTCTGTAGGTAAAATCATAAAAAGTTATCAAGCTTAAAACATCGTACAAAACAGTAATGGTATACAGGATGCACTAGAAGTATTAATATGAATCTATATTCTGGGGAGCTATCTATGCGAAGAAATATCGAAATTTGTCGAACTCTACTTAGCCTAAATTGCACTTATTGCAAGTTTGATCTTAACTTGAAAATGGTCAATAGTTTGTGTGCATCTGTACTATAAACACCTCTACTTTAATTTTAGTTATCCTATTTTGTAGACTTGATAGTTGAGAGATACATTTCAAAGACAGAAATACTTTTTTAATATTTCTGATGAAAGTTTATTCAGCTAAATTTGCACTGCAGAAAAAAGAAAATCTACATTAAAAAGAAGCTAAAAGTAGAAATAAAAACTGAAATCTTTATGTCAATTCGTATCGAGGAAAAAATATATATATATAAATAATATTTTACCTTAGAAGAGACAGAAAAAAACCACCATAAAAGAATAACAATGGTACAGTCAACTGTGGTAACTTTGGACAAAATTTGGGGTAACTTTGGCCCACATTTAGGAAACTTTGGTCCATGCTGCACAGTGGAACCTTGGCTAAATATTTACAATGAGCTGCCAACCTCATGCTAGTGCTGCTAGTTATATTTCGAGACCAAAACTTTGCCGATAACTCAAGTGATGAAGCAGATTTAACTATTTTCTCTTTTGAGCCAAAGTAACCCTTATGGATCAAAGTTACCCTAGTTGACTGTACCATGCACCAGCTATGCACCATGCACCCTCAGAGTTAATATGATTAGGAGACATCTCGTAATATGAAGAAACAAGAAATCTACTTTTGTAAAATTATATTAGATCTAAATTGTATTTTAAGCAAGTTTAGTCTTGAGTTGAATTTGGACATACAGCTTGTTCCCATATGTGCTCTAAACCCCTATAATTTACGCATAGTCATCCTCTTTTCTAGACATGATAGTTCTTATAAAAGTTCTTTCAGTTAAAGTTGCATTGCAGAAAAACTACATTTTTACGAAACTAAAAATAGAAATAAAAACAGAAATAAAAACAGAAATCTTTACGTTAATCCATGTTAAGAGAAACAAAATAATAATAAACAATATTCTGAAATGTCAGTTAGACATTTGCTCTTAACTAAGATTTTCTCCTATTACCACTGCTTTTTAAGTAACTCTGTTAACCTGTAAACATAAAGACCCTACCACCCGTTAGAAGAGATCGAAAAAAAAACCCCTAAAAAAAGTAATGGTATGCTTGGTGCACCAGAAAAGTTAATATGATTCTGAGGAAACAATCTTGTAATATGAAGAAACACGAGGAACATATTTTTGTAAAAAATATATTTAGCCTAAATTGTACTTAAATCAAGTTTGGTCTTGAGTTGAATTTAGACCCACAGCTTGTTCACATCTGTGCTCTAAACACCTTTAATTTACTCATAGTCACCCTCTTTTCTAGACATTATAGTTCTTATAGAAATAAATAGTTTTTAATGCTTCTTATAAAAGCTCTTTCAGTTAAAGTTGCATTGCAGAAAATCTACATTATTACGAAACTAAAAATAGAAATAAAAACAGAAACCTTTACGTTAATCCATGTTAAGATAAACAAAATAATAATAAACAATATTTTGAAATGTCAGTTAGACATTTGCTCTTAACTAAACTTTTCTCCTATTACCACAGCACTTTAAGTAACTCTTTTAATCTGTAAACATAAAGACCCTACCATATCCGTTAGAAGAAATAGAGAAAAACACCATAAAAAGCGTAATGGTATACTGGATGCACCAGAAAAGTTAATATGATTCTGAGGAGACAATCCTGTAATATGAAGAAACACGAGGAACATATTTTTGTAAAAATATATTTAGCCTAAATTGTACTTAAATCAAGTTTGGTCTTGAGTTGAATTTGGACCCACAGCTTGTTCACATCTGTGCTCTAAACTCCTTTAATTTACTCATAGTCACCTTTTTTTCTAGACATTATAGTTCTTATAGAAATAAATAGTTTTTAATGCTTCTTATAAAAGCTCTTTCAGTTAAAGTTGCATTGCAGAAAATGTTCATTATTACGAAACTAAAAATAGAAATAAAAACAGAAACCTTTACGTTAATCCATGTTAAGAGAAACAAAATAATAATAAACAATATTTTGAAATGTCAGTTAGACATTTGCTCTTAACTAAGCTTTTCTCCTATTACCACAGCACTTTAAGTAACTCTTTTAATCTGTAAACATAAAGACCCTACCATCCGTTAGAAGAAATAGAGAAAAACACCATAAAAAGCGTAATGGTATACTGGATGCACCAGAAGAGTTAATATGATTCCGAGGAGACAATCTTGTAATATGAAGAAACACGAGGAACATATTTTTGTAAAAATATATTTAGCTTTAATTGTTCTTAAAGCAAGTTTGGTCTTGAGTTGAATTTGGACCTACAGCTTGTTCACATCTGTACTCTAAAACACCTTTAATTTACTCATAGTCACCCTCTTTTCTAGACATTATAGTTCTTATAGAAATAAATAGTTTTTAATGTTTCTTATAAAAGCTCTTTCAGCTACAGTTGCATTGCAGAAAATCTACATTGTTAGGAAACTAAAAATAGAAATAAAAATAGAAATCTTTAAGTTAATTCATGTTAAGAAAAAAATAAAAATAAAAATAATAAACAATATTTTGAGATGTCAGTTAGACATTTGCTCTTAACTAAGCTTTTCTCCTATTACCACAGCACTTTAAGTAACTCTTTTAATCTGTAAACATAAAGACCCTACCATCCGTTAGAAGAAATAGAGAAAAACACCATAAAAAGCGTAATGGTATACTGGATGCACCAGAAGAGTTAATATGATTCCGAGGAAACAATCTTGTAATATGAAGAAACACGAGGAACATATTTTTGTAAAAATATATTTAGCTTTAATTGTTCTTAAAGCAAGTTTGGTCTTGAGTTGAATTTGGACCTACAGCTTGTTCACATCTGTACTCTAAAACACCTTTAATTTACTCATAGTCACCCTCTTTTCTAGACATTATAGTTCTTATAGAAATAAATAGTTTTTAATGTTTCTTATAAAAGCTCTTTCAGCTACAGTTGCATTGCAGAAAATCTACATTGTTAGGAAACTAAAAATAGAAATAAAAATAGAAATCTTTAAGTTAATTCATGTTAAGAATAACAAAATAATATTAAACAATATTTTGAAATGTCAGTTAGACATTTGCTCTTAACTAAGCTTTTCTCCTATTACCACAGCACTTTAAGTAACTCTTTTAATCTGTAAACATAAAGACCCTACCATCCGTTAGAAGAAATCGAGAAAAACACCATAAAAAATTGTAATGGTATACTTGATGCACCAGAAGAGTTAATATGATTCTGAGGAGCCATCTAGCAATGCGAAGAAACACGAGAAACCCACTTTCGAAAGTCTTGACTTAAAATGGTGTATCAAATCTTCAGGGTGGTATCGTTTGCTCCGGGTTGTTAATTGTCTTACGGGGAATTCTCTTGTGTCATTTTATGTGAGGTGACGCTGAACCCTTTGTTCTCTGGCTCAGAATTGCATAAATTAAGCACACCCTCGCCAACTTCCGCGGAATGACCTTCGAAAGTGTGACTTCGTGGACAAAAATGAAGTCCTTCAGTTGCTAAGGAGTTTTTAGCCCCCGGTATGCTATTTCTTTCTCCCAGCTTATTTTGTCTCCAATAAATAACGTTACCTTGTACAAGCCAGCCGTAAAACAGAAGCTGATGTTTCATTATGCGATTAAATACTCTACAGCCTTTTTTTAAAACTTCTAAGCATCGCACTTTTTCAATGTTTATACCGTTGTATTGGGGAATAAAAAGTACTTTTTAATGCAATTCGTTTGAAAACTGCATCTTCATTTATTTTTGAGATATTAATTTTTTTGAAGTTTTTAGCACCATTTGTTTAATTTTGGCAACTCAAGTACTCCATTTCTGTAGAAAGTAAAGAAAAAATAGTTGAAAAATAGCAATTACATCTTTTTGTTGCCATTTTCTCATAAAAATTGAAAAAAAAAAATGTAATTAAAATATGTGCTATTTTGAGAAAAATATAAATGAATGATTTATGATGAAACAGGGAGCTATTATAAACTATATTGAATTTTAAGTATCTATATTAATGCAAATGACGTCATTTTACATAAAATAAAAGCGTGTGCTTTAAGTCTTAAAATTGAAATATGTTTTGTACTACAGTAGAGTCCCGATTATCAGAGTCCCTCTTAAGAGAGTTATTTTCTTCTGATGGACTGGTGGCTTCTATTATTATGAAACAGCCATTATAAATGAAGTGTTAGGTGAAGATGAAAGAGCAGCCGTAAAAAGTTAGAACTCTGATTTTCTGGTCAGAATGGGGAAAAATAAATAGCCATAATTTTTTTTTCCAGAAAATCAGAGTTCTAACTTTTTATGGCTGCTCTTTCATCTTCACCTAACGCTTCATTTATAATGGCTGTTTGATAATAATAGAAGCCACCAGTCCACCAGAAGAAAATGAAGTAATGGAAATGTCGGGGACGACACTAAATTTTGAAAAAGCAGAATTCCTGTTCTCTAGTTGTTTTTTTCCTGCCAGTCTGTATGTCCGTGGAGATAGATAAAACAGAAAAACGCGAGAACGTTATTTGCAGAAAACTTTTTGAATTTTCAGAAATGTTTAGAGAACTGTATAGAATAAATTATTATTTATTTATTTTACTTTCTGGTATGAGCCCCGATAGCATTAGGAGGCAATCATAAAAATAATATTTTCGTAATTTGGTCGATATGCATTTTTTTTAAATAAATTAATATTAAGCAGAGATCGCAGCATCTTATATTTTTTAATTATTCACCACCACTATTTTCAAAATAAAATTTTTGTGGTAGCTTCTCGAAGACTGACTGTTGATTGACAAACTGTTTGGCTACAGTGGTAGAAAGTAAATGAGAAGTATAAGACGTTGTGGTTTCTCTCGCTAATGTTAAATCTACGAGCATGGTATGCATCCCTTTTTTATAATATTTCATTGGCAAATTAATATTTTGAACTTCTTTTTTCTGTGATTTCTTCTTAACCCCTTCGGTACCGGAGTCTCCTCCATAAATTTTATTCGATTTTCAGCACTTTTTCTTTAAAAAAGTTATCTTCAATTACATAATTTCGAAAATGCCGTAATTAAATAAAGAAAATATTACTTTTCTTTATTACTGGTGCCAAAACAAATTTTGTATGCACCTTTTAAAGGTGCATATATGCACCCAAGGTCCCGAATGGGTTAAAGGATATCTCTCTTTTGTTTACTTGTCAATTCTAGAATTTGTTTGAACTATTGATATTTTTTAAGCGTAAGCAAGTTAAATCTTTCGTAATTGGGCTGCCTGGATAGAGATAGGTTAAAAAAAAATCATGCTTGAAAATTATTTTAAAACCATAACAAAAAATACCCCGGTAAATTGAGATACAGTTTTCAGATAAATTGCATTTGAAAGTACATCCCCCCTCCCCAGTTCAACGGTGTAAAAATTGAAATTGCACGATGATTAAGAGTTAACAAATTTGCAAAACATCTAAAACACAGATTGGTTAAGTCACTGCCATATTCAATATGACGTCAGTGTTACTCACGAACATGTTTTTACTCTAGAATATAGATTAAAAATGACGTATATATTCCTTCGGTAAGTGTCTGCCTAGAAAGTTTTTGCATGAGTTCGAATGTGCAACTAGATAAAAAAGTTTGAGAAATGTTGTCTAGAACAGCATTTCCCAACCTGGAGTACGCGTTTCCCTGGGGGGATACGTGGCGGACCAGTTTGAGATGCGAGAAAATTACATCGGTAATGGCAGAAAATATAAAAAATAAAAGGTTAGAATGGAAACGGAGGAAATAATTTTCGTTTATAAAGAGAGACTTGTGTAAACTTCAGTATAGGTTACTCGCAAAATGAAGGAAAAGTTTAAACCTAAGTAATCGATTAATTATTTGTTGTCACTGGCCCGCATATATCGGGAGATTACGTAAAGATGCCCCTTCATCTTCACCAAAATTGTCACTTTTTGTAATGTTCTTCTTTTGTTCTCACTAGCACCTCGTATATCGGGAGATTATGCAAGGGTGCCTCTCCATCTTCACTAAAATTGTCCCTTTTTGTAATGTTCTTCTTTTGTTCTCTCTAGCACCGCGTATATCGGGAGATTATGCAAGGGTCCCTCTCCATCTTCACCAAAATTGTCACTTTTTGTAATGTTCTTCTTTTGTTCTGACTAGCACCGAGTATATCGGGAGATTAAACAAGGGTGCCTCTCCATCTTCACCAAAATTGTCACTTTTTGAAGGGTTCTTTTTTTGTTGTTCTCGTTCTCACTAGACCCGCGTATATCGATAATTACGTAAGAGCGGCCCTCCATCTTCACCAAAATTGTCACTTTTTGTGATGTTCTTTTTTTGTTCTCACTAGCGCCGCGTATATCGGGAGATTACATAAGGGTGCCTTCCAACTTTACCAAAATTGTCACTTTTTATAGTGTTCTTTTTTTGTTGTCACTAGCTCCGCGAATATCATGATTACGTAAGGACGTCTCTCTCCATCTTCACTAAAATTATCACTTTCTGTACTATACTTTAATCCCCTCTCCATTTGATTTTAATGTTCGTTTTTGTCTAGCGATGCTAGAAATATTAAGAGAAAAAAAAATTAATAGTCTCATTTTAAAGTTCAACTGGGCAGCATTAGACCATTAACATATATTTATGGTCGTAGATTCGTTCCTTTATTTATTAATGTTATTAGTGCTTAATTTGAACTTTTTGGCTCATATTTATATAGCTTTGAACGATTTTCTATTGATATCATTCTGTGTATCAAAATGCATAAATGATTGAAAGCTGGTATATTTAAAAGAGCTTCACTGGTATTAGTAACTAAACATAAGAACATTACTAACAAACAAAAATAAATATTTTTGGGATCGGGTTTATTCGAGAAGGGGTACGCATATACGAAATGCCTAAACAAAGGGATACTTGGAAAAGAAAATATTGGGAATCGTGTTCTAGAGAGATAATTTCCTTTCGGAGTTCTATGGGGAAATTTCACATATGCAGACCCTCATTTTTTGCATTTGAATAGTATCTTACAAGATTGAATTCTGCACGCCGACAGTCGACAGATTAAAAATTGAGAAAATTAATACACTTCGACAGTACTGAAAATGCATTCCCTTAATTTAAAATAATCTTTTGATGCCATGAAAGGATTATTTTAGATTAAAAACAATTACATTATTTAACTCGTTTCAACTCTGTAAATGAAATTACAAATTGTATTTTCACCACTAAAAATCGTTTTTAATTATGACGTTACTGTATTCTTAAAGGAAAATAAAATTTGAAATGCATGTAATTAAAAAAAAATCGAAATTTATTAATTTGATAATACTCCTTACTTGATAAATGAAAAAAAACTGCCTTGTTTTAACTTAATTTAATTAGTTCGTATTTATTACTATCAGCTATTTTCATTTTTTATCGGAAAGGCTTAATTTTAGTTGTTTTTTACGTGAAAAGAATTTTATTTTTAATTGCGCGAAAGCATAAAGAAAAAAACGGTTATTTCTAACTCTTTTAATAATTTTTTTTTTTTTTTTTTGTCTTTTAAAAGAATAATAAAAAAATATCAGCTATTTATTATATGCATTGTTTAAAGTAATTACACTTTAAGATTCATTCGCTGAATTCAATTTATTTGATTAATTAGATTTCATTAAGTGATTTTTAAACCAAGATTAAGTGTTAATCTTGCCTTAGTGAGCTCAAAGAGAATCCGGTTGAATGCGGAAAATATTGATTGATATCAAACAAATATCGATGAAATATATTGAAATGCACAATATTTTACTAATGCTGGCATATTAATGTTATAATATACTACATAATAATCGTAAATCAGAAATGTAATAATCTAATAATAGGGAGTTACAAAATGGAAATATTTATTGTGAAATTCCAATATTTCAGTGATTTGTTATTACATTAAAACTCAATATTCAGGCTAAAGCTACAGTTTTCGTTGTATTTTTTTATTATAAAAATTTCTACTGATAGGATTGGGAATATTAAATGGAAAACATAAAAAAAAATGTTTTCTTTATTGCAATAAAATACTAAAATGCTATTATTGAATACACTACTGAAATTATTGCTCATTTGATCTATGTCTAAGAAATACTCTTTTAATAATTTAATTAGCTCGTATTTATTAGTATCGTATATTTTCATTTTTTATTAAAAAGTCTTAATTAACTTTTTTTCTTTAACTTGCATAAAATTTTATTTTAAAAAGCGTGAAAAGGTAAAGAAAAAGTTAATTTTTAACTCTTTTAATGATTGTTTTTCTTAACAAAACAAAACAAAACAAAAAAAAAATAAGGGGAAAAAACTCAGCTGTTTATCATGCACATTGTTTAAAGTAAGTTAAAATAAAAAATGTACTCATTGAATTAATTTACTTAATTAAATTACATTAAGTGATTTTTAAACCAAGATTAAATGTTAATTATGCTGTATGAATTTTAAAAAAATCCGCTTGATTACGAAAAATATCGAATGATATGTAGGACCAAACCAATATCTTTGAAATTTTAGCTTAATCTTGGGCTGATGTTGCACAATATTTAACTAATACTGTCATAATTATAATTCGGAAACATACAATTATTATTGCCAACCAATACTTATAAAATCTTCTTCAAATATTTCTATAAGTTGGAAATATTTACAGTGAAATTTCAATGTTTCAGTAATATTGTTATTAAATTAAAACTTCAGTATGCTTTGTAATGCCATAGTTTTCGGCGTATTTCTTTATTCATTACCGCTAGTAGAATTGGAATTATTAAATGAAAATCATAAAGAGTATTTCATTATTTTAATAAAATACTAAAATGTTACTATTGAATATTACTGAAATTACTGCTCATTTGATCCATGACGAAAAAAAAAAATGGACTATTTTAATAATTTAAGTACTTTGTATTTATTAGTATCATACATTTTCTTTTCTTTTAAGGCTTAAATTAATTTAATTTTTTCTGTAACTTGCAGAGAATTTGTATTTAATTTTTTTTATGAGAATATAAAAATATGAAAATAGGTTAATTTTTCACCCTTTTAATCACTGTTTTTCTTTAAAAATAATGAAAAACAAACCCCTGAGTGGTTTATCATGTTCATTATTTAAAATAATAAAACTTTAAGATAACTCATTGAATTAAATTTATTTAATTAATCAGATTTCATTAAGTGTTTTTTAAACCAAGAGTAAGCGTTAATCTTACCATATGAGTTCAAAAGCTAAAACGGTTGAATAAAAAAAATATCGATTGTTGTTTATAATCGTATCAATAGCTGACAAATATTAGCTTAATTTTGTCAAAATATCGGGCAGGAATTCCACAAAATTTTATTAATACAGGCATGTTTATACCTTACATCATCATTGATGATTAATATTTAGCGCTTAACAATAGAGTATATTAATTAATTTGGAAATATTTATAGACAAATTAAAACTTCCAGTAATTATTGGTATTACATTACAGAACAATATCCAGTGTAATAACGTAAGTTCTGCAATATTGGTATTATATTGTAAACATCTCTGCTAATACGGTTGAGAATTATCAAAATCTTTAACGGAACTTTGTTGGATAAAATATTAAAATATGTGAAATTGTCATGATTTTTTATTTGAGAAAAGCATCAAGATTTTGGCCTATTTTTTTTATTTATTTTTGTGTGAAATTTTTTTTAAGAAGATGCGTCAAGATTCTAGTTTAGTTATTTTCCAATTTATTGATAATTAATATATATCGTTTAATATTAGAGTATGTCTATTAATTTAATAATATTTATAGAGATATTAAAACTTTCAGTAATTATTCGTATTACACTACAGAACAATATACAGCGTAATGACGTTATTTCTGCAATGTTGGTATTATATTGCAAACGTCTCTGCTAATAGTGAATTATCGATAATTATCAAAACCTTGAAGATAACTTTGGTTATGATGATAAACTATTGAAATGTATGAAATTGCCGTGATTTTTTATTTGAGAAAATGTATCAAGATTCTGGTTTAATTTTTTTGGCAATTTATTTAAGAAGATGGATCAAAATTCTAGTTAAGTTATTGTCCAATTTATTTAATAAGATACATCAAGACTTTGACTTAATTATATTCCAACAATGTCTAAAATGTTCCTTTTTCTTGTGTGACTGATTTTCAATCTGTTGTTTATGAATATGATATGATGATATGATACGAGTATGATATGATTTAGTTTTTGGAAGCCATAGATGAAAATTGTTTCTAGTATTTTGTACAGAGAGAGTGTTTTAAATTATACGTGTTAATTTGCAGAACTGAAGAAATAGTAAATAGCTTGTATTTTATTTTTATAACTTTTAGACGCAATATAAAAAAAAATTCTGTACTTTTATTCTGTAATTTTTTTTAAACTTTTATAAGGCAAAATAATATAGCAGAATAATTCCTTCACAGTGTTGAAATATTTGGTTCGCAAAATACCGCCAAATCAAACATTGCATCTTATTGTATTAGCATTTATTTAATAGTTTTTTCGATTACGTTCAAGAGATATATGTTTTTGGTGAACACTTTAATTTTTAACTTTTTATAACTTTTAAACGCAATTGAAAAGAATTCACTGTACTTTTGTTCTATAAATTTATGAAAACTTTCATGGGGAAAGTTTCGTAAGATGCAAGATTTTGGCTTATTTATTTTCCCACAATGTTTAAAAATGTTCCTATTTCTTATCTGACCGATTTTCAATCTGTTGTTCATCTATGCCATGATTAAGTTCTGGAGAAACCATAAATGAAAATTGTAAGTATCTTGAACAGTGATAGTATTTTAAATTATGAGTTAATTTGCAGAGCTGAAGAAATAAGTAACTTGTAATATTTTTTATAAATTTTAAACTCAATTTAAAAAATATATATGTACTTTTATTCCGTAAATTTATAAGAACTTTTATGAAATAAAATAATATAGCAGAATAATTCCTTAACAGTGCTGAAATATTCGGTTCGTAAATTATTGAGGAATCAAATATTACATGTATTATATATTGCATTTATTACATTGGCATTTATTTAATAGTTTTTCGATTACGTTTAATAGATATATGTTTTTGGTGAATATTTTAACTTTAAAATTTTTATAACATTTAAACCCAATTGAAAAGAATTCAGTATACATTTATTCCAGAAATTTATGAAAAGTATCATGAGGGTGGGGGGAATAATACAACAGAATAATTCCTTTACACTGTTAAACTATGTACGCTTCGTAGAATAACGCCGAATCAAATATTACATGTTATTATATTGGCACTCATTTAATAGGTTTTTTTCCCTTGGATTTCGTTTCATAGATCGATTGATTTAGGATGAACTTTTTAACTTTTTTGTAAATTACCCATGCAGTTATAAAGAATACGCTGTCTTTTTATTCCACGAAGCATTCAAAGTAATCTGGTATTTTCATTGGAAAAATAATACAGCAACATAAATTTTGTACAATGTTAAACTACACGTTTTTAAAGATATATTAGAATTAAATATAGCATGTACATTGGCATTCATTTAATAGTTTATACTTGGACTCCGCTTTATAGATAGATTGTTTGCGATGAATTTTATTAACCCTTAAATGCACTGTGAAACACGTTGCATGATCTATTTTTGGCATTGCTCTTTTGGGGAACTATTATCTGTTACTTACGTGTGATAACATGCATTTAAGGTCGTGAAGTCTGTTTTTTATTCTGATTTCTTATCATGAGGAGGTTATAACATCTTTTGTTGATACTGCTTGCAATGGGCTCGATTGGCGTTTTTTCTCTCTCTTTATAAGGTAGTAATTATTAATTCTGCAAACTTTTAATATAAGAATTATTATATCGTTGAATAGTTGTTAATGTGCAATGTAAACACTTTAAAGTAAGCATATAATTTAAAATGATCATTTTTTAAGCTGCTTTTTTTTTTTTTTTTTTTTTTGTTTACCATTTGGAAAAATGGTTATTGCCCTCTGTCAGGGTAGGAATTCAAAAACATATCTGAAGCGTTTTATTAGTTTAATCCGCATTTTATTCGTTTTTTGATTGGTCTTACAGTAATCTGTATTTTCCCTTTACTTTCAACAGAGATGGATACTTCTGTTGCCACTAGGACAAAAAAGTAATAAAAACTACAAAAAAAAAATTGATAACTCAGAAACAAATTGAGAACAGCTTTCAAACAAATTGCATTTAAAAGTACATTTTTTTTCTCTATACGACGGTGTAAAAAGTGATATTGTGGGATGTTTAGAAGTTTAAGAATGAAATTTCATTTAAAATTGGTCCAGGAATATTAATGTTTAATTCATGGCGTACGTAATGTATGACCAGCTCCGTAGAAGTTAAAAAATTTACAGTACCGAAAATTGTAAAACTAAAATTTCTTTTAAAATTTGTTCATGATGGATCCAGGAATGTTAATGTTTAATTCATGGCGTACGTAATGCATGATCAACTCCGTGCGATTTTTTATGTCTTAAATTTTAGTCTTCGAAAAAATCATTTTACAAATGGTCGTTGTAATTCATTAAATTGCTTTTTTTTTTTTTTCTTTTAATGAAATTTAGGAGGGACATTATGACATGTCCAACAGAAACGTAAATAAAATTTTTCACTATTTTTCCATTAACAAAAATAGACTCAAATATAATGTTTTCAGAACAAAATAAAAAATCATGCATTAGGAGTTAACTTTTTGTAAATTTCCAACGCAATTAAAAAGAATTTGCTGTGTTTTTATTTCATAAGTTATTCAAAGTAATTTCTGAGAGACATGAGTAGAAAAATTAAAATAGAATAACTGACTACTTCTTGTACAGTGGTAATAGATATGATTCATAATATCCCTTCGAACCAAATATTCCATGTTATTATATCGGCATTCTTGGATTCCGATTTATAGGCCGAATGTTTAGGATGAACCTATTATCGACATTTAGAAGTATTATTGTCTTCATAATATCTAATTACTTGATAAGCATAAGAATGATAACATGCATTTAAGATCGTGAAGTCTCTTTTTGTTCTGATTTGTTATCACGGGGAGGTTATAACATCTTTTCTTGAAATTGCTTTTAATATGCTCGACTGGTGTTTTTGCTCTCTCTTTAAAAGTTAGTAATTATTAATTCTGAAAGCGTTTAAAATCATTATAAAAATTATTATATTGTTGGATAGTTGTTATTGTGCAATGTAAACACTTTAAAGTAAGTCTATAATTTAAAATTATCATTTTTTGAGCCATTTTTTTTAGATAACTCACATAGGGACATTATGTCCAACTGTAAGATAAATAAATTTTTTCACTATTTTTCTAGTGAATAATTAACAAACAATTAGACTCAAATATAATGTTCTCCGAACAAAATAAAAAATTACGTATTAAAGGGTTAACTTTTTGTAAATTTCCAACGCAATTAAAAAGACATTGCTATACTTTTATTTGATAAATCATTCAAAGTACTAATTTCTGAGGACATGATTAGAAAAACTAAAATAGAAAAACCGAATAATTCTTGTACAGTGCTAATAGACGTGATTCATAATATCCCTTCGAACCAAATATTCCATGTTATTATATCGGCATTCTTGGATTCCGATTTATAGGCCGATTGTTTAGGATGAACCTATTATCGACATTTAGAAGTATTATTGTCTTCATAATATCTATCTAATTACTTGATAAGCATCTCAAACTCGTGCAACAAAGAGTTGAATTCGCTCGGCGCACTTCTGCCAGGGGAGATCTCAGCAGTCATGGATCATGTCCAAGCAAAACTTCCGACAAAGAAAAAGCGAAAGATGAAAAAAAAAAAAAATAAAAAAAAACTTTTCGATATCTTTTTGTTTTCATGGTCGAACGGACATGGTAAGCACACTCCTATCGCCTGTGAAATCTGAAGATTATCCTCCACTCCTCCATTCCTCCTTTTAATCCTGCCTCTGTGATGTACGAGTATAGTAGCTATCAAATGACGTTTGGTCGCATCGTCTGGTCGTCCTCCATGGTCTTATCTCTCTGTAATATCAAAAGATAACACGACTTGGGGGTCATTCTATATCGGATTAAAAGTTTTGGATGGCAGGTCATGATTCCATTCCAGATGTTGACTCCATCAGTCTTAAAACTTAAATTTCTATTAAAACATAAAAAAAAAAGGCTACTCAATCAATTTTCATAGGAGAGGAACAAAAGTATTTTATGTTATGGTTTTCTATAGACGATAGGTACAAAAGATATCTTTGAAGTGAAAGTTATTCTTGTTTGCTTATATTATTGTCACTTTTCGTCACGAACTAGCTCCATCATATTCATCTACTAAGTGGCAAAAACGACATGATTTACTCCATGTCATTCATATAAGTGACTTTTATTAAGATGTATCAGGATTGCTACCATATGACATTTGGTCACATCATCTGATCGTATTCCATGATCTTATCTCTCTGTGACATCGAAAAGATAATACGACTTGGGGGTTATTCTATGTCGGATTAAAAGTTTTGGATGGCAGTTTATGAGTCCGTTCTAGATGTTGACTCCATCAATCTCAAAACTTACATTTCTATTAAGGGTGTACTCAAATCCTAGCTACTTATTTTCTGATTCATTTTTAAATTCATTTTTGTTCTGAAACGCATCCAATTGGCAGATTCTCTTATTCAGAAACTATATTACATGTCGTGCTTGTCGACTTTTTCATAAAGGCAGAATATTTTGCAAAAAATGCTGTCAAAGTTGGCGTTTTTAACCGAATTTTCCGAAGTGAGAGTGCTGGGAACGAAAAGAATGGTCATCCTGAGAAAATAATTGTTTATAAATCAAGTTCTAATTAATTGAGTGAAAAATAAAAACACACGGCCGCTTATACATCTCTTTAAAAATCACGCCAGCAAGTTTCATGTTTTTACTTTTAAATATTAGTCTGAAAATGTGTCAGAGAATTTCGAGCTCTTGATGGTGGAAAAACATTTTTTTGAGTACACCTGTAAAGAGAAATGACTATTCAGTCAATTTTCAGAACATGGAAACAAAACTACTTCATATTATAATTATGGTTTTTTATGAACGATGGCTGCAAATGATGCATGCTTTCTTTAAAGTGAAAGTTACTGTTACTTGATTATTGTATTAGGGGAGAGTAGCCGAATTTGGACCACTTCACATATTTTCAGGTGTAACTCACTTAATTTTTAGAATATCTGCAAAAGGTCATTGCACAGGGTCAATCTATTCATCTACTAACTAAATAAATATTTAGATCAATTTTATTTTTGAAAATCTTAAATTTTATTTTAATTTGAAAAATTTGTCAAAAGTGGTCGAAATTCAGCAACTGGTCGCCTAAGTTGGACCCCCAGTCTCCTAAATTGGACCAAATAATATCAGGTTGTTTTAATGACTAGGGAATATAACTAATTTTACTAAAAGCAAAGTTTGCGATGAATGAAACAATCAAACCAAATAACAGCAATAAAATATAATGAAATCAAATAATTGAAAATAAGAGTAATTGTTTTAAATCAAAATTTATTCAAAATATAAATCAAAGTTATCAGTAATTAAGAATAGAAATTATGGGACTAAATGTCAGTTACTTGAATGTCATGTAGGAGTGATGCAAAGCATACATGAATTTTTTTTAATGTTTTTGTTTTCCAGCGCACACAACATGGAATCGTATATGGCAATCTGAACACTGAATCATTTCTGCTATTTTATTTTTCTTTAAAATTAGGCAAAACCAATCATCACTGTCTAGATTTTTCTTTTTTGATTCTGAATTATCAGACTTTTATTTTTACAACAGAAGTTTTCTTTACATTTGTTGTTCATACCTGTTTGAATTCAACTCTGTAAATCAAATATACCGTAGGAACAAAGAATTGAAAGAAAATAAATACAATTACATACAAGAGAAAAGACATTGCAAACAAAATTTATTGCATAGACATGTAAAAATATTTTTATGTTTATATAGGCCTAAACTGTATAAAAAATTAATCCAGATATAATAAAAGAAACTTACATGGAGATAGTAATCCATTAAAAAATATATAAAATAATAGTATACAAAGCGTACCGTCCTCGAAATTCATTACTTACTTTTCAAATTTATGATCACATATCTGGTCCAATTTAAGCAACTTAAATTGGCCCAAATACGGCAACTGTGCCATTTTTTAAAACAGATAATTTCAAGACTAAGAACAAAAACGAAATCAAACAAAACCGCGTGAAAAGTATGCGTAATAAACAGATGAATTCATACATGTATATGAAAACATAACAACTTACCTTAGTTTTTAAATATTCACTTACGTTTAGTAGGAAAAAATTAGATCAAAACAGCTACCTTTAAGTTTTTTAAAATTGTCTGAAAACAGCACGTGGTAGGCGGCTGCTTCTTCCAATCATGAATGACGTCATTCTGATGAGTAGGATTTCAGCGGTAGATGGAGTCTCTTCCTGTAATTAACGGCAGAATGGCAACGGTCCAATTAAAGCGGCGGTCCAAATATGGCTACTCTCCCCTATGTCTTTTCGTATCTCTGTCACAAAATAATTTCATCATATCTTTTTCTTAATTGGTATGAACAAAATTACACTTCTTGTCGGTCATACGTGTGATGGCTATTAAAATGCACCAGCATAGTTACAACAAAATGGCGTTTCGCCATATCGTCTGATCGTCTTCCAGGATTTTATCTCTCAATAACACTGAAAAGTCAACACCGGTGTCATTTTATATCGGATTAAAAGTTTTGGATGACAGATCATGATTTCATTTTTGATGTTTACTCTGGTTTTTTTTTTTTCTAAAACTTAACTTCCTCTTAAAGAAAAGAAAAAAGGGATACTCAGCTAATTTTGATATGGCGGAACAAAAGTATTCCATGTTGTGATACGGATGTTAGTCGTATGTATGATTTTTATTAAGATGTACCAGCATAGCTAATATAAAATGGGGTTTCGCCATATCGCCTCGTCGTCTTTCAGCCTTTTATCTCTCAATAACACTTGAAAAGTTAACACCGGTGTCATTTTATATCGGATTAAAAGTTTTGGATGGCAGGTCATGATTTCATTTTTGATGTTTACTCTGTTTTTTTTTTTTTAAACTTAATTTTCACTTAAAGAAAAGAAAAAAAGGGATACTCAGCTTTTGATATGGCGGAACAAAAGTATTCCAAGTTGGGATACGGATGTTAGTCGTATGTATGATTTTTATTAAGATGCACCAGCATAGTTAATATAAAATGGGGTTTCGCCATATCGCCTCATCGTCTTTCAGCCTTTTATCTCTCAATAACACTTGAAAAGTTAACACCGGTGCCATTTTATATCGGATTAAAAGTTTTGGATGGCAGGTCATGATTTAATTCCGGATATTAACTCCGCTATTTTCTCAAACTTAACTTTCACTTAAAGGAAAGAAAAAAGGGATACTTGGCGAATTTTGATATGGTGGAACAAAAGTATTTTATGTTGTGATACGAATGTCAGTCATAAGCGCGATTTTTATTAAGATGTACCAGCATAGTTACAATTAAATAACGTTTCGCCACATCGCCTGACCATCTTCCAAGATTTTATCTCTCAATAACTTTGAAAAGTTAACACTGCCGTCATTTGATATCGGGTTAAAAATTTTGGCAGGCCATAATTTCATCCCTGATATTAACTCCGTTAGTTTCTAAAACTTAAATTTCAAATCATAAGACGAAACGCAATATTTCCCTTGATTCAAATATAAAATATACAATATGAATTCAAACAGCTCACTGTTTTACTTAAAAGGCAACTAAAATAATAAAAAAGATGTTACAAATTAAAAATACATTTTATTTAAAACTTCTTATAAGGAGAGGGTCCGAGGTTGGTCTCACCAAATGCGATGAACATTTGTGTATCGATAGAGTATAGTTAGTATATAAATATATGAGCGTCATAAAGCGCAACTCCTAGGGGGTCTTGAGAAAATAAGTCGCAAAGTTTAAGCTACAGTTCATAATCAGATAAATTTCCGTCTATGTAAGTGGTTCAGTAGCACGATCGGCAGCACGCTAGGTTTGAGTTTTTTCGACCCGGGTTCAAATCCGGCTTGGACTTGGTTTTTTTTTTTTTTTTTTTTTGAACGAAAATTTTTATCAATCATTTTCGAACCTTAATTGAAAAAATATGTATAATAATTGAAATTTACGAAAAATATGAATTAAATATATGTTTTGTAGCATATAAGTGTTTTTTTAACAGCGAAATTTTGCATGCTTAAATATATAATAAAAAGTAAAAAAGTAAAAAAAAAAAAAAAAAAAAAAAAAAAACTCATATTTATGTTTCTAGACTAGACATTTTTTGTTGGTATTTAAAATTGTTTGCAGTTATTTCAATGAAAAATCTACTGTTTTTCACAGAGAAATAAATTAAAACACGTGATATAAATGCGTGAATAATTATATTATTTTAATTTTGTTTCTATATGAAAATATTTCGAATATTTGATGATTTTTTTTAATACCCTTTTTAAAATTCTTAATATGATTTTTTTTTTCGGATTTTTGGTTTTGTAATTATTATCGACGTAATAACTATTTTCATCAACATAATATCTTTTTTAGAACTTAATTTTAAGCACAAAGACAGTTATTCTAACTATAATCATAAGAATCCAAGATTTAAAAAATTCAAAAGTTAAAAAGCGAGTTGGTAAAAAACGATTTCTTTCGCTGTGAAAATAGTAGCTTATTTATGTAAATAACAGTAAATAAATTTTAAAATTAGCTTAATTTTATGGTCTATAAAAGTTCCAATTGACTTTTTTTTAGTGTGTTATTATTATTATTTATTTATTTCATCTTTACTTTTCATTAAATATATAAACATGCAAAGATTCGCACTTAAAATTATATTTATATAAGTAATTAAACTGCATTATATAAAAATATTAAACGAGAAAAAAGAATTGATTTACGAAAGAAATTTCTACGTACACACTTATTCTAATTAAAAATCAAGAATCCCAGACTTTAAAAATCATATTAAAAATATAAAAGCATATTTTTAATAAACCATCAAATATTTGAAGTATTTCAATGAGGAAACAAAATGAAATATTTGTTCACTTATTTTAATTTATTTACCTGTTAAAAATTGTTGATATTCATTGAAATAACTGTAAGTAATTTTAAATAACAACAAAAAATTTCTGGCCTATAAATATATAAATATGCGGGTTTTTTTTTTTTTTTTCATTATATATTTAAACATGCAAAATTTCATAATTTAAAAAGAACTTACATGCTGCAAAACATACATTTAATTCATAATTTTCGTAAATTTCAATTATTATAGATATTTTTTCAATTGCGGTTCGAAAATGATTGTTAAAAATTTTTGTTCCGAAAATCAAGTCCGAGCCGGATTTGAACCCGGGACGAAAAAACTCAAATCCTGCGTGCTACCGATCGCGATACTGAACCACTCGCCAAAGAAGGAAATTTGTCCGATTATAAACTGTAGCTTAAACTTTGCGACTTATTTTCTCAAGACCCCCTGGGGGTTGCGCTTTATGATGCTCATATATTTATATACTCTCTATCGATACACAAATGTTCATCACATTCGGTGAGACCAACCTCGGACCCTCTCCTTGATAATACTTTCGAGCTGTATTTCCCAAGCCCATCATCAGAGAATATTTTAATAACTAATTGCTGTTTATTTATGCAAATACGTATAACAAATAATACAAATAATCATTAGATAACAAAGTAGAAGTAGCAGTTTCTTGGATAAAACTTAATTAGAGAAAATATATATTATTATTAACTGCAGTTCCATTTATTTTATTACATCACAGTTAAATATCTTCTTCCACGCAAATTTAATCTGAAACACTGCTGCTTCGATTATCCAGCTACAAAATTAAAATGAAAGTGACTTATGAGATCAGAGTGATGTAATGAAATAGATGGAACTGCAGTTAATAGTAAGATATATTTCCTCAAATTAAGTTCAATCCAAGAAACTGCTACTTCTACTTTCAACTCTAATAATTGTTGGTTCTCTCATTTTCAAAACGAAGTGATGTATTTGTATAAATAAACAGCAATTAGTTATTAAAATATTCTCTGATGATGGGCTTAGGAAATACTACTCGAAAATACTAAGAAGTTTTAAATAAAATATATTTTTAACTTGTATCTTTTATTATTTTAGCCGCTTTTAAGTAAAACAGTAAGCTTTTTAAAGTTCATACTGTATACTTAACTTTCAATTAAGGAAAAGAAAAAAGGATACTCAGTGAATTTTCATATTGCGGGAACTATTAATGTTTCCCAAATAATCCGTTCTAAGAGTGATGGCCGCAAACGATATATTTGAATTGAATGTTATTCTTGTTTGTTTATGTTATTGTCATGTTTCTTTACGAATATTTCCATCACGTTCCTTTTTTAAGTGACAGAAGTGGCATGATTTACTCCTTGTCATTCATATGTGAGATAGTCATCAAGATGTACGATGATAGTTGCTATCAAATGAAAATTCATCACATCCTCTGACCATCCTGCACGGTCTTATCTCTCAGTGAAATCAGCTTGGGAGTTAAAAGTTTCGGATGGCAGACCATGATTTTATTCCAAAATTTCTTGGTGTCCAAAGCCTGTGTATAATATTCATGCTAAGATATTGATATAGAGTAGTAAAAAGCAGTGTTTTTTTCTGTTATTTATTTTTTTTTTTCCTTCTGATGGATAGAATATATGGCAATTTTTCTTTTTTTTAATTGAAACTCATCATTTCCCTCATTACATTTTAAAACTTAAATTTCTATTAAAGAAAAATTAAGTTACTCAGTCATTTTCATAGGATGGAAGCAAAAATTCGTCATGTTATTGTTTTTTATAAAAGTTGTCCGCAGACGATATTTTTGAAATGGAAGTTATTCTTGTTTGTTTATATTATTGTCATTGACAGATTACTTCCACCCTATTACTTCTTTAAGTTGCAGGAACGATATGATTTGCTCCTTGTCATTCGTATATGAGAGAGTTGTTGAGATGTACTAGCGTAGTTACTATCCAATGACGTTTCATCACATCGTCCTCCAGAGTCTTATCTCTTCGTGGCTTCGTAAAGGTAACATAACTTGCGTATTATTCTACATCGGATTAAAAGTTTTGGATGACAGTTCAACAGGGATGTAGGCATACGTTAGTGAGACTCCGTATACCTTATGGATTTTTTTAAACCTCAGTCTTTTCTCTGTTTTTCACGTAAAGCTATAGCGTATATTAGAGTCCTGCAACCCGAACCCGAAAATTCCATTTGAAGTCAACCCAACCCGAACCCGACAAAAAAATTCTCGACCCGCAACCCGATCCGAACCCGACAAAATAATATTCGGCAATCTGCAACCCGAAAAAAAAAAAAAAAAAAGGAAATTATGTTTTGAGGCAATATGAAATACGATTAATAAAAATCTACATTCTATATCAATAAATATAACTATTAATATAATAAAATTCACCCTAAATTAAATGAATATCACAGGCATGATAAATTATGCCCAAACTTTGATACAATGAAAACAAAGAAAGTAGAAAAAATGGCACAGATGTCATATATGCCCCATATTGGCGCGATTTTTTTCTGACGCCAATGTCATATACGCAACGGGTACTTAACTCGTGCCAAAGTATCGTTATTTTGCTTGATATGGTAACCCGGATATTGTTGTTTATGCTGTTGATGTTTTCGCCAATTTGCGTCGGAAAAATATCGCGCCAATATGGGGCGTATATGACATCTGTGCCGAAAAAATAATGTTTCAATCTATATGTAACGGTATAAAACTGAAAATCTTATCTTTAAAATAAAGTTACGGTTTCAAAAGTTCGCTTATAACGGTACACCTTGTTTTACGCAATTGGCATTCTGCCTTTAGTTTATCATCATTATCAACAGTTTGACAATTTCATTCTGCCTTTAGTTTATCATCATTATCAACAGTTTGACAATTTTCCTTTCTGATGTAGCGCATCCTGTATCATCACAATTAAATTATTCACTTGATACATTTTCAATGGGAGCTCTAGAAGTATTAATCATCCTTTCGCAAGTCTTCGAAATAAGAAACTGCATTATATTTCTATCGTATTTAAAAAAAAAAAAAAAAAAAAAAAAAAAATGCAACAAAACGCTAAACGATCCTTCCTGTCACACAGTAGTTTTTTGTCATAACAACGTTAGAAGTATCAATGCTATATCATTAGAACTGTAACTATTCAGCAAAAATGCTTTAGCAGTGCAGAGCATTCGTTATAGTACCAGTAGATGAAAAAGTATGTTTGTATTAACTTCTAGAAACGAATTCTATAAGACTAGACAAAACAGACAAACACGCATTTTGCTTTTGTGAAAGTTTGATCTGCGTTTAACGTGAAACAATATTTTGGACATTCTTTTAAAAAATCGGGTCAATTCGAATCCGACGCGCAAGAGTAAAAAAGCCAACCTGACCCGGAACAAATAAAGTTTAAGTCAACCTGACCCAAACCCGACCCGCAATGAGATAATATAGCTCCAACCCGACCCGAACCGAACCACGGGTTGGGTAAAAGCGGGTAACCCCACCCGATGCAGGACTCTAGCGTATACTATCTAGCATATTACCCTGCCTACTATAGCGTAGCTGTCTAGTTATTTTATAACTACAGCATTGGAGGTCATGATTCTTTTCTGGATTAGTTTCTAAAATTTCAATTAAAGAAAAGAAACAAATGAATACTCGGCTAATTTTCATACGATGGAACAAAAGCAATTAGTTTTATCATGCGTTAACAATGAATGATTTTTAAATATGCCTTAAAAATAAAAATCTGTTCTATGAGCGATAACCATTTCTTTAGAGTATTCTAACTTTGAAACTAGATGGTCGGAAGCATAAATTGCTCAACAAAATTTCATACCACAGGTTCAAAAACATTTCAATTGTAATGCGTGAATAATGGATACTTTCAAAATAATGCCTTGAAGATGAAAACCTGTTCTATGACCGATGACCGCGAACGGGATTTTTGAAGTGAAAGTTATCCCGTTTTGTTTGTAGTTTTGTCAGTCACTGTCACGATACCATTGCATCATATAATTAATAAAATAAAGCCAAGAGCAACATAGTTTGCTGATTATCAATCATACCATGAGACCATTACTGATAATAAAAGTTTCAAGTTGTTTGCGTGAATGGTTTTATTACAAATTAAAAATAAGTTAATCACTATTAAATTAAGTCAATCAATATTATCAATGCCAAAAATCTTACTGCAACCCGCTTTTCACATAGAAGCATCAAACTTTGCATGTTTTTTTTTTCTTTTTTCTTTTAATGACAGTTTGAGAAAAAGTCCAAGAATAACATTACTTGCTTATTTATATCTATCTACTATGAGACCATTTCTAATAAAAGTGTTTCAAGTTTTTTGTATAGATAGTTTTATTTCTAATTAAAAATAAATTAATCACTATTAAAATAAGTCAATCGCATTTATCATGGCAAAAAATCTTATCGGAGTGGAAATTTCGCATGGAAGCCTGAAGCATGTATGTTGATTTGTGAGATTGTTTTCTATTATGTGGTATCTTCGGAGACGATTTCACGGATTCTCTACACGTTAGCTCCGTGGTGGTAATTAGTGTCGGTAAGTGTTTCGATTTACGTGAAATGTTCTGATTTTCAGGGTTTTCTAAATCAGCCCCAAGGAACCACAGGTTGGGATACCAAAAGTGATAAATCGTCTCAATGCACATTTTTTTTTTTTTTTTTTTTTTTTTTTTTTTTGCCCGTACATTGTTTGAAAACTGCCTAATGTGGAACATAATACAAAATATAACAACGAATAATAATAAATGACCATATAAAAACATACCTCAAAAGTTCTTAAAAGACCAAATTCTTTTAAAAAGTAAAAATGTAAAACTTTACTTAGCTTTAATTTTTGCATTTTTACGATTGATCGTTGATTTAGAGTATACTCTTCTAAAGACATGGGTTCGAATACCTGTTGGTTACTTTTTCGATCAGTTAGAAAAATTTAATTCGTATGATAACTTTACCAATCAGATATGATTGAGTTAAAAATACTAATAATCTATATATATATATTTCTCTTACGTAGCGCTAAAAAAGGGCTGTATTTGTAGCTTGCTATTTGGCAACAGTCAAAGCGACGTTTCTCAGTGGTAGTTACGGTCACATGTCCCAAAAGACTCAGCAAATCCAAATCCAGACAAGATCTCTCTTTTAACGCAAACCGTTTGAACAATACATGAATGACAACTGCTATTGGTCCGTTTTACGGTGACGGAGCTTTTTGATCCAATGTTGTATTTAGACACAGGCGAAAACGTTTTGTTTACATTTCGATAGCGTGATACGTAGCATGTTTCATAGCGTTTTATTATAGTTTTAAATTAATTTAAGCCGTGGTTTTCAATACTATAGGCAAAATGAAAGGAGAAGGACCCCATCTGACACTAACATGCCATTTAAATTTAAACGGCGTCCATTTCCTGTTCGCTTAGCTTTCTCAATGATGATCAACAAGTCATAGCGCCAAACTTTTGATAAATGCATTTTTATTTATATTTTCAATTACTTTTTATGAATTAAAATAGTTTTAAATTTCATATGTTGCTTGCTCGGATCTCATAGCGGCCCAACTAAAAATATTTTTTATTTTGTTTTCACTAAGGTTTTTAATTAATTTTGTTTCCAAGGTACGTATTTATTTACATTTTCAACAGTTTTCCATTACTTTTTTATACATTAAAAATATTTGTAAATTTAATACGTTGTAATGATTTCTGATAGCACTCATTCTGGCTAGGGTTGATAGACTCCAGTGGCGAGCGAGCGAAGCGAGCTGGGATCGCGTAGCGATCCCAATCTGAATTGCGTAGCAATTCGTGGGGGTTGGTGAGCGTTAGCGAGCAGGGGGCTGAGCCCCCTAGTAATATAATAATAATATTACCTTGATTTTTGAGCGACTTTGACGTAGTCTCTTTGGTCTTGATTCACTTTTCAAGCGCCATTCACTTGATTGTTGAGGTGTTTCTCTATGAAAAGCATATATCCAAGTTTCATCACAGGTAATAATGCGTTTTAGAAAGGAATCCCTTTGAGAAAGCATCTCTCGGTCCACTTGAGCACGTTGTTATTTTTGGAACAAATTTAAAGAACAACTCGAGAAGCGACGCGTCGTAATTCCCAACTCCAAATGATCTTTAAAAATTGCTGCACAAGAGAACCGAATTATGTAAAAACTTGTTCAAGAATGTCTCCTAATGTGAAAACGACAATCACCAAGCACCAATTCTTTGTTCTTACGGATCATCTACGACGGATTCTCTATCATCTTTAAACTTTTTATACCAATTAAATAATGTTGTTTTTGATAAACAATAGTCTTTAAAAGCTTTTTACAACATTTCAAACGCTTTTGTAGCAGAAATTTAATTGCGAAAATAAAATTCAATGCATGTTCTTTGCTCTATAACATTGGCCATTTCGGAAAATCAAACAGAGTAAAAATTATTATTTCATTAAAAACAAATTTATATTCAGACGATAATATCAAATAAATTCCTGATATTTATAGAAGTTGCAAAAATGTTTGATAAAAGTTTGCAGACGATACCTACTATAGATGTATATTTACTTTCTTCTATCTTTACAAGAAGAAAGTATTGGATTCATGAAAATTTTCGAATTCCGGTTTTCGACGGATTTACACGTTTTAGGGGTCAGAGATTAAAAAAAAACATGTTTTTACAAAATGTCTGTCTGTCTGTCTGTGTGTATGTGACACAAATTTTGTGAGCGCTCTATCTCAAGAACTAATGCACGGAATTTAATAAAAATTGATATTCAGTTAGTGCCTAATACAGATTTATGCTGATTAGTTTTTGGTGTAAATCGCTCTCCAGGTGGCGCTGCAATGCTGCATTTTTCACGATTTTTGCAATAGCTCTATCTCAAGAACTAATGCACAGATTTTGATCAAACTTCAGATTTAGTTAGTCCTTGATATGAATTGATAATGATTACGTTTTGGTGTAAATCGCCCAACAGGTGGCGCTGTTATGATGAATTTTGCAGGATTTACACGATTTCCCCAATAGCTCTATCTTAAGAACTAACGCACGGATTTTCACCAAACTTCAGATTAAGTTAGTCCTTGATATGACTTGCTACTGATTAGGTGTTGGTGTAAATCGCCCAACAGGTGGCGCTTCTCTGCTGCCTTTTCCACGATTGCCTCAATAGCTCTATCAATAGAACTAATGGACCAATTTTCATCTAACTTCAAATTTAGTTGTATGTTGACACAAGTTGTTATTAATTAGGTTTTGGTGTTAATCACCCAATAGGTGGCGCTGCTATGCAGAAATTTTCACGATTTTCGCTATTGCGCTATCTCAAAAACTAATGTACGGATTTTCTCCAAACTTCAGATTCAGTCAGACGTTGACATAAATTGTTGCTGATTAGGATTTGGTATAAATCACCCAATAGGTGGCGCTGCTAGGCAGCATTTTGCTGAATTTAGACGATTTCAGCGATAGTCATATCTCAAGAACTAATGCACGGAATTTCATATTGTTAGAATCCTCATGAGATGCATAGATTGCCATTTAATTTTGGCAGTGTGATAGCGAATTTTGAAGTATTAACATGTATGAGATAAAAGAAAGTTTTGGGATTGGTACATCCAACTAGTTTAAATGAAGCATTCCGGTTACATTTTTTCTCACAGTATAGAGTATTTTATTAGAAAAACAGTATACAGTCGTCCCCGTTTAAACGAATATTGGCGGTTCCAGAAATAATATTCGATTAAGCCGGATATTTGATTTAACGGGGGATCATAACTGTAATATTTAATGCGTAATAAAAAGGTAAAAGACCCATCTACGGCATATTTCATTAACAGCATAATAAATCGTTAACAGAATAACTTAAACTAAAATAAATACAAATGCTAATATAAAGTAAATACGTATTAATTTAATGCCAGTACATACATTTATATGGTTTACATCACAATGTAGCTCGTTTGAATTTGGTCAAAACTTTGATACTTCTAATGTTCGTTACTTATACTGCCTTAAAAAATCGTTTAAAGTGGTTTGTTTAAGTGGAATCTTAAAGGAGTTCGAATGAGTGCAAAATATCACAATTACCATCTCGAATCTGGAAGTGACGGCGCATTGCCTGGTTAACAGCAAGAAGTGATGTGAGGGGGATCAAGGTGGGGAAATCATTTGACCTGTCCATTATACGCCTGCCAGCCGAAATCATTGTACGAAGAACTGAAAATTTGTTTTCAGCGTAAAGGAACTAAAAATGACAAAAGGTGAAAGAAATTCCAGCTGAAACGTACTTTCCGCGCCTATTTTCAAACATCGGTCACACAGTTGTTATTCGATTAAGCGGGGACGTTCGTAAAAGGTATTTGGTTTAAGCGGGGGAAAATAGCATAGAACCAATAGGAATAAATTCGGTTCCCTAGGATTCTATTCGAATAAGCGAGGTATTCGATTATCCGTGACCCGATTAAGTGGGGAGGACTGTAGTGCCTACAGACCTTATTCAGCCTATTTATAACCCTTAAAATATTAATTTATAAGTATTATTTTATAATTTCATATTAATTAATTATAATTTATAAATATCAATTTATAATTTCATATTAATTAATTATAATTTATAAATATTAATTTATAATTTTATATTAATTAATTATAATTTTTTAAATCAGGTAATTTTCTGATTTATATTTTACAAAAATGAAAATTTTCAGTTCTAAGAATTTAAAATCAGTTAATTTGATATCAAGATATCATATTACTGTTCCATTTCAAATTAAACGTAGGTTTCAGTTATTAAAGAGATATATTTGCCTAAAAACCCTTTTACTTAATTTAAATATTTTATAATAAATAATTATTAACAAGTACATATTTTAATTTTTTATTATATATTTGCAGTTTTATTGTATGTGAAACATGATATAAATCTTTATTAGCATCTCTTTATTCGTGTTATATTTTCATTTAGTTTATGTCCTTTGTCAGCAGATAATTAAATTTCTAGATTCATCCTTTATAAAATACCTGACAAAGATATTTTCCTATTATCATTCAAATGTTTCATCTTACCCTACTTTCATTTATTGTAATAATACAATCTATTTTGATAGAACTTATTATTACATTTTAAATCGTAAAGGAAAATACAAACATCCTGTATCTTAACACTTTTCTTTTGTATTTATTATTTACAAGTAATTTTAATTATCAAACATTGAGGATAACTAGATTTTCCCGAATTCACAATTATTTGATATATTTCTTTTATTAATGAGTAGGTAACATACATTTCAACATAAATATATTAATGCAATTATATAAATGTCAAAAATAAAGATTTTATTTTGTTCAGCACTAATAAGGGTTTTAAAGAAATTAATGATAATAATGAAAACTCCCTTACTTAATTTTTAATCTAGAAGACCACATTGTCGTATTCAATTACATTTCAATAACGCATACTACGTGGGAAGAACAGAAAACGCATATAAATCTCGCGTTAATTATATAGCAGTGAATAAAATGCTTTGCGTCTCCTCCCTTTTCTTTTATCAGCAACTGTATTAAAACCAAATGATAATATATATTTTGCAGACTATTTTTTGAAATAACGATTGCTCAATTTCGGTTTACATAAACCTACACTGCTAAAAATTTCTGTAAAAACGCAGAAAAAAAAAAACAGAGACTCTCTGTAAATTTACACTAGTTCTTGGTTAAATGCATTCGATTGACTTTCTCGGTAATAATTTTACACTATAGGTGCAGATTTCCAAAATTTTCAAGGAGCCAGTGGCTTCTAAACACCAAAAATCCAGTCGCCACTTTGGCTCCTAACCAAAATCTAGTGGTTACATTGTGAAGCAAACTCATAAAACAATAGTGTTTATATGGAAAAAACTTAACAAAAAAACTCAGGAATTGAAAATGAAAAATAGTTTAATTAATAAATACACATGTACAGCAAAACACAGACTAATTACAACAAATGTGTATATTTAACTTAATCCTAAAATTCTTGAAACTTTGATATTAAAAATGTATAATATAAATCTGGAAAAATCAGAAGATAAAGTTGGACAAGATACAATTGAGTAACAAAACATGTATAAGCTAAGCTGTCATGATAATGAGAAAAATTAGGAAAACTCTATTTCTTATTTTGATTTTGTCACGTAAAAGTATACATAAAAAAAAAAAAAAAAATAGGAATGTGTAAGATTATTTTGCCTTATAAAAATCTCGCAATTCCAGAAAACATTTATACAGAGCAAGAATATACCTCGCGTTAAGTATTTTTTCGTGTGAATTTCTTTTTCTTTTTTTTTTCTTTTTTTTTTCAGAGTTGGGAATCCTCTATCCTCGCGACTCCATGATCCAAAGCCCTTAAATAATCTCCATCGCATCGGGAACTTTGGACTATTTCGTGAGTAGATCTGCAGGAAAAGAGTATTTATTTCAACTCTGAATTTCGGACGAAACCTTCGAAGAAATGCTTGCTTTCGCTGGTGTCCAAAAGAGAAGCTTCACCATTAGCGCGCTCATGTGCAGAGCTTCGCAGCTGCTAAGTTTTGTAGTGGAGCGGACATGCGCAAAATTATATTCGAACATGATGTTTGGCAAGAAAGCAGTATATCATAGGGGCAGTGTTCACGACGGTAACTGAGATCGCAAAAATTATCTGACTTTTTATCAAGGTCATACTTGATCTCGGCCAGTGAAAAGAGCAAGTGTTTTGGGTCATTTTTAAATATCTCGAGACCCGTTGCCGTAGCATGTTATATGTCAATTACAATATTAAAGAAGATAAAATTCTCTACAACTTTCATATTTACAACTTTTTTATACACTCTAGCAAGCGCAGTACGCCATTTAAAAAGTAGAACAATTTTTCCAGTTTTCTTAAAAACCGTGAAAAACGTAGTTCTGTCCCGGTTATTCAAATGTTTCCCACGAATTTAATCGTGTATGTCAACATCTGAACATTGGCAGCAGTAAATTATGTGTTTCAGGTTCAAAACTAGCCTTTTTTGGACACGTGGCAAACACGGATTTTGGTGTATCCCCCCCCCCCCTACATTAAAAAGAAAATTTACCACGAGAATTTTAATAAATCTCTAATAGCCGGATTTTGAAAATTTTAAGTGTTTAATCATTAAATACGTAATGCTGAACTACGCAATCAGCTTTGTCAAATATTGATTCATTAAAACCCTGAAAACCGAACCGAAATATATTCCACTTTAAACAGGTTTGCATCTTAGCAGGTATAAATTAAATTATATATATATTAATAATTTAATATTACTAAATAACTATAGCAGGTATAAACTAAATTATATATATGTATATATATATATAATTTAAAGACCGGATTCCGTATATGCATATTTCATTTTCAAAGATTTTACGGTAGTTGTACTAACGTCACACACATATTTATTGTTATATACGCATTTCATTAAATATGGACAAAGTTCTGTAAAAACTAAAACCTTCGGTAAGGCTGCATTATGCATTAATCATTTGTCGACGGAAGAGAAATATTCCTTTCACTGTTCATCAAATTTTCTGCAAGCTCATCTTAAAAGCGGCTGTAATCATCTGGCCAACACCTTTTCTCTTAGATCAGATATGACCGAATCTGCCATACTTCAGACAAATAATTGATCTTTTGATGGCATTAACACATACAGGATGCGCTCATAATGTGCCAGGAGCGTGAAATTATGCCCCTGGGCATAAACGAGACAAAATGGACACATTTACATTCAAATAAGTTTGTTAATATTTGAGCTTGGTAGCTTTTTACTGCTTTGAAAGGATAAAATTAGGCTGTATTTTTCGAGTATGCCACACAAATTGTGGTATTTTGGATAATGTTTTCTGTTATTTTGTATTTTGAACGCTATAATTTAGATAAGGACGAAAAATTTGGGTAGTAAGAAGTATAGTGATTAATGATTATACGAATTTTGGGTAATCAAAGCAACTTCTGATTTTGTATGGCTAAAATTATATTGTTAGTTTGTAAGAGAAGATTTTTAAAAAGTTTTGCTTTTTATTTTGTCTTATTAATCTTTGAAGACATGGATGGCGTACTGAGTGCATCACTCAATGAAAAAATAGTTGCTAATTACAAAGTAATTAACTGATTAACATCTACAATTCCATTACCCTCGTTACAAAGACCGTTCAATGTTCAACTAATGTTTAAAGTTGAAGTTCATAATTTACTCCGTTCTCTTTCATTATTATTCTTATTTTTTTTTTATACAGGGTGCAATATGTTATCTATCGCCGACCTTTAATTTCTCAATCGTTTGTTGTAGACATATAGTTCCAATTACAAAAACGTTTCAAATGAAGTAAATATTCATGTTGTGGCATTATTTAAAGTAAAAAATCAATTTTATAAAAATTACGAAATCTAACATTTTATACGGTCCCCCAGTCCCTATAGTTATATTTAGTAAAAGTTTACACATATCTTAACATATATAACACAAAAAGTTTGACATCTGTACTACAAAAATTGGCGCAGTTATTAAATTTCAAAGTTTGAGAATTTTAACATGATTTTGTCTTTCATTGAGGGATCAGTTAAAAGATGAATTAAAGTAATTCGATATCAAAATCAGGGAACAATTCCACTGTCATTTATCTACTCCTTAGTGAGTACGTTTTATTTTCCGGTTGTCGATTCTACCTACACTGTAAAAAAAATTCCGCAACGTTCCTGGGAAAAAATGGGCAGCTGAGTTGCCCATTATTTCCAAGAAACATTTCTTGAAAATGACTGGTACTTTACTGTATATGTTAAAAACTTTCTACAGAAATGCCAGTAAGTTTCCTGCGAAATACCAGGAATATTTCTGTTGACAGCAAAACATTACTGACATATTCAAGGCTGGAGTAGCACAAGAGCGAAAAATGTCCAGACCAGGGATCGAACCTGGATACTTGGCGTGCCGTGCCAATGCCTTACCTGTTAGGCTATCCGGACCGATACCTGGCTGACATAATTCACTCTGGATGTTCGTTCCCTTCATTATGACATTACTGACATTTCACAGCATGCGGGATCCGCAGACGATTTTTACATTTCCAGTTGACAATTTTCGCTTTATTATCATTATTTGTTAGAATGAAAAAATATTTTGAAATTGACATCAAAATTATTATTTATAATTTACACGAAAAAATAAATTTTCGGTTAAAATTCAATAAAGTAAATATATATGTGATATATTGTTTCTGAACTTTGCTTAAAATATAAAAATATATAAATGTAAATAATAATTAGAAAAAAAAATCTAGACATAAAATATTTTGGATTTTCCTCAGTGATTATGTTAGTTTACAAGTTAGATAAAATACATATAAATTTTCATGAAAAAAAAACTAAACGTAATTGTATATTTTTTCCGAAAAAAAAAAAAATTCAAATTTGCAGCAATTCAAAGTGTCAAATATATGTCAAATTTAAATAAAATTGTAATAAAGTGTTAAAATATAAAATTAATTAAAAAAGAAAAAAAAAGGCAAGAGGTAGCATCGAACCCGGGCCGTACGGGTGGCGTGCAAGCTTTCTGCGTCCACACCACGAAAGACACGTTGAGAGCTGCAAACTAATGGGTATTTGAAACGTATGCTAAAACTCGGCATCTAATTTCTGAAAATCTAAGGCCCATTTGAAGAAATCCTTTCACAAGAATAATTAGAGATAAGAACTCTAAAACATACTTTAAATTAATCAAAATCGGTGAGAATCATATTGGATTGTCCCCTGGTTAATGCAGATCCAAATAATAGGTGTATTTTTTTTTACACAGTCTGCTCGTTAAAGATTTCACAGACAAGTACGAGAGATAATCTCTTAGTGATGTCACAGAGGTATTGTATTTTCATCTGAATTATCTTGACAATAGAGACGTAAAGGATTATGTCGTCTATTGATTTATTTGCATTCCATATTGATTTTTTTACATTCATTTAAGGAATTCGCTTTCGACACTCGCGCGGGAGCAACGGATTATAGGAAAAAAAAATAATAAATGGCGGCCGCAGCGTTTTGCTGTTTCCAACTTTTGTTCAGGAACGTTTCAGATAAGAAAACCAGAATTTCACAGGAAAGAGCTAAATTATTCTGAAAACCTGATAAAAGGCGAAACGTTCCTGGATTTTACATGGAAAGTTACCATTTTTTTTTACAGTGTACTTTCACATTTGAATGTTGTTCGACCCATAAAAGTTAACTCAAATTTTTAGATGAAATAACCCTCTTTGATGATTCCCCGATTTGGCGATACCGGCTAAAGGTGGTTTCACTGTAAAAAGGACATTGCACCCTGACTTTGATCTCGAATTACTTTAATTCATCTTTTAACTGATCCCTCAATGAAAGACAAAATCATGTGAAAATTCTCAAACTTTGAAATTTAATAACTGTGTCAATTTTTGCAATACAGATGTCAAAATTTTTGCATTATATCTGTTATGATATGTGTAAACTTTTACTAAATATAACTTTAGGAACTGGGGGACCGTATAAAAAGTTAGATTTCGTAAATTTTATAAAATTGATTTTTTTTTACTTTAAATAATGCCATAACATGAATATTTAGCTCGTTTGAAACGTTTTTGTAATTGGAACTATATGTCTACGGTCAACGGTTGAGAAATTAAAGGTCGGCGATAGGTAACATATTGCACCCGGTATATAAATCACTATTGGCGTGCGGAATACGCCGCCCATGTATTTGTGTAATTTGTTTTATTTTTCTTCCGTAATTATATATTCTTTTTAATATGAATTTTATGTTCATTATTTTATACTATTACTAGACATTAAACTCTATTATTATTTAGCATCAAAAGTTTGCGCTTTAAAAGGTGTTGGCACATGAAGTTCGTCGCCCATGTCTTTATTATTATTATTATTCTTTTATATGAATGTGATGTCCATTATTTCATACTATTACTAGACATTAGACTATATTATTCTTTAGGCTCGAAAGTTGATATTTGCGCTTTAAAAGGTGTTAGCGCATGAAGTTCGCCGCCATGTCTTTTTTATTTTTTAATCTGAGGATTTTATATCGCTTTGTAAAAGCATTACGTAAAATAGAATTCATGTTTGTAAATAAGAGAGACATTTGTCTTAAAGCTTCTGTACTCAAGCCTTTAAAAATTGAAGTTTTTAGTTATTTTCTTAAACTTTTTAGTACTTTAAAACTCAACACAGATAGCACGATACCGTTGTGTTTCTGAAAAATATGGACATTTGGCATCCCATACAATTGTTTCGTCAACCCGGACAATTTGAAATCCGAGCCCGAAATATCATTTTTTAAAATTTGTATCATCAAGACCCGATACAGACAGTACACAGTAGAAAACTGTTAATAGCATTTGTAAATAATTTTCAGATATAACTTTTCTTTAAAAAAACCTGTTTTTACATTAGAAATAACTATCTAATATATAAAAATGAAAATTTGTCTGCCTGTCTGTAATTCAATACAAATCCAAAGTTTGGAAACCAGAATTCTGAAATATTACGTACATGTGTATTAAAACACGGCCTAGGCAACTAAAGTAATCCGGAATCAAAATAACTTATTAGTTAATTTTTAATTAATAAAAAAAACCCCATTTAACAGCAATTTCCTATCAAATATAAACATTTTTCGTTATAGCAGTTGCCAACAATTAAAAATCCACAATAAAATTCTTACCACAACAATTACTTTTCCATCTCAAGATTTCCTCTTGAAAAATGAAAATGAAATACATAGTTTGACGAATAATAAAAAAAAAGGTGAATATTTCGTCATAACTTTTCTATTGCAAGATTTACCGTGAAAAAATGAAAATGAAATAAATAGTTTGACAAATAATAATAATAAAAAAAGGAGAATATTATGTCATATTCGAATTATAATGGACGTCAGCAGGTGAATAATTATATATATAATGACGCAAAGTGTATAACGCTTCCGGAGTGAACTCATCCGGATCTTGATAATCTTTCGTTAAAATCAGCCATTTTATTTCGGCCATGTTAGGCTTAAGCATTCCGATGCCGTGTTATAAGTCGAACAACTGCCTTATTTAATCTACGTTGTATAATATCTATCCTCCTTCAGTTTTTTTAAATCCTTCAAAAACATTAAAATCATCATATATATTAAAACGCACAGGTAAAATTTTAAGTAGACCCATTTTGGGACATCTGCACTGCACATGCATCAACCGTGTTCAATTTAGAGGTATTGAGGACGAGTTCTCGGTGGCTGAGCGGTCTAAAGCAGCAGTTTAAAGCGCCGATATTTTGTAGTGGATAGCAGGTTCGAACCCAACTTCCGGCAAAATGATTTCTGTAATATTTTTCGCGATAAGTTATTCCAATAATGACATATTTTATTAGGAGGAGAAGTTATGATTTTTATTTTATTATTATTATAATTAAATAAAATTTAAAGCTGAACAATATTTAAAATAATAATAATAATAATTTTATATTTAAAATATTTAAGCTAAAATATTTTTAATGTAATTATCAATTAAATAAATTGAGCTCATCTACAATTTTTGTTATATCTTCTGACCATTATCAAGAATATATGTGTGTGTGTGTCAAAAAGAAAAGTTTGCCTTTCTTTTCCTTAAAAAAGAAAACGGAAAGAAAGAAAGATATTCATATAAGAACTATTAAAAAAATTATCTTGATATCCATTGTTTAATATTTTAAAAATGTATAAAAATGTAAAATAAAATTCAAGTGATAAAAATTATATGCTGCACCAAGTTTCAAATTTGGGATTTTAGAGAGTGAGACTGATAAAAATAAAATTCATGGCAGCTTTTAATGGTCATGTAGTTAAAAAATCATAATAAATAAATAAAAATAAATACTGTTATTTTTTCGAAAAAATGAGACCATAGTTAATAAAAATAAATGCTCTACATACTATTTTTAGTTAAATTTCTTGTAAAAAGAAGCATAATTGGTTGTAAATTATAAATTTAAAATTTTGTTACTTCATTGAATAGGTTTGGCTGACTTTACCCTCTATCGCTTTAAAGAAATAGGAATCACTTATGCAATATAGAAATTTGTCGCAATTTCAACAATAAACTTAAAAGCAAATCATTAAAAATTCAAGAATTTTTCTGATGAAACATTCAAGTTATTTACCGTCAAATCTTGACGGGTACCATCTAGTGAATATATAAGGTCGTATGAGTTCGAAAAAACGTATTGAAACATGATAAAACTCGTTTATGGAAATATTGGCATGTTTTAACACTTTGAGGTTCTCTGAATTTTACTCCAATTTTAAACCTATTCCGGTCGACGACGGGTGCTTTAGCTAGTTAGTCACAAATATTCTTCTATGGCGACTGATTTTCATTTCCTGGAAAATCTATTTAAATTCGCAAATTTCTTATTTATGCCAAACCAAACCACAGGTAGGAATTAAAAAATTCACAAATTTTGTTCCGTTAAAATATCATTGTACAACTATGGCAGAAAGACACGACTTCTTTTTTCCAGTCATTCTGAAAAAAGACTTCAAACAGAAAGCGAATATAGACAATGGATATATCCGACGCCTTTTTAGGGTATCGTTCATCTGACGAAACCCTATTTGCCTCACTCCTCTGTCTGTCCGTCTGTCACAGAGCCCGTTCTCAGAAACTATATATGTTGGGGACTTGAAATTTCGCGTACTCATAGCTGAACACCTCACATCAAACGACAAATCATAAAAATTTCAAAAGTCTTATATTTACCCCTCCGGTCTCTAACTTGTGTATTTTAAGCAATTTTCCTAACTCAGCCCCTAATTAAGATGGACACATGAAATTTTGCATATTTGTTGCAGAACACTTGCGATCGATCACACGAAAAATCATAAAATTTCTAAAATTCATATATTATTTAACCACCGGGTTCTAACTTGTGTATATGTATATTAGGCAATTTTTCTAACCCCTCCCCCTTTTCACCCGGGTATCACTTTTCTAACATTTGCTGACACTCCTTTGATTACTCATTTCATATTATACACCACAGCCTTACATATTTTAGTTCCATTTTTTACCGCCAGGGTGGCCCTACCTATCTCGGGTGCTATGGGCCCGATTCCCTCGAGTCATATAGCTATGGATATGTTGTAAAACGGATTTTCGTTCGGATAGAGGTTTGTTTAGAATAAGAGTGCGACCTCTGGTTGCGAAATGTGGAACTAACAGATTTTGCAAAAGGATAAAGTGTTTTGAAAGGAATATTAAACGAAACCCTCTGTGCGATCTGTGATCACACTTACCCACTTGTTTTATGTTACTAACACTGACCTGTTTAAAGGCTTCAGAATCAGATATAATATTTATCAGTGTACCGCATCAATAGCAATTCAATTTCCTTTCAAACTGATTTTTGGAGGATTGTAAAATAATTTAAAAAACAGAACTACATTCTTGTAGTCCGTTCGAGTTGTCGAGCTATTAAACTTACTGGAGAACACTCCTGACCTGGACTAGGCTATGACCGTCTCACATAATGGAAACACAAAGTCAAAGCTTCCAATTAGATAAACGATATTGGAAGTTGTTTTTGGTCTGCTCCCTCCCCATTTTCATATATTACTCATCTACTATAACAAAAATAAGTGAATAAATAAGCATTACTCTGAAAGTAATTTTCATAAAAAATTAAAAATTTGGGAAATTTGTCTCCGATTTGTTTTTTCTGCTGTGTAGGGCTATTGGCGGCTATTTTTATATTCTATTCATAGCACTATTTTTAAATAAATTTTACGATATGTTTCGTTTGCACATGTTGTTAAAAAATATGTAAAAGATTTTGGTTCTAAAAAAGTGGTGCGAAATGGAATTAAAAAACAGAGTCAGTGAGAGCCCTGTTTAGCGGTCTGCACGGGCAGAAATTTCCAGGCCCGGACCTGGCCCAATACAAAATTAGCAGTTTGTCCCGAGTCCAACCCGGCTGGTCGGGCCCGGTCCGGTATAACAGCGAAAAGTTCGGCCCGGCCCGGAAAAAAAGTTCAAACTTTCGGCCCGGCGCGAGTGAATTTCTACAAAACATTGATTTTTACGTCGATTTGGTTAAAAATTTGCCTCGTACGAGAAGTCCTGACCAAAAATATTTATCTTAACTTTTTTTTCCCATGTTTATAATTTTCATTTCTATAGAAGTGCCGCAGGCTACGATATTATATATATTTTTCAATGAATCTCTATTTCTTGTACATTGTTATTCCATATTCCGTGTATTGCAGTTTTAAATATTGAAAAAAATGCTATGCAGTAAAATCTAGTAAGACGGAATTGCATAGAAAAAAAATGCGTTATAGAAAAGTTCTCTTCTTAGCAAGTATAAATGTATTATGCATTGTTTTCTTACGTATTAGTATATTAATTCTGAATGGATCAACACGTTTTTCAGTTTAAAAAAGGATTCCGTCATTAGCAGGTTCTTTTTCACACGTTTTACTATATTTTAATTTAGCTATATTTTAATAAGCATAGAAATCTATTATTCTTTAAAAAGAATAAATTTTAATGCTTAATTGCTGAATAATGGAGAATTAAAAATGCATTTTTTGCAAAAAGTTTTGGGCCAGGGCTAATTTTACTGACCAAGCCACGCCGAGACAATGATTTTCATACGGGCTGGGTCAAAACTAGGAGTGAAAATTTGGGCTGTGAAGACTAGGAATGAAACCAATGTGGCTATGTAAAAAAAGAAAAAAAAATTAAGTTAACCCCGGCCCGTACAGATCCTTCAGGAAAAAAATAAGGCCCGAAACAGACCCTGTCCGTAAAGAGTAGTCACTAGGACTGGCCCGGCCCTGTTCGTAAAGAGTAGTCACTAGGACCGGCCCGGACCGAGCCTTCCGAGAAAAGTATGGCCCGGGACCGGACCGGCCCGATTACCGTCAATGAAAATAGGCCCAAGCCCGACCCGCGCCGCGGGCCGTGCAAGGCTGCCCCGTGCCGATGTATGGCCATGTTATTGGGATTAAACGGTTTAAAAATTTTAAAACAAACCGGTTTTCTAAACTGTAGAACATAAACATGCATATTTGATTGACATTTTTATGTTTTGACTTTCTACTGGAAATAGCAAACAATTAAGACGTAGATTTGATGGTGTATCACAAATTACTGAAGCGTAAATTTAAATGTTGGTTAACTTCCAACAGCCATTATGTCGGAGAATAACTGTTTTTATTTTACCGTTAAAAAGAGATGTAAACCCCGGACACAATAGTTGAAGGGATACTCCAGCACTTTGACAGTGCATTTCGTGTCACGCAGATATGCATTAGAGTAATGTTTTTGCATGCTCGGAAGACTCCGTTTAGAGCTAGAAAAGTGGATTTATTTTCTTTGACTTCCACTAGCGATGTAAAATTTGACGCATGGGTTTATGTCCGGCTAAATGTTTTGCATAATTGAAAATTTTCAGCCACCATTTTGGTGTTACCATTTTCTGAAATGGATGGCATGATAACTGTACCACAAGTAATCAAGGCATAGGTACTGAACATGGAAGTCAAGCGGGTACCCCTTTCTCGGAAGAGAAGTTGCCCCTCTTGAAAATAAACAATAAATGCAGGGTGGAGAGCTGTTCCTTCATCTTTTCCCTCGCAACATCCGCGATCGATTTACCTCCTACCCCTCCCCCGAATAAAAAAAAATGTCTGTACCTCTGAATCAAGGCCCGATTAAGAGTAATCGTGGTCTTGTTCAAATTTAAATATACCGCACCCCCCCCCCCCCCCCCACACACACACACACACACACCAGACGCACACAGACACACTCATTATTGGTAATAAAAATAATCCCTATAAAAAGATTGTAGATTATAATAAAGTAGGTTTGGTGCAAACAGATTTTTCTTCTCAGACTGTTAGAATTAGATTAAAAACCCTCATTTTTTTTTTTCCCAGTACTGTATTTGTGAATAGAGTGCGTTTTTACACATTCCAAAGATTCCGTTAAACGATTCCTTCTCAAGAAGAGTGATTTTTTTTTCTCGTTGATCTTCTTTAGCGATGTAAAATTTAATTCACGGGTTCGTGTCCGGTTCGATGTTTTGTATAATTGAGATTTTAAAGTTATTTATTCAGTCGAGTCAGTTGAGTTATAAATTCAGAGAGAGAGCGCGGGGGGGGGGGGGGAAGTTGGTCCGGGGAATAATATTCTCTACATGGGACATCAAAATGCCTACCCACGGAAGATTTGACGTTTTATGTATACAGAAGACTCCCTCAAATCCGCAACCCTAAAATCTGCAGACGCCCAAAATCCGCACATCATCACAGATATAAACAACGAAACTGTCGGTTCAGAGTTAAGGACAAAATTACAGAATTTTCTAGTTTTATATCATTTTGTATGTATTTTAACCCTTAAATGCCGGGTGTTGCCTTTCGGCAACATACCCAATTTAGGCTCTAAAATACTATTAGAATAATATTGAAGCTATAATGCCTAATGTTGCCAATAAAATACATTCTGAAAGTATTATTAAATCGATTTTCAGCATTTATATGGCAACACTTGTGTTGTTTAAGAATAAAGATATTTATTTTTCAATTGTTGATACATGTTCTTTTTGTTTTGTTTGGAAGCTTGCGAGATACCCTATTTTGTTCTGCAGGAGCAAGTAAAATTTATTTCTTGGTTCATAAAATTCTTGTGCGTTTAATGTTATAGAATTTTATCAAATTATTATTTTTTCAATAAACACCAATATTGCTGATTAGTAACAAACGGTTTTTTTAACGTAAACCATACTTAAAGCAAAATATGATTTTTTAAAGTATTTTTCCCATGATTTATTTAAAAAAGGAAAGTTTACTATATTGCAAGCATTCATTATAATTTCGATTGCACTATTAAATTCAAGTTACTGTTTAAAAAATGTACAGACCAAATGTATTATTGATCAGAAATCTGCAAAATTCTAAAATCCGGACAACCTCTGGTCCCAAGCTGTGCACATTTGAGGAAGTCTACTGTACTTAATAGTCAAAAAGTGCAACCTTCTACCTTCCCATCTCCGAGAAAAATGTCCCAATTCAACACTGTATTTAGTGGGATCACTATGATAAAAGCCATTGGCGCCAAGGTTAGGAATAATAGGACAGTTAGTAATAATATATTAAATTTAAAAAATCAAAAATCCCGACTGCTTAAAAAGCGAACTAATTAATTATTTCTCATCAATGCGAAACTATTTTTTATATTACTTACCTATTCTTTTATTTACTTTTGTGGATGACTTCTAAGTTGTGTTTAATTGTTAGTTCCTATCTATAAACACTGTTTTGATGAGGCCTATATAAATGTCTATGATGGTTAGAGTTGCAGTACAGCTAGAGATCCTTCCTACACAACTTCCATGTGGTGTAATATTTAAACGGAGCATCTGACTGTAAAATAGTCAGTGAAACATCGTCTTTATTTTAAAAGACCTATCCAATGATATGCCACTCAATAGGGTGCGTAATTTTTTTTTCGTCTCTACCGCCATTTTGTATTTTACGGCTGACATTTTGAATTTATAAAAACAAAACCTAGCCTATAACCATCGAACGGTTAAGACGAATCCATAGAGACCTCATTCATTAAAATCCATCCAGCCGTCGGGATGTTTCGAGGATATAAAGAAATCCACATACCCAGATACGCGTGAAACACATAACACTTCTTGGCAGTCGGGTAAAAATGTTGTATTGGGAATTATTATTTTCGCTCGTGCGTGAATTTTTCTGTAAAATATATTCTAAAATAATCTCGAGAACTTTAAAAGGCAAAGTTTGTATAATTGGATGGAAAGCATTCATGATATGTAAGACTGGTAGAAAATTCTGGCTTTCTTTCTGTTCTTTAAATATGCAAAAAGAAAAATCATTCATTTTGTCAAAGACGGAAGCAGCGGCTGCATCATTTTATTTTACTTCACAGTAGAGTCCTGCATCCGGTCGGGTAACCCGAATTTACCCGAAACCGACCCGATTCGTGATTTGGTTCGTGTCCTGTTAACGCTATTTTTTTTATTATTACGGATCGGGTTCGGGTCGGGGAGATTTTAAATGTTTCAGGTTTGCTTTGGTTTAGGGGTGAGTTTTGATTCCTTCGGGTTAGATGACTTTAAATATTTCGGGTTCGAGTCTGTTTAGAGCTCAGTTTTGATTATTTCGGGTCAGGTTCGGATTGACCTGAGTTTTCAAAAGAAAGCTCTGAATATTTTTCGATTGATAAAACTAAATATTTGAATATTAATGTGTATATATGTTCATAAAAAAAAGATAAAATTGATATTAGACTATTGTAGACTACTTTTCTTTAATAGTATATTAAGAGGTCACTTTACTCAGTCGGGAACACCCGCTCGCTAATGTTAATTCTGTGTGAAAAATGTTTTAAAATATGCATTTGCATTTCAGGATTTTTAAAGGATTTTTAACACTTTCCAAAAAAGTTGAAAAGTGTTTAGGCATTCGGTTTGCCTGGCCGTCTGTCCGCGCTCTAACTCTCCTAAATATACTCGGATTTTCATGCAATTGATAAAGGTTATTTAGGGTCGCCAAAGCTTGTTTGGTATTGTATATGAAATATGTAGGATTAACAGTTTAATTACAGGGGCACTCAAAAATGGGGTAAAGTCGTTTGCAGAGTATTTAATGAAATTATGCTATGATAATGATATTATGATTTCAAATGCATTGATACAGATATAAATCACTGAATTTCACTACGATTGCGTTAGAACAGGGCATTCTTAGCATTTTGTATTCATTTGCGGCTATCCAATGCAAAAAATAAAGAAAAAAAAATAAAAAAATCTCTTAAAAATATGGAAATGCAAACGAGATATTTTGAAACGTTTCTCCCACAGGAAGGCTAATGTCAGACGAACGTTTTTTTTGCACGCTTTTTTCCTTACATATCATCCATATACATTGCCGAGGGATGATATGTAGGGAAGAATGCGTGCAAAAAAACGTTCGTCTGACATTAGCCTTAACATTAACGAACGGTTGTTTTCGCGCCGGTGAAGTAGCCTCTTTAGATATGATTTTTTTTTTCACCTCGGGTTCGGGTTTGGATAATTCGGGTTCAGGTCTGTTTCGAGATGACGAAATTTTTTTTTTGTCGGGTTCGGTTTGGGTTTCATGTTGACTTAAAGCGGAATTTTTGGGTTTGAGTCGATCCGTGCAGGATTTTAATTCACAGACGCTGAAAAAAAAATCATCAAAACGTTTTTGCTATCGGAACAATCGCTCTTTCCCATTTATTTCTTTATGCAGTTAACAAATATTTTTTCCTAGTCATAGCCACATGTTTTTACAGAAAGTGTTGCATCATCAATGTGTTTAATTATCTCAGCTAATATCGTCGGGCACGAATAATGATGTTATTGAGCTGTGCTTACTCATCATGAGTTTCTAACTGAAATGGCAAGTGTAGGAAAATTTACATCTGTTCCGAAACTTTATTTTGACGATTAAGAATGTTATTTGCCTTACACTGCAAAAATACATCATTTTAGAACGGAATTTTATCGTAAGCCTATATAACTTGGTACAGTTACAAATTTGGTACGTATGGAAAAGTTTTGATTTTTTTAAATAATTACAAAACTTTGAATTATTTACAATTTAAAAATGCTTTTAAGGCTGTTCTCAACTGCTCTGCTCAACAAGCGCAAAACATTTTGACACATTTACAAATTCATTTTTTAACGAAAAGATATAAAATTGAAAAGTCTGGCCATGGAAGCGATTTAGAATTGAACTGTTTTTCCCATTTTTGGATCAATCAATTATCTATTGAGTTATAAGGAATTTTGATCACGTGACAAACCCGTTTTTCGTCCGCATTGAGTCTCTTTCTTCCTTCGCGCGGAAATTCGGTTCAAGACGCCCATTTTGACACTATTTTCCACTATTTTCTGAAAAATGTATTGCGTTTGCAAAAAAATGGAAAAAACAGCTCAGTTACATGGTTTCTGAACAACAATACCAGCTAGTTTCATGCATTTTCGAACAAAAATAAATTAAAGCTTATTTCAGAAAGTTGCCCTTTTGGATTTGAGAACACCCGGATGGCTGTTCTCAACTGCTCTGCTCATCAAACGCAAAACGTTTTGAGTTTTGACACGCTTGTTGAGCAGAGCATAGTTAAGAACAGACTATGGAAGCGATTTGGAATGGAACTGTGTTTTTTTCTTTTTTGATAAATAAATTACCTATTGAGTTATAAGGGATTTTGATCACGTGACAAAAACTGAAAAAAAACCCACCTTCCTTGACTGGTTATTTTTCTTTCGCGCGGAAATTCTGTTCAAAACGCCCACTTTTACACTATTTTCTGAAAGATCTATTGTGTTTGAAAAAAAAAAAAAAAAACACGGAAAAAATAGTTTGATTACTTAGTTTCTGAACAACAACATCTGCTAGTTTCATGCATTTCCGAACAAAAATAAATTAAAACTTGTCATAAAGTTGCCCTTTTGGATTTGAGAACAGCTTTAATGAAATAGATTAAAAATCTTTTTGCTATGATTGTTTAGTCTTCAAAAAAATTTCTTTAACACTCTTATTGGAAAAGCTCAATGTATATTTCTTTTTTGCCAAGTTCAATAACGAATAATTTTTCTTATTTATCTTCTTTTAAACTAAACCAATCAATACATTATCCAATTAACTTATTAAAGAAAATCACAGTAAACGGTGTTAAGCTGAAAAAATTTCTTTATACTAAGTATGTCGTTAAGTTGTATAAATTTCTTGCACAAAGTTTTAAGCAAATTAATATTTAAAGGTTACTCTTCATAAATTTAAAACAAAAATAAAATACTTCAAAGCGTAGAAAACACGCTCAGGGGATTAAAGTTCAATAATTCTTCTCCACATGTATAATCTATTTTCGACCCAATGATTAATAATTAATGCTCATTTATCTCTCTATTCTAAAAAAAAGTAACTACCGCTGTCACCGCCGCCGCCGCCGCCGGTTTTGAATTTTTTGTGACCGGAGGTCTTTCTTCGTTAATATTAAGAAAAATAATGCATACAAAAATATGAAAATCGGTAGTATTATACAGAAATGTTTGATAAACACGCTGATGCAGACAGTTTTCAGATCGAAGAATTATTTTAAGAGATATTTAATGCTAAAGTTGGACGAAATCGTTCCACTAAAAAAGTTTTATAGTAGCAAAAACTATACATCGGAATTTAATAATTTTTAGTTCATTTTATACGTTATAATTTCCCGGTGTGCAGAATTGATTTATTTTTTTAATTTGACTCATTTTTCGAGGTTTTATATCTATTTTAAATTCAAATTTTCAGCATTTCGAGAGATATTTTTTACAGATTTCAGAAAATTGTACTAATTTATACTGTTGCCAACTGTATAAAAAGCGCAAGCAATAATGTTTGCTTCAAATTAAAAAATTATTTACACGTGACTATTATAAACAGGAAAAAAACTTTCAAATTAGAATTAAATAATTACGTATAAAAAGCAGGAACATATTAAAAATTACGTCATAAAAAGTATACGCGTGAATTTTAAAAGAGAAAGGATGTTGTAAAATAATAAATTCATTAACATGCGTTAGAAGTCTTAGGAGAAATTACGTCCTATTTACGTCACATTATAGTTATTACATAAAATGAACACAAAATAATATTGCAAAAAAGTTTAAATTTAGAAATTGCGCTAGACATTTATTTGATATTTTGAGAATTAATTTAAAATGTCTCATTTAAAAGAACTTTCTTTTCGCTTTGTTAAAAAATACCAGGAGACAAAGACTCTCTTTACTTAATTCCTTTTATATTAGCTTATTTTGAAATGTTGTTACACGTGTATACGTCATAAAGTTATTTTTATTTCGACGTTTTATTTGTGTTTTTATTAATGTTGTACGAATTTATTTGTTCTTTCGTTATTTAAAATAATAATTATATCAATTTGTATAATTTGGCGAGTGGTTTGGCGATTTATATAATTTGGCGAAATTGGTCGACAGGATAATCAAGTAGTACCGCAGCGGATTTGGCGTTAAAATTCCCCAATCAAAGAGAAATGAATAGAAATTCGTTTATAGGGAGATCGCCACTGCTTTTTAAATTGAAATTCAATCTTTCGAAATCTTTTTAAAGCCGATCACATTAGCGTGCATTTAGAGTCTACGGTGTCTGGACGGGGGTTGGCGAGCGTAGCTCGTAGGGGGCCGAGCCCCCTAGTTTATAAAAAACAAAAAAAATCAGGAATGCGCTTACGTTAAGTGAAAATTTCATTGCATTGATTATATTTGTAATTACTTTTCTTCTGTACTTGTCCACAATGTCCACATTTTTCTATCACAGAATATAAAGTAAATCAACACTTAAAGGTTACAACAGTTCTTTCCATTAAGTATAACTTTTTGTGGTTTGGGATATGGAAACGAATAAGTATCTTCCGGAAATTTCGTGAAAATGATTTTAAATTTTACATTGAATTTCTATTCTTTATTTTATATTTGCTTTTGTTGACTTATGAGTAGAATACTCTTCAGATATAATGCAATCTTAAGCAAATAATTTTGTGTTAATACGAATTGTTAATATGATTTTTACTGAGCCTTACTCTTTGTAAAAGTTAAACAAAGATAATTTGTTTATTGTTTTCACTCTGTAATAAATAACTATTATAGAGTAACTGTTTAAGAATGATTATAGTTCTTTAACGATTAGAAAACGATATTTTTTTTCTCAGTAAGTATAACATTTTGTGGTTTGGGATATGGGAAAGAATAAATATCTTCCGAAAATTTCCTGAAAATGATCTGAAATCTTACGATGAATTTCTCTTCTTTCTTTTTCGCATGTTTGTTTCTGTTGACTTATGAGCAGAATACTCTTCAGATATATCTTAGTGCAAAATTAACCCATATTGGACCACACGGATTAAATATTTCTGAAATTTTTTAAAACTTCGATTATGTCATTAATATGGTGCAATTAAGTAGATACTAGCAAAATTTTGAAAAAAAGTTTTTAATTTTTTAAGTAACTAGCTGTCCTATAAACAGGACATATTAGTAAGGCACATAGTAAGGACATATAAAATGCATACATAAACTAATTTTATGACCAAATATTTTATTTTACTTTAAAAATACAGTTTATGTTGTACAAAAATACTCTATGATTTCTCCAATAAAAATATAATAATAACGGTAAAATTCTAGATTGTAAGATCACAATTTTTAAAGGATTTTTTAAATAGATTTTTTTTCAATTAAATTTTAATTGGTTACTTGTTTTTTTTTTTTTTTTTTGTTTATATGTTATACTTTTATGTATTTTAAAGACGTCATAACAAAATGCATCCAAAAAATCCTTACCAATTTTATTTTTAAAAATGTTTTATTAGCTGTCCTATTTATAGGACAGCGGTCCAATATGGGTTAAGCAGACATTTTTGGTTTAATATACATTTAAATGATTTTTGAGCCACACTCTTTATAAAAGTTAAAGATAATTTGTCTTCTCTCTTCAATAAATAACTATTATAGAGTAACTCTTTAAGAATGGTTATAGTTATTTAACGATTAGAGAAAGATAGTTTTTTTTCCCCAATAAGTATAACATTTAGTGGTTTGGGATATGGGAACGAATAAATATCTTCCTGAAAATTCCTGAAAATGATCTGAAATTCTACGATGAATTTCTATCTTTTCTATATCGTGTTTTTATATCGGTTGGTTTATGAGTTGAATACCCTTCATATATCTTAAGCAATCTAAAACAGACATTTTTGAAATAATACCACGTTTATATGATTTTTATTGAGCCATACTTTTCATAAAATTTAAACAAAGATAAGTTAAAAAACAATTATTTTCCACAAATTACAATTTTTCGGGATGTAGGACATGGGAGCAAATAAATATCTTCCGGAAATGTTTTGAAAATGATCAGAAATTTCTCGATAAATTTTCTTCTTTCATTTTCGTATGTTTGTTTCTGTTGGTTTATAAATTGAATACTCTTCAGATATAACTTAATGTAATCGAAAATATACATTTTAAGTATAATACACATTTATATGATTTTTGTTGGGTCATACTCTGTATAAAATTTAAAAAAAAAGATAAATTGTCATTAGTCTTTAATAAATATCGGTTACAGAGGAACTCTTTAATAAATAACGATTATTGTTTAACTCTTCAATAAATAACAATTATAGTTCAAATCTTTAATAAATAACAATTATAGTTCTTTGCGATTAGAGAACAACAGTTTTTTCCACTAAGTATACAACTTTTTGTGATTTGGGACATGGAAGTGAATACAAAAAAATTCTTGAAAATGATTTGAAATCCCACGATCAATTTTTCTTTTTCGAAAGCTTGTTTCTGTTGGTTTATGAGTTGGATACGATTCAGGCATATCTTAATGCAATCTAAAGCAGAAATTTTTGAATAAATACACATTTATAGCATTTTTATTGAGCCATACTCTTCATAAAATTTAAACAAAGATAAGTTGTATTCACTCTTTTAAAATACATCTATTATAGAGTAAATCTTTAATAAATAACCGTTATAATTCTTTAGCAATTAGACTTTTAGCAAGTTCAACTTTTTTATTTTATTTGGGACATGGAAGCGAATCCGGAAATTTCTTGAAAATGATCTGAAAGTCCACGATCAGTTTTTATTCTTTCTTTTCGTATGTCTGTTTCTGTTAGCTCATGACTTGAATACTGTTCGGACAGATCTTAATGTAACCTAAAGTAGACATTTTAAAAATAATGCACGTTACATAATTTTTATTGACATACTATTGATAGACTATAAACAAATGTTTGTCTTCACTCTTTAATAAATAACGATTATCGAGAACTCATTAATTAATAACGACTATAGTTATTTATCAATTACAGAACAGCAGTTTTTTTTCCTTTAAGTACAACTTTTTGTTTGTGATTTGGAACATGGGAGCAAATCCGGAAATTTCGTGAAAATGACCTGAAATTCCACGATTAATTCTTATTTTCTTTTTCGTATGTTTGTTTCTGTTGCTTCATGAGTTGAATAAGTATTTCAGATATATCTTAATGCATCTAAAATAGACATTTTTGAAATAATACACGTTTATGTGATTTTTATTGAGTCATATTCTTTTTAAAATTTAAACAAACATAAGTTGTCTTCATTTTTTAATAAATAACGACTATAAACTAACTCTTAAATAAATAAAGAGCTCAGATGATAAAGATGGTATGTTACACAATCAACATTTTGAGAAAATAAGCTGTAAAGTAAAGTTTCAAATCTTTATTTGCGTTTATTGCAATAAATGCAATAAATGCTTCCTTTATCAATCAAAATCTCTGCCAGTATTAGATTTTTCAAATACTAGTAATTTAACAGATTGTAGAGGAACATTGATTATCTTTAATCATACGATTAACTCAATTATTTTTTCTTTTGTCACATTCCACCTTTATCATCTGAGCTCTTCAAATAAAGATTATACTTCTTTAACCATTAGAAAAACAATTATTTTTCACTAAGTACGACTTTTTGCGATTTGGGACTTGCGAATCCGGAAATTTCTTGAAGTTGATCTGAAATTCTACAACCATTTTTTATTCTGATTTTTTCGTATATTTATTTCTGTTGTTTTGTGACTTGAATACTTTTTAGATATATCTAAATGCAATCTAAAACAGACATTTTTGGAATAATACACGTTTATACGATTTTTATTGAGTCATACTTTTTATAAAATTTAAACAAACATAAGTTGTCTTCACTAAATAACGATTATAAAGCAACCCTTAAATAAATAACGGTTATAGTTCTTGAACAATTTGAGAACAACATTTATTTTCCACTAAGTACAACTTTTTGCGATTTGGGACTTTGGGGCGAATCCGGAAATTTCTTGAAAACAATCTGAAATTCCACAACCATTTTTTATTCTTACTTTTTTGTATGTTTGTTTCTGTTGGTTTATGAGTTGAATACTCTTCAGATATATCTAAATGCCATCTAAAACAAACATTTTTGAAATAATACACGTTATATGATTTTTATTGAGCCTTATATGATATGATTTTTTATCTCTATTTTATGAAATCCAAAAAAATATAAGTTGTTTACACTTTTTAATAAATAATGATTATAAAGTAATTCTTAATTAAATAACAATTATACTTCTTTAAAGATTAGAGAACAACAATTATTTTCCTGAAAGTACAACTTTTGTGATTTGGGACTTTGGAGCGAATCCGGAAATTTCTTGAAAATGATCTGAAATTCCACAACCATTTTTTATTCTTACTTTTTTATATGTTTGTTTCTGTTGTTTTATGACTCTTATTTACTCTTCAGATATATCTAAATGCAATCTAAAAAAGACAATTTTGAAATAATACTCATTTATATGTTTTTTATTGAGCCATAAATCATCTACTTTTCAGTGACGTCTGTGTATGTTTTCTTTGATCACTGTTCGCACTCACTTTTATTCTTTTGTTCTACGCCCGAAGCATCCGAATGTCTTCCATCTTGGTCAAGGAAATGAGAAAAAAAAAAAGTGCGTTCGTTACTTCGCCCACGAACGTGAACCGAATTCGAAATCGCGAAATTCTGAGTTTTTATCTGTTCTAAATTGAGCGATACCCAATCATTCGAACCATCTACGCGAGATAACTGCTGGCCAGAAATGAGCCATCAGCCACAATCCAAACAATTGGAACCTGCAATTTCTTCGGCCCATAGCACATTGGGTGACATCCAGATATATATTTTTAAGTACAGGTCTTCTATTTTTTTTTATTGCGTATTGATACACATAGATCCAAAGCACAGTGTATTTCAGATAAAAATCTCACAAATTGAGGAATCCTCTTGCCTCGTCTCACAATGGCCGCCGAATTGGAATAGCTGTGTTATCTTTGCAAGAGCTTTGCCCTTTCAGCATCAGAGATTGTTTTTATAGATATGATTGGACGAAAAGTTAATGTGTCATCATTCATGTATCTGTCACCAAACCTGTGACAGTTACATCTAATAGTTAGTCATCAAAGAATTGAAACAGTAGTCAGTACTTATTATTTTTATTTCCCTTAAATGCTAGTTTTAAGTTGACCATGTGCGTTTCACCCGGCTGCCACCTGTGGTTTTCTGCCTCCTTTTTTTCTTTTACTTTAACGTGCATCCATTGTTTCTGAGACTTTTACTGTGTTACATACAGCATGAAACAGAGGGAGAAATCATAGGATGTTAGTAATTTAAACTTCCCATGTAATCGCTTTTTATTCCTTTGTGCGTAAATAGGAGACGTGAGCATGAAGCCATCCATCTGGTTCTGTTGATTGTTATTTATTTATTTATTTTTAAAGTAACTATTTTGATTTTACATGTTTGTCTCATGAGGTTTATCGCATGGGGCCGTGCATATATAACGTTACCATTTTAGGGGGGAGGGGGGTTGTCTTTTGATATCGATATCATTTATGATCCAACCAAAATTTTCTCTTTTTATTTGTAACATGGTTTTTTCATGAAAATAGTATGCTATCTTTTTTTTAGTCTGTTACCTATTTTTATGAAAATACAAAGTTATTATAAAAATCCCTGAATTGTAAAATTATTTAATTCCAAAATGTATAATACCCCTAACGTTTGACATTCTTCTTCTTCTTCATATGTGTATGCTTATATAATCGCTGTTTGAAAAACCATATGCGAAGTACATTTAAAATGAAACTTGTGTTTGCTAATAAATAAAAGAGAAAGAATGTTGTCCACCTGTTTTGTTGAAAAGAATTTCTATTCTGTCCCCCTCCCTCAACCGTGAGGGGCAAGTGCAAGAAGACATTATTATGGCTTAATGTATTATGTTACAAAAAGCTGTTATAAAATACTTTTAACTTGTAACTATTTCTTTTAAGTGTTATTTGATATAAAGTTATTCCATATATATAGAGATAATTTAATGACTTCTCTTCATTTGAATATAAAGTATGCGAAAAATAAATGTAACCATTTTTTGTATATCACTCCAAGCAAAAGAAATAAATTCCAAAAATCAAAGAATTTTTAGACATCGATAACGACATTATTACGGGGGATGGGGGGGGGGGGAGGGGTCGAGAGATGATAGCGTATGATATCGGAAGGGGGGAGGGCCCAAAATGACCAAAAAGCGGATAACGTTATATATGCATAGCCTCTATGGTCTGTAGGGGAAGGGGGTGTATAAAGGACACAGAAAAAATGGCATCGGAAAAAAACGTACCGGAAAAAATAGCACCGAATAAAATAGCACTTATACGAATTGCGACTTGTGAAAAAGTGAAACTTATGCTAAATATGTAATACCTTCGGCTTTAGGTTCATTACTTATTTTTTTTTTAAATTTCTATTGCTACTCTTATCGAAAGTCTACCCTATGTAAAAGTTTAAAAAATCCATAAGCAGCTTTGATTATGGGTATAAGTGTCATACATGTTGAAAGAATCTACAGATTGTTATTCCTTTTATTGTTCCCCCTCCCTTAAAGAAATAAGTTATAGATTTTATAAATTTATCTTGATAAAATATGAAAATTGTGTGTTCGTTGTCCAAATCTCAAACTTTTATCTCATATTTTTTGTTACCCCCTTTTCTCTGTGTCATTTTAAAATAATGTTATCTATCATAACGAGAAAATTCACTAACACCTATGAATAAATGATTGTGTTTTAAAAATAATAAAGTGTTTACCGACTGAATTATAAAAAAGTTTTAGGATTGCTTCGAGAAAAAATTTACTATAATCTTAGCCTAGGCTTAACGTTTAAAATGTCAAATGTAATTACCGAGGCCTTTTAGAGTTATTGTAATAATTCAAAACTCAGGAACATAATAACGACAATTTTAGACAGTTAAAAAAAAACTTCGTTACTATTCCTTATCTAAAATTACCATCATTTTATTCTATGGAGTAATTTGAGCTATAAAATGAAGAATTAAAACAATGAAATGTATTTTTTTTTCTTTTTACCATGATCTTGCCTTCCCAAACAATGTATTTTCAATTGAAATAAATAATTTTCAAAGTGTTAAAATTCTCATAATGACTTTAGCTGTTTCAATAAGTATATTTCGTAATAGCTTGTCGGTGAAATCTATTGAAGCAGGCGCTTCACTGTTGAAACATCAGATCGGGTTTGTCGCATCCACGTACGTTGTGATGATATCACGCGACTAAACAAACGCTATTTTGCAATCGTGATGGCAACCGTGATAACTTGCGGCAATCGTCTACTTAATGGTGTGAAAATTTGAATCTTACAAAAATAATTGACAATTTTATTTATTTATTTTCTTAAATGCCTTTTAAAAGTACTTATCAAACAGATCAGTCTGATTTGAAATCAGCTACAGTTTTCTTTTTTGAAGTTTTTTGAAAATGTTCAACAAACAATTGGCTAAAAATTTATGACGCTAAATCAATTCGCGTATGCATAAACTTTAAAAGCTTGAAAAAAGAGTAATAACAGTCGCTTTTTATATAAATAAAGCCTTTACATCTTAAATGTAATACCGTTAAGACAACTGTGATTGCGTGCTGCAATCGTCATAATGTGGTGACATTTTTATTCATGCAAAAATAGTTGATAAATTTTATTTATTTATTTTCTGGAACGCGTTTTAAAAGTCCTTAACATATACATCTAATCTGATTTGAAACCAGCTACAGTTTTCTTTTTTGAAGATTTTCTAAATGTTCAACGAACAATTAGCTAAATACTCCTGGCGCTAATTTAATTTGCGTATGTATAAACTTTGAGGCTTGAAAAAAGAGTAATAACGGTCGTTTTTATATAAATAAAGCCATCACATTCTAAATATGATACCCATGAAGACAACTGCGATTGCTTGCTGCAATCGTCATAATGTGGTAAAATTTTTAATCATACAAAAACGTTGAAAATTTTTATTTATTAATTTTCTGAAACGCCTTTTAAAAGTACTTAACATGCACATCTAATCTGATTTGAATACTGCTATAGTTTTCCTTTTTGAAGATTTTGAAAATGTTCAACAAACAAATAGCTAAACATTTATGGCGCGAAATCAATTCGTCATAATATGCTTGTATAAACTGTTAAAGCTTGAAAAAAAAAGATAAGGTGGTTTAGAAATAACGGTCGTTTTTATATGAATAAAGCCTTCACACCCTAAATAATAAAACGCATTTTTCACTTTTAGTTCAAAAAACCATGGGTGCTGAAAGTATTACGTTCTCTTAGCGTGCACATGAAAAAGACGATACACGTCTGTATAGCGCGTACCCCTTTAAAAGTACTTAACATGCACATCTAATTTCATTTGAAACCAGCGACAGTTTTCTTTTTTGAAGATTTTGAAAATGTTCAACAAACAATTAGCTAAAAATTTATGACGCTAAGTCAATTCGCGTATTTATAAACTTTAAAAGCTTGAAAAAAAAGTGTAATAACGGTCGTTTTTATATGAATAAAGCCTTCACACCCTAAATAATAAAACGCATTTTTCACTTTTAGTTCAAAAAACCATGGGCGCTGAAAGTATTACGTTCTCCAAGCGTGCACATGTAAAAAACGATACACGTCTGTATAGCGTTACACAAAGAGAAGAAAATACCTTCTCATGAATTAAAGAAAAGGGAAGGGTAGACGATAGATGCATAAAAAAATGCCATAAAAATAACTAAATAAATACAACAAAAAAATTTCCGGAGACGAGAGAAGAGAGGGAGAAAAGAAAAAGTAAACAAGAAAAAACTTCAGCTAAATTGGGGTCAACGCGGGAATTCATGCATATTCATGAGGCTGAATTCGCATCCAAATCAGTGACTCACGTAACCGCATGTAGCAGACTTGCGCCGGACATATTAGCTGAATGTGGAAAACAAAACTGCTTTTTTATGTTTTTTTTTAAGTTTCCTGCGCCTTTTTGCGAAGAGGAAGATGTAATTGAACAGTGATTTTTTTTAATGTTTTTTTTTTTTTTTTTTTTTTTTTTTTCCCATCTACTGCGCTTTACAATTTTAGTCGTTTTAAAATAAATGGGTGTGTAGTATATGTAGTAAAGTAACCTCTTCGTTATAGCAGTTTTAAGGTTTAATTTTTATCTTGTAATTGTATAACAGTGTATTAAAAAAAAGTAACAGGAGAAAATAGGCCCAAAATTATGAAGGAAAGGTATTATTCAGCATATAAGCACACTTTTGAAAGTTATAGTCCGAAGGTTATTTTAAAAGAACATAGACCTCAACTTTTTATTAGTTTTCATGGGAACTTTGGTGCTAAATAAATGAGTGCATATGGTATGCATTAGGCTTTAACGAACGAATGTTGGCGTCAACCAATTTTTATTGTGTTGTTTACATTTATTTACGTAGGAAATGGAGATGAAACAGGCTCAATTTTTATAACAGTTGTTGAGCTTAGGCGGGCTCAAGCTCAGTCTGTTTTACATTCAAAATTATATTTATTCATGAATAGAAAAAAAGAACTTTTCCCCCTTAAAAATTACATATTCCATTATATTTAAAATTTTTATTTTACTAAAGTAAAAAAAAAGATGTTTTAAATTTTGAAAATAATGTATGAAATATTAATTTGCGGATTGGAGAGAAGGTGGGGTGGGATGGGGGAGGGGGGGGGAAGGGCGCTACGGTTTTAGTACTGCAGAATATTAGGGCTCCGGTACATTTTTTGTTAGAAATTAAGCCCTCTTTCGCACACTCTGTATGACACGTATAAAATGACAGGAGAAAACAGATTCAAAGTTATGGAAGAAAGGACTTATTCAGCATATAAGCACATTTTTGATAGTCATAGTCCAAATGACATTTTCTTTTTAGTTTTCATAGAAACTTTGGTGCTTTAAAATAAATGGGTGCGTATTGTATGTATTAAAATCTTAAAGAATGAATACCACCATATTCGCAACAACCAATTTTTATAGACCAAATGTGTTGTTTCCGATTATTTTTTTGCAGCACTTTTTCTGACAAACATTTTTTGAATTAATTATTTACTGAAATTTTGAGTTTAGATAATGCGAAATGTTTTGTGGAAAAATACTACTGCCTAAATTCAAGGATTTTGCACACTCTGTACGGCACGTATAAAATAACAGGAGAAAACAGCCTCAAAATTATAGAGGAAAGGACTTATTCAGCATAGCACATTTTTGAGAGTCACAGTACGAAGGTTATTTTAAACGAACATAGACAACAACGAACATTGGCTTTTTATTAGTTTTCATTGGAACTTGGGTGTTTTAAAATAAATATGTGCATGTATTGTATATATTAACCTTATCGAACGATTGAAGTCATATTCGTGATAACGAATTTTTATCCTCCCAACATGTTGTTTCTTTTCTTTTTTTCTATTGAAAAAGTTTTATTTACATTATTTATAGGCTGACGACGATTCGAAGGCGTTTTATCGAGGAGCCTGTGACCTATGTCACACATCTCTGATACTTTAACAGGTGAATGGATAAATAACGTGGTGCGAGTCCCAAAAAGAGTAGCAAAGGAAAAAAACCTGGAGGTGGGAGAGCTACAACAAGAGTTTCTTGAGTTCGAAAAATAAAAATAAATAAAGTTTAAATTAGCGAAAAATAAGTTTTAAATTTTAGCAAAATTTAGACTAAAATCCATAATGTAAAAGAATAAAAAAGGCCGGTGCCTAGCACTCTCAACGAGTCGAAGTTTCCCAAGGTGAGCGCGGTCGACAAAGCCTTTAAAAAGGCTCTTTCCTTATACGCTGAAACATTGAGATTAGGTAAGGTGAAATTAACTCTGAAAAAATACTTGTGTCAATGCAAAATCCTTGAGGGAATACATATTGATAACGGAATAACAATAAGAATATATAATCCAGTAGTGATAACTTTTTTCAGCTATTACGCTTTACAATTTTTTTTTTTTTTTAGGGGGGGGGGGGGAGAGATCTTACTGTGTACTTTAAAATAAATAGGTGGATAAAAACCTAATTTTTGTGCTGCAATTGTTTAAATAAGGGTTATTTATTAATTACAGCTAAAGCAGCTGGCGTTGCCCGGGATTTTAAGAATGTTTATTTTGAAGAACCAATTTCAAAGTTTAACATACAGCATAAAAAAATAAAAAGCAGTCGAAGTGTTATACACATGAATCAAATGAAAACCCAATATAAAAATGTATAAATTTATATAACAGACGCAAAATAATACAGCTACAAATGAACTTATTTCCATTCATCGTTGGAGCAATAATGTTAAAATACTCCAATATTTCCATAATCGAGTTTTTATTATGCTTCAATACATTTTTTCACGCTTATATGACGTTATGTATTCAATACGTCCTTTATATTTCCAATATGACGTAATATTCCATTTTTTTTATTCGTCAAATTAATTCAATAATTGTAATTTTTTACATGGAAACCATAACAACAGAAAAATTATGACGTAACATTAACTTTTGTTTTTAATTCGCCAAACTATTTATTTTATTTTCATTTTTCACGTGGAAATCTTGCAGAAGAAATGTTATGTTGTAATATTCCCTTTTTTTAAAATTCGTCAAACCATTTATTTCATTTTTTCACGTGGAAATCTTGCAACAAAAAAATAATTGTTGCGGTAAGAATTTTATTGTGAATTTTTAATTATTGGCAACAGCTATAACGAAAAATGTTCAAATTTGATGGGAAATTGCTGATAAATGGGTGGTTTTTTATTAATTAAAATTTTACTACAAATTATTTCGACTCCGGATTGCTTTAGTTGCCTCGGCCGTGTGTTAATACACATGTACGTAACATTTCACAATTGTTACTTCCAAACTGTGGATTTATATACAATTGCAGACAGACAGACAAATTTTTATTTTTATATATTAGATGTTGCACTTCAACAGAGTGAACGGGTCAACAATGTGTAGCACAGTGTTCATAATTTTATCTGTCATGACAGACTCAAGACTGGAATGAACATTATAATGCAAGCAATGCCTATAGGACTAAACTTATGATTGTTTTTCATGTACTCATTAAAAGCTGCAGACTTCACGGTGATAGAAAATTTTTAGTTTGAAATCGCAGAAGTGTTCCCAATATTCTTTGAGAAAGTTCTAGTTTTAGAATTGATCATTTACAAAAATCCTTATAAAAAAATAAATTGAGGTATTTATATCAAAAATATTTTTTAATTAGATGAAATTCGTATAGTTAGAAAATCATTTTGCGTCGTTGATGAATGAATTACATTTTATTGAATATGACAATAAAAAGTTTTTGTCAGAGACATAGAGAGACAACTTGGGTCACACGTATAATTTATAATTATGTAATTTATGTATGTATTAATTAATTTTTAAAAAATTGGACATTTTCGTTTTCGGCCGAAAATAGGAAAATTACCGAAACTCGGTTTCGGTTTCGCCGATCCTTAGTAAAAACCCATGGAATTTGCATGACATAATTGAGTCTTTCAGTGCGCAAATCGATTAACTCCATCAAATAACAATGTTCAGTATAAACAGTTAAAGTTATTGTAACTATAAAAATATTGTATCTGCATAATATTTTTTTTCGGGATATTTTGATTGAACTCATTAATTTTAACTTTTAATCACTATATAAATATATAGAAAATTTTCGATGTTCCTTTGTTTAAAAAAACGCCACTTAAAATGGAGTTAGTCAGATTGTATTCTGAACGCCTCAATTAATGGACGACCTCTAATTCTAGAATTTCTGAGTCAAAATTTTTCTGTTTAAATAAAATTTAAAAAAATGTGTTTAAAGAAAATAAATCTGTTTTAAACATTTAAAAAAATGAACGTCTCTATTGGACGCTTATAAATATAGCCTCTCTCTGCAGAAATAAAGTTTTGCGATAACTTGAACAGTTTTATAAGTTAATGTTCAAAATATTCAAACGGTGTAAAACACAAAATTCGTGTTTTCGAATTTTGACGACCCCCTCCTCTCCCATTTGGTAGCGTTCAAGAATTCCGGAATTCGAATATCGGTTTTCCATTTATTCTTTTCATGAAAAAATTGGGTCAATCGAGTGTAATTCTCCCCCCCCCCCCTTTTTCTTTGGGAGTGGGAAGGGGGCTATATATATATATATATATATATATATTTTTTTTTTTTTTTTTAAATATATACTCTGGATTATCTTCCGCATTTTTATTTTGAAAAAAAAAATATTATATTAATAATGAATGCGTTTTTCTTTTTCGGTAGAACGCTAGGGTACCTTAAACATTTTGTGAATCTATTAAAAGAATTAAAAAAAGAGGAAGGGATTTCCGGAAACCAAAGGCAAATGTACATTGGAAATTTATGGAATTTGTTAAGGTTTATACAGTGTTGATAACAAAGATTTTATTTATTTATTTATTTTATTTTTATGAATCATTGTCTGAGCATTGAATAAGCCGCTGATATCGCTTACACAATCTGTGATCGCTTGGATTCAGACAAATATTATACAAATAAGTCTACCTCTACACGAGGCTGAAATAGCTCAAAGACCAATCCCTAAAAGAGGAATTTTCTTAATTAATTATTCATATAAAAAGCCCAAATAAAATGCTCTAAAATTGCTTGCAGGTGCATACATATAATATAAAACTCTTTAAAATATATTAAAAATACATTTAAAATACCTTAAAAATCCCAAAACGTTTTCAACCGATTGACACGGTCATCTACATTGGTATTAAATGTTGTTATTTCTCTTTGCGCTTATTTCAGAATCGTCCAGGAGAGACCATTCTAATTTAAGGGTAGTATGGAAGATGAGGTGACAGAAAAAGTTATTAAAATTTCTAACAAAACAAGCCGTTATCTATTATTAGCAATTCCTTTCAAACTCCATGGATGCCATATGGCAGCGCATCGTTATAAACTATTAGGAAATATTTCAAGAGATTCTCATATAATGGTATCCTGGTAATTATTTGTTACAGTAGAAGTTACAGTATTTTTTGTATGTGCTGCATATTTGTTTTCCCTTTAAAATTTACTTTTAAAATCCTCGTGCACATGATACGCATGATGAGTATTTGAGATTTGACTGGTCTCTGTTTATATGACCACTGGTTACATCATAAAATAGTTGGTTGTCAATTTTAAAACCATTAATCAATACTTTGTGAATTTTTTGTAATTTTAGATTTAATTATTAGATTTTAATAGAATAAAATCTGTTTTTATCTGTAAATGATGCACTAAATAAGGATGCACCGGATATTGATTTTGCCGGATATCGGATACCGGATATCCGAAGCTCCTTTGCCTGCCGGATTCGGATATCCGGCACTAGATATGTTTTTAGTTAGATGGTGAATTATTTATATAACGCCATCTCAGAACAATAAATTACAAACATGTTTCACACATCATTAAAACATTTTAAATGTATTGAAATGTAATTTACAAAAACTATATTTCTTTGAATATCAGGGCTTGAAATTCAAGTTTTCCCCAGGAGGAGAGTTTCCCACCCAACATTTAAAAATGCAGGGAAGTTGAATTGTTAGAAAGGAAAAAAAAATATCTTTAAACCGCGTTATTTTTTATGTGCCACTTAAAGAATTACATTTATACAGACATGACAAAATATCATTGAAATAATTTAAATTAACAACTCAAGATAATTATCCAAAATGTTTATTTTTATTAAAACAAAGGAACAAAATGAAGTTTTATATATGTCTATCTTTTAACTTTCACCTAATGTTATGGGCAATTAACAATTGGGTTGCTAAATGAATTTCTTAATTTAGATTTTATTCCCTTTTGCGTGATTTAGCCTCTTTCACAAGTTACATTTTTGACAAACAGCACAGACCAACTTTTATAACTTTAGAAATTATCGGAAACGCATGGTTATGCTCTGTTAAAACATTTTAGAAAACTTTGCAAAATCTGATGTGCATTAATTTTTAACTTACTTGCATGAATAATGCATATCGGTGATTCTGTTGTCAATGTCCTACAGTGATTGTATGTCACTTCTGAACAAACTTATTTTATTATATCCTTAATGGAATTATAGCCAAAACTGTAATCCCTGGTATTTTCGTTAATTGAACTATGTTCTATGCATTGGAATTTTAAATCCATATCCAAAGTTTGAAAAGGAAATAGTCGATTGATTTTTTCTATTACACGATAAAAGGTTGATTTCAAAAAGTCATGTCCTAATCTGTAAATTGCAAGAATCAACTAGTTTGTTATTTCTAAAGATATTTTTTTAAGTTCACCTAATTTTTTTTTCTTCATGTGCACCACAAGTGTAATCTCATTTTGTTGAGTGCTGACTATTGGCCAATTTGGCAGGGCTCAAGTCTCCAGTGGCCATAACTGCTCTTTTAGTTATTTCCTATTTTGGGCATAGGGAAAAAACATCGCAAAATACATAAATCGGTCATAAAAAAAATATCGCCGATTTCGTCAATCATGGTGAAAATAAATAAAAAAAAAATTGTCGACCGGTCGCAAGAAGAAAACTGAAGTGCAAACTGAAAAAACTCGAAAATTTTCAATTGGATGCAGAGAAACAATCGTTACTTTCATCATTATGTCGCAAGAACAAACAGGGAAATTTGCCAATCGGTCACACAATAAAATTGCTATCTCGAGAAAAAAAAATTATGAAATTCACTGATCGGTCTCTAGAAAAAATTGTGAAATTCGCCTGTCGGTCGTGGAGAAAAAACGCAAAATTTTTCAATCAGATACAGAAAAACAACCATGAATTTTGTCAATCTGTCGTAAGAAGAAACTGTGAAATCTGCCCATCGATAGAAAATATCATGAAATTTGTCAGTCGGTCCTGAGACTTGATCGTCGTTTTACAAAGAAACATTTTTGGAAAATTGTTTTTTGGAAACTTGAGCCGCCTGCCCACAATAGGGCATAATAATAATATTTAGGGCACGAATCCTGCCATCCCGTCTCGAAATTCAAGCCCTGTTATGTATATTAATAATATTGCAATTTGTACAATGAAATGCTGATAATTGCTACTGGATTCGAATATGGGATTGACTACATTGATAATTGCTAATAATTAATTAATTTGTACAATGAAATGCTAGAGCATTTTCACAAAGAAATACTACATACTTTCTTTTTATAATTTTAACATAAAATATCTACTAATATACCCATGATTAAAGAGTTATTTTCTCCAAACATAGGTTTAGTTGATGCCCTTTTTCTGTTTTAATTATTTAATATTGTTTTTCCTCTAAGTCACGTTTAGTTTTATTTTAAGTTAAATTATTTTTATATTTATAAGTAAAAAGAAAATTACTTTTAATTTTAAATATTTATAATGAAGTTACGAAAACAACTAGTTAGATTTGCCAATCCCAAAACTTTCTTCTATCTCATACATCTTAATATTTCAAAAAGTAGTTCCAAATGTTAATACTTCAATATTATTAGTTCAATATTATACCAACTTTGATTTTGGTCTAAAATTTCTGCTCCAGTCAATTAATCAGAATAAGTTAATCTCGATCATGATATTTATTAAAATCAATAATGTTTTCGTTATTCTGTTGTACATCAGCTGTTTATGAATAGCCAGCTTAGCAGAATGCGAAGTTCCCTTCGCTTCATGATCCGCTAATATACAGTAAAAAGAAAAGCTGCGAAAAATCGAGAAAATTTTACAAAAATCTCTGTTACAGTGCCACCTTCAGGCGGAATATTTCCAAATTCAAGGAGAAACTGCTGGCCATAGTAAAAAATATACACACAAAATTGGTTCAATTCTATGCTTAGCTTCATACACTTTTCAATGGTAAAATAATGAAAATAACACAAAAATCCGTATTATAGCGCTCCTTTCCAGCAGAATATTTTCAAATTGAAGGAGGACCTGCTGGCCACATCCAAAAACATACCCCACAAAAATTGGTTCAATTCTATACATCTTCATACACTTTTCGATGGTACAAGAATGAAAGTGGCACAAAAATCGCTATTACAGCGCCCCATTCTGGCAGAATATTTCCAGTTTAAAGGAGAACCTGCTGGGCATAGCCAAAAACAAATACAAAAAATTTTGTTCAATTATATGGATAACTTCATACACTTTTCGATATTACAATAATGAAAATGGCACAAAAATCGCGATTACAGTGCCCCCCCTCCCTTCCAGTGGAATGTTTCCATATTGAAGAAGGACCGCCTGGCTATAGCCAAAACATTCACAAAAAATTTGGTTCAATTCTATGCATAACTTCATTCACTTTTTGATGGTACAATGCCGACACACCGACAGACAGACATTTTGTATAAACATGTTTTGGGATATCTGACCCCTAAAACATCTAAATCCGTCTAAAACCGGAAGTCGAAAAAAATTCTATTACAACACTTTCTTCTAAAAATAGGCCTGTTTAATTGTTAAACTTAAAAGAAAGAAAGAAAATTAATAAAGTCATACTTTAATAAATAACTTCAAATTTTGTTTTACATTCTGAAAGTAAAGGTACAATTTTCTAAAAGAAGTAAACGTAAATTCTTAAATTTATTATAAAGAGTTCAAATATCAATGTTAGGAAACCTGGCAATTCTTTAAACTTTTGAGAATTACCTTTTACTCATGAATAGTGAACTTACTTTCATATTTTACATTATAAACAAAATTGTTCGGCATTGTTTGGGGTCAAACGATTTCTGTTATCGTTATACATTCGCTTCGCTGCACTCTGCCGGATATCCGGTGATTGTGATTCGGATATCCGACGGTATTTCGGATATTGAAAAACCAGCCGGATATCGGATATTTGCCGGATATCCGTTGCATCCCTAGCACTAAACATTAGAGTGGGTGCGTGCATTACACAAGAAATCCTGCACAACTTTATCTACATCGGTACAACCATAAAGATAGAATTTATTTTCGATATTTCATACCTTTCTGGTCCCCTTGAGCTTAGTAACTCCACAACTGTAATATCCTATGCATAACTTTACATACATCGGTACAGTCATGAAGATAGAGTTTATCTTCGACATTATTGAATATTTTCGACATTTCATACCTTTCTGGTCCCCTTGAGCTTAGTAACTCCACAACTGTAATATCCTATACATTACATACATCGGTACAGTCATGAAGACAGAATTTATCTTCGACTTTATTGAATATTTCGACATTTCAAATATTTCTGGTCCCCTTGAGCTTAGTAACTCCACAACTGTAATATCCTATACATTACATACATCAGTACAGTCATGAAGATAGAATTTATCTTCGACATTATTGAATATTTTCGACATATCAAATCTTTTTGGCCCACTTGAGTTCAGTAACTTCACAAATGTAACTTATAACGTTACACACATCCGTACAATCGTAAAGATAGAATTTACAATGGATATTCACCGAAATAGCATTGTGAAGCATTTGTTCCGCAACTGATTTTACTACTAAACAAATCCTAAAAGGCAAGCAGTGCATACCGAACATGAATAATAATAATAATAATGAGCTAGCAACAAAAGACAGTTTGAAATGTTAACAGACAAAAGGGAACACATTTAATTTTAGGAATTTTCCAATCGGACCAACGGCCAACTGTAAGACATTCTTGAAAGTTTCAAACATTCTAAAATAATAATTATTATTATTAGAAAAAGAAAAAATACATTTTTTCAACATTTCAAGTCCCCTCGAACTTGGTAATTCTACAACTGTAACATTCTACATCACTTTACACACATCCGTACAATCGTAAAGATAGAATTTACAATGGATATTCACCGAAATAGCATTGTGAAGCATTTGTTCCGCAACTGATTTTACTACTAAACAAATCCTAAAAGGCAAGCAGTGCATACCGAACATGAATAATAATAATAATAATGAGCTAGCAACAAAAGACAGTTTTAAATGTTAACAGACAAAAGGGAACACATTTAATTTTAGGAATTTTCCAATCGGACCAACGACCAACTGTAAGACATTCTTGAAAGTTTCAAACATTCTAAAATAATAATTATTATTATTAGAAAAAGAAAAAAATACATTTTTCAACATTTCAAGTCCCCTTGAACTTGGTAATTCTACAACTGTAACATTCTACATCACTTTACACACATCCGTACAATCGTAAAGATAGAATTTACAATGGATATTCACCGAAATAGCATTGTGAAGCATTTGTTCCGCAACTGATTTTACTACTAAACAAATCCTAAAAGGCAAGCAGTGCATACCGAACATGAATAATAATAATAATAACAATAATAATAATAATAATGAGCTAGCAACAAAAGACAGTTTTAAATGTTAACAGACAAAAGGGAACACATTTAATTTTAGGAATTTTCCAATCGGACCAACGACCAACTGTAAGACATTCTTGAAAGTTTCAAACATTCTAAAATAATAATTATTATTATTAGAAAAAGAAAAAAATACATTTTTCAACATTTCAAGTCCCCTTGAACTTGGTAATTCTACAACTGTAACATTCTACATCACTTTACACACATCCGTACAATCGTAAAGATAGAATTTACAATGGATATTCACCGAAATAGCATTGTGAAGCATTTGTTCCGCAACTGATTTTACTACTAAACAAATCCTAAAAGGCAAGCAGTGCATACCGAACATGAATAATAATAATAATAATGAGCTAGCAACAAAAGACAGTTTTAAATGTTAACAGACAAAAGGGAACACATTTAATTTTAGGAATTTTCCAATCGGACCAACGACCAACTGTAAGACATTCTTGAAAGTTTCAAACATTCTAAAATAATAATTATTATTATTAGAAAAAGAAAAAATACATTTTTTCAACATTTCAAGTCCCCTCGAACTTGGTAATTCTACAACTGTAACATTCTACATCACTTTACACACATCCGTACAATCGTAAAGATAGAATTTACAATGGATATTCACCGAAATAGCATTGTGAAGCATTTGTTCCGCAACTGATTTTACTACTAAACAAATCCTAAAAGGCAAGCAGTGCATACCGAACATGAATAATAATAATAATAATGAGCTAGCAACAAAAGACAGTTTTAAATGTTAACAGACAAAAGGGAACACATTTAATTTTAGGAATTTTCCAATCGGACCAACGACCAACTGTAAGACATTCTTGAAAGTTTCAAACATTCTAAAATAATAATTATTATTATTAGAAAAAGAAAAAAATACATTTTTCAACATTTCAAGTCCCCTTGAACTTGGTAATTCTACAACTGTAACATTCTACATCACTTTACACACATCCGTACAATCGTAAAGATAGAATTTACAATGGATATTCACCGAAATAGCATTGTGAAGCATTTGTTCCGCAACTGATTTTACTACTAAACAAATCCTAAAAGGCAAGCAGTGCATACCGAACATGAATAATAATAATAATAACAATAATAATAATAATAATGAGCTAGCAACAAAAGACAGTTTTAAATGTTAACAGACAAAAGGGAACACATTTAATTTTAGGAATTTTCCAATCGGACCAACGACCAACTGTAAGACATTCTTGAAAGTTTCAAACATTCTAAAATAATAATTATTATTATTAGAAAAAGAAAAAAATACATTTTTCAACATTTCAAGTCCCCTTGAACTTGGTAATTCTACAACTGTAACATTCTACATCACTTTACACACATCCGTACAATCGTAAAGATAGAATTTACAATGGATATTCACCGAAATAGCATTGTGAAGCATTTGTTCCGCAACTGATTTTACTACTAAACAAATCCTAAAAGGCAAGCAGTGCATACCGAACATGAATAATAATAATAATAACAATAATAATAATAATAATGAGCTAGCAACAAAAGACAGTTTTAAATGTTAACAGACAAAAGGGAACACATTTAATTTTAGGAATTTTCCAATCGGACCAACGACCAACTGTAAGACATTCTTGAAAGTTTCAAACATTCTAAAATAATAATTATTATTATTAGAAAAAGAAAAAATACATTTTTTCAACATTTCAAGTCCCCTTGAACTTGGTAATTCTACAACTGTAACATTCTACATCACTTTACACGCATCCGTACAATCGTAAAGATAGAATTTACAATGGATATTCACCGAAATAGCATTGTGAAGCATTTGTTCCGCAACTGATTTTACTACTAAACAAATCCTAAAAGGCAAGCAGTGCATACCGAACATGAATAATAATAATAATAACAATAATAATAATAATAATGAGCTAGCAACAAAAGACAGTTTTAAATGTTAACAGACAAAAGGGAACACATTTAATTTTAGGAATTTTCCAATCGGACCAACGACCAACTGTAAGACATTCTTGAAAGTTTCAAACATTCTAAAATAATAATTATTATTATTAGAAAAAGAAAAAATACATTTTTTCAACATTTCAAGTCCCCTTGAACTTGGTAATTCTACAACTGTAACATTCTACATCACTTTACACACATCCGTACAATCGTAAAGATAGAATTTACAATGGATATTCACCGAAATAGCATTGTGAAGCATTTGATCCGCAATTAATTTTACTACTAAACAAGTCCTAAAAGACAAGCTTTACATACTGAACATGAATGGGGAAAAAATCGAGCTAGCAATAAAAAACGGTTTTAAAAGTAACCACTTAAAATGGAAATAGTTATTTTTAGGAATTTTTCAATCGAACCAATGACCAACTGTACGACATTTGAAAGTTTCAAACATAGTAAAACAGTGGCGCCAACTTATATGGACACATGGGCGCGAGCCCACCCAATAATTTGATCTCCCCGCCCACCCTATTCCAACTGATTTAATTCGTAATTTGTATTTTTATTTATTTGAACGCTGTAATGAAATTTTTTTAATGAACGTTTTTAAAATAATTTGGTTTGAAATATAGTAAGGATATATATTAGCCCTGAAAACCCCTTCAGCGAATGTATAAATTGAATTTCTCACGAAAGCAAATTTCCTGTATATTTTGCCCTGTTTTGATTTCTTGAATTGAGTGTGACTTAGGTTACTAAAATGTATACTTTTCTTGACATTTAGTTTTTTGCACTTTCAATAGTTAGCGATTCCTGAGTTATTTAAAATAAATATTAATGTATTTATAAGGAAGAACTTAATTAATTTAAACTTAATTTAATTATAAAATTTTAATTATAATAATTTAGAAATTTACTTAGGAGAAACATAATTTAATTTCGAATTATCATCTTTAGTCAATCGCTCCTCCCCCCTCTCTCTCTCTCACTCCACACACATACACACTAAAGGAAAAAAATATATGTGTTATTTTACTCAAACATGTTTGAGCCCACCCAATATTTTTGAAAAGTTGGCGCTACTGTACTAAAATAATAATAATTATAAGAAGAAGAAGAAGACGAAAAATACATTTGTTAAACATTTCAGGTCCCCTTGAACTCGGTAACTCTACAACCAGTGTTGAATTCAAGAGGTGGCCCGGGAAGGAAATCACCCCCCCCCCTTCCCGGAGCATTGAAATATCCCACCAGGAAGATTTGAGATTTTACGCTTTTAACGGTCAAAAAGTGCAATTTCCTTCCGGGAATTCTATAATGCCCCCCCCCCCCTTCCCCGGTGCCACAAAAATCTCTTCCGGAGAAAAATCCCCCGAGCCACAGAAATCCCTCCCGGTGGGAAATGTCTGAATCCAACACTGCTTTTACAACTGTAACATTCTTCCTACATAACTTTACACACATACGTACAATCGTAAAGATATAGAATTTACAATGGATATTCACCAAAATAGCATAGTGAAGCATTTGTTCAGCAGTTGATTTTACTACTAAGCAAATCCTTAAAGACAAGTAGTACATATTGCACATGAATGAAAAAAAAATCGAGCTAGCAATAAAAAACGGTTTTAAACGTAAACAGATAAAAGGGATTTAGGCAATTTTAGGAAACGATCACACTCTTGAAAGTTTCAAACAGTCTAAAATGACAATTATTATTAGAAGAAGAAAAAGAAATACATTTTTTCGACATTTCAGGATCAGGACCCCTTGAACTCAGTAACTCTACAACTGTAACATCCTACCTACATAACTTTACACACATCTTTACAATCGTAAAGATAGAATTTACAATGATATTCACCAAAATAGCATCGTGAAGCATTTGCTCCGCAATTGATTTTACTACGAAACAAATCCTTAAAGACAAGCAAGTACATACTGAACATGAATGAAAAAAAAAATTGAGCTAGCAATAAAAAACAGTTTTAAACGTAAACAGATAAAAGGGAAATAGGTCGTCTAAGGCTTATGCATATTCATGAAGGTGGATTCGCCAGTCAGCCACACGAGGGCGCACTATTAAAATTCGTGACGAATGCATTAAATTGTGCAATTCAAGCAACAAAGGGCTGACTCCATAATGTTTATTTTAAGAGAGATTTCCTGATATCGTTAGGTACGTAGTAAATTGACGCCGTTCCATGACTTTCCGGAGGGTTTATGATGCCACTTTATGTAATTTTTATTAAAAATTAGATTTGAAATTAATATATTGCGCTGATTGAAATTGTTTTTTAAAAATGGGACTTTATCCTTATGCTTTATGGGACTTTATTATGCCTTTATGCGTACTTGGAGGTGTTGCTGGAAATCATTATATACTTTTTATTAAAATATCGTTCTCATTAATCCAAATAAATTGTTTTCTTTGAAAGTTATTTAATTATTGCAAAATGATACAACACAAACTGCTTTTTAGAGTATTTAAGATTTATAAATACTTTTAGGTTGCTTCTATTACAGAACACAGGAAGTTATCTATTGCATGTCTATTCTTTTTATAACGTACTTGAAAATAATCAAGTTCGTATAAGGTTCGGTTAAGGTATTTTTCCGACTACGGATGATAATTGTTGACACCTTATTGAATGGTGAACATTTATTTTAGTATTCTGAATATTTGGTAAGTGTTTCACAATCTACACTTGACGCATGACTTTTCTAGCTTGTTCTTCTCGTGATCTGTGCGATTTTATCATATCTGACACGACGATTAAAAGAATAAGAAAGTATGTCGCTTGTTGTAAAGTAGATGTTTATTTCTGGCTAAAATAACGTTTACTTCAAAAAGCAATTCTTTTTATTGCAGTTAATGCATCGATAATAATTTATAGAGATTTATGTTCATCCAGAAAACACTAAAAAGATATAATATATCTTTCTTTCGCGGAGGATAATTGGATAAAATAACATAAAATTAAAACACATAAAACGCAAAATAACCGTAATTTTTATTTGAAATTACAAGCTTCGATAAAGGTATAGAACGATAATATCTATTTTCTAAACGATTATACTCTGTAAAGTTGAAAGAAACACATGTTTCCCCGGCTCAAAAAGATTATATTAGGTTTTTGTTTACAGTGAATCGATTAGCAATTGCATTATATTTTCCAACAAGACAACAAATATTGAATGATATATTACCTAGTTACCTAACCAATATTTCGTGTTAGGCTATTAACGTTTGCATTTACCAAAAGAGAAAGTAGGGTGATTGTTTGTATACGTCTTCGATTCAAATTCATTATGATATATATACAGAGTGTTTCAGTATAACATTTACAAACTTTAACAGGAAGTACACTCTCAGAAATGCTTTCTGAAATTTACGGAAATTTTCTTGGCAGCAGTGCTACCAGGACTTTTTTGTTAATAGATGAATATCCGTTTCTTTTTATCTCCGTTATAGGAGGTAAAATGTACGTCAAATGAAGAAAATGTGGATAAAATAAAAGTTTCTGACCTTGCAGTCGAACTAGGTACCATAATGTTACGGAACCAGTACTCTAACTACTCGGCTAATGTTGTACAGAAGTGAAACAGGTTGAGGTAAATATGTTTGCCTCACATGCGTATGGCTTGAATAATTTCTTTATAAAACTTTGAATTTTGAAGTTAACCCATTAATGCCGGTTGGTACAAAAATCTACCAAACCGAATTAATTTTATTATTAATCACTAGATGGCACTATCTCTCAAACAATGATGCATTTGGCATCTTAAATAAACACAAATAAGTATAAAAATAGAATTCCCGCATTTTTGTGGAAAATTGGCGTAGTAGTAGGTGTAAAAACTGGGTGAATATGAAATCAATCAGCATGTCTCTACCTTCAAAAAGAAAAAGGTAAATTATGCATATTTTAAAAAATTTTTAACAATGTGTTTAAATGGAATCACAATTGTAATAGTATACTTTATACAATTATGCTATTTAAAGTTAGTTTTACGTTTGTTTCGTTTCGTATATTAACTTTTACTTTTAATGGTAGAAAATTGTACCAACCGGCATATATATAACGTTAAAAACCTGTGACCCCTATTAAAATCTGTGACCGTATCTATATAACCTCAAAAACTCAGAAACCACAGGGCGCAGGGCTACGAAATTTGGCACACGGGATGCTGGTAGCGAGACCATGAAAGATTGGGGCAAAAAATTTGATTTTTTTATTTTATGTTTTTGTCTTTTTTTTATGTTCAACCCGTAATCGCGCGAGTTCTAACCAGTTGTAAATGTTTACTGCAATGTGAGATATACATATTACGTACGCTACGCTGCAATACTAAGAAGCGGTAGTGGGTATTTCGATAATTCTTTTACCTCGCATGCAAATAATTAGAGATTATTAATTGCGCTAACTTATTACCTTTTTTTAAAAATAAAGAAAAACATTGTATCACAAACATCAACAAAACTTTTTATTCTATTTATTCGCTTATTCCAAGTATACTGTTTCATCGTCTGCTGACATAGCAACATGATACATTAAATTTCATTAAAAAAAATGCGCAGTAGTAGAAAAATATTTTTCTAAATCAAATAGTTACTGAACGTGAACTACCGTGCGTAGAACGGGTTAAACAGCTAGTTGTATTTAATAATTTCCGTTTATCTCTCACTAAAGTCAAATGAATTATATGTCCATTATGAAATAATGTTCAAATAGTATAACCACAATTCCAATTAAATAGCGGCATTCTTGCAATAGTGGAATTGAATAACGATGTACAATGAACTCTTGTTAATCCCGGTACATCTTTGAAGAATTTCGAAGATTTTATTTTTACTGATGTACATTTACTTATTACATACTATATACATATTATCACAGGTAATACTTTGAAAAGCTGATTTTGACAAAGAAAAAAAAACATTTTCTGGGCAAAAATTGAGAATTTAATTTTTTTTTAATTTAAAAAATTTTAAAGTTTGCTGTTTTTTGATACATTACTGTGTTTAAAATACTAAAACTTCCACGAATATTTGTCCATTATTCTTTTGTACCCTTAATATAGTGTAGTTAATAAAATTAGGGATCGATTTTATAATTCATGAATTAGTTTATGAGGGGGGAGGGGATATAAACATAGGCAAAAACTCAGCAGGAAACATAATTTCTTCAAAGTTTCGATTTTTTTTTTTTAATTATATTGCAAAATCGATCCGTAATTTTATTAAGTACACTATATTGAGTATAGAAAAACATAATGGCGTGATTTGACATATATTTGTAGAAGTTTTAGTGTTTTAAACACAATAATGTGTCAAAAACAGCAAACATCAAAATTCTTTAAAATAAATAAATAAATAATGTAAAATTCTCAATTTTTACCCACAAAATGATCTTTTTCTTTTTTTTTTTTTTTCTCGTCAAAATCAGTTTTTCTAATTCTAAGTACAATTACCTATAATAATATGTGTATATAATAAGTAAATGTACATTAGTAAAAAAAATTCTTTAAAGTTCTTCAACGTGTACCGAGCCCCTTCATGCGGGCAATTTCGTTTTCCTCTTCATATTCTAATTCAGGATCTTCATATTCTAATTTTAGTTCAGGACATTGTTTAATGCGGATTTTAGTGTGGATTTAAAATGTGTATGTTAACATGTAAATTTGTTTACTGCGTAGGAGACTTGGATAGTCTAGGGTCTTGGTTACACTATGAGACTACACTATATATATATATACTACACTATATATATATATATGTCACTAGAGTCTTGGATATTTACTATCTACCCATTTCCTCTTCAACTATTTAAGATTTTATAAATTTTATAAAGTTGGTAATACCTAGGTTAGATATTTCATATATATTTAGGTTAAATATGTTCAAGACAGTCAGATTTATATATATACTTTTAAGTGGTTTACTAGCGCGAAAAATTATGAAATACTATATAATAACCAGACAGATTATAGAAATTTTTAATAATACTAAAAAAAGAAAAAAAAAGGGGTCAACATTTTTATATAGGTTATTCTTATAATTATTCTGGTTTCAATTGTATTTTAAACTTATGATTAATATATTTTTTAATTCTATAAAAAATTATTTTTATTAGAATTGCACCCCACGTTGGGAACCACTGGTTTAGATGTTACATCAACCTTTACGTTCCCAATTGACAGTGGTTATCTAAAAGTGCAGAAATATGCAGATCAATTTAATACAAAAGTCAGAATTTCTTGGAACTAGTAATTAAATATTTTGGGTCGTACATGACCCTGCGGCCCAATGCCAATAATGCTATAATTCACGAAAATCTTGAATGTACTCATAAAGTCATATCAAATAAAATATAACTACGAAAAGAAAATTTTTTTTTAATTTTTGCTGACATTGACTTAAAATGGGCTAAAACACACCAACTTGTAATAGTAATAAACTTTTTCAAAGTCAATCAAGTAGATTGACATTAGTATAGTCAATTTGAAAGTTATAAGGTGTAAAGAGTTAGGATAAGTGAATTAAAGAATTATATTTTTTCAATAACTATTACACATATTATAATAAGTGATATACGAAAATAAAGAAAAACGTTCCAAGTTTTTATTTTTTCCATTAACAAATGTTCGATGTGTGAGCCTTTCTTAACACGGCCAACGTGTAATCTGCAATCAAGGTCGTTGCACACATTTTGCAGTTTTACACTGTCAACGGTTCTTAATGCAGCACTGATGCGTTCTTTAAATTCTTTGAGTGTTTTCGGCAATGATAGTTCATAAACAACATCTTTGATGTAACCGCACAAAAAGAAATCACATGGCGTAAGATCCGGGGATCTTGGTGGACGTGGGAATCATTGTAAATCATCGTTACGCGCACGTTCAATCAAGTTTAGAGCAATGGCAGAAAAAACTTGAAATGTTTTCTTTATTTTTATACTAGCTGACAAGCCCGGCGTCGCCCGGGCACATGATAATATTCTTAAATAAACCTCCAATTTGTATGATTTTATATCTGCTGAGAACGCACTGCTCAAATGATTTATCAAACAACTGCCCGATAAAAATCTCTCGAAAAATTAGAAATGTTAATTAATGTATATCCGTTAATTGCGGTCGGATTTCAAAGAAAATTAGACATTTAGATTCGTCGTTAAAAATACGCACAGATGTGTTAATTTCAAACTGATAAAAGCAATATTAAAAAATATATAGCGTCTCTTAAAAATTCCTAGTGTACTTTGAAATGTGGCAACCTGGCGAAGTACAAATTCTGGTAAACCCTCTCCCTCTTAACCCCTTAACTGTTTCTTTTCTTTTTCTTTTTTTTTCTTCTTTTTTTTTTTTTTTTTTTTTTTTCCATACAATAAATTAAAAATAACGATCCGGCACCACTTTTTTTTACTAAAATATTTGGCTTTGTACAACCGAAAAAGGCATGCTATTTAACAAACCAAAGATTACAGCTAAAATTAAGTGGTATCCAAAAGCTTTTAGTATCGAAGATAGCAAACTGTTTTTGTCCAAGCGGCACTCAGACAAAACAGTTAAGGGGACTGGTCACTCAACTTCGGAATTCTCCTCCGTAATGTTAAGTTTATGGACTTTTGATGCATTCGTATATTTAAAATATCCTCTCGGGAAATTTATATTTTAACATCTTATTTTTTCTGTGTACTCTTCTTAAAGGATGTCTCTTTTTTTCTTAGTTTTCAAAATATTTCTAAAATCTAGGCTGAATTTAATATTTTCTGTGTTAAAAGCGGGCGAACTGTGAGTTAGATTTTAACACTTCCTATAAAATTAAGTCTATACTTTAGAAATACTTTGAGAACTAAGAAGAAAAAAAAGAGACATCTTTTAGGAAGTGTAAACAAAAAATAGAAGTTGAAAATATTAATTTCCAGAGGAGATATTTTACATATACGAAAGTATCAAATGCCCATAGACTTTATATTAGTGAGGGGAAATTAGAAACTGAATGACCAGCCCTCTTAAGGATGTTCTCAAATCCAAAAGGGCAACTTTCTGACATGTTTTAATTTATTTTTGTTTGGAAATGCATGAAACTAGCAGGTGTTGTTGTTCAGAAACTATGTAATCGAGCTATTTTTCTCCGTTATTTTGCAAACGCAATAGATCTTTCAGAAAATCGTGTCAAAGTTGACGTTTTAAACCAAAGTTCCCGAAGAAAGCAAAAAAAAAAAAAAAAAAAAAACAGCCCGTGAAGGAGGAAAATCGTGTTTGTAACGTGATCAAAAACGTTCATAACTCAATAGGTAATTGATTGATCAAAAAATGGAAAAAACAGTTCAATTCCAAATTGCTTCTATGGTCAGGCTTTCCTATTTTATATCTTTCCGCTAAAAAATGAATTTGTAAATGTGTCAAAACTTTTTGCGCTTGTTGAGCAAAGCAGTTAAGAACAGCCTTAAGGGGTTAAAGAAGAAACTGAGAAAGAATGTTCTTTGCGGACCGATTAAAATCTATGTTTTTTCCTTCTGAAAACTGTTAGCTTCGATGCGATTTTAAAGGGAGCGTGTTGACTGGACAGTCGTGAGTGACCCTTAGCATCAGGATACAATACCAGTCAGTTTGTGGTTTTGAAGAAAGAAATACTTTTTTTTAAAATATCCCAGCTAATTATTAGAAATTTAAAATTGTGAGTCTCATGAAGAGGCCTCTACACTAGGAGAGGCCTTTTACTATCTTCACAAAATGTTCAGCCTCGTACGCGCCGTAGATTTCGCTAGCCATCGCAAACACACAGAGCGAAATTTTCTTTTATCAGTATAGATATAAATTATTATAATATGTGTAATATTTTTGAAAATATATTTTTTTAAAATCTGGTCATTCACATAATATATTAACTCTGTATTAGCAGTCTCATATTTCTTTTATACATCCATCCTTAAATTAAAGTTTAAGTATCAACGAACACCTCAAATCCACGAAAAACAAAGAATGATAGTAAGCTGAATGAGAAAATACAAACCTTATGCATATTTATGAAGGAATTTCTCTCTAGAGCCAGTCGAATGCGAATACGCTATTAAGAGTGGAAACGGGTGAATTAAACAGAGCAGTTGAAAACTAAATAATTGCAAAAAAATAAACGTTTTTCAAAAATTAAGTTTTTATAAATATCTATTTTTCTTAGTTTGTTTTTCTTCTTTGTTATTTTTGTATGTACTATACTATGATGCATTTATACGCGTTTAAATATTTCCTTGAGATTAATATGTAGTTTTAAAAATATATAAACAATGGTATGTTTAAAAATATTAGAAGTTAAATTATGAAAACCATTTTTTTTTCAAAATTTATTAGGAAGTTCTTAAATTGTTAAACTTAAACATTTTTTAAATATAATTTAATAAACCGTGGTAATGGCTTTACGATGAAAAGACAAGAGTTTCTCTTTTTATTGTTCTTTAATATATTATTCTTGGTTTTATTTGTGTGTTGATTTTGTGCAACTGTTTTTTGGCATTGATAATTAATTATAAACGAATAAGTTTATAGTCATTCTTTAAAGCGATTGGTCGCATAAGAATCTGAAAAAATATCTAAAGTATTGAAATTTAATCTCAGATAATACTTATAAACAATGTTGAAGTTCTTTATGATTATTTGAAATTTAGTTTCGTATTTGTAAAGATATTTAAATATGTTTGGAAATTAATTTCTTACTTTTTGATGGGGTTTTGCTACATTGCACTAAAAGACAATATTAACATATTTTCAAAGAAATTTAAATTAATACAAAATGTTTGTATAGTTCCTTCTGCAGAATTTATTTCAATTCGGTAATTAATTACTTTACGCGATAAAAATTTAAATTGTAATTTGCATTTCGTTCTCATTTTGAATTAAAAAAAGTGGAATATTTTATTGACCAGTGATTCGTATAATTGAATACTACTGTATTTTCGAAATTTTTGCTTTACTTTTCCTTGCTTGTTTGTATTTATCTCTAAGATTCTTATGTTTTTAGTAAAGATCGACCAAAAATTCGGTTTTGTTTTCATTTTTGGCCCAAAATCTGAGCTTCGCCGAAAACGTGCAGAATTTATTTCAATTTAGTAATTGAATACTTTACGCGATAATAATTGCGATTTTGGATTCAAAAAAGTGGATTTTTTTATTAACCAGTGATTCGTATAATTGAATACTACTGTATTTTCGAAATTTTTGCTTTACTTTTCCTTGCTTGTTTGTATTTATCTCTAAGATTCTTATGTTTTTAGTAAAGATCGACCAAAAATTCGGTTTTGTTTTCATTTTCGGCCCAAAATCTGAGCTGCGCCGAAAACGTGCAGAATTTATTCAATTTAGTAATTGATTACTTTACGCGATAAAAATTGCAATTGTAATTTGCATTTCGTTCTCATTTTGGATTAAAAAAAGTGGATTATTTTATTAACTAGTGATTCGTATAATTGAATACTACTGTATTTTCGGAAATTTTGCTTTACTTTTCCTTGCTTGTTTGTATTTATCTCTAAGATTCTTATGTGTTTAGTAAAGATAGATCGAAAATTCGGTTTTGTTTTCGTTTTCGGCCCAAAATCTGAGTTTCGGCGAAAATGTTGCCGAAAATTCGGCCGAACCGTACTTATCCGTATTCCAAAAATCTTTTTTCGTCCTTCGGAAATTTTCAACATTACTCACTGATTTGAGCTGTATCGGCTCAAATGAGACACTCTTTATTTATTGCTATGAACTTCACTGTTTATAATTATCAGCCATCACTAACATAAGACGTGAGCAGGGGCGTGCCTAGCGGGGGGGTGTTGGGGGTGTAACACCCCCCCACTTATTTGGAAGAGTTGGTAAAATTTAGAATAGTCGGAAAGTTTGCATTTAAAAGATGAAGTCACGGACACAGAAGAAGAGCGATTTGCAAAAGTTTGTTTTTGTCGCATGATGGCGGATTAATTCAGTGAAAATTTTATGCACAGACTGTGATCGCGTACACACACATTTCACAGAAAAAAATAAATTTATGTCGCCATATAAAAAAATTTCATCCGAATGAAAACATCGACCTCCAGAAATGAAAACGGATTCAATGTACAATATGTAAATATTTCTGCATTTCTATTAGAGGCCTGCATAGTCATATTCAAACAGATCATCCGGATGTAAAATTATCTTTTGAAAAGGCTCCTGTATAGCCCCTCTACCCCCCCCCTCCCCACCCACACACAAAAAGCCGGTTTTATTCTTCAAATTGTCATAGACACATTAATTTTGTAGACAGGTACATCTGGAATAGTAATCATGCTTAAAGTACGTGTTACTCTTTTTGTGAGTGGATGGGGGTGACCATCTTTAAACCTCATTCGTTGAAAATTCCAAAATCAGAGCATTTAAGTATCACCACTCTTCAAGTTGGTTCTGTGTCCAAAATTTTTAGTGCCTATGACTACTTGAAGAACTATGACTCAAAGAAAAATATTATTTTTTGTCGCAGGGAGGGGAGGGGGGGGGGGGGGTAGACCATATTCTCTTGAAATTTTCAACAAAAGAGTACTTAATCTTTCATGACTCTTTCAATCTAGCAATTTCTATATGCAGGAGGAATCACATGATGTGGGTGCACTCCAGACTTTTCCAACACAATGCACGTCATTATCATCACCTGCTGTCCCAAGGCCGCGTTCCCCGTCTGCAACTGTACCCACTGGAATTGCAGATGATAATGTCAGCATTGAAGAGGATCTTCCGAATACACAACAGCAAGTTACAATGACTGAATCCATGTCAAAGCCAAATATCAAATGCCATTCTGATGCCAAAGAAAATTTTGTTGCTTTGGCAGGGAAGTTAGGACAAATTCTGCAGCTCATAGAAGAGGGTTCAGAGCTTCGTAAAAATGTTTCTGAAATATCATTTTCATCACAAAATTTTACTGCGAATGTTAAGGCTTTTGCAGAACGGGTTCGGCACTATAGCGAAAGTTTGATTGAGGAATGCGATAAAATCCTAACAAGCAATTTTATGGAAAATGTCAATGTTTCTGAAAAGGAAGATAAATCGACTTTTCTAAGTTGTGATCCAGCCGATCGTATTGGAAAGAATTTAACCGAAAACCAGAAATTTTTCATCCTGTCTCATGGACCTTGTCAACCTCAGAGATCATCGTACCCTGTGAATCATGACATAGATCCTAAGAAGCAGAATAAGTTTAGTTCCTGCTGGTATAAAGAATATCCATAATTAGAATACAGAGACCAACTGGATGCCGCATTTTGTTTTGTTTGTTCCCTTTGCTCTGATGGCCCGGGGACTGAAAACGCAGAAGAGGTTTGGATCAATGTTGCTATTCGTGTATGGCATAAGATGAAAGGCCGAGGAAAAAACCGTAAATGCAAGTTAATGACTCATTTTACGAGCAATGCTCATAGAGCTGCAGTGTATAAATTAGATAATTTGGCCCAAAAAAATAAGCACGTTGACAACTTTCTATCTATTCAAAGTAGAGAAACAGCAGCTAACGCGGAGCAAATTCGTCTAAGAAACAGAAAGATTATTAATATACTTCTAGACTGCACCAGATATCTAAGTCGTCAAGTACTTGCATTTCAGGGACGAAAAAGTGACAGCGGTAACTACATTCAGCTCATTAGATTAATGTCCAGGTGGATTGCAACTTTAAAAAACTGGATTGATGATAATCATCTTCGCCCATACCATGCCAACTATCTTAGTAATAAGTCGCAAAACGACTTTATTGGGATTCTTGGATCATGTTTCCGTGAAAAAATAGTTGCAAATGTCAAAAATTGTGGATTTTTTAGCGTTATGGCTGATAGTACACCCGATCTTTCTCATCTTGACCAGCTCTCAGTTGTAATCCGATACGTGACCCCAAAGTTTTAGCCAGAAGAAAGGTTGTTAAAACTAAAAGATTATCTGGATAAAACAGGCAAAGGAATGGCTAAGCATATTTCTGAAATTCTACAGTCAGTTGGAATATCGCTTTTCCAAGCTCGTGCATAGTCCTACAACACCACGTCATCTATGTCCGGCCGCATTTTAGGCTGTCAATCAAAATTTTCAGAAATAGCTGGTAGATCTATTTTATACATACCCTGCCTCGCGCATAAAGTGAATTTATGTGTTGAGCATGCGTGCAAAGAAAGCCATATAATAAAATTGTTCTACGACAGTATTCAGGATCTCTATAACTTATTTTCACTGAGTACAAAGCGATTCGGCATACTGAGAGAGAAAATGGAAGTTCTTCAGAAGAGTCTTACCTTGAAATCTTTGTCGAAGACAAGATGGACTATGCGAGCGGATTCAGTCAGAGCTATTTTATCGTCCTATGATGCCCTCATCCATACTCTGCAAATTATTTCTGAAGACATGAAGGTCGACAAGGATGATTGAGCTAAGGCGGCAGGGTTAAGAAGCAAAATGATGTTATACGATTTCATTGTTTCTTTACTTGCAATGAAAACAATTATGTTTAAGTCCAAGTTAGGAACAGAGCAATTGCAACGTGAAGACCTGAACATTTTAGAGGGAACCGACATAATGCAGAAAACTTACGAAAGCATTCAGAAACTCCGGAATGATGAAGCGGTGGCAATAATGAACATCATTAAGGAAGCTGACAACATCTGCGAGACACATGGAATAAATCAAGAATATGAGTTCAATTTGCGGCACAGGCGACGGAGGCCTTCATCGAAGATCGACGAAAATTTTGAAACCGCAGTTCTATTTACACGAGAGAATTATTTTAAAGCAGAAATTTTGAAGGTGGTATATCGGCTTACAACTGAATTTGGAGACATTCATAAGTTGGTATTTGAGAAAGTTAAACCACTGGCCTATCTCCTTCCGTCTAGGATCAAGTATAGCTCTACCGAGGACATTTCTAAACTATGTCAATTATTCCCTGATGATCTCAAAGATGTAGATAACTTGGAATGTGAAATTGATCTCATGTCCTCAGAAATAGCTAGTTCTGAATCGGATACAATTGGCGCAGCAGCGCAAAAACTTGTGGGGAAGGCTCATTTGTATCCTAACCTTTCTTTGGCCTACAAGTTGGCCTTAATTATTTCGGTAACTGTGGCAAGTAATAAAAGAAGTTTCAGCAGGTTAAAGTTAGTAAAAAATTACTTGCGTACCACCATGTCGGAAGATCGACTGAACGAATTAATGCTATTAACCTGTGAAACAGACATAACTGACATGTTGGATTTATACAGTGTAGCTGGAAAATGGGCTATTCTGAAGGATAGGCAGGTGATAATTTAAAAATGTAGAAGGATAATTTTTAGTCTCTTATACTAATATATATCTTATTTTTAGTAAGCGATTTGTCTTTTTTATGTATTTTAAAATTTATACACTTACATTACACAACAGCATGCGGTTTTATTTATAGAAACATAAATTCCGAAGTACTTCAACATTCTTAAATTGTTACTTTTGAGAACTGGTTAATATACGGTACATCCGTACACATTTTCTTTTAAATCGTAACCAGAATCCTAATTAATAACAGGATTCTCAACTCTACTTATATAGTAAAATAATTAAAAAAAATTACACATACTGAATAACAGCATTTAATTTCGACTGTGGTTAAGGGGAATGCAGGTGAACACTTAAGACTTTTAGTGATTTTTATAAATTCACATAGTATTGTAGAACAGTTGACTCCGTCCCTGAGGGGGGGGGGCTATCACAAAACCTTTCTCACCACCGATCTTGCAGTCGGCAAAATTCAGTTCACACACCCCCCCACTAAAACAGCCTTTGGCACGCCCCTGGACGTGAGTGTAAATTATAAAGCAAACAATGCATATAGGACTAAACTTCGGAGACGCTTTTCACGTGCTGGAGACTTAACAGTAATAGAATTTTTTTTTGTTTGAAACCGCAGTAGTTTTTCGAATATTCTTTGAGAAAGTTCTAGTATAGGTCTAGTATAGTCTAGTATCCACAGAAAATCATAATTTTTTTTTTTTTTTTTTGGGGGGGGGGGAATAAAATTTATAATATGCTTAATTTAAGGGTATGATTGGAAAACTTGATATTTTTATACTCTATACTAAAATCCTAATAAAAAGGCATTGTAAATTACTGATCACAAACTAAGTTAAGTACCATTATTGTCTTTTTAAAGTCATAATGTTACGTCAGTTATACAATAAAAGTTACGTCAGTTACACGTGTAAATGCCATTTTTTTCTTTTTTATTATTCAGAAATTAATTAAACAAGTTACTGTTATAATTTGGCATTACTTAGTGTTGTTGAGAACATTAATCACCTTTTTCAACGGGATAGTTTTGATAATTTTTACACTTCAATGAAGGCAGAAAAAATGTTTGTATATTTTATATTACGTCAGTTACAGAATTTTGAATTGCAATTTTTGGGACTCAAAGAGAGATTGAAATAATCTGCAAGTATTTGGGTATTAAGTCCTTAGTAAGAAATACTTTAAATTGCAAAAATTTGTTCTAGCTTTATTAGTAAATTTTCTACATAGTTTTGAAAACAAAATTCGATAATAAAATGTTACGTTAGTTACGATGCAATTGCCCTATAACAGATGCAAAATCATTTTAAAAGATAAATCGATGTATGTATAACTAAAACAGTTTTCAATTAAGATGAAATTCGTATAATTAGAAAATCATTCTGTGTCATTGATGAATTAATTAAATTTTATTTTATATGAAAATAAAAAGTTTTGGTCAGAGGCACAGAGAGCCTACTTGGGCCACACTATTTTTAATAAACACACATAATTAATTTATAATTATGTGTATTTATGTAAATTTATAATTATGTGTATTTATGTATGTAATAATTACTTAAAAAATTTGCTTGACATTTTTGTTTTCGTTTTCGGTCGAAAATAAGAAAATTACCGAAATTCGTTTTCGGTTTAGGTCTTAAAAACCTTTTTCGGTCGATCGGTCTTTCTTTTAGTTTGATTGTAAATGTAGAAAATGTCCTGTAAGTTATGCATAGTGCAAGTACTTTCTTTCTTGCTTGTCTTTGCATTTCAAAATACAAAATAACAACTATCATGAGGTTATGAAACCTTAAGTATAAAAACATTTGCTCATCAATTCCACACGTCTTGTCATGGGATTTTTTTTTTCCTGTGATCGTCTTTCGTAGAAAATATAATCTCAACTCTATTAAAGGGAGTGACGAGACGTTATCGATATCTGAACTGAACGTTTAATTGTGATGGATCGAGAGTTGACGGAGAGGTGAAATTAATCGATCCATAATAATGTAATGATCTCTTTGATTAATGGTGGGATTAGTGATCGGTCACAGTGGATCGTCTACCATGGCAGTTGTTTTTTCTCTTTTTTTTCATGGACTAATTCCATTATTACTAGAAAATATGACAAGTGATTATAAAGATTCTACTGAAAGAGAAAGTATCAATACCATCGGTTACATAATTACTGCATAAAATAACATGTACCAAATTTTAATTACCTATTTCATAAATTGACACAGCCTTTAGCAAATTAATGGGATGACCTCCCATACTCGTTTTGTAATTAAATGCGTTCATTTTATGCGCAATTTTCTCTTTCAATAAATTTAAAGGTATAGAAAAGCATAAAAAGTACATATAACAGCAAGGATTGCGGCATACTTTCTGGTATTGCATGGAGGTTTTTAACTTATTTATACAAATAATTATTTCACTTCTTCTTTTTTTCAAGGACTAATACCATTATTACTATAAAATATGACAAGTTATTATAAAGATTCTACTGAAAGAAAAAGTATCAATACCATCGGTTACATAATTACGGCATAAAATACCATGCACTAAATTTTAATTACCTCTTTCATAAATTGATACAGCCTTTAGACAATTAATGGGATGCCCTCCCATACTCACTTTGTAATTAAATATGTTCATTTTACGCGCAATTTTCGCTTTAAATAAATTTGACGGTATAGAAAAGCATAAAAAGTACATATTACAGCATTGATTGCGGTATACTTTCTGGTATTGCAGGCAGGTTTTTAACTTATAAAAAATAATTAACATATATATACTAGATACATATATTAACTATAATTTTTAACAAATAATTATTTCATTCCCCCCTCCTTTTTTTATTTCATGGACTAATACCATTATTACTAGAAAATATGACAAGTTATTATAAAGATTCTACTGAAAGAGAAAGTATCAATACCACCGGTTACATAATTACGGCATAAAATAACATGCACCAAATTTTAATTACCTACTTCATAAATTGATACAGCCTTTAGCAAATTAGTGGGATGACCTCCCATACTCGCTTTGTAATTAAATATGTTCATTTTACACGCATTTTCCTCTTTAAATAAATTTAAAGGTATAGAAAAGCAAAAGTATATATTACGTTCGTATATTCCTGTCTAGTGCTTTAGTCATTCAATTAACACAGGTCACTTTTCTGACTTCGTCACTCTATCTTACTTGAGGTAGTCTTCTTGGTCGTTTTACATCTCTGGGATACCACTGTAGGGTGTTTGTAATCCATCTATTGTCTTGTCTTCCTGCAATGTGCGCAGCCCATTTCCATTTTAGCCATTTAATTCTTACAATGATGTCAAAACTTCCGTTTGACTTCTTATCCAGGTTATTATCTTTCTGTCACTTTTAGTTATGCCTAGCATACATCTTTCCTATATATATATATATTAATCTAAAAAATAATTATATATACTATTTTAGATTTATATGAAACAGGTATTTGTATTGAATATTCTCACATTCGTTTTTTATCGCCTAGCCTTCCACCGGATTTGAAATTCAATACTCGCCATTAGAGGATAAATGCTGTTGTCATCTTACACCAAATGGCACATCCAACGGTTTGGTTATAGGCCAAACATCAACTACGAAAATTTAACTGGATTTTTTCCGTTTTCTTTTATAATTTAAAAGGAGCATTTCCGTTTTTAACATTCAATGAGCAAGGCTAAAAAGAAATGTTCCGTTTATTCAGGAAAAATTAAGATTTCCATCCAAAATAGAAAGTTTCCGTTAAAGGGAAGTTTCCGTTATTTCCCATAAAATCATCCGTACATATACTGTTTTTTGTTTTTTTTTCTTCATACTAATTTTAATTGGTAAAAGTTGTAAATTAAAACTTTAAAAACAGTAAAAATAGGTTAATTGTAACTTTAATTGTAAATTACAATTAAAACTTTATTTGTAAATTTGTTTAACTGTAAACAGTTAAACAAACCTATTTTTACTACCTTTAAAGTTTTAATTTACCCCTTTAGCAATTAAAATTAGTATATTATTACAATGAGTTAATTTTTTATATATTGTATATCATGTACATATTTATTTTTCCCGTGAAATTTATATATTTTTTTTTCTTCTTTTATAGGTCAGAAACAAAGTTCCTCACACCACTGGCCAAGTGACACTGCCAGACCGTCTCCAAGAAATGAATAAAACCATATATCAAGTTCATGCAGCGTTTATTTTTGCAAGTTTCATTTGTGATTTTGGCAACGCAGCTGTATTTGTTACAGATTCCCGCCTTTAAGTACACAGAAAACTCTAATTTTCGTGATGTCATTCTTTGTCACTAAATTGAGTTTTAAAGTCATGTTTTAAAGATATTTGGTGCTCCATGTGCATTATTATCAGTGGATTTTCATTTTATCATTAGTGTTGTTTCATTATTGTGCTAAGAAATTTTATTTATTAACAAAGATAAATGTAATTAATTCATTATTGTTTTATTCTTTGGAAATTTGATATGTTTCTTTATTTGTTAAAAAAAAGTTTTTCATTTCAATATAGTTTATATATTTAGGAATAGTGATTGGAGTACATTTATTAAAATAAATTTTTAAATTTTTAATTATATTTTAAATTTTTGAATACTTAAAATTATCTATTCCAAAAACTATTTAACTTTTATTTTTTAAATTCAATAAAGTATAAATTATTAGAAAATATAATAAATATTATTTTATGTTGTACTAAAAAACTCATTTAATTACGAAGATAAATGTAATTCCTCATTGTTTTATTCTTTGGAAATTTGATATGTTTGTTAATTTGTCTGAAAAAAAAGTGTTATTAATTTCAATATAGTTTATATTTTTAAGAATAGTACTTGGAGTGCATTTATTAAAATTAAAAATTAAAATATTTTAAACTTTTAATTAATTTTTCAAATATTTAAAATTGTCTATTAAAAAAAAAAAATATATATATATATCAATTATTTTTTTTATTGAATAAAGTATAAATTACTACAAAAAATAGTAAATAAAAATTATTTTACATTGTATTAAAGAAAAATAAATTTAAGGAAGTTAATTAACTTATAAATTTTTGTTCAAAACAATCAACAACAATAACAACAAAAATGTTTTCTTTTTTCACACAATCAATTTTTATTTATATTAAAATTTGATATATATATATACATATATACATATGTATATATATACATATATATATACATATATATATACATATATTTATATAGATAATATCATTTATTAAGCTGTGATTGTTTTTAATTTGATATTAGTGATCATTAACTGATGAAAACATGCGCATTTTCATTTGCAAAAATATATTTTTAAAAAGATATTTCTTCCCCTACAATATTTCTACTGGAAAATTCCTTTACCGTCCATTTTCTAAAAACGTTTTTTCCCCCCCCTTTTGTTAAACTTCCTCAATAAAAGTTTTATTTAAATATCATTTATTAAGATAAATCAAAAATATCTATTCAGAAATAAAGGCTTTTAATTTCTCAATTTCCTTATTACAATATATAGTTGCTATACAGTTTATACAACCGCTAAAAACAATTCATACTGCAAGCTAGGTTATGATTATTTTGTGCAATATACAATATCTAAAAATGTGTAATAAATATTTTAGAAATTTAATATTGGTTGAAAGCATTCTTGAATTTTTCGATCTTTAGAAATTTTGTTAATGTTCATTTTCATTTGAATGTAAATTTATGTTAATATATGAATGTTATAAGTGTTTAATAACAATTTATCAATTCAAAAATAGAGTAAGTACTAAAGTTAAAATCACTTGGGCTTGAACGTATAACTTTCCTATCGTTTAATTGAAACCAAATTAAAGCAATACCAGTGATTATTTTGATTTGTTTCAAAATGGTAAAAAGGCAAAACTTTAAGTTTTTTATATCTTCGTTTAAATTATTGATTCTCATTTGGTAATATAAACGAACAGCATCTTTATTTGGAAATTATGTTATTGATTCTAAATTTTATAACTACAGTATTCATATTATTATTATTATTATTATTATTATTATTATTATTATTATTATTATTTCTCTTTCCTTCTCAAGCAATATTTTGTTTAATATATTTGTGATTTTTTCCCCCTACAATATAAGCAACATTACGCAACTATATTTTTTATAAGAAATAAGCTTTCGGAGCTAGAGACTTTCAGGGGTCGGGTTACACCCGACCCAACCCGAAAGCGAAAATTCTACTTACAGTTAATCCAAAACTCGTAACGCCCCCCCCCCCCCAAAAAAAAAAAAATCCTCATACACATTCATTAATATTAAAATATATAGTTGTTTTCTTTTGAAAAATCCGGCTCTAAAAAATCAAAATTCAATCCGAAACCAATTCGAAACATTTAAAATCAAACCTACCCGCAACGAAAAAATTTGCTTCAATCCGGCCTGACCTGAACCGCGGGTCCGGTCGTGTTCGGGTGAAATCGGGTGACCCGACACGATACAGGAATCTAATCTGAGCCTCTACATTTTAGTTTGGTTTCAATGTTTTCTGTTAAAACACTCAAGCATCATTTACGGTATAAATATTTTTTAAATGAATAGCATTTTAATTATGCCAAATCAAACAATCATTAAAAAAAAAAAAAAAAAAAAACCCGCGAGTAAGAAGATTAATGTTACTTTAATTTTACAGAACATGGCATGAAAATTTGCTGTAATCAGAATCATTTTTAAATGCAATTATCCATACATTGCATGCATAACATATTGGTCACTGTATAACACATGCCGACATTTCCATGCATTTTTTCCCCCTGGGTATCTATTTTACTTTATTATCAAAGGTTGGCCTGACATTCATAGAAAGAACATTCATATGAAAATAAGAATGCGATTATTAATAAAAAAGAAAAGAGTTTTCTAATGAATGCAAGAGAGGGAAAATTATAGGCTCCTATTCGGTCCAAAGAGTGTATGTAATTACATGGCGAGTGATAATCGTTTTATAATTGAGAATCTAGTTTTTCTTGTTCTTCCTATATGCGCTACTTTATGGAAGATTTTTGATAATTGTATTCCGTGCGAAGTTAGAAAGTTCTACATTATGTTTGGGACACTTATTCAAGAGAAAGTTTTATTTGTGTGTTTGAAAATAATTATTTTTCTGTTGAATATACATATGTGAAAAATCGGATATTTTGAGTTTTATTGTGAAAATGCCGTTTTTGTTTATCTTTATTAAACAAATGTTTTTTTTTAGAACTGCTAAATATTTTATGCATTAATTAATATAAAGAATGAGAAAAAGATAGTTTAAATTTCAGTATTAATACTTCATTAAATAATATCTCTATACGGATATACAATAATTTTATAAAAATGTATAGATGAAATAAATGAGTTTGGCGATTTAGCTAGTTGACATTATTTCTCCACAAAATTAAGTAACAAACAAGCCTTAATCAAAAAGTTAATTATGTTTGTTTAATAAAAGATCTATCTATATTATTTTTATTTTCAAGTGAAAAAATTAGTATTTTTAGTTAAATTTAGTATTAATACTTCATTAAATAATAACTGTATACTGATCTACAGGAATTTTATCAAAATGTAGACGAAATAAATGAGTTTGGAGATTTAATTAGTTGGCATTATTTATCTCTAACCTTACTCAAAAAGTTAATTTTGTTTGTTTATTTTAAAATTCATCTCTATTATTCTTATTTTAAATTAAAAAAAATTTAATTGATAATTTACTGGGATTACAGCATTGAAATGTTTAGTTCGCAGACAAATAAATTTAATATTTCATTTAATTTTAATATATTGCTTTTATTTTGTTTCAACGGATAGTAAAGCAGTTTTAAAAAATAAGCTATAAAAATTATTAGACTGTACCAAAAAAATTTCTGAGTCAAAAAATCGTACAAACCAGTACTTATTATCAAGAAAATAATTAATTATATTATTCAAATACATGAATAATAACTTAGGCAAATAAATAATTAGAATGTTAAATTCATCTTTAAAAAGTTAAACTTAAATTACACTATGTGCAAAATAAAAGAAGACAAAAATCTATATCTATCTAATATCTATCTACCTATCTATCTATGATATATATATATATATTATGCTATTATACGTGGCACAGAAATCGCGATTATTTGATAATTGTTTAATGGCAACTTACGAATGAAACGTATCTCATTGGTTATTGAACAGCATTTAAAACATCTCCATACCTATAAGGGGGGTTACCATAGGGGGGGGGGCTATTTTGTCGCCAAATGCCGCCAAATCTGGCGATCAAAATTATTCGTCAAAAGTGACGCTAACTTGGCGATATCTCTAATATTTCGCCAAATTCCCATAGACTTCCATTGTAAACCAATAGAATTTACTTGCTTAGAGAAAATCAACAAATTGAGATATTTTAATGCAACAAAAACTAATATTAGCTTAAGGGATTATATTAATTATATTTAAAGGAATCCAAGTAAATTAAATTATGAATAAAACTAACATGATACAATGTTTAGCATGCTTTCCCAAACATAAATTTTAAGGGAGACCAAACTGGTCGCCAAGGGTGGCTAGTATTTGAAAAAGATGTTGAATTAGTTTAATATGTCTTTGTACTTTCAGCTATAAACACAGATTTCGTCAGAGAATACAAAAATACTGTTATACTAACGTCTTATTTTCAAATTTCACGTAGTTGATGTCTAAAGGAGTGAAAGTGAAAGTAATTTTTTTTTTACATCCTGAAATTAACTTGTATAATCCTGTCAAGACTTAACCAGAAGCAGATTTTAGAAGTTAATTTTGAAGATACAAAAATTATATGTCCCTTAAAGAATTATCGTGATTTAATTAACCGTGAATCAATAGAAATTATTACTAAAAATATATTGTTTGTAATGACGTTTTACCCTACAACATACCCAGAATTTGGCTCAGTTTGCTTAAAGAATCATAAAACTAGTAATATTCCACCTCTCTCTATATCCATATTTTATTTCACCCAATGTTTTCCGGATCTAAAAAAAAATGACTTTCACTTTCACTCCTTTCGGCATCAGCTACGTGAAATTTAAAAATAAGACGTTAGTAACAATATTTTTGTATTCTCTGACGAAGGCTGTGTTTATAGCTGAAAGTACTGAGACATATTAAAGTAATTTAACATCTTTTTTAAGCATTTTTGTGATCTTTTAAGTATTTTGCACATAGTGTAATTTAAGTATAACATAACCATTAAAAAATAAATAAATATTGGTAGAAATTGATTATTCTTTTTCCATATGCCTTCATAAATGTTCCCACAGTCTAATAATTAGTAAATAAATCACTTCGTTGGGCATAGCACATTCTGTAACACCGATTTAATTCATTTTTTATAATTTTTTGTGCAGTTTTCAATGTAATTTCATTCAGAATATAGTTTTTACTTTTTAGAATACGATCTTCAAACAATATTGTTCATTCATTATGACTGACTTTTGTATAATTATATTGTAAAATGGAATTGTAAGTAAAAAGTAACTCCTACTATACACTGCAAGGAGATTTAATTTTTGTAGATTTCAAATTTATTGCACTTAACTAAATATATATAAAAAGAGTTACTATTTTGATTAATCTGTGTACAAAATGAACATGTTACTGTAAACAGCTTTGTCTTTAAAGTAAAAATGTATACTGAGAGAAAAAGCTTTATACATATGTAATTAAATGAGAAGTTATCCGTCTTGCTATGGTTTTATTTAATTAATCCAATTTCTTACAGTTAATATTTCGTTTTCATATAAATCAGATTGTGTTTTGTTACTACTTTGTATTAAGCATATTTCTATATTTTTAAAAGTATTTGTTATGTAATTAAATTTTCTACATTCCTGTTAAAATATCTTAATAATTCGCTGAGTTTAAAAATTCAAATATAATCAAATTCTGAAGAGGACTCAAATTCAGAAGAGGACTTCTTAAAGAGTATATTATTAAAAGTAACATTTTAGTTGTTATTATTTTTTAAATATGCTTATAAATGCTTGACAAAACTTTGTAAACTTTCAATTAAAGTTACATATAAGTATCAAATGGATTAATTATCTATTTAAAGCTTCTTCTTCTTCTTCTTTTTTTTTTTTTTTTTTTTTTTAAGTCCGGCAATAAAATGTATCTCAAGAATTTAAAATTTTCTTTAAAAAAGAAAAAACACTTTAGATTTTTGCAAAAATTATGGAGGTAAAGAATGGTGTGTATAAGATTTTAAGTTTATTTTTTAATGAAATTGTTTACAAAAAAATTGCTTTGATGTCATCCATTAATTACGTCATGCATCCTCCCACCACCTATGCCACAGGTTATTACTCTTAATACCCTTCCCTCTGTTGTGACATCACATTTCTCTAACTATTAAGAGCCTACGCTAGTAACCTTGAAGATACTGACAAGCTAATTTAATACCAACTGCAGCATTCTTTTCAAATTTCTCGCTTGCATTTTAATATTTTATTTTATTATTTTTTAGGTCGATTTCTAACCGAGTGCTTTCGTACTTTTTTTATTTTAATTGTCATCTCTCTCTTTTTTCTTTTTTTTTAATCTGGGGACATTTTCCTTTTCAAAATCGGTTCCAAAAATGAAACTGTCCCTAGGACAAAAAAAAAAAAAAAAAATTAGAATCCAAAAAGTATTAAAGTACCGGTTAGATATCGACCTCCCACATCCCATGCAAATAAATAAATAGGTGAAAATGAAAACAAGAAAATGGGGTGTGGGGACTGCCGCCATTGGCTTAACACTGGCCTTGCGTTACTAACGTAACCTCTTAACTTAGAGCTATTAAAAAAAAAAAAAACATAAATAAATAAAATAAAGAGGAAATATATATCATATATAGGGCTGCTGCTGGCGACTATTTTTATATTCCATCGGCGCCACTATTTTAAATTCTGTAGTATATTTCTCTTGTGCATATTGTCAAAGTATATGTGAAACATTTCTGTTTTGAGAAAGTGGTGCAAGACAGAATTAAAAATAAGTCGCCAGCGGAAGCCCTGCATATACCCTGTTGACATAAATATGATCCCAGATAGCATGAACATTAGCATAAAGTTTGATTTTTTTTCTGATATTATCTTGCCGTGATTAATTTTAATTGGGAAATTCGCAGCAAATCTCCCGCAAGGTATACCATCACTCACTTGCATGAGTAGTTTGTTGTGAAACTGATGGCAAGACTGTCTTTAATTCACAAAAGTGACGAAAGCAAAAAATCACTCTGTTGAAAAAATACACAATCATCAGCAGATATGCAGAAATTGCAGAAATTTTATTCGGTTGGCACCGCTTTTTTTAAACGCTATACTTATCAAATACCAAAAAAGATCGAATTGAAAAGTACAAATGTTACCCTAACTTGTTTATGGTGGTAAAAACGATGCATGCACCTTAACGGTGCGTATGCATCAATAGACCTGGTCAGGTCTATGGACCCCTTCGAAAAGGTTAAGCTTTATCGTGTCACAGTTGTAAACAGTTAATGTGGCATGGAAAGATTACTACTTTGCAGTAATTCTGCAGTATTTTTGATTTCTTGTTTGCCGTTAATTTGCAATAAATTTGATACAGCATGAATTTAACTTGCACGACAAGTTAGCTGCAATTTCAAAGTGTGGTGACTTCAGCGTTTGCGTTATCTTGCTGCAGACGCTGCAGTCTTGTTATGAACTTTCAGTCTTGTCATGCTGAGCTTGCTGCAATTTTGCAAGTTTTCAAAGCAAGACTTCTGGAAATTTTCTGCAAACTAAAAATGCTATGTGGGATGCTTGTACCCTATGTATATAAATATCGTGAAACCGGTTAAATTTGTTTAACGCAAGCTATTTATATTCAAAGAAAAAGGAAAAATATCCCTAATACTACGAGAAAAAGATATATTAAAAAAAAAATAACTTTACCATGCTGCTCTCACATCTTGGTTGCCTAATTGTTTTGCATTTTAGATGTAATGTCACAATACGTTAAACCACCCTTTTCCCATGTCAAACTGCGTCACACTTTATAGCCCCCCCCCCCCCACACACACACACACACATCTGTTCATGTAGTGTGGCATAATTAACAGATGATTAATAGATGAATAATTGGTAAAAAATCTAATTTAAGCTTCTAAAGCGAATTTTTAAGTAAACATGAGAAAGACAAATGTCCAAAGAATTTCCACATGTTGGAAGAATTCGCAATTTGCACTTTTATAAATTGCCTAAAATGTGGGATTTTTCTTACGTTATGTTTAATGATAATGTAAGTATTACCTTTGTTATGAGTATTTGAATTTAATTATTTTGTTTGAAATTGACGGCTCCAAGTAGGTAATTCTGATAAATTTACGGAATAGAATTAACGGAATTTAATCTGTAAAATTGTAATGTTATTTCTGAGCAAGTTTTGTGCTACAGTGTTTTAGTTTATTTAAATTGTTTATTGGTTTAAATGTTGGTTTATGTTATTGTTGGCGATTTTCATTTAAATTTCGATAATTGTTATTATTTATAATTATTTGTAAATATTGTTTAATTATTCATGAAAAGAAAGCCGGTGAAGCTGGGTGATTACATTTTAGAAATAAAGTATAAAAAAAAGTGTCCAAAAATAATAAATAATAAGTAAAATTCTATTAACAGAAAAATGCTATTAATTTCAAAAATTATAATAGTACAGGATTCTGGATTCAAAATAATATCTTGTTATCGCTGTTTTTTGAGTTGGCTTTATTTGATTTGTAATTTGGTAGCACGTTGAGCATATTAATATATAAGAAGTTAAAATTTTTTTGTAAAAAAAAAAATAAATAAATAAAAAAAAAAAGACATCATATCGTTTGAATGTAAAAAAATAAATAAATATTTGACTTATATTAACTTTTTCATTTGTCAGCATGGAACGCTTTGGCTACTTTTCAAATTATAATTTCATTTGTTGATTCACCAGATTATGATGCCAATGGGGAGGTCAAAATTTATAACAAATGTATTCATTATTTCTTTGTATTTCAATACCCCTAGTCACATTTTGGTGCTGTGATCACTTTGACGATAAAAATATGTAAACTTTGAAAATAATGCATTGGACTTTAATCGAAATTTTATTTTTAAGTATTATTATTTTTACGTTAGCATACATACATCCTATCTCCAACAGTTGTTTTATACCATTAATTGATATATCGTGTTTCATCATAGAAAATTTCAATTTTGGGCCTTTTTTAAGAAAAAATATTTGTATTTTGAGGAGCAGGCTGAAGATTATTTTCTATTTTGGTTATTGTCTTCTCTTTGTGATATTTCTATTAGAAGGAAAAATGCATCGTTGTCCTAACAAATTTCCTATTATGCTATATTTAAACTCAAAAAAATATTTTTGTTGATCAACAGTTAAACCAATCAAAATTTGCTAGGCTCAATAATGTTTCGTTGGTTAAGTATGATCTTATAGGAATTTTGTTTGGAAAACAGTGCTGTAATTTTTGGTGTAGCAAACAGCAAAAATGAAGACTACATATTAGGATTTCAAAAATTCCTTTTTAATCCATAACAAGAAGCAGTCATAAAACATATGAAAAATATAAGGATTTTTTTTTTTATTTTATGCTAAAAAAAACTACTATATAAAGCAGTGGTTCCCAAACTGTGGCCTAGGTGCTCCCGTCCACTTTCCATGGGCTCGGCAGTAGTTTCAGGAAAGGAATAAAAATTAAATGAAATAAAAATTAAAATACAGAAAATAGAATCTAAATAAATAAACTAGAAATCAGATTCTGGGCGGATATTTTATAGATATCATCGTCGCTTCCGCCAGTAATGTAAAATCTTTTGTAACGGAAACACAACCTAACTAAAACGTTTTCGAAACCTGGACACTGTATCATTTTGCACCCCTGTAAATTGCTTGATTGGTTGGATTTGTAGCCCCCACCCCCGATCATTTTTTGCATGCAAGGGATTAGAACCTGCATCTTTAAATTGCTAGGCAGAGTTTACAAGACAATATAATGAACTCCTCACAGTTTCCTTTTCTGTATTAATTGCGTTCAAGTCAGATATTGCTGATTACAGAGACGAGAGCGCCCCGACCCAAATGGCCGATTACTACCACTAAATTTTAATAGTATTTAAAGCAATATTTAATGACAGAATTTCTGAGAATTAATAAAGCAATTTTAATAGTATTTAAAGCAATATTTAATGACAGAATTTCTGAGAATTAATAAAGCAAAGAATGCTATAAAATTTAGTGGTAATAATCGGTCATTTGGGTCGGAAAGCTCTCATGCCTGTGATTACAAAAAATTGTAAACTTTATATCTATTGTGATAAAAATGAATACATATATACTCATTAATATTCAAATATATAGTCTTTTTCATTCGAAAAATTTTTAGGACTACCTTTGAAAAATCGGGTCAATCCAAACCCGACACAAAAGAGTTAAACCTAATCCGAAACCGACACGAAAGAGTCAAACCTAATCCGAAACCGACACGAAAGAGTCAAACCTAATCCGAAACCGACACAATAGAGTCAAACCTAATTTGAAACCGACACGAAAGAGTCAAACCTAATCCAAAACCGAAACATTTGAAGTCCATCCGACCCGTAACGAAAACAATTAGCGTCAATCCGACCAGAGTCGGGTAAAATCGCGTTACCCCGAGCCTTCATCACAGAAACTGATTATAAAACGTACTCTGTAAGCTAAAAAAGTTAGGAACCGCTGACCTAATGTGATTTAAGTTATAACCAAAGCATATGTCATCTGGTCGCAAAAACAGGTGGTAAAATTCTGACGATGGATCACTGTCAGTAATGTGAAAATCATTTCATTTCACTTTATCTTCCCATTGACATCATTCTGCAAGTTTGTAAACGGGTATTTCTTTTCAAAAGAAACATTTTGTTAATAATGCAGCACACACTTCTACCCACCACTATCATAATTTTCTGAAAAAAGAAATAAGTAGAGCTCAAATACTGTTTCTTTGAGAGCCATTGTAAATAATTTCAGAAAAAAAAAGGAGGGAAAAAAATCTCCTCAACATGTCTCAAAAATAAACCTTTTTATTGAATGTTACTTTCTTCAAGCTGCGTCACATTTTTTGTTATTTCTTCTTTATGTTGTTAATATTTGCCTTTCTGCTGTAGAATATTATTGTTTGGTATTGTTAGAAAAATGAAGAAATCGATTGTTTTAGATGTTTCGTTTGTTTGTAATAAAGAGGAATATTCCATGAATGTACATATGTAAAGTATTTGCTACGTAATGTAGCGATTGATAAATAAATATGTATAAAGTTTCTGTCTTTTATACTGAGTTGTTTTTGATTTCTATGAAATACTTATCAATTGCATCATGCGTACATAACAATTGAAAAAAAAAGAATGTTTGCATAAAAGAACTTTTTGTTTTTTACGAGGATAACACATCTTTAATAGCACAGTACACTTTTTAGATATCAAAAGTTATTGAATGTTACAAAAGTTATAAAGGGGACAGTTTACTTCAAAATTGGTCAAAAAATAGATAAAAAAAATTAAGTGAAAGCCTGTTTAATTGTGAATATTTTGATGCCTCATTTTTACATAACAATTAAAAAAAAAAGAATGTTTGCATAAAAGAACTTTTTCTTTTTTACGAGGATAACACATCTTTAATAGTATAGTACACTTTTAAGATATCAAAAGTTATTGAATGTTACAAAAGTTATTAAAGGGACAGTTTACCTCAAAATTGGTCAAAAAATAGATTTAAAAAAATTCAATGAAAGCCTGTTTAATTGTGAATATTTTGATGCCTTATTTTTACATAACAATTAAAAAAAAAGAATGTTTGCATAAAAGAACTTTTCCTTTTTTACGAGGATAACACATCTTTAATAGCACAGTACACTTTTAAGATATCAAAAGTTATTGAATGTTACAAAAGTTATTAAAGGGACAGTTTACCTCAAAATTGGTCAAAAAATAGATTAAAAAAAATTAAATGAAAGCCTGTTTAATTGTGAATATTTTGATGCCTCATTTTTACATAACAATTTAAAAAAAGAAAAGAATGTTTGCATAAAAGAACTTTTTCTTTTTTACGAGGATAACACATCTTTAATGGTACAGTACACTTTTAAGATATGAAAAGTTATTGAATATAACAAAAGTTATTAAGGGGACAGTTTACCTCAAAATTGGTCAAAAAATAGATAAAAAAAAAAAATAATAATAAATGAAAGCCTGTTTAATTGTGAATATTTTGATGCCTCATTTTTACATAACAATTAAAAAAAAAGGAATGTTTGCATAAAAGAACTTTTTCTTTTTTACGAGGATAACACATCTTTAGTAGTACAGTACACTTTTAAGATATGAAAAGTTATTAATTATAACAAAAGTTATTAAGGGGACAGTTTACCTCAAAATTGGTCAAAAAATAGATTAAAAAAAAAAAATAAATAAATGAAAGCCTGTTTAATTGTGAATATTTTGATGCCTCATTTTTACATAACAATTAAAAAAAAAAGAATGTTTGCATAAAAGAACTTTTTCTTTTTTACGAGGATAACACATCTTTAATGGTACAGTACACTTTTAAGATATGAAAAGTTATTGAATATAACAAAAGTTATTAAGGGGACAGTTTACCTCAAAATTGGTCAAAAAATAGATTAAAAAAAATAATAATAAATGAAAGCCTGTTTAATTGTGAATATTTTGATGCCTCATTTTTACATAACAATTAAAAAAAAAGGAATGTTTGCATAAAAGAACTTTTTCTTTTTTACGAGGATAACACATCTTTAGTAGTAAAGTACACTTTTAAGATATCAAAAGTTATTGAATGTTACAAAAGTTTTTAAAGGGACAGTTTACCTCAAAATTGGTCAAAAAATAGATTAAAAAAAATTAAATGAAAGCCTGTTTAATTGTGAATATTTTGATGCCTCATTTTTACATAACATTAAAAAAAAAAAGAATGTTTGCATAAAAGAACTTTTTCTTTTTTACGAGGATAACACATCTTTAATAGTACAGTACACTTTTAAGATATCAAAAGTTATTGAATGATACAAAAGTTATTAAGGGGACAGTTTACCTCAAAATTGGTCAAAAAATAGATTAAAAAAAAAATTAAATGAAAGCCTGTTTAATTGTGAATATTTTGATGCCTCGTTTTTACCCATACGGTAATTACAGTAGAGCCTCTTTTATCCGAAACTCTTTTAACCGAAACTCTCGATTAACCGAAATCCATATTTAAAGCGCTTTTTTTTTTTTTTTTTTTTTTTTTTTTTTTTTTTTTTTTTTTTTTAACTATCACATTTCTTGCGTGCAAAATCCATTTTTTAAACTTTTTTTTTTCTCTCTGTTAACTATCATATCTTTGTGTGGAAGCGATTCTTTCCGAACTACGAGTACATATAAATATTTTCTGTCCCCTTTCTTAGAGTTCCTTTGAATTTAACTTGAGCTCCTGTAAGCTGATTAGTGGAACGAAGAAAACGAACAAATTAGCAATTCTGAAACTTTTGAATGTTTTGCAAAAGGTTTGACATGGTTGGTGCAGCAGAAAGACTGTAATACTGGTAAACTAATAATATTAAAAAAAACTCTGTGATATAGCTTCAAAGCAAAGGCAATCAAAACAGCGACAAACAAAACATTTTTTCAAACCCTTGTGATATATGTCAAAGGTACTTAATTTCAAAATTAAAATTCAGGTAATTTATTTTTGTTTCTATTTTGCTATTGCTTTATTTTTGCCTTTGTTACCATAATAAGAAATATTGCATATATATTTCTCCTTAATCTTAAAATCGAAACCTTCTTGATTATCCGAAAATTTCGGTTTTCCGAAAGAGGGTTGTCCCCAATTACTTCAGATAATCGAGGTTCTACTGTATATCACGAGATATTGTAAATTTTGTTAATACGTTCAGCGCAATTACCCACACAAATTAAATATTTAAATGTCTTTTTCTCCATGTTCCTATTTTCTTCTTTTTTATGTTTTAAAAATGCTAAGACTTTTTTTTTTTTTTTTTTTTTGTATTTGAGATAGAGATTTAAAATTTTTCGTAAATGTTCTTTATTTTATATGTGATAAATCTGCGCATGGAATTAGCCTTCAGGTTTTTTGTTATTTTTAAAAAAATAAAAGTATATCAAGATGTGGTAGATTTAAGCGTTTCACTATATCAGTAAAAAGTATCAGTAAAAATATTATATTAAATGTAATGTTAGATGTATCTAAAAATTCATGCGCAAAATCTTTAAAAACTAGTATGTTGTGGCCACCACAAAACTTTCTTCTACATAAATCACGTCAATTAAATCATTTAAATAATACAAGAAATTACATCAATTTAGCAACAATTTTCAGTGCTTCAAATTCAAAGTATATCTGAATTTTAAGTTTGATGAAAATTCGTGTATTAGTTCTTGAGATTGAGCTGTAGGGGAAATTATAAAAAATGTAGCATAGCAGCGCCCCCTGTTGAGCGATTTGCACCAAAACATAAACAGCACTAATTCATATCAAGGTATACCGGAATCTGAAGTTTGATGAAAATCCATGCATTAGTTCTTGAGATAGAGCTATTGCGGAAATCGCAAAAATGCAGCATAGCAGCGCCACCTGATGAGCGATTTACACCAAAATGTATAAACCGCCAATTCCTGTCAAGGACTAACTGAATCTGAAATTTGAGGAAAATAGGTGCATTAGTTTTAGAGATTAAGCTATTGTAGAAATCTTGAAAAATGCTACGTGATGGATTAGTTCTGGAGATTTAGCTATTGTAGAAATGTTGAAAAGGGCTGCATAGCAGCGCCACCTGTTGAGCGATTTACACCAAAAGCTAATCAGTACCAATTTATATTAGGGACTAACTGAATATAAATTTTTATTATTCTGTTCAGTAGTTCTTGAGATAGAACGCCCACAAAATTTGTGTCACACACACACACACAGACATACTCACAGACAGACATTTTATAAAAACATGTTTTTCGGGTTCTCTGACTCCTAAAATGTGTAAATCCATCGAAAACTGGAATTCGAAAATTTTCATCAATCCAATATTTTCTTCTTGTAAAGATAGACTAAAGTGAAAAATATGGGCAAAAATATCAATTTTTAAAAAAGTAGTAGTGATTTAAAAATTTTCAAATTTTTCTAATTTTTCTTTAATTTTTTATTAAATATGCAGTTTTTTCATGCACTTTTAGTTGAACATTGAAATGCAGTAAGCTGACAATTTGAACCATATTTTTTAAAGTGATCAAAATTGTTGAAAAGCGTGTATTCCAATGCAAACTGCTTATTTTCAGATTCATTTTTAAATTCATTTTTGCTCTCAAACGCTTCAAACTGGGAAATTCTCTTATTCAAAAACTACATAATGTGCCGTGATACACGATTTTTTGATAAATGCAGAAAATAGTGAGAAAAATGCTGTCAAAGTCGGCGTTTTGAACCGAATTATCCGAAGTGGGAGATCTGGGAATGAGAAAATAACTGTTTAAAAATCAAATTCTAAATAATTGAGCGAAAAATGAAATCCCACTTGGCTCTTATACATCTCTTCAAAAATCACCTCAGCCAGTTTCCTGTTTTTAGTTTTAAAAATGAGTCTGAAAATGTCTCAGAAATTTTCGAGCTGTTGAGGGTGGAAAAATATTTTCTCGAATACACTCTTAAGGGTGTATTTAGGGGTGTGGGGAACTAAAATTTAAACAAAATTTGCATTCTATCAAAACTAAAATGTAAATATTTTAAAGAAATCGGAAATTGGGAGATGTTTTAAAAACATAAACAAACATAATCTATATACTATATTATGCTATCGTATGTGGCACAAAAATTGCGATTATTTGTTAATTGTTTAATGGCAACGCCCGAATGAAATGCATTTCATTGATTATTGAACAGTATTTAATGCATCCCCATACCTATAAGGGGGTTGTCATTGGGGGGGGGACCCTGTCGCCAAATGCCGCCAAGTTTGTTGCCAACTTAGCTGACCAAAAGGGACGCCAACTTGGCGATATCTCTAAAATTTCGCCAAATTCCTATAGACTTCCATTGTAAACCAGTAGAGTTTACTTGCTTACAGAAAATAAACAAATTGGGATATTTTAATGCAACGAAAACTAATATTAGCTTAAGGGATTACATTAATTCTAGTTAAGGGAGTCCAAGTAAATTAAATTATGAATAAAAGTAACATGATACAACGCTTAGCATGCTTTCCCAAACATAAATTTTAAGGGAGGCCAAACTCGTCATCACATGGTAAAGCTAAAATAATAAGATTCTACTTAGGAAAAGATTTAAGACATTATTCCTTAATATTTAATATTTAATAATGTAAATAATATTAATAATTTTTAACAGTTGAAAATTAAATATGAATAAGTTTTTCTTTGAGAGTTTAGTACCACACCTGTTGATATTTCAAACAGAAAATAAATCATTAAAATTTACAACAAAAACTTTCACTTTAAATCTCTTCAATTTAATTTTTGTTACTTAACATGTTCTTCCACTAAGTTCTTCAATTGTGTAAGTGGTCATAAAGAAAAAAAAAACATTTTCCACTTTTTGTGCGATAAGTCGAGCCTGCACTCACAGAATCGCGTAGATCCTCCCTCGGCATAACCTGATACGGGTATTTTTTTACCCCTCTCGCTGCGTATTTTTTTTTTTTTTTTTACAAATAGATTTAAAAATTGCGCATTTATTTTATTGCATATTTCAAATCTACATATATTTTACAGTTAGAATACTTTTTTTTTTTTTTTTTTTTTTTTGTAAAAGATTTTTTTTTTTTAAATATAGAATTAGGTCATAAAAAAAAAAGATCGTTGAAATCGTGGGTTTCGCAAGTTTTCGTACATTTACGTTGCCCGTGGAAATCGCGGGATGCGCAGCGACAGGGTTAAAATTTTTTTTTCAATCAAATATGATCCTATTCATTCACCGTTTATGTGCTGAATTATGAATTCATGAAAATTTTATCTTCTAAAGCATTTTTCGCGAATTGTTTAAACTACATTAGAAGATTTACAAAATCATTTAATAAATTTTAGAAGGATTGGATGATTTACAAGGACTAATTAAATTTGAATTTATAGGGATTTTGTGCAATATTTATAACCCCACTCAAATCTTTTATTTTAAATATTTTTCTCAGCATTTTGTAGAATTAGGAATGGTAAAAATATAATGTTATTTCAATAGAAATATTTCTGAACTGAAAATCCCCCCCCCCCCTTTCCAACACCAAGAAAGCTGAAAAGATGCAAAGGCAAAAGAAATCATACTTTGAAAAATATTTTTGTTTTGTGTAACCCATAATGCTTTTGGAACAAGATAAAGTAATGTATCTATAACTCATTCTAAACTGTATTACAACTAATTGGTGCATTAAATAAATTTTATAACAATTTATTTTAATGGTACTTATAAGTACCGTCAGTAGATAAAGGGCTAAAGAAACCACCAAAACATTTCATTTCTACCAAAAATCTTCCAGTCTTAAAGGGTTAACGGCATTTATTAAGCCTTAAATGCCTGATTTTCCAAAAATCATTATAATAATGTCTTTCGGCTTTCATTTTAAAAATAAATCATGGGGAAAATACTTAAAAAAATCATATTTTGTTTCAAGTATAGTTTACGGCTAAAAAACAGTTTGTTACTAATCGGCAATACTGGTGTTTAATTGAAAAAATAATTTCCCTTGATAAAATTCTATAATATTAAACACACAAGAATTTTAGGAACTATAATAAGAAATAAATTTTACTTGCTCACTGCAGAACAAAATAGGGTATTTCGCAAGCTTCCAAACAAAACAAAAAGAACAAGTAGCAACATTTGAAAAAATAAATTTATCTTTATTCTTAAGCAGCACAAGTGTTGCCATCTAAATGTTGAAAATCGATTTAATAATATTTTCAGAATGTATTTTATTGGCAACATTAGGAATTATAGCATCAATATTATTCTAATAATATTTTAGAGCCTAAATTGGGTATGTTGCCGAAAAGCAACACCAGGCATTTAAGGGTGTATTCCGATCCTAACTGCTTATTTTCTGATTCATTTTAAAATTCATTTTTGCTCTCAAACGCATCAAACTTGGAAATTCTCTTATTTAGAAACTATATAATGTGCCGTGCTTCTTAATTTTTTGATAAATGCAGAAAATACTGTAAAAAACGCTGTCAAAGTTGGCATTTTGAACCGAATTTTCCGAAGCGGGCGATCTGGGAATGAAAAAAATGGTCATTCTGAGAAAATAATTGTTTAAAAATCAAATTCTAATTAATTGAGCTGAAAATGAAATCACACGGCATGTTAAACATGTCTTCAGAAATCTCCACAGCAAGTTTCATGTTTTTACTTTTAAAAATGAGTCTGAAAATGTCTCAGAAAATTTCGAGCTGTTGAGGGTGGAAAAATATTTTTTTCGAATACACCCTTAAGGGTTAATAAGCTACAGTACCTCCAAACAAATATAGAGTCAATCGTATGTGCTTCAGCAATATGTCTAGGAATTTTATAAGCATCGGTTTTAATCCACAAGTCAATGATAACCAAGTTTCTTCTTTCTAATCTCTTTCACGAGACTGTATATTTAAACCATCATAGGGCCATAAAGCATAAGATTTACCATTAGATTCAATTAAATATGCTTCGGCAGAATTGCCATTAATAGATTTAATGGCAGTAATTCTGTCGTTGATGAGTCTATCATAATCTAGATTAAATTGATAGGAAAGAAAGAAGCAAGTTCGGTTTTTTTTATCGATTATATGCCAGCGACAAATGTGAACGAATATTTAGTGTAACTGGTAATCAGAAAATTAATCATAAAACATTGATAATTTGATAGAAACAGGGCCGATCATAACTTAATTGGTATTATGATGCGTAGTTGTGATTTTACGCCTTCACCTAATAAAAAATGAATAACAGAAACAGGGCCGCCCGGCCCCAGACTTGTAGCGGTTTTGCAAAATGAAGGCAAAACTTTCAAATCGGCCGGGCCAGCGGAATACACACACACATATATAATATATATATCTATATATGTATAAACTTTCTGTTACAATTATACCATTGAAACTAATATATATATATATATACTAGGGGGCTCTGCCCCCTACGAGCTACGCTCGCCAACCCCCGTTCAGGCACACCAAAATCCAAAAAGCACGCTAATTTGATAGGCTTAAAAAATATTGAATTAAAAAATAATAATAATACTAAAAAAAACAGTAGTGATATCTCTGTAAACGGGTTTCTTTTCGTTTTCCTTGGATTGGGGATTTTTAAGACCAAATCTGCTGCTGTTAAGAGATACAATGGCTGTTTTCGTATTTAATTAAAAAAATTTGTTAAACATTTGAAAATAAGCTAATGTAAAATGAATTAAGTAAACAGTGTCATTGTCCCCCTGTATTTTTTACCAGCGCTATAAGACAGTTCTTTTAAATAATTCATTTTAACTGTATCGTTTTAAATCTGACGTAATTTACACCAAAGTTTTATTTCTCTTATTAATATTCACGTGAAAATACTTTTGTTGTTAGAAGGAAATATTATTTGCGCTGTCTTCGAATTCACGATAGTAGTTGAAAAGATTATCTCAAAATATCAAATAAATGTCTCGTGCACCACTTTTTGAAAATAAAAATCTTTCACATACACTTTGACCAGTAAACTCTGTCTAAGGCGAAGTCGATCGGGACCGAGGAAATTTTCCGTAGTAGACAATATTCCGTCTTAGACAAATTTTACTTTATGTCTATGGATTCGCAGGGACTTGAAAATCTTTCCGAGTTAGACAGGTTTCCGTCTTACACAGAGTACGCCTTACAGAGAGTTTACTGTAATTGTTTTAACAATTGAATAGCACACAATGCTTAGCAAAATATAATCAAAATTTCATTAGTTCAGCCAATGTGAATAAAAAAAAAAAAAATGAGTGTAAATATATTTTATTCTTCCCATTTAGTACTGTGATCCTACTTTGCCAACGATTGAAAAAAAAGTTTTATCTGTTTCGTTTGCAAGGCTGACTCAGAAGATCTGGATATTTTCAATTCATCGCAGACAGGATGAAAACATTATAATTTGCCGTTCTATGAGATTTTTTTGTTGTTGATGTTTATTACTGATTTCTAAAGGCGACAACTTGGACTTAGTATACACTAAGAGTATTTATCATCATTCATTATTACTGTTTCTGAGTTGATATTTAATGATTATGACATTACGAAAAGGTATGTATATTATTTTTTTAATTGTATTTAAGCATTTTTTTACGGTTTATAATTTAAAAATTTCGAGACTGAGTAATATGAAAAAAATTAATTGCAGACATTGTGCATCTGTTATTAAATTTCCTTATATTTTAAACGCATTTTCTACGTTTTTGATACACTTAATTTTTGGCACTAAAAAATAAAACGTCATATTAAAGCATTGAAATAAAATCTTTTTATGCCTGTTTTGAAGTTTATCGATAAGGCTGCTTTAGTATATTTTTTAAAAAGTTTATATTTATTACATAATGTAGGACTGAATATTTTATTAAAGAGAATAACTACCTCTTTACATTAAAATGTTTTTCAAACAATAAGAACATTTCATATCAAGTCATTTACTTTATTTTTATTAAAATTCATACAGATACAAATAAATGTAACGTGTTTATTTTTATATTTAATTTTTTCTATTTTAATGTGTTTATTTTTATATTTAATTTTTTCTATTTTCTAGGCCAATCTTTTCCTATAAAATATATAAAATCTATTTTGCTCCGCTGCTAATTTTGCTCTTTTGCTAATCTGCTATGCTTTATATATCTACAGGAATAAAAAAATTAAATTAAATATGGCTTACCGAACCGTTTCATTAATAAGTACTGTATTAATTCCATTTTTCAGCAATAATGGTCGAAAATTAGAAATCATGATTAAGTTAAGGAATATGTTTAAAAGAAAAGTATGTACATATTCCAGAGAACTTAAAATTTAGACTCCATGATCATATTAAAAGAAAGACAAATCACAGCAGATAAAAAAAAAAAAAAAAAAAAAAAAAAAAAATACACATTTTTAATATTTAAATCATGCTTAGAACTAACTCATTTAAAAAAGATGCGAGTTTATAAACATTGTCTTGTAAGTGAACAAATTACAAATATTTTATAACATTTTTATAACAATATTTTATAACAATAACATTTTTACATTGCTATTTTTGGGACTTTGCAAAAATAGCAATAATTCACGGAAAAAGTACGGTAAAAAAGATAGGAATTTATATTTAAAACAAAAACTAAAATGAAAACAAGCATTGTTAAACATATAACATCCACCTATTAAATAGTTATTTTGGATAGATGTGCCCAAAGCGATATAAGTAAGCATCCTATCTTAAATGGGAGAGGTATCCGCAAGATTAAAGGCGAGGTCACGTCAATCAAGGTCATACGCCACCTAGCGGACGGAGTGAACTACAAGAGGATTATTAACTTCTTTCCCCTTTATGGATGATCTACAAGTTCGATATCTATGAAATAACTATGCGCACGCGCAGCCCTGATTTTATTCGTTTGTCGTCTGCAGTACTTAATTATTGGAAGTATAGATATAATTCGATTTATTTAATTTATTAATTGAAGTTAGTTATTTAAACAAAATGAGTTCTTTTAAGAACTTATATTATTTGGGAAAATGCCACGTCGGCGTTTTAATTATTGCAGTTTTCAAAACTGCAAAAATAACTCTCTATATGAGAGAACTCAGTTTTTTTCGCTTCTCAAAAGAGAAAAACAGGTTAGTTTTGTGTTTTATTATAATTTATAAAAAAGTTAAAATATTATTTAATGTATATTATTAAATGTCAGTGATTTTAATACGTTCTATTTGAATTATGTTTTTGTAATTCAATGAACAAGGACATATAAAAATTAGTTAATGTATGTTAAGATAGAATTTTACAGCAGCGTTTTTAATTCAATTCCTGATAAGATAAAGTTATAAAAATTACATAAACATGTGTATTTCCAATGAGAATTAAACGTTTCATTACGCTTAGAGTTTAAGTATAAATTATTTAAGTAATTTTAAGGCATATTTTTTATTTACCGGGCGCAGGCGATAATTTGCCAAATATTCTCTTGATCGAATTGTATTTATAATATTTAAAATAGAAGCATTTCATTCATTCCATTTAAAACTCATTTAATTTTACATTAGGATCCACTTTAATTTAAAATGCAAGCAGTAATTCTTGTACTATTAAACCAGCAATAATTGATTATTTATAGTTTTAAATATTTTGAGAATTTTAGACAAAAAATTCCTAAAATCGACAAATTACTTTTTTTTTTAAATTTAGAAATATGTCGGTCATTGTGTCATATCCGGGAAAAATAGTTTTCATGGGATACCTGCACTTCGCACAGGTGAATAACATTGCAGAAGGCATTCAAAGTATAGAAGAAACTTCAAAAATTGGAATAAAATATAAAATATTTACAAATAGTACGTGGTATGCTCAATTAAACATTTATTTATCTTACACCGGTTATTCGCAGGGGGTCATCGCCAATGGTAAAATGGATAACTTTCCGTAATCGGGCCGATAGCCATGATTGGCGTCAAATGAGAAAACAGTATACAATTGTGACTGTATAAAAGTTAAATAATGGTTAGAAAATGAAGGTAACTTTTATCGAAATAACCCAATTGCGGAACATTCTCCAAATTTGAAAAAGGCTTATGAAACACACAACAATCGCCAATAACTGAAAACTATAGACTAATAATAAGGTCGACGTAGCAGTTGTTGGTCGGTAGCCAATAATTTCAAATTTCCCTTTTAATTTTGTCCTGTTTCAAATTTTTTTTTTTTTTTTCAATCTGGCTTTTGCAAAAGAGTCGGAATAAGTAGTAGAAAAAAAGGGCTGCGGACGACGGAGATGGGCCAATTGAGCGTATTAAAATCACTGACATTTAATAATATATATTAAATAATATTTTAACTTTTTTATAAAAAAAATTATAGGGCTGAAAATCACGTTTAAGATGCTTAAAGGTTTTAAATATTTCTCTTTTGCAATTTTCCAAACAGCTGGTATAGTTTAGAAATCGTAGTTTGTTACATAACTTACTCAATTGTTGTACTTGCATGTACAGTTGTAACAACCATAAAGAATGTTTAAGGATTTATCAGCTACGTTTAGATAAGGTAAAATTAATTTCCTAATTTATAATCAAGTTGTAAAAATACTAAAATGTTGTATTGTTACTAGAAACACATCCATGTACATAATTTTTATTTTTCTAGCATATCTGGGAGGGAAAAATCGATTAAATCTTTTTATCTTTTCATATATATCAACAGGGTTAGATTAAATAAACAGTGTAAAAAAGTACTTTTATGTTAGCCGGCCGCAGCTCACAAACCGTCAAATATTTTCCACATCACCAGCGTTTATGTTGCATTCATTTCATTCAAAATATAAAATCATCATTTTAAAAATATACTCGTCATTTGAAAAACATAACTTCATTTAAAATACATACATACTGGTATATTACATCAATTTAAACACATGATTTTCGCTCATTATATTTAAAATACATTTTTTTTTTCTAATAAATAATAACATAAACCCAAGATTGGCAAGTTTCTTCCAATGTGGAAAAAAACCGGGAAAAAACCATGGAATTAAAAGTTACGCCTATAACTTTTATTAACAAAAATGGTTTTCTTTCAGCCTGAATAGCTTGCATAAAATTCAGGTCTGTTTGAAGATATTTACAGTTTAAGAGTTATAGGCGGAAAAGCAGACAAAGCCATTTTAGAGAATACCTGTTAAAATTTTAATCGTGAATTTCAAATATTTACTCACTCATGGAAGATTAACCTTGTTTACCAGATTTATTGCAAAATATTTTTGTTACAGCTTGTTTTGATAAAAATATATGTACTTAAAAAATAGTTGCGATGTCAGTTTAGTTTCGGGGCAAAAGGCAATACTGTTTACGTAGCATTAGTGCTTTTTCTCCCGAAATTAAAATGACATTGCGATTTTTTTTAATACACATATTTTCATCAAAACAAACTGTAACAAAAATATTTTGCAATAAATCTGGTAAATAAGGTTCATCTTCCATGAGTGAGTAAATATTTGAAATTCATGATTAAAATTTTAAAGGTATTCTCTAAAATAGCTTTGTCTGCTTTTCCGCCTATAACTCTTAAATTGTAAATATCTTCAAATAGACCTGCGCACGAGATGCGCAGATGGTAGATATTCTGTCATATATGACGTCATACAAAAAACCCCGCGTATTTGCGTTATTCACTCCATCCACAAGATGGCGCAGCTGTGTCAATTTACGACAGATTCCAGCATTAACTTTGTACGCTTACTTATAGCGCTTTGGATGTGCCAGTAATGGACACCCCTTGATGTTTTTTGTTCATACAAAAATAACTAATAGATATTTAGCTTTAATTAATTTTTTTATAATTCCCCCTTGCATGTTTTATAAAACTGGGTTACGTTGACACTTTTAATCAAACCAATCAGGAAGCAGAAAATAATGTTTCAAAGTTTCACTGTTTTTCTGTGGAAATCTTAATGAAGAGGCTAAGAGCTGGCTTCGTTTAATTAATTTATATATTATTTATTTTCTTGTAAAATTTGAATATTTTTGTTTGAGTAGCAATAAAAAACTTAGAATTTTACATACTAAAGGCCATTTATAAAATTTCATTTATTTTTAAGGTTTTAAGAGGGAGGTGTCCATTACTGCGATGCGATGGTTAATTAGTCATTTTCCGATAATGGACACCCCATGTAGACACTGCTAAAAATGCAATTTCAATAATGTTTATAGTGCATAAAATATTTTGGCTTAACTGCAAAGCTAAATAATCAAATTTAATTTTCAAATTATACTTACCAAAATGTAATAACACCAAAACTTTTATAAATAGCTGCTTTTAAGTTATTTTATGTAACTAATAAAATTTCAATATCTAATTCTTTTTTTTTTTTTTTATGTATATGTACCTTGCATATTTTATAATTTGGTAATTAAACCAGCCAGGAAGCAGAAAATATTGTTTAATAGCGCAGTCAAAGAGGGGCTCATAGGGCTTAATTCCTCTCCGTTTAAATAAAAACAATTAAGTTACAGAAGCTATTAAAAATCTGTTTTCTGTCTTAAATGTTTCCTTATTAACCTCTGACGAAAAAAAAAAAGTAATATTAAAGTTATAGATAATATTCATGAAACTAGTAAATCTGCAGATCAGTGGCGTCAAACATCAGTTCACAGTTTTATTTTGAAATTATTTTATTTAGTATTTAAAATATTTAACTCATAATATCATTTCTTTCATATTTGTAATATTAATTATTATAAATGATATATCAGGTAGTCTCTGAAATATTTATATTCCTTATAATTGTTTAAAAAAGTGAGACAAAACTAAACACTAATAATATTCCAAAACATTTTTTTAATTATCTTTTTAAATCCCCCACTGTTTCAATAATTTGATAGCCGTAATTACCTATTTAGTATTTTAAACTATCCATCTAAAATAATTAAAACATCGATCTTCTGATAATTAAAATAATGGATGTAAACAATAAATGATTATCACAAATACTTATTAATTACTGGTATCCATTAACTGGTATCCATGGTAATTACTGGTAATTTATTTGAAAATAACTATTTTGTTTCATTAGTGTGTATTCATTAAATTCTGGCCCTAAATACAGTTATAAAAGCAATTATATTTATTACTTTATATGGAGTATCCATTACTGGGCATTTGAGTGTTTTGGTATATTTCTGTTATTTAAAATTAAATTCTGATTCATATTGGGAAATGGGACTATAAGAATGGTTAAATATTGTTGATAGGTTAATATAATATTGAAAAAACTGGAATATAATAATTATAACTATTAATAAAAAAATTATTTTAAAAGAAATTCCTTAAGGGTGTCCATTACTGGCACATCTACCCTATAAAACTCTAAAAGGAATACCTTTATAGGGCATGCAATAAAAGCAAACACAAAGGATAAGATTGGAATAAAATATATAATTTATTTCTGTCAGTAATCTAATTTAAATTCACGTGTAACTTTAACTGATTTTCCCCTTAAAAGTTCAATTAATGTTTCAAACGATGAATTAAATAAATATTGCTAACAAAGTATTTTATTCCAATCTTTACCACGCTTCTGTCTATTTTCATTGTATGCTGTAAAATATATGATTATTTTAAAAGCAAAAAAAAAAAAAAAAAAAAATTTGATTCCATAAAAAATGAACATTCACTCCTATGAAAGAGTGACTATTCACTACTACCAGGGGTGATAAACCGCACTCCTTTTCCAAGAGTGAATAGTCACTCATCCGAAAGAGTGGTTATCCACCCCTGTTTAGAGTGAATATTCACTTCCCAGGAGTGACTATTCACTCTTTCATGGAGTCAGAAATTTCACTTTTGCTCAGAGTGAATAGTCACTCTAAAGAGGTTGGGCATATTTTGACTCTACGATAGAGTGACTATTCACTACGGAGGAGTGAATAGTCACTCCTTTTTATTTAGAGTGTTGTTCAGAAACTATGTAATCGAGATATTTTTTCCGTTTTTTTTTTTTTTTTTTTTTTTTTGCAAACGCAATAGGTCTTTCAGAAAATAGTGTCAAAGTTCACGTTTTGAACAGAAGTTCCCGAAGAAAGCAAAAAAAAAAAAAAAAAAAAAAAAAAAAAAAAAAAAAAAAAAAAACAGTCCGTGAAGGGTGAAAATCGTGTTTGTCACGTGATCAAAATCGCTTATAACTCAATAGGTAATTGATTGATCAAAAAATGAAAAAACAGTTCATTTCCAAATCGCTTCCATGGCCAGACTTTCCAATTTTATATCTTTCTGCTAAAAAATGAATTTGTAAATGTGTCAAAACATTTTGCGCTTGTTGAGCAGAGCAGTTAAGAACAGCCTTAAATAACGGTACGAATAGTATATTAGGTTAGTTACCAGTGGGCACGAATTTTTCGGACAGCCCAGTATATGCAAGTGGTCTCGACAGTGTTGAATTCAGATGGTGGCCCGGGGGGAACGTCCCCCCCCCTGGAAGATTTGAGATTTTGTGTTTTTAATGGTCAAAAAGTGCAATTCTCCCCCCCCCCCCCCGGAACCACAGATATCTCTCCCGGAGAAAAGTGTCTCAATTCAACACTGGGTCTCGAACAAGCTATTTGGGACGTTCATTGAGTGTACAGTCAAACCAATGAAAACCTGCTTATAACGGAATCCCTTTCATTGTCTAAAAGGAAGGAATGCAATTATACCTGCTAAATCTGAAAACTTACAACTACGAAATTTTTCGCTGACACGTTGAGATTAAGTTAGCAGGTCTTTAAAAATACAAATCTTAAAAATATACGATTTAAAGTGATCAAATATTTTACTTACAAAACAATAATTCGCTTACGCAAAACATCGAGGATATTATAATGGGGGTATAAAATTAAAAACCGCTTGTCCATATTCATATGATACTCTATGTGCAAATTCGAAGAAATTATTTTAATTGATAATAAAGAAGGTATGCTAATAAAACTTGTTTCTGCTAATTTTAAATGTGTGCCAATCTCTTTAAAAGTACTCCTATCGCCATCTACTGACCGCTCTGTGAAACATTCGGGCGAATTAAGAAATATTTTTTTTTTTTCTTCGCCCTTGAGAGAGATAAATGGAAGATAAGCTATTTTATATTCGAAATTCGAAACTGACGACTGTGGTTAAGAGGGTTCGGATAATTTTTTTTTTTCATAAATATTGTTTGCTCATTTTTTTTCTTGCATCATATGTTTATTTTCAAATGTAAATCTTCAAAAATATTTAAAACTTATTTTCTTACATTAAAAATTCCGAAATTATGCAAAAAAACCTGATATATGTTCCCAAAGAATAACGCTTAATGGATATCTTTTTTTTAATTTTTTGAATCCAGAAAAGAATAAATATTTTTTTTCAATATTTACAAAACTATTTATTGAAAAATAATAATGCATTTTTAAATGGAAAAAAGTCATCTGTTATGAAACTTTTATTTCAAGAATCACATTATCAAAATTTCCTCTGAAAACAAATATCCTGAAAGCAATTTAATCTGTACATAACTGTAAATAATTATACGAAACTTCATAAATTTATCTATAAAAGAAATTTGAATATTTCAATTTAACGCTAGAACCGCGAAGAAGGGTCAGTTTGAACCGTATTACAGGAATAAATGTTGATTCGAGTTAGCAGGGCCGAAACTAGCTTTTTTTTTCACCCGGAGCAAACATGGGTTGGATTTTGATCACGTGACAAACACGTTTTTCGCCCTTTACGGACTGGTTTTTCAGCTTTCTTCGGAAACTTCGGTTCAAAACGTCAACTTTGACACTATTTTCTGAAAAATCTATTGTGTTTGCAAAAAAACCCGAAAAAAATAGCTCGATTACATAGTTTCTGAACAACAACATCTGCTAGTTTCATGCATTTCCGAACAAAAATAAATTAAAACTTATGTCAGAAAGTCGCCCTTTTGGATTTGAAAACACCCTTAAGACAAGATTCCATTATAGACAGATTTCATTTCCTTAGACTTTACTGTTGTTGTAGTATGACAAATTATTACAATTGAGATTTACTGTAGGCATAACAATGAATTCCAGTACCGTAAAATAGCTACCGGTACAATCTACACCAGTTTTGTGGAACTGTCACTTATACTTCTCTTCTTATTTATAGAGTGATATGTCTAGATACTTTCATGAACCCATTGCTAGTTTTCAAAATTATGTGTGACTCACAACACCACCAACAAAATTATTAAATTTTTACTTTTTATTTTGTGAATTTTTGTCCGCTTAGTTTTTATTGTCCCAGGCAGTCACCTGACCTCCCCCATTATAAGACCAGATATGGATGTAAAAAAAAAAAAAAAAAAAAAAAAAAAAAAAAGAAAAATACTTTTAGCTAGAAAATACTTTTTACTCAAATTTTACACACACACATATACATAGCGCATAAAACGACAAACCAAATCTTCATCTGCGTCTCCCTTCGCCTTCAGTTGTGGTGTCCGTGGCACATGCCCTCTCTGCCCCCCCTCCCCCCCGCCCCTTAGTTTCGGCTCTGCGAACTATAAATTGCTTCTTTTAACCCTTTATATCCTGAATTTCGAATAAAAAAATTGATTCACCTGAATAATTATTTACGTTAATGTCTAAGATATCCAGAACAACATATATATAATAATAATAATTTAATTTTTAGATAATTTTTTTAATTAAAACTGATTAAGGGGACCTTCTACATTAGGAGACCAAAAAAAAAAAGCACTTTTTTACGATTTTTTTTTTTTTTTTTTTTTTTTTTTTGTAAGAAAACTGCATTATTGATCTTTTTGAAATTTTAACAGTTTATTGTACATATCTTAAGCTATATACAAGAATTTTTTCTATTAGATTGCTTCAACTCTAAGTTATAAACAAATATGTTCAACTGCTTTGGAAAATTTCGTCTGGACGGTGGGCATGATAGCGCCTTGTAGAATTATCTGAAACGCAAAAATACATTTTTTTCGTAAACTTCGTGAGTATAGCTTCTAATTAAATTGAAGGAACCCACAAATTTATTTAAAAAAATTTATGTAATGGCTGATAAAAAAAAAAAAAAAATTATTGTTAAAAAAATTCATTTTTATTTGTTAAGAACTTTTTTAAAATAATTTTAGTAAAAGCTTTAATTCATATCGAAGGCAATTAAATAAACTTTAATTAAAAAAAAATCAAGATGATCCATTGAGCAGTTTTTTTTTTTTTTTTTTTTTTTTTAAATCTTGCCCACCGTGTCAAAAAATGGGGTTGAACATATTTGTTTATAACTTAGAGTAGAAGCAACAAAATCTAATTTTTAAAAAATTCTTGTGTATACCTTGAGATATGTACAATAAACAGTTAAAATTTCAAAAAAATCCATCATGCAGTTTTCTTACAAAAAAATCATAAAAAAGTGCTTTTTTTTAATCTCCTAATGTAGAAGATCCCCTTAATAAACACAAGCTAAAATTAATACTAATTAAGAATACCTATTATGTTTTGCCATATTTTAAGTTTTTAAATCTTTACGTTGCAAAACAAAGTAAATAGTAAAGAGTATCAATATGACGAATGGGAGAATACTAGTTCCCCCAGCAGACATGCAAACAGCAAATGTCGAGAGTAATCCTTTCTCTGAAGAAGTTACTGCCCGACCTGTTTTCTTTCTTTCAAAGAAAATACTTTTGAGTGGTATTTTGTTATTAACAATGAATAAAAAGTCATTTCTGGGCAGAGTAGCTATCTGTCCACTTTGCCCGAAATGACGCTATTACAAAAACTGTGGCCTAGCATCTAATCTACAGGACTTAGCGTAGAGGTCTGCACGGGCCGGAATTTCCAGGCCCGGGCCCGGCCCGGTGTAAAAATTGAAAGTTCGGCCCGAGCCCGGCCCGGCCCGTTTGCATTTTTATAGTTCTCGGCCCGGCCCCACACAATTTCTACAAAAAAAATCTGTTTTTTCTCAACATACAATTAAGATTCTTTTAATGAATACTATATACATATTTATGGGAACATTTTACAGTATATTTTAGATTACTATGATGTTCGCAAAATAGAAAACACACAATAGTAAACATTAACGATTACTTACAGTGTTTTAGTCATCGTGTATCTACAGACATTTCAAAATTCAAATAACGATTCTTTAAAAGATTAATGTAGTTCAGAATAAAAGATTAAAAACATGATAACGTTTGAAGCTGCATAATAAAAAGTAGATTTGTGAAAATATTTTTCTCATTTTTAAGGCTTTTCTCAAATCCAAAGGAGCTGCATTTCGACACATTTATGAATTCATTTCTTTTCGGAAACGCGTAGGATTGGCAGGTATTCTTATTGAGAAGCTATGTAAATGTCGGTTTTTTTTCATAGTTAAAAGCAATATATCTTTCTGAAAATACTACCAAAGTTAGCGTTTTGAATCGAATTTCCGGAAGCGATAGCACAGGAAAGGAGAAGAACGTACAGTCACGTGACAAGAATCTCTGTTATCTCTGTAAGTAATTTATCAAATATGGAAAAAGCTATTCGTTTCCAAATGTCTTCAATAGTGCGGCCTGTCAATTTTATGCCTTTATAGTTAAAAATGAGTCAGGAAATGTGTCTGAAAGTTTCGCATTATTGAGCAGTGAATATGAGAACCACCTTAAGGTATATTTCCAAAGATACTGTTAAGAGAAGTTCATTATCACTACTAATACTACAAAACATAATGTCTGTCCTACATATCCTGAGATCGATTAAGACCAGTTCCGTCCCAGCACGAGTCTGCTGAAAAAAAAATTAAACTCGGAATCAGACATCTTGTAACTGTACGATGCCGATCTCTTCGACGGACATGTTACATTTCTGTATTGATGCTGTTAAACTCGCATCGGCTCGTGACGCACGTTTATACGTCTCGTAAAAATCATTTTTATTAAAAATGGCTCGTATTTTATCTGCTTCGCTTGAATTCTTATATCGGGCCAATAGGCCCGATTAATTTTTTTATCGGCCCGGCCCTGCATGACCGTTCAATCTTTTCGCCGGCCCGGCCCGTTTATTTTGTCTGTCGGCCCGGCCCGTTGAAAAATTGTCCTGATTCTGCCGGCCCTGCTCGGCCCGTTTGAAAATTCGCCTTCACTCCGCCGGCCCGGCTCGCGGGCCGGGCCTGGTACGGACCTCGGGCCAAGCCCGGGCAGGTGCAGACCTCTAACTTAGCGGTTTCAAACACACATCGACACATCATTTAAAAGGTTTTACCATACTGATCAAACAACATAAGAGCAAATAATTATTACACTGCATATTATTTAGCCATAATCAAGCAATTAAAAAAAAAAAAAATGAAATGAGTTAAAAACGAGAAAAATGTAGCCTCCCGCTTCAAGATATGTACAATAAACTATTAAAATTTCAAAAAGGTCCATCATGCAGTTTTTGTGCAAAAAATCATAAAAAAGTGCTTTTTTTTAACCATTTGGAAAAATGGCTATTGTCCTCGTCAGGGTAGGAAATCAAAAGCATATCTGAAGCTTTTTATTGGTCTAATCCGCATTTTATTCGTTTTCTGATTGGTCTATACAGTAATCTGTATTTCCCTTTACTTTCAACAGAGATGGATACTTCTGTTACCACTATGACAAAAAAGTAATAAAAACTACAAAAAAAAAAAATAATAAAAATAATAATAATAATAATAACTCAGAAACAAATCGAGATACAGCTTTCAAATAAATTGCATTTAAAAATACATTTTTTTCTCTATACGACGGTACAAAAAGTAATACAGTAAAATCCGTCTAAGGTCTGTATCTATCTGTGTGTAAGCCGGAAGTCTGTCTACCGCGGAAAGATTTTCAAGTCCCGGCGTATCCATAGAAAATAACATTAATATGTTCTCCATAAGCCGGAATCTGTCTGACGTGGAAACGGAAAGGTTTTTAAGGTCCCGACGAAAACCAATTTTTGCATAAGACGGAAAAAAGGATATTTTAAAATGAAAAGTATTCGGTATATGTAACTTTAAAACTGATAGATAGATTAAATACATATAAATAAATAGATATAAAAACAAATATAAATAAAAACATGCGTTTACGCATTCATTTGTTTACAGAGAGATAATTTTAATTATGAAATTTTGCATTTTTGCGAATTTAATGAAAAGGAAAATACGCAGTATGTATTTGTTCAGTCTACAACACTTTCTTTTTATTTACAATTTTTTACACAAATAAATTTCTGTTTTTCTACGGTATATAAATTTAAAGTATGGGTTTTTATTTTTTTCCATACCCTTATAATAAAATAAAATAATAAAATAAAATAAAATTACTGCTGTTATTCTAACTGTAAATATAAGACTACGAGATTTTAGAAAAGTCATACATTTAAAATTTTAAAAGCAAATTTTTAAAAATCATATATATTTTTTAATTATTAGGATAATTGAAAAGTATAAAATAGTATAAGTATTGTTTAATTATACGTACCGTATTTTAATCCATTTCGCTGAGAAAAATAGAAGGGTTTTTTTTTTGTGTGTAAAAAACTGTAAACAATTGTAAATAAAAGGAAAATATGGATTGAAGAAATAAAAATACGCACATTTTTGCTTTTTATACTTTTCATTAAATTCATAAAATGGAAAATTTCATACTTAAAACTCTCTCTGTGTGTAAAAAAAAAAAATAAAAATAAAGAAATAAAAATAAAGAAATAAAAAAGTAAAGAAATGCACAAACAAAATCATGTTTTATTTTTTTTTTAATTATTTGTCAGAAATTAAAAAAGAATATACTAAAAAATATTTCCCTTTAAAGAACGGTACTGAAGATTACAAACATAAACAATCTTTCTTTTAAAATCGATTTCCACAAGGCGGAATTTTGTCTACGGCGGAAAACTTTTTCGGTCGTTTACGATTACGTCTTAGACAGATTTTACTGTATTGTGGGATGTTTAGAAGTTTAAGAATGAAATTTCATTTAAAATTGGTCGTCAGATTTCTTGGAAATCTGACGACGGAAAAGCCTTTTCCGAACAGCCAATGAAATGCTTGGATAATACGTAAGTTTCAGGTGGATAATACGTACGAGTCGCAGGCGATTTTTGTCGCTTGCAATTTTTACGTGTAATAACACTATTAATGTTTAATCCATGGCGTACGTAATGTATGATCAACTCCGTGCGATTTTTTTATGTCTTAAATTTTAGTCTTTGAAAAAATCATTTTCCAAATAGTCGTTGTAATTTGTTAAATTGCTTTTTTTTTTCTTTTTCTTTCTTTTTCTTTTTTTTTTTTTTTTTTTTTTTTGTCTCTTAATGTAGAAGGTCCCCTTAAATAAATCGGTAGTTAGAGCTCTTTTCATTTAAAAAAAAAAAAAAAAAAATACTTTTATGGAAATCTGACAATTCTTATATGAACAGTGTAAATAAATGTATTGTGATCCTATCTGCAGCAGAGAAGTGTTGTTTAGTTTCAAATTTTTCGTATAAGATTTTTTAATAAGATAAAAGGTGTACCTTAGTTAAATGTTTGAGAAAATAACCACATTAAAAAATATTTAGCTTCGACTGTTTCACTGTGCTTTCTAAATAGGATTGAGCAAATTGTTTTCTATGAAAAGTGCTATCTACTTTTATTAGTAGACGAATTAAATAAATTTTACATCGAATTTTCTTTAATGCTACTTAAAAGTACTGTCAGGATATAAAAGGTTAATAAGCTAAATGCATGATGAACAAAAATAAATTTAATAAATAATATAAATATTTCTAAATACAAATTCTGGTATAAAACATTTTTTTCAAATTGAATAAAATTTCAAGCGGCCCTAGTGTTAAAAAGGGTGAATTTAATAAAATATTAATAATAATAATAATAATAATAAATCTAAGATAAATGGACCGTATATTCAGTCGTGCACCTACGAATTTAGGGTGTATTTTTCTATTTTTAGGTATATTCGCCATATTACACGCCCCTCCTCCCCCCCTTTTTAAAGAAACCTTCATGAGATATGTAGCATGACAATACAATAAAAAGCATTAAAAAATATAATAAATAGTTTGAATAAGAGGGTGTATCAATAATTTTTTTTCTCTCGAATAGAAATAATTGAGTGAAATTTATGAAATTGCTACATTGTATTAGTCCTTTTCTATATAGTCAGTGTGCACAGTGACACATTTCTGCAAACGGCATTTCGAAGAGAGGGGGGAGGATATATTCCAGGAAGCGTGATAGTATACCCAAAGGGGGGCATTTTTCTAACGTTTGCCGACTCCAACATGTGACATATTGTTGGAAAGCCTGTGACCACTTATTCATGTTATGCACTCCCTCTCCTCTCCCCCCAAATTTACCACCGTGGGGCATGAATGATGTCCGCCAAATTTAGAAAAGTGCCCCCCCCCCCGGAGGTCAAATTTGCGGGGAGGGGCTCGGGAGGTGCATAGCATGAATAAGTAGTCACAGGCCTTTACAATATGTCACATGTGGGGTTCGGTAAAAGTTAGAAAAATACCCCCTTGGGGTCTACTATCGCGCTTCCTGGAATACATCCTCCCCTCTCTTTGAAATACCTTTTGCACAAATGTGCTACTGTGCACACTGACTATATAGAAAAGGATTCATAAAACGTAGAAATTTCATAAATTTCACTCAATTATTTCTATGTGAGTGCAAAAACTTATTCTTACTACCTCGTAAGAAAATAAGCAAATGCAAAATGAGGACATTTGTTAATGCCAATTCTACACTATATGTCCAAAGGTGACCGGTCACTTGCAATTTTAGACGTTTTGTTAAATATCTAGAAAAATACATGAGGAATTAATCTGAAACTGCAGGTGTGTAAACAGAATAGTATAGGTCATATATTTCCGCGTAGATTTTTTCCTGAAACCTCATAGGAGACCGTCAACAAATTGAAAAAGAACGAATATCTTTTGGATAACCCTGTAAAAACTAATATAGCAAAAGCGTTCAAACAGAATTTGCAGAGTTATAATTTGCAGAGTTCTTAATATAAAAAAAAAAGTTCTTTTCAGAAAATATGTCAAACAGTATTGTACACAATACTTTGCCATCAGAATTAAAAAAGAATAAAAATTGGATGAAAAATAAGCAGGTTTACTAAAAAATGTTTCACTCCGCATGCGCGAATGCAATCAAAATATAATGTGCATAATGTATTAGCTAAGTATATAGAGCAACTTTTGTGAAAGTCTCAAAATCATAGCTTGAAAATTCTGAAAATAATCGTCGATAGAATAAGCTCAAAATCCGTTGTTCCCCAAAACAAGCAAAACGATCAGGGGTTGTATCAAATATCTGTTGATTAGTGCCAAGATAGCGTACACAGGCACGTATTTGGATACAACCCCTGATCTTTTTGCTTGCTTTTGGGAACAGCGGATTTCGAGCTTATTCTATCGACGGTTATTTTCAGAATTTTCAAGCTATGATTTTTAGAGTTTCACAAAAGTTGCTCAATATACTTAGCTAATACATTATGTACATTATATTTTGATTGCATTCGCGATTGCGCAGTGAAACATTTTTTAGTAAACCTGCTCATTTTTCATCCAATTTTTATTCTTTTTTAAATCTGCAAAGTATTGTGTATAATATTGTTTGTCATATTTTCTAAAAAGAACTTTTTTTATATTAATAACTCTGCAAATTATAAGCAAAAAACTTGGCGAAATTTAGGGCTGTTTTTATAAAAACCTTAATTTCTCTTCGAATACACATGCTATACTCATAAAAATGAACGCAGTACATTACAATAAGCCACTTATTAATAATCTCGTGTTTGAACGGTTTTGCTACATTAGTTTTTACAGGGTTATCCAAAATATATTAGTTCTTTTTCAATTTGTTGACGGTTCCCTATAGGGTTTCAAGAAAAAATCTTCACGGAAATATATAACCTGTACTATACTGTTTGCACACCTGCAGTTTCAGGTTAATTCCTGATGTATTTTTCTAGATATTTAACAAAACGTCTAAAATCACAAGTGACCGGTCACCTTTGGCCATACAGTGTATCTCTGAATCCTCGCAAACAGGGGCGCCATTTCAGAATTTTCTTGGGGGGGGGGGGGCAAGGCTGTCTTTGAGGACAGTGGCATAGCCAAGGGTGCGGTGGGGTTCGGCTGCGGGGGGGGGGGGGGTTGGAGGAGCCTGTACTCTCTCCCATCAAAACGAAAACCTATGAAAAATTCCTTTTAAGGAGGTTTTTTTTATCTTAGCAGGTATAATTTCAAGATAGTGACTAACATTTTTTTCGTTTAAGACAGTATTGTATTATAGACAGTTTCCCTTTTTACAAGTATTCTTAAAGGCATTTAAAACATCCTTTCTATAGTATACCTCTGAAGAGTATAGGTATATTACATTTATTGTAACACTTGCGAATACGAAACCTGTCAAAAAAAGAATTGTTTCGTAAACGGAAAGAAAAATAAGTTTCTATGAAGAATGCACTATATAATTATTCTTGTTAAGAAGGGTACCTGTCTAAAACGGAGATTTTTTTTTTTTTTTTTGGACTTTGCAGGCTTTACGGACAGGACAGAAAGCCGTTTAATAAGTTTCTTAGAGTGGGGAGAGGAGGCAAGATTTTGTTTGAGGGGAAGGGTTTGAAATAGCATGAAATTCTTAACATTTTCATAAGCATGGGATTCTTCAAAAAATATTTGTAACACTTTCCAACGCAGTTGAAAAGTGAATTGGGTTTGTCTGCCCGTCTGGTCATGCTCTAACTCACGTAAATATACTCGGATTAACGCGTAATTGATATATGTTATTAATGTTTACAATGGAATGTTCGGTATTCAAAATGAAGTGTGTATCATTCATAGTTCATTTACAGGAGGACTCAAAAGTATTCCGTTAGATTATGGTCTATCGGGTAAAATCATTTGCGGTATATTTTAATATTGTTGTATTACAGTATTTAAACATAATAACATTTATATACATTATTGGGGTGTACTAAAAGATTACTACTACATGTAATGTTATGTTTAGCACTTACAGTTCGCGTCCGGGAGAACTCACAAGTATTCCGTCATATTATAGTCTATGAAGAAAAAATATTTGTGACGTATTTTAATAATGTTACTCCGTTACAAACATAATGAAATTGATAAAAATTTCTGAGATGTGCTAATTAGAGATGAGTTCGGGCTCATTTTTCAGAGCCCGGGGCCAACAATTTAAAATCCGAATCGAAAAAGTTTGTGCCATCAGAGCCCGATTCCGATACCGAAAGTATGCACGGAAAAAAAAAGGTTTAACAAAAATGCATATTTAAAAGCTGTTCTAAATGTAATAGATCTCATTTTTTAACAACTGTTAATCTCTAGCACATAATTAATTTTATGAAATTTACATTAAATCTTATCAAAAGAGACGTTTAGTGTCAAATAAAAATATACTTCCCTAAAAAGATTATTAAATTTTTCTCCCGCAACAAGTAGGTATCTCTGATGGACACAATCACGAAGAGCATTTTATGTATAAATTAATGAAATTTGCAGAAATTATGATTTATATGACGAAGAATCGAACAGCGTTTTCTGTTTCCTATAAAAGGTGTACATCTTTCGCATTTATCATGGCTTTGAAAATAAGTTTAAATTATAAATTTGACACCGTTACCGAAAAGATCCGATGCTTTTATAGAAAAAGAGGAAACGCAGCTTGATTGCTTTCAATCGGGAATAACAACACATGCCAATTTTATCTACTTACGTATGAAAGTGATTGTATGAATATGAAGAACAGAGCCACAGAATGAGCAGACTTCAAGAAGAAGCATGAATAAAATCACCAGCATTATTTTCATATAAAGAGCGATTACAATCGCAGACAATAGGAGACTAAAAATTTGCAAATCTTAGGCTAATGCTGATTGACGTAAAAGAAAATATTTATTTCGCGTTAGATCTCTGAAAAAAGTAATAATAAATAAACATTCCAATTAAACAGTATCCTAATGGCGCCATATTCTGATTGCCGCCAACATCAATAGGTCATTACTCGCGTTAAACTACAGACATAAATCATCAAATATCACCAGTTTTCTTTCAAAATAATGTTCGACAAATACTAAAAAAATAAAAAATAAAAAAAAATCTATTTCTCTTTCCTCCTGATCAAAATAGCATTAAAAAGACTTGCAATGGGATAATTAATTTTTAAGGGGTAAAAAAATTATTTTTTGTTTCTACACGAGTATGAGAATAAATAAAATTGCCAATTTGAGAAAGAATGGGCCCGAGCCCGAAGGCTGGTATAAAAATCAAACCCGTGTCAGGTCCGGGTTGAGCCCGTCTCATCTCTAGTGCTAATACATACTTTCTGTAGAATATGGGGTGCGAAGCATTCATCACTCATTTACAAGGTTATGCAAAAGAGTTCGATTATTTGATGGTCTACGGGTAAAAACTGTTCGCAGCGTATTTCAATTATGTTGCACTATTTCAAACATGATGAAACTGATATATATTACTGAAGCTAACAACAAAATGCTTGCAGTAAAAGAGGATGGGGATTGCATTTATCTTTCATTTACAGGACACATAAAAGATTTCGGGAACAAATCTGTATGCGAAGTTTGGCTATTAGGAATGATTTCTGCAAGTCCGTTTTCACTTATGGTATGGTTTTTTAGTTTAACTAAATTTTTGAATACTACATGGTGTACATAAATTCTATAGAACATATACAGAGCAATTTTTAAATTCGTAAGCATTATTGAGAAAGAGCAGGAATTCTTAAAGATGTTATTTTTAATTTGAGTTATGCAGCTTCAAGTTGTCTTTCAAGCTCAACTACATTTAGTATAATATACTAAGGTAAGTTTGCTGCATATAAATAAAATCATATACAGGACTATGCAAAGAACTGGATATATAATCGCCTATGGATATTAACTCATGGAAGCGTAATTTAAGTAGCTTAAGCATTGCTTGTAAATTTCAGCATTAATATGTGGTGTGTATTAAAATCTGTATGTCATATACAGGGCTGTACAAAAGAATTTAAGTACGTTTCCCCCTATCGGTAGAAACTGCTGAAGGGGAATTTTTTACTATGTTATGCATTTTCTTACTAAACATAATTTAAGCACACTGTGTATCATATGTACAAATTTATAGATCATATACAGAGCTTCACAAAAGAACTAGATTACTTTTACGGTTATGGGCGGTAATTATTGAAATATGGTTTTTAAATGTGGTATAAGGACTGTTTCCTAGAAATCTGCACAAACTTTTCTTGACTTGAAAGTCATTAAAAAACGAGATAAAGAACTCAAATGGGCACTGTAAGCTGACTTCAATAACCACATTCCTCTGTAAAACTGTTATCGGATTTCAATTAAACCGTTTCGTTTGACATTATCGATTTTACTTTTGGTGGTACTTGCTAGACATTGTACAAAATTTAAGTTCATAATTTTGAAACAATACTTGATTCGATTGGTCAATTTCTGGATGTTACCTGCTTTCTAGCCTTTGGCATACACTTTTGACTTCAGATACTTTCAGAACCGCTCAGTTGGTCAAATTTGGGGAACGCTAACCAGGTTGTCAGACTTCTTTATGAAAGTGAAGTTTTGCTGGCGGAAATGGCTGAGAACGATTTTGCAGAGATGACTGCTATCCAAGTCTGGCCAGATACCGTAATCACCGTCATTGTAGTTGCTACAGATGTAAGGGATAAGAAGACGGCGAATGCCCTTGTTCAAATATCGTTGCGCATTGACAGCGAACCCAGACTTTCGGATGAACGGACGACTCAAACCTTTCAGACCCATTGCAATCCATACGAGGATCTTGTCTTGGAATTTTGCTTTAGTAGAAAATTTAATGATATCTTGGGTCGTAGAGACGTCAGATGTGTAATAGCCACCGTTATAGTTAAACGTGGAACGCTTGAGCTTAAAATATGAGCCGTCACCGTCATCGAAGATGAATATTCTATCAAAGAATTTTCTGAACAAGTGACCGCACTTCGTTTTCACAACAACCATTTGTTTTTCTGTTCATTCTGTTATGACCATTTCTTGTAATATTTGATGTTCAGGTTCTTAGTGATTGTCTTTTGTTGGTGGTTAAGTGAAACACTGTATTTCGAAGGCATGGGATGGATTAATACTCGGTCGTTTTCGTCAAACAGTCCTTTCAACTGCTCTAACTCTGGCTTGGAGATTTTTTCTTTTTGCCTTCCTACCCGATCCCAGTTCTTTTTTGGCCGAGAGTCCCTTCTAGTAACATTCTAGAACATCGTATGTAGTTCGTTTGGTGATATTTTCGGAAAATAAATAGTTCACGATGGACTTGCTCCTTGATGAATATTGCTTTCCTAAAACTTGTACACAATAATACATAGACACTCCTCTTGTGGCTCTATTCTCGGAAAACACAGATTATTTAATGATCTCTTAGCTAATGGCCATGCTCTTATATACCATAGCACAACACTTCACGTGCAAGTTTCACCTGATTGGGTTTCCTTTGCTATTTTACATAATTGCAAAGTTTGTGCGGATTTCTAGGAAAAAGTCCTTATGTTTTCTAAAATGTTTAATTAGATATATTATTTACCTTATTGAAAGGCTAAGTTTTGCTAAAGCATTCATGATGTGTTGGAAAGTGTTTCATAATCTATTCTTGACGCATGATTTTTCTCTCTTGTTTAATTTTCAAGGGAAGACCATGCTATTTTATTTATTTATTTGCTTATTTTTCTTGCAGAGCGACGCAAAATCAATTTGTCAATTGACCGCAGAAAAAAAAAATTCGAAATTTGCAAATTAGACTTGGAAAAAAGAGATAAATTGGCAAATTAGAAATTTTTTTTTTATAATTATTAGTTTATATACCTAAAGTGTTTATTTATACGTGTTTTTATTGTAATAAAATTTGACAAGCTATTTTAGGTTTTGAGTATTTTTTTAAAATTCTTTTGAGTTTGACCTGCGATGACAGATAAATTTTCTAAAATATCAAATTCCTTGGGGGGGGGGCTATGGCCCCCCCAGCCCCCCTCAAATGGCGCCCCTGCTCGCAAAGCGTTTGTAATCGTACTCTCGTTCAATCAAATAGCCACGCCTTCTTCGCTTGTTCATTAATATAGAAATCTCATTTTTTATATTTAATTTTTAACTTTTCAGTTTTATACTTGACGTATAATGCACATCTGTAAAATTTGACAATTTTTTTTTCTCAAAAATGCGTGTTATACACTGGGATATACGATACTCCTTAGATAAGAATAGGGAATACAACATGAAAAAAATTATACCTTTTGATCTCAATATCGAATCTACATGCGGTTTGCGTCATTTTATTCTAAAATCTATAGAACTGTTTTTTAAGCAAAAAAAGTAAAAATGTCATATTTTGACCTTTTTGTATTCCACATCACCTTAAAAATCTCGAATTTATTAAATTTTTTTTTTCTGTTATTGAGCAGTTTTATTTTGAGTTACAGGGGCTCTTTTTTACTCACATTGTAAATTTTCAAAAAATGCTAGAGGTGTGCCTAGAAATAAAATTTGAGTAAGACCATATGAATGTGGTCACGAAGACAATAAAACAAGAGCGTGACTTGATCTGAAGATTCAAAATAAAGATTTCTTATTACTATTGCAGTCGATATTGAGATTTATTTTATTAAAGAAACAATTTTATTGATAGTTTGATTTTCTGTCTCTGTCTGTCTTTTTACGCTATTGACAAGAAGGGTTATGTGTTTCACTCGTATCCGGTTATGTTCTTTATACCCTCGAAGCATCCCAACGGCTGGATGGATTTTAATGAATGAGGTCTCTATCGATTTGTCTTAACCGTCCGATGTTTATAGGGTAGGTTTTCTTTTTATAAATTCAAAATGGCCGCCGTAAAATACAAAATGGCGGTAGAGACGAAAAAAAAATTTACGCATCCTATTGAGTGGCATATCATTCGATAGGTCTTTTAAAATGCAGACGACGTTTCATTGACTATTTTACAGGCAGAAGCTCCGTTTAAATATTACACAACCTGGAAGTTGTGTAGGTAGGATCTCTAGCTTTACTGCAACTGTAACCTTCATAGACGTCTATGGGCCTCATCAAAACAGTGTTCATAGAACTAACAATTAAACGCAACTTAAAAGTCATCAATACAAGTAAATAAAAAAAATGGATAAATAATATAAAAAATAGCTTCACATTGATGGGAAATAATTAATTCTTCGCTTTTTACGCAGTCGGGTTATTTGATTTTTTAAATTTAACTTTTATTAACATTTTCCAAATAGTTCAAAAATGTTTATGAATTCGTTTTCTTTGTCTGTCCATGTGCTCTAATTCTCGTAAATATGCTGTACCACATTTAGCTTTAGAAATAAAAATCTCGAGTACTTTAACATCGACGTATATTTATTGGAGAATTATAAGCAGAGCACACTGTTTTTTCCACAACCGTTGAGTAGATAATTTAAAGCGTTATTTCGAGACGCACATCAGGATAAAGGTCTGCACGGGCCGACATTTCCAAGCTCGGGCCCGGCCCGACTGAGAGAAAAAAAATTCGGCCCGGCCCTTACAAAAAAAATATTGGCCCGGCCCGACCCGGTAGAAAAGTTAAAAGTTCGGCCCGATCCCGGCCCGTAAAAAAAATTATTGGCCCGGCCCGAACAGCTAAAAGTTCGACCCAAGACCGGCCCGAAAAAAAGTTAAAATCTCGGCCCGAGCCCGGCCCGGCCCGAGTGAATTTTTACAAAACATTGATTTTTACGTCGATTTGGTTAAAAATTTTTCTCGTACGAGGAGTTCAGGCCAAAAATATTTATCTTAACTTTTCTTTCATGTGTATAATCTTCATTTTTATAGAAGTGCCACAGGGTGCGATAGTTATTTTTTTAATGAATCTCTAATTCTTGTATGTAAATGTTTCAGTTATCATTAATATTGTTAATCCATATTCCATGTATTGAAGTATTAAAAATCTGAAAAATGCTATACAGTAAAATCTAAGATGGAATTGCATAGAAAAGAAAAAAAAATGCATTATAGACAAGTTCTCTTTCTTTGCTAGTGTAAATGTATTATATATTCTTTTCTTACGTAGTATTATATTAATTTGGCATGGATCAACACGTTTTTCAGTTTAAAACAAGATTCCGTCATAGGCAGGTTCTTTTTCACACGTTTTACTATATTTTAATTTAACTGTATTTTAATAAGCGTAGAAATCTACTATTCCTTAAAAGGATGAATTTGAATGCTTAGTTGTAGAATACTGGCGATTTAAAGATGTATGCATTTTTTTTTTTTTTTTTTTTTTTTTTTTTTTTTGAATTGTGCCAAGCCTAATTTTACTGACCTTTGAACGGACTAGGTCACGCCGAGACAATGATTTTCATACGGGCTCGTTCAAAACTAGGAATGAAAATTTTTGGCCGTGAAGATTAGGAATGAAACCAGTACCGGCTCTGTGCAGAAAAATAAGTTAGGCCCGGCCCGAACCATCAGGAAAAAAGTAAGGCCCGAGCCCGTAAAGAGTAGTGACTAGGCCCGGCACTAGTCTTCAGAAAAAAGTATGGCCCGGGCCGGCCCGGCCCGAGTGCCGGGAAGGAAAATAGGCCCGGGCCACGAGCCGGCCCGTGCAGATTTCTATATCAGGATTAGGGCTGGATTATTTATCAATATATCCATAGATATTGATATTTCTTAACTATCGCAATAACAATATCTAAACTTTGACTCAGTTGATATATCCCAATAAAATAAGTGTTTAGCAAACACTGCAATTACGAGCACGAGCCCCGAAAAAAATATCGTAAAATATCTCAAAACTCAATAAAATAATGTTTTGCGCTCACCGCCAGAGACCCGAAAAAAAAAAAAAAAAAATCCATTACAGTGTCTTCAACCTCCTGTCTCATCCAAAACAGAAAATCTACCTCGATAATCTTTCTTTCCGCCAATTATCTACGTAAGAAATTATCCCAATCATTGCAATACTTTCCTTCACTGTAAACCTAGATTTCGTTCGACTGTCTGCGTAAAATACTGAATAACACGTATCATTCGTTCTTCTCTCCTAACTGTGATCGGCCAACACGTATTGCAATAACTCCAGATATTGATACCCTACGAATAATCAAATGAGCTCTGGTTATTCGTTGTCGTGTTGTTTGATATACAGGTTTGATACGGGTTATCATCCAGTCTATACCTGAACAGCTGAAATGTTCCGCTTGCGAGCAACCAATCAGAGTCCGCTAATGGGAAAGTTTGGCTCTTTGTTTGTGAAAAGCTCAAGGTTAAAGCAGTCAATCACTGCAATGATTGGTTGCTTTTAAGAAGAGCTTTCCAGTCATTAATGCTTATTCACATTGTACTTTGTTCTTTCTTCTTTGCGGTTTGTCGTACTTTCATGACAGCGAAGTTTTCTGGAGTGAATTTAATATATCCGTCTTGATCTTTTTCAGCTATGAAGGAATATTTATGAAAAAACAAAATTTAAATTAGTATAAAACTATTTTGAAATGTGATTTGAGTATTTATATTTTAAAAAAAAGTTTCAATGTTGTTTTCTTGTAGTAAATAGGTAGGAAGATATAACTATAGTGATTTTTTTTCCATTAAGAATGAATTGATACCTTAGAGAAAGATTGAAAAGCAACATTTCTGTTGCGTTTATCATCCACTGAAACCTATTTATTAACAAGTATATTAGCGTGACATGTGGCATTAAATTAATTTTAGTTTTTCTCGAGCTTTCTTTTTTTCCCCTATGCTAATTAAAATATGATCGTCAACGTCCTAAATTTAAGAATATTTTATTTTAGTTTGTATTTTATAATTTTCTCAGATATTCGCAATGTAATTAAATAGTTAAAATGTTACTGATAAATAATATATTGAGTAGGAAGAATAGGAAACATACTATTTTTGAAGGAAACAAATAGCATAAGTGTAAACAGATATCAAACATTGGTTTCTTTTCTAAAATATTTTTTGTATAAATATATATACTTATTTTAATGATGCTTTGTGAACATATAGGTATAAGACATTGATTCGTTGCTCTCTACATCTGTTTTTAATTAAATTGTTGCTATTATACCATTTATGTTTCGAAATTAGAAATATTTCTATTTTTGCACAATTTAAAGTAGTTATCGTGATATATCACCAATATCAATATAAACTCGTTGATATATTGCGATATTAAATTTCTGATATCGTCCAGCCCTAATCAGGATATCATGATTCGACACCTGGAGATTTCTTTCCTCGCAAACCTTACCGTGTTAGTCCAGTCAAATTAGAGTTTGAAGTGGAAAATTCTGGTGTAATTGTTTTTAGTGTCTTACTTTATGTTTTCGGGGCTGCTGAATACAAATCTGAAGTTGTCGAACAAAATTTCTCTTGGCAAATATGAAAAATCCTGAAAAAACCACTAAAAATCGCAGATTTTTTTGGTTTTTAGCTTATAACTTGCAAAGTAAGCTTCTTACGCAAAAGGTGACCAGATATTAAAATACAGACGAGAAAATTACCTACCATTCATGTTCTTATAAATTTTTTTGTACAATATACGGCTTCCTTAGAGACATTGAAAAAAAAGGCGAAAACCAGTAATTTTTGAAAATCGCAAAACAGATATTCTTACCCTTTCCGCTCATAACACTAAAAGTAAGCATTTCACAGTAAACATTTGCAAACGTACTCACTTATTATTAGGTTATATATTTTTATGATGTAGGTATATAGTTTCACCTCGAAAATCCGGCATTCAGAGATCCGGCAACTTAAAAATTCCGGCATCAAAGTCATCTACCCCCTCTCTTTTTTTCACTTCCAACTTACGGCAAAAGTAAAAATAGCAATTATTTTCGAATTAAAAACCGAGATAAAAACAATGCATTAGCTGACAGCGATATCGCGGACGCTGTGCGAAATGGAGCCCTCGATAACGCTGGTAGCAGCTCAGAGGAACGAGGTAAGGACCTTGCAGAAGATAAGGTCTCACCAAAAAATGCATACATTTGACCGTAAAATTAACATAATCTTCAAAGAAACAAGACTGTATTTCCGAAATTGATACAATTCTCTACAATTTATGTGCAAGTAATTTTTTTGGACCTCGAATAATTATGAGAAAAACAATGACGAATGCACGAAGTATTCAGCTGCCTCTTTATTGAAAACATACAAAATGCATCATTAGACGTCTGTGCAGATATGTGAAACGTAAACGTTAGTGTTTATAGATACAACAAAAAGATAAAAAGTGATTAATGATCAGTTAGTGTTTAATGTTATACAGTATAATAAAATAGGTAGATAAGTATTTCTTTTTTTATACAACACTTATTATTAAATGATTATTGACTTGAAAGTACACTCATTAGTCAAACCGATCTGTCTTGGCCAAAGGTTGCATGATTGCAGGCATGCCTTCCAATTCTTCTACACCTAAAAAAAAAAATAATAATGAAATATAATATTTATTTAAGCACCTGGGTGCGAAAGAGCCGTTTTCGTCCCGAGGGAGAAGATTGCTGCCCCAGCCGTAGTCGAAGGCTGCAAACACCCTAGGGTCGAAGCTTAGGCTTCTGAGCAGCTCTGGTGCACGTAGTATTTTTAAAAACGGTAGAACTAATTGTAATTAATTAAGTAAGTAATGATTCATGCAACATTTTATCATAACACGATTTTTAGAATAGGTTACTCTTGATCAATTCAATTTAGAAAACATATTAGCCTATTATTTTACGAACCACCGCACAGTGGTCCCAAATCGCGATCAAGTGGCCAAAAACCATTTCTAGCTTTCCTGGTGGTTGTATATCCTTCATTTTTAATTGTATAACATTCCAAATGACATTACATAGCGAATATAAACTAAATGTAACTGGGGTTCTAGGGGAGGGGATTTGGGGGGGGGGGCAATAGAGGGGTCAAGTTTTTATTAAATTTAAATTTTCTTTTTTTACGGGAATTTTTTTACAGGAATGAGAATTTTTCACTTTTGATTATGGGGAATATTTTCCCTTTTTCAAAACAAATCATCTAATTCAATAGATTATGAATATGTGAAATTTTGAACACCCCCCCCCCCCATCCTTCCCTCCCTGAAAATGTACAGGTTAAAATCTTATTGATTTTTTCTCTTTTTAATGTTATTGCAAATTAACAATAAAGAGTATAAGCAATCAGTAAAATACATAAAGAATCAATCAGCTGAATTTTGCCACCCCCCCCCCTCCAACACACCCAACATACGCACACACACATTACGTGAAATCTCCCCTTTTTCCATTTGTCTCTATACCAAGGAAATTTTAAAAATATCATTGCTATTTTTAAGTTTTCAACATCTATTTACTATGAATTAATAATAAAATCATTAAAATCATTAATTAGATTACTTTCAAAATTTTCGCCCCCCCCCCCTTTCTTTTGTTAAATAAATAATTACCTCACTAATTTTCTAGTATATTTGAAATTTCCGCTTCTCCCCCACCCTCCTGTCCTCTCCGGTATAAAATTCTATCATCCCTAACAGTTTTAAAATTTTTACAAAAAAAAAAAAAAAATCAAAACTATGTTTTAATATAAAACAATTTTATATCTTTTTATTGAAAAATAAAATAAAATCTGTTTTTTAAATAAGCCTTCAGAAAAGTGGATTTACACATTTCAAGTAACTGCAACATTTCATCCCAAGGGTTGAGCGAATTTTTCATATATTTTTTAATTTGTTTTAAAATTTAAATGTGCATATAAATTAATACAATTAAATTAACATTTATATAATAATCTGAAATAAAATAAACGCAATAAAAAAATTTACAATAGATTTATGTGACGATACGTGAAAATTAAAGTAAAACTTAATAATACTACTTAACCCGTTCGGGACTATGGTAGCATATATGCACCCTGAAAAAGAGCTTAAAGAATTTGTTTTAGGCACCAGTAAAAAAAAAATAGTTAATTTAGTTTAGTTAAAATTTAGTTAAATTAAATATTTAGTTTCTTTAATTAGAGCATTTTTTGATTGATTAAATAAAGGTAACTCTTTTTAAAAAAGTGGTGCCAACCGAATAAAATTTGCGTAAAAGCCCCCGGTCTCAAAGTGGTTAATAATAAAATTTATTTGTAAGTAGGTAAAACATACTTTTCAAATAATCAGGAAATTTAAAACATTAAATGATGTTTCCCAGTTGATTGAATTTCCCAGACATGCATGTTGCTAGAATTTAGTATATATATGTGGTGATAGAGTTTGAACTCTGCACTGCAAAGACCAGCACATTCTTTAAATGAGGCTCGGGACGATCCACCCCAACCTCTGAGTGTACGAAAAACTGCTGAACTTACAGAAACTATTGTGAGAAGAGGAGATGACTGTTGGTTGCTCGTGAGACCAGACGTGTTGAAACGTCGCTGTTCGACCGAATACCGGGTCACGGACCTTAGTATGGCGGAGTGCCGCCGCCAGTTATAATTATCATGTTTAATCTAAATGTAAATACCCCATCTGTAAATACCTCATCTGTAAATACCTCATCCATATATTCAAGAACATTAAAGTTTAAGATTCCCTCAAGAATCTGCCTGGACTAATTACTTCTAGACACCGACCACAGTGTACATTTATTCGTCAAAATCAATGTGCATTAAATTTCTACAGATTGGCGACCTCGTCCGGGATATTTACATGCAAAGTGTGGATTGAACTTGTACTAAAGAAATTCTGATGTCCTTAAGTTGAATGATGTTCTGAAAAAGAAAAGAAAAGAAAAGTTGCTTTCATCGAATGTTCTGTGAATTGCTGGAAAGAAAAAAAAAGGGAAAATTCTCATGCAGAAGGAAAAATAAAAAGAGTCAAGTCGTTTCTGTCTTGTGCGTCGATAAAGTCCGTTAATGAAGGAAGAAAGTCGGAATTTCAACTGGGTATTTATTTCATCGAAGGATAGAAGTGAGCGTGTTCTGCGATGAATCATTTGGAATACATTGTGAATTCTGAGTGCTGATAAAAAAGTGTGACAATATTTTCGAGTCTCTGCGAGAAGAAATATACGTTGACCCAATTTCAGCTTCTTCTTTTCTTGTGATAAAATGGGGAAGTGCGTTTTTTATTTTTCCCCATAAGTGCTTGAATTGTGTTAATAAAAGGTGTACAGTGAGTTTTCTGTTGTGTACGCCAGAAGAAAAAGCATATTTAGTAATTTATGCAGAAGTGGATTTTTTTTTGTTCTGAACTTTTTTTTTAATAAAAGAAATAAGGCACTTGCTTAGACGTGTCTGCGAAGAGGAAATATAGGAAGGTGGTTTTTTTTTGCTTCCTAAGAAATACATGTTTTTTTTTTGCTTCTTTGAAAGAAAAAAGTATTAACGATATAATTTTTTTTATCTTGTTATTTTTTTTATGTGAAAAGAAAGAAATATATATTATGTGAGAACATTTAGAGGGAAGCAAGTTTTTATAAAACAGGTGTTAAGTAATTATTTTTTTTGTATTGTTATATTGTGAAGAAAATATATATATATATTTTTTTGTGGAAAAATCTGGTACAAAGTAAGTCTATTTTAGAAAACTGTTAATATTATTATATATATAGATATATTTGATTTATCGGGTGCTTATTTATTATTGATTTATATTGAAATGTTTTATTTTATGTGTTAATTGGTTAGATATAATTATGACACACTTAATAAGGTCTAAAAAGATCGATCTGGTTACTGCGGTAATCGAGTTAGGTTTAAGTCCTCCAGATGGTGCTAATAAAAGTCAACTGACTGATTTAATTTTAAAATCCGAAGGGTATAATGTGGATTTAGTAAAAAATTTGCTAGCGGGGATTATAAGCGAAAGGGAAGAGAAAGAAAAATTGTTGCAACAAAAAGAAATCGAAAATCGCGATTTTGAGTTAAGAAAATTACAATTGGAAAATACACAAAATACCCGATTGCATAATCACAATATCTACAATCGCCGGAAAGGGTTCCGATGTTCTAAAATTGTTAAATAGATATAATAAGGAGGAAGAAATTAGCATTTACTTAACCCTTTTCGAACTGCAAGCGAAGCGTCTTGGGGTAGAAAAAGATGAATGGGTTACATATCTGTTGGCACTGTTACCGCTCGATATTGGTAGTTTAGTAAATCGTGAAAGTGAAGAACTATCCAGTGATTACGACTGTGTAAAGAAAATACTTTTAAGACGTTTCAAACTTACACCAGAGCAATTCAGGCAAAAATTATTTTTACATAGAAAACAAAATTCAGCGTCATGAAAAGATTTCTCATTTGAAATCGCAAATTTTCTGAATGAATGGTTCTCGGGAATACACATATCAACGTTCGAAGAGTTAAAAAATATTTTAATCATTGACCAGATAGGCGAAAATTGTCCCTAGAAATGAAGGAACACTTTTGTGACGAATTGCCAAAAATTACGAGTGTAGAAGATTTGACCAATAAATTGGATGATTTTGAAACCGCCAAAATTAACTTACGGAAAACTGAAATTAAGCCCCCAAACACGGAATTTAGGAAACGTCAAGGTAGTGCAAATAATCGAGCGTTCCATCGAAATGACATTAGTCGCGTACCATATGAGAAAAACTACACACCTACCCCCCAAAAGAATTTAAATACAAAAATCCGTTGTTTCAATTGCAATGACCTTTCCCACCGTTTTAGGGATTGCCCCCGAAAAAAAGAAAGTCCGGTCTGCTGGAAGTATAAAATTCCTGGCCACAGGTCTGACCAGTGTACAAATAAATCTCCTAAAAATGCAAATGCTGCCGTAAGCAATAACTCAAATCCGGTTGATAAAATAATAAAAATCGTGGGGATTTTAGGGAAAAATATGGATGCTTTAATGGATACAGGAAGTGACGTTAATATGTGTAGCAACGATACTTATACAGCCCTGGGATGCCCTAAATTGCATGAAAATGACTTGGTTTTATCAGGTATTAGTGGTAGCCAAATTACAGCCACAGGATTTACGACCGTAAAAATTGAAATATATGGTCACACAGTGAATGCAGATTTATACGTCGTAAAAAATTTTAGTCATTCTATAATTTTAGGAAATAACTTTTTGAAACAGGTAAATTTCAATATGTCGGAAAAAGGATTGCAAATTACAGGGAAACGGAAATTGAAGGATGTTAGGGTGAATTACGTCACTGCTTTCTCGCAAGAAACAATCATGACAAAAACCAGACGCGTCATCTATGTCACACCCAGATTTCATGCGACGTTGCGGTCAGAAAAGCAAAACAATCCCACGATAGGAAAAATGATTTCGACAGCTGAATTGGTGAGAAAGGAGCAAACTAGTCAAAATGAAACAGCTTGCAACTTTAGTGAAAAAATAAACATGCAATTAAGCTCTGATAAAAATTGTTTGTTGGAAAGTGAACAGTGTTCCGTCCCACAGTTAGACTCAGCGAAAACCACAGATATTTATTTAGCTGAGACAGCTAATTCTATTAATTTTCAGGAAGTTGAGCTAAACCACATTACAAACAACACTATTAAGAAAGAGTTAACGAAATTGATCACTAATTATAAGCCAAACAAGGTTAAGGACACAAAGTTAAAAGTAAATATAACATTAACTGATGATATTCCGATTGCGCAACAACCGCGTAGGTTAGCATATCCAGAACAGGAAATTGTAGCCAAACAAATACAAGAATGGTTGGAAATGGGAATTATAACGGAGAGTAATTCTAATTATGCATCGCCTATTGTGCTAGCGAAAAAGAAAGATAATTCTTGGAGATTGTGTATAGACTATAGACCCCTCAATGAAAAAATAATTAGAGATAACTTTCCCTTGCCAAGAATAGAGGACGTTTTAGACAACACTGAGGAAGCGAAGGTTTTCACTACATTGGACTTAAAAAATGGTTTTTTCAATATAGACGTAGCAGAGGAGAGTAGGAAATATACAGCATTTGTCACGCATAACCACCAGTACGAATATTTAAAGCTTCCATTCGGATTATCGATTGGCCCCCAGAATTTTCAGAGATATATTCAAGCTGTTTTTAAACAGTTAATTAAAGAAAAAGTAATATTAATTTACTTAGACGATGTCATAGTACTTGCGAAGACTGAAGAAGAAGCGCTTTTAAAACTGAAACGCGTCCTAGAAGTTGCATCGGATTACGGACTTGAATTTAATTTTGAAAAATGCCAATTCCTTAAACGGAAAATTGAATTTTTAGGTTATATTATCGAAAACGGAACTACTAGGCCCTCGGAAGCCAAAACTTTGGCAGTAAAGAATTTTCCTGAACCCACAATTACACAGTTTTCTGGGTTTAACTTCTTATTTCAGAAAATACATCCCACATTATGCAACTATAGCGAGACCTTTAAGTGATTTATTAAAAGCTGGAAATACATTTAAATTTGGAATCCCCGAAAAACAAGCTTTTGAGACTCTTAAAGAAAAACTAGTTAACCCCCAGTATTGCATACATTCCAACGAGGCGCTAGACTAGAATTGCACACCGATGCAAGCGCCATAGGTTTTGGTAGTGTCCTACTACAAGAAGATGAAAACAAAAACTTACATCCTATTCATTATATGAGCCGTAACACTACACCTACTCAAGCAAAATACTCGAGTTACGAATTGGAAACACTCGCGGTAATAGAATCGGTTAAAAAATTCCGAAACTACTTATTAGGCACGAAATTTAAAATTGTGACAGATTGTTCTGCGTTTCAAAAGACAATGGACAAAAAAGACATTACGCCAAAAGTAGCCAGATGGGCTCTATTCTTACAGGAATTTGATTATGAAATTGCCCACCGATCAGGATCCCAAATGAAACATGTAGACGCATTGAGTAGAAATACAGTTCTAATAGTTACCTGATCGTATGATGAATTAACATTAAAAATAAAGAATGCACAACAAGAAGAAGAACACATACAAGCGATAAAAAAGTTAATTGAAAAAAATGAAAGTTCGGAATATTTTATAAGAAACGACATCGTATACAAATATGAAAATGATAGAGAACTTCTGATGATTCCTACCAATATGCAAAAGGAAATAATACGCGATGTTCATAACAAAGGTCATTACGCAGTGGCTAAAACTGAAATTATTTTAAAAGAAAATTATTTTATACCCCAATTAAGAAAGGAAATTGAAAGGTCATTGCCAACTGCATAGGGTGTATACTTTGCAATAAAAAGCAAGGAAAAGGAGAAGGTCTGTTAAACCCGATCCCCAAACAAAATATGCCCCTCGAGACCTATCACATAGATCACATTGGTCCCATGCCTTCTACGAATAAAAATTACAACCATATTTTTACTGTTGTGGACGCATTTACTAAATTTGTTTGGCTATACCCCGTTAAAACTACAGCCGCTAAAGAAGTCATCGATAAATTGACCAGACAACATGATATTTTCGGAAATCCATCGCGAATCATTACCTATAAAGGATCAGCATTTACCTCTGCTGATTTTGAGAAATATTGTAAGTTAGAGAACATAGAGCATATTCCCATAACAACAGGGATACCTAGAGGAAACGGTCAAATGGAGCGAATGCACAGAATTCTTATCCCAATTTTAGCAAAACTTAGTGTAGAAGACCGCACTAAATGGTACAAATTTGTCGCGCCCGTGCAACGTATCATGAATAGTACCGTATCGAGGACTACAAAATTTACCCCTTTTGAACTACTGACAGGAACAAAACTGCGGCAGAAAACTGACCTGCAAATCAAAGCGCTGTTAGATGATGAGGAATTAAATTCATTCATATCGGAAAGAAATTCGAATAGAGAAATAGCTAAGCAAAACATACTAAAAATACAACAGGAAAACGGGAAAACGTATAACAAAAGGCGAAAAAAGGCCAACACCTATAAACTGGGTGATTTGGTGGCCATTCAAAAAACACAGTTTGGGACAGGTACCAAACTAAAGCCTAAGTTTCTTGGTCCCTATGAGATTACTGCAGTAAAAAGAAACGATCGCTACAACATGAGTAAAGTTGGACACCATGAGGGTCCAAATACGACCTCAACGGCTGCAGATCACATGAAGCCTTGGACTTCTACTGTCTAAGACGAAATATTTGATCTTTAAGTGATTTTTGTATTTTTTATTTTTTTTAAACTGTGTATTATTGATATTTTTTTTATTACTATTATGAACAGACTGTGAAAAGAACCGCTTCCAAGTGACAAGCAAAAAAACTTTATTATTTTTCTAACTCTAAAAATATTGGTCAAGGATTGAAAACTTTTAAAAAGCAGTATTTAGTGATTGATTTTACTATTATTTTGTTTTAAATATTGTTTGTGAATTTTTTGTGTGTATATTATAGGTTCTGGAAAAAATAGTCCAGTACCAGCCAGGTATATAAAGTAGACGGGTGACTGGGAGGACCCAGTCCTGTCAGGTAGGCCGAATTGTGGTGACAGAGTTTGAACTCTGCACTGCAAAGACCAGCACATTCTTTAAATGAGGTTCGGGACGATTCACCCCAACCTCTGAGTGTACGAAAAACTGCTGAAATTAGAGAAACTATTGTGAGAAGAGGAGATGACTGTTGGTTGCTCGTGAGAGCAGACGTGTTGAAACGTCGCTGTTCGACCGAATACCGGGTCACGAACCTGAGTAAGGCGGAGTGCCGCCGCCAGTTATAATTATCATGTTTAATCTAAATATATATATATATATATATATAAACTGAACTTTAAATATGTACTTTTTAAAATAAGGTCAGGTTTTAATATTATTTTTTATGTAAACGAAAAATGCAAGGGAAAAATTGTAAAAACAAATACAAATATAGATATATAAAAAAAATATCCCCAACTCTTAAACCCCCCCCCTCCCTCCGTGAATTAAAAAATTGAAATTGACAGTGTTATGTTAATTAGAATGTTGCATTATATAAACACTGACAATTCTGGGTCAGTGCGGAAATTAGATTGACTTTAAACCCGATTACTCACTTATTGGGCTAATACTGGCAATATCCAATATCCAACTTCAAACTGCTAGTTCTCAAAAAGTCGCAAAAAGTCGCAATAAATCTCTTGGGATATGATTTTAGAAGGCTCATTCTACATTTTGTACTATAAAAGTCCGAGGAACTCGGAAGGACTTTTTTTATATATCACTTTTTATGTACAAAAATGCCTTAAAACTATGTATTTTTTAAAAAATTCCTCTTTTTTTAATTTTTGAGATTTTTGCAATCGAAAAATCAAATTAAATATGTAATTTAATGTTGTTTCAGAGAAGTGCAAAGAAAAAAACGAGAAACTATCTGAAATGGTCTTAGTTAGGGAGTGAATGCAGCAAATTTGCCTGCAATTCACGCAACAGCAGAAAACGCTAAAAACAATCATGACAAAAACCAGACGCGCCATCTATGTCACACCCAGATTTCATGCGATGTTGCGGTCAGAAAAGCAAAACAATCCCAGGATAGGAAAAATGATTTCGACAGCTGAATTGGTGAGAAAAGAGCAAACTAGTCAAAATCAAACAGCTTGCAACTTTAGTGAAAAAATAAACATGCAATTAAGCTCTGATAAAAATTGTTTGTTGGAAAGTGAACAGTGTTCCGTCCCACAGTTAGACTCAGCGAAAACCACAGATATTTATTTAGCTGAGACAGCTAATTCTATTAATTTTCAGGAAGTTGAGCTAAACCACATTACAAACAACACTATTAAGAAAGAGTTAACGAAATTGATCGCTAATTATAAGCCAAACAAGGTTAAGGACACAAAGTTAAAAGTAAATACAACATTAACTGATGATATTCCGATTGCGCAACGACCGCGTAGGTTAGTATATCCAGAACAGGAAATTGAAACAAACAAATACAAGAATGGTTGGAAATTGGAATTATAACGGAGAGTAATTCTAATTATGCATCGCCTATTGTGCTAGCGAAAAAGAAAGATAATTCTTGGAGATTGTGTATAGACTATAGACCCCTCAATAAAAAAATAATTAGAGATAATTTTCCCTTGCCAAGAATAGAGGACGTTTTAGACAACATTGAGGAAGCGAAGGTTTTCACTACATTGGATTTAAAAAATGGTTTTTTTTTCATATAGACGTAGCAGAGGAGAGTAGGAAATATGCAGCATTTGTCACGCATAACTCCCAGTACGAATATTTAAAGCTTCTATTCGGATTATCGATTGGCCCCCAGAATTTTCAGAGATATATTCAAGCTGTTTTTAAACAGTTAATTAAAGAAAAAGTAATATTAATTTACTTAGACGATGTCATAGTACTTGCGAAGACTGAAGAAGAAGCGCTTTTAGAACTGAAACGCGTCCTAGAAGTTGCATCGGATTACGGACTTGAATTTAATTTGCAAAATGCCAATTCCTTAAACGGAAAATTGAATTTTTAGACTTCACATAAGCAATGCTAATTCATGTGAGCTGATAAAAGCAAAATATAACAGAATATAAATCTTCAGATATTTCTAAATACTGTAGAATAGATTTCATTTCGAAATACGAAACTTCGATTTTCTGATTTTCGGCCACATAATCGCGATTTGGGACCACTGTGCACCGTTTTAAAAAGATAATTTATGATTTATTTCTAATTATTTGACAATTAAGTAGTTATACCACTGTATTAAGATAAATATTTTGATCACAAAAATAAAAAAGTCAGTGAAAAAGTAAAGGTGAAATGGAATTATTTGAATTATTTATACATATTTACCTTCAAGTACTTCAGGAAATTCCGAATCATCCTCGTCTTCCTCGATTTCAGTAAGAGGCATGTTATTGCAACTGCTTTTGCAGTTTACACACATATTGGAGCACTTGAGGTCTGCTTTTTTGTATCCACAGTTTTTCTGGCAGGTCTTCTTGCATTTGCAAGAAATGAGTTTCAAAACGGCTTGAGGTGCTGGTGGCTGTAGTGTGGTTACTGGCTCCAAACCATTTTTCATTTTCTTCCAGCCCCATTGTTCAGGATCTTTTTCATTCCCAAACAATTGTTGAACTTGAAAATATACCCTAAAGGAATGTTGCTGAGCTGCAGACTCAGTAGGAGGTAAGAACGCTAAATGGATTGATGTCTTGTATGCAGACCTAAGGTAACATAAATACCTCAATTTGGTTAATGACGTGGCTTCCTTGTCAGCAAATTTATACAATGAGACCAAACAACGATTGCCAGCTTCAGTAACTGCATCAGCATCTGCCATAAGGTCTTTAAAAACCTCAATGGTATTAGTTAATGCAGAGTTTTTCTTGAGAGTCCGAAGAAACCTCATCTTTCCTACTTTGAACAAGGCTAAAGTAGTATCACAGCCTCCCATGGCATACAAAAATAATATGTTGTTAGCAATCGATTAATCAAGTTTGCAGTCAGAAAAAAAAATGAGTGGTGAAACTTTCCCTTTGCCTAGCTTTAGAAAGTATACATTTGAATGTACACCCCTACAGCGACAAATCGTGATAACTAGCAAATCGACGCCTTCACCCACAATAACTACACAGTTATGTTGTTGTGCAATGTCCCTTGCTGTGGTGACAATAAGTGTATCCGCATCCTCTCGTGCCTGTTTTGTGTGAATGTCAGCTACTGCAAATTTGTAATTGATTTTTGAAAATTACAGATTTCGGAAAACACTATCAAAAGTACTTACGATTTTCTTGATAGTGACATTTATTCGTTATTTAATACATACCCAAGTAATATTGACGTGAGAAAAAGAGAAAATTGAATGTTTAAAAAACTTACTTTAATTGATATTTTGTATGTTTAAAAAAAATCTGATAAGTAGTGCTGTCATTTCTTCTCATGTAATTTCTCAAGCATCAATGTCAAGCAAATATCTTCTTTCTTGGATTTTATACAAGTGACGAATATCGATCTCGGAAATACAATCTTGTTTCTTTGAAGATTAAGTTAATTTTCCGATCAAAATTATGCATTTTTTCGGTGAGAACTTATCTTCTGATAGGTCCTCGCCCTCGTTCCTCTGAGCTGCTACCAGTGTTATCGAGGATTCTATTTAGCATAGCATAAGCGATCTCGCTGTCCGCTAATGCATCGTTTTTACCTCGGTTTTTAATTCGAAAATAACTACTGTTTTTGCTCTTCCGGTAAGTTGGAAGTGAAAAAAAAAGGGGGGGGGGATTTTTAAGTTGCCGGATCTCTGAATGTCGGATTTTCGAGGTCACACAGTATACCTACATCACAATAATATATTACCTAATAATAAGTGAGTACATCAGCAAATGTTTACAGTGAAATGTTTACTTTTAGTGTTATGAAAGGAAAGGGTAAGAAGATCTGTTTTGCGATTTTCAAAATTACTGGTTTTCGCCGATTTTTCAATGCCTTTACGGAAGCCATATGTCGAACAATAAAAATGACTAAAACAGGAATTGTAGGTAATTTTCTCGTCTGTATTTTAATATATGGTCACCTTTTGAGTAAAAAGTTTACTTTGCAAGTTATAAGCAAAAAACTCGAAAAATCTGCGATTTTTAATGGTTTTTTCACGATTTTTCATATTTGCCGAGAGAAATTTTGTTGGACAACTTCAGATTCGTGTTCAGCACCCCCGAAAACATAAAGTAAGACACTAAAATCAATTACACCAGAATTTTCCACTTTAGGCCCTTTATTAACCTAATTTGACTGGACTATGTAGCCAGTGTTCTCTCCCGAATGATGCCAAATCAATTACCGGCCCCTTGAAGGTGGTATATAGTAGAGCGCCGATTATCTAAACTCCAATTAACCGAACAACCTATTTCTCTCAAATTTTTTACCCGAACTTCCAATTATCCGAACAGCCTATTTCTCTCAATGTTTTTAACCGAACTTCCAATTATCCGAATAATCTATTTCTCTCAAAAACAGCCTATTTATCTCATCTTCTGGTTAATGACGCAGATAACCATGGATATCAGATTTTAAATGATGATGAGATTGTGGATGAGATTCAAGATGAAAAAGAAAATTAAGAAAATGAAAACGAATGCTTTGAAAATGACCCGGGTCCATCACATAACGAAGTCTTTGAGTATTTGGAAACAACTATGAAATGGCTCGAGCGGCAGAAGAACGCTGATCCTGAAGAATTCGAGTTATGGCAGCATTGAAAAAAGAATGTCTTCTTTGAAGCAAGCAACAATCGAAAACTTCTGTGCTTAAATTATAATCTCTGGAATTCAGAAAAGGATAAAAAGAGAAAAGAAAATTTTAAATGATAAAAAAGTAAACAAACAAACAAAAAAGAAAAAATAATTAAATACGACAGCACTAACTGGTGCTACCAGTCCTAAGCCTGGATAAAGTGTGAAGGAACAAATGTAGTAATCATACTGCAAATAAATAACTCAGAAATGAAAGATAATGATAACAATGATGAATACATTTAAATGATATAATAATACAAAATTAATGGAAAATATATTTCTATTTTTAAATCTATTAAACATTGCAGTGATAGGAGTTTGCTTTATATTTTTTAATTTATGCTATGCAGTTTATTCTTGAAGCCTTTTAAGAGTCAGGATTTCTTGATCAGTAACAAAAGTTTGCTTTTCTAAAAAAACTAAGATATTTATCCCCAAGAGCTCACCCCCCTTTGAAAGAAATTTTATCTTTTATATATCCAGTAAATGTGTTCAGAATACAGTAGTCTAACAGTTATTTATAAGATACATAAACATTTCAGTCTAATGAATGCAGAAATGCACTAAAATCTTCTTAATAAATTTATCAGGGCAATCAACTTTTATTATGATTATGGTCAAAGTGCACATTATCTTGCTTAAAGAAAGGAGATTTTAACTCTTTGTTTACATCTAAAATATAGAGCGGATTACAGGCGTTTGCGGATTATACAGTTTCGGATTAGAGAGAATGGACTGTATATATATACAGTCAAACCCCGTTATAGCGAACCCTGTATATAACGAACTCATGGATATAACGAACGAAATTTTTGGTCCTGCTGATTTTCTATTGTATTTAATGCTAATTTATCATTTTATAGCGAACCTCCGAAATCTTAAGAATCGGCTAAAACGAACTATTTTTTTTAGTTGACCACTGATTTTTTTAAAACTTTTCCGTAGCTGTAAAAACAACACTTCGAGTCTAATTTCATAAGAAAATGTATGCCGGTTAGTGAAACACGGTGCAAATGAGCGATAAGTCTGTTTATTAAAGGGTAGAAACAACTGCATTCTTTCCCTTTTACGATAGACAATCTGCAGGTGAAACTAACAATTAAAGCAACAGTTCAAGGTAAAATGAATTTATTTCCATTTGTCTTCATTTTTAGTTAATTTAATTAGTATTGTGTCAGTTTATTGCAATGGATTTAGTCAATTAATTAATTAGTGATCATTTTTAATAGATTTTATGTATCATTTTGTAACACATTGTTATTGAATATACATAGCAAGTAATGAGCTATACATTTTGTGAACTCTAACATTTTTCTTAACGGTTCGGATGTAGCGAACCACCGGATATAGCGAACAAAACATTTGGTCCCTTGGAGTTCGTTATAACAGGGTTCGACTGTATATATATATATGGAGTTCGAGTCCCATGTGGTTTAATAGATTGGGGATGATTTGAAGTACCTAAGAGTTATTTTCACTTCAACGTCACTATACTGTCCAGTATTTAAGATTTCTTCAAAGTTGTGGATTCTGTAATGTCAGAAAGAATATTCATAGAAAATAAATGGTCTATTGAAACAAAGTTACGATTTTTACAATACCGAGATTTCCAGGTAATTTTTATATTTTATTGAAATTTACTATAGAATGTTCCTTTTTAAAAATGAACAGTGTAACATTTATAATTCGTTTCCAGGGACACACAAAAAAATTCCATTACATTATTATCTATGGGGGAAAAATCGTTGGCGATGCATTTTATTAATGTTACGAAATTGTAAACATACCGATATTGATATGCATCATTGCGGTGGACTGGAACGTGCTGTCTTACACTGTAAAAAAAAATCCAAGTAAAATTACGGACAAACTCCGGCAGCACAGATTCCAGGCATCCTCCATAAAAAAAAAATAAATAATAATAATAAAAAAAAATTGGACCGTAAATAATAAATCACACGTAATTTTACAATGTAGCAAATATATGACCAACCCGTAAAAAAGGGGTATTGTCCGTAAAATAATACAACTGCTAATATGGATTACCATGCATTACCCTGTGAAATATTGGACAATGCCCGTAAAATTAGAAGTCAGCTTAATATGTTAGAAAAGTTGAATTACCCAGATAATTAGAAGTCGTTTTAAACTGTTAAAAAAGTAAACGGCCTGTAAATTTTTAAACTCGTGATCACAAGTCCTCTTTTTATGGATTCATTCTGTGTTGGAAAAAAAAAAAGGTGAGGGTGACATCAATCACACTATTGCCAATTAAGAAAGATATTTTTATTCAGAGTGTAGAATAAATAGCATTTATAGTTCGTTTACAGGCCTTACAAAGCAATTCTATTATATATGGTGCATGGGAGAGGGGTGATCGTTTGCAGTGAATTTAATGATGTTATGATACTTCAAACATAATGACATTTAAAAATATCGCTAAAGTGCATCACAACGCGTTCTTTATAGATTGAGTGCGTAGTATTTATGGTTCCTTTTCCCGCAAGTCAATTCGGTTAAATGACTGACTATGGTCGATAATTTCTTTTTCATCCGTGGTATGCATTTTTTTAATTATCTAATTTTTAGTGTATTACTCATCGAATAATAGTATATTGAATGAAATCCGTAGAAGAATAAGAAATAGATGGCCTGCTTTTGGGAAGAACAATATTATTCTGAAGAGTAACATGCCTCTTTGTTTGAAAGGAAATGGGTTTTGCCTGAACTAACTTAAGAAACAGAAACATGGAAGTAGTAGATATATGAGAGTTCACCTGCAACAGGATCAGGGATTTGGGCAATGGGCAATCAATGACCAATCAATGATCATACTCATCTTTCAATCAATCATAGCAATTATTAAAATCATGTTCATGTTCAGTTTAACACTTTGGCATGTATCAAGAATAAATATCTCAAAGCGGTTTCGTTTACAAACACTTGTTTATTTTTTATTATTTTATTGTTTTCTCTAATATATTCTTAGAAAGATGTGTGAATACGAATACGTTTTTATTAAATATACATGTTTATAACGTTATTTAAAATAAGTGTTAAAAATATTCATGTCTTAGTAAGTATATATATATATATATATATATCAGTAAGCATACATGTCTCTCTCTCTATATATATATATATGTGCGTTTGTACAAATCTAAACATATATATGCGTTTAAAAATTTATGTATAAGATATAAATGTTTAAGTAAAAGCATACATCCATGTTTACACGTATCTATATGTATAAAGTTAAATGTTTATATAAGGATTCTTGTTTAAAATATATATATATAAAGTTTATTAGTTTAAAAAAAAGTTTTAACAAAAATTAAAAAAAAAGTTAAAAATTTTTTAACGACATTTAAAAAAAAAAAAATTACAAAAAAAGTTTAACAAACAAAAAAGAGTTTAAAAAAAAGTTTTACAAAAATAAAGTTTTACCAAAATTTAAAAAGTAAAAGTTTTACAAAAAAAAAAAAAAATACAAGTTACAGAAAAAGTTTAATAAAATTTAACAAAAAAAAAAAGTTTTAACAAAATTTTCAAATATGTTTTTAAAAAACTCTGAAATACTACAAACTATATACATAAAACGAAATTATTTACAATGAGCATAGCTATTTAATATATATATTGCATTATGTGTGTGTGTGTGTGTGAATGTATGTGTTATACATATCTAACAATATGTTAGAAAGGTTTGTATAGATGTTTTAAATAAACACTCATAAAAAATCAACAATTTATTTAAACAAAGCAATTTACAGAAAGTATATTTACAGAAAGATATATTTACATAAAAACATTTTTTTTGGTAATTCTACATTATATTAACAATTTTCATCAGCGATACAATCTTGATCAATTTTATAATGTCCATAGGCAAAGCTTGATATTCCGTCATCTAATAAGTAGCGCTTATCATCAAAAGGACTTAAGCTAATTTTATTCTGTGTTATTGTATATAGGTGATGATTATCTTGAGCGATCCTTCTCTGCTTCTCCATGCTAGTTTTCACCTGTTGCAGACATTCTAAATAATGTTGATGCTAGATTTTCAGTCGAGCAACATGTGTAGACACACCCTTTGCCCGCTTCTTTTCTTCACTCGAAGATTTCAAGGAGTACATTTTAGATTTCAGGCCGACGAACTCAAGGGCTAAATCTCCATTGAGCTCATCCTTGAACTTGCCAATCACCTTCTTATTGATATCCGAGTAGAGCGAATGATGCTTTGGATAGTCTGAGAAATCGAAATAGCTTGCATGATGTTCCATATCATCAAAAATATTTTTTTTAATATGATAGCACAGCGAGTCCGTATCGGTGAATAATTGCTTTGCATCATCTTTATACTCTTTTTTAATAAAATCATAGTGAAATCTGTACATTAATAACTTGGATAGTTCTAAGATTGTGAATCCGACAAAAATCGGTCGTATCATGAGTATGTTGGTTTTCATCCTTTCTACGGCACTTAGGTCTTCATCATATGTTTTAAATGACATAAATGTGGGTGAGGCTACCAATTTCTTAGCTCTTTTTTTTATTATTGCAAAGCACAATATTCCGCCTCTTTCTTAAATTTTCCATAGTTTTTCCAAAAACCGAGTTGTTCATTAATTTAAAAAACTCTTTTTCAGAAGAGGATTTTGCTTCCTTTCTTTTCTCTGTATTAAAATTAATATAGCTCTGTAGCCAGGGTGCCTGTTTAAATTGAATAGCTTTATGCACGGCTGTCAGTTTTAATCCAAGCTGCAAATAATATTTCAGATTTCGATAACGAATGACATAATTCTGCTTATCTCGAAGATTCGGGATAAGTTTGGGTGTACCTTTAAATTTTTTATTCCCAAGCATCCCCTTCCGATAGATGACAACATCTCTTCATTTACAGTCAGGCGTTCTGGAGCCAGGGGATATTCGTTATGAAATTTATGAAGCTTCTTAGGATATTTAACGTCCACCTCAAAATCATCAGATAGAGAAAGAATCCACTCTTCTGTAATATGACTTGTCGCACACCATTCAAACCCTCCAAATGGTAAAAATTGAGACATAGCCCATCCATAAAGGTTGTTCGCATCCCAATCCATGATGAAGCTGGGTGCTTCATTTTCTCTAAAATCGGGTGTATTAGGGATGTTCGCTCTGGCATGTCTATGACAAATCATACTAATTCCACCACGTATTCCATTTTCGATCATTAATAACATGTCAATATCTGTGAGCAACTCTAAAGGTGTATCGCTCATTTTCAAGGATGCTTGCCATGCGAGCGAAGGTGCTGTATATAAATGACAAGGATCGATATCATAGTACTGTCGACATAGTTTACGAAAATTTTGGAAAACATCAGCGAGGAGTAAAATATCTGTTTTTACATACAGATCATGATATTCACCCAAACTCTGAATATTAAAGGTTTTCCATACGTTCAAGGCATGCTGATAGTCTTCATCTTTAATATCTTCATTTGTGAGACTGTTATAGAATGTTGCAGGTGGAGGTAGTTCCTTTTCATCGAATTTTTCAAAAGAGGTGAAGTAATCGTAAGGGTATACCCCTTTTCTTGTAAGCATATGCAAATTAGTATTTTCAGGGAAATTTTCTTCTAGTATGGTGAATTGCTCAGGATTAAGGTTTCTAACCAGCTTTTCTAAAGAGTGGGTCAAAAACTGGAATGAATCTAAAAAGATCATCTGTATAGGACTTGTCGGCTTTCTTAACTTAAAGGTTATATAATTTTCCATAGAGGAGGCAATCACATCAATTTCGTGATCTTTAAATTTACCAATTTTACTCATTAGATGATGCCTATCATAGTTTTTCAGATTATGAAATATAACAGGAATTGTTTTACATTGCTTATAGTTTAGATTACAGCCTGCATGGGCAGCTCCTCTGTATGCACCCGTCTCGTGGTCATGGTCACGAACACGTTTTTCACATAATGGTTGGTTACAAATAAAACAAAATTCAGCTTCTTGAAAAGCTTTTTCTTGTGCAGGTGAAAGCTTCATAGGTTCGATATTTAATAACTTTCGTCCTAATACATCTTTTATCTTCATCATCTGTTTTAAAAATTGGTCTACACAGTCTTTACCACGATAAACTTTCGCTTTCCACACACATCTCCCATTGGGTCCAACAACAACAAAAGCATACCCACATGGAAAATGATAAGTTGTTTTTTCAGTATACGATGGTGTGGTAGTGGGTGCAGCCGGCGCAATATGTATAAGAAGACTCTCAAAGTCAGCATACACAACATAGGGTATAGGATGCTGTAGATGGATCCCTGTGAAAAATAATATATTATCATCTTCTTTCGGCAAGTGTATCCTTTGTACAGCATGTTGAGAACAATATTTGATATGCTTATCCAATAAATCTTGACTTGAAAACCGATGCAAACATCGATAACAGTAAAAAGCAACTCCATTATGATGTGTCAGATCCCCTAAAAGTCTTGAAAAGCTTCTAATTAAGCAATAATGTTGCTTTTCACCATCACTAACTAATAATAAGTTTATGACATCAAGATTTTGTTTCTCAGATATATACAGTGGACAAACTTCATCCTCTTCATATCCAAACACATTGATCCGTAAATTGTTCAGTTGTTCGATAATAGGTATCTTCTGAAGTGAAACAGGGCATTCAACATTACCAAGCTGGATATCCCTCTCATATGGGATATAATGAGAAACACGTTCAGGATTTTTTAAACAATGTAAGTTTAGCTTAAATGACAAAAGACACCACACTAAGCAGTTGTTATCTTCGTTTTTAATATTCAACACTGCTTTTTTATCATACAATTTCTTAGGTAAAGCAATATATGAACTTGCAGCAAGAGGATGATATTTAGCAATCTTCAATTCCAAGTGCTGAGTGTTTCTAAGCTTCCACCCTGAAACTCTTTACACAAATTCTTCAAAGGATTTTAATATTTTAGAGAATCCGTCTTCAATGTGTTGCATAATAGTTTCTTCAGTAAGTTCTGTAAAACATTGACATCGAAAATAGGATTGAATCTCTTCCATCTCCTCGTTATCAGCAATACGTTCAAGTACTATTTTTTCCACCATATACCATTTAATGGCACCTTTAGTCTGAACTTCCTCTGTTAAACGTTCTTTAATTTCAGCTTGTAAGTGGGCATGAAACACAATTAAATCATTTTCTTCACGTTTATCATGATAAAGCATCACAGTTTTAAACACATTAAGCACATCAGATTGATTCTGCTTCAGTTTCTTAGACTTTACATTAGATGAATACATTTCCGTTTCACACTCACAAGAGGTATACGGGAGTGTTGGGTGCGTATATGTTGTTTCAACTCAAAATTTCGTCCAAACATTTTATCACATTCATGGCAAGAGAATTTAAAACTTTCATGTGATCTTATATGTTGTGTCAAATTGTCCTTTCGAGTGAAAACCTGATCACATTTATCACACTTGAATGTTGATTGTTCATTATGTACTTTCAAATGTCTTCGCAAGTTAGATCTAAATGTAAATGACTTCTGACACAAATCACACGTATACACCTTATCATTAAAGTGTATCTTCATATGTTGAAACAAGTCGTAAGAGGTTGAAAAGGTCTTATCACAAGTTAAACATGCAAACATCTTCTTACCAACAGTTAAAGTCTTGAACGATTCTTCAGCTGTTATATCAACATTCGGGGCATTCAACGATGGATTGTTCTTCGGTGAAAAAGCTTGAGAAGGCTCATCACGCTTAAAAGTTGTTGTTCCATCATTCATATGAGTTTTAGAATGTCTTCTCAACTTGGATCTGCGACTAAAAGACTTCTGGCATACTTCACATATGAAAACCTTTTCACCGGAATGTATCTTCAAATGCTGATTCAGGTTAGAAATAGTTGAAAATGTCTTATTACAACTAAGACAAGTAAAATTCTTCTTCACAGGCACAGAACTTTCCAAAGGTATGGCTTCGTCCAAAGGCAGAACAGCATCCATAATAGATTAATAATAAAAAAAACTGTAACACTTTAAAAACAGTCTTTTCAAACTAGACAAATCACTTAGATAAAAGCAAGAGCAATTAAAGACACGTCTTATCACTGCCAAAATTAATCATCAAATGATGAAAGTCGATTTTCCGCCGCCTATTTATATCCAGAACCTCCCCCGCCCCGCCGATCTCAATCTGGTGACGAAATATTCTACTTAGTGAGTAAATAAACGATCAAAATCACCAAATCACAACTAAATATTTCATTCGACAAGTAACGAAAGAATGAAATCACCAAATCATAAGAGTATTTTTTTACCTATTAATAACACTCTAAGAGATCATTAAACTCAAAGACTTACAATTTATTCTTGATATAATTAAATTTCGCTTCCAAATACTTATATACAATTGACATTATTATATACTTATATGAAATTGATATTATTAAAAAGTCTTTACCAAAGTCTAATACTTAGTGACTTTTATAGTTGATTTTAGAAATTAACGGTTATAAATGTTTTATCCAAACAGAAATAGTTATACTTTAGAGCTGTTTCGCAATGTATTTTTCAAAACTCTCAAACATAAAGTCATGATTTCCTTGCATATTAATAACACATGTTTTATACATTGAATTATATATTTCCAATTCAAGTGAAAATTTCTAAAAACTGTATACATACAAATAAAAAGATATAAAATACAACTGAGTAATAATAAAAAATCCAACTAACAATTCAAAATTTTAAAAATACATATGATTATTTTAGTATGTTAGTAAATTGTGTGTGTTATTTTATCCAAATGAATCAATACACAGTTTCATAAAAATATTACTGTTCGACATATAATACTAATTTTGAAACTATATGTAACTACTCTAAACTGAATAACTCTGAATTCGGAAAAATATAATTACGGCAATTTTTTAGTTTAACGATAAATAGCAATTTTAAATTATATACTTAAACTGGTAAGACATGAAAATTAATTAAATCGAACTACCTAACTGAGATAATTTATATTTTGGATGTAATTTTATAACAAAATAAATTTTACTATAAAAATATTAACCAAACATTCTAAAAATTTTATACATATATATATATATATATATACATATATAAGTATACTAAACAAAAAAAATAATAATATAAAATCCAACTAACAGATCATCTACATTTTAAAAATACATATAATAATTTCAATATATCAGTAAATTCTGTGTTATATTACGATCCTATATTAAATTTAGTGATAAATAATTTTAAATTATATACACGGACAACTAAACCATGAAAATTAATTAAAATGACCTAACTGATTACGTTTTTGATACGTTTTCAAATATAAATCAAATTCTACTTAAAGAAAATATTACAAACAGACGTCATATTATTGAATTTCGAATTGTTTAAACCAATCACACTCATTTCCTTTCAAGCATAATTCATTCCTTGTGTAAGACAGAATACTATTTTCTCTTAAGACAGATAGGTATTCTTAATACCATACAATAGTGCAGACATCAGTCAAAGTATTTAACCATATAGTCTACTTACATGACTGTTAAATTTATTTATTGTTGAAGTGCTAATTTCAGCATTAAACAAAAACTAAACCATAAATTGTTCTATCACAACCTTTTAAGGTATTGCATCATCCTTTAAAAATCATAATTTAGATTAAATTAATGAATCCTTAACCTAAAATATCATCAAAACTCAATTTGAAAAATAAATTATTTGCTTGTTGAAACATCTAAAGATATTGCATCATCCCTAAAAAATCATATTTAGATTAAATTAATGAATCAATAATCTTGAATAACATCAAAACTCAATTTGAAAAATAAATTATTTGCTTGTTGCAGCCTCAAAGTATTGCATCACCCTGAAAAATAAATTCTACATTGTTCTATCATAACCTTTTAAGATATTGCATCATCCTTTAAAAATCATAATTTAGATTAAATTAATGAATCCTTCATCTCAAATAAAATCAAAACCCAGTTTGAAAAGAAAACAATCTATTATTTTCACTAAATACTTACAAACATTTCATAATCAAATCATTCTAAAACTCATTTTTAAGCTTTTATATCTATTATTCAAATTGAAAATTATGCTAAATTGTCATTTTATTCTAAATTCTAACTAAATTCTGATCAACATACCTCAAATTCATTCAAAAATAAAAATTAACCAAGTCTGATTACAATCAATACAAATTGTCAGCCTCAGAGGTATTAAAACCATTATTTTCAAAAATCCGCTCGCTAGGGGGCAGCAATGAGGAAAAAAGTTTAAAAAAATTAAATTTTAAGCATGTATAACTCAATCCGAGAAAAAAAGGCAAACACTATTAGTAGTGGGGAAAAGAGAGTTCCAAAACCGATCCCCTATTTTAAAAATTAAGCCCCCTCAAAAAAGATTTAGTCCCTCTCAAAAAATTTATCCCCTCCTACACCTCCTACTGTAAGATGATTAAGTAAAAAATATCCTTTCCCCTCGCACACTTTCTATAATTCTCATCTAAACTAATACTCTCCTACTATAGCATGATCTTTCCGCACTTCACTCTTATCTCACTACCAGATTATCTTATCAGATTATCCATTCTTATCTCCTTTCCGACTGATAAGAACTTAACACTCTACCCAAATCCTCTCGTACTAAAGTACGATTTCCAGTTCCACCACAATCCACAATCCACCGCCGCAATCGAACACCCTTTTCCCCACTACTAATAGTGTTTGCCTTTTTTTCTCGGATTTAGTTATACATGCTTAAAATTTAATTTTTTTAAACTTTTTTCCTCATTGCTGCCCCCTAGCGAGCGGATTTTTGAAAATAATGGTTTTAATACCTCTGAGGCTGACAATTTGTATTGATTGTAATCAGACTTGGTTAATTTTTATTTTTGAATGAATTTGAGGTATGTTGATGAAAATTTAGTTAGAATTTAGATTAAAATGACAATTTAGCATAATTTTCAATTTGAATAATAGATATAAAAGCTTAAAAATGAGTGTTAGAATGATTTGATTATGAAATGTTTGTAAGAATTTAGTGAAAATAATAGATTGTTTTCTTTTCAAACTGGGTTTTGATTTTATTTGAGATGAAGGATTCATTAATTTAATCTAAATTATGATTTTTAAAGGATGATGCAATATCTTAAAAGGTTATGATAGAACAATGTAGAATTTATTTTTCAGGGTGATGCAATACTTTGAGGCTGCAACAAGCAAATAATTTATTTTTCAAATTGAGTTTTGATGTTATTCAAGATTATTGATTCATTAATTTAATCTAAATATGATTTTTTAGGAATGATGCAATATCTTTAGATGTTTCAACAAGCAAATAATTTATTTTTCAAATTGAGTTTTGATGATATTTTAGGTTAAGGATTCATTAATTTAATCTAAATTATGATTTTTAAAGGATGATGCAATACCTTAAAAGGTTGTGATAGAACAATTTATGGTTTAGTTTTTGTTTAATGCTGAAATTAGCACTTCAACAATAAATAAATTTAACAGTCATGTAAGTAGACTATATGGTTAAATACTTTGACTGATGTCTGCACTATTGTATGGTATTAAGAATACCTATCTGTCTTAAGAGAAAATAGTATTCTGTCTTACACAAGGAATGAATTATGCTTGAAAGGAAATGAGTGTGATTGGTTTAAACAATTCGAAATTCAATAATATGACGTCTGTTTGTAATATTTTCTTTAAGTAGAATTTGATTTATATTTGAAAACGTATCAAAAACGTAATCAGTTAGGTCATTTTTAATTAATTTTCATGGTTTAGTAGTCCGTGTATATAATTTAAAATTATTTATCACTAAATTTAATATAGGATCGTAATATAACACAGAATTTACTGATATATTGAAATTATTATATGTATTTTTAAAATGTAGATGATCTGTTAGTTGGATTTTATATTATTATTTTTTTTGTTTAGTATACTTATATATGTATATATATATATATATATATGTATAAAATTTTTAGAATGTTTGGTTAATATTTTTATAGTAAAATTTATTTTGTTATAAAATTACATCCAAAATATAAATTATCTCAGTTAGGTAGTTCGATTTAATTAATTTTCATGTCTTACTAGTTTAAGTATATAATTTAAAATTGCTATTTATCGTTAAACTAAAAAATTGCCGTAATTATATTTTTCCGAATTCAGAGTTATTCAGTTTAGAGTAGTTACATATAGTTTCAAAATTAGTATTATATGTCGAACAGTAATATTTTTATGAAACTGTGTATTGATTCATTTGGATAAAATAACACACACAATTTACTAACATACTAAAATAATCATATGTATTTTTAAAATTTTGAATTGTTAGTTGGATTTTTTATTATTACTTAGTAGTATTTTATATCTTTTTATTTAGTATGTATACAGTTTTTAGAAATTTTCACTTGAATTGGAAATATATAATTCAATATATAAAACATATTTTATTAATATGCAAGGAAATCATGACTTTATGTTTGAGAGTTTTGAAAAATACATTGCGAAACAGCTCTAAAATATAACTATTTCTGTTTGGATAAAACATTTTTAATCGTTAATTTCTAAAATCAACTATAAAAGTCACTAAGTATTAGACTTTGGTAAAGACTTTTTAATAATATCAATTTCATATAAGTATATAATAATGTCAATTGTATATAAGTATTTGGAAGCGAAATTTAATCATATCAAGAATAAATTGTAAGTCTTTGAGTTTAATGATCTCTTAGAGTGTTATTAATAGGTAAAAAAATACTCTTATGATTTGATTTCATTCTTTCGTTACTTGTCGAATGAAATATTTAGTTGTGATTTGGTGATTTTGATCGTTTATTTACTCACTAAGTAGAATATTTCGTCACCAGATTGAGATCGGCGGGGCGGGGGAGGTTCTGGATATAAATAGGCGGCGGAAAATCGACTTTCATCATTTGATGATTAATTTTGGCAGTGATAAGACGTGTCTTTAATTGCTCTTGCTTTTATCTAAGTGATTTGTCTAGTTTGAAAAGACTGTTTTTAAAGTGTTACAGTTTTTTTTATTATTAATCTATTATGGATGCTGTTCTGCCTTTGGACGAAGCCATACCTTTGGAAAGTTCTGTGCCTGTGAAGAAGAATTTTACTTGTCTTAGTTGTAATAAGACATTTTCAACTATTTCTAACCTGAATCAGCATTTGAAGATACATTCCGGTGAAAAGGTTTTCATATGTGAAGTATGCCAGAAGTCTTTTAGTCGCAGATCCAAGTTGAGAAGACCTTCTAAAACTCATATGAATGATGGAACAACAACTTTTAAGCGTGATGAGCCTTCTCAAGCTTTTTCACCGAAGAACAATCCATCGTTGAATGCCCCGGATGTTGATATAACAGCTGAAGAATCGTTCAAGACTTTAACTGTTGGTAAGAAGATGTTTGCATGTTTAACTTGTGATAAGACCTTTTCAACCTCTTACGACTTGTTTCAACATATGAAGATACACTTTAATGATAAGGTGTATACGTGTGATTTGTGTCAGAAGTCATTTACATTTAGATCTAACTTGCGGAGACATTTGAAAGTACATAATGAACAATCAACATACAAGTGTGATAAATGTGATCAGGTTTTCACTCGAAAGGACAATTTGACACAACATATAAGATCACATGAAAGTTCTAAATTCTCTTGCCATGAATGTGATAAAATGTTTGCACGAAATTTTGAGTTGAAACAACATATACGCACCCAATACTGCCGTATACCTCTTGTGAGTGTGAAACGGAAAAGGATTTCATCTAATGTAAAGTCTAAGAAACTGAAGCAGAATCAATCTGATGTGCTTAATGTGTTTAAAACTGTGATGCTTTATCCTGATGAACGTGAAGAAAGTGATTTAATTGTGTTTCATACCTACTTACAAGCTGAAATTAAAGAAGGTTTAACAGAGGAAGTTCAGACTAAAGGTGCCATTAAATGGTATATGGTGGAAAAAATAGTACTTGAACGTATTGCTGATAACGAGGAGATGGAAGAGATTCAATCCTATTTTCGATGTCAGTGTTTTACAGAACTTACTGAAGAAACTATTATGCAACACATTGAAGGCGGATTCTCTGAAATATTAAAATCCTTTGAAGAATTTGTGCAAAGAGGTTCAGGGTGGAAGCTTAGAAACATTCAGAACTTGGAATTGGAGATTGCTAAATATCATCCTCTTGCTGCAAGTTCATATATTGCTTTACCTAAGAAATTGTATGATAAAAAAGCAGTGTTGAATATTAAAAACGAAGATAGCAAGTGCTTAGTGTGGTGTCTTTTGGCATTTAAGCTAAACTTACATTGTTCAAAAAATCCTGAACGTTTCTCATTATATCCCATATGAGAGGGATATCCAGCTTGGTAATGTTGAATGCCCTGTTTCACTTCAGAAGATACCTATTATCGAACAACTGAACAATTTACGGATCCATGTGTTTGGATATGAAGAGGATGAAGTTTGTCCACTGTATATATCTGAAAAACAAAATCTTGATGTCATCAACTTATTATTAGTTAGTGATGGTGAAAAGCAACATTATTGCTTAATATGAAGCTTTTCAAGACTTTTAGGGGATCTGACACATCATAATGGAGTTGCTTTTTACTGTTATCGATGTTTGCATCGGTTTTCAAGTCAAGATTTATTGGATAAGCATATCAAATATTGTTCTCAACATGCTGTACAAAGGATACACTTGCCGAAAGAAGATGATAATATATTATCTTTCACAGGGATCCATCTACAGCATCCTATACCCTATGTTGTGTATGTTGACTTTGAGAGTCTTCTTACACCTATTGCGCCGGCTGCACCCTCTGCCACGCCATCGTATACTGAAAAAACAACTTATCATTTTCCATGTGGGTATGCTTATGTTGTTGTTGGACCCAATGGGAGATGTGTGTGGAAAGCGAAAGTTTATCGTGGTAAAGACTGTGTAGACCATTTTTTAAAACAGATGATGAAGATAAAAGATGTATTAGGACGAAAGTTATTAAATATCGAACCTGTGAAGCTTTCACCTGCACAAGAAAAAGCTTTTCAAGAAGATGAATTTTGTTTTATTTGTAACCAACCATTATGTGAAAAACGTGTTCGTGACCATGACCACGTGACGGGTGCATACGGAGGAGCTGCCCATGCAGGCTGTAATCTAAACTATAATCAATGTAAAACAATTCCTGTTATATTTCATAATCTGAAAAACTATGATAGGCATCATCTAATGAGTAAAATTGGTAAATTTAAAGATCACGAAATTGATGTGATTGCCTCCTCTATGGAAAATTATATAACCTTTAAGTTAAGAAAGCCGAAGAGTCCTATACAGATGACCTTTTTAGATTCATTCCAGTTTTTGGCCCACTCTTTAGAAAAGCTGGTTAGAAACCTTAATCCTGAGCAATTCACCATACTAGAAGAAAATTTCCCTGAAAATACTAATTTGCATATGCTTACAAGAAAAGGGGTATACCCTTACGATTACTTCACCTCTTTTGAAAAATTCGATGAAAAGGAACTACCTCCACCTGCAACATTCTATAACAGTCTCACAAATGAAGATATTAAAGATGAAGACTATCAGCATGCCTTGAACGTATGGAAAACCTTTAATATTCAGAGTTTGGGTGAATATCATGATCTGTATGTAAAAACAGATATTTTACTCCTTGCTGATGTTTTCCAAAATTTTCGTAAACTATGTCGACAGTACTATGATATCGATCCTTGTCATTTATATACAGCACCTTCGCTCGCGTGGCAAGCATCCTTGAAAATGAGCGATGCACCTTTAGAGTTGCTCACAGATATTGACATGTTGTTAATGATCGAAAATAGAATACGTGGTGGAATTAGTAAGATTTGTCATAGACATGCCAGAGCGAACATCCCTAATACACCCGATTTTAGAGAAAATGAAGCACCCAGCTTCATCATGGATTGGGATGCGAACAACCTTTATGGATGGGCTATGTCTCAATTTTTACCATTTGGAGGGTTTGAATGGTGTGCGACATGTCATATTACAGAAGAGTGGATTCTTTCTCTATCTGATGATTCTAAAATTGGATATATTTTTGAGGGGGACCTTAAATATCCTAAGAAGCTTCATAAATTTCATAACGAATATCCCCTGGCTCCAGAACGCCTGACTGTGAATGAAGAGATGTTGTCATCTATCGGAAGGGGATGCTTGGGAATAAAAAATTTAAAGGTACATCCAAACTAATCCCGAATCTTCGAGATAAGCAGAATTATGTCATTCATTATCGAAATCTGAAAGATTATTTGCAGCTTGGATTAAAACTGACAGCCGTGCATAAAGCTATTTAATTTAAACAGGCACCCTGGCTACAGAGCTATATTAATTTTAATACAGAGAAAAGAAAGGAAGCAAAATCCTCTTCTGAAAAAGAGTTTTTTAAATTAATGAACAACTCGGTTTTTGGAAAAACTATGGAAAATTTAAGAAAGAGGCGGAATATTGTGCTTTGCAATAATGAAAAAAGAGCTAAGAAATTGGTAGCCTCACCCACATTTATGTCATTTAAAACATATGATGAAGACCTAAGTGCCGTAGAAAGGATGAAAACCAACATACTCATGATTCGACCGATTTTTGTCGGATTCACAATCTTAGAACTATCCAAGTTATTAATGTACAGATTTCACTATGATTTTATTAAAAAAGAGTATAAAGATGATGCAAAGCTATTATTCACCGATCTGGACTCGCTGTGCTATCATATTAAAACAAAAAATATTTTTGATGATATGGAACATCATGCAAGCTATTTCGATTTCTCAGACTATCCAAAGCATCATTCGCTCTACTCGGATATCAATAAGAATGTGATTGGCAAGTTCAAGGATGAGCTCAATCGAGATTTAGCCCTTGAGTTCGTCGGCCTGAAATCTAAAATGTACTCCTTGAAATCTTCGAGTGAAGAAAAGAAGCGGGCAAAGGGTGTGTCTACCATTGTTGTTCGACTGAAAATCAAGCATCAACATTATTTAGAATGTCTGCAACAGGTGAAAACTACCATGGAGAAGCAGAGAAGGATCGCTCAAGATAATCATCACCTATATACAATAACACAGAATAAAATTAGCTTAAGTCCTTTTGATGATAAGCGCTACTTACTAGATGACGGAATATCAAGCTTTGCCTATGGACATTATAAAATTGATCAAGATTGTATCGCTGATGAAAATTGTTAATATAATGTAGAATTACCAAAAAAAATGTTTTTATGTAAATATATCTTTCTGTAAATATACTTTCTGTAAATTGCTTTGTTTAAATAAATTGTTGATTTTTATGAGTGTTTATTTAAAACATCTATACAAACCTTTCTAACATATTGTTAGATATGTATAACACATATATTCACACACACACACACACATAATGCAATATATATATTAAATAGCTATGCTCATTGTAAATAATTTCGTTTTATGTATATAGTTTGTAGTATTTCAGAATTTTTTAAAAACATATTTGAAAATTTTGTTAAAACTTTTTTTTTGTTAAATTTTATTAAACTTTTTCTATAACTTGCATTTTTTTTTGTAAAACTTTTACTTTTTAAATTTTGGTAAAACTTTTTTTTTTAACTTTTTTTTGTAAAACTTTTTTTTAAACACTTTTTTGTTTGTTAAAACTTTTTTTGTAATTTTTTTTTTAAATTTCGTTAAAATTTTTTTAACTTTTTTTTTTAAATTTTGTTAAAACTTTTTTAATTTTGTTAAAACTTTTTTTTAAAACTAATAAACTTTATATATATATATTTTAAACAAGAACCCTTATATAAACATTTAACTTTATACATATAGATACGTGCAAACATGGATGTATGCTTTTACTTAAACATTTATATCTTATACATAAATTTTTAAACGCATATATATGTTTAGATTTGTACAAACACACATATATATATATAGAGAGAGAGAGACATGTATGCTTACTGATATATATATATATATATATATATATATATATACTTACAAAGACATGAATATTTTTTAACACTTATTTTAAATAACGTGGTAAACATGCATATTTAATAAAAACGTATTCGTATTCACTTATCTTTCTAAGAATATATTAGAGAAAACAATAAAATAATAAAAAATAAACAAGTGTTTGTAAACGAAACTGCTTTGAGATATTTATTCTTGATACATGCCAAAGTGTTAAACTGAACATGAACATGATTTTAATAATTGCTATGATTGATTGAAAGATGAGTATGATCATTGATTGGTCATTGTTTGCCCATTGCCCAAATCCCCGATCCTGTTGCAGGTGAACTCTCATATATCTACTACTCATGGATGCTAATAAAACTGATGGTACAAAGATTACAAACAACACAGAGAAGTATGAAAGATGTATGCTACATATAACTATAGGAGAGACAGAAAGAGAATAACCTGGATAAGAAGTCAAACGAAAGTTTATGACATCATTGAAAGAATTAAACGGCTAAAATGGAAATGGGCTGGGCACATTGCAAGAAGACAAGACAATAGATGGAGCACAAATACCCTAAAGTGGTATCCGATAGATGTAAAACGGCCAAGAAGACGACCTCGAGTAAGATGGAATGATGAAATCAGAAAAGTGGATGGTGTTAATTGGATGACTAAAGCACTAGACAGGAAACATTGGGAAAATCTGGGGAGACCTACATCCAGCAGTGGATTGAAAACAGTTGTTGATGATGATGATGACATGGTTTCTATAAATTCTACAGATTATATACAGGGCTAAACAAAAGAATTCCAATATATTACCGGATATGGACAGCAATTGCTTAAAATGGATTTTTACAGAATATTGTGATTTTTAAATTGCTTATTTAGATAGCTCATTTCAAAGTATGAAAAAATGAAATTTCTTAATAATATTCTGTCAGTATTGGAAAATGTTTCGTAATCTATGCCTTATGCGTAATTTTTCGTTCTTTTTTTAATTCTTTTTCTGAAAAAAAAAAAATCCATTTCAGCACTCTTCTTGCCAATTTGCCAATAAGAAAACAGCAGCCGTTTCTTAAAGACATAATGCTGTTCGTTTCAAGTTATATAAATTAATAGCTAAATACTTTGTGTACTCGTTCGTAACCGATACGGTAGTAATTATATCTCAAATTTTAGTCCACCATACGTAAAAATGCAATTAACCACTCTTTAGTTGATTGGCTGCCACTACCGGTACAAGTACGTGATACCAGACACAATGTGAGAAGTTTGGTAATTAATTACTAGGATTCTTCAAATAATATTAATGGATGATTTATTTACATCAAAGAGACTATTTACATTTATAGGCTCGGATATAGCAGATACTGCCTAACGTTAAGTTACATACATTAAGATATTATTTACGTACCAGATTATATCATTAAATTACACACTTCCTTCTCAATTTACCATATTCAGGTACGCTTATTCGACGGGATAACCACACATGTATCTCCCGCACTCTCATACACACACTACTCCACACAGGAGCCAATACATTTCCAAACTTTACATTTCACCGCCAACGCTAGACTCAAGAGTGACCACTCTCTCTCTCATTGTATCTCCCCCATTCAAGTTCTACGGGTCCTGTAAAGTAAAGTACAGAAAATCCACGTGCCTTCTACCAACCACTCGTTAAGTGACCAGGCATCACAGGAGATTCTTTTTTGTTAATCCTCCTTTCTTCTTGTTATCTGGCTCGCCATTGTTCTTCACAGTCCGATATATAAACCTTCTGACATTTCCTTTTATACAATAGAGCTTTTCATACAATACAGATAGGAATACGATAGTACTCATTCGAATCCCAAAGATAAGAAAAAAATGCTTCTCTAACCAACCGGAGTATGTAGATACTGATATACAGATAAATACAATATTAGAATATAAAATTAATTAACAATAATCTTCATTAGACACACATTTGTAAACGTCAGAGTCCTGACACTCTGCATTTAAATTTTAGTTAAACTCATTATTAATTAAAATTCATAAATTGTTGACTTGCTTTACAAAAGTGACCAATGTTTACAATATTAATAAACCACCCAATTTCCATACTTCCTATAGCATCTGTCATTTCCTGAATTGTTAACGGAGTGTCAAATCATATACAAATATACATTCGAGACCAACTGTTGAACAACTCTCCAAATAAGGCGGTTTAAGGTGCACCCACATCACCTTTAACCCTGACCCACCTTTTGCGCAGGGGTCCTGAGGAAGTCAGCATTTCATGCTGGTTACAAGAGTATGGAGTAGGGGGTCTTTGAGAACATACGTTGCGTGTATTATGTGAATACTTTTTTTTATATATATATTATTTTCTTTTTCCACGGAATACTCTCGTAATTTATCACTTACCTTACGCGAGGGGTGGTAGGCGTGCAAGGTAGCGTTGTGTAACTAGTTATAAACACAAGTGCAACTTAGAAAGCTGTTTTTTCTTTCTGGTTCTTAAGTCAATATACGAGTTTCGTGCAGATTTCACTTCAGTGGAGAGTAAACGAACAAGTCAATTTCTCTGCACTGTAAAATTTGACGTAACGCATGAGCTATGTAGCATGTTTAAAGTGGAAATATAATAGACTTTTATACTTTTTCTTAAAGACTTTATATAGAAAAAATATTGAAATCCTAACTGAGAGTAAACAAATATTTATTTAAGGAAAAGTTATTATTATTTTTTTTTACAAATTTTTTCTTATGATTGATAGCTTTTTCCCCTGTAAAATCTTTTTTTTAAATAAGTAAAAACTAAATTTTAAAAATCAAAAAACCGACTGCGTAAAAAGCGAACTAATTAATTATTTCTCATCAATGTGAAACTATTTTTTTATATTACTTAGCTATTTTTTTATTTACTTGTATTGATGACTTTTAAGTTGTGTTTAATTGTTAGTTCCTATCTATAAACACTGTTTTGATGAGGTCTATAGATGTCTATGATGGTTAGAGTTGCAGTAAAGCTAGAGATCCTACCCACACAAATTCCAGGTTGTATAATATTTTAACGGAGCTTCTGACTGTAAAATAGTCAATGAAACATCGTCTTCATTTTGAAAGACCATTATGACCCATATGCCACCCAATAGGGTGCGTCATTTTTTTTTCGTCTCTACCGTCATTTTGAATTTTACGGCCGCCATTTTGAATTTATAAAACAAAACCTAACCTATAACCATCTGGCCATTAAGACGAATTGATAGAGACCTCATTTGTGTTTCGAGAGCATAAAGAAATCCACATACCCAGATACGTATGAAACACATAACCATTCTTTTCAGTCGGGTAAAAAATCATATTCGACTATTCTTCAGTTTTCGTAGCTTCCGTCGCGTAATGATTTACAAGAAAATGAAGCCTGGTGTGACGTTTCATCTGAGCTCATGCAAAATCCAGATTACCGCTCAATGTAGTAAACACTTTTAATTGGGCCTTCCAGATGCCTAAACTATAAGCCGCCTTTCAATGCCTTCACGAAATCAAGATGTAAAGTTGTAAACTGATTTTAATGATGGAAATAAATTCTCGGTGAGAAGTGCAAACTGGCAATCGGAGAACTAAACTTTTTAAATATAAGATGAATCAGTCTACCACGTGGTCGCCAATTAAGAAGGACTGAAAACTCGAAAAGGGGCCCGTGGAGAGAGATGCGTTTCGGAAGCGACCGAGGACGGTCATTTGGACCAGCGAGGGGCGAGCAAGCTCCGACTGAATTTAAAGTTAAGTATTTATATGTCTTGTGATTTTTTATGTGTGCTGTGTCTGTAATTAACAGCACAATGTGCTGGCAGTTTGGACGCATTTTTTTACAGCACAAACTGCTGCGTCCAAATTGTGTTTGAAAATAGGCGCGAAAAGCACGTTTCAGCTGGAATTTCCTTGCACCTTTTGTCATTTTCAGTTCCTTTACAAATTAAAACTGAAACAAATTTTCAGTTCTTGCTGCAATGATTTCGGCTGGCAGGTGTATAAGGACAGGTCAAATTACTTCCTCACCATCACTTCTTGCTGTTAACCAGACTTTAATGGCAATGCGCCGTCACTTCGAGACTCGAGATGGTAGTTGTGATATTTTGCACTGATTCGAAAAATAACTCAATATTTACTCCTTTAAAATTCCACTTAAACAAATCACTTTAAACGATTTTTTAAGGCAGTAAAAGTAAAGTAAATTAGAAGTAGCAAAGTTTTGACCAAATTCAAATGAGCTGCATTAAGTGTCATGTAAACCATATAAATGTATGTACTGACATTAATTAATACGTATTTACTTTATGTATTAGCATTTGTATTTATTTATATTATGTTATTCTATTAACGATTTATTATGCTGTTAATTAAATGTACCGTAGATGATGGTTATTTTGCCTTTTTATTACGCATTAAATATTACAGTTATGATTCCCCGTTTAATCAAATAACCCTCTTAATCGATTATTATTTCTGGAACCGTCAATATTCGTTTACACGGGGACGACTGTATATGATTTTTAAACACAATTTTTAAAGGGATGAAAGATATTATTATGTTCTTTCCTTTCGTATATTTAAAAGATTACTGGATGCAGAATTAATATTTATGGCGGAACTTCTAATTGGCAGACATTGTGTCGAGCAGAAAATTCGCATGACAACTGGATTACAATATAAATTTTGCATCTAGGATAAAAAAAAATTTGGTGCCTAATTATACTTCATATTGTAATTATTATCCTGAATCTAAATGAATTTGTATTTAAAGCATTTTTATATTTTTAATACAAAATTGTATTTAGTTAATATAAATTTTTGAAAATTTCAACAATATAATAACGTAACACATTTTTTTTTTCAACAATAAAAAAGAAATTTTCGGTTCGGTTTATGCAGACTAACATGAAACATATCTCTTGAAAATTTCATGAAAAAATATTGAGAAGTTTTTTAGATATCCTGCGCGATATTCTCAAACACGTTATTTTGAGAAAAATGACTTCAAAGTTTCGGAAACGTCGTTTTAGCGATATAATTCTAAAAGTCATAACTTCTGTTCTAATGGGAATTTCAAGGAAACAATTGGGTTGAAATGTTCAGAAAATATAGGAGTGTAACATATCCAAAAATTAAGATTTTGAAAATTTTGAAGATTTAAGAGTCCAGAGACCCCTAATAATAAATATTTATGCATTTATGTTTTCTTTTATCCCTTTTTATTCAACAATCTTTATATTTATACTATAATTAAATTATATTAACTGCTAAGTAAAACGTTTTTACAATTCCTCATATTATTTACAATTTTACTTTGCTGTTCATACTAAACCATGTGCAGATCAGGATTAAAATTATCTGGTGAAACTGCATGTTTTTTCTCTTATTTTGTATCTTTACTATATATTTTTTGTTATTTCTCTATTTTAGTTTATTAAATTTTTTTTTTTTTTTTTTTTTTTTTTGATGAACAAGTGTTGTTTTGGCTACATATTTTTTTGCAGATTCAATTTATTAGTAGAATTTGTTTTTGAATGACAATCAATTTGGGCATTGTCAGTTAATTATTATTCTTCATTCCTTCGTTTTTTCTTTAATAGCTCGGTTCTGTAACTGACTGGGCATTCTATTAAAAAAAAATGCTGTTGTCATTTTTTATCGACCGAAATAAATTTGCTTAATTTATTTCATTGTATATGTGGAGATATTCCTCTGGCGAGTTTATCCCAATATAAGGTTTTCTACTTTTTTATTTTAATGGCTTTATGCCCTGTACATATATCATTAATTTATTTATCAATATCGTATTTTTATAATAATAATTATTATTATTATTAGTAGTAGTGACCCGTCACTCAATCTCCTGGTCATGTGGATTTTAATATTCGAGTTCTCAATTAAGGAAGAAATAAAGTGTGGGAAATAAAGGCCTTTTTGTGCTTTGGTGCTCTTGCATATTTTTGTTTTAGAATATTGTGTTAATCATTTAAAAGGAACAATCAATCAAGTTACAATTAGCTGAATTTTTATTTTTATTTTGATTGATATATCTTTACAAAAGGTTATGTTATATACGAAGGCGGTTCAATAACTATTGTCCCGCGTGTATATAAAATATTTGTACTGCGATGGTTGATGTAGAATATTGAAGCCTATATATGCTCAATTTCAGAACATTAGCTGCTATATTACCAGATTTTTTTTTTTTTTTTTTTTTCGTTTTAGGGGGTCCGGGACACATTTGAAAATAATTTTTATTTATTGAGTTAAAATTCGGAATTTTTTCGTGATGTTAACCTTATCACTTGTAAACAAAATCACATGATAAAACTTCTGATATTTTTTTTTCATTTAAATTAAAAATTTATTAAAAAAGTGGGGTAACTTAAAATCGTTATAACTCGAAATATTATTTATAGAATTTCAATTTTTTTTATTTAAATAAACAGAAATATATAAGTTTTAATTTCGATTCAGCATTTTTAAAAATATTAATTTATAAAAAAAAAAAATTAAAATATTTAACGAAAAAATTTAAAAAGAAGTGGTGCAACTTTTAAAAAAAATCATACTTTCAAAAGTAAATATTTTTTTCGAATATGCTGATTCAAAATTAAAGCAAAACAATTGAAAAAGATATGTTCCATATTTGAACCCTGTAACTTTAACGGTTCTCGAGTTATAAGAATTTAAATATGAGAAATGGTGAAAAAACCTATCATGAAGAAAAACGCATTTTTTCAAGAAGTCGTTTCCATGACAGCCATTGCTTGAAAGCTAGATTTTGAAAACAAACCAAAACGAAAAAATTAATTTTTTTGTTCTAATTCAGATAGACACATGATTTAAATGTCATTTTAAGCAGGAAAAAACAGAGAATCTTTTTATGAAATAAAATATTTTTTCTAAATTCGAATATTTTTGTGTCCCGGAGCCCCTTTAGGTGTCAGAGGTGGGACCTAGCTTGAAAGGGGGGGTTGGGGAAGAGACGCTGGTTTGGAGTTTATGGGGCCGGACTTGAAGCAGTTCTGTGATAGATTTGTGACAACGTCTCATCCACTGTTACAAATCTATCACAGAGCTGCTTCAAGTCTGTCCCTATAAGCTCCAAATCAGCCTTCTCCCTCCAACCCCCCTTTCAAGCTAAGTGCCACCTCTCGCATTTAAATCAAACAACAACAAAAAAAAAATGGCAATATAGCAGCTACGGTTCTGAAATTGATCATATAGGTATCTAAGACATTAGGCTTCAATATTCCGCATCAACCATTGCAGTACAAATATTTTATATACACTCGGACAATAATTATTGAACCACCCTCGTATAAGTAAAATTTTGCACCCCTTGTCCTCTTAACCCTTTCACGATTAAGGAAAATATTTTTCCCCATTTTAAAATTGGAGATTGTTTTATTTAATTTTAACCTTATCTGGATTTTTTATGCAGAATGTCAAAATAGAATGTATGCCGAACGCAATTACGTAAAAGATGTGCAAATTTTGCTAAGCGCCGCGTAAAAAATAGGACGCATAATATATATATAGGTACTATGTGTAATGTCCATCTTTCATTCAAAACCAAAATAAATTGCTTCGCAGAATATCATAATTAGGGCATCATTTTGTACAGTAATATAGTATTATTTTACTTCACATTTTGTTATAATAAACCAATAAATAAAAGATATTGCATAATAAGCCTAACTATAATTTGTGTTATCTTTAAAGTTCATTGGGAAAAATATTTTCCATATAATTACGAAAAAAAAAAAAAGCAATTTATCAAATTACAACGACCATTTGGAAAATGATTTTTTCGAAGACTAAAATTTAAGACATAAATAAACGGTCAAGTGCGAACATTACTCGCGTACAGAGGGTTCCGTAGAATAAATATATAAATTTGTAATTGTATTATAAAAAAAAAAAAAAAAAAAAAAAAAAAAAAAAAAAAAAAAAGTTGCTAAAAGAATACTAAGACTTTGTAAAAAACTATACAACGTAGGGTTGGGTATAACTGTATTAGAAAAGTGTAAATGGGTATACCATGAAAGTTCAAAGAGATATGGAACCTAAATAATATCAAATATAGCTATTCGTATAACTCTTCGTTTAATATTATCCTAATCTGTTTATGATGAACTTAATTCGGTACTGACAATAAAAGCAGTGGATAGTTAAACTTCATTTGCATTTCATGAAACTAAATTCAGCGTAGTAATAACCTTTATTTCTACAGTGTAGCTAAAACAAAACCTTTGTTCAAAGTTTAAATTTGGCATTGTGCTAAGCGCGCTTCGAATTGAGGTCTCAAAGTTGCAACGCCGCCTTGGTCAGTGCCGCGTTTTTCCAGATAGGTGTATAATTAACTTTTAAAGTCACTCAAGGCGTATTGAGAGATACAATCAATGCAAACTATCGCGAATCCCAAAGTATTTACGCGATTCATTTTAATTAAATCTTTCGAGGGCGATGCCTTAAAAACGGACACCTAATTTTAATTCCAAAACAGACAAACGTCACCAAGAATATTTAATTAAAATTTTCCTTTTACATGTACGTGAAAATAAGCAAGTTCGCATTTTCTAATAAATTCGTTTATAAATACTGGTGTCAGTTCATTATTTCATATGTTTATAAATAGAATTACTCCTTGCCGGAAAGGATCAAGTGATCGCAGGACTCTTAAAGCTTCAAAATTTAAGAAATTTCAAATTTTTTTAAGATGTTAAACTCCTATTTTTTCTGAATATTTTGATATAATTGTTTCCTTGAAATTCCCATTGGAACAGAAGTTTTATCTTTTAGAATTATACCCGCTCAATAGCTGAAGCGGCGTTTCCGAAACTTTAAAGTCATTATTTTCCAAATGACGTTTTTAGGGCATAACGCGCAGGATACCTCAACAACTTCTGAATATTTTTTCATGAAATTTTCAAAACATATATTTCATGTTAATCTGTATAAACTGAACCTAAAATTTCCTTTTTATTGTTCAAAAAAATATATTTTTAGGTGATTTTACTATTGAAATTTTCAAAATTTTGTATTAGCTAAATGCAACATTGCATTAAAAATATAAAAATGCTTTAAATACAAATTTATTTAAGTTCAGGGAAATTATTACAATCTGAAGTATAAGTAAGCACCAAAATTTTCATTCTAGTTGCAATATTTATTTTGTAATCCTGCGCGTGAACTGTTATACCAATTTTTTGTTCGACAAATGTCTAACAGTTTCGAGCCCCATATAAATACTAATTCTGTATCTTGCAATTTTTTAAATACATGAAACGAAAGAACATACTTATATCTTTCATCCCAATTAAGATTGTGTTTTAAAATCATATACATTTTAAGACATTAAATGTTGAAGATGGTCTTTTTTCCTTTTTTCCGCTTTTTAGAGTCCCGAGACCCCTTAAATTAGTGTGTTTTTAGCAATTTGACGTTTATTGCTTTTATACTGTTACTGTACATTACATTACACATATATATCATTAAAAGTTGTTAACTAGGCATAGAGTACGCCGCCCCTGTCCTCGTGTATGTCCAAAGTGACCGTACCTTTAAGGGTTAATATCTCAGCTAATTACCGATGATTTTTTCGAAAATCATTATCAGCAATGCTCTTATTCTTCTGCAACGATAGGTATATTCAGCGATGCTCAACAATTTTTCTGAATGCCCGTAAATCGAAATTTGTGTATAACAGAAAACTGCTAATTACTCAAAAACTATGTGACCTAGGGTAATCTCTATAATTTTTCCGGCAAGGTTTATATTAACGTCTACTACCTCTAATTTTTTCATAATTTTAGCTTCAGTAGATTCGGAATTAGAATGGGTGGGGGACATATTTTTGCGCTACATTTTCAACAATATCTTTGAAAATATAATACCTAAAATTAAAAGGAATGTATTTTTGAGTTCAGCGTTACAAAAGCTTTCACAGAATACCCCACATGATATACAAAGAAAAGATATTTTTTTCAAGTAGCATAATTAGCCCCTCTACTTTTTTACTAAATATATTTATGAATGTTTATTAATCTGAAAATATGTGGGTCATTGGTCTTTATTACTTCCCCGAATTTGAACTTTCCCCGTTCCATAGTTTACGAGTAAAATGGCTGTGACAGACAGACAGACAGACAGACAGACGGACAGACACAGGAGTGATCTTATAATGGTTCCGTTTTTACTTTTTAAGTACGGAAACCTAAAAATCGCACGGAGTTGATCATACATTACTTACGCCATGAATTAAACATTAATAGTGTTATTACACTTAAAAATTCCAAGCGACAAAAACCGCCTGCGACTCGTATGTATTATCCACCTGAAACTGATGTATTATCCAAGCATTTCATTGGCTGTTCGGGAAAAGGCTTTTCCATCGTTAGATTTCTTGGAAATCTGGAACCCATTTTAAATGAAATTTCATTCTTAAACTTCTAAACATTCCACAATATTACTTTTTACAACGTCGTATAGAGAAAAAATATATACTTTTAAATGCAATTTGTTTGAAAGCTGTATCTCAATTTGCTTCTGAGTTATTATTATTTTTTTTTTTTTTTGTAGTTTTTATTACTTTTTTGTCATAGTGGCAACAGAAGTATCCATCTCTGTTGAAAGTAAAGGGAAAATACAGATTACTGTATAGACCAATCAGAAAACGAATAAAATGCGGATTAAAACAATAAAAACCTTCAGATATGCTTTTGATTTCCCATCCTGACGAGAACAATAACCATTTTTCCAAATGGTTAAAAAAAACCACCGCACATTGTTATGTATTTTTCGTATGATTTTTATTTATTTTGGGTCTAAACAAACTAAAATAAACAGTTACATACTAATATTTACTCTTAGAAACCTTATGGTCCTGTAAAGGTTAGTAGCTGTAACCAAAAAGTGAAACTTGCTCCTTTTGCACAAACTAAAATATGTTTCAAAATTAAATATAATCGCTACAGTAACTGCAACCGTGGTGCCCTTTTCTAATCAAGCTGCAGATAATCATGTATAATTACCTCTACAGCTCTCCTGCACGGTACATAAGCAAACGAAATATCCCCAGGGAGTAGGGAGGGGGAGGGTCACTGAAGCACACGACATATAACGGAGATTGTATAACACTCATAAATCGTCGACTAACGTAAAATCTTCCTTTGTAATTAAAACAAGGAAGGGGGGAAAAAAAAAAAGCTCTATAAGCTGTTTTAAAATGAACCTTGTTACCTCTGATTTATTATGAGTTTGTTTTTAATTACTGAGGATTTATTTGAAAAAAAAAAATATATATATATATATGTACAGTGGAACCCGGTTAAGATGCGTTTCAAGGGAGTGGTCAAAAGTCGCGTATTAAGCGGGATCGCGTATTAAACGTGATTTCTATAATGTTGCATCAATTGGGCTTATTTACGCATTTAATCACCTAAATGAACTTCAGAGCTTTCATTTATACGTTTACGGTTGAAAATTGTACCTTTGACATATATTCAGATTGAAATTTAATTGTATTTCACTTTAATGAATCCACATTGTTTCTTTTTATAGGACAAACTGGAATAACAACGGAAAATAAATATAGATTACAACATTACTTTATTGTCGATTAATGCGTTGCAACTAAAAATAATTTTCCTACTAGACTCATTTTTTTAACAGAAAGGAAAATAATATTAAATCTTTGAAGCACAACCCAGTTTTTAAAATCATATTTAGTACTTGTAATAACGTACATTTTAAACATCTCTAACAACACGTATGAACAACTCTAATATAATCATTTTTATGACGTATCTGAGTAACCTAAATTCGTCTATCTCTTTCTACTACAGTAAAAACATACACGAAGCGAAAGACAAAGAATGTTAGGAGTGAGATCAAAGAAGAATTGCAGTTTTGCTAATTTAACGGGGTTTTTTTTTTTAATTCAAACACCTACAACTATTTCCGATTAGTAATTTTCGCCTTAATTAATCTGTTGTTAAATAAATTAAATACTATTCGGAAACATTGTTTTTTATTTGAATAATAAAAATCCTCTAAATCGGTAACACTCGAGAAGAGAGAAGGAATTCGCATCTTGATCAATGAATTCGCGTCTTAAACGTGATTTTTTCCCTCAAAGAACCGAAAATTTTGTCGCGTATTAAGCGGGATCGCGTTATAACCGTTCGCGTATTAAACGTGATTTTTTTTACATTATTCTTATGGGCGAAGTTCAAGGAATCGGAAAAAATCCGCGTATTAAGCGGAATCGCGTATTAACCGTGAGCGTCTTAACCGGGTTCCACTGTAATTACTAAAAGCTAAAATCGTGAGTAAGAGAAGTATAGAAAAGATTTGATTTTCCATTTGAGTTTAGCTCGTTCAGGACCGACATCTTTTACACGAATTTTATTCATTTGGCACCACTTTTTGTTAATTATTTGAGTTAACTTTATAAATCACGAGAATGTCGTAATTAAGTAAAAACAATTTTACTTTTCTTTTTTACTGGTATCAAACTCAAGCGTTTTAAGAACTTTTTGAGGGTGCATCTATGCTCCCATAGTCCCGAACGGGTTAAAGAAAAAATAATAATGATAGTCGAAAAATAGAACTGTATTACTGGAGGATCTATTTAACACTAAACCGACCGTGAGTGGTCAGTTTGTCCCCTACCATATGAATGTGTTTCGGTTCGAGCCAGAAATTTCTTTGTAAAATATGTTTAAAAGACACAAAGAAGAAAAATGTTAAATAAATAAATTAAACAGATTTAAATAGAAATTCCGATGTAAAATATTTTTTATAAAACTTGAGTAACATTTCCGGTCTTTTTAGTGTTAACATATCAATGAGTGTATAGATAACGCGAAACAATTGATGGATAATAATAATTCAGTCAAATAGAAAAGAAAGAGATTAATAATGAAACAAAATCAAGTTATACAAAAATATATAATTTCAAACTAGTTCTTTAAATAAATAGAATTTACATTAATGTATATGTATATATATATATTCTCTTGGTCATTTTAGTCGTTCGAGTACAGGAGGAAAAAAAATCAGCTTTTAGCTTTTTTTCTCACAGAAAACGACTATTTTGCTTATATAAATGAAATCTGTACTCTTGATAACGTAATTCAATATATAATCTTTTCAATTATTTTTATCGGTTTCCATATCTTTCAATTTTTCTTCCATATTAATTCTCGTAATATAGTACAAAGGACTTTATTATATACATAGCATCTTGCATGTTTCATGCATTTGGTATCCATATTAAGTGTTTGGGGGAAACTGTATTATTGTCATTTAATTCATATTATCACAATTTTTGATGATGGTCGGTATGTAATGTTTAATTAATGGTTATATATATATATATGTATATATTAGTGTTCAACACAGTATAAAAAATCGATCCTTTTCGCTGAAATGCTTTCTTAATATTCGGTTTTATTTGGAATTAGATTAGTATTTAATAACTGCTATATTGCTGCAAGAGGCAGGGTAAGACAAAAAAAAAAAAAAACACTCGGGCAGATATGTTACCCCATAATTCTTTTAATAAACTCAGAAATCAAAATCAAATTTCTAATAACCAGAATGTAGAACTTGACTTGCAGAAAATTTACATGTTTCCGATGTGACCGTCTTTCGCTTTTATGTACAACTTTTGTGGAAGTCTTTTGAAAAACAATTTCAGACGCAAACCTGAATTCATTCCTTGATATTTCCCCCATACCTGACGGAGAGATTTCTTTCGGGGACTGCAAACTTCTGCGAGGCTCAGAGCAAACTCTATACTCTAATACAGACCTCACAGAATAATTGATATACAGAGTGTCTACAAATTATTTGGGCAAAAAGAAGGATTTATTGAATGGTACTGACAGGGAGAAAAAATTAAAGTACATATCGTTGAAAGATGTTTAAGTTTACCATTATCACAAATGTTCGACCTGACTTCCTTTCGCGACTCTGCAAATATCCCATCGGTAAATCATTTTTTGCCACAAATTTGTCAGCATGTTTCCGTCGATCAAATTAATTGCAGTGCAGATTCTACATTTTTGCTCAGGAATGGATGCAGGAAGTGGCGGCTTGTACACCTGATCCTTTGCAAAACCCCATACACCGAATCAAGCGTTGAAAGATCTTGTGATCCTGGTGGCCATTGAATAACCACTCCGCTCGCTAAGCGATAGCATCAGTTATGTTACCTAACGCCATCTATGAATAAACTGCGGCAATATTACTACAGCCGAACCTCGTTAACGTGAACACGCTTAACGTGAATTACTTTTAACATGAACAGTTCCCACTGTCCCCGTCAAAATGAATACGGATTCTAGTGTTTTTTCTTCGTTTAAGATGAACACGTTTAACGGGAAATTTCGCTTAAGGGTGTATTCGAAAAAATATTTTTCCACCCTCAACAGCTCGAAATTTTCTGAGACATTTTCAGACTCATTTTTAAAAGTAAAAACATGAAACTTGCTGGGGTGATTTCTGAAGACATGTTTAACATGCCGTGTGATTTCATTTTCAGCTCAATTAATTAGAATTTGATTTTTAAACAATTATTTTCTCAGTATGACCATTTTTTTCATTCCCAGATCGCCCGCTTCGGAAAATTCGGTTCAAAACGCCAACTTTGACAGCGTTTTTTACAGTATTTTCTGCATTTATCAAAACATTAAGAAGCACCGCACATTATATAGTTTCTAAATAAGAGAATTTCCAAGTTTGATGCGTTTGAGAGCAAAAATGAATTTTAAAATGAATCAGAAAATAAGCAGTTTGGATCGGAATACACCCTTAATAAAGTTTTCTTCATTCTATTAAATCCTACCATACGTCATTCATCCAATGACAGCTTATGATAGGTAACAATTCTAGGTTGCCTGGGTAGTGACGTCCTATTGAAGATGGAGTTCAATTATTTCCGTGTTACTGAATTTAATATACTCGTGATATAATCGTAATATTTTTATGTATTCATGCATTTTTGCATAAGAGTGCAACAGCTATTGCACCAAGATATGAACAATTCTAGATGTCCCCATGAGAGATTTTGAAGCTTAACTTGAACAAAAATGCCTAGAAAAGTGTGAAAGCTTCCTTTTGCCTAGGGAACAATGGGTTATTCTTTAGAGCTTCGTGAAGAGGATTATTCTTTATAGTGATAAAAACTTGTACTATTGCCATTATAATGTTTTTACTTTTGGAGAATACAATACGTGTCATCAACTACATGCCACCAGGATTAGGGAAGGTTACTACCTAAACGGAATATTTTTATGCATTGTATCTTTCTTCACACGTGGAAAATAATTTATAGTTTAGTATTGACACTTTCATATGAAAAATAGCAAGCGTTCAGTCTTTTATTCTTTTTTATTTACTTCTTTTACCCATATGAATTTACAAGGGCATTCACATGTACAGTGTAGGTTTTTTTTTTTTTTTTTTTTTTTTTTTTTTTTTTTTTTTACACAATTATTTCTAACAGTTTTCTGTTAATGAATAAAAAAAATATATAACTAAAAGTTCAATTTTTAAAATCGAAATAAGTGTTATGTGTTCTTGTGTAACACTGGAAATGACATATACTGATAAATTTTGACGGCTATATTTTATGAGAAAACCCTGTTGTTCCGCTAGCTCCCATGTCCCATTAGCCCCCAGTCTCATATGTATTTTTCTCAATATTTTTTATCTGGATTTTTTGTTACTGATAGCATGAACTACGGATAATATGAACAAAAAGTAATTCCCCTTGAGGTTCATGTTAACGAGGTTTGACTGTACTAGTCTGGCTTTCAATTAGTTAATTTCATTTAATATTTCGGAAGTTCTTAACTTGCGAAATTGCCCAACTAATTTGTAGACACCCTGTATTTTGGATCTGGAGGGTATCAGGCTATTTTTGGATTGTTAACATGGATGCAGGATTCTCGCTGCCGCTCGCCATTGCGCCAAATCGCGACAAAACGCTCCATTTGGAGAGTAAAAGAACAACGAGACTCGCCAAATTGCGAGTGCTCAATTTCTGCTCTTTTTTTTTTGTGTGTGTGTGCATGCTAATACAGTCGAGATTCTTATCTGCGTTGCTGAACGATTGATGTCGCTTTACATGTTCAATCGCTCTGTGCCACTTACATTGCTCTATTTATAGGGATAGTGGCTCAACACCGATTCAGTTTAGCAACAGGCAAAGACACAGAAAGGATTATGCCACAGGTATTTCTCTATTGTCAGTTAATCACTATCTATGTACCGGCATTGCGCCGGTAAAGACACAAAGAAAATTACTCGCATTAAGCGCCAATTAGAGAAAAGTTTTGCTGGATTACGGTGTTGAAATTAACTATTTATTATTTATTAACATACAATTTATTAGTTGTATGCAAAGTATCATTGGCCGGTCAAACTTTTTCTATCGGTTAAGAGTCGAAATCTCATAGCAATTTTTAGTGTACATATTTTCACAATGGTAAATGAAAGATAGCGGTTATTAATTTTTATTCAGACTGCTAAAATAATGTCTGCAACATTTACACGGCTTAAAGATAAAGATAAGATTTGAAGTTCTTCACACTGAATCTATTTTGCTAACATTTCTTTTCATTTGGCTAATGTTTTTTATTTCTTATTCGCCAAATCGCTAATGCTGGTCAAAAGCCAGCGAGAACCTTGCATGAATGTCAGATGTGGGTTGCTCAATTCTTATGTTCTGCTTTCTCTGTGTGCTGCAATTTTACTGCTATCCCAGTTTTTGTTTACAATGCTTTCTTGTTTGTAATGCTTCTAATCAGTAAAACAAAAGATTCTCTGAGATGTTTTCCTGCTATTTTTAACGGTTGATGTTGGTGCCTTCAAAAGGTAGTTAACGAATTCCATCCCAAACCATAACCAAGTGTGGATTTTGCCGTTTTTCAATAATAGATCATGAACTGAAAGATCTTTCGGCTAAATCTGATCATTGAAGAGATTGTTAGACCAGTCCTATCATTTTTTCCCCCCACTGATCATGGACGCCCTGCTTCATTAGGGCTCCCCTTTAGTAAAGTCTTGATTTTTTTATTAGCCATCGTAAGTTAACAATCTTTCATTTTGTAGGGAAGGATGTTATCCAAGGAGTTCTTTCGCAATTTGTTGAAACGTCTCTCAATTGATGTTTATCTCTTACGCGATTTTTTTTTCATCGGAACGATTGGAATGCATCAAATATCCTCTTTGCCAAAACGATATAAGTAAGCGTCCTATCTTAAATGGGAGAGATAACCGCAAGATTAAAGGCGAGGTCACATCAATCAAGGTCGCACGCCACGTAGCGAACGGGGTTAAACTACAGGAAAATGCCTAACTATTTTCTTACTTCACACCACTAAAATTATAAAGTTTCTTTCATGTTGATTAATAGCTGATGTGTTTCTGACAAGGCGAAGAAAACTTCGTGGTGTCGAGTGCATCTGGACGCCGCTCTCGCTAAGGCATTATTTTGCAATAAATGTGGTAAACAAAATTAAGTTCCATGAGTGACTAAAGATTTAGAAAATATGCGCAAAGGGTAGATATCCTGTCATATATGATGTCACACTAAAAACCCGTATATTTGGATTATCACCCCGTCCACAAGATGGCGCAACTGTGTTAATTTACGCCCGATTCGAGTATTAAGTTTGTACGCTTACTTATATCGCTATATTATTTATATCATTTTATTTATTTATTCATAGGGAAGTTTTTTTTTTTTAAATGGATACAGTAAAATCCCTGTAAGGCGGACTCTGTGTAAGACGGAAATCTGTCTAACTCGGAAAGATTTTCAAGTCCCGACGAATCCGTAGGCATAGAGTAAAATTTGTCTAAGGCGGAATATTGTGTACGACGGAAAATTTTCTCGGCCCCGATAGATTCCGCCTTAGACAGAGTTTACTGTATTAGCCGTAAGAAACTGATGAACTTTTTATGTTGTTTTAAGGACAAACGGATTAATCTTTAGTAATGGAGCTCCGCGCGATATAGATAAATTAAAAAATATTTCATGTTTTAAAATTGTTTTTAAAACCATAGACAATCAATAAACTGAGATGCACTTTGCAAACAAATTCCATTTGAATTTTTTTTTGTTCCTATTTGGTGATCTAAAAATTTAAACTGTACAATTGCAAATATGTTAGATTTGTGGTTTTTTAATATTAATATTTTATTTGTTTATAAAGGAAGTATTAATTTCGTTATGCAAAAATAGTCAGAAACAGATGCTGAACAATATTTGTTGCTTTATGTGCAAAATGTTTATTATTATTATGTATTGAAGCCGGCACGTAATAAGATAAACTTAAAAAATCATGCTTAAAAAATTATTAAAAAAAACATTATAAATCAGTCAATTAAGATAAAGTTTTTAAACAAATTGCATTTGAAAATAGATTTTTTCACTATGCGACGAAAATTGAAATTGCATGTTCAAAAGATTAAAAAATTGCAGTAGGGAAAATTTCAAAACCGAAATTTGATCGTGAAGTATTGCCATTCGCAAAATGACGTCAGCGTTACGCACAGATACGATTGTCCTTTATAATATAGACACGTAATCAGTAAAATGTAATAAAGATCAGTCATCAGGATTAGGTTATCAACTGAGGCTCTTAAGCTTGGTATTCCGGAATGAAAAACAGCAAAATTTATTCCACTCTGACAAGATCATAGAATTTTTTCCGCATGAAATCTGAACCCGACATAACTTTTCACCTTCTCAAAATTTACATACGCACTTCTCATATCCGTATTCATTATTTTTTAAAAATGCGTAGTTTGTTTGATCATTTTAAAATCATTTAAACTCAAAACTTGATGCCTAACTCGGCGAAGCAAATCCATCCAGGTGAGAATCATCAAGCTCTGGTAATACAAATCGCTATTATTTATATGTCACCTATCTTTTATAAAGACACTTTAAATTTTCGTAAAACATTGCGTTTTGTCAGTGTTTGATTTCGATTACGTTATTTTCAAAAGTGAAGCATTTTCACCAGTGAAGAATTTCAAAGCAGCTGGGGAATGACACACTTCTAAAAAACATATTTCAGTTTTAAGAATTAAAATACATGCTTTTTTATAAAATGACGTCATTTGTATCCGCTAAAGCAATCCACTTTTGCAGTTCAGTCTTAAACATCATCTATGGAAAAGTGTGCATATGACGCCATTATCGAGTAATAACAGACGATATTGTGGACATAGCACGTATTTTAATTTAAATTTGTTTTTAGGTTTCATGAGAAAATGGCAACAAAAGATACCGTAATCTCCTATTTTCAACTATTTTCCGTTTACTTTCAATAAAAATGGACACTGTAAAAAAAAAAAAAAAAAAAAAAAAAAAAAAAAAAAAAAAAAAGGACTAAAATACGGAAATACTACTGGCAATCTAGACGCCTGTTCTATTTCCGTATTTTAACGGAACTTTTCCCCGGTAAATTACGGAAAATTTTCCGCTAAATTCCAAAAAAGAAAACGGAAATTTTTCTGTAATTTACCGGAAAAAGTTCCGTTAAAATACGGAAATAGTACTGCCGTCCAGATTGCCAGTAGTATTTCCTTATTTTAGTCCGGGTTTTTTTTCAGTGTACTTTTGTTGCCACGATTAGAAAAATGGTATTAAAAACTACAAAAAAAAAAAAAATTAATATCTCAAAAATAAATTGAGGTACATTTCTCCCCCTATACGACGGTGTAAAAATTAAAAATGTGCGATGTTTAAAAGTTTAAAAATTTGCTGTTGAGAAAATGGCAAAACCGAAATTTTATTTCAAATTTTAAAGTGTTGCCATTCATAGAACGACGTATGCGTTACGCACAGATATGTTTGTCCTTTATAATATAGAGTGAACTTCATCTGGGATATTTCTTGGTACCCTGTAGATTAGAATAGGTATATGTGCTTAAGGATATGTTTAAAGTACGCTTGGTCCAATTTTGATCAGCACCATGGAGGAATTCCTTCAGGATGGGTTATTGTAAATGTGAATTTCCTACAGCAGTGCTATAATACTCTAGCTAACTCATACTATCTGATAAAGAGTGGTGATATTTTGTATATTTACGGTCATTTCATCATCGCATCTGTAAGGTATTTTTTGCTTATGATGGCTAATAGATCGTGACTTTAAACTTAAAACGAACTCCAAATATAATCGAATAACCCAGTTTAAGGAATCAAGCTGCATTTCTAAATTAATAAGCAGTGTCCTAACTACTAGGAAAGAGGTCAAAATGCGCGCTTTTTCTTTTGGAAAAGCGCATTTTAAATTATTTAGAAACTTTTCTGGAATATTCTTAAATGTTTCATAAAAGTGAATGTCTTCGTATACTTTATAATGTCATATTTCATTTAAATCAAAAATTGGGTATTCTCTTAGTTGTTTGAGATAAATCAAACAAAAATATGTTAACTATCAGGTGGATATTAAAGAGTAGAACAAATAATTGATTCTTTGTTCTTTAAAATCTTCATATCCCGCAGTAAATTTAAACTTTTTCCAGTTACAAAACACTGTCTGAAATGTCGAAGCATTTCCAACATCACATTCAAGCGAATTTTCCACGGGCATTAAACAAACTATATCTTCGTATTCACATTCGTACTACATATTCGTTCTTCAACTTGAATATCTTCGTATACTTTATAATGTCATATTTCAATTAAATCAAAAATTAGGTATTTTCTCTTAGTTGTTTGAGATAAATTAAACAAAAATAATGTTAACTATCAGATGGATATTAAAGAGTAGAACAAATAATTGATTCTTTGTTCTTAAAAATCTTCATAGCCCGCTGTAAATTTAAACTTTTTCCAGTTACAAAACACTGTCTAAAATGTCGAAGCTTTTCCAACATCACATTCAAGCGAATTTTGCACGCGCATTAAACAAACTACATCTTCGTATTCACATTCGTACTACGTATTCGTTCTTCAACTTGAATATCTTCGTATACTTTATAATGTCATATTTCAATTAAATCAAAAATTAGGTATTTTCTCTTAGTTGTTTGAAATAAATTAAACAAAAATAATGTTAACTATCAGAGGAATATTAAAGAGTAGAACAAATAATTGATTCTTTGTTCTTAAAAATCTTCACATCCCGCTGTAAATTTAAACTTTTTCCAGTTACAAAACACTGTCTGAAATGTCGAAGCTTTTCCAACATCACATTCAAGCAAATTTTGCACGCGCATTAAACAAACTACAGGCTACAAATGCGATTACTACCTCCCTTTTACAAAAGTAGGATTCTCTGAACGTGACGGGGGCTGTTCTGTGTGTTCATGCAGATTACGTGCGGTGTGCGGTTTCTGGGGGGCGTCGGTCGATGATCGATTGTTAATCCGCCCTAGCAGGGCAACACTATCCCCCCCCCCCCAACCTTATACCGCCAATTATGCGGAGGCCGCCATTTACCCGTATAGACTAGGATTAGAGGCGTCCATCTGTGCAAATGCGGACGCACTGGGGACCTCGAATCGACACTTCGGCCATGTGGTGGTGGATGAGTCTTGTGAACGATGGGTGATTCGGGTGCAAATAAGGGAAATAGTCTTTAATGATGGAGGTTGTTAGATTGTAGGTGGTAAATGATGAAAAAGATCTTCCGAAAATATAAGGATAATTAAACGCCTCTATGACTAGAAGTTTCATAAAAAAAAATAAATACATAGCTTATTTTCAATTAATCTTAAATGCGCGAAATTTCTTGATTGTGGATAAAATTAAATAATCTCAGTGCATGAATGTCCAGTCTTTTCCGTAATGCTAAAAATATTCGAATTACAGCAATATATCGGAGGGACATAAAGGAATATTTCTGAAAAAAATAATCAGTTTATGTTGAACAAAAGAATTTGCAGATATGGTTTACCACGGTCAGTGCTACAATCTTTAACACCTGAGACGAACATTCTTTATACTTTGCTGCACTTCAGAGCCAGTTTTTCAACTTACAGTGTAAGTATCGCCTATTGACCACAGAAATCCACATCAGAATTCGTTTTTTATTTTAAGCTAACCCCTCCTTTTTAACTTCGTTTTAGTGCAGCAGGAGTGGCATAATTAAAGTACTGCGAGCAGTAAGTTTTTGCCCTTGATTTAATACTTAAAAGAACTGAGTCAGGATCTTCCGTAAGTCTTTCACTTGAGGCATTCTCTCCGACTCGACAAATGTCGTCAGGAGAGTATTTGTCGTAATCCAACAGATTCAAATCGAGACTCTATTATGACAAAATCGCCTAGATATTACATTTTGCTAGGCTTCGGTGTCACCGGAAGAGTCACCGCTTTGTCACCTGAAGAGTCACCGCTTTGTCACTTGAAGAGAAAATGTCGTCTGCTTTTCTCATAAATTATCATTGGCATTCTTCGAATGGAAACGTTTGACGCAAATGTTGATTGACTAACAAGTCGTCTGGCTAACAGGTCGTCTGACTAAAAAGTTACAGGATTTTATGTAAATTTATACTAAACTTAAATACATTACAAGCCCATAATTACATTGTCCACTCGGTTCTTGTTTTAAACTAATCCCTCTTTATTTTAGTGATGCAGAGGTGGCACAGCAATCAGTGCTGGAAGCTGGAAGTTTTCATACTTATTCAATACTTGATGGAACTGTATGGTTCTTTATCTTTAGGAATTTTTAATGCTGCTCTTCTAAGCCAAAATGAGTCAATATAAATCAGAATCTTCTGTAAGTCTTCCGTTTGAGGCGTTCTCTTCGACTCGGCAGATGTCGTCAGGAGAAAATTAGTCGCAATTCAACAGATTCAAATTGAGACTCTATTACGACAGAATAACCTAGATATTATATTTCGTCAGGTTTCGGTGCTAGCCGCTTTGTCACCTGAAGTGTCGTCTGCTCTTCAAAGAAATTATAATTGACATTCTTCGAAAAATAACGTCTGGCGCAAAGACTGACTGATTAAAAAGTCGTCTGATTAAACAATTGCAGGATTTTCTGTAAATTTATACTAAACTTAAATACATTACAAGCTTGAAAAAATGAACTGCAATTTATGAAAACGATTCGTGAAACAAACATTAATATAACAATCAATTCGTAGTTAAACATGATAATAATAATAATGGAAATGAAAATATTTAATGACCATAAATAAATTTATACTGAATGCATTCTATTTTATATAACTGTCGCTTCGTCGGGTTCTTCACAACGAAAAACTTCGGCTTTCTTAAGGGTCCGGTATTCGATTTTTCAATGAGAAAAAAACTGAAGCAGGGCTCGAAATGTACCGGAACAATGTTCCGGTTCGTAAAATTGTGTCAAATATTGTTCCGGTTCGTGAAATTATTAAAAAATATTATTACAATTTCATAGATATAGCTTCTATGCTGTCTGTAACGTTTTTTTTTTTTTTTTTTTTTTTTTTTTTTTTCTAATTATTTAAAATCTTGATTGCATTTTTGTAAATTGGTTTTTCTACGGTTAAATATAAATTTGCTATACAGTAAAGTACCGATTATCCGAGTTAATAGGGACCAAGCTCACCTCGGATAAGGAAAAAAACTCGTATAAACCGAATTTACAGAAATCGTCACCCACTAAGGAGATGAAATATAAATTTTCACTTAATTCAATCATTTTTATGGTACTACTAACATTTCTTTGATGTACATTTAATGTTACTTTTAAGAAATACCGGGAATGAAATTGTTTTTTTCAATCGAACTTATACCTTTAGAATGGATTATTTTCTTCTGATGGACTGATGGTTTCCATAATGATGAAACAGCCATTATAAATGAAGTGCTAGGTGAAGATGAAAGAGCAGCCGTAAAAAAGTTAGAACTCTGATTTTCCCATTCTGACAGGAAATCAGAGTTCTAACTTTTTACGGCTGCTCTTTCATCTTCCCCTAACACTTCATTTATAATGGCTGTTTCATAATAATGGAAGCCATCAGTCCATCAGAAGAAAATGATCCATTCCAAAGTTATAATCCTTCATTTGGCGCCCCTTCGTTCTGGTGCCCGGGGCACATGCCCCCTCTGCCCCCCCCCCCTAGTTTCGGCCTTGGGTTCTTCATAAAGAAAAACTTCGGTTTTCTTTTAAGGGGTCTCAGGACTCTTAAAGCTTTAAAATTTTCGAAATTTTAATTTTTTCAGATGTTAAACTCTTATCTATTCTGCACAGTTTGATACAATTGTTTCTTTGAAATTCCTATTAGAACTGAAGTTATGGCTTTTACATTTATACACGTTCAATAGCTGAAGCGTCGTTTCGGAAACTTTGAAGCCATTTTTCTCGAAATGACGTTTTTGTGCATAACGCGCACGCTATCTCAAAAAGTTATGAATATTTTTTCATGAAATTTTCAAAACATATGTTTCATGTTAGTCTGTATAAACTGAACCTAAAATTTCTTTTTTATTGTTCAAAACAATATTATTTTTCGGTGATTATACTGTGGAAATTTTCTTAATTTTGCATTAGCTAAATACAACTTTATATTAAAAATATAAAAATGCTTTAAATACAAATTTATTTAGGTTCAGGGTAATTATCACAATCTGAAGTATAAGTAGACACCAAAATTTTCATTCTAGTTGGAATATTTATTTTGTAATCGTGCGCGTAAGCTGTTATGCCAATTTTTTGCTAGTCAAATGTCTAACAGTTTGGAGCTCCCTGTAAATGCTCATTCTGCATCTTATAATTTTTTAAATACATGAAATGAAAGAACATACTTATATATATTATTCCAATTAAAATTGTGTCTTAAAATCTGATATATTTTAAGATATTAAACGTTGAAAATGGTCTCTTTTTTTCATTTTTTCCAATTTTAAGAGTCCTGAGACCCCTTAAGAGTCCGGCATTCGATTTTTAAATGAGAAAAAAAAAACTGAAGTGAAGCCAGACCACCCACCTACCAGAATTCCGGCTAATTACTTCATCATGTGTCCGATCACACCAGGATGCACGGTGGCATGGAGTGCCTCAACTGAAGGAGGTGCACCAACACTCGAAGCCTCTTGCCACCTGATCTGTCGGCAGGACCCCATCGCCTCTGAAGCTGAAGAAGCAAAAGGGGAAGAAGAAGAAAAACAAAGAAATTCCGTGAGCGAAAAGGAATGATAGGGGGAAAGTTAACTAACACTTTCAAGTTGCATGGGGAACGCGGATGAAAAAATCCAGGACGAAGCAATATTTTGCAACAAAACAAATCAACTTACAGAAATACAAAATGTAACAAAAAGACACAATAACAATTCAAAAATAAGCTTCCAATGGCATTTTTAAAAATTAATTTCATTGCAGAAATGTACATGGGTAGGACTTAAAAAAAAAAAAAAATGATGGTCACTGTTATTTTATATTTACTCGTACAATTAAACCAGAATGACTTTCATTGCAGCTGCGTTCTTCTAAATGATCAGATCATGGGCGATTAAGGCTGTTCTTAAGTGCTCTGCTCAACAAGCGAAAACGTTCTGATATATTTACAATTTCATTTTTAAACGGAAAGGTATAAAATTGGAAAGCCTGGCCATGGAAGCGAGTTGGAATTGAACTATTTTTTCCATTTTTTTGATCAATCAATTACCTGTTGAGTTATAAGCCATTTGGATCACGTGACAAACACGTTTTTCGCCCGCTCTTGAGTGCTCTTTCTTCCTTTGCGCGGAAATTCGGTTCAAAACGCCCACTTTGACATTATTTTCTGAAAGATCTATTGCGTTTACAAAAAAAAAAAAAAAGGAGAAAACAGCTCAATTACATGGTTTCTGAACAACAACACTAGCTAGTTTCATGCATTTTCGAACAAAAATAAATTAAAACTTATGTCAGAAAGTTGCCCTTTTCGATTTGAGAACAGCCTTAAATTAGAGTATGTAATTAGCAGTTTTCGAAAATAGTATTTAAGGGTGTATTCGAAAAAATATTTTTCCACCCTCAACAGCTCGAAATTTTCTGAGACATTTTCAGACTCATTTTTAAAAGTAAAAACATGAAACTTGCTGGGGTGATTTCTGAAGACATGTTTAACATGCCGCGGGATTTCATTTTCAGCTCAATTAATTAGAATTTGATTTTTAAACAATTATTTTCTCAGTATGACCATTTTTTTCATTCTCAGATCGCCCGCTTCGGAAATTTCGGTTCAAAACGCCAACTTTGACAGCTTTTTTTACAGTATGTTCTGCATTTATCAAAGAATTAAGAAGCACCGCACTTTATATAGTTTCTAAGTAAGAGAATTTCCCAGTTTGGTGCGTTTGAGAGCAAAAATGAATTTTAAAATGAATCAGAAAATAAGCAGTTTGGATCGGAATACATCCTTAAGGCAGTCTTTTTGGGAATCCGCCCCCTGAAGCAATATTTTACAACAAAGCAAATCAACTTACGAAAATACAAAATGTAACAAATAAGACCCATTAAAAAATCAAAAATTAACTTCCACCGACTTTTTTAAAAATTAAGATTAAGACAGTCTTTTTTTTGTATATATATCAGGGAATCCGCCCCTGAACCCCAGTTTAAGATAATTTTTAACGCATAAACGTAAAAAAAAAAATATGGACATTTATTTCCTTCCCATTCTGACCAGAAAATCAGAGTTCTAACTTTTTACGACTGCTCTTTCATCTTCACCTAACATTTCATTTATAATGACTGTTTCATAATAATAGAAGCCATCAGTCCATCAGAAGAAAATAACTCGGTGAAAGCGGAAACTCGGTTAAGCAGGACTCGGATAATCGGGGCTCTAACTGTATATTTCATTTTAAAAATGATCTTTAGAATATTTTTGTTGGTGTTCAGAGGGAACTCGTGACCTCCGCCTTGGATCCGCCATTGTAGTTTACGTAGTTCAGTATTACATATTTTAAGATTACATATTTTAAATTTTAAAATAAGTCGGCTATTAGAAAAGTAGTAAAATTCTCTTTGTAAATATACTTTGCGGAAGAGGGGGGGGGGGGGCGCCAAAATCCATGCTTGCCCCGGGTGCAAAAAAGGCTAGATTCAGCCCTGATTATCTCCCAGAAGGGATTCCGGTGGCAGAGCGCCCTTTGTGAAAAATCCTTTGTTTCTTTACCTTTCCTCATATTGTTCAATTATTGCAATTCATTTCGGAAGAATAAATTTAGAAACCTCGTGCCACCTGATCTGCCTGCAGGATCGTCTATAAAGAATGTAAGTCAGGGAAAAAAAGAAGGAAAATGAAGAACTTCCTTAAGGCCGTTCTTAAGTGCTCTTCTCAACAAGCGCAAAACGTTCTGACATATTTACAAATTCATTTTTTAACGGAAAGGTATAAAATTGGAAAGCCTGGCCATAAAGGCGATTTGAAATTGAACTGTTTTTTCCATTTTTTGATCAATCAATTACCTGTTGAGTTATAAGCCATTTGGATCACGTGACAAACACGTTTTTCGTCTGCTCTTGAGTATTCTTTCTTCCTTCGCGAGGAAATTTGCTTCAAAACGCCCACTTTGACATTATTTTCTGAAAGATCTATTGCGTTTGCAAAAAAATGGAAAAAACAGCTCAATTACATAGTTTCTGAACAGCAACACCAGCTAGTTTCATGCATTTTTGAACAAAAATAAATTAAAACTTATGTCAGAAAGTTGGATTTGAGAACAGCCTTAAGCGAAAACAAAATGAAAAGGGGAACGTTAAACAAACTTGAAGTTAGATCGTTCCATCTGTTTGAAAATATTACTGAAGTTAATTTATATAGTAGTAGTTACAACGAACTCTCGTTAATTCGAACTCCAAGGGGACATGTTCGAATTATCCAAAAATCGAATTAATCAAAATTTGCCTACTTAACCCCTTGAGGGGCGGTGGGATAAAATATATCCCACCTAATTTAAACAAGATTCTCACCAGAAAATTGTTACTAAATTTTATATTTTTAACTTTGGAGGAAAATCGTAGAAAAATTGCTTTTCCTTATTTAAAAATAAAATTTTTCGATTATTCCGGCGAGAATTCAATATTTAGAGTCATTTTTTTCTTGTCCCTCAAGGGGTTAAACAAAATAAAAGAGGTGTGATGCTGGGAACCATATCAAAAGACAGAAAGACATATCTATCTTAAAGTTTCTTTTATAGTGTTGTAAATATTCCCCTTTATTAGTCCCTTTCTTTTATACAGTTAAAAATCCTTTATCATTAAAAGCATGTCATTGCTCTTATTTACTTGTAGCCAACAAGCTGACAATGCAGTAATCATTAAAACTTCATTCTAAAACAATCACTTATGGATAACTGAAAGATAATAACTTGATACTATGCTTTTCTGATTGCAAAGCACAAAAAATGTTTGGTATTACGAAGTGACTCATCTTCGAATTATCCAAATAAACAGTTCAGAATTAAATAAGATTTTTAAAATAAGTCAGCAAAAAAAAGACGAAATAAAACAAAGAATTTCCATGAGCAAAAAGGAATGATAGAGAAAAGGTTAAACAGTGCTTGTCTATTATCCCATTGACCATCACTTGCTATAAAAAAACAAAAAAACAAAACAAAAAAAAAAAACCTGTCGCCAAACAACGGGATTTAACACCAATTATACAAATATATTTATTTTGTGGATAAGACAGTTTACTTTTTTCTAATATAGAATGTAAGTTAACTTCTATTACTCTGCTTTATCTCGCATTTCCGAAAAAAAGAATTTATATCCGAATGGAAGTAAGACTTGATCATATTAGACATACAGTGAAACCTCCCTGTGCGACCACCTCCAGTAAACGACCATTTTTTCATGAAACGAAATTTATTCCCATAGGCTCAATACTAATTTTACCTCTATTCAGAGCCCATCCTAGTTGACATCCCTCCATGAGCGACCAATTTCTTTGAAAAAAATGAAACAAATTCCGTTTTTCCCTGGTCGATTGAAGAAGGTTTTATTAGGATAATAATTCCGGAGAGCGCATTATTCATCAAACAAGTTTAGAATTTTTATTTATTCCGATAGCTTTTAAGTGTTTAAACTCCTTTGTGCCTTTTTAGGCAATGGATTTAACTCTGATGACAAAAAAAGGATAACGGTCACTAAACTCCCCTGCCCTATTCTGTCAGGAAACTCTCAAAGAAATAGATAAATTAATGAAATCGTCATAATTTGTTCCCGTCAAGAAAAAAAAAATTGCATTTATTTACTGAACTTCGAAAGGACTTGGAAATAAAAGTAATAGAAGATAAAGTCGTAAAATCAAAGCAAACGTCAATGTATTCATTTTTTAAACTCTGCACTAATTAACTTATGTAATTAACTTTTGTTTTTATACTTAAATTTTCATATTTTTCCCTAATGTGGAAAATAAATTTTAGTAACATTAATTGCTACCTTTTTTCCACAATTAAAATCTAGATTTAAACATGACCTCTAATAAGAGACCACCTTGGAACGGCCAGTTTTTATTGGAACGGAACGTGGTCGCTTTAGGGATGCTTTATTGTAACTTGATGCGATAAACTATTTTCAAGATTATGGCATCCAGGCATAAAAAAAAGTGTACGCTAATGGGCATTATGTAAGATTACCTAAGATTACCTACAAACAATGGTGATATAATGTCTAAAACTGCGATAAGCTAATATTTTTTAAAAAAAGGAACGTGGTTCAACGGTTCCAAAATCTTTCGTAACTGCATTAAGGTTACTTTATGGCTGGTCAAATGAATTAAAATAAATAAAACAGGTAAAAGAAAAAATAATTATTGAATTTAAGCAAGAGTACAATGATTGATAGAAATAGCTACCTCCGAGACGTATGGCCTTCTAAAAAGATATTCCGGAAAAATCGGCGGGCTTAAAAAGATTGTAGAAATTCACTAATAAACAAAACGTTATAAAACGAAAAAATCAATATAGCTGTTTCTCTTTTAATTTTCGACGGGGTACTCTTCTGTATTCGGGATACACGAACGAGGCATTCGGCCACGGTTATTGGTTGAAAATCGTGAACGTGTAACGAATGTGTCATAACGATTATGCATTTTTGGCGTTAAAGCTTATTGTTTGGTGACAGTCATTTTTTTCTAGAAAGTATTCGACGGGATAATATACAAGTATCAGTTAAAGTAACTAGGTAATACTTTCAAGTTTAATAGTCCCATTTGCTTGAACATTTTTTTAAAGGTGATTTCAATAGTAAGTACATGTGCTGTAGTGACGAAGGTGTTTGTCACATTATATTTGTCATGTTCAAATGGTATATTTTTTATTTGTTTCATTTAAGTAGTAAATAACTATTCTAACAAGAAATTGAAACGTGTCACTGGACAAAAAAGTAATAGCTTATATATAACTCAACACATGAAAAAAAAAAAAAAACTTTATTGGAAAGAGAAGTTTGTTAGCATTACGTAATGCTGCAAGTCTATCTGTGCAAAATATCTACTAACATGAAAGTAACGACCACACGGTCAGTTCCATGGACAAGCTAAATAGAGTAAGGATTTTAAATACTGAAATAAACTACAATAACATGCAATATTAATTTCAGAAAATTCAATTCAGCAGCATCATTCTATTTTGTCTAATAATTTATGTTTTACAAATAATTTAAGAAAAAATTTCTGGTCATTTAAACAAAATTTGCGTGAACATCATGGTTACGCCTCGGCGTTATGTGAAAAGCAACTTTAATTAATACTTCCCACGATCTGAGAAAATAAGTCCAAAGCAATATAAAAACCTTTTTTTTTTTTTTTTCTTTTTTTTTTTTTGTTGCCTTAATTAAAAAAAAGAAAAACAAATCAGAAAATGTAGCTCTGAAAATGTACATTTTACAGAGAATGACCACAGAATAGTGTAATGGAACATTTTCCTTTTCATCTTCCACACACGGTATGAAAAGACACAATTAGTGTCCGAAAGACACATTTTCTTCTTTTTATATAGATTGGTTGAGTACATAGCAGAGATTATCGGGGTTCAACTGATTCTCTGTTTTCCCACGTGATCACGCTATTAGGTGGCAAACGGTTCAACCCTCAAAAGAAAATAGCCAAGGGGTGTTCGCCAATGACGCAACTATTTTAGCTCTCCGGTATTGTAGCTAGATTAACTGAGGCTTGGCAGTCGGTTCAACGACAGAAAGCAGTTACGGGTTTGCCCCTGGTTGTCAGGGTGTCACTTATTCGTTTTTATTCTTGAGAAGGGACTCGTAAACAGTTGTACTGTGATCTTTATTTTTCTTTGATTGAAAAACCCAACTTCAGATAGTCACTGCAGTGGCGTAGATCAGCGCTGTCTAACAGGGTGGGTCAAAAAAAAGAAATTTTTTATTTTCGGAACGCTTTAGTGCGGAAAAATTGCTTATTGTAATAAGAAGAAAAACACTGCATAAAAATTTTTAAAATCGGTTAACATCTTCCATTCGCGCATCGTACTTAAAGTTGATGAAAAATTGCAAAAATTGCGCCTTTTTTTCTAATTCTTTTAAGTTAATTAAAACTTTGAAAATAAACACACTTTAGCTTTTTATGCTTGTTTCATGGTTGACATAACCTAAATAAATGAAATTCGAATCAATAATCTAATTTTTCCGTTCACGCAATATCTTTGTAAAAAACATAAATTTAGCAATGTTTTGCAATTTTCACCGTGGAGCTCTTCGCTCGTTTTGCTAGAACAAAACGACCCAGAACTCACCACATGGAGGTGGTTGCACGTAGAGTTCCACCCAGTGATGTAGTCGTAAAAAGAACAGAGGCTACATGCTCTAAGCAGAGGGTATACGCTGAAGGCAGAGCGTATACCCTAGAGTGTATATACTATAGCTTTCTTGAGAAACAGAGGGTATACGGTGTTCCTTAAAAAAATCCAGAGGGTATACGGCGTATACCCCCGTATACCCTCCACTACACCCCTGGTTCCACCTCCACCCTACCCAACCACCCATCCAATTGTTGGGTGTGGCATTTACATTATATTTACAACTATTTACAAAGGTTTTCCATAGAGTAGCATTCTTTGGCTTACTGTGTTTTTTACGTTCTCTTTTTTATAGCTACTACACATTAAAGTCTTATTTTTTGGAGAAATGAGGCATAACCGATTTAGACTTTAGTGTTGTTCGGATATAGCCATCTCTAGCTTCATGTCCATATACTTTATTGGTGGTTTCTGTCACAAGTTTGACGCACATCTTAACAGTCTCGGTGTGACAGGGAAATATTTTATTTCTCTGATGAGAGTAATGTCAGAAGGTATGAACGATTTTACATCATCTTTACTTAGGTCCCTCGGCATTGGGAAGGATACACCGCACAAGAATTAAATTAATAATTTCTATGTAATCGGAAGCTTGAAAGTTTCCATTCGGTGGCATTAAATTTCTAACAGTCTTCTTCTTTGGGACGGTTTGTCTTGCTTTTACGATCCTACTGTAACCAATATCCCGAATATGTTTTCTTTAATCGACAATCATAGCCAAAAGCACATTTTCTGGGTGTGTAAAAAACACATTTCGTTCTATTGCTGGATCGACAATTTGTAGTAATTCGTCGGATAAATAGCGTGATGTTTGGATTGCTTGAAATACATGTTTTGGTCCGTCAGTAAAATATTTGCTTATTTTATGGCAAATTACACAGGCATGTATGATTTTATGAAGAAGCCAACTATTTCTTTTAAGTTTTCGGATGAATCTGATACAATCTAATTACTCGGTTGGCCGTAGTTAGTCATCTGGAATCGGACAAAGTACCAGGGTCTCGATTCGCCAAGTCTTCTGGACAATGTCCCAAGGTGATTGCATTCAAAATTTTCAAATAAATACTGTTGTTCTTCGCTTAAAAATGTTCTGTCTATATCAGGAATAGAACAATCTGCGGGTTCACAATTGACCTCAGCTGTTGTTTTCTCAGCAAGTGAGCTGCTACACGATTCGCGCACTAAAAGATGTAGGCCCTTCAGTCTGAGCGAGAATATTTGGAAAATTTTGCGATAAGAAAGCTCATTAAAATGCCGGATGCATATGCTCCCCATTTTATGATTTTCTAGTCGTGGAAAGCACCGTTATTCCATCCAGTGTTTGCAACAGTACCATCACACCCTACTACTTCTTGTTTTTCTAGTGATATTGATAGTTCAGACAAATAAGAAATAATGCTTTGACTTATATCACTTGATGAATTCGAGGAAGGAGATACATGTCCAATATAAGTTTATCCAGATTCCTGGATATGAGAATAGTCTTCTTATTTCACATTCCTTTTAAATTGCTTGGCATGTAAATTTTTAAACGAACAAAGTATCTCATTTTTGTCCGTCAAAAAAGACCCGAACTTTCCTCAGGGGGTGTGAATCGGCTTTTCAAATCTATCCTAAAACGACTCTTGTCTCTTTTTATTTTACACATCAACCACATCAGAAGAATCTGTGTTGGTTATCAAGAACACTTGACGCTATGACAGCTTTTGGCCGATTAGAAACTCCGAAACGATCGCTGTTTAGCGTTGTTGAGTTAATTTTAATTCTCATCGGCCAGTTGGGGTTTTAGTCAATTTTTTTGTAACTGTTTTGCAAATACATACGATCTTCCCTCAAATTGTAATTCCTTTGAAGAATCATAAACCTCAACTCAAAGACACGATTTTTAAATTTTAGATAAGCATTTAATTAGTATTAAACACTGACATGCATGTGGTCTTTTTAATATAATATAAATACCACACCCAACAATTGGATGGTTGATTAGGTAGGATGTGGATGGAACTCAACGTGCAACCACCACCACGTGGTGAATTCTGTGCCGTTTTGTTTTAGCAAAACGAACTAAGAGTTGCACGGTGAAAACTGCGAAAAATTGGCAAATTTAAGTTCTTGTGCGAACAAAAAAAATTGGATTATTGATCGGAATGTAATTTATTTAGGTTATATAAACCATGAAACAAGCATAAAAAGCTAAAGCGTGTTTATTTTTAAAGTTTTAATTAACTTAGAAAAATTAGAAAAAAGGCGCAATTTTTGCAATTTTTCACCAACTTTAAGTACGATGCGCGAATGGAAGATGTTATCCGATTAAAAAAAAATTGTCGTTTTCCTTCTTATTACAATAGGCAACTTTTCCGCACTAAAGCGTTCCGAAAGTAAAAAATTTATTTTTTCGACCCACCCTACTGTCTAACTCGGTGCCGGCGAGTGCCATGATGCCCTTTGAAAGTTTTCTTCCCTTCTTTTGCGCCCTTCTAATTCTATCCTGCTGCTAACTTTCTTAAAATAACACATTAAAATAAAATCATAAGACGAAATGCAATATTCCACCTTGATTTGGTCACAAAATATACAATATGAACTTAAAAAAGCTCACTGTTTTACTCAAAAGGCGACAAAAATATGAATTTTAAAAAGCTCACTGTTTTACTTAAAAGGCGACAAAAATATGAACTTTTAAAAGCTCACTTACTTAAAAGGCGACAAAAAATATTTTTGCCATCTTTTAAGTTAAACAGTGAGCTTTTCAAAGTTCATATTGTGTATTTTGTAACATTTTTAATTACATTTTTTTAAATAACTATTTTTAACTATTTAGCCAGTGTTTTTCGACAGTAATTTCTGTCTCACTTAATGCCCATATTACACTTAAATTTTCTTATACCTATATTTCAGGCATTATAGTAGCCACCAGTATAGACACTTTTACCACATTTGTTTTACATTAATATATAAAGATTCATGACACTTAATTTTCATTTTAAAAAATCCTTTATCTTTCGTTTTGTACATATTAAAATCGAAGATTATAATTTACATTTCTTTACTTTTCTTAAAAAAACAAACCACATTTTTTACTTAAAAAGGACATAAATTCCGGTATATCGTTAAAACTATGCTATTTATAAATATATATTGCCAGTGCCAAAGAGTATGGGCAATGCAATATATATTTATAAATAGCATAGTTTTAACGATATACCGGAATTTATGTCCTTTTTAAGTAAAAAATGTGGTTTGTTTTTTTAAGAAAAGTAAAGAAATGTAAATTATAATCTTCGATTTTAATATGTACAAAACGAAAGATAAAGGATTTTTTAAAATGAAAGTTAAGTGTCATGAATCTTTATATATTAATGTAAAACAAATGTGGTAAAAGTGTCTATACTGGTGGCTACTATAATGCCTGAAATTAGTGATGGGCGATTCTCGAGAATTCGACAATCGAGAAAAATCGTCATCGTAAAAAATCACAATCGATACAGCCATCGATTAATTCATAGAATCTACAATCGAGATGTTTTACAATCGATTATAACGAGAAAAGCTAAAAACAGTTATTGGAAAACTTAGCTATTATTCTGGCCGACAATTTCATAGTAGTGATAGTGCTTAGTGATGGGCGATTCTCGAAAATTTACCAATCGAAAAAAATCGTTATCGTAAAATACACAATCGATACAGTCATCGATTACTTTCGAGAATCTATAAAGGAGATGTTCTAGAATCGATTATTGAAATCATTGTTTTTACATATATATAAGGCAGATTTTATTAAATATAGGATAACTGAAAACAGATGGAATAAAAAAACAACAAACCAAAGGGAAACTATAAAGGAGCCATAAGACTGGAAAAGTCTTGTAAGGGTGCCCCCTGGTTGAAAAAAGCTGAAAAAACGCGAGTAACTATGAAGCGGTAAGGGGAGTTTAAGTATCAAAAATTAGAATTTTTCGGCAATTAGTACCAAAATGGCCAAAGAAATAAGAATCAAAAGCACCCCCTAGTGACAAAAATATGAACTAAATGATGATAAAAGGGATCAAAATTTTTTATTGATTTTTCTACGTCATTTGAGATTGGATCTTTAATTTCCCCATTTTTATAAAGTCTTCGACTGGAATACATTAAACGAACTCCCGCGGGGAGCAAAGTAGGAGGGAGGGGCAAGGAAAGTGCATAATATGAATAAGTGGTCACAGGACTTTCCAACGATATGGCACATGAGGGGTGTCAGCTAAATTTAGTAAAGTGCCCCCGCTCGGGGGCAAAGTAAGGAGAGGGGCGCGGGCGATATATAAAATGAAATAGTAGTCACAGAGCTTTCCAATGATATATCACATGAGGGGTGTCAGCAAAAGATAGAAAAGAGTCCCAACTCCCAGGATTAAAATTATCGTGCCCCCCCCCCCCCCCCCGAAATATACCCTGCCCATCCTTCTCTTTGAAATTTTCATATATTAAAAATTATTTATCGGAGGGATCCGTAAAAAAATCCGATCTAAAATGTTTAAAAACGCTACGATTTCAAAAAAGTTCGAAAAGTGCCTCTCTCGGAGCGCCAAACTAAGGAAGGAAGAAGAAAGGTTCATAATATGAAAGAGTAACTTTGCGATGATAACCGAAAATTTTCCGATGATAGATCAAATGACTGGTCCAAAAAAAGTTTGAAATCTACCCCTCCCACGTGGGCTCCCTCTTTTATCCTAGAATATACCCGGAAATCACGCAGCCCCACTTTTAAAATTTTATATTTAATAAATAATATTTATCGGAGAGCTCCATTAAAAAACCTCATTTAATGATATTTATTGTAGAAATCTCTACAATTAAAAAAAAAAGTCACCCCCGCACCGCTTCCCCCCCCCCCCCCCCCCCCCCGAACGCCTTCCGGAATTCAACTCTGGGAGGAGAAAGGTTCATAATATGAAAGAGTGGTGAAAGGACTTTCCGATGATATGTCAAGGAGAGGTTTGGTAAAAGTTTGAAAATTATCCCCCCCCCCTCCCTTTGTGCACTCTCGCGCACCCCAGAATTCACTCACCTTCCTCTTTGAACTTTTTATATTTAATAAATAGTATTTATCCGAGTCTCCAGGTATGGGGCAACTTGGCAGAGCGAAAATAAGAGAAACATTGAAAATTCGTGGCAAAATGACACTAAATTTAACAGTAAAGTTTGAAACTAGGACTATACAGAACTGAATACATAAATCACTACGCTTCATAACCCACATCGGTTAATAGCAATAAAATGATAAGTGCCAGTTAAACTGATGGCATTGAGCTCACAGGTTATTAACACTAACTGTATATTATACTCTTATTTGAAAGAATAATGTCCCTCAAAAAATAAATGAAGGGAAATATCCCCCGTTTGCCCCCCTTTATACTTAACCAATGAACCTCCAAATCTAATCAGGGAAACTCCTTAAGTATAATAAATCAGTATATCAAATTTGACGCAAATCAGATAATTCTGCATGAAAAAAAGGAACATATCGCTAAATTAAGGGTGGTCTAACCCCTTTAACCCTTTTATACTTAACTAATGAACCTCCAAATCTAATCAGGAAAGCTCCTTATCAGAACAAACATAGAAAAAAAAATTAAAGTAAATTGAATAATTCTCCATGAAAATCCATTTATCTAAATTAAGGGGACTTGCCTCCTTTTCGCCCTTCTATACTTAACCAATGAACCTCCAAATCTAATGAAGGAAGCGCCATATCGGAATAAATCGGTATATTAAATTTGAAGCAAATCCAATAATTCTGCATGAAAAACTCTTTTATCTAAATTAAGGGGAGACTAGCCCCTCCTCTTTATACTTAACCCATAAACCTCCAAATCTAATCAAGGCTGCTTCTTAACATAAAAAACCGGTATCCCAAATTTGGAGCAAATCGAATAATTCTGCATGAAAAACCCATTTATCTAAATTAAGGAGGGGGTCTACCCCCCCTTTCCCCCCTTCATACTTAACTAATGAACCTCCAAGTTTAATCAGGGAAGCTCCTTAACATAATAAACCGGTATACCAAATTTGGAACAAATCGAGTAATTCTGCATGAAAAACCCATTTATCTAAATTAAGTGGGGGACCAGCCCCCTTCTCCCCCTTTATCCTTAACCAATGAACTTCCAAGTTTAATCAGGGAAGCTCCTTAACATAATAAACCGGTATACCAAATTTGGAGCAAATCAAATAATTCTGCATGAAAAGCCCATTTATCTAAATTAAGGGGGGACCAGCCCCCTTCTCCCCCTTTATACTTAACCCGTAAACCTCCAAATCTAATCAAGGCAACTTCTTAACGTAATAAACCGGTATACCAAATTTGGAACAAATCGAATAATTCTGCATGAAAAACCCATTTATCTAAATTAAGGGGGGGCGGACCAGCCCCCCCTTCTCCCCCTTTATCCTTAACCAATGAACTTCCGAGTTTAATCAGGGAAGCTCCTTAACATAATAAACCGGTATACCAAATTATGAGCAAATCAAATAATTCTGCATGAAAAGCCCATTTATCTAAATTAAGGGGGGGTCTAGCCCCCTTCTTCCCCTTTTTACTTAACCCGTAAACCTCCAAATCTAATCAAGGCAACTTCTTAACATAATGAACCGGTATACCAAATTTGGAGCAAATCGAATAATTCTGCATGAAAAACCCATTTATCTAAATTAAGGAGGGGGTCTATCCCCCTTTCCCCCCTTCATACTTAACTAATGAACCTCCAAGTTTAATCAGGGAAGTTCCTTAACATAATAAACCGGTATACGAAATTTGGAGCAAATCGAAGAATTCTGCATGAAAAACCTATTTATCTAAATTAAGGAGGGGGGGGGGGGACCAGCCCCCCTTCTCTCCCTTTATCCTTAACCAATGAACCGTCAAAACTAAACAGCGGAACGCCTTATCAGAATAAACATAAAAAAAATTGAAGCAAATCGTACATTTTAATCAAGAGTTATCGCGTTACGTACATACATACGTACGTACGTATGTATAGTACATGCATACACACAGAACCGACGGGTACATTAGCTCTCAGGCTTAGATAGCCTGTGAGTTAAAAAGAGATTGGATAAGCAGATGGACTCCTTTGAAAAATTATGACTTAAACCAGAAATGCGGTAAGTTTGACTCTGAAAGCTTCATTTCCATCTCGCATTTCGGCAAATCTCATCTCGATGATTTTTCCAGCATTTCGACGCTTCCAGATGGCAAGCTGCTCGATGGTTGGTTCTCTCGCGGTTTTAAACCTTTCGGGATGGAAAGTCTCTCGAGAGTTTCCTCTCGCCCTTTTCAACCTTTCCCGATGGGAAGCCTCTCGCTTGTTATTCTCGTCCTTTTCGAAATCTCCCAATGAAAAGCCTTTCGAGGATTTCTCTCGCGCTTTTCAACATTTCGCTATGAGAAGCTTTTCGAGGATTTCTCTCGTCCTCGGCAGAGAAGAAAAATAAGAAAATTTATCGAGAGTACCAAGGGACGAGATAGAGAAAAAGGCATGACAATGAGCTGTGAAATAAAGCTTTAATTTTCAAAGTTTCTCTTATTTTAGCCCTACCAAGATGTCACATACCTGGAACCCTCCGATAAAAATTATTTATTAAATATAAAATTTTCAAAGAGGAAGGTGGGTCGGGTGATTTCGAGGGAGGAGGACGTGAGAGTGGACTCATGGGGTGCAATTTTAAAAATTTTACCGAACCCTTCCTGTGGCATATAATCGAAAAGCCCTTTGACCACTCTTTCATACTATGAACCTTTCTTCGCTCAAAGGGGGGTGGGGAAGGGGCGAACAAATTTTTAAAACCGTAGCCGATTTCTATAATAAATTTAAATATCACTTTAAATATGGGTTTTTTATGCAGTCTTCCGGTAAATATTATTTATTGAACATAAAAATTTTAAAGTGGCGGCTGTGTGAATTCCGGGGTGAAAGAGTGGGCCCACGGGGGGAGAGAGGGGGAGCAATTTTCAAACTTTTTTTGGACCAGTCATGTGATATGTCATCGGTAAGCTCTCGGATGACTCTTTCATATTATGAGACTTTCTTCCTCCCCTCCCCAATTTGGCCCCCACTGCGAGGGTAGTTTTTTCTGCTTTTATCATTTTAGATCGGATTTTTTTATGGAGCCCTCCGCTAAATATTATTTATAATATATGAAATTTCAGGACACTTTTCCAAATTTAGCCAAGACCCCTCATGTGACATATCGTTAGAAAGGTTTGTCACTACTTATTAATGCTATGCACTCCCGGTGGCCGCCCCTCTCCACTTTGCCCCCCCGGAGGACACTTTTCCAAATTTAGTCAGTACCCCTCTTATGAGATATCGTTGAAAAGGTCTGTGACTACTTATTGATGTTATGCACTTCCGGTGAGAGCCCCCCCACTCTTTGCCCCCCTGGGGGACACTTTTTCAAATTTAGTCAAGACCCCTCGTGTGAGATATCGTTGGAAAGGTCTGTGACTACTTATTGATGTTATGTACCTACGGTGTCCCCACTACCACTTTGCCCCCCCCGGGTGCACTTTTCCAAATTTAGCCAACACCCTTCATGTGAGTTATCGTTGGAAAGGTCTGTGACTATTTATTGATGTTATGCACCTCCGGTGACAGTCTCCCCCAATTTGCCCCTCCCGGGGGACACTTTTTCAAATTTAGCCAAGACCCCTCATGTGAGATATCGTTGGAAAGGTCTGTGACTACTTATTGATGTTATGCTCCTCCGGTGTCCATCCCCCCCCTTTTGACCCCCCCCCCGTGGACACTTTTCCAAATTTAGTCAAGACCCCACATGTGAGATATCGTTGGAAAGGTCTGTGACTACTTATTGATGTAATGCACCTCCGGTGACCGCCCCCCCCCCCCACTTTTCCCCCACGGGGGTGTTTTTCTAAATTTAGCCGAGACCCCTCATGTGACATATTGTTGGAAAGGCTTATGACCACTTACTCATGTTATCCACCTCCCGCACCCCTCCCCCCTTTCCCCCCACGGGGAGGGCATTTTTATAAATTCAGATCCAGACTTCTCATGTGACATATGGTTGGAAAGGCCTAAAGACCTGTGACGACTTAATTATATTATGCAGCTGCTGTGCCCCTCCGCTCGCTTTGACCCCTCCCCCAAGAGATCTGGTCCGACGTTCATTCGTTTCGATATTATATTTTTTACAAGATTTTGTAGTGCGTGCACACCACACCCGCCTGCTATCATATATCAGTGCCGTATATAGCGGGTAACCTGTTCGTGATTTCATATTACAAGATTACGTATAAATTAGGGTCCCCGATTAAAGGAGGGGCCCGCTAGCGGTCGAAGTCACCTAGTCTTTATTAACATCGACTCATTCCAGTTCACCCGCAGACGATTCTTGATAAATGTATGACGTATATAATACATAATATATGATTTATAAAAGAAATTTGCAAACTGTAGTCATCGAGAAAAAAATTATACAATCGAAAAATATCGAGATGTCCATACAATCGAGAAAATCGAGAAAAACATCTCGTTATCGCCCATCACTACCTGAAATATAGGTATAAGAAAATTTAAGTATTTTTAACTATTTTTTTAAATATAGTTGAATTTATTATTATTAACACCTATAGGTTTTTTTTTTTGTCATATGTAGGTGTCATTAAGATTTTTTTATTCCTTCCCCTGCACAAATTTTAAGACAGGGCCTTTTAAGAAATATGTAAAGGCTAAACTCACTGTGATTTATGTTTTTTTTTTTATATATAAGACTCTATATCGCGGATGGACTTATGACTACTACCGTAAGATTTATGTGTGCCTGTGTATCGTGTAGATGTGATGTGTTCGTATCGCTACCACTACTACTATAGTGAGTTAAGATAATTCCATGTTTCCAGCCACGTGAGTATTAGCGCCCTTCTCAATTTTCTACCATCTGAAGTGCGCCCGTACCTACCTTTAAGTTTGGACATACCTGGCGTAGAGCATATGGTCTTCATATTCGGGGAGGTCCGAAATTTTCTATTTGAATGAAAGTTACTTTACTAGATTTTAACTTATTTTAAGGAGGACAAATTTCTCTCAACTGGATACTTGACACGGGAAGCTTAAAATTTCAAGTAAATAGTTAATACCTAGAAGAAGTTTTCTTCACATCACCCTAACGCATCTAATGGATTGATTAGCAACCCTACTAGCAATGGGCCTGTGGCAGCTTTCTCTGCACATATCAATTTCCAGCTCCCCGTTACACAGAATCTACTTTGAACAAGTGAAATCATTAAATTAATTCATTTTCTTAAAACAATACGTAGTTTTATCTACATGTATTTTTTCTCTCTCTCCTTTTCGCAACGAACTTAATTCAAAACGTTCAAATACAAAGATTTATTATTGCATTTTCCATTTATTCAAAATTCCATTCTCGCATAATTTATTTCTATTTCTTAACGGTCATTGTTTAAAAGTAATCAAATACACAAAAACCTAGGTGCAGCTGTCCTTTTAACATTACAGCTCCTTTTATCGTATTTTCTCTGCGTTGTAAATAAATTATTCTTAATTGCAACTAGAATTTGACGTTTAAAAATAAATAACAAAAATAAAATTATTTTATGGGATTTGCGGTTTCAAATATATTTCATTTATTTTATCACATATGCCTTTACTCTGCATTTTCCATACATTCATTAAGATTACACAATTACATTTAAGTTATTCGTTTGTGTTAAAATAAACAAACCCAGACTTTATGTCTCTCTTACTCATGAAATAAAGTAGGGTTGCTTTACATCCCGATGAGTTAGAGCTGAGGAGGGTTGCCACATTATATTCTGCTAAACCTCCCGCCAATGCTTTTTCTCTTTTATTACGGCGTCAAAAACTTTGTAAATTGGCGATAATCTACTACGCCAAGTGATGTGAATCAGTACGCAAAAAGTTCAGTTGGCTTTCCCCCTCTGTTGCTGTAAGGTCCCGATAAAAGGGCCGCTGTTTATTCTTTTTGACGTTACGGAGCAGAGCACCTCTCCACATATCTCCATGCTTTGTATATACAACTGGATATAACTGTGTTCACCATTATGATTTTTTCCTTGCTTCTATCTAAATAAAAATCTATGTCGGGACGTATTGCTGGAGATTTTCCTTCTTATTTGCGAACCCGGAACCATCGTTTTATGGCGAACCAAAACGCCATCACAGGGCCTACCACCAGAGTTGACCCCCTCCAAAATTTCTGCCGAGATGACTATAAATATTTCCTTTAATAATAGATTCAAATATGATTCAAAAATCAACATTTTAAGCTGGTATATGTTTATTGTTTCATTCCGTTAGCATGTTAGAAAAATAAATGTATTTTCTAAGAAATCTTTAAAATTCATTCGAATTTTTTGGAATGGGACTCTGTAAAAGCAGAATTTCACACGGTAAAAAAAAAAAAAAAAAAAAAAAAAAAAACGGACTAAAAAACGGAAATACTACTGACAATCTAGACACCAGTACTATTTCCGTTTTTTTACGGGAATTTTTACCAATAAATTACAGAAAATTTTCCGTTTTCCTGATTAAAAACGGAAATTTTTCTGTAATTTATGGGTAAAAATTCCCGTAAAAAAACGGAAATAGTACTGGCGTCTAGAGTGCCAGTAGTATTTCCGTTTTTTAGCCCGTTTTTTTACAGTGCAAAATAAAATAACCTCAAAAGCTTGATACTGATCGTCAGACTTACTTTGCCCAAATTCTTGAAGAATGCAATGAATGTCCTTTAACACTTAACTGCAATGAAAGTCCAATGGACCCGACATGTACATTCAAAATGATTTTTCTCATGAAAAATAAAAGACTGAAAATTCTGTAAATATGTGACTTTTTCACATATTTATAGAAAAAGTCACATAGTTGAAAAAGTTACATATTTACAGATTTTTTTTTTTTTTTAATGAGAACAATCGTTTTGAAAGTACATATCGGGCCCCTTGGACCCGTCTGGTAATCGGAGGGTTAAAATATCCACAAACTTTGCTGTTCGACGTATGCCACTGGAAAAACTTTTTTGGTAGTAGAACATTTGAAAACATATGTACAAAATAAAAAAAATATATATTTATGGGTTGATTTATATGCGCTTTCACAACTGTTGATACCCTGTTCAACACAAGGTATAATCAATAAACAATGGAAAAAACACACTTTTTCTAAATTAAAATATGAAACAATCAACTTAACTACTAATGAAAAGTGTGAGCCGAAAATTAGTAGCATTTTACCCCAGTTTTCTTAAATAATATCTTCGAACTCTTCTAATTATATACTTCAATATTATTGTCTCTAACCATAGCATTTGTATGAATGCATCTGTTAAAAGAGTTATTCCGTCACAATACTTTAACTGTGTAAATAGATAAGCATTTAATGCTTATCTTGGAAATAAGGGCTTATTATTTGACTAATTAATTTTTCCCCAAAAATTTCCGTTAAATTACATTAATTTGGCGTGGGCACCGCCAAAACTCACTGCTTTGTTTTACACTTCGTAGAAAGAAAGAACGAATTTATTTAAAAATACAGTAGAACCTCGATTATCCGAAGGAATTGGGACCGACTATCTTTCGGAAACTCGAAATTTTCGGGTAATCGGGAATGCTTTAATTTTAAGATTAAGGGTGTATTCGAAAAAATATTTTTCACCCTCAACAGCTCGAAATTTTCTGAGACATTTTCAGACTTATTTTTAAAAGTAAAAACATGAAACTTGCTGAGGTGAAGTTTGAAGAGATGTATAAGAGGCGGTGTGATTTCATTTTTCGTTCAATTAATTAGAACTTGATTTTTAAACAATAATTTTCTCAGTATGACCATTTTTTTCATTCCCAGATCTTCCGCTTCGGAAAATTCGGTTCAAAAGCCGACTTTGACAGCATTTTTCAAACTATTTTCTGCATTTATCAAAATATCGAGAATCACGGCACATTATGTAGTCTCTGAATAAGAGAATTTCCCAGTTTGATGCGATTGAGAGCGAAAATGAATTTAAAAATGAATCAGAAAATAAGCAGTTTGGATTGGAATACACCCTTAAGGAGAAATATATGCGCTACTTCTTATTATGGTAACAAGTGCTTAATAAAACTAAAGCAATTAACAAAATAGAAACAAGAATAAATTACCTGAATTTTAATTTTGAAATTAAGTACCTTTTACATATTTCACAAGGGTTTGAAATAATGCTTTGTTTGTCGCAGTTTCGATTGCTTTTGCTTTGAAGCTCTATCACGAAGTTTTTTAATATTATCAGTTTACCAGTATTACAGTCTTTCTGCTGCTCCAGCCATGCCAAACCTTTTGCAAAACATTCAAAAACTTAAGAATTGCTAATTTGTTCGTTCCACTCCGCAGAACGGGAACGAACACGGGAATTCAAGTTAAATTTTAATCTAATCAAGCTACAGGAACTCAAGTTAAATTCAAAGGAATTCTAAGAAAGGGGTCAAAAATATTTATGTGCACTCGTGGTTCGGAAAGGACCGCTTGTAGACAAGGAATATCATTGTTAAAAAAAAAAAAAAAAAATCAAAATAGATTTTGCACACAAGAAATGTGATTGTTTAAAAAAAAAAAAAAAAAAAAAAAAAAAAAAAAAGCTTTAAAATTGGATTTCGGTTAATCTAGAGTTTCGGATAAAAGAGGTTCTACTGTAATTATATTTATACTTTTTAGCCTTTAAAATGTTTTATTGTTGCAGTTTCACAGCCATTTGGCATAGTTTGGAGAGCGTTTACTTGCGTATCTTTAAATCCATTGGTGTTTCGATTGGAATACAATTGTACGCGTTACAGAGAATATTTGGGGATTTATCACTTGTGTCAGGCTAGCGGAAAAATGCCTTAAAAATAATGCATAAATTTATAATTAAGCTCTAAATATATTAAAATGTTGTATTGTCATCGGAAACATACCTGTGAGCAAATTTTTTTTATAATTCTAGTATATCAGGAAAAGGATTACAAATCGATTTCAAAATTCCATATTTACAAACAAAAAACAGGTTGAGTTAAATAAAAGGTTATAAAAATAATACATGGGGGTGTTTATAATAATATTTAGCGTGGAGAAAAATAAATAGCATTACAGGCATAACTGTCTCTAATATTTTAAATTTTCTAGACCAATAAAGTGTCATTCTCAAAAGTCTAAAAAATAACAATTTTAAATATAGAGAAAAAAAATCGATTTTTCAAAAAAATTTAAAGTTGCTTCTAAATAAACAACATATTCAAGATTTTTCTCTTTTTCTAGTAAAGACAAGAAACAATCTACAATCAGTAACCAAAGATACACACGTTCTGAATCAATGTAGGTCTAAACTAAAACAATCATCAGAAACATAAAGCAACGACCACTAATAAAGAGTTTGAACAGAAAATTAGTGTCTTTTTAACTCCTCCTTTTGTTAAATACTATTTTCGAACACTTCTAATTAGATACTCCAATGTTATGCCCACGTGCTCCAATATCCGCCCATGACCCGATCATTTAGAGAATGCAGCTGCAAAGAAAGTCATTCCGGTGCAAGATTTTAACTGTGCAAGTAAACATAAAACAACAGTGCACATCAATTATCTAAAAAAAGTTTTGAAAATAAGACAATTACACTTTTTTGTAATTATATTTTGCCTAGCATTATAATTGTCTCAATTGCGTTATATTTTCTATCAGCCTAGAATGCGTTTTTTCTTAAAAGTCTAACATTTATCAATTTAAATTAAAAGTAAAAAAAAAAAAATAAATAAAAAATAAAAATAATTAAAATGCTATTTAAATAAACAAAATATTCAAGATTATTATTTTTCTTTTTCTAGTGAGAGGTAGAAAAGATGTGTAATCAATAATCAAAGCAACATACATGTTCTAAATCAATGTAGGTCTACACTGAAACAATCACTAGAAACATAAAGCAACGACCACTAATGAAGTGTTTGAACAGAAAACGAATGTTTTTTTACCCCCTCTTTTTGTTAAATACTATTTTCGAGCACTTCTAATTAGATATTCCAAAGTTATGCCCTTCCAATATACGCTCATGACCCGATCATTTAGATGAATGCAGCTGCAAAGAAAGTCAATCCGGTACAAGATTTTAATTGCGCAAGTAAACATAAAATAACAGTAAACATCAATTATCTAAAAAAAAAGTTTTAAAAATAACAAATGTACATCTTCAGGGTTTCGTTCATCTGCCGAAACCCTATTTGTCTCACTCCTCTGTCTGTCTGTCTGTCTGACCGTCTGTCACAGAGCTCGTTCTCAGAAACTATGTATATTGGAGACTTGAAATTTTGCATACTTATAGCTGAACACCTCACATCAAACGACAAATCATAAAAATTTGAAAAAGTCGTAAATAACGGACGTTATTAATTAAAAAAAAAACAATTACAAGATCGGAAAGGCATTCATAATTCAACAAAAGCATGGAATTTTATCAAATTGCAAAAAAAAAAAAAAAAAAAAAAAAAAAAAAAGATCTCTTTCACAGATTAAAAACAGGGGTCATCATTATCTGCAGACATATTGGCACTCGAGCAATTTAAGCAGATCACGTGGTTTTTCGTACTAGGGTTTTTTAAAACAAATTTTAAACTTTTAAATTATTACATTTTTTGATTAATTTCTTTTTTGCATACGGACGTAAAATTTTTTGCTGATTTCATCAATGTCAATATTAATCTTCTATCTTAATTACAAACTGAGATAGTAATTATTATTTAATTAATTGGTTTTATTTCTATAAAATGCTTCTGGAGATTGCTGTTGCACTATGGGAAATCTTGATTTGTAAAGACTTATAATGGAACCAGTTCTTTTAAATATGAAAATTTGAAAGTAATTCCAACGATCTTGGGTCTTACGGGGTCTTGTGCTATCATGGCTGTTTTCATTGTAACCCTTTGGGGCCGGCTTAGCACTTTAAAACTTAAAATTATTATTCTATTCTGCAATCCTATCTTTTTTTTTTTTTCCCATTTCCTTAAATATCTCGGTTCCCATTGGTCTCAGACTTTAGATCTTGCGCCAAAATTAGCTCACTGGCGCCCAAGCAAACTTTTCCCAACGATTATTTTGCCGTCTTCCTATATCCTCTAACTCTATGACCTCTAACTTAGGAGCCCGGGTAGGGCCCCTTATAAATATTTTTCGGTTTGCACCTTCCCCCAACATACACCTTATTTTAAAGGTAAATAAATTTCCTGTTAACATATTTAAAAAAATTAATGTTACGAGGCACCTCCTCCCCGCAGGGGCCCCCAACGTTTGGGGCTGTTTTTTCTTTGGCCCATAATTTTGCCCCTAATTCAGCCACAGCGGGGAGAAATATATCTGATAAGGCTAAACGTTTCCCTAAACTTTTCCCTAACTCTTCCCTGCCGATCGAATGGCAATTTCCATTTTTCGATAAATGTCCATTCCCCCACTTTGCCCCCTCAAGGGGGCCACTTTTCTATATTTCGCAGTCACCCGTCATGTGATATATCGTAGGAAAAGTCTGTGACTGCTTAATCATGTTATGCATCTCCGGTTTTCATCTCTCCCTTTGCTCCCCCAATAGAGGGCACTTTTCTAAATTTTGGCGATACCCGTCAATTGATATACCGTTGGAAAGGTCTGTGACCGCTTAATGATATTATGCATATGAGGTGTCCATCCCCCCGCTTTGCCCCCACGTGATGAGATAAATATTACTTATTCAATATAAAAAATTTCATAAGTGTTGATACCACTTTTTTAGAATAATAATTTAGCAAATATCTTAAAGTGGTGTTTAAGACCGCCAACCCCTCGACTAATGTATTTACGGATAAGTTGTAGAAAGGAGTTTCGTTCAGATACACTTTTGTTAAGAATAGAGAGCACTCCCTGGTGGTGAAATGTGAAACTAACAGACCCCGATTTTATTTAAATTGTGAAATCTAACAACGTGATCTGTTTGAAACTTTTAGATAGTTTATAACACATAATAAATGACATTAAAAATAATGACGCCAGAAATTTCGGAAAGGGGGGATGGGCGTTAAATTTTTTAAAAACCTTAGCGTTTTTGACCGTTTTATGTGCGGTTTTTTGTCGGTGTCCTGAGATAAATGCTACTAGTTCAATATAAAAAAGTTCATAAGTGTCGATACGACTATTTTAGAATAGTAATTTCAGCAAATATCTTAAATTGGTGTTTAAGACCGCCCCTCCCCCCGACTAATGTATCTACGGATAAGTTGTAGAAAGGAGTTCCGTTCAGATACAGTTTTGTTAAAATAGAGTGCTGTCCCTGGTGGTGGAATGTGGAATTAAAAGAACGCGATTTTATTTAAATTAAGAAATCTAACACGGCGATCTGTTTGAAACCTTAAGATAGTTTATAACACATAACAAAAAGTTTTCAAAAGAATGGCACAAGAAAATTCGTGGGGAGGGGGGGGGGGGGCGCAGATTTTTTTTAACCTTAGTGTTTTTTATCTTTTTATGTGCCAAGAATGCAACCAAGAATGCGACCTATCAGACCAAGAATGTGTCTTTTCTTAAAAGTCTAACAAATATCAATTTAAATTTTAAAAAATGGACTTAATTTTTTTTTTCAAGTGGCATTTAAATAAACAACAGCATATTCACGATTTTTCTGTTTTTCTAGTAAAGACTAGAAACAATGTATAACCAATAACAAAGCAACATACACGTTCTAAATAAATGTAGGTCTATTAAAACAATCAGCAGAAACATAAAGCAACGACTACTAATGAAGATTTGGAACAGAAAATTTGTGTCTTTTTACCCCCTCTTTTTGTTAAATACTATTTTCGAACACTTCTTAGATATTTCAAATGAAAATCAAATTTCAAATTATTATTTGCTTAAAAGGCGCAAAAGCCAACCTAGGGAAAAATATTCCATGCCTGATTCCATCTTTTTCACTAGGTTGGCCTTTGCGCCTTTTAAGCAAATAATAATTTGAAATTTGATTTTCATTTGAAATATTGTATTCACGGCGAATGTTTCTCTCTGTAAAAATTCCCATGTATTAACTTCTTAGATGCTGTAATGTTATGCCCACGGACTTCAATATCCGCCCATGACCCGATCATTTAGATGAATGCAGCTGCAAAGAAAGTCATTCTGGTGTAAGTTTTAATTGCGCAAGTAAACATAAAACAACAGCGCACATAAATTATCTAAAAAACTTTTGAAAATAACACATGTACATTTTTTGTAATTATATTTATCCTAGCATTATAATTGTCTGAATTGCGTTATATTTTCTATCAGCTAAGAATGCGTCTTTTCTTAAAAGTCCAACAAATATCAATTTTAATTAAAAGAAAAAAAATGATTAAAAAAATTAAAAAGCCATTTAAATAAACAAAAGATTCAAGATTTTTTTCTTTTTCTAGTAAGGGGTAGAAAAGTTGTATAATCAATAATCAAAGGAACATACACGTTCTAAATCAATGTCGGTCTACAGTTAAGCAATCAGTAGAAACATAAAGCAAAAACTACTAATGAAGAGTTTGAACAGAAAATTAGTGTCCTTTTTAAACCCTCTTTTTGTTAAATACTATTTTCGAACACATCTAATTATATATTTCGATGTTATGCCCATGTACTATATATCCACCCATCACCTGATCATTTGAGATGAATGCAGCTGCAAAGAAACTCATTCCGGTACAAGATTTTAATTGTAGTAAACATAAAATAACAGAGCACACCAATTATCTAAAAAAGTTTAGAAAATAACACATGTAGATTTTTGTAATTATATTTCGTCTATTGATATAATTGTCTCAATTACGTTATATTTTTTTTATTAGACGCAGAAAGCGTCATTTTTAAAAGTCTAACCAATATCAATTTTAACTACGAAAAAAAATCAAAATTTCCAAAATTTTTAAAGTGGCTTTTAAATAAACAACTTAATACTCTAGATTTTTCTCTTTTTCTAGTAAAGATTAGAAACAATGTATGATCTTTAATCAAAGCAACACGTTCAAAATCAATGCAAAACAATCAGTAACAACATAAAGCAACGACTACTAATGAAGAGTTTGAACAGAAAATTAGTATCTTTTTACCCCCTCTTTTTTGTTAAATACTATTTTTGAACACTTCTAATTAGATACTCCAATGTAATACCTATGTAACTCGTACTTCCAATATCCGCTCATGACCCGATTTAAGATGAATGCAGCTGCAAAGAAAGCCTTTCCGGTACAAGATTTTAATTGTGCAAGTAAACATTTAATAACAGTGCACATCAATTATAAAAAAAAAAAAGCTTGAAAAATGACACATGTACAATTTTGTAATTATATTTAGCCTAAAGTATATAGCATTATAGATATAACTTTCTCAAATACGTTGCATTTTCTATCAAACGAGGAATGCACCTTTTCTTAAAAGTCTAACAAATGTCTATTTTAACTAGAGGAGAAAAAAAACATTTGATTTTTTTTCTTTTTTAAAGTGGCATTTAAATAAACAACATAAGGTTCAAGCTTGTTTTCCTTTTTCTAGTAAGGTGTAGAAACAATGTATAATCAATAGTCAAAGCAACATACACGTTCTAAATCAATGTTAGGTCTACATTAAAAAATCAGTAAAAAGATAAAGCAAGGACTACTAATGAAGAACTTGAACAGAGAATTTATGTCTCTTTTACACCCTCTATTTTGTTAAGGGTGTATTCCGATCCAAACTGCTTATTTTCTGATTCATTTTAAAATTCATTTTTGCTCTCAAACGCATCAAACTTGGAAATTCTCTTATTTAGAAACTATATAATGTGCGGTGCTTCTTAATTTTTTGATAAATGCAAAAAATACTGTAAAAAACGCTGTCAAAGTTGGCGTTTTGAACCGAATTTTCCGAAGCGGGCGATCTGGGAAGGAAAAAAATGGCCATACTGAGAAAATAATTGTTTAAAAATCAAATTCTAATTAATTGAGCTGAAAATGAAATTACACGGCATGTTAAACCTGTCTTCAGATATCACCCCAGCAAGTTTCATGTTTTTACTTTAAAAAATGAGTCTGAAAATGTCTCAGAAAATGTCGAGCTGTTGAGGGTGGAAAAATATTTTTTCGAATACACCCTTAAATACTATTTTCGAAAGCTTCTAATTACATACTCTAATTTAAGGCTGTTCTCAAATCGAAAAGGGCAACTTTCTGACATAAGTTTTAATTTATTTTTGTTCGAAAATGCATGAAACTAGCTGGTGTTGTTGTTCAAAAACCATGTAATTGAGCTGTTTTCTCCTTTTTTTTTTGTAAACGCAATAGATCTTTCAGAAAATAATGTCAAAGTGGGCGTTTTGAGCCGAATTTCCGCGCAAAGGAAGAAAGAGCACCCAAGAGCGGGCGAAAAACGTGTTTGTCACGTGATCCAAATGGCTTATAACTCAACAGGTAATTGATTGATCAAAAAATGGAAAAAATAGTTCAATTCCAAATCGCTTCCATGGCCAGGCTTTCCAATTTTATACCTTTCCGTTAAAAAATGAATTTGTAAATATATCAGAACGTTTTCGCTTGTTGAGCAGAGCACTTAAGAACAGCCTTAATCGCCCATGATCTGATCATTTAGAAGAACGCAGCTGCAGTGAAAGTCATTCTGGTTTAATTGTACGAGTAAATATAAAATAACAGTGACCATCATTTTTTTTTTTAAGTCGTACCCATGGACCTTTCTGCAATGATATTTCGCGTACGGTAAATAGCATTGTAGGTATAATTGTCTCAAATACGTTACATTTTCTATTAGACCAAGATTGCGCCTTTTCATAAAAGTCTAACAAATATCGATTTTAACCCGGTAATGCCCATGGTAGAGTGCGTTCTAAAATCGGAATTCATGCCAGAAAATCTAAATACTAAATTTTAAAATCATAAGATGAAACGCAAATTTTCCCCTTGATTCAAACATAAAATACATAATGTGAACTTTAAAAAGTTCCCTGTCTTACTTAAAAGGCGACTAAAATAATGAAAAAGATGTTACAGGCTAAAAATATACATTTTATTTCAAACTTCTTACTACTTTCAAGCCTTTTCCAAGCTCATCATCAGAGAATATTTTAATTCCTCATTAACTCATTTTCAAAACTAAATGACGTATTTGCGTAAATAAACAACATCTAGTTATTCAAATATTCTCTGGTGATGAGCTTGGAAAAGGCTTGAAAGTACTAAGAAGTTTTAAATAAAATGTATATTTTTAACTTTTAACATCTTTTTCATTACATTAGTCGCTTTTTAAGTACGATTGTGGACCTTTTTAAAGTTCACATTATATATTTTACTAAATTTTAGTTTGTTTAATGAGGAAGTTTCGGAGACAGTTTATTCGAGGAGCCTGGGGCCCTTGTCCCACATCCCCGACACATAAGATGATGGAAGTTAACTGGTAGAGTAAATTCATAGCTGGTAGCATTGGGAATGGAGGGCTGACTAGTAAAAATTTAACAAAAATGCAAGGGAATGCTCATGAAAGGAAATGTCTTGAAGGAAGTTTAAGTATAGCATTACAATACCTAGATATATAGGGTAAGTCAAAATGAATATAGCGATTGCAAACGGCTGTAACTATTTAATGGAAAATAATTTATCGATAAGATTAACAGAGAATGTAGACGGAACTTCAAATTTTGTATACACACGTCATAGATGTTCTATGTGATTTCCCTTGGTCACACGAACAGCATCTAGGTGGTATAGTCCATTTCAAGCCGTACATTCTGAAGCATTTGCTCAGTCACCGACGCAAGCGCATTACAAATGTGAACTTTGAGTTCTTCAATTGTTTTGGGCATGGGAGGCACCCTTGTCTTTCACATAACCACACAGAAGGAAAATCGGACATTTTTACCTTCATAATTGGCCATTTTTACTAATGAGACGGCCGCAATGAACAGGTTTCTTGTCGTTGCAAAGTTTCAAATCGCGCATGCGTAGGCTTACGCTTCACTGCACTTGCCTTAAGTAAAGAAATTTTGAAGTTCCGTCTACATTCTGTGTTAATCGTATTGATAAATTCTTTTCCATTAAAAAGTTATAGCCGTTTGTATTCGCTATATTCATTTTGACTTACCTTGTATTTTTGTATTATATAAAATTTTATAAATTTTTTAGAAGACTTTTCCAAATATTTTTATAAATTTTTTTTTGTAGGTGTTTTATAATTTTTTATAAAATAAAAGGTAAAATATAAATCGAAGGTAAGGGATGTTAGTAATGAAAGTTAAAAAGGGTAGCCTAGGCCTAATGACCGATGAACTTGCGTTTTGGATCCGCAGGGTTGTCTAAGCCTAATGGCCGGTGAACTTGCGTTTTGGATCGATTCAGGTTATTTAATAACGAAATGTCTGTTAATGAATAATAAAAAACAATTCTGTTTTTAATTTCTGATGTGAATTCGGAATATGTGCATAAAAGAAAAAAAATCACTAAATCGGGAACACTGATGGTAGCATAAATGCTACCGTGAGCATTAGAGAGTTAACTAGAGAGAAAAAATCGATTTTTAAAAAATTTTCAAAATGGTCTTTAAATGAACAACATATGATTATATTTTTTTTTTCTTCTTCTAATAAAAACTAAAACGACAGCATAATCAATAATATACACATTCAAAATCAATAGGTATGCATTAAAATAATCAACAGAAACACAAAACATCGACTAGTAATGAAGAGTGTGAACAAAATTGTCGTGTCTTTTTCCCCTGTTTTGTTAAATACTATCTTCGGACACTTTTAATTACATACTCCAATGTCATCGTCCATGACCCGATCATTTGAATGAAGGCAGCTGCAAAGAAAGTCATTCCGGTACAAGATTTTTACTCCGCAGGTGAACGACGAAAGAGTCGTTCAATGAACCACGTTGTTCTTATTCCTCATTTATTTGCATTTCGACATCACTTAATTGTCTATGATTGCACTCTTTATTTTTGACATTTGGTTTAACTTGACATATATAATAAAAACATGTTTCCTTTTTACGATGCATTTTCATATATTTTATAGCTTTTTTATTTCATATTCAGCTTTCTTCGTAATATGAAAATATTTATTTATCTTTTGTGTACCTTAAACAGAATTACATTTATTGCAGAAAGATTACGTCACGATTTTCTCTATATTTGGATTTTATTAAGTTTATAGAAAATGCTTCATGGACATCACAGGACATAACGTCATCATGTCAATTTTGAAAATTAAAGTGCCATAAGCGCAGCGATTGCGGCATTGTAACTACAAATTACAAAAATAGATTAAGAAAATCTGTATGTACAGGGCTTTTACCCAACTGAAAAAAAGTGTTATGTGTTTCACGCGTATCTGGGTATGTGGATTTCTTTCTGCCCTCGAAACATCGCAACAGCTAGATGAATTTTAATGAATGAGATCTCTATCGATTCGTCTTAACTGTCCGATGGTTATAGGCTAAGTTCTGTTTTTATAAATTCAAAATGGCGACCGTAAAATAAAAAATGGCGGTAGAGACGAAAAAAATTTTTCACGCATTATATTGAGTGGCATATCATTGGATAGGTCTTTCAAACTGAAGACGATGTTTCATTGACTATTTTAAAGTCAGAAGCTCCGTTTAAATATTATACAACCTGGAAGTTGTGTAGGTAGGATCTCTAGCTTTACTGCAAAGCTAACCTTCATAGACATCTATATAGGCCTCATCAAAACAGTGTTTATAGATAGGAACTACCAATTAAACACAACTTAAAAGTAATCAATACAAGTAAATAAAAAAAATAATTTTAATTAATTTTTCAACTACATTTCAGCAGGGAAATTACGCTTGAAAATTATTGGATATTAATGATGTGAATTATCACATTGCTACAAAGCGTAAACCAACTTTTTTAGTGAAAAATGTCCAAGCCGGGAATCGAACCCGGGTCCCTGGAATATATTCACCGATGCTGGGTTTATTTGCGTCTCATGTTACGTTTAGAATGTGTGCTCATGAAGACTTCTCCATCTTGTGCTGCAGTAGCAGCCTTACCGACTTATATAAGTGAGAAATGCCAGGCTGGACATCGTCCTTGTGGTTTAGTGGTAGAGCACTGGAGATCTATTACAGGGACCCGGGTTCGATTCCCGGCTTGGACATTTTTCACTAAAAAAGTTGGTTTACGCTTTGTAGCAATGTGATAATTCACATCATTAATATCCAAAAAAAAAAATAGTTAAGTAATATAAAAAATAGTTTCACATTGATGGGAAATAATTAATTAGTTCGCTTTTTACGCAGTCGGGGTTTTTGATTTTTTAAATTTAACTTTTAAGCGCAAAATCTGAATTTTGCCGAAAATTCGTTTTCAGCAAAAAATTTGACGAAAATTCGGCAAGACCGAAACTATCTGTATTCCAAAAATTCTCGTTTCTTTCTTCGAAAATTTTCAACATTATTCATTGATTCGAGCTGTATTGACTCAAATAAGACGCTCTTTATTTATTGTTATGAACTTCGTTGTTTATAATTATCAGTCATGATGTGGGTGCAAATTATAAAGTAAGGGTTACATACATGACTAAACTTTGAAGACGCTTTTTACGTGCCATTAAAAGCTGAAGACTTAACAGTAATGTAAAATTTTTAGTTTGATATCGCAGAAGTGTTTCGAATACTCTTTGAGAAAGCTCCAGTATAACAGATGATCATTTACAAAAATCATTATAAGAGGTAAATCGAAGCATGTATAACTAAAACATTTTTTAATTAGATGAAATTCGTATAATTAGAAAATCATTCTGTGTCGTTCATGTTAATCACATTTTATTACCCGACTACCAAGAAGGGTTATGTGTTTCACGCGTAACTGGGTATGTGTATTTCTTTATACCCTCGAAACATCCCAACGGCTGGATGGATTTTAATTAATGGGTCTCTATCGATTCGTCTTAACCGTCCGATGGTTATAAGCTGGGTTTTGTTTTTATAAATTCAAAATGGCGGTAGAGACGAAAAACAATTTACGCACCCTATTGAGTGGCATATCATTGATAGGTCTTTCAAAATGAAGAGGATGTTTCATCGACTATTTTACAGTCAGAAGCTCCGTTTAAATATTACACAACCTGGAAGTTGTGTAGGCAGGATCTCTAGCTTTACTGCAACTCTAACTTTCATAGACATCTATAGGCCTCATCAAAACAGTGTTTATAGACAGGAGCTAACAATTAAACACAACTTAAAAATCATCAATACAAGTAAATAAAAAAATAGTTAATAGTTATATATATATATATAAGTTTCACATTGATGAGAAATAATTAATTAGTTCGGGGTTTTTTGATTTTTCAAATTTAATTTAAATAGAAGGAAAGAAAATTGTGTATTTATAAATGATGTCATATTATAAAGATTTACATACTTTACTATAGTTCTTGTTTGTGACTTCGTTCATGGAAAATTTGAGGAATCAAAGCCTTAATTAACCTTTAACTGATGTTACCGGTCTCACAGACCGGTGCTTTTTTTCAATTCTCATAGTTTAACTTGCAAATTTCAGTTTATCTACAAACACTACTGAAATTTTGTTTTGTTTGTCACTTTAGTACTATCACCAGAGACTTTTGAATAGGTGAATTTTAATTATAACAGTCCTGTACAAAAAGTTTAGTACAAAAACAACATCTTATGAGTTGATCGTGGTTTTTATTCATCTTTCGATTTAGCGGTCTCACAGACCACTTCACACTAGTTATGTGACAATTTCTGTGACACCAGTTAAAGGTTAAGCGGTAACACCACTTTGACTGGTTCAAAATTTAGATTTTTTTTTTGTTTGTTTAACTCTTGAATATTAGACATAGACTAAGTACGAACAGTGTGAGAATACCATAGGCGTGATAATTACGAGCGTCTAGTATTCTAGGGTTAAAGTAGGTGAAATTGGTGTTGGTTGTTACAGGTGTAGGTTGTTTTGTTACAGAAGCTTTTTCACAAAAGCGGTGAATGCAGATCATAACCGTATCAACACCAAGAAAACAGTCATTATTCCTTCATAATATTTGTTGTTCATGGCGATTTATAGCGTCTTTTATGAAGAAAGAATGCTTTTTGTCTTTTTAGAGTGCTTGACTAATATTTCGGTAAGCGATTTAATGTTCTATTTGCTCATAAAGTATTACGGATAAAATTATGATGTATACATGGTTAGTTATACAATCGTTATTCAAAAATATTTTACGCCTTGTAAAGTTTAAATATCGATGCACTTATCGATGCACTTATGGCTAAATGAAAAAAGGGCACACGGGGTCGGCGTTACATCAGCATCGGAATAGATTGTTGCTTGTAACAACCAACCCCAATTCCAATAATCTTTGATATTTGTGATTAGCAGCTTAGTCTTTTTGTAAATATAAAATTGGTTACATGAATTTAACTAGCAGCAGATTGTTCTACATAGTCTACGTTTTACTTTTAGAAATACTTATGAGGCTTATAAAAAGAAAACTAATAGGCAAACAACTACCCCCAAAAAATTCATTGATGCTGCCAAAAAAAATTATATAAAATGGCAGATCACTTCGTGCAGTTTCAAGTAACTTCAATGTACATTTTAGGTCTCTTCAAAGATTTTGAAAAAATAAAACAAAGGAAAATGGTATGATAATAATAGAATTAAGAGTTACATTGGTAGAATTTTCTAACAGATAAACTTTTGTTAATAACAGTGATATTATTTGCTGTCTTTAAAGTAGAGTACTTTTCTCTAACAGTTGCTTAGTAGTTCCAATAATTGACTGCAAAAGAAATCGCCACGTTTTCCTCGATCAGATGAAAGACGAACTTGCAAAGTTTTTGGATGAAAGTTCTAGGATGTATTGTTACCTAATTACCTGAAATACTTCATTGCAAACGGCCCACCTTGATGCATAGGTTCGGCTAACCAATGATAAATTCATGTCACCAATGATAAATTCAAATCTCTCGAGAACTTCGTTAGTTACACACGATCTCGATGCACTGTAAAAATACCAGTATAACTAACTGATATGATATATCCAACAGTTATACAGATGGATGTTATCCATCCGTAATAAGGGATGGATAACAATGAATCGCACTTGTCTGTTAAAGGCATTGACGTTGCTAAATGTTGCGGACTAATACTTTATCATGTCCCCTCCCCCCCCACACACACATCAAACGTTCTCTAAACTTCAGTCCCTTGACGTTCTATTTAAAATACATGTCAATACTTCTTGTGACACTTGGATGCGTAACTGTCCTGGAAACACAAAATATATTTACAAAATTCCACTAGTTCTTGAGGCGTTACCTCTAGCTTCAACACTTTACAACGTCCAATCAGACTTCCATCTTTCCGGTGTTTGTCCAACTAAAAGAAACCTTTACTGAGAAACCTTTATTCCTCACGTATGCTGTTACAGATCACCCATGCCCTGCGAGTACCGGTAGCCCTTCTCTCGGCGTTAGTAAGCCACAGGTACTCGAAGAAGCAATTGTGCGTGAAATTATGCCGCCTCCATCATCAACCATTTGCGCTTCACCAGCAAGATTCATTACAGTACTTGATGTCCCTTACTGCTTTTCACCAAGATCCCAAAAGCCAACTGCGACTGTAGCCCCTGAGTCTGAATTCCTCCAACCTGGATTTAGCAAACCAACACTCTGCAGTCCATCTGACATTCGCCCGTTGCTGAAAACTGTGCCGCGTAAAAGTGCAAATAGGAAACGCAAACGTAGGCTAATCAACAGGGGCATCAGAAATAAGCTAGGAACTGAATAAAACATTAAAAATGCCAAGAAAGCTAGGCAAGTCGTAAAAAGTGTTTGGTCCAAAAGGAAAACTCATTTTTACAAACTGGAAAAGTCTAGAAAAAAAGGCGTCTACTATTGCCGCGTACAGTTCAGAAGAAGAAGAATACTTCAGCCTTTTTTGTGGAGAATCATATTCATATTCGATGTCAAATGAAAAGCGCATAGAATGCACTAAATCTAAGAATTGGGCTCATGAAGAATGCCGACCCAAATGCTTATTATGTTTGCATTCATTGTAACTACAACGACGACTTTGTAAGACTACAGTTGCTTATACGGTATATGTAACAACTTACTCCAAGGATGTAACAACCAAACCCAAGAAGGGACGGAGTATATTATTACAGTATATTATTGCAACAAAAATATTTGTTTTTGTAAAATCTTTTTACTTTATATAATAAACTATCATTGATTTTAATTAAGGGTGTATTCGAAAAAATATTTTTCCACCCTCAACAGCTCGAAATTTTCTCAGACATTTTCAGTCTCATTTTTAAAAGTAAAAACATGAAACTTGCTGAGGTGATTTTTGAAGAGATGTATAAGAGGCCGTGTGATTTCATTTTTCGCTCAACTAATTAGAATTTGATTTTTAAACATTTATTTTCTTAGTATGACCATTTTTTTTATTCCCAGATCTCCCGCTTCGGAAAATTCGGTTAAAAACCCCGACTTTGACAGCATTTTTTACACCATTTTCTGCATTTATCAAAAAATCGAGAATCACGGCACATTATGTAGTTTCTGAATAAGAGAATTTCCCGGTTTGATGCGTTTGAGAGCAAAAACGAATTTCAAAATGAATCAGAAAATAAGCAATTTGGATTGGAATACACCCTTAACATTAGAACACACTGAAATTTTACTCAAGTTTCATAAAAATATTTTACACCAGAATTTTTATTTAAAATTATTTGACGTAAATTGGCGTATTTAAAATTTAACTTATTTTGTGAAAGAATTTCTGTTACCAATTGAAATTTAAGGCTGTTCTTAACTGCTCTGCTCAACAAGCGCAAAACGTTTTGACACATTTACAAATTCATTTTTAATGGAAGGGTATAAAATTGGAAAGCCTGGCCATGGAAGCGATTTGGAATTGAACTGTCTTTTCCATTTTTTAATCAATCAATTACCTATTGAGTTATAAGGAATTTTGATCACATGACAAACACGTTTTTCGCCCGCTCTTGAGTCTCTTCCTTCTGCAGAAATTCGGTTCAAAACGCTCCCTTTGACACTATTTTCTGAAAGATCCTGCGGTTGCAAAAAAAATGGAAAAAACAGCTCAATTACATAGTTTTTGAATAACAACACCAGCTAGTTTCATGCATTTTCTAGCAAAAATAAATTAAAACTTATGTCAGAAAGTTGGCCCTGTTGAATTTGAGAACATCCTTAATCGTATGCTTGGAATCGAATCGGCTCCTTTCGGGCGTTCTAGTGTTAAAGAATGATTGCTGAAATTGTTTAAGATTCACCAAATTGCCACAATAAATGGTGAAATAAAAATCGTAATACCTCCCCCCCCCCCGGTCTTGACCACACGAAAGTCATATTTTATTAGTTAGAAATCGATATCAAAAGTGAAAGGGCAATTTTGGACCTATAGGAAGTAGATCATGCAATAGCGAGTAAATAATGAAAATAACTTTATGACCGTTTTTTTCAGAACAGCATTTTAGAAATCGGTAGACCCTACCTTCAACAATTTTCAATCATTCAACCAATTTGATTTTTTCAAAATCAATCACATACTTTTAGTGCATTTCTAAGGATTTTCTTTCTTTCTTTCTTTCTTTTTCTTTCTATATTTTTTTCCTTTTCTTTTATTATTATTATTATTTTTTTTTTAAGCGTGCCAAATGCAAGAGAAAATCACAACTGGTTATGGAAACATCTATTATCCCTGGTATCTGACTGAAAAAATTGAGTATGGAGAATAAGCTGTTGACCAATCATTTGGCATCCTGATACGCCGATTAGAATCATCCCGGTAGCAGATATATACACTACAAATATGCCTTATAATGTTTTTTTTTTTTTTTTTTTTTTTTCAGAGGGAATAAAAAAAAATTGTTTAGTGAAATATGAATTTTATTAATCCACTTCCAGAAGGTTTTAAGGTTTGTAGAATTATTTTGTTTCTATGTACGTAGAATTTAGAAAAATCTATTTGGATGAAAGATGAAATGCCGAAATGCTGCTGTGCTCCCCCTAACTTCAGAGGTTAACCCATAAGGGTGCTGGTCACTCAGCTCCGAAATTACCCCTTGTAATGTTAAGTCTATGGACTTTTGGACTTAACATCTTTTAATGGACTTAACATCTTTTTTTCTATGTACTCTTCTTAAAGGATGTCTCTTTTTTTCTTAGTTTAAAAAAAAAAAAGAGTTTTTATCTATGCTGAATTTAATATTTTATGTATTAAAAGCGGGCGAACTGTGAGTAAGATTTTAATACCTTATATAAAATTAAGTCTATACTTTAAAAATATTTTGAGAACTAATTAAAAAGGAGACATCTTTTAGGAAGAAGTTAAAAATATTAATTTCCCGAGCAGATATTTTAAACATACGAATGCATCAAATGCCGATAGACTTTACATTAGTGAGGAGAAATGGGAAGCTGAGTAACCAGCCCCCTTAAATGAATAGTTTTTACTCAGGAGTTAAATTATCTTTTTTTTTACCATTTAGCGCTTTCTATTGGTATTTTGGTGAACTATTATGTGTTATTTATACGTGTAATGACATGCAATTAAGATTGGAAAGTCTGTCTTTGTTCTGATTTGTTATCAAGGGGAGGTTATAACATCTTTTGTTGATACTGCTTGCAATGCTGCTGTCGTTTTTTCTCTATCTTTAGAAGGTAATTAATTATTAATTCTACAAATTATTAAAAACATGATAAAAAATATTATATCGTTGAATAGTTGTTATTGTGTAGTGTAAACACTTTAAAGTAAGTATATAATTTAAAATTAAAATTTTTTGAGCCCTTTTTGTTTTGTAACGCAGAAGTGGCATTATAACATTATGTCTAACAAAAATATACATAAATTTTTTCACTATTTTTCTAGTGGATAATTAACAAAAATAGACTAATTTATAATGTTTTCCGAACAATATAAAAAATCATGCACTAAACCTGAATCAGGCCTGATGACATTCTTCTAGTAAACAATGCTTATACTATTTAAATTTGGCATTTCTTTGTTTTTAACCGACTTCAAGCATTGTAGATTTTTTTAATGCTTATCTACCCATACTTTTCTAATGGATGCTCCGATTTTGATGCACCCTACCTCTACTGCCTCAATGTTAGTTTTTTGAATAATTCAAGATTTATGTTATTGTCTTTAGATGTTTGTCATACACGGATTCTCAGTATTGTATAATTTCATTTAATAGACTTAGATCGCTGCCTGTGTTATCTATAACCGCTACACAAGCCTGTTGTTATCTGCAGCAATAAATAAAATCTCTGAACAATAGAATGTTTAAAACAACACAATTAAGCTTTTGTAATTTGGCCATCAATTTCTACAGCAATTAAGATTACAATCCAACTGCGCATCTGAAAGAACGAACACACATGATCTGTCTAAATATTTATAACATAAAAATTCGAGATATATATTAGAGTTATTAAAAGTGTTATTTTTGTCAAAAATGTGATATTTGAATCGTTGAATTGAGTTAAACGAGCACGTGGAACTAATAAAAAAAATGCTTTTTGCCTAAAGTGACTGTAACAAACACACTTCCATTTGTAAAAAACACATTGAACATATTAGAAATATACATTAAAATAATTGTGGAAATTGATAATATTGCGCATTTCGTATTTGGTAAATATCTTATGCGAAGTTAATGCCAATTCTTGTATTTTTTTTATGAGCATGATTTGTATTTGACTGCTCCGAAATCTTCAAAATGAAGCTTATTAATACATATATAATGATTCAGATACACAAATACTTTTTTTTTTATTTTCAAATTATCGTTGTTTTAAAAGTTCTACAGAATCTCCTTTTTGTGTGTATCTACATTTTAAAAGATTCTTGACATATATTACGTTGAGTAAAAAGTTTTCTGCCAAAAATTTTTTTGATTGTAAAATGATAAATACATACGAAATCACTAAAGCTAAGGAGAGCAGTAATCTCCGTTTAAATCTACAATCGTCTGCCAATGAAGAATAATCTCCATATATATTCCACGAAATTTCACATTATCACAATTTAAATCCAAGGTTGGGAGAGCTTAATTATTGACTTCACGATTCATGTAAAATCACATTAAAATAATAAAACATATTTCACAACAGAAAATGGCGCTGGTGTTTTTCAGTATAAATCCAAGTCAAGCACAGGATAATTAAAAACTTTGTATATTTACACTTATAAATATTTACAGTATTTACAATGAAAACATTTGGATACTATTTCTTTAAAAACATGTAAATATTCCACACTGGGAATTCAAAGATTTCTTTTATATATTCAAGAATATTCATTTCTCCCTTTTCGGAAGATCAAGAAATACACAGCCAGCATGCTACTTTCGAGATTCACATTTAAATTGAGCTATAAACAAGAGAAATGCTTTTAAAACAATTAATACTTCAGAAACTATTTCTTCTAATAGAAGACCACGATAAAAAACCTATACGCAGCTTATTTATCTGCTGCGTTCAAGATTCACATTCACAAAACCAACTAAAAAAGGAAAAAAAAAAAGAAAAAATGTTTTTAATATCAATTCTCTAGTCAGACCACGTGACCTGGAATGGCTGGCGCCTAATCAGTCTGGCTGAGAAAGAAGAGGTTTGCGAAATTTCACAAACTCCCCCCCGATGAACAAGGGTTCATCAAAATGGGGATTCAAAATAATTAAAGTAGAAATAAAATTATTCTAAAAAATTATCAGTTACAATATACATAAATACAATACAAATCAAAATATATACTTACATACTGGACTTCAAATAAAATAATAAAACAATTAAAAATATTTCGTTGGCAGGTTTCTGCTACTAAAAATAGAAAGAACAATTTAAATCTATACAACTTCTAGAATATTCATCACAAAAAAAATTAAACTAAAAATTAGAAATATTATCAAACAAGAAACTTTTTTTTTTTTTTTTTTTTTTTTTTTTTTTTTTTTTTTTTAAGTGAAAAAAAATTAAATGTTGTTTAAAGTCAATAACAGAAACAATTCAAGATTTTTTCTAAAAGTCAAATGTCAATGAGAGTTTTTGAGTCTCTAATAATATCAAAGTTTTTTTTTTTTTTTTTTTAATCTCTGTCCACAAATACCTAACTTCCGGAAAGTTCTTGATACATGTTCATATGCATAAAAATCACATCATATATTTCAAAGTCAGAAGTTTCATTCTGGTCCGTGTAGTGAGCAGATTGTAAGTTGAGAAGATACTCATTTTTCAAGCGCTTCCAAAAATGATTCAGAAGAGTCTCGCGCAAACGGAAGCGTTTCACTAAGGATTCCTTGGTTGCAGGTAAACACAAGATATGCTCTGGAGTTGCTATAACTAGTTGACCAGGGCGAATGCTAAATTTCTTGGAGATTGCACGTTTGTTTAGGATTGATTTTATGCACTGCCTTGATCTTAAAATCCAAAACTTTTCATGAGTTTGTACTAATGTACTGGACACTCTGGAATGAAAAACTTTTTCATGTGCATCTTTCACGACTATTTCAGTAAGTTTATGTTTTGCAGGAATCACAAGGGGATGTTTTTCATAACATGAGGAATCAGACTTTTGTAACAGTCCTCGTACGAATAGCAAACCTTCATCTGACAACATAGGAATTAACTGTAGAAGATTCAATTCTTTAGGGATACTCTTGCTACATTTCATGGATTTTACAACTTCAGGGAAACTTTCTTCCTGCATTAGCTTAAACCAAAAATTTTTAACATGTAAAATTTTCTCAGCTGATAATTCTGAAAATGTTCTTTTCTCTACCTTTAATTTTATATTAGAAATAAATCTAAATAGCCATACAGTTACTCGATACAATTTCTTTAGGGAGCTATATTTTTCAAGATTAAAAATAGGAATTTCATCAGCTTTATTTGTTTGAACAACACAAGAAATGGTTGCTGATTTTCGAGACTTCTCTTTAGAAACATCAGGTAATTGTGTAGCAACAATTTTAACGCTAGGGCACTGATCTTCGGGCAAGGAAAGAAATTTAGGAACATACACATTAGGGTTAGCATCAGGAAAAACATGCAATTGGAGATGCTCCTTTTCCATGATCAGGTTGCTAAAATACTGCCAAGGAATTTTCAAGTGAGCGAGATCAGGGATTTCTGAAAGCCAATTTTGCCAATCATTTTCTAGTTCACCAGAAGCAAAAGGGGCAATAAATCCGGCTGAATCAAGGAACATAGTTGCAATTTTCAAAACATTGCGTTTAGTAGAAGAATCATTATTTAATTTTTCTAACAAGGGTCGTAATTCTAGTCCTAATTTATCTTCTGTATTGTTCCAGATCAATCCTAAAATTTTCAAGGAAGTATTTGGAGGTTCGGGACTAGAAACAGGAATGTTTTCGTCAACCCATTTTTTCCTAAGTTCCTGAGAATTGCTTTCAAATTTTCTTAACTTCATCCCCCCTTCCTTCAAAATATCAACAGCTTCTTTAGTTAAATTAAAGGCGTTTAGAACATCGTTTTCTCCTGAAAACAAATCATCAACATAAAAAGAAGAATTTAGGATTTCAAATGTTTTATTATGAGAGCTTTTATATTTATTAATATGGTGCTTAATGGTACAAGCAAGGATAAAGGGACTGCAGGTGACACCAAAAGAAGCTCTGGTCATTCTATAGGGTACTATGTTTTTATTCTTATCAAAATCTTCATAATATAAGAATCTAAGATAATCGCGATCTTCCTCGGTTACAGATATTTGCAGAAAAGCTTTTTCAATATCAGCCGAAAAGGCAATTTTATGTAAACGGAATGTCAAAATTATGTCTAAAACATTAGGATTTAAGTTAGGGCCGTGATTCAAACATTCGTTTAATGATAGAGAATCACCATATTTGGAAGAAGCATCATAGACTATGCGCATTTTTGTTGTAGTTTTATCGTCACGGATAACAGGTCTGTGGGTCATGTAATAGGAATTATTAGAATCTTTCTCGGTGCACAATTCTATTACACCCTCATTAAACTGCTCTAGCAAAATGGAGTTATATTCTTTAAATAAAGAATCGTTTTTCAAGAATTTATTTTCTAAACTAGAAAACCGCTTCTTTGCTACTTCAAGATTATTTTTAAGTAATTCGCGAGAATCTTTCCACAATAATTTTGCTTCATAACGCCCATTTACGAATTTTAGATTTTCTTTAAATTCTTTTATTACCTCATGATCGGTAATGTTCTTTTCATTGCTTTCAGCAATGCCAATTGATTCAAGATCCCAAAATGCTTTCAGTTGGGTATTTATATTTTCAACTGAAACACGCAAACAAGCTACTTCTTTTTTATTAGACTCTATTTGCCCTTGCACCGTATGACCGAAAATAGTTTCTGCAACGTATAATTCTTTTGTCAATTTTCCCCCGATTCCCTTTAATATTTTCCACAAAAAGTCAGACCGTAGCAAAATATTTATTTCCTGTTCAAGGCCTGTATCAGCAGGCTTAAAGCCTCTTGTTCTCATTATGTCTAGAAGTTCTGGTTCAAGTGTTTTCACAGAAGCTCCAGTTATATTATCAACCACTAGTGCTTCGATATTTATCGAGTTAATAGGTTGCACAACACTGGATAATTCTAGAGCAACAACTTCATAACAAGATTCATAAGGGCGTCTCCGCCCAAAAGGATAAACTAATAAATTTTCTCTTCGCAATGGCTTCAACTTTAATTTTTGTACTAGCGATCTCTTCACGAAGCATTTTTCTGAACCACTATCACATAAAACGCTAGCCAACAAGCATTCCTTACCAGCAGACACAGAAACTGTACAAGTCTGCAATAATGTAGATTTATTTTGTTTATATTTTTGTTCTGACATCATAGATACAATTGCACCTTTCATTTCTTTTTCAGGATTTTCTTTTGCTGTTTCTTTAAAACAAAACAAAGTACTATGGGTAGTGTTACCACATTTGGAACAAGGGTTAATTTTTGTTCTACAGTTAATTGATAAATGCGACTTAAAAAAGCATTTGTAACAGCGACCTTCTTTCTTTAATTTATATCGTTTCTGTTATTCAGTGAATTTCGAACAATTTAGTCCTACATGATCAGAAGACTTACAAAATATGCAAAACTGTTTTGTAGATGTATTTAAAGCAGCAGCTGAAGGTATATTTTTCTTTTGCGGAAAATTTTGATATTTACTTGAAGGATTTTCATATTTAGTTTTAGAATTTTCATAAGTCTTGGTTTGGGAATTGTTTACTAAATTAGTAGCTTCACGACATCTTAATTCCGTTTTAATAAAATTTATTAAATCGGTGACTTCACAGTCCTTATCGGGGTCACGTTTTCGATGGAAATCTAGTATCAAATTTTCTGGTAATAACCTTAATAAAATTGGTAGTAATAAATGGCCGTAAGAGCCTGATGTTACTCCTAACGCATCAAGATTTCTCATACTAGTTTCGATATTATCATACAACTTTCTTAAAGAAATAACATTGTTAGAGGATTTCACTGGTTCAAGATTTAGAATTTTATTCATGTAACAGTTTATGATATTTTCCCGCTTACCATACCTCTCTTCTAACAATTTTAAACAAGTAGAATAATTTTGATCTGTCAGTTCAAAACCAGATACAATATTATATGCAGGACCAGACAACAAGGATTTGAGATATTGGAATTTTTCAATTTTTGATAACGATTCGTTTGAATCTATCGCACTAGTAAATAAATTAAAAAAGTCCTTCCGGCCAGTGCCGGGAGGAAGAGGTAGCTTTCATAATCCTTATTTAAAAAAAGCCAAATTATATCATGCAAACACACGAAGCTCAATTTAGTGGAAACCGAATATAGGAGATTCAATACTAATTTTTATCAATATAATGAATGAGAATTTCGCGAAATTAGTCAGCTTTATCCAAGCTGCTTTTCTTTAAAGTAACTTATATTTGGCTGCCAAATTCGGCAATTTCTTAAAGTGCCTGTCATTTTAAGACAACATGGTGGATGAGGCTAAGCAGTGAACTTGGTCGAGACCTTAGTAATTGCTGTGCACATGCTCACTCACATCGGAATCGGTTAATATATAGGAGTGCTGTCGCATGCAAAAAATCAGATTTTTCAAAATGTCACCCACAATAGAAATTGAAACTGCTATATCTGAGCCATTTTTTAAGGTAAAGACAAACAAAAAATACTCCCGAATCCTTATATCAAGATCAAATACTTAAGAAAGAAACCTTTTTCAATTTCTAATTTTTTTGCACCTCACTTTAAATATATATATATTTTTTAATTTAATGGCCGCCATTTTGAAACAAGATGGCTGATGAATCTGGCCAGCGAACTTGGTCGAGGTGTTGATGTATACTATCCACATTCCTTCTTACATCGAAATAGGCGAATACGTGTGTTATCGCGTGACAAATACAAGATCGTTTCAAAATGTTAGCCATGCTAGAAATTCAAAGTGCTATAAATCAACCATTTTTTAAGATATCAACAAAAGAACAAATTTTCAGAAACAAAAACTGCTCCGGAATCTTTGTATCAAGGCCAAACACATAAAAAAAATCTTTTTCATTTTCCAATTTTTTAATACCTCATTTTGAATTTTAAATTTAAATTTTTTTTAATGGCAAACCTTTTGAAACAAGATGGCGTATGAAGCTGGCCAACGAACTCGGTCGAGACATTGGTATGTACTATGTACAGACCAAGTTACATCCAAATAGGTTCATAAATGCGCGTGTTATCGCGTGACAAAAATCAGGTCGTTTTAAAATGTCAGCCACAAGAGAAATTCAAAATGCTATTACTCAGCCATTTTTTTTAGATATAGACGAAACAAAAACTGCTCCCGAAACTTTTTATCAAGATCAAACACATAAGAAGAAAATATTTTTTCAATTTTCAATTTTTGGTACCACATTTCAAATTTAAATTTTTCTAAAAAATTTAAATGGCCGCCATTTTTAAACAAGATGGCGGGTGAAGCTGGCCAACGAACCCGGTCGAGACATTGGTATGTACTATGTATAAACGAAGTTACATCCAAATCGGTTCATAAATACGCTTTTTATCGCGTGACAAATTTCAGGACGTTTCAAAATGTCAGCCACGCTAGAAATTCAAAATGCTATAACTCTGCCATTTTTTAAGATATAGACGAAACAAAAACTGCTCCGAAATCTTTGTATAAAGGTCAAATACATAAGAAAAAAATATTTTTCCATTTTCAATTTTTTGGTACCACATTTCAAATTTTAAATTTTTTAAAAATTTTTAAATGGCCGCCATTTTGAAACAAAATGGCGGATGAAGCTGGCAAACGAACTCGGTCGAGAGATTGGTATTTACTATGTACACACCGAATTACATCCAAATCGGTTCATAAATACGCCTTTTATCGCGTAACAAAATTCAGGACGTTTCAAAATGTCAGCCACGCTAGAAATTCAAAATGCTATAACTCAGCCATTTTTTAAGATATAGACGAAACAAAAACTGCTCCGGAATCTTTGTATAAAGGTCAAATACATAAGAAAAAAATATTTTTCCATTTTTAATTTTTTGGTACCACATTTCAAGTTTTAAATTTTTTTAAAAACTTTAAATGGCCGCCATTTTGAAACAAAACGGCGGATGAAGCTGGCCAACGAACTCGGTCGAGACATTGGTATGTACTATGTACACACCAAATTACATCGAAATCGGTTCATAATTACGGGAGTTACAGTGTGACATAGGTCAGATATATATATATATATATATATATATATATATATATATATCAATTTTGAACGAAGGGTGGTTTCGGGGTCTGGGGGTCATGATCGATGAAAGTATACCAAAATTTTTTGAAATCGCTTTCCTCCGAACGGCTGCAATAGGTAGCTTTTTTGTAAAGAAAGCTACCTAAAATTCTAAGAACTGGCTTGCATCACCAGAAAATTTTTCTATGTTAAGTTTAGGAAGCTTCACTCCCGAAACTGGTTTACTTCCGATTTTTGAACCGTTACTTGATTCTAGTACAACTTTTGGTTCAGTTTCGATTTTACATTTTTTAAGCCTCATCTTAATTTTAAATTTCAAACTGGATATTTTTTCAGAATATTCTTCTACCGATTTTAGTTCTTTTTCATATTCAGTTTTTTCCTGAATTAGCTCATCCATTTCGGAATCTAATTCCTTTAGTTGAGCTTCCTTTTCATTTACGAGCTCTAATGATTCCATTAATGAGTCGCAATCAGTTTTATCAATATCAACAGATAATAATGTATCACATTTTGTGATTAATTTCGTAATGGCTGCACGAACAGTAGCTCTTTTACTTTTAAGCTTATCAGGCTTATCCATGTTTAAATTTAAATTCAATGTTCAAAATAAATGATCATGAAAAATGTATATTTTCAAAAAATCAACAGTCATGCAGAATAATAAAGGTATTTCTTACCTTTTTCCCGGGTTTCGGCATCAAAACATGAAGAATAATCTTCATATATATTCCACGAAATTTCACGTTATCACAATTTAAATCCAAGGTTGGGAGAGCTTAATTATTGACTTCACGATTCATGTAAAATCACATTAAAATAATAAAACATATTTCACAACAGAAAATGGCGCTGGTGTTTTTCAGTATAAATCCAAGTCAAGCACAGGATAATTAAAAACTTTGTATATTTACACTTATAAATATTTACAGTATTTACAATGAAAACATTTGGATACTATTTCTTTAAAAACATGTAAATATTCCACACTGGGAATTCAAAGATTTCTTTTATATATTCAAGAATATTCATTTCTCCCTTTTCGGAAGATCAAGAAATACACAGCCAGCATGCTACTTTCGAGATTCACATTTAAATTGAGCTATAAACAAGAGAAATGCTTTTAAAACAATTAATACTTCAGAAACTATTTCTTCTAATAGAAGACCACGATAAAAAACCTATACGCAGCTTATTTATCTGCTGCGTTCAAGATTCACATTCACAAAACCAACTAAAAAAGGAAAAAAAAAAGAAAAAATGTTTTTAATATCAATTCTCTAGTCAGACCACGTGACCTGGAATGGCTGGCGCCTAATCAGTCTGGCTGAGAAAGAAGAGGTTTGCGAAATTTCACAGCCAACGTTTAGGGAACTTTTCAATTTCTTCTGCGAAAAATTGTGGTGTGCGCGAGTCCAGAAAGAGATCGACCTCATTTATGACCTCCTCATTTGAATCGAAGATTGCGCCATCAACATTTAGCTGCAGATGGGAAAAGAGATAGAAATCTGAAGGGGCCATGTCGGGACTGTATGGTGGATGTTGCATCAAATCCCACTCCAGCTTGTAGAGCGTCCAGCTGGTCATCGTACTAACGTGTAGCCGGACGTTATCTTGATGAAAGAGAATCACCTTATTTCTGACCTCGTTTCTTCGTTTTCTGCGGAAGGCATCGCGAACTTTGATTAGCATGTTGTTGTATATTACTCTGTTGATAGTCTGTCCTCTTTTAAAGTACTCTTTGTACAGAATTCCGGGACAATCCCACCAGATGCAGAGAAGCACCTTCTTGTTAGTTAGGGCACGTCTTGCAACTGAGCCTGCTAATTCCCCAGGTGCTGACCACCCTACTTTACGGCTTGTATTGTTGTAGTTCACCCATTTCCCATCACAGGTCATAATTCTGACCAAAATGTTCTCTTTGCTTTGATCTCTGAGCAGAACCAAACTACAGTTTTTTCCTCTTGCGCTTGCCTTCAGCAGTCAATTCGTGGGGCACCCAGCGGGCGAACTTAAACGTTAGATTTTTGCGTTTCAGAGCGTTAACTATTGTTTTTTGGCAAACGCTAAACTCTAACGCAATAATTTGTGTTGAAATAGTTTTGTCTTGATCAATAATTTGCTTTAACTGCTCGCAATCAACTTAAATAGGGTTCCCAGAATTTGGTTCTTCTTCAATGTCAAAATTTCCAACTTTAAACTTCCGAAACCAAACATTGACTGTATCATAAGAAACAGTATTGATGCCTAAACTCTCACACATTTTTCTGTGGTATTCAGTCGCACTGAGTTTTTTACGGAACTCATAGTACATAATCATTCTGATCTGCTGGCGCGATAGCTCCATTTTAAACACTTTTTTGAAGCACAAGATAATAAATTTTTAACAAACAAATTACACAGTCATGTCGCTCCTATGTTGTGCTTTCGAATGCAAAAAAATCCCTGCCGGCCCGGCCTACAGGCAGAGGTAGATTTCGAAGTTAAGTATACTAATTTCACCAACAAAAACTAAATCATTATTAGATATAAATCCACTTTAACAGTTTTATCTGTCTGCTTTTGACGAGTTTTTATTTCCTTTTTATAAAACAGCTGGTTTTATCAGAATCATGTTAAGGCGATATTTAAAAAAATATTTTTCCATACTCAACAACTCGAAATTTTCTGGCACATTTTCAGATTCATTTTTAATAATAATAAAAAAAAAAAATAAGAAACATGCTGACGTGATTTTTGAAAAGATTTATAAGCGACCTGTGTTTTTATTTTCCTTTCAATTAATTAAAACTTGATTAATAAACAATTATTTTCTCAGTAGGGCAATATCTTTCGTTTCTAACACAATCGCGTCGGGAAATTCTGTTCAAAATGCCCACTTTGACTTCATTTTTTGAAATATATTCTGCCTCTATCAAAAAATCGATCATTACTGTACATTATATAGTTTCTGAATAAGAGAATCTAGCAATCGGATGCGTTTGAGAGCAAAAATGAATTTAAAAATGAGTAAGAAAATAGACTGTTTGGATTTGAATGCACCTTTAATAAGATGACTTTTTTCTTCAACCGCTATGCATTTTTAATTTGTTTTTGCTGTAAGAATTTTCCCTATCAAAAACTTGTCTATATAAATGTTGAAGACAATATTAAGAAGATATATGATACATTCATGGAGATTTTATATCTTGTGAATTGACAGAGTTATGAAAATTTTTCTTCTTCAAACCCCTTTTTTCTTTTCGTTTCTAATTTTTTTTTGCGGTACGAATTGGTCCTATCAAAAACTTGTGAATATAAAAGTTGTAGATAATATTAAGGAGATGTATAATAAAATTAATTGGATTCGATATCTTGAGAATTGACGAAGTAAAGAATTTTTTTCTCCCAAAACCCCTATTTTTTGTGCCCTTTGAGCTTATTTTTAATTTTATCAAAAATCTTTGATGCATGAATTTTTGGCGCTACTTTTAGAAGTAATAAAAACTTTAAACTGATTTGATATGTACAAAAATTAAGAAGTTATGGGGTTTTTTCGGTTTTCACAAACCCCCTCCCTATTTACATCCCCTTGGTCCGCTTTTGCCCATTAACGAACTTAACCGAGATTTTATGTCCCTTGATTTTATGTATCAGTTTGGAAAAGATTTGTGTAGAATTGCGGAAGTTATCGTGTCCAGAAGAAAGTGATAACACAATTGTTTCGAGAAATTCCGTTCAAAATGCCCACTTTGACATAATTTTTTGAAATATATTCTGCCTCTATCAAAAAATCGATCATTGCGGTACATTATATAGTTTCTGAATAAGTGAATCTACTAATTAAATGCGTTTGAGAGGAAAAATGAGTCAGAAAATAAGCAGTTTGGATTTGAGTGCATCCTTAATTCAATGATTTTTCCAACACAATCCGCATCGGGAAATTCGGTTCAAAATGCCCACTTTAACAGCATTTTTTAAAAATATATTCTGCCTCTATCAAGAAATTGACCATTACGGTACATTATATAATTTCTGAGTAAGAAAACGTACCAATTGGAAGGCTCTGAGAGCAAAAATGAATTGTAAAATGAGTCAGAAAATAAGCAGTTTGGATTTGAATACACCCTTACTTAGATGATTTTTTTCTTCAACCGCTATGTATTTTTAATTTGTTTTTGCTGTAAGAATTGGTCCTATCCATAACTTGTCTATATAGATGTTGTAGACAATATTAAGAAGATATATGATAAATTCATGGGGATTTTATATCTTTTGAATTGACGGAGTTAAGGATTTTTTACTTCTTCAAACCCCCTTTTTGTTTTGGTTTTTAATTTTTTTTTTTTTTGCGGTACGAATTGGTTCTATCAAAAACTTGTGAATATAAAAGTTGTAGATAATAGTAAGGAGATTTATAATAAAATTAATTGAAATTGATATCTTTAGAACTGACGAAGTTATGAATTTTTTTCTCCCGAAAACCCTATTTTTTGCGCCCCTTGAGCCCATTTTTAACTTTATCAAAAATCTGTGATACATAAAATTTTGGCCCTATTTTTAGAAGTAATAAAAACTTTAAACTGATTTGATATGTACAAATATTAAGAAGTTATGGGGGGGGGGGGGGTTTCGGTTTTCACAAAACCCCTCCCTATTTCCATCCCCTTGGTCCGATTTTGCCCATTAACGAACTTAACCGAGATTTTATGCCCATTGATTTTATGTATCAGTTTGGAAGAGATTGTTGCAGAATTGTGGAAGTTATCGTGTCCAGAAGAAAGTGATATATATAGATAGACAGATATATATATATATATATATATATATAAAGTTTTTACTGAGGGTGGTTTTGGGTTCTAGGGGTCATGATCGGTGTAGATCTGCAAAAATTTTTCAGAAATTCCAACATAGGAACGATCCCAATAGGTAGTATTTCATACGAAATCTACCTAAAATTGGTTGGTTCAAAAACTAACAACCGTACAAATGACAGTTGTTGGCGCGAAGGTATCTTCCTTTGCGGAAAACTTTTTACTCAACGTAATACATTTCATGATTTGCAAGGCCTTTTGTTGAGGCTGGGGGTTAACGAGTTTGTGATTGTCAGTTGTTGCTGTATCTCATATGTGGTCTTCTATTATTCAACTCACAAATACTACTATTAATCTACACTGTTAAAAATTTGCAGCATTCTGTTCAGTCATTTGACCGTTTTTATCGAAAACAGTCAAACGGTAGTGTTAAATTACGGTTGTGTGACCGTTTTTAATACAATTCTGATCATATTATTGGCCTTTTTATGGTTAGAATACGGTTAAATTACGGTTATGAAACCGTTTTATTAAAAAACGGTCTAATGACTGGACATAATGCTGCAAATTTTTAACAGTGTATAATCAAGCGTTAAATAAAGGCGTTTCATGTTCATCGCAAAACTACCTATGTAAAATACCATCACAGTTGAACTCCCTCCATGAGCAATCAATATTTTTTTGATGAAAATTCCGTTTTTTCCTGGTCGCTTGAAGGTTTTATTAGAAAAATAATTCCAGAGAGCGCATTATTCATCAAACTTTTAAACTAAGTTTAGAATTTTTTTTTTTTTATTCCGGTAACTTGTAAGTGTCTAAACCCCTTTGTGGCTTTTGGCAATGAATTTAACTCTGATGACAAATTAAGAATGACAGTCAATAAACTCCCCTAAACTATTCTGGCAGGGAACTCTCAAAGAAATAGATAAATAATGAAATCGTCATTATTTGTTTCCGTCCAAAAAAAAATTGCATTTATTTACTAAACTTCGAAAGGACTTGGAAATAAAAGTTATAAAAGAAAAAATGGTAAAATCAAAGCAAACGTCAAATTCATTTTTTAAACTCTGCAGTAATTAAGTTATTTAATTAACTTTTGCTTTGATACTTAAATTTTTATATTTTTTCCTAGTGTGAAAAATAAATTTTAGTAACGTTAATTGTTACCTTTTTTCAACAATTAAAATCTAAATTTTTTAGTTGACTTCCATTAAGAGACCACCTCTCGGAGCGACCCATTTTTATTGGAACGTGGTCGCTTTTGGAAGGTTTTACTGTACTAACAGAGGGGTGAAAGATATATTCTATCTGTCGAAATATTTGTAATTAAAAAAAAAAAAGAAAATTTATGTAAAAAAATATATACAGGGTGGTCATAAAGTCTTTCCCTGATTACAATGAGATCCACTGTTGTACATACTTATTTTTTGTAATCAGGGAAAAGCTTTATGACCACCCTGTATATTATGTCAGGAGCTTGGAAAAGCAAAGGCGAATCCGAAAAATCGATTTTTTTTTCTACCTCAGATACATGTAGGCAACACGTAGGTAAGTCGTTTTGCCCTGGTTCACCATTAGTTTTCTCACTATGTCGAGCTAAAGTGCGTCGTACCCTTTTCTATAACACTACTTTCAGAACTTTGAGCTAGATTCCCCAACACCTCAATTTTGGTATTCGCCCTTGCTCTTCCAAGCTCCTGATACATACAGAGTCTCCCCGTAGGTTTAAAAATGGGTAGGGAGCTTCTGATGAGAAAGAGATTTTTTTTTTTTAATTCTAAAGGGCATGTTGAATTCTTAAAGTTTTATTTGAAAAAATATTTTTCCACCCTCAACAGCTCGAAATTTTCTGAGACATTTTGAGACTCATTTTTAAAAGTAAAAACATGAAACTTGCTGAGGTGATTTTTGAAGAGATGTATAAGATTCAGTGTGATTTCATTTTTCGTTCAATTAATTAGAATTTGATTTTTAAACAATTATTTTCTCAGTATGATCATATTTTTTTTCATTCCAGATCTCCCGCTACGGAAAATTCGGTTCAAAACGCCAAATTTGACAGCATTTTTCGCACTATTTTCTGCATTTATCGAAAAATCGAGAATCACGGCACATTATGTAGTTTCTGAATAAGAGAATTTCCCAGTTTGATGCGTTTGGGAGAAAAAATGAATTTAAAAATGAATCAGGAAATAAGCAGTTTGGATTGTAATACACCCTTAAGAGGCTACTTCAGTAACGCTCCGAGATTGAGCGGCTAATGTTATTTCAATGGGAGAAATTTATTTATATTTTTTTGCATTTATCTCGAATTTGGTATTTTTTGTAGCTTTCAAAAGCTGTACTCTTAAACTATGCACGCCATTTTCAAATTTTATTTATTTTGTTTTAATTTTAAGGCGTTCTAGGTGCGTTATTTTAGGTTCTTTAAATGTTGTTTTAAAGGGCACTTTTCAGATAGTTAGAGATTCTTTTCAGATTCTTAAAGGCACTGTTTTGATTTTTAAAACGTTTCAAAACAACGCTGAGTCAATTTTTACAATGCAAGCAAATTTCTTAATACAAAAAGGAGAAACGGCACTTTTTTCACCGAGAGGCAAGAAGCGTGTAAATTTTTTGGTTAAGGGACAAGAAGGGGGCTAATTTTTTGAATGAGGGGCAAGAGGGAGGGCTATTTTATAAACCAAGAACAGGTGGGGTGCAACACCAACCTGAAACTGCTTGGGGGAAACTCTGATATATATATATATACAGTCGAACTCGTTTATAGCGAGCGCGAAGGGACCGTGATATTTGCTCGTTATAAACGGGTGCTCGTAATAAACGGGTTCGTAAGAAATTACAAAAATTCATGCATACTTACTTTATTATACATACTTTATTTATTTTTTATTTCTGTACAGTACAAAAGAAGGTGGTTAATTTGCTTTGAACTGTCTTGTTGTCTCTTTCCTGTATTATTGTTCTTCGGAGAAGACTCGTGACCCGAAAAACATCGTCATTTGCACCACTGGCTTCGAAAAAATTTTAGTTTTTCTGCGCACTCAAAAGCCTTTGAGCATGTTGTGGGCGATTCAGGTTGAAATTCTTTATATTCGTCGCTATCATCGTCGCTTACATCATTTTTTCCCCTCTTCTTTCGCTTGAATTTCAGCTACAATATCCTGGGGAGTAGGTATCTCAGAAGTGATAACAATGGTGTCAACAGAAACATAATTTTCAAATTCTTCTCTATCCGTTTCCAAATATTATTTCAAGTTGTCTACTTCTTCTTCTTCCTCGGAGATTTGCCCCTCTTGAGAAATGTGCAATCTAGCCTTATGGAAGCAATTGGTAATGCATGTTCATGCAACGATTCACAAGCCCGTCTTCGTAATCTGTAGAAATAAGCAAAAAATTCAGAAGTTATTAGAATTATTAAAAAAAGATGATTAAGCTTGTATGATATATGTCTATCAATTCCACCAACAAACGAGGCAACAATACTAACAGCATCATTAAAAAATATACACTATTTGTCCAAAGATTTATAATATAAAATATGAAAATTTATTTAATGACGTTAAAATCTTTTTTGAGAGGTTAAGGAAATGAGGGAGGGTGAAATACGAAATTGCAAAACTGTATAATTTCATTTAATACATATCAACATTCGAATTTGAATACTGGATTTCTTTTCAAATTTGTTTTCGATCACTTCACTCAAATCGCTTCAAAAGCCTGCCTTCGTGGTCATTAGCAAAAAGCAAAAATTCGAGACATTAGAATTATTAAAAAAAGATAATTAGGCTTGTATAATGTGCCTATCAATTCCATCAACAAACAAGCCTGCAATAACCAATAGATCATTAAAAAATACCCACTCTCTGAACAAATATTTATAACATAAAAAATTAATAAATCAGAAACTCCCTTTCCGTTACAAGATCATCTTTGTTCTTGATCCAAACTTTTTATTCTATTAAAAAAAAATACAAAAGCATCTGCATTACAATGCTTTTTTTTTTCGCCATTCGTACCAGGAAAAAGGCAATTCCTTTTTCCTCATAGCCACAAAGTATAAACATAAAAAGCCAAAATATAATTGTTTAGAGGATCTATCACGCGAGTACCAAGTTAGCGTGACAATTCTTGGAGTGAAAAAATACAGTATTGATTCGAGCAATTTCATCCTTCTCTTCATTGTAAAATTATTACAGATCAGATAAGGACTGTTTTCATGTCTAAGCAATAAGGCTCAGAGAATGTCCACGCTGCACGCATACAACGGCTGTTCAGAGATGGATTAGCCGGCATGTTTTGTTTCAGGGTCTTGTGCATGTCAATCAGACGTTATAAAACGGATTACTTTTGCTGTCATGGCTTTGAGATATGATCTTAAATTACCCTCGTACACAATTAATCCCAATAAAATGCTGTATTAAATGCGATCAACTAAGTAAAGTTTTCCGAAATGTGAATCTTTATGTGTTCTTTATAAACGATTGATTGGTTACAATTTTCTGAAACGTGAATCTGTAATGTAGTCTTTTTAAACGATTAATTGATTACAATTTTCAGAAACGCAAATCTTTGGTAAACACTTTATAATCAATTGATTGGTTACAATTTTATGAGACCATTTTTTGTCCTATTTACAAACGATTGATTGGTTACAAGTTTTTGAAACGTGATTCTGTTTCTACTTTTTAGAATCGATTGATTGGTTACAATTTTTTGAAACGAGAATCTGTAATGTACTTTTTTTAAACAATTAATTGGTTACAACTTTCAGAAACGTAAATCTTTGTGAACTCTTTATAATCGATTGATTGGTTACAATTTTATGAGGCCATGAATTTTTTTGTCCTCCGAACAAATGATTGATTGGTTACAAGTTTTTGAAACGTGAAAATTTTGTATTCTCTATAAACGATTAATTGGTTATAATTGGCTTAAACGTGAATCGTTTAACCTACATTCTGTAAACAATCCGTCGCATTCGTTATACATAATTGCTTAATTTTTTCCGAAAGATGGAAATAAGTTTCCTAAAAGATTGGCTTTAGAATTCTCTGTTTGAAAATAATTATCTTCATATATTGCATCAGATAAATGTGTGCTGGTTTCAAAAATGTGGAACACGAATTTCCTGAAATTTAATTTTATGTTTTGTTATATCTATATACCGGGTGTCCCAAAAAGGACCGACTGATTTTAAAATTCAATAACTTCCAAACGGTGACAGATATTAAAAAAATTCTTGCAGGAGGGTTATGCATAAAGTCAAAAGTTTTTTTGCAGGGATTTTCGATTTTAGTTCGAATTACAAACAATAGATGGCGCTGAGATCAATAGAGGCTAAATTCAGGCACGATTTTTGGTACTTCGTGGCCCGGATAATACATTTCCATCTCCTTTTTCTGCATGGAACAACAGAAAGGACCAAAAATCGAGCCTGTATTTAGCGACTATTGCTTACAGCGCCATCTATTGTTTGTAATTCGAACTAAAATCGAAAATCACTGTACTAAAACTTTTGACTTTATGCATAACCCTCCTGCAAGAATTTTTTTAATATCTGTCACCGTTTGGAAGTTATTGAATTTTAAAATCAGTCAGTCCTTTTTGGGACACCCGGTATATAAAAGCCGTTCTCTGTGTGTATGTCCTTTATACAAATCTTCAATTTTTGACGGATTTGCACGAACCTCGATGTACATACGTTTTAGAACGTGGAAAAGATCACTGTCTACTTTAAAAAATCATCAGACAACAATTTATCCCATTTTTCTATCACTTTCCATAATTTAACATTATAGAAATATCTCCGTTTTTAAATTTATAATTCAATAGTTTCTTTTCTGTTGCCACACATCTAAAAAACTGCTCAATAATTGAAAAAAAAATGATAACTTGAGTACTTTGTTTTATAAGCCAATAAAAATTCAGATTTTCTCACTATATTTTTGCTGATTTTGAAATTGACGTCATTCAAAGAAGAAAATGCACATTTTTCATATATATATATGTAAAAACTTTAATTAAGCATGTGTTAAAATGACGTAGTACCTTAATTGAATGATTCTGAAGTTAAAAAATCTATTTTAATACTGGCGTTTGAATTTCAAGAAAACAATTCAGGAAAAAGTAATAATAATAAAAAAATCGTTTCCTTGATTTGACGTCAATTTCGTCAATATGATTTCAAACTGGTGTTAAAAACCGGCTACTACAATCTATTTCCTATTCCTTTGTAATGTCTATGTCTTTAATTATATCATTTAGATAAATGTTTTAATACTTGATAACATTCTATGATTTATATAGAATGCGGTTTTATAAAATACGATTTATATTAAATAGAAATTATAACATGGATACTATTTTTTAGGGTAAAGTTATAGTTTTTTATTAAACAAAATTACATGACTGACATTAGGATTGAATGCTTTTGGATACTTAAGTCATTTTCATTTTAAAGGAATTTGGATTTTATGAATGGGAATATGAGTTTCCATTTAAAAATTATCAGCAAAATTTCGGCTGTTAAGGACCAAATCTTTAGTTGATCATTTACAGTAGGATTTGGTTTAAGAATGATAGACGGATATGAAATATAGTAACACTATTCCTCGAAAATTATCTAACTTTTTTAAAAGGCTAATAATTCAGAATTGGTTTCGCCTGCTTATACAGCATTTCAGCTAATTCTATAATAAAGCATGTACAACAAAATATTATATGCTAAAACTATTCCAGAAATTTAGGTGCAAAGTAATTGTGCAAATTTCATCAAAATCTGTCCAGTAGAACTTTACAAAAACGCTAATCGGGCTCCCCTAAATCTTCAACTTTCTTCTATAATTTTATAACAAAGCGATGTAAAACTATACGCAATATTTTAAAACCATACGCGTAAAGTTATCTAACAAACAATGCAAGTTCCAATGAAATCCATTCAGAATTAAAAAAAAAACTAATCTTTCATAATCGGGTTCCACGTGATTATGGAATTTTCCCCTATATTTTTATGACTAATTAGCGTATAACAATGTTACGCACCAAAACCTTAACTGAAAATCTAATAGTGCAATTTGAATTAAAATGATTTCAGAAGAACCCAAGTTATAAGCAGCCGGAATGAGATTCCCACACTAAAACAAACAAATACTGAAATTTGCCAATTTAGTTATGTAAAAGTACACAAAAACAAACAAATATGAATTATTTACAAGTTTTTTGAGCAATTAAGTTAACTTTTGTAAATGTGTTGCAGGCATATTTAACAAAATTTAAGATTGAAAATTACTTAAAAGAAAACATAAAAAATCTGTAAATTGAAATAAACTTTTCAAACAAATTACTGAAAGTGTTTTTTGTTTTCTGTTAGACGCTCAAATAATCGAATGTATGATGTTTAGAGATCAAATTGCAGTAAAAGCGTAATTTATGGTACGGTTAGGTTGTTGCCACCAACAATAAGATGCTAGGCGTTACTCATAGATATGTCTTTTCTTTATGAAGCTTTATGTCTCATAATATTGCATTAATAGCAAACGGATATATCTTTCTTAATTGGGTTGCAGGTATATTTAAAAATACCTCCGTGATTGAAAATTAATTTAAAATGGATAAACAATCTGTAAATTGAGATAAGCTTTTCAAACAAATATTACTGAAAGTATTTTTTTTTTCTATTAGGCGTTGGAACAATCATATGTGCGATGTTTGAAGGTCAAATTGCAATGAAAGTTTAATTTATGATTGGGTTAGGTTGTTGCCACTAACAATTTTCAAATAAATTTTATTTGAAAGAACTTTCTTCTATTCGACAATGTGAAAAACGGAATTGTACAATGTTCAGAAATTAAGAAAAATTTCAGTAAAGGCACAATTTATGGGTTAGGTCGTTGCCATCATCAGTTTAAAGTCACAATTGGCAGTGCGTTTGTAGTTTTTTATATATTCTGAAGATGACTCAATGAAAGAGTCGAAACGTAAATTTTTAGTATTTTTAATGCGTTTTTTATTGAAGTGACGTCTTTTAAGCAAATAATTGTATTTTAATATATGTTTTGACATTTGTTTCGACTATATATTATTATGGTATAGTTAATAGTAGGCGTAATTAAGACTATTTTACTTATATTTATATTTCTTATTGGTCTTTTAACGATTCGTGGACGGGAATGCACCAATCTCAGTTATTGTCATTGTCGCATTATTTCATTTTAATGTATCTTACCCGGGAGGACCCTTATTATTGACACGAGCGAAGCCGGGTAGTTCTGCTAGTTCGTATATAAAAACAATCCGTTCCACTCATTAGAAATGTTTGCGTACACTGTTAAAAATTTGCAGCAAGCTGCCCAGTCATTTTACCGTTTTTAAAGAAAACGGTTACATAACAGTAATTGCCGAAACGTCAGTGAAGGCTTACTGTGGAGACACGAAAAGTTTTGGTTTCCGTTAGTCTGTCTGTCTGTTCCGCGATAACTGCCGTAAAAAACATCCGATTATCTTAAAATTAAGGATGCATGTTGGTGAAATCCCCGGATTTAGCTGTATAGTTTTTGGTTAAATTTGGTTCATTCGTGCGGAATATATAGAACATTTTATTTTGCGACTTAATGCTTTCCTATAGCAATTCAGACGATTTTTCCATTTTTATTTGTTGAAAAGAAATGGCTCATATGATTAAAGGATTTAAATGCTAAATTAAGGATGATGAAATTTCCTAATTAGAACCATACATTATTCATATTAGTTTGAAATTTTGTGTATACATTTGTCAGAGTTTTTAAATTCGGTGTATAACTTTTATGGAGGGATTTTATATATGTGTTTCAATAATATAAAATATTTTTTTTACTATAAGTTTTCTTTTTAAGCACATATTTAATTGTTTTTATCTTTTAACTGTTACCTAGCAGCGAACTACACCTAAAAATATCGTAAATGTGAAAGTATGTGTAATTGTTTGAAGTTAAATCAAAGTCAAAAGGGACGAATTAATGCGTTTGTGTCTTTACATATAGATGGAATTTACCACAGAAATAAAGAAAGACTATGTTCTATTTATTTTGTTCAAATATTTTTCTTTTAAATTAAAAGTTCATTATTTTCATAAGGAATAAATCGACATTTTGCTATGAAATTTAACAATCTCTTTTTTTTTTTTTTTTTTTTTTTTTTTTTTGCCGTTGCCACGAAAATTCAATCCCGGAATAAAAATTTATCCTAAACAGTTAATTTTGATTTGAAAGAATTTTATGTGCGAGAGTAAAATGAAATAAAAAATAGACATGAATACGCCTTCATATTAGAAATAAAGTTAAAATACGAAAAGAAGGTGAATTTGATCTCATATATCAAAAATAAAACGAATACGCTTTGAGGTTGAAATAAAAGGGGCTTGTGTTATGATATTAATTCTTATTATTAAAAAAAAAAAAAAATGTTACTAATATCTCATGGTTTATCGTCTGCACACAGCTAACAGAAATGTTAATTCTTAATCGAAAATTCCAATGAGGAAAAAAAACTTTTGAAGAGCAAATATATAGTAAATATCAAAATTATGCACCGCAAAATTATCGCTGTCGAAAATGACGTCATTGTATCGGGAAATAAATATTGTCATCCTTAAAAACCAAGCATTAACTAGATTGCCTGAAAAAATGTTTTTTGACGGGTGTTACTTCTTAATGCCGCCTCATTTCAGAAAATATGAATGAAAATTATTTTATTTTTAAAGGAAATTACATTTTCATACGTAAAAACCTAAACGTTTAATATAATCGCGTCAATGTAAATCATTTTCTGTGTTACCAGTATTGAAAAATAAGGCTCGGAAGTGTAAAAAGAAATCTAAGATTTGCGCTAACCATTAGCGCAATCAATAAAAAGTTACGTATGTAAATTAATAAGACCACGGGGGGTTCAGGGGGGCGCAGCCCCCCTGAAAAAATCTACTTTATTACTTAAAAAATATACCAGAATTAACAGCTCATGAAAATTTCGAAATATCCTTCCATAACGATTTTAATTTAATGCTTCTAATGTCTGAAAACTTCGTATATTTTATTCTTATACATAATTACATAATTTGAAAACTTTAAATTGCGGTTTGCAGGAAACTGAATATTACCAAAGTGAGTCTAAAAATAATGACTTGCAGAGCTGACGTTGAGGCTCCTGATCTGCAGATTTACTAGTAAGATAAGATTACCATGAGTGAATACGGTAATTGCCGAAACGTCAGTGAAGGCTTAATGTGGAGACACGAAAAGTTTTGGTTTCTGTTAGTCTGTCTGTCTGTTAGTCTGTCTGTCTGTTCCGCGATAACTGCCGCAAAAATCATCCGATCGACTTGAAATTCACTGGGCATGTTGATGAGGTACCCGGACTTAGCTGTATAGTTTTTGGTTAAATTTGGTTCATTCGTTCGGGAAATATGGAACATTTTATTTTGCTCTATAATGCTTTTCAATAGCAAGTCAGACGATTTTCAGATTTTCATTTGTTGAAAGAAATGGCTCATATGAAAAATGGATTTCAATGGTAAATTTTTGATGCTGAAATTTTTAAATAACATTATTAAATTATTCCAATAAATTATGTCAATATATTTGCGAGATTTTTTTAATTAGGTTTATAATATTGGGGGGAATTTTATGCATGTTTTCCAATAATATAAAGGATTTTGTTTTATCAAATTGATATAATGCATATTTCATTTTTTTTCCTTTTCTTTCTCTGTTGCCTAGCAACGTATTTGGTCCTAATAATATTAGTATAATTGCGTGTATAATGCTTGAGTAAAGCCAACGTCAAAACAGATGAATTAATGCATTTGTATCTTTGCATATAGAAGGATTTTAGCCCAGAAATAAAAATAGGTAATATTTCATTTATTTTATTTATTTTATTGAAATATTTTGCTTAAAAATACAAAAGTTCATTATTTTCATAGAGAATAACGTAACATTTTCCCATAACATTTACCAATATTTCTTTAATTGTTGCCAAGAAAATCAAAACCCGGAATAATATTTTCTTTTAAACAATTTTCAATTGAAATGTTTTGTCGTGAAACAGGAAAATGAAAAATAAAATTAAGAATAGAAAAATTAATATGGCGACATATTAAAAATAAAAAGAAAACTCTCTAGTATTTCTTAATATAACAAGATGAAAAGTTTTGAGTAAGTACGCATAGCAGGTGAATTAGACGTCATTTATCGAAAACAAAGATGCTGGAATAAAAAGATCTTGGGTAAAATAAAATTAACTATTATTCACGGAGGAAAGAGATAGATGGAGATGCAGTATGCCGTAAAAACAGTTTGCAATACGATGTGCGTTATCGCTCAGATTTAAATGCCCTCATTCGGCCCAAACAAAACAAGCACGTGGAACAGGGACCAAATTCTTTGACTTCATCCTTTTTTTTTTTTTTTTTTTTAAGCACGTCGTTGTGTTGTGCCGAATGTAGCGGATTTTAGGGTTACATTTTTGGCGTCACTTCAAGATTTATTGTCTGTGTACGGTTAACATGAATATTTTATTTTAAATTTAAATTTTATTAATTCATAAAAAAAAAAACTTATGCTTATCCTTATAAATCACAGCGTAAAAAAAATCTATGATATACTATAACCATCCGCATAATCAATAAAAAATTACGAATGTAAATTTAAATAGACTACGGGGGGTTCAGGGGGGCAGAGCCCCCCTGAAGAAATGCAGTTTTTGATTTAAAAAGTTACCAGAATAAGTAGCTCATCAGAATTTCAGAACATCAATGTACAACCACTTGTTTAACACTTTTAATTTCTGAAACTTTACGAAGTATCTTGTATGCTCATAAATATTTATGTAATTTGAAAACTTTAAAAAGCGATTTGTAGGAAGTTGAATATTATGCAATGAGTGTTAAAAAACAATGACTTGCAAAGATGACGTTGAAGGCTCCTGATCTGCAGATTTACTAGTTTAACTCTATTCTGGCCCTATTATTGCCTATATTCTGGTCAGAATAGAGTTAAACTGCTGTCAGTGATGAAACAGTGGAGCAGCAGTTGGACGATTGACACCACTAAATTTTTATAGAACTCTTGATCTTTAAGGTTGTTCTCAACTGCTCTGCTCAGCAAGCGCAAAACGTTTTGACACATTTACACATTCATTTTTTAATGTAAGATATAAAATCGGAAAGGCTGACCATGGAAGCGATTTAGAATCGAACTGTGTTTTCCATTTTTTGATCAATAAATTACCTACTGTGTTATGAGCGATTTTGATCACGTGACACGGCATATTTCTCCCCTTACTGACTGGATTTCCTTCTTTTGTTCGGAAGTTCATAATGCCCACTTTAACAGTATTTTCTGAAAAATATATTGCTTTTACAAAAAAACGAAAAAAAAAACAGTTCAATGACATAGTTTCTGAATAACAACACCTTCTAGTTTCATGCGTTTCCGAACAAAAATGAATTAAAACTTATGTCAGAAAGTTGACCCTTTGGATTTGAGAACAGCCTTAAAAGTGTCAGAAATTCTATCCCGAAGTAAGACGAAAAGTACTATTAAAATTTAGCGGTGCCAATTGATTCTTTTCTGCTACACTGTTCCATCCTGACCATATTATTGGCCATTTTATGGTCAGAATATAGTTAAATTATGGTTATGAAACCGTTTTTTCAAAAAACGGTCGAATGACCTACCAGAATGCTGCAAAATTTTTAACAGTGTACTGTTAAACTGTAGTTAAATTACTGTTAAGTCATGTAACCATTTTCTATAAAAACGGTCAAATGACTGGGCAGTTTGCTGCATATTTTTAACAATGTACAATTTTTTTAAAGTACACAAGTTTCTTGAAACATGTGTTTTAAAACGCCCATGTCTATATGAAAAATATCCGTCTTATCCATTGCAAATGTACAATTTCTGAAAGCTGGAACACAAGTTTCTTGAAAAATTAAACATAAGTTTCTTGAAAATTTAGATTTAGAATGTTCTATCCGGAAAAAAAAAGTTACAACAATTACAAATACCTGCGAATAGTTTTCTGAAAAGAAAAGAAAAAAAATTTAAAAAAAAAAGATTTCGTTAGATTAATTGTATCCTCCACTTCACTGTAAAATTATTAGTAAGATACTGTTTTCATATCTAAGCAATAAGGTTCACAGAATATACCCACACTGCACGCATCCACTGGCTGTTCACAAATGGAGTAGCAAAATGTTCACAAATGGATATTTTGTTTTACAGAAATTATGCATGGCAATCCGACGTTATAAAATGGATTACTTTTGCTCTCATGGGTTTTGCGATCATGGCTTTACAATCTTAAACTACCCTCGTACAGAAGTAATCTCCAGAAATACTAGATTTAAATGGTATTAAATGAATACAAGTTTCTAAAACGTGAATCTCTATTTACCGTGTTTACTCGCGTAATAGTCGCACTTTTTTTGCCAATTTTTCATTGAGAAAATCTAGGTGCGACTATTATGCGAGGAAATCTACTACACAATATTGTACTCTCTAATGCTAAAACATTACTGGTATAAAAAAAAAAACACATAATAAAATTTTACTTACTAAACGTTTTCAGATTATGTGCTGTTTATTAAATATTATTTTCCTTTTTACGGTAATATTTTTATGGACGTAAAATTTACAAATAATCTTTGTGAAAATTTTGACAAAAAACTCTCATAATAAATCACTTTCACTGAAGGTATCAGTATCACTAATATAATGTGAATTGGCATCTGAAGAATGGAGTGACCATCGGGTATGTCAATGGGAGTAACAGAACACATGAATCCATTATGAGTACTAGTTCTGGGAAGAGAACAGCTGATGATTTTCCATTTTCTAAATAAAAGTCAAATACGCGACTGCGACTTTTATGCGAAGAAAATATTTTGACGATTTTTTCTGCTTCAAAACGGGGGTGCGACTATTATGCGAGGGCGACTATTACGCGAGTAAACACGGTATTCTCTATAAACGATTGATTGTTTACAATTTTCTGAAACGTGAATCTAATGTAGTTTCTGCAAAAAATCCGTTCCACTCATATAAAATAATTCAGTATATTTTTCTGAAACATGGAACAAAAGTTTTATGAAAGATTGATTTCAGAATTTTCTTGTTCGAAAATAATTAATTTCACTTATTGCACTCTCTGCAAATTTCTACTGGATTTTAAAATATTTGTTGTATTATATATAAGCAATCCGTTTCATTCATTGCAAAAGCTTGTGTAAAGTTTTTTCTTCTTTTAAGTCTAACACATAAGTTTCTTTAAAGATATTTTCTAAAAAGTTCTAATCTGTATGAAGAAAATATGTTTGATTCATTGGAAATGTTCATTTTTCTGAAAGATTGAACACAAGTTTCTTGAAAAATTAAACATAATTTCGTGAAAGTTTAGATTTTGAATTCTCTATCTGAAAGAATCCGTTTCAAATATTCTAAATAATTGCGTATAGTTTGTATAGTTTTCCGGGGGGGGGGGGGGTGTATCCTTTAAATTAATTGCATCCCTTTCTCCACAATAAAATTATTAAATCAGAGAAAGACTTTTTTCATGTCCAAGTAATATGACTCAGAGATTATGTCAACGCTGCACGCATACACCGACTGTTCACAGATGGATTATCCAGCTTGTTTTGTTTCATAGGGATTTATGCATATCAATCAGACGTAATAAAACGGATGACTTTCTATGTCATGGCTTCTTAAATCACCCTTGTACATAAGTAATCCCCTTAAATGCTAGATTTAAATGGGATCAACTGAATAAAATTTTCTGAAAGGTGAAATTTTATGTGCTCTTAATACACAATTGCTTGGTTTCACTTACAACAATTTCTCTAAATTGCTTAGTTTTTTTGTTTTTTTTTTTATCTTTATTTTTACTTTCTTCTATCTTCAATAGAAGAAAGTATTGTAATCGAAATTTTTTTCGACTTCCGGTTTTCAAAAGATTTACACGTTTTAGCTGTCAGAGATCCCAAAAACATGTTTATAGAAAATGTCTGTCTGTCCGTGTGTCCGTATGTAATCATTGTACCATCAAAAAGTGTATGAAGTTATGCATAGAATTGAACCCAAATTTTTCTTGAGTTTTTGACTATAGCAAGCAGGCTCTCCCTTAATCTGGAAAAATTCCGACGGAAGGGGGCGTTGTAATAATGATTTTTGTGCCATTCTCATTATTGTACCATCGAAAAGTGTATGAAGTTATGTATAGAATTGAACCAAATTTTTTGTATATGTTTTTGGGGATGGCAGGAAGGTCCCTTCTCAATTTGGAAATATTCCGCCGAAAGGAAGCTCTGTAATAGCGATTTTTGTGCAATTTTCTTTATTTTTCGTAGTTTTATTGTACACCGGCGGCTCATAAAGCGACGGGAACTTTGCATTATGATAAACCGGCTATACTCAAACAGCTTATGTACAACAGAGTAACAAAAACTATTGATTTTAATAAATATCATGATTCCGATGAAATTGATTTTATTCCGGTTAATTGGCTGAAGCAGAAATTTAAGATGAAAGTCAAAGATGGTATAGTACTGAACTAAATAATATTAAAGTATTGACATTTGTAACTACATTTTGAAATATTAAGATGTATTAGATAGAAGGGGTTTTGGGATTGGCATATCCAACTGGTTTTTAAGACGCTCAAGTTACATAAGTTTAATGAAATATGAGTTTTAAAATGTTCTGTTTGTAAACAAACCTTTTAATTTATTGCAAATAAATGCATACAGCTTTCTGAAATACAGAACAAAAGTTTGTTGAAAGATGGAATAGAAGATTCAATAAAAATGGAACTTCAGTAACTTGAAAGATGATGCTTGGAAAATTCTCTCCAAAAACAAACCCGTTTTTAGGTGCGTTCGTAATTATATAAATACGTAGCACCTATAGTCGTCGTTCAGTCCGTCTGTCTGTCCGTCCGTCCGTCCGCATATAATAGAGCAAAAACTACCCAACCGAATGGTCTGAAATTTTAAATATATGATTGTTGTAAAATTTTGTCGAGCCATTTCAAATTTTATGAAAATCGGATGTATAGTTAAATTACAGGGACAGTCAAAAGTTTTTCTTTACATTACGGCCAATGGGAAAAATTATTGCACGTGCATTTTAATGATGTTAAAGCTTTCCGAATGGTCTCAAATTTTAAACATATAATTATTGCGACATTTTGTCGAGCCATTTCAAATTTTATGAAAATCGGATGTATAGTTTAATTACAGGGACAGTCAAAAGTTTTTCTTTACATTAAAGGCAATGGGAAAAATTATTGCAAGTGCATTTTAATGATGTTACAGCTTTCCGAATGGGCTGAAATTTTAAATATATAATTGCTGCAAAATTTTGTCGAGCCATTTCAAATTTCATGAAAATCGGATGTATAGCTTAATTACAGGGACAGTCAAAAGTTTTCCGTTACATTAAGGGGAATGGGAAAAAATTATTGCAAGTGCATTTTAATGATGTTACAGACTATGCACTTATGAATTGCAAATAAATACACATTCAGTACAATATGGGGTGCAAAAAATAATTATAAAACCAATTATAGTACGAACGCACCTCATTTGCCACGTTTGACGAGCAATTTCCAACTTGTAATTATTGAAAACAATTGCGTACACTTTTCTGAAGGGTGGAAGGAAAGTTTCATGAAAGATGGCAATTTTAATGCTACTTCTGATAAACAGTTTCACTTATTGCAAATGGTTGCTTAAGATTTTTAGAAGAATTGACCATAAGTTGCGTAGAAAATTAAAGGTTTTAACACAGTCAACGAAAGAGTAGACCGCGATACATCCACGCATCTTACTCTTGACTATCATGTGATCGAGATAGGCTGGTTTCCACCAATCATCGAATCGCCATGTGATCAATGTTGGCTTAAGGCTATTCTCAGATCCAAAGGGTCAACTTTCTGACATAAGTTTTAATTCATTTTTGTTCGGAAACGCATGAAACTAGAAGGTGTTGTTATTCGGAAACTATGTCATCGAACTGTTTTTCCGTTTTCTTGTAAACGCAATAGATCTTTCAAAAAATACTGTCAAAGTTGGCATCTTTAACAGAACTTCCGAACGAAAGCAGGAAATCCAGTCAGTAAGCGGAGAAAAATGCCGTGTCACGTCATCAAAATCTCTTATAACTCAGTAGGTAATTTATTGATAAAAAAATGGACAACACAGTTCGATTCCAAACCTCTTCCATGGTCAGGCTTTCCAATTTTATATATTACCATTAAAAAATGAATTTGTAAATGTGTCAAAATGTTTTGCGCTTGTTGAGCAGAGCAGTTGAGAACAGCCTTAAAAGCAACCGAGATCGGTGGAATACCCCGGCCTTTTTCTTTCGCTATGGTTGTGGCTTTTTGACTGCTCTCTCTAAAAGAGTCTTTTTCACTTATGCAAATTGCTGAATACAATTTTATTCAGTATGAAACACAAGTTTACTGAAAGAGAGGTTTTAAAAAACTCTTTCTGAAAATAATCTATTGCAATCTGTGGATAAAAGTGAGTACAGATTTCTAAAGAATGAGTTTTTATAGGCATTCACTGGATACTATTCATTTTTTGTATTCCTATTTAACCTTTAACTGATGTTACTGGTCCCACAGACCACTGTTTTTTTCAAATTTCAGAGTTTAACTTGTAACTTTCAGTTTATCTACAAACACTACCGAAATATTTTTTCGTTTGGAAATTTAGTACTACCACCAGAGACTTTTGAATAGGTGAATTTTAATTATAACAGTCCTGTACAAAAAGTTTAGTACAAAAACATCATCCTATGAGTAAATCGCGCCTTTTATTCATCTTTAGATGCTGGAGCGGTCTGACAGACCGCTTCATGGTAGTTACGTGAGTATTTCTGTGACATCAGTTAAAGGTTAACTAAGTTGTTACAACTCATTTGGGTTGATTTTTTTAGAAATTGGCCAATTGCAATCACTTCGTTTATTTATCTATCTATATAATGCAAAATTGTCATCCCAATAACGTTCAAAATGCTGGACTAGTTAGAACTTAATTTGGGCAGTGGCTTGATTTTGTAAGTATCTTGAATGAGTTTTTTAACTGCATATACAGGGGCACGCAAAAGCATATCTTGCAAAATGAGACATCGCGATAACTTGCTAAATACTGGATCGATTAGAATCTAATATGGACAGTTTATTGATATTACAATTAACTTGAACGAGTTCCTTAATTATGAATTCTTATATTTCATTTACAGGGGCGCACAAAAGTTTCCGATGGCACTCATTGAATGGTTTGTGTTCAAATCTGCTTTAACCGTCGGAAATATACAATAGCTTTCGGACGATTTAACTAAGTTTTCAATAATATGTTAACGCTTTTGATATGATTGCCTCATATCCATTCAATTATAGCTGATAAACCAACTTAAAAAGTTCCCTCAAATTTTATTTCTTGCCAAAATAGTGAACTCAGACGGAGTGAGACCAGTTTGTTTCATAGCTAATTAAATCTGAGGTACGTCCTTTAAAAATAAAAAAAATAAAAAAAAATAAATAAAACTATTTTTTAATTTAAGCCGGAAGAGCTTCTTAAGCTGTTTAAATTACATAAGTTTTCTGAAAGATTAGATGTAATACTTTGTTCACCCTCAGTAAACAATTCGTTTAATCCATTTCATTCATTCAAATCAATTCACTTTCATTCAAATAATTCATTTCATTTTTTTGAAGAGTAGAGCACGTCTCCCAAACGAGTAGGATAACAGTGCTTTTCACTTATTATAAATTTTTAGTGTACAGTTTTTATAAAATGGGACATAAATACCTTGAAATAGGAATAGTATAAGAATATTCCTTCTGAAAGTAATTTCCATCATTGCAAAAAATTGCCAATGTGACAGTTTTCTTCCTGATCATGGCCTAACTACCGCGAAGGCATGTGGGCCAGCTGTCCCAGGCATGTTTTTTTTTTTTTTTTTTTTTAATTTATCGCAACAATAAACATTTGTTTTCCACTATAATGTAAAGTAACACTTGTAGTAGATAAAAATATTCAAAATTAAATATATAGTAGTAAGCATTACCCCAATTGGTAATTGATTGTTCATGTTTGACAAGCTTCTTCTTCACACAAGAGAAAAAAGTTATTTTCTTCGGTAAACTGAAAAATGGCTGGACTAATTCCTTTGAAATTTTGAATAAAAAAATATTTTAATTGAGATTACGACACAAGTTCCTTGTTTCATTTTAAACATGTCCTTTTTTTATAGTTTCTAAACGTTTATTACTTGGATTTATTATTGATATCTCTCATAAGCAAAAGCGTTTTTGTGTAGTCCGTGATCGCTCTAAAAAACAAACAAACAAACAAAAAAAACTGTTAAATAAAAAAAAAAATCTGATAGAGTTTGCAATTAAAAGCGATTTTCACCTACACCTGTTCTGCACACCGGGTTATATGTCATTTTTGTGCTTACTAATATTTGCAGAAAACTAATTTCTAACACCTTTAGTCATATCCGTACTAAATTTATATGGTAACCTGGGGTAAGCCTAGTTGGAGCCCCTGGTTTCTATAATAAATATTTAAAGTTGCCTAATTCAAATAAATATTTCAGGATTGATATTTAATTTAATTTTATAACTATTCAATGGGGTATAAAAATTACTGTGTTAAATCATAAGTAATAAAAAATCTCTGGTTTCCAGGTTAGCAGGAATCTAAAAACTAAAACATATTCTGATATAATATTGATATAATATACCTTTATTCCATTAATCTTTCATATATGAGATGTCTTTCTGGGAAAACAAGCAAAAAAAAAAAAAAAAAAACGTAAAATATCTGGGGTTTTTTTCCTTTTTGCCTGATACATACATCACATTATTTCATCCGATAAAAGTTTAAGATAACGTTTTTATGCTTATCTAATTTTTACAGAAAACTAATTTCTACGTTTTAGTCATATCCGTACTAAATCTATGTGAAAGAAGTTTTTTTTTTTTTCCTCATCTGTTTCCCTTTGTTCTGATTATCATTTGGCTTACTGTCAGTAATACATCAAAGTTAAAACTATGTGATTTCAAATTTTGAAGATTGATTACAATTTTTTTTTTATCACAGATAAGAATATTGTCATTTTTCTCCCAACACGAATATTTTTAATGTAGTCACAAACACATTCTTTTGTCATTTTTCTCCCAACACGAATATTTTTAATGTAGTCACAAACACATTCTTAATCCTATATGGCTAGAAGCTCAAGGCATAACAAAAATTAGAAACGTATCTGTTAACCTCCTGTTTTTGTTGTTGTTTTTAATGTCAATTAAACATTTTAAAAACCCGCTTGCTTTTTATGCAATATATATTTGATTCCATTAATTAAATAAAATTTCTGCTTCGAAATAGGTTTTTTGACGTGAAAAAAATTTCACTGAAATCATTCATACACATATATATTATATATTTTTCATTCTCCTATAAATGTGTAGATTTTTCAGTTTAGTCGACTGAGACCTGATGCAAGGCGCTTGGGTGCAAGGGGGCAACCCAGTTGCATAGCCAATCGATGTGACTTCACTGTGAAGTCACAAATGGTCACAAGTGTCAAAGTTACAACGGCAACCGAATTATGATACCTTTAATTCGCCATAATATGACTCTCAATTGAATGTCACTTCGTTGTTACTCCACTGTGTAAGTCACTATGAAACCTTTGTGACCTTTTTGATCCATTTTACGCTTCATCACAAAATAGGACATATCAACTTTACAGTGACAGATTTTTCACGTCACTTTACAACAATTTAGACTGTAAGAGTTGCATTTGGGTCACGGTGCTTTCATATTTTGCAGACATTTGGGGCACGGTGCTGTGTTTCTTTCTATAGTTAAAAAAAAACCCTGCCGGCCCGGCCTGCAGGCGGAGGTAGATTTCGAAGTTAAGTATACTAATTTCACAAACAAAAAACAAATCATGATTAGAGATAAACCCACTTTAACAATTTTATCTGGCCGCTTTTGACGAGTTTTTATTTCATTTTTATATAATAAATGGTTTTATCAGAATCATATTAGGGCGGTTTTCAAAAAAATACTTTTCCATGCTGAACAACTCGAAATTTTCTGGCATAACTCCAGATTCATTTTTAATAGGAAAAGCATGAAACTTGTTACGTGATTTTTGAAGAGCGACCTATAAGCGACCTGTGTTTTTAATTTTCGTTCAATTAATTAAAGCTTGATATATAAACAATTATTTTCTCAGTAAGACAATATTTTTCGTTTCTAACACAATCGCTTCTTGAAATTCCGTTCAAAATGCCCACTTTGACATCCTTTTTTGAAATATATTCTGCCTCTGTCAAAAAAAAAAAAAAAAAAAAAAAAAAACGATCATTACGGTGCGTTATATAGTTTCTGAATAAGCGAATCTACCAATTGGATGCGTTTGAGAGCAAAAATGAATTTAAAAATGAGTCAGAAAATATGCAGTTTGGATTTGAATACTCCCTTAGTACGATGATTTTTCCAACACAATCCGCTTCAGGAAATTCGGTTCAAAAGGACCATTTGACAGCATGTTTTAAAATATATTCTGCCTCTATCAAAAAATTGACCATTACGGTACATTATATAGTTTCTGAGTAAGAAAAGGTACCAATTGGAAGCCTTTGAGAGTAAAAATGAATTGTAAAATGAGTCAGAAAATAAGCAATTTGGATTTGAATACACCCTTACTAAGATGATTTTTTTCTTCAACCGCTATGTATTTTTAATTTGTTTTTGCTGTAAGAATTGGTCCTATCCATAACTTGTCTATATAGATGTTGTAGACAATATTAAGAAGATATATGATAAATTCATGGGGATTTTATATCTTTTGAATTGGCGGAGTTATGGATTTTTTTCTTCTTCAAACGCCCTTTTTGTTTTCGTTTTTAATTTTTTTTTGCGGTACGAATTGGTCCTATCAAAAACTTGTGAATATAAAAGTTGTAGATAATGTTAAGGAGATTCATGATAAAATTAATTGGATATCTTGAGAATTGACGAAGTTATGAATTTTTTTCTCTCAGAAACCCTATTTTTTGCGCCCCTTGAGCCCATTTTTAACTTTATCAAAAATCTGTGATACATAATTTTTTGGCCCTATTTTTAGAAGTAATAAAAACTTTAAACTGATTTGATATGTACAAAAATTAAGAAGTTATGGGGGGGTTTTCGGTTTTTACAAAACCCCTCCCTATTTCCATCCCCTTGGCCCGATTTTGCCCATTAACGAACTTGACCGAGATTTTATGCCCCTTGATTTTATGTATCAGTTTGGAAGAGATTGTTGCAGAATTGTGGAAGTTATCGTGTCCAGAAGAAAGTGATATATATAGATAGATACATACATACATATATACATATATACATATATATATATATATATATATATAAAGTTTTTTACTGAGGGTGGTTTTGGGCTCTAAGGGTCATGATCGGTGTAAATCTGCAAAAATTTTTCAGAAATTCCAAGATAGGAACGACGCCAATAGGTAGTATTTCATACGAAATCTACCTAACATATTTTTGTATTATCTTTGCAATCATCTACAACGGGCTGAACAGGTAGGGGCTCGGATGCAAAATTTTTGGTCTGATACTTATTCTTTGAAAAAAAAAAAACAAAAAAAAAACAATATTTTAGTCTAGTTGGAGATTCCTATATGCATGGGGCCAGGTGAATTGAATCTTCCGCGTCTTCTCCAACCCTAATCTATTTCATCCCCGTCATGCCCTGAAAGTCGGTTAGCCCCTTCAACCCCAGTACTTTAGATATTTTGATGGCAGAAATTATGTGATTAAATAAAAGGAAGATCACTACTAAAAAATAGTGATATAAAACTTCGTAGTTATGGAATTAATTCACGAAAACATCCCGAGGTGCGTGGCATGTCATGCCTTTCAAAACAGCAGGTGGTTAAAAGAGGCAGATTTACTTAGCACGCTATTTTCTTATTATTTACTTTTCTATATACTGTTAATTAAATTTATCTTTTGTTTCAACCAACTGATATCATCTATGTTTCTTAAACAAACAAAAGCGTAGATTTTCACATTGATGGTTTTAGAAAGAATGTATCAGTGACCTCCGGAAATGATTTATATGAATTTGGGAATATGGCTTACTGATACGAAGGCGAAACAATTAAAATCAACCTGATCCAACAATGATCGACAACGAAAAAAATTGATGCCAATTCGACACAATCCGAGTAAAGTCGGATTACCTGACAAAATGTAGGTCCATCGCGGAAACAGTTACCGCAAATATTCATCTATCTGCATCTGCACATGCCCGGCAGTGACTCTAAATTTAGATTCAATCAGGGCTGAGACGAAATCAGTTTATAGTTATACAAACCTTATTTTTACCTTAAAAATAAATTACAAGTTCACAATCGATTACTATTCTCAAAAAACTTACATTATTACTGTCGTTGTATCTGTGAGACCACATTCCCTATTTATACACTTTATACAGAGATATTTTAGGGAAATAATTGTAACTGATTAGAAATGTATGTGCTTTTGTCTTTAACCAAAAAAAAAAAAAATTAAATATATAGGAGGAGGCAGGGAAAGATGACGAAAGATTAAGATTCTACAATTTTTCCTAACCCCACCCCAGCCATTGGGTAAGATGACGAAAATTACCTTTTTTTAATCAGTAACCAAAGACTATTGCAAAATAAATGGATCGCCTGCAAATTTGTAGGTTTTGGGTTCTGCTTACAAAATATTTTATGGAAAAAATTGAAAACTTACCGCAGAATGGTGATTCCTTACGTTGTGGTTGTCAAACATTTTAGGGAAACACACTGAAAACGAACCAATGCACAACTTCCCTGAAAGTGGGAATGCGTATGTTTATCCTAGTGATGGTCATGTCCCGCACCCAGGGCTCTTATACAGACTCTTTTATATGTCTGTAATTAACTGCCTGTGATTAACTGTGAGAAATATCGAATTCGTCATCTTAACCCACCTTAACCTATAAATAAATTGGCGTCTCCAAAGACGCGTTTGAAGTAATAAACAAACAAATAAAACGTTATTGTATCTTACGGATACAAGGATAATAATCAAGAGTTGCGTGCCATTATCAGCTGTAGTGCTATTTCTAATTATTTATCTTATAGTTTTGTTTTCTTCCTCGTATATATATTACATATTTATTTTGCATTAATAATTTTTTTTCTTCCATCCTTTATTTTTATTTTGCAGTTCTTTATATATTAGATAATGGATTTTAGATTAAAACGTCTCAAATAATCAAAGAAGGCTGAATTAGAACTGTAAAAATAATTTTTTAGCAAATTTATCTGATTTAGCCGTTTGGGGTCTGACGTACTACTAACAGTGCATTCTTTTCATTGAATATTATTTTGTCTGAGCAATTTCTTTTGTTACTATCTACGTGTAGTAAGGGTAGTATATATCTATGTATTTCTTATTATGACTTCATTTATGTTTTGGCAGTGCCGCCAACTTATATGGGCCCGTGGGGCGCAAGCCTCCCCCCCCCCAAATAATTTGATCTCCCCACCCAATGAATTTCCATTGATTTATTTCGTTATTCATTTGTTTTTCTATGTAACGCTGAAGCAGAATTTGCTATTATTGACGTTCTCAAAATAACTTTGTTTGAAAAATGAGAAGAACATTAATTAGAATTACAGGAGCACTGAGAACTCCTTTAACGGATGTACAATTAAATTTTTCTCAGAAACAGATTTTCTGCATATTTTGCAGTCTGTTTTAATGTATTGAATCAATAAATCTCTTACGTCCCAGCAAAGAGGAAATTGCTGGCCAGCAGCAAGATAGGTGCTGGCAATGATGGAGAAGTGCTGGCTGATGGTCTACCACTGCATGGCCACTGCTGGACCGCTTCAGTCAACTTTGCTGTTGGAATCATCAGATAAAATTCTGGTGGGCATCCATTTTATCTCATGCGCTAGCCCACTACTACATGGAAGTGCACGAACTTTTGCAGTATTATTGCTGAGAACCCTTACGCTAGGTGGCGCTGCGAATATCGAAGACATTGAGTATTTGAACACAAATCTGAAATGAATATCATAACGCAATTTAAGCTGTGAAGCTAATTTTTTTTTTTTTTTTTTTTTTTTTGAAACTGCAAAAAATATAGCACCACTCCCACCAACAAAATAAATAAGTAAATGAATAAATAAATAAATTCTTTATTTCAACGCACTTTTTTTTCTCCTTAAATCTGGTTTTACTAGGTTACAAAGGATTTCTGTTTTCATAATTTACGCAGTTCAGAATCAATAATAAAAAAAGCGTATAAAATACATAGGATTTCTATACAATAGAATAATTTCTATACCAGTTTAATGATTGGGAACGTAAATCACAAAAGAAACAAACTTGAAATAGTGTAATGAGAGCTTAAAAACTACGAGCAATCGTAGCGTACGCTGAAAGCACTTGTTCATGTCCGATCACGAAAACCAAGCCGCATCGAGCGCGGTCAGTACTTGGGAGGGTGTGGAAAATAAACATTAATCTTAATTAAAAGCGATATTATTGGAACACAATCATTAGAAAATTTTATTAAAACCACATTGCCTCTACATCTACATTTAACTTTGAACCCTTTTGCTTTTGTGAACTGTGATTGGTTGTCTAATTTTTCTTTGTTTTTTATTTTGCAGTTTCTGGGTAGTTGTAGAAATGAAACCGTCATATTAACATGTAACTTCTTTAGCGCGTGTAAATAATATATATGTTTTTTGTGTGTACGAAAGTTGTCTGTCTGAATTTACGAGTTATTTATTGATTTATGAAGACGAAAAGAATTTTGAGGACCACGCCGTGCATCCCACATCGAACCCTCAAGGTAAGAGCTTAATTTATTATGATTTTATATGAAATAAAGTTATCGTTCTTACCTATTTTGAATAAGAAATTTCACATGGCATCCCTGCGAGGGATGTACGGTGTTGGTAAAATATTTGTCTTTTGAGATTATTTAGAAATATTTGAAAGAGTACTATTTAGAAAGACTCAATTGAGCTATTTAGAAAGATATTTGAACATTATTAATTTGACTCGCACATAGAAATATTATGTCAGACAGCGAAAATTTAGAAGTTCTTAAAAAAAGAAGGACAATTTTTCGATCTGCAGTCACTAAAATTTTAAATAAAATTGAAACTTCGATTAAATCAGACGATGTGTCTGTTGAAGAACTGCAAGAATACGTAGAAGGAGTTACTGACAAATTTAATTCATTAAAAATTACGGATAATTCAATTGAATTATTGGTCAATCCAGATGATTTAGAAAAAGATTTAGAGGCGGCTGAAAAATATGCCGAAAACGTAATCTTATGGAAATCACGCGCGAATAAGAAAATTAGAGAATTAAATGCAGGACTTTTAAATTTTAAGTCAAAACAAGAAGTAAATAATGAACATTTTTCAGACGGTGTACTTAATGACAAAGTAAGCAGTTCTGTAAGGGTGAAACTCCCGAAATTGAATATACCTATATTTGATGGTAATATAAATGAATGGCTTTCTTTTTGGAGCAGTTTCGAATCTGCCATTCATGATAATAAGTCATTAAATAAAGTCGATAAATTTAACTATTTAAGATCACAATTACGCAGTACGGCTTTAAGTACAATTGAAGGTTTTCCTGTTTCTGAAAAAAATTATGATGCGGCAGTTGAACTATTAAAAACTAGATTTGGCAATAAACAACTACTGATTCATAATCACATGAGCAATCTTTTGGCTGTCAAGCCGTTAAGAAATTCAGCGGATATTTATGCGTTCCGAAGATATTTTGACAAGTTATCCGTTGAACTAAGAAGTTTGGAAAGTCTCGGTACAGAAATAAAACAAATTTCGAGTGTACTGTGTACTACGATATTAAAAACAATTCCAAAAGATCTGTTAATTGAACTTAATAAATCTGAAAATGAAAAGGGCTATTATGAAATAGAGGAATTAATGATTTTTTTATCTGCTTGTTTAAAAGCAAGAGAAAAGGCAACTCTAGTGTCAAATTCAATTTATGAAGATAGGAAAATTTATGCTCCTCCTGATAAGAAAAACATTCATCCTTTTCGCGCTAATAAGCAGAAAAGCTATCCCACGGCAAATGAGTTAATATCAACAAACAATGAAGAGGATTCGGCCGTATTAAGTTGTGTGTTTTGTGAATCATCTAAACATGCATCTGTTAATTGCGAACTTGCAGCTGGCTTATCTATTGAAGAGAGAAAAAATATTCTTTTGAAAAAGGGAGCTTGTTTTAAGTGTTTAGAAATTAAAAAGCATTTATCACGTTTTTGTCAAAGAAATATAAAATGCCTAAATTGTTATGGGAACCATAATTTATTATTTTGTTATAAGAAATTAAAAAATGAAAAATCTAAAGAACAGACCGAAATGTCGGATACTGCCCTTTTTGCGAACGAAAGTTTACCGAACACTGTTTATTTGCAAACTTTATATGTATATGTAAGAAATAATGGTTTTGAATATGTAGTGCGCGCCCTTTTAGATACGGCGTCTTCAAAATCTTATATTTCAAAATTCGTAGCTAATAAAATGCAATTAAGAAGTTTAAGAAAGGTCAGAATCACTCACGGGCTGTTTGGAGGTACCGAAACAACAGTGGATCATAATTGTTATTCTGTCAATTTAAGGGGTTTAAGGGAAGGTAAAAGGATAAAAATTGAGGTCATGGAGCAAGAAAAAATTTGTGCTAACGTACCCAAGATTAGAGATATTAATTGTATTAAGGAATTAAAAGGAAAAAATATCTTTTTGAGCGATATCTGTCCTGAAAGTAGAAAATGTTTATATGAACAAGATTCAAACGAAATCCATGTACTATTGGGAGCAGATGTTGTGGGAAATTTGTTTACGGGCAAAATAGAAAATCTTTCTTGCGGTTTAGTTGCGATGCATACAACACTTGGGTGGACTACTATGGGTAAAATTGGCGGTAATGAAAGGGATAGTTCTCTTTTGGTCCTTTCATTATATGTAAATGATGCCAAAATTACGGATTTGTGGAATTTAGATTCTTTAGGTATAGTAGATCCGGCGGAAAAACAATCTAAAGAAGTCGTCCAAAAATTAGTTTTGGAGCATTTTAAAGAAACTGTAAGTCGCGAAACTGATGGTAGGTATAAAGTTTGTCTTCCATGGTTAAATGAGCATCCTCCTATTCCAAGTAATAAAGATTTAGCGATAAAGCGCCTGCAAAATAATATTAAGAATCTCAACTCTTGCGGTTTATTGAAAGACTACGAAGCAGTTTTAAATGAATGGGAAGCTGAAGGGGTTATTGAAAAAGTGAAAGGGGAGGAAAAGTTTAACACTAAAACCCATTATCTCCCTCATAGAGCTATAATCAAGCCTACTTCTACGACCAAAATTAGGCCGGTATTCGATGGTTCAGCACATGTTAGGGGTTCTGTTTCCATAAATGATTGCATAGAAAAGGGACCTAATCTAATTGAACTAATTCCTTCTGTCCTAAATCGATTTAGAGTGGGAAAGATAGGTGTTGTAGCAGATATTCGCAGGGCATTTTTACAGATATCTCTAAATGAAAAGGATAGAGATTATTTACGCTTTTTCTGGTGGAGAGACGGGAATTCCGAAAACCTTGAAATTTATAGACATTGTCGGGTGGTCTTCGGCATCAGTTGTAGTCCCTTCCTGTTGGCTGCTACTCTTACACATCATTTAGATCAAGCACCTGAGAATATTAAAGGCATTGCTGTAAAACTTAAGGAATCATTTTATGTAGATAATTGTGTAACTAGTGTAGAATCGTTAGAAGAGTTAGAATATTTTAGAACTGAAGCGCGAAAACTCTTAGCATCAGCGCAATTTGATCTACGTGGTTGGTGTTATAATCAGTGCGCGGAATTTGCATTAGGCAATAATGAGAAAGATCATTTGAGTGATGAAAATGATAATAAAATCCCGTTACTCGGTTTAATGTGGGACACCGAAAGGGACACATTAGCGTGCGATTTTCGGAGTTTTAAATTGGAGAATGAGTCCATCACAAAAAGAACGATTTTGTCCTTAACGCATAAAATATTCGATCCCATCGGTTTCACTTGCCCCGTGACCTTAATTCCAAAATTACTTTTACAGAAATGCTGGAAAATAAAGGCTTCATGGGACTCCAAACTTCCCGATGAGATAGTTAAGGAATTTAAAAAATGGACTAACCAAATTAAAGATTTAGGAAATCTTGAGATTCCGCGAAGATTGTCTAACGTATCAGTAAATATTGGAAAATTATCTCTACATATTTTCTGTGACGCGAGTAAATTTTCATATGCTACATGCATTTATCTAAGAAATGAAGTATCAAATTATGTTACTTGCCAACTTATTCAGGCCCGTTCTAGAGTAGCTCCTCTAAAGGACATTTCTATTCCACGTCTTGAGTTATTAGCCTGTTGCATTGGAGCTAGATTATCTAATAGCATTAAAAACGATTTAAAATTAGAAAATATTGATACTTTCTACTGGTCGGATTCAATGGATGTACTGTATTGGATAACACGGGAAGGTCCTTGGGCGACATTTGTAGAAAATAGAGTTAGGGAAATTCGAAAGCTTACCCCCACCTCTTCGTGGAATTTCGTACCTGGACATATGAATCCAGCAGATTTACCATCACGTGGTTGTTGTGCGAAATCTCTTGCAAAATCTCAATGGTGGCTAGGGCCGACATGGCTTTCGGATTCAAAAGAAAATTGGCCTGACACTAACATTTTGCCTAACATGGACATAGTGAATGCAGAAAAAAGAAAAACGATTGTGACCGCTTCTAACCTAGGGATTAATGAACCCCAGTTTTATAGCCGCTATTCCTCGTACATTAAAATTTTGCGAGTTACTGGTTGGATTTTGCGATTTTGTCAAAATTCGAAAAAGGGTAGCGCCGACAGTATATTCGGTCAGTTAACCAACAACGAATTGAAAAAAGTCGAAACGGTTATTTTGAAAATGGTTCAAAGGGAATCATTTGTGAATGTACATGATGAAAAATTAAAATGTTTACGCACCTTTACAGATTCGGAAGGTGTCATAAGGGTAAAAACAAAAATTTTCCAACGGGAAGATGAGTTTAATTTTAGATTACCAGTAGTATTACCTTCAGATCATCATGTCGTAGAACATCTTATATTTTCGAAACATCTAGAATTGGGACATTGTGGCGTACCATTGCTGATGTCTGTGTTAAGAGAAAATTATTGGGTACTGAAGAGTCGGAAAACAATTAAAAAAGTAATTAATAAATGTACCGTTTGCAAAAGGCACTCATCAAAACCACCTGAAGTAGAAGAAAGTACCTTACCTGTTGAACGAATTCGAGATGCTGCTATTTTTGAAATAATAGGTGTAGATCTGTGTGGTCCTCTTTATTTGAAGAATCAATCCAAAGTCTGGATTTTAATAGTCACATCTGCAATTTTTAGAGCAGTACATTTCGAGCTTTTAAATGCTATTTCGACCGACAGTTTTATTCTTGGACTTACCAGATTCATTTCTAGAAGAGGTCGTCCTTCAGTAATATATTCGGACAACGGCACCAATTTTACTGGCTGTCATAATTTATTGAAAACAATTGACTTCGAAAAAGTGAAAACTGTTATTGTTTTTTCACGTATAGAATGGCGATTTATTCCACCTTCTGCACCTTGGTGGGGTGGATTTTGGGAAAGACTAGTCGGAATTCTGAAACGAATGTTGAGAAGAGTACTAGGAAAATCATCTTTAAACTATGAAGAGTTATTAACAGTGATTTGTGATGGTGAGGGTATTATAAATTCACGCCCTTTAACTTATGTTACCGATAACAATGAAGATCTTAGACCGATAACTCCTGCAATGTTTTTGCAAGAACTAACCGAGATAGGAATGCCCGAATTAGAGTTTCTGGATCATAAGAAAATAAACCATCGTTACAATTATAGAGTTAAAGTTAGAAATGACTTAAAGTCAAGATTCCGAAACGAATATCTAGGTTCCTTGAAAAATTCCTCAGTTAGCGGCCAAAAAGCAAGACCTTTGTGTGTTGGGGATGTTGTCCTCATCTGGACTGACAATTCCAGCCGAATAAATTGGCCACTTGGGAAAATTATAGAACTTTATCCCAGTCAAGACGGGGTTGTACGGGTAGTGAAGTTGAAGACTGCGTCCGGAATATTGGTTCGTCCAGTAAAGAAACTCTGTCCTTTGGAGGTGAGTGGAAGCCCCGAAAATCGAAGTGATGCAGCACTGCAGGACCGTTTGACTACTCGCCGGGGGCGAATTGTACGTCCTCCAGATAGATTCAAGTACACTGATGCCTCAAGTTGAGTTCTGTCCCCCAGTGAACTCAAAAGGGGGAGTGTGGAAAATAAACATTAATCTTAATTAAAAGCGATATTATTGGAACACAATCATTAGAAAATTTTATTAAAACCACATTGCCTCTACATCTACATTTAACTTTGAACCCTTTTGCTTTTGTGAACTGTGATTGGTTGTCTAATTTTTCTTTGTTTTTTATTTTGCAGTTTCTGGGTAGTTGTAGAAATGAAACCGTCATATTAACATGTAACTTCTTTAGCGCGTGTAAATAATATATATGTTTTTTGTGTGTACGAAAGTTGTCTGTCTGAATTTACGAGTTATTTATTGATTTATGAAGACGAAAAGAATTTTGAGGACCACGCCGTGCATCCCACATCGAACCCTCAAGGTAAGAGCTTAATTTATTATGATTTTATATGAAATAAAGTTATCGTTCTTACCTATTTTGAATAAGAAATTTCACAGAGGGTGACCACATGCAGTTCAAATATTTCTATAGACATTTCTATTATAGACACTTCTATAGCTCTTGGTGAAACTAGCTTATAGAAAAAAGAGCCATAATTATGTAATACTTTGCTTTTTTATAGAATTCTATAAGAAAATTTTGTAAGGGAAAGTGCTGGGCCAGCAAAGGAATAGCAGTGGATAGGTGCTAGCACTGCAGGAAAAGTGCCTAATTGAAGTAATGTGATGGCATACCATTGCTGGCCTGCTGTTGGCCAGCACTGATGGGCCAGCTGCATTCGGCTCGGACACTTTTCGACAGGTTTATGTAATGGCACCCTTGCACTTAACCGCTGATAGCACTGCTGGCTGCCATCTTTTTTCCAGCTAATGGCCCACCGTTTCTTTCTTTGCTGAGGTGACTAATATGTAGTTTTTTCTTAGCATCTAGTTTCTTGTACTTTCAATAGTTAACATTTCCCACCCCCCTCCCTATGTATAAATATTAACGCATTTATAAGTAAGAACTTATGATAATGTAATTTAATTAAATTACTTTTTAATTATAATAATTTTATATTTTAATTAGAAAATCATAAATTGACTTCGAGTTATCTTCTTTAGTCATTCGCTTCTCCTTTGCCTCCCAATCCACAAACACGCACTAAGAGGAAGGGGGGGGGAGAGAAGGGGGGTTGTATATGTTATTTTACCGAAAAAATTTTGAGCCCACCTAATATTTTACAAAAGTGTTTTGGCATTTGGTAATAATAATAATAATAATAATAATAATAATACATAGGCGTAACCAGGGGGGGTGCCCTGGGTGGCCGGCCACCCCTCCCGCTTGCGCAGACTCAAGCACAATTATTTAAAAAAAATCGAAATCTACAAAAGAAAAAAGAAGTGAAAGCAGAGTTCAGTTAGTTTAACAAATTAGTTCATTCACAAAACTAACAGCCTAAGTTTTGAACTGTGATAAAAAAAAAAAAAAGAATTCCACGTTCTTTTTTTTTTATTATGTTCTTTATCTTTTTTAAAACTAGAATATTTACAACAATCTGTATTAGTCATATTAAGTCAAAAAAGAAGTTTTATAATCCCACTTTGACGTCTTTTTTTTTGTTGGAGATTTTTTTTTTAACACCGTTCTTACTATTGCATGTTTCTGCAATTTCATGAGAAATTAAAGCAAGTTCTTGACGAGGATAGAAACATAAATTATTTGTCTCTTTGATTGCGCAGTCTGAAGTCTAGAAAGAAGCAAAAAAATTTGAAAGGGAATGCAGATGTGAAACAGTAGTTGCAAAATGCGATTAGCCGTTGGAAAGGTGGGGGTGCACAGACCCTGCCTCCTTTGAAAATGAGAAATAATAGCACAGAACATTAAAATTAATCTGGAGTTGATTGGTTGGTTGAATTTCGTGTTTCGCGACCATATTTTGACATTCATAAAAGGAATATGGTTGCAACAGTGGCGTAGCTACATTCTACATTTTCAACGCCCTGGAGCAAGTAAACTTTGGGCGCCCTCTTGTCACTTGGAAAAGTTCTGTGCAATTTTGTTTTGAAGTTTAAAATTTATATAATATTGTTAATTGGATTTAAAATGTTGAAAGTCAAAGTATTTTAACAACGTGTTAAATACAAATAATAAAAAATAAATAATGAAATGAACTACAGTTCTTTCAGTATGGGTACCTATACCAATATTTTCTGCGAATTGGGCAAGATTTTCGTTTTAAATGCACCGATGGGTCAGTACAATCTGCCTCCCTTAATATCTGTTTTTCTTTTAAAGTGTTTTGAAGCACTGAAGAATTCTAATAAAAAACACACCACTGTGAAGATTGTTTTACTTTTTTTTTTACTTTTCGCATATGGATGAAACACGATTTTCTGTTTTTAGTGCAAAAAATACTATAATTCCATAATATTCAAAGTATTAACTCGGTAAGTTTCGGTCGTACAAAAAGGAAATTTTTATTATTTATCTGTTAAAGCACAGAGAACATTTTTCTAAATATAACTTATAGAATCCAGGGACCGAATAAAAATGTAAACCTCGTAACTTTTAAAAAGTATTTTGACATAATTACTTTTTAGATTATGAAGAACAATTTTCAAACTTTTTTACTTTGGAGCTATAAATCTACAGCTAATGGTTTAGAAAAATGGCCAATTTACGATAAAAGTTGACACCAGTGTTCTCACTGGCTTGTGACTAACCTGAGCAATTTCGCTAATAGCAAAAGAAAAACTAGCCAAATTCAAATAATAGCAGTAATAGATTCGTAATGAAATACCAAGATTATCAAAACACAAATAATGAGATATAGAAAAGGTTTCATCGTACATCATTGAGAGTGTCGCCGAACGAAAAAAATAAACACATCTCTTGTACGTTCGCGTTTTCAATCTTTAGTTTTCTCGCCAAATAAAACATTTTGGTATCGAACACACTTAATAGAATATTTTTATATTTTCAAATACCCTAGATCCGTTCTCACAATTTTCACGTGGCGATCGGAGGAGGTAGTCCTGATTGAAACCCTTATACATTACTCGAGATTTCAGTTTTTACTTTCCATACACATACAGTGTAAAGAAGGAAATAAGAAATCCTTGTAATACCAATAAAAATAAATGAATATAATAGAATATTTTTCAATTTTCAAATACTCTAAATCCGTTCTTACAATTTTTACAATGAATCAATATGTATGTGTGTACGTACTAGAATCTCCTTACGTTTTCAGATTCTCAGACCACAATTTCGTGTATTTTTGATGTTGTCGCAGATATGTTTTCAGTCTGTCGCTAGAATTGTATTAATTTTCGAAGAAATTGGCCGACGCGACGGGTTTGATATCTAAACTATTTCTCAACCATTCTGTGACAATAACTGATAAACATTTTCTCTTATATCTCAATTAAGTTAATTTTATTGTTCACGTTCATCTTATATCTATACAATAAAGTTTCACCACGCAGACAGTGGCGGTTCAACAAAGTGTTCACAATCACTTTACTACCAGTAATTTCATAAAAAATAATTATACTTGTTTGATCGTAGAAAATTTTATAAACCAATATTCTAGTAGAAAAGTGATTGTGAACCCCTGAATAGTCGCTACTGAACGCAGGGTCTGACTCGGTCACTGTCAAATATGCAGATCTTGGGTTTTTGGAGGGCGAGACATTTTAGAAAATCTTTATTTTACCACCTTGCTAGTAGAAACTAGTAATATGTATAGTACCATTCCAGTTTTTCTCTCTGGGGGGAACTTTCAATGTTGGAACTGGAACTGAAAGTATCCTTTAAAAAAAGTCGAAACAGTATAACTATAACCATTTAGACATCGACCTCATATATTTTATGCAACAAGTCATTTTAAAATGTTGAAATGTAAATGAGAAATTTGTAAAAGACGCATTGGTTTAACATTAGCTTGCGAGTGATTAGTGTAGTATTTCTAAGTATACATAATTTTAGTACTAAATAATAATGTTTTGATTAATGAAACCTATTTTAAACTCTTTTTGCAGCGGGAGGAGAAAAAAAATATCATAATGTAGCCGGTACTAGTATAAAGAAACGTGTAAATATTATTAATTTGATTTTGAATCAAAACATCTTTAAAATATATTTTTATGCAATAAACTATGTCTACAAATTTGCGTAAGGCAGATTTCCCTCTAATGCAGAGTACGCCTTAGGCAGAATGTTAAGGCAGTATTAAAAAAAAAAAAAAAAAAAAAAAAACACATTATATCCGAAGGGGAGCAAAAAAGAACCTCTAAAAGGTCACGCGCCGTATAGAACAGTTCTGTTCAAATGTCTATGAAAAATGACTGACTGCCGTTATGATTATCACATTTATAAACAATATTGAAAAAAATCACGCTTCATATTAAAATGTAAGTTTTAACAAAAAAGAATTGTTGCTTCACCCCTTCTTTGCCGAAAATATTCTTTATAAATATTTTCGTTCATCAAGCGCTAAAATCTATATAATAGACATCTATATTGGCACGGCTGCCAATGGGTGACAATTTGTCGATTCTAATCGCACCACTTACTTAAAAAACAGATTTTGTAGTATATTCCTCATGCAAATATTCTCGAACCAGTATGTCAACACTTTTTGTTTTGAGAAAGTGGTATAAGGTAGAATGCCTGTGTCAGCCCTGAACTGGTGAAATTACAATCACCAGGCATTTGAATTCATATACGAATACACGGAGCCTACACATTTCAGACAAATATTCTAAATAAATGTTTTTACAACAAACTAAAAAGAAATATTGGCGACGCTCTTTGGTGATAGAGAGGCTGAAAATTCTTGGGGCAGATCATGCCCACCCAGTGGCGTAGTCGTAAAAAAAACAGAGGGTATACGCTCTAAGCAGAGGGTATACACTCAAAACAGAGCGTATACCCTAGAGTGTATATACTATAGATTTCTTGAGAAACAGAGGGCATACGGTGTTCCTTAAAAAAATCCAGAGGGTATACGGCGTATACCCCCGTATACCCCCCACTACATCCTTGATGCCACCATTGGTAACAGACAGAATTACAGAATATACATTTGGTTTTGAAAGTCTTAAATGGTCCTCTGAAACAAAGAAACTTTCTAGAAAAAAAAAAAAAAATCAGTTCTGATTTTCAAAAAGAAAAAAAATGCTTCAAAAAATTGAAATTTTTTAAAAGTTGTTATATAATTTAAGATTGTTGAAACCTAATGCTTATAGCAAATTTTATTATTAGCTTCACTTAAGAGAGGGTGCAGCTTTACCTGTTTTAGGGAGCACCGACTCGCAGGTCGGTTGCCTTGTGGTTCAGTCTGAATCTGCTAGAATGGGATTTAATTTAGTAAAATCCTATTATTTTCTATTTTTTTTTTTTACGCCTTGTTTCAGCACAAGCGAAATGAAAATTTGTTGAAAATTATTCGAAAATGTTTAAGCTTTATGAATGAAAGTACACATTTTCTTTGAAACACAAGGTATTTATCACCAGAAGAAATATTTCAACTTTGTATAAAATTAAGAATTAAATTTTTATTCATTGTTTACAAAAATAATTGTTTTGAAAACACAGTATTTATGTAATTTGTTCGGAAAGATGAGTAAAGTAACTCGAGATTTTTTTTTTCATTTTATAATTCGAAAATTCTTTGACTACTGATCAGATGGTGGTGGTGTGTGAAGGAAGGGGAGCAGAGCCTGATTACTGCCTAAGCAAACTCACATTACTATTTTCGGAAAATATGTTTTGTCTTATTTAATCGTAAAATTCTACGATTAAATAAGGTTTAATTAAAAAAAAATACTTTTCCAAAAAAGTGGTGTAAATTTGCATTATGCGACAATCAGGTCCTAAGGAACACTGAATTTCATACTTAACTTTTTTTTTCTTTTTCAAGGAAAAGACTTATTAATTCTGCACTTGAGATCTGCCATATTTTCAAAATCTCAAATAAATACTCACAAAATTTCATGCGCCGCTTCCCCCCCCCCTCCCAATTCAGTCGCTGTGGACAGGTCAAAATCCGGCTCCTCTTATTGTTTTGTAATCTGCATTGATGCATGTTTGGTTTCTACTAAACAGCAACAAGGAACTTCAAAATTTTCGTTGTCTTGGTTTTTCGTTTGTAAAATGGTCAACAATTTTCTTCTTGTTAAACTGGTTTTTTTTTTTTTTTTTTTTTTTTTTTTTTAATCGTAAAATAACTAAATAGCAAAGGCATTGCTGTTACATCGTAACTATAGGTTTTTCAGCGGTGACTTCTTTGGCTACCATAATTTCCGTACGGTACTAATCATCAGGATAAATTTCTAACACATTTTCAATGGAAATGTATCAGGAAGATTATTGTTCGGAAATAGTGATAGCCAATAAAGCGACCGATGTAAATAAGTTTTGATTACTTTAAGATTTGAAACTCTTCAACTGTCTTCTACGGAAAAGTTACAGAAAAATGTCCGGCATGCTGAAACGATGTTAGAAAAGTTACTTGAGGTTGCAATATGATATGAATTAAAATAAAACATCAGGAATAAAAATAATTTATTTTAACTCTGCACAAAAACATGTTTAAAATCGAAATAGTTGAGGTTAAAGACAAGGTAAAATATCATAGGAATATGCTGATTGTAACAAAATTCATTTATTATTTGATTTATAATGAAAAAAATATGCAAATATTTTTTACAAATCTTTATTTCGCTCTTTCTAGTTTTGCGCCCTTGGGATTCATGCGCCTGGAGCAGTTTGCTCCAACTGCTCCACTGTAGCTACGCCCCTGGGTTGCAATCTTTCAAGTCAATATAGTCATTTTTTTCCTCTGAAAATTTTTATGCGATTTTTGGAGTTTCTTCTCGTTTTGCAGAGTTCTTTTGAAACTAGGAAAAGGACCCGATTTTAATCTTTTAGCCCAGTGCAGTAAATTTTGACAAAATTCGCGACTTTATTCTGCGATCATTTCATGATATTTACAATTTTTCCCAAAATCCTTTGACAAAATTCACGTCTTTTTACGCGATCTTTTGTCGAAAAGCGCACTTTTCACCACGAACATTTGACAAAATTCGTGTTTTTCACCGCGAACCTTTGACGAAATTCGCATTTTTTACCGCGATATTTTGACGAAATTGGGATTTCTTTAGCACGATCCTTCGATGAAATTCGTGTTTTATTTACACGAACTTTTGACGATATTCGCATTTTCTTTCTGCGATCCTTTAACGAAATTCTCGTTTTCACCGGGATCCTTTGACGAATTGTTTTTGGCGACCTATTCACGAAAGTTATTTTTTTACAGGGGTCATTTGTCGAAATTCGCGATAGTTTTGCGCGACCGATCGGGAAAATTCTCGATATCTTTCCGTACCATTTATCAAAATCTTCTACTCTTTTCCGCGACTTTTTGACGAAATTTGCAACATTTAATCGTCAATCATTTATCGTAATTCGTGATTTTTTTGCGCAATCTTTGACAAAATTTGCGATTTCTTTTTGCACTCTTTTGTCGAAATTCACGATATTTTTCACGATCGTTTGAAGAAATTCCCAATTTTTTTCCGGGACCGAGTCACGAATTGATTTTGAGAAGTTCCACAAAAGAAATAAAAATAGCGGACTTCAAAAAATTTTTTTGAACTCACTTAAGATTCACAAATCTGTGAAAGAATTTTGAGGGCGGATTTACTACTCAGCATTTTTTATTATGCGAGACTTTTTCTTTTCTGTGCACAAATAGCGCGAACTCGCACGCTATTTCAAACCCTGCCCGTCAAAGAAAACTTCATTACTAGTGGCGTTTCGCTGGTTGCTTTTTTAGAATAAAAGAAATCTAGGATTTGAAGAAGGGGAGAGACAGCCTTCGGCAACGTACCCTCGACCAAGCTACGATCACTTCCGTCTCGAAACAAACGAATCCTGAATTATCGCGATTTCTTTTTGTTTGTTTGTTTCGAGCCAAATTAAATTTTCAGATTTCTTATAAGAACTGATTTGACATTCTTCCATTTCGAATTTAATCACGGCAATTGCAAAAATTACCGGAGTTCGTTTTCTGTTTTAAAAAAAAAAGTCTAATAATCACCTCAAAGTGAAAAAAACCCGCTAAAAATCGCATTAAAAATTCGGAAAAGATTAAAAAACAACAGGGAACGAAATTAACTAATTGGCTAAAATATTTAAACCTGATTCCTTTTAGGAACGCGAAAAAAACCCTCTAAAAATAGCATTAAAAAATTGTTACAAATTGAAAAATCGCTGTAAGAATCTCGAAAAAACTTTATTGAAAAGAAGACAAAGTTTACTGGATAAAATATATAAATCGGATTGTTTTTAACTAATCTGAAAAAAATTCGCATAAAAAATTAATTGAAAAAATTCCAGAAATTGTCTTCGATATGCATGATTTCAGGCAAACAGGTACTTTCCTGTCAAATCTTGCGGCTGTGAGGACTGCATTGTTTTTTCAGAGTTCAGCGCACGCGCGTACACACACACACCCAGTGACAGACAAGCACCTATCTTTATTATTACAGTCGCATCATGATAATATAATTTTTACCGCCTAGACAAAAATTGAGTGTATACAGTAGACGCTCGATATTGCGAACCTCTTTTTTACGAATTCTTTGTTTTTACGAACTGATGTACTAGTCTCGCCAGCATCCTATTGAATTAATGTTATTCCCATTTACGAACTTTCGATTTTACGAACGCATTATAGTATGAGTCCACTCGAGTTCATAAAATCGAGCGTCTACTGTATTATCATGATCTGCTTTACCTAATACATTGGACACATTCTGAGGTAAAAAGATGAATTATTAATGAATATTGTAATTATTTATAATAGTATAGTAATTATTTATATGCACTTTCCTCCAAACTTTCTTGGGTCCCCCCACTCCCGGTGATCCCTAAGAAGTCATGGAGTCACATTCTGAAAAACTTCCGTGAGTATGTACTGGTGTACAGCATGTATTATCTGAGATTTAATTTCATTTATAAGGCTTTGACCTAGATAATGTTAGGTCTCATGCAATGCCCCTGTGCCTATAGAAGTTTCCAGCATAATTAAAGGCCTTTTTTAATCTTTATAAGAAGTTAGAGTTGCAAAAGGTTTTACACTTGTGACCACACTTAGTCACTGTCTTATTTCACTGCTGCAAGGAGATTTACATATCTTTTTTTTAACCATTAGATTTAGTTTTGATATTTTGATCCCTTTCTCACGCAAACAAAAATCGCATTTGAACCCTTTTTAAAAGAAATACCATACAATTATAAATTCTAAGAGGAAAACCTGTCTAAAACGGAAATTCGACCGGTTTCTTGGGGTTCCGTTTTAGCAGGTTTTACTTTATAAGATATTGTTTGTATCCAACATATTCAGGTTAAAAAGTCTGGGCACCCCCCCCCCCCCCCCGTTCAAAAGGCTGGTTACGCCTATGTAATAAAAGTTTCCTGAATTCTCTTTGCGCCATTGGCGATTCTTTTATTTTAAGCACATGTTTCACTCTTTAAATTTAAAATATAGATAACTTTTCTAAGCGAATCATGTGTGATAAAACGCAAAAATTGATGGATTTATAACCCTCTCAGATATGAATAAATTGATTTCGAAACAGGAAACCAGATCAATAATCTTCAAGGACAAAAACATTTTGATACTTAAATAAACGAGGACAATAACCATTTTTCCAAATGGTTAATAAAAGATTCATCTTACATTGGTTGTCTAACTCTTAAAACAAATAATATTTTTAACCGAAAATTACCAAAGTATTATTTCCACAAACTTCAGCTGCTTAAATTATTGAAAAATTAAACTGTATTAGAATACGTAATCAAGATGAGTAATTATGATGAAGTTATCAATTGAGGCTATGATGTTATTTTTACGGGATGAAAAATCAGTAAAAAGGATTTCGCTTTGTCACATCATAAAATTTTCCCCCATAAAATCTAAACTATACGTTATTTTCCCATTCTCATAATTTACATACGCACCACTCAAATTCACAATTTGAAAGTACTTTAACGCGCAATAGATTATTAATGAACGTATTTCCAAACCTAAAGTCAGGTTTGTCCGATGCAACTTTTCATATGAATATTCACACAAACTTGAAGTTCTAATCTCGGTACCCGTGAACAAAAAATTCAGAAATTTGCCTTTAGTTGTCATAGTATTGGTTAAATATCTAGTTTTATCAAAAAAAAAAAAAAAAATATATATATATATATAGTATATCGTTTTGTTTTAAATATGACATCATTTTTACTCACTGAATTATTTTGCCTAGTGTCTCAAACTCGGTATCAGCGTAATGTAAAAATATTGAAATGTAACTTATTTATGAAAAAGAATGCGTGTTTTTTTTAATGTCTGACGTCATTTTTTGTTCAAAAATTATTAATAAGTTACTTTTATTTGTAATGTGAAAATGGCATCAATAAGGATATAATCAATAAAAATAATAAACCATGACTATTTTCCCTTTACTTTCAATATAAATGGAGTACTTCAGTTGCCACAATTACAAAATTTGTATTAAAAACTACAAAAAAATTAATATCTCAAAAATAAATTGAGATACAGCTTTCAAACAAATTGCATTTAAAAGCACATTTTTTTCCCCTCTACGAAGGTGTAAAAATTGAAAATGTGCGATGTTTAGAAGTTTAAAAATTTGCGGTAGCGAAAATTGCAAAACCGAAATTTCAAAGTGTTGCCATTCGCAAAATGACGTATGCGTTACGCACAGATACGTTTGCCCTTTATAATATAGATTGATCAAGTAGGAATCAATCATTGTGAAATCAACAAACTCTTTTTATATTTGCTAAATTATGATATTCAAAATGAACAATAACATTCATAAATAAAATACGTTTATAGATTATCCCACGCATGAAGCAAGAGTCCGACGTCACCATCATCATCATAAAAAAGAACTCAAAAATGACTCATAAACATTTTTATTATTAATTTAGTTGTTCTGTAAATTTCAATAAGAAAGCATGTAATGTTTAAAACTGTTGCTGCAAAAAGCAGCAGAATGTAAAAGTATAACTTAAATCTATAAGATAATGTTTTAATATAATTTTTCTATAAGCAAAGAAACCAAGTCTCAGGAGTGGATTTAATTAAGAAAAAAAAACATATATTAATCACAATTTCTTATTTTAATAGTATAGTGCAGAAAAAATCTTTAATAATTCAGTGCAAAAGGATACACAGAACTGTATTTAAATGCTTGCCAAGCTGTGAATTGAGGAATGCTGTTGAAGAAAGATAAAGGTAAGAAATTACCTATATTATTATATTCAATTGTTTTATCATAAATTGGCCAAATTTATTTATCTAAATGTTAGCGCGCAATTACTACTGCATACACAAGAGGTGGCTTCTTTTGCCAACATAAATTATTAGAAATTTGTAATATCTGTTAAATGATGTTGTAATAAAAAAATTTCCAAACGTCTCCAAAAACTTTTCCTCAGCCTCTTGTCATATGAATTGAATAGTACGGAAAATAACTACATTCGTTAGACTTCAGACAATGACATGTTCGTTAAACTTCAGTATATCTATTTGGATAGCTACTATTAGCATTTAAAATTGGGGAAAAAAATCGGACCCGAAAGGGTTAAAATACCAAATATACTATCCAGAATGTCTGTGGATCACTAAACGTTCATTATCACTGCTTCTAATACGCTTTTAGCACCAGTCAGTATTACGACTGCGCGCAGACCGAGGACAACGGGATTTGGTTTCGGTGACACTGTTCGAGTTACTTGTGGGCTGTAGATGTGATTATTCTGGTATCGTTTGCAACTATCGTCACGAAAAAGGGTGTTTGAGTTGTTTATCCCATTCCCTGAAGAAATTCCCCTTGTTAATTTTATAAAGTTTGCTTTAGGAAAGTATTATAAAATGTTACAACTGACCACAAGAGTCTGGAAAAGAAAAGCCCAAAGAATTAACTTATATTTTTTGTTGTTGCAGTTCGTTGTGTGCACCGCGTAATGTTGGTTATAGCCATGCTTCACAATATATTAGAGGTTTGCACGAGCCGGAATTTTCAGGCCCGATCACGGAACGGCCCGAACAAAAACTATATTGGACCGTCCCGTTTGTATTTTCGCGGTTTGCGGCTCCGCCGGTATTAAAATTAGTGAAAACAGACCCGCCTGGGCCGTACAAAAATTAATGAAAACAAACCCGACTGAATTTCCCCATAAAATACCGATTTTTCTTAACATACAACTAAGATTTGTTTTCTAGAATACTGCCTACATATTTATGGGAAGATTTAACAATGTAGATTACTATATGTTTTAGATTAATATATGTTCGCAAGCCATAGAATGCAGAATAGCATCAGTGACGGCCTACCATGTAGTTGTAGGCCCAGTATGTAGAAAGAAAATGTAAGCCTGATCCTGGCCCTGACGGAGTCTGCTGAAATCATTAAGCACTGATTCAGGCACCATGCAACTGCTGCTCTAGTATGGACATGTTATGTTACATTTTGTACTGATGTCAATCTAGTATCGGTTCGTGAAGCATCTGTATACTTATCCTCGTTTCAGTCACGTCCTTTGAAATTTGTTCCCATTTTATTGGTTTAGTTTGATTCATTTAAATTTTATTTTTTCCTCGGCTCGGCCCGGTCCGCTTATTTTTTTTTCATCGGCCCGGCCCGTTGGAAATTTTCCCTTCAATTTGCTGGACTAGTTACGGACCTCGGCCAAAGCCTGGGCCCGTACAGACATCCACTATGCCCGGACCCGTACAGACATCTACATCTACTATACATAATGTCAAACTAATACATTACCGACTTAAACTAAAATTGGCAAAATAAGCAATACGTTTATTTAATTTGAGTAAATTACAAGGTTTGAGAAGTAACTAAAAAGAACACGCTTTTTGCCCCGGAGTAGACAAATAGGTGTTCAGCCCCCTTCCGTTAAGTGCCCCCAGCTCGATTTCGCACACGCAACCGACAGTTTCGGCCCGGGCTATCAGTGAGCATCAAGTGGCGGTTCCCCATCATCCTTGTTTGGATTGAAACACGGGCGGCCCAAAAGGGCGGCAACCTTGGGAAACCGGAAGTTCGGAGGTCACCGCTTCCTTTTTTCACCAGCGAATATACGTGTCTCAGCAACGCTTCGGCTATTTGGTAATAATTTTTTTTTTTCGCCAGCCGACAATTTTTCTCTTTACTTTTGTTTAGTTATTACCTGTTCTTTGAGAGTGCTTCACTAGATTCATCTTCTGACATATAAGTTTCTGTATTTGCGATGTTCACTGAAAGCATTACAGGGCGTCTCCGAAATACAGAAAATTCCTGTCAATCTCAAACTCCTCTTTTACACCCGCCTCCCAACACACACACACACACACAGCTCAAAACTTCCTCCAAATGGCTTATCTGGTAGATATCAGGTAAATGATGTTTTTTAACTGTCAGTTACGAGTGTTGCAGATTTAGCGGATTTTTCAATACAACTACTATTTCTGAATCTTCGTTTTATTTAATCACTGATTGGTTGTCATTAAATAAAGCGAATATTAGAGTTTGGAAATAATTGGTATTAAAAAATTCGCTAAATTGGCGACACTGTCAATTGCTGAAAGATGCATATTACTGAGATTTTTACAAGAAGAAATGCCACCCGTTAAAGCGTTGGCTTGCTTTACTATCATACATTAAATATTGTTCGTAGAAACACACAATAAATATTTTTTACGCTTAATCAATTGTTTAATTAACGATCAATTTTCAATACCAGTAAATGGCTTTGTCATAATTCTAGTAAGAATATTGCACAAGGGCTAAAACGTGGGTAAAACATAACTAGGATCTAAAGTGCAGTGAGCATTATCTGTTCAACACACGCCACATGCACATCTGTTCCAAAATCGTGCTCTTTCCTGTATTTCGTACTGCTGCATGGTGGTTTCAAATGCCTAAAAACATGGCCTAAAGTCAAAATAAAGTTTTTTATAGGTATTTTTAGATGTTTACTTAGATATAGGAATGTTTGAGGAACCATACAGCACTATAGAAACAGATCTTCATTGATACCTGCGCCGGAATTTCATTGTGAACAGCTTGAAAGACGTTCAAGTAATCTGTTATAGAAAAACGCAACGAGTTTTTCTTTTATTATTGTGAAGCAATTAATGCTCACACTTTTTAAATTAAAGGTTTGGCCGGATGTACCAATGGTAAGTACATTGCAATGCTTCGCAGAACCCACTTAATGAGCTCTCATCCCATTAATTAACTGCATACACTTCAAAAGTTTTACGATGTTATTTATTGGAACTTTCGATAAAACAAATTTTTGATGGGGTGGTCCATTAGACAGGCATGTCTTTACAGTCTCAGAGTATCAGGCCGAATATCACTTACACATCAATTGCACGCCAACATCCAATGGAAAACAAAGCCAATATGAGAGTTTAAACAAACACCAAAATTATCCGATGCATAGTAAAGCAATGGGAGAGAATTTAAATTATTGGCGAATAAAATGATAAAGACAAAATCGTGAAAATACCTCACGCAACCCTCATAAACATCTACAAAACGTTAGAATCTATTTATATTATAGATAACATCTATCATTTGTGTTAAAATTTATTGCCTGACTATAATGCAATAAATGGATAAAAAGCCTTGTTAATAAAAATGATCGCCTTTTTTTATAAACAAAGTAAGGAAATTACCCACATTAATCATGTAACTAAAATAGATTAGTATTAAATTTATATCGAATATGATATGAAAATAACTCATAAATATTGCTGTATAATTAAAGTTGTTGAATTGCAGATTTAGATTAGTGAAAAGCAAAATAATAATGGATCAATCCGTTTAATGTTTATGTTTTTATAACTTAGATCCGAAAGAAAAGAGAAACATGAAAATGTATTTCGCCATGAGATTACTTTTTAACGAATCCAGTTATGACTCGTTAAATAAAAGGAAAGAAAAAGTAAACTTTAATTTAAAAATAGAATAAAAAAACAATATATGATGCATCATCATAATTATTATTTTATTACATTGTTATTGATAAAATTAACGGATTTTAATTCTGTAAAATGGGTATAACCGAGGAAAATATGTAGAATATTAATTAATGACATCTAAAATTATTTGCAAAAATTAAAATTCAATATATTTATAAATAAATATAATATTTTATTTAAAATTATAATAAAAAATGTTTTGATAAATAAAACCGTTATGAATACCGCAGAATCCCCTACCGAAACTGCATGTTTCATAACATGTAGATTATTTGCTATAAAAAAAAACACCAAAAAGGCTGTCAATAGGTGCATCTCCGATTTTAATGCACGTTTTTTCTATAAATTGTCAGTTTTGGATTTTTTTTCTTCATGAAATAAAAATACATAAACATTCAATTTATTTATTTTTTCTTTTGCTGTATAGTCTGTTTTAAACTAAATTACATAAATACATTTTTTTTATTTCAATTAGCAATTCATTAATACAGCTTTACTGAGTTATATAATTAACTTACATAACTACTTTTAATAGTATTCACGATTATAATAGTCATTAAAAATATGAAAATATACAATTATGTTTTCTATGAATTTAATTTAAAAGACGTCATTTTTTGTTGTTGTAATTGTGTAAAAATATATACAATATTTTTCGAATAATATCAGTAACAGATAAATTTTATTTTGCTGATTATTTCAATGCAGTTGTCGAATGTCCAAATCATGTTAATGAATGTTGTGGGACGTACAAGGAAATACACGCTTCTACTCGTCAAAATATTATAAACAATGACGATGCAAGATAACAAATTAATCAAAAATTGAAATTTACAATACATATTTTTATCCAATTTCATCAATTTTTTAATTGAATTCATAAAATTATCTTGACTTCATTAAAGTTTCTTTTTTTTTTTTTTTTTGATCAGCGAAGTAAAAGACTCTTAGTTCATTCACTTTCAAAAGAACATAGTATGATTTTCAATATTCATCGATTTTTTTTTAAGAAAATTACCTAGCGTTTTTATTATTATGTATATATATATATTTTTAAATACGAAATAATAATCTAATAATGTGAAATAATAATAATAAATCTAAAAAATATTGTATAAATGTTTTCTAGTTGTAAAAGCTTTTTTATATTTTCCTTGTGTTTTTAATTTTTACTTTCTTCTATCTTCAAAGTATTGTAATCGAAATTTTTTTTAGACTTCCGGTTTTCGACGGATTTACACGTTTTGGGAGTCAGAGATCCCAAAACACATGTTTATACAAAATAGCTGTCTGTCCGTCTGTCCGTGTGTCGCCATTGCACCATCGAAAAAGTGTATGAAGATATGCATAGAATTGAACCAAGTTTTTTGTGTGTATTTGGCTGTGGTAAGCAGGTCCTCCTTCAATTTAGAAATATTCTGCAGGAAGAGGGCGCTGTAATAGCAATTTTTAAGCCATTTTCATTATTGTACCATCGAAAAGTGTATGAAGTTATGCATAGAATTGAACCCAAGTTTTTGGCTATGATCAGTAGGTCCTCCCTGAATTTGAAAAAATTCCGAAAGAAGGGGGCACTGTAATGACGATATCTGTGTCATTTTCAGAATTGTACCATCAGTAAGTGTGTGAAGTTATGCATAGAATTGAACTAAATTTTTTGTGAATTTATTTGACTATGGCCAGCAATATCTCCTTGAATTTGTAAATATTCTGCCGGATGGGGTTGCTGTAATAGCGATTTTTCTGCCATTTTCTTTATTTTACCATCGAAAAGTGTATGAAGTTAGAATTGAACCAAATTTGTTGTGTGTGTTTTTGGCTATGGTCATCAAGTCCTTCTTGAATTTGGAAATATTCCTCCGGAAAGGCGCGCTGTGATAAGATTTTTGTATAATTTTCTCGGTTTTTTGCAGTTCTGTTGTCTAACGGCGGCTAGTGCAGCGACGGGAACTCGCGTCCTCCTAAGCCGGCTATTCGCAAACAGCTGATGTACATCCTAATAACGAAAAACTATTGATTTCAATATATATTCTAGATTAACTCGTATTTACTCCGATTAATTAACTGAAACAGAAATTTAAGATGAAAATTAAAGTTTAGTATTGAACTAATAATATTGCAGTATTAACAACTGTAATTACTTTTTGAAATATTAAGATGTATGAGATAGAAGAAAGTTTTGAGATTGGCACATCCAGCTAGTAGAAAATATTTTCAGAGATATTATTAGTCCAAGAGCCGACAGCACAAAAAACTATGTTATCAAGCACAAGAATAAAAAAAAACTTTTTTTATGGGACAGTAGAAGCAGGCGGGGCTCGCAAAGCTGGGCCCAGTTCGAAAAAACCCGGTGGGTTTTTTCAGAATGGGCCCACTTGAAAAAGCCCACTGAAAAACCCATAATGTGGGTTTTTTCAATTTTCAGAAATATTTAAAATTTTAAACAACATATACATTTAATGAATTTAAGTCATTTCAGTTAATTTTGAATATATATATATATATATATATATATATATATAACAGCCATTACATAAACACCTGAGGTAAAATAAAAATATATTTTAGCACATTGAAATACTTTACTAACATAGAACATAGTAGGCAACATGCATAGTACAAAATTATAGATAAAGGCATATCATAAGAATGCCTTTATATAAAAAATTCAAATGAACTATATTCGTGAAAATAAAAGTATGTATTTTTACTTTCTTCTATCTTTACAAGAAGAAAGTACTTAATTTGTAAAAAATTTCGACTTCCATTTTACGATGGATTTATACGTTTTAAAAAGGTCCTGAAGACGATTTGATGGTTTTTAGAAAACATCTGTCTGTATGTGATAAATCTTTTGTGGGTACTCTATCTCAAGAACTAATGCACAGAATTTCACAAAACTTTAGATTCAGTTAGACCTTGATGTAAACTGATGCTGATTAGTTTTTGGTGTATATTGCCCAAAAGGTGGTGCTGCTATGCTGCTTTTATCTCAATTTTTGCAACAGCTTTACATCAAGAATAATGTACAGATTTTCATCAAACTTCAGATTCTGTTACAAGTTAAGTTGTTGCTTATCAAGTTCTGGTGTATATCGCCCAATAGGAAGCGCTGTTATGCTGCATTTTGTTCACGATTGCAGCAATAACTCTTATCTCAAGGACTAATGTACGGAATTGAATAAAAATTTAGATTCAGTTAGACATTGATATAAACTGGTGCTGATTGGTTTTTGGTGAATATCACCCAACAGTGACTCTGTTGTACTGCATTTTGTATGATTTCCGTAATATTTCAAGCATTGATGCATGGATTTTCATCAAATTTCTGATTCAGTTAGACGTTGACGTAAGCTGTTGCTGATTAGGTTTAGGTGTAAATTGCACAGCAGGTAATGTTGGTCTGCTGAATTTTCCAAGATTTTTGCAAAATCTATATTTCACAAACTAATGCATGTAATTTAATCAAACTTAATATTATGTTTCATTTTCATGTAAATAGATCCTTATTAGACTTTAATGTAAACTGAACAACAGGTGTTGATTTTATAGTGTTTTGGGTTGAAAATTTTGGTTGTGGACATCTAAGATAGTGGGTTCCAAAATTCAATGATTTATTTGAAACAATGTAATACTTACATCTCCTTGTTAAATGCATCCAATTCAATGATCCTATATATTTTACAATCCTTGTGATGGGCATAGATGTGGTACTGTGATTGCGAATTTTGAATTATTAACATCTATGAGATAAAGTTTCGGGATTGGCACATCCGACTAGTTTATCCCTTTTTTTCTTCCTACTTATATATTTTAAATATTAATATTGTATTCTTATTTGATTTTAAAGCAAATTAACAATTTTATATTTTCTATTATATTTAAAATTAATTTGTGAGAAACACTGACATTTAATTGATTTAAATTCACATAATTTATACAATCTTTAACTTGTAAAATAGCATTACAATTATATTGTATATAAGGGAACAATGCCTTTTTTTATGTATACTATATATAATATATAAATAATATAGTAATACAATAATGTAATATCGCATACATTGTACTTTTGAAAAAACCCGAAAAAACCCGGGTTTTTGCGAACCCTGAAAGCAGGGGAATCTAATGATCCAGCTCGGCCGGAAGTGAAGTGGTGCATAAGCCAACAATTAATACCACCAGTGGTTGACTCGTAGGTTTATCATTGTGTTTGTCCTACAAATAAAGGTATGAAAACATGGTGGATAGTTGTAGAACAAACTCAATGATAAATCTACGAGTCGACCACTGGTGGTATCAATTTTTGGCTTATGCACCACTTCACTTCTGGCCGACATGAATCATTAGATTCCCCTACTTCTATTGTCCCATAAAAAAAGTTTTTTTTTTTTCTTGTGCTTGATAACATAGTTATTTGTGCTGTTGCCTCTTGGACTATATCTTGCCAGATTTTAAAATTAAATGAAACGGAGCAAGATGGTATATCGATTAGTCGAAAATGAAGAATTATCCCTTTAAAACCTGGCCTGCCCAATTGTGTAGGTGGTCGTAAAGAAAAAGAAAAAAACATTTTCCTCTTTTTGTGCGATTTAAAGTCGAGCCAGCACTAACAGAATGGCGTGGATCCTCACTTGGCATAACTTGACATCGCGTATTTTTTTAATAGGTTTTTTTTTTTTTTTTTTTTTTTTTAAATAAAATATGATCTTATTAATGAGGGGAAACCACAAAAACTTTTCATTTCTACCAAAATTCTTCCGGTCTTAAAGGGTTATCCAGACTTCATTGAATTTTCTCTTTTTGATAAGCGAGGTAAAAAATTCTAAAATTTACTCTCTCATTATCACATATTATTTTCTTCATCTTTCATCGATATCTATAATTTCTATTAGTATGTACAAATTTTTTAAATGTGAAATAATGATAATAATAAATTTTTAGAAAATACTGTACAAATGTTTCCTAGAGCTTTAAAAGCACTTCAATATAAGCTTTCAATGTAAAAGCTTTTCAATATTTTCCTTGTGTTTTTGCTTTTTAGAAAAAAAAATTCTTCCAGAAAAATCATGTTGCCAGATTTAAAAATTAAAGGAAACTGAACATAATGGTATTATGTTCAGTTATGGTATATATCGATTAGTAGAAAATAATGTTGAAGTTGAATTATCCAGGCTTAATTGAATTTTTCGCTTTTTGATAAGCAAGGTAAAAAACTAAAATTTATTCACTCTCAATATCATATACTATTTTCATAGATTTTTAACAGAAAATTATCTAGAATTTTTATTAGTGTATATAATATATATTTTTAAAAAGAAATAATAATTCTAAATAATAAATTCTAGAAAATACTGTATAGGTATTTTCTAGTTGTAAAAGCTTTTCAATATTTTCCTTGTATTTTTGAATTTTAGAAAACATTTTCTACCACCGAAATTATTTTGCCAGATTTTAAAATTAAATGAAACTGAACCTAATGGTATATCGATTAGTAGGAAATAATGTTGAAGTAGAAGATGAAGTTGAATTATCCAGGATTCATTGAATTTTCGCTTTTTGATAAGCAAGGTAAGAGACTCTAAAATTTATTCCCTCTCAATATTACGTACTATTTTCTTCATTTTCCATCAATTTTTATCAGAAAATTATCTAGAATTTCTATTAGTGTATATACATATATTTTAAAAGAGAAATAATAGTGCGAAATAATAAGTTCCAGAAAATACTGTATAAATGTTTTCTAGTTGCAAAAGCTTTTTGCCGCTTCCCTGATTCTCCCGATTTATCTCGGGCTCGTATTTATTACAATTAATTATTGCCCTTGTGCGTATCACAATTTGTCACTACGATTTGTTTATCACATTTTTAATCGACCTGAAGCTTGAAAAGAAAGAAAATATTCGTATATCTTCCACCGCTTGGGGGCGCAATATTTCCTCGGGTTTCCTCCAATTTCAACGGGATTTGCTTCCTTCAACTTAGATTACAATTCAGCTACTTTCTGTATTATGAAATTTTATCTTGGACTTTAGTTACCAACATTTTCTAACATTAATGGTGCATTCTTTTTTTTTGTTATTATTCTATGGGCTTGATTCCTACGAGGTTTGTCTCACTCAACTTGGTTTTCGATTGTCTCCAGTACGTGCGGGCACTTCCGGTAAATGCTGCCATAGATAGCGGAGAACTAGATTACAGGTTCCTTCGAAAAGAAGTTTGATGGGAACACACTAGGCGCTGCGGATGGAAATGGGGCCTCCGAAATTAGGTTCATTTAAAAGAATTTCCAAAGATATAAAATCATGCAAACAGAAGTTTTGTTTAAGGTTATTATTTACAAACCCCGGGCAACGCCGGGCGGGTCTGCTAGTAATATAATAAATTATATATAATATTTGATTGGCTGTTTTACAAGTTTTGTGATGTGAAATGAAATTGATGAAATACAATGGGATGTGATTGCAAAAAAATTGATTTTTTTGCAATTTTTTTCAAAAAAGATTGGTAAGGGAAGCGGTTAATATTTTCCTTGTGTTTGACTTTTAGAAACTATTTTCATTCACGAAAATTATTTTGCCAGATTTTAAAATTAAATGAAACTGAACATAATGGTATATCGATTAGTAGGAAATAATGTTGAAGTAGAAGATGAAGTTGAATTATCCAGGATTCATTGAATTTTCGCTTTTTGATAAGCAAGGTAAGAGACTCTAAAATTTATTCCCTCTCAATATTACGTACTATTTTCTTCATTTTCCATCAATTTTTATCAGAAAATTATCTAGAATTTCTATTAGTGTATATACATATATTTTAAAAGAGAAATAATAGTGCGAAATAATAAGTTCCAGAAAATACTGTATAAATGTTTTCTAGTTGCAGAAGCTTTTTGCCGCTTCCCTGATTCTCCCGATTTATCTCGGGCTCGTATTTATTACAATTAATTATTGCCCTTGTGCGTATCACAATTTGTCACTACGATTTGTTTATCACATTTTTAATCGACCTGAAGCTTGAAAAGAAAGAAAATATTCGTATATCTTCCACCGCTTGGGGGCGCAATATTTCCTCGGGTTTCCTCCAATTTCAACGGGATTTGCTTCCTTCAACTTAGATTACAATTCAGCTACTTTCTGTATTATGAAATTTTATCTTGGACTTTAGTTACCAACATTTTCTAACATTAATGGTGCATTCTTTTTTTGTTATTATTCTATGGGCTTGATTCCTACGAGGTTTGTCTCACTCAACTTGGTTTTCGATTGTCTCCAGTACGTGCGGGCACTTCCGGTAAATGCTGCCATAGATAGTGGAGAACTAGATTACAGGTTCCTTCGAAAAGAAGTTTGATGGGAACACACTAGGCGCTGCGGAAGGAAATGGGGCCTCCGAAATTAGGTTCATTTAAAAGAATTTCCAAAGATATAAAATCATGCAAACAGAAGTTTTGTTTAAGGTTATTATTTACAAACCCCGGGCAACGCCGGGCGGGTCTGCTAGTAATATAATAAATTATATATAATATTTGATTGGCTGTTTTACAAGTTTTGTGATGTGAAATGAAATTGATGAAATACAATGGGATGTGATTGCAAAAAAATTGATTTTTTTGCAATTTTTTTCAAAAAAAAAATTGGTAAGGGAAGCGGTTAATATTTTCCTTGTGTTTGACTTTTAGAAACTATTTTCATTCACGAAAATTATTTTGCCAGATTTTAAAATTAAATGAAACTGAACATAATGGTATATCGATTAATAGAAAATAATTTAACTCTGACCCTGAAAATAAAGGCACTCGAGTGGCAAGAACGAAGCCTCTTCTTCTTCTTCTTCTCTCATGCACTCACCTCAACCACTCTTATTCATCATTCATCTCCAGAACTTCTCTCTACACATCTAGGAGTTAACGACTTCTCCAAACTACCGACCGAGCCTCAGAAGAGCGAAAGAACAACTTCTACTTCACGAGTGGCATCCATCAGCCGCAAGTGGTTAATGAAAACATAACGGATCGGCCCTCTCCGCTGACCCCAGTCTGGAGTTCACTCAATATTCCCGGACTGCCGCAATCCGATCCTTAATTAGCTCAGCGAAAAATTGGAAAATGCCCCCCTCTTCTCATTTGCATGCCGAAGTGATAAGTCAATGTCCCCGCCAATCAGCCACAGCTGCGTGTTCCCTTGCCCATTGATTTCTGGCCGAATTGAGCTTCTTCTTCCTAAACTGCACTACATACACACATACGCGAAACAATTATGTTCTGAAACTGATGCTAGGGAACGGGGGAAGAATTTTGCATGTTTTTATATAGATATCTTTATATTTGGATGCGGCCCAGAAACTGAAAACTCGTACTATGAAAACGAGAAATTGGACATCAGAGTTTTTTTTTCTCCTTATTTTAAATCTAAAATGATTTTGCTTGAAGGCGCTAAATATTCAGGGTGCAATGAATAAATAAAATTGGGCCAAAAATAATACAACACAGGGGTCGTGCGAGTCCTGAAATTTCAAGATACCAGGAAAATCTTTGGTACCAGTATTTTCTTATAGAAGATCTCTTCTTAAATAAGGCGAAATTTCGCGCGTTTAACCTAAATTTATTTTTCTATAAAAAAAAAATACCGACATTTGTCCTGAAAATTTCTCTGAAACATACGACCCCAGACAACAAACATACTCTTGATATACCGAAAAATTCAATGTACCATGCTCAGCTAAATTCACTTTTATAATCATTAGATGATGAAGTTTTACATTTAAATAAACAGTTTGCCCGCCACAGCTTATGTTTACCTTGTCATTCATAGACACTTTTCAATTATGCTGGAAAGTTTTAAAAATCGCAATGGTAAATGAACAGCATCATGCAAAAAACAACCAACATACATACAGGAAAGTAAAAACTACCTTTCCAAAGTTTTCAAGCAAGTATTTTTTATTGTTGTTGTAGAAAAATCCTATGAACTATTTCGTTTTTTAATGGGTACCATCAGTGTGACGTCACAGGCATCTCAACTCCGCGTATCAACCGCAAATTGGATCCATACAAACCCACAACGTTCAGAGTATATTAGAGATGCACTATATCGTCAAAACGTCTTGCAATATGAAGCCACTTATTGCCCAAATCGTTCGGCCGAAACAAGACAAGCAGGTGGACCAAGGGCTGAATTCATTGGACGGGTAGAGGTTTTCAAACCAAACCGCAAGTATTTGGGCCGAATTGTGACCGGTTTTAATAGGTTTCAGAGTTGCATTTTTAGCTTGAACATATTTCCTCACTATCTTTCCCTAAAGCTTTGTGGCTTGTGTTGATCCAATCTGTGGTTCATATGCAGAGTTGACTTGCCTTTGACGCAATCTCTGATGGGGTCCATAGTGCAGCCACTTGATATGATATTAATATGACGTCAAAAATAGTCAAAAGTGTCACGAGTCACAGCAGTAACAAGTATGTCACATGTTATCACATTACCAATTTAGCACACTGTAACTCTCAGATGTTCATCCTTACATAATTCAACTCTGCAGTCACTGTGACTTGAATAAGACTTATCCTTCACGTCACATGACGATAATAGCATCTATTTGTATTCTGATCTTGGTGCATTCACATTTTGTGATAATTTGGTCCGACGATATTTAGACTATTTAGAAATCATCTTTACAATTTTGGAGATTTTTATAATAACAAAAATCATTTCGAACTGTCGGAGTATACACATATCTCGAACTCGGTGTCCTTTTGGCTTGGCAGTTTTCTACTATTGTAACTTATTAGTGATTAATGCGTTTGAAAAAAAGTGTTTTAAAACTTTCCCTTTTAAAGTTTTTTAGCTTCGAAAAACAGAAAATGGAAGTTTTTTTTTTTTTTTTCATAAACTAGTAAGTCAAGTTAACCGTTTAAATTGACGATCAACAGAATAATATTCTTCAGTTTGAATTCTGAAGATAGCAATGGACGTTTTGATTTCGCACTAATAGGAAATTTTGTGTATTCAATAGCAAAACTTCGGAAAAGTTGCTGTTTTCATTATATAAGTTGAACGTTAATGAAAAAAAAAAAATAAGAATGTATTCATTAATGCAGCAGTGTATTTCATTGCTATTAATTGTATTGCTTATATTGTATTCCTCTAATTCAGAAAGTGAACAAAAGAGATAAAGGATTTAACTATGTGTATTATTGTCTCTTTAGACCCTATCATATATTCATGCTTTAACTACTTCGCAAAAAAAGAGAGTTTATGGTTATTAAAAATTATGGAAAATGCTATGTTTTTCAAATAGGGAAGATAAGTTTTATCTTTTACCGAAAAAGTGATTATCACCAAAAATGTTATCACTGAAAAAGTGGGTGGGAGGATTTTTGCATACATATATATATATATATATATATATATAATTTTTTCGAATGGATAAATCACATTCAGGACTGATAAACCACAACTGTGATACTCCAGCCATGAATATGAGTTTTCTATTTTTCCTTGATTTTCGGTACTACTTGATTATCCCGTCGACCAATTTCGCCAAATTATACAAATCGCCAAACTATTCTCCAAATTATAAAAATGGAAGAATGTTGCCATTCTAAATTTTGAAGATTGGAAAATTAACGAATTTAAATTAAAAAAATCACTAAAGAATAGGATTACTTTAATGCTGACGTTCACTTATGGCGTAGCGACATACGAAATATAAAGTTTGATTTATTTAGATGATTTCGGATAAAATAATACTAATAGTTTGCGTATTTAAATACAGAATTATTAAATTAAACCATAAACAAACAGATAAAAATATTGCATTTGTGAATAAAATGTAAGTCTTTTAAATGTAATAATCGTATTTATTAAAGGGCACAATAAATATCAATGATAACGGAAACTTGTAAGGAGCCTATTGCTATTTAGTGAAAAATCGTAAAAAAAAAAAATATATAACTAATAAAAAGTATGTAAAAATTAGATATAGGATTGAAAGAAATTTAAAAAAAAAAAAATGATTGCAGCAATTTTAAATAAAGAACAATTGGTGACCTAAAAACACGTGTATTATCATGTGAACTTGACATTTACGATCATCCATTATTAGCATTTAATCTTACAGTTTGGCGAGACTTTTTTGGTCGACGAGATAATCAAGTAGTACCTATTTTTCTAATGTAAAATGTGGTACTTCAAGCGCGTCCTTAACGTTTGCTGAAATTAAACAAGACATAAGGAGAATATCATTCTTTATGAATTTTTTCATTTTAATTAAATATTGAGGCGATAAAAAAAAAACAATCAAGGAAATATAATTTGATAGCCGATTGATTTAACAAAATATAGTGTGTATGCAGGGGCAAAGTTTTTCCTTTTTGACGTAAAAATATGATATGAAGAATGCAAATGGGATTTAATCAAAAATATAAATTATTAATATTACAAGTCCAAAATTCTATAATCTATGCATTAATATTCCATTAAAAAGATTCTTTTTAGATTAAATAAAATAACAGAAATGGATCACAGAAATCAATAAAATTCATTAGGAAATACACAAATGAAATGATTTCTAATGATTTTTTCACCATTTATGATAAAATGGAATTGCACTTTTTCATTTAAATAAGCAAACATATTTATATTTCACAATAATAGGTGATCCAATGGATCTCGCTAATGATCTGTTAGCTTAAGAGCCTATACATTAATCACGCGACAACGTTCGCAAGCTAATGTTAAAACAATAAAGGCGTTCACTACAAATTTCTTGTTTGTATATGAATATTTTTGAATCATTATTTTTGCATTAGGATATGGGTGATGTCTAATGTTGTATCTTTGTACTTTTTTTTCATTTTGGTCGCAGTTTCATTCTCCGAAAAGCTTCAATTTAGGAAAATTGGCTCGTAAGTTCCAAAATCGAAAGTGCCCTCAGAACTGCAACCATACTGCGAAAGAGTACACTGTAATAATAATAAAAAAAATCCTTACATGATTTTATTCGAAATTTCTGTATTTTAACAATTTTTTTCTTTTTCTTTCTTTCTTTTTTTCTTTTTTTTTTTTTTTTTTTTTTTTTTTGAGTTGAAGTCCTAAATTTTCTATACCAAACATAAATTTCCTTTTTATCCTTACTTGTTGGATGCTAAACATGGAAATATTTATTCCAAGACAGATAAATCGAAATGCTCCTATACAATTGAGAAAAAATGGAAAAATTCCAAATAAATGTTCGTAATTGATGTTTCACATACATTTGAAATAAATTCTTAAGACTACTTATAATTTAGAAATATTGCTCAAATCATGCTGCTGTGCCTTATTCAATTGCAAACAAAACACATTTGAAATAATTTCCCCCCTCATCTTCGTCCTATGAGGCATCACTTTGATATACGAAAGAGCAATCTTATTGCTTCACATAATTTAGAAATACTGATCAAATCCTGCTGCTTTGATTACCCAGCATCTCACCCTCATTCAATCGAAAACAAAATACATTTTAAATAAATTTTTTCCTCATCGTGGTCCAATGAAGCACTTGATATATTGAAAAGCAACTTTGATATTTCCCATAATTTAGAAATATTCTTTAAATCATGTTGCTTTGCTTCATTCAATTGAAAATAAAATACCTTTGAAACAAGTTTTTTCCTCATCGTGGCCCTATGAGGCACCTGGTATACTGAGGAGCAAACTTAATACCTCTTATCTATAATAATATTATAAAGAAGTAAAGTTTGTTTGTTTGTTTATTTGAAGGAGGTAATCTCAGGAACTACCGAACCTATTTAAAAAGTAATGGCATCAAAACGCCGGCGTTAGTCCCTGTTCCAACATAGGCTATATCTTATGTCCATACCACAAGGCCACAATCTCAAAGGGGGGCAGGAGCAAAAAAGTCCTAAAAATACGATTTTTGTGTTACTGAAGGGCCTAGAAACATGAAATTTCGAATGGCAGTTACTTATAAGATATGATCTCTAAGAACATTTCTTAAAAAATTTGAAATTTAAAAGGTGTGAAAATGCGCAAAAAGCGTTCTAAAAAACGTTCTAAACGGCTATTTCTACGCAATCTCAAGAAGTACCAAGCCGATTTAAAAAATAATAGTGCCAAAATGATGGTGACAGCCTTTGCTCCAACAAAGGCTATATTTTACAGGGTTCGTACGCGGTACTGGAATTTCCAGACCAGGAAATTCTTCGATACCAGCACTTTCTTATAGAAAATGTCTCCTTAAATAATACGAAATTTCTCGCGTTTAAAGAAGATTTATTTTTTATTAAAAATTACTGATATTTGTCCTGGAAAGTAACGGGACCCGCACGAACCCTGTTTTAAGTCGATGCCACTACCCCAAAGGTGGTGCAGGAGCAAAAAAACGTTCTAAAAATGCGATTTTTGTGTTACCGAAGAGCCTAGAAACATGAAATTTGGAATGGTTGTTACTTATAAAATATAAATGATTTTTAAGAGCATTTCTTAAAAGATTCGAATTTTACAAAGGGAGATAATGCGCGAAAAGCATTCTAAAAAACGTTCTAAATGGCGATTTCTACGCAATCTCAGGAAGTACCAAACCGATTTCAAAAGTAATGGTTGGAAATTGATGGCGATAGCCCTTCCTCTAACATAGGCTCTATTTTATGTCGGTGTCACTACCACCTGGGGTTGGCAAAAACAACAAACGTTCTAAAAAAGCCTTTAAAAACTGTCTAAATTCCCTTTTCTATGGAATATTAGGAAACACCAAACCTATTGTAAAATTAATGTTGGTAAATTAATGATGACAGTTTCTGTTTCAAGATAGGCATTTTATGTTAGTGCCACTACCACCATAGAGGTTGTAGACCGATAGACAAAAAGCTTGGAATTTGACATGATGGTTGATTTTAAAATGTAAATGCGTACTAAGAACGATTTATAAAAAAATTCGAAACTTCAAATGAATACTGAAATGAGCGTATGAAATGAGAATAAAAGCTTCAAAATACTTTCTAAATTACCATTTATTTAGAATTAGTTTTAGTTTTTCTTATTAATTAAAGTTTTATTTCTGCTTAATGTAGCGTAATAATGAAGTTAGTCAATTCGTGGTTTAATTAGTAATTTTTGAATTATTCCTAAAAGTATAATTTCTTCTAATAAAAATTAGACATACAAATATGACTTAGCATATTTCAACTATTACGCGAGGAAAACCGCGGGTTTTGCTAGTTATTTATAAATATTGTTCAAATCATGCTCCTTTGATTTCCACGCATCCCACCCTCCTTCAGTTAAAAACGAAATACATTTGAAATAAATATTTTTATCATCATGGTCTTATGATGCACCGGTATACTTGAGAGCAATCTTAATACTTCTTATAACTTAGAGATATTGTTCAAATCATGCTGCTTTGCCTCATTCAATTGAAATTGAAATACTTTCGAAATAATTTTTTCTTCATCGTGGCCTTATGAGGCACTCGGTATACTGAAGAGCAATAGTAATGCTTCACACATAATTTAGAAATATTGTTCAAATCATGCTGCTTTGATTTCCAAGCATCCCACCCTCATTCAATTTAAAAGAAATACATTTGAAATATTTTTTCTCATCGTGGTCCTATGATACACCAGTATACTGAAGAGAAATCTTAACCCCCCATATAATTTCGAAGAAATATTGTTCAAATCACGCTGCTTTGATCCCCATTTAATTGAAAACGAAATACATTAGAAATAATTTTTTTCATCATCTTAGTCCTATGAGGCAACGGATATACTGAAGAGCAATTTTAATACTTCTTATAATTTACAATTATTGTTCAAATCATGCTGCTTTGAATTATTTAATTGAAAACAAAATACATTTGAAATATTTTTTTTGCCTCATCGTGGTCGTATGAGGCACTCGGTATACTAAAGACCACTCTTAATACATCTTATAATTTAGAAATATTGTTCAAATCATGAAGATTTGATTTACAAGCATCCCATCCTCATTCAATTGAAAACGAAATACATTTGAAGTAATTTTTTTTCATTATGTTGGTCCTATGAGGCACAGGTATACTGAAGAGCAATCTTAATACTTCTTATAATTTATAAATATTGTTTAAATCATGCTCCTTTGATTTCTAAGCATTACACCCTCCTTCAAAGGAAAACTAAATATATATGACCCCCACCCCCACCCTCATCGTGGTTCTGTGAGACAGCCAGTATACTGAAGAGCATTTTGAATGTCTCTCATAATTTAGAAATATTGTTCAAACCATGCTGCTTTGATTTCCAGGCATCCCACCCTCATTCAATTAAAAACAAAATTCATTTGAAAAAAAAAAAAAAAAAAAAAAAAAAAACTAACAAATCAGTTTCACTCTCTTTCGATGAGACATCTTTAATAAACTTCATCTAACATCCATTAACTAAGTTAAATGCTCAGCCATAAGACCATTTGAAAACAATCAGACGATCTCACACAGCTAAATTGGCAATTCCCTTGCTACAACCCATCTACAAATGGTGGGTGTTTCCCTGCAAATCCGAGATATCCATTTCAGAAGATGTTCATTTCTGAAATGAGAAAGTCATCAGGAATAGTCTTAGGGAAAACGAGGTCGATATTTAAGTTCAAGAAGCTGTACGAACAGTTGAAGATTGTTTTCAGAAAGAACCGGTCCGTGGCATGTGGAAGGACGAAAATTACTTTGCTAATGAACTGGCAGGAGGTTCTCCATTAATCATCGCAATGACTCAGGTATTTCTTCTTTGGACACTTCGGCTAATAAGCACTGCGCGATACTAATATTTCATCTGCTGCAGGAAATCCTTTTAGTGACAAACAGTCATTTATCGGCAACAGCAAAAATCCGATACCCAAAGGGTTCATGTTAGATCATCCGAGTGGAACTGAAACGCGGAATCTTTGGTAAGCCAGGAATTAATGAAGAAAAAAGCACGAGGTTTGAGCGTACGATATATTTCGGAATTTGCTAAAGAAAGTTGTTATTAATAAAGTCTCGATCTTTAGGAGCAAAATAAATTTTCCACTGCGGATTTTCGGCAAGAAATTTTATTAGATTCTATGAAATTTAAAAGCACTGAAATCCAGATGTTATATTAAAACAAGAAGGTAAAATCATGAATCCAGTATACATTATGAAATTTTTTTAACATTATGAAATTTTTACATTTTTTTTTTAATTTTGAAAACGCATAACGCATCTGAAAACACGATTTCGGCATATATCATCAATAGTTGGACAAATATCTGAATTTTTTGTGCAGCCCTGTATATGATCTATAGATTTCTAGAGGCAACGTGCCTCTATGGCCAACATGCCCCGGTCTATCCTATATTTATAAAAATTCTTTTTCTTTCGTTCAGATTCAAATAACCGACATGCTTTTTTTTTATTTATTAGTCAATGTCGTATTCCCCCATTAGCATTAGTTTCGAGTTGATAATTACACTATACGATGTGGTAGCCCTCCTAAAATGTCTGTTGAAATTAAATTTTTCAAATATTAATAAAATATTTATTACTTCTACAGATAAATGAAATGTCAAAAGTAGTGTAGAAAAGGGTGCTCGATTATGAGGGTGTGAGGCATGAGGAGGAGTGAGTGGAATCATACTGTAGTATGATGAGGATTGGGAAGGATGTTTGTTTGGAAATGAGATAGGAAGGGATTTTTTTTCTTATCTGATTCTTTTAATCATACTATAGTTAGATAGAAAGCATTTTTTTTAGGAAAATAATTGTAGAAAATGTTATTATAAGGCAGAGGTTATTGAGAGACAGTAGGTTATAGAAGGAGGATCTAAATTTTTAGAGGGGCTAAATTAATCGTCTTAGAGCTGCAATGAAGCTTCTTTCTTTTATGGTTTTCAATCTGAAATAAGACAAGAAAGAAAAATCATGCTTTGAGCATAGATTATGAAAAACTTTCCAACACTTCCTGAATGCTTTAACAAAACTTCATTATTTAGGGAAATAAGGTAAAGAATATAACTAAGTAAACATTTTAGAAAACGCATAAAACATTTGAAAAACTGGTTTCAGCGGTTACCATCCGTAGCCAAATATGTATTCCAATTCTTTTGAACAGCTCTTTATTTGATATGTAGGTTGATATATATACTACATAATTGGAAAATTTAGTTTAGCAAGAAAACGCATAACAGGTTGAAAACGCATAACAGGTTGAAATTTCTCTTTCAGTAATTTATACTAATGGACGGAAACATACTTGAATACTTTTGTACAACCCTGTAGTTAACCTAATACCTTTATTACACACCACTATTTAGCTAAAATTTAATTCAAACTAAAACACTCTTAAAACTACTGAAATCACATTTCCAGAAATTATCATTTATAGACGACCTTGTATACAATTCTTTGCGTGACCCTGTATATCCTTTTATCTATATTCTACAAAAATTTCTTAGTAAACCAAATGCAGTTCAGAGTAAAAATGTATAACTCTTTTAAAAACCATCTTTAAACAATTTGCACTCATACCCAGTAACCATTACGAATTCTTTTGTGTAGCCCTGTATATGGATTATAGCATTCATACATGCCATTTACTGTGCATAAATATTGTGAAACATAAAAGCTCATAACATAATTAATGCATTTCCAGCAATCATCGCTACTGTACAGTAGTTCGGATACAATATAGTATCTGAAATCTTCTGCGTGTCCCTGTAAATGCTATGCACTTCGTACTATACATGAAATAAGTTATATTAAACCTCAGCGACATATATCAATTTCATTATACATGAAATAATTTAACATAATTAAAATACGCTGCAAACAATTCTCTCCACTTCTATATCATTATGTAACGGAATTTTTTGTATAGCCCTGTAAATGAATAATAACTATTCTTTGCACCGCATATTCTAAGGAATGCATATTTTAGAGAACTTCATAAATGCATATCAGTTTTATTATGTTCGAAAGCGTGTAACATTATTAAAAATTATTTTAAACGAATTTTTCCCATAGGCCATAATGTAACGGAAAACTTTTGACTGTCCCTGTAAATGAACTAAACATGCTACAAACTTCATTTGAAATTGTGAACGTTCTATGGTAAACGTCAATAATATCCAAAAATTTCAGTTCAATCTGAGTATATTTACGGGAGTTAGAACGCGGCCAGACGGCCAGACGGGCTGATGGACAGATGGACAGACAAACCAAAGTCATAAACACTTTTCAACTTTGTTGGAAAGTGTTAAAAATAAAAAATGCGTATATTTTCCAATGGCTATGAGTCACCCAGCATATATTGAAAAATTAATGTATGTTGTATTATCTGTTCGAGACATGTTCTATCATGGACACCACGTCATTCACTGTGGCCCAAATCGTGCAAAATCTACATTTTGAATTAATATATTCATAAATTTTAATGTATCATAAATATTTCAATTAAACGTTTCAGGTATTCATGAGATTAGAAAAAAAATCTTTTTTTTTGCATATTTTTTCAATTTTCCTGCATGCTGTTTTTTGGAATATCCTTATGACCATATGCTAGACTTGAAATTCCGTCCGACAACAAAAATCTTTTGCCGCCAAACGGAGATAAACATTTTTTATTTTGGTCGACCGTGTATAATTTATGGTTTTCTTGGAGAAATTTTTTATTTATTGCATAACTACTTTTTTCTGAAAAATACAATTTGCGAAATATTGATGAGTTACGCCGTTCCGGACGACGCGTGTAGACACACCTTTAGCACGCTTTTTCTCACCGGTAGAGGATTTAATCGAATACATCTGGGATTTTAACCCTGCAAATTCAAAGGCGGGTTCCGAACACAGTTCATCCTTGAATTTTTCTAGGACCTTTTTATTTTTAACAGAATACAGTTTATGGTCTGTAGGGTAATCCGAAAAATCATACAGATCAGCATGACGTTCCATATCATCATATACATTGAGGGTAGTAATGTGATATGTCAAACTGTCGGTGTCGGGGAATAATAAGATCGAGTTTTCTTGATAGGTTTCTTTTATGTGGTTATAGTGAAATGTATACATTAAAACTTTAGGAAGCTCTAAAATACTCTAAAATACTCTAAAATACTCTAAACTTTAGGAAGCTCTAAACCTACATAGATAGGTTGATCCATTAATATGGTAGGTTCTTTCTCTCTACGACTACCAACTCATGATCATACTGTTTAAAATTTTGTGTAATTAGGTGATGCCAACACTTTTTGCGCCCGGACTTCGTCTGAATATAATTCAATACTCCTTCTTTTTCTGATGTTTTTGCATGGTTTTCCCAAAAACAGCGTTATTTAAGAGCTTGAAGAATTCCTTTTCGCAGGACGAGGTCGACTCTTTTCTTTTATCAGTATTCAAATTTATGTATTTTTGAAACCAAGGTGCCTGCTTAAATTTTATAGCACGATGAAATTTTGTTAGTACGTGGCCTAGGTGCATTTATAGTGGTAAATTTCGATAATGAATGACATACTTATATTTGTTGTTAAGGTTTGAAATTAGTTTCGGTGTTCCGACATATATCTGATTATTTAATAGGCTTTTCGCATAAGGATACAACTTTGCTTCTGTGACTGTCACTCTTTCCAGTGCTAACGGGTATTCATTATGTAAGGTATGGAGAGACTCGGGCTATTTTAGATCCACCTCGAAGATATATAATCTTCAGGTGACTCGTCCTTCAGATTTCGCATAAAATCTTCATTTAGCTTGGTGGCATCCACCCACTCAAAACCTGCATATGGTAAAAATTGGGACATTGCTCATCCGTATAAGTTATTCGCATCAAGATATAAAATGTAGCTAGACAATTCGTCTTTATTATGATTAGGAGATGAGGTGTTGTTCGCAACAGCGAATCTATGAGATATTTGCGAGACCCCACCTTTTACTCCTTCTAAAAACATCATCATATCAACATCAGTTAAAAGTTCTAACTTGGTGTCGCACATTTTTAGGCAGGCATTCCACGACAGTCCAGGTGATGTCATAACATGGCAAGCGTCGATATCGTAATATTTCTGGCAGAGAGAGTGAAAATTCTGAAACACATCTGCAAGCAAAATCACATCCGTCAGAACGTAAAGATCATGGTATTATCCCATAGTTTGTATGTTGAAAGCGCGCCAAATGTTCAACGCGTGCTGATAATCTTCAGTGTCAACATCTTCCGTTGAACAATTAAAAAATGCTTTGGAGCTGCGTATCATTAAATTTGTGAAAGGAAGTTATATAGTTGTAAGGGAAAATTGCTTATCTTCTCAGCAAATTTAGATGGGGTTAGAAGGAAGATGCTCTTTTAATATCGGAGACTGATCAGCTTGAAGATTGCCGACTAGTTTTTCTAGCGAGGTAGGGAGAAACTGGAACGAGTCTAAAAAGACCAGCTGGACAGGGGAATCCGTTTTTTTCAATCTGAACGTTATAAATTTTTCCAAAGTAGCTGCAATGACAGAGATTATATGGTCTTTGAATTTCCCGAGTTCGCTCATTGTGCATTCGAAAAAATATTTTTCCACCCTCTACAGCTCAAAATTTTCTGAGACATTTTCAGACTCATTTTTAAAAGTAAAAACATGAAACTTGCTGAGGTGATTTTTGAAGCGATGTATAAGAGGCCGTGTGATTTCATTTTTCGCTGAATTAATTAGAATTTGATTTTTAAACACTTATTTTCTCAGTATGACCATTTTTTCGTTCCCAGATCTCCCGCTTCGGAAAATTCGGTTCAAAACCCCGACTTTGACAGCATTTTTCACACCATTTTCTGCATTTATCAAAAAATCGAAAATCACGGCACATTATGTAGTTTCTGAATAAGAGAATTTCCCGGTTTGATGCGTTTGAGAGCAAAAACGAATTTCAAAATGAATCAGAAAATAAGCAATTTGGACTGGAATACACCCTTAAAAGGTGACCGTCATAATTACGCAAATTGTGGAAAATTTTATAACGTACAGATTGAAAAAACTGGACTCCCCTGTCTCTCAGCCAACCTTTTGAACAGGACATCTGGTCTTATGCCTAAATCAGCTCAACAGAATAAACCTCGGGCAATGGAACTCCAAGTAAACGCTGGATACATAATTACACTCGATTAATTTTAACACAATTATTCTAATTGATAAATAAATCATATGAGCTGTAATTTTTCCCTGGCTAATACGAAGGTAACGCTTTAACAAATTATAAAACTTTATTTTAATATGTTATTGATATTTTTCTTATGAAGAATGCTTTTTGGTGTTGTTAGTGGTTGGGGGAGACCGGGAGAATGGCGACACCTTAAAGGAATTTAATTTTTTCACCGAAAAAAATGTTTATTTTTTAATAGTAAAAATTCTAAAGCTGAATCATGATCTTTGCTATCTTTATAAATTTAACCGTAATCATAACTGAAAAGAAAGCACACATAAAAAAAAATTTCTTTCAACCTCATAATAATAATCATAACTGAAAAGAAAGCACACATAAAAAAAATTTCTTTCAACCTCTGTACAGTGGCGGGATTACCCAGGATACTGGGGTAATTCCGCCACTGTATCGGGGCAACGACACCACTCTTTAATGACCTACTAAATACACAAAATAGGTACTAGAAAACAAATAACTTACTGAAAATAATTATAAAGCAATAATTTAGCAGAATAATGAATAATTACAATGTTCCTTAAGCTAGATTTATTAATGTGCTAAGCTTACAATTTAACTCAAATTGGAAAAGTCACCCTTATCCACGTTGGCGGCAATACCCCGAGAGGACAATATATAGGAAATTCTCCAGCAAAGCTGAAAGAAGAACCGAATTTGTTCAACAAATTGCATCAAAATGTCGGCGAATGCATGTAATATTATCTTAAGTACCTAATGTTACAATAAAATGTGTTTACCTCTACTCATTTGAAGTTCCAAAGTAAGAAGCAACTAGATGAAAACTAATTTTTTCACTAGAACAAACGAAAGAAGTACAACAAAATCACTCTCATTCTAGGCACTGTTTCTATTGTTGGCCGCTATAGTGCAGGCAAATTCACAATCTCAAACTGCCGTTAGTTTTTAAACTAGGTGGGGTGGCGCATAACCCCGGTTGGAGCCATTCCCCCGGTTTCCCCTAATGTAAAACAATATATTAAATGTAAAAACACGATTAGATTTTTCCTGGTCAAATCCTGGTACCTGTTTCAAATCCTACGCTAGACACTTTTGCTAGACACAGTTGGGAAAATTACAACTCATATGACTTTTTTTTACCAGTTGGATTAATTGTGTTAAAATTAATAAAGTGTAATTATGTATCCAAAGTTTATTTGGAGTTCCATTGCACGCGGTTTATTCCGTTGAGCTGTTTCATATAACAGACCAGATGCCTGGTTTGACAGAGTTTGACTGAGTGAACGGGGCCCGCCAGCTTTGTCCAGAATAGCTCAGTTGGCTGAGAATTGACAGCTTAAGCCAAAGGCCCCTGGTTCAAATCCTGGTCTGGGCACATTTTCATTCAGAAAATTACAACTTATATTATTTATTTACCAGATAGATGATTGTGTTAAAATTAATAAAGTGTAATTATGTATCTAGCGTTTATTTGGAGTTCCAATATCTGCGATTTATTCTGTTGAGATGTTTTAGATAACAGACCAGATGCCCCGATCAAAAGTTTGACTGAGTGAATTGGGCCTGCCAGCTTTGTCCAGATTAGCTGAATTGGCAGGGAATTGACAGCTTAAGCCAAAGGCTCCTGGTTCAAATCCTGGTCTGGGCACTTTTTCACTCAGTTAGAAAATTACAACTCATATTATTTATTTACCAGATAGATAATTGTGTTAAAATTAATCAAGTGTAATTATGTATCCAACGTTTATTGGGAATTCCATTGCATTCGATTTATTCTGTTGAGCTGTTTCAGATAACAGACCAGATGCACTGATCAAAGGATTGACTGAGTAAAGTGGGTCCGCAAGATTTATCCAGGATAGCTCAGTTGGCAGAGCATCAGCAACTTAAGTCAAAGGTACCTGGTTCAAATCCTGGTCCGGGCACTTTTTCACTTAGTTGAAAAATTACAACCTTTAAGAGTTTCAAAGCACCTTATTTAGGTAAATCCTTTCTTCATATAAAAATTACAAAGAAAGCAAGGAAACAGCCACTGGTTACCCACAATTTGCACCTGTATCCACACAAATGCCACGAAGTGAAATGCTGATTTGCTGCTTTCGTGTCATAAAGAAAAAATCAAGTAGGAAATTGTACTTCAAACGTGGAAAATGGGGTACGTTCGTACTATAACTAGTTTTATAAATATTCAGATCTTGGTACAATAGCTGTTGCACTCTTAGGCAAAAATGCTAGAATACAAAATTCATTACGATTCTACATATTAAATTCAGTAATACGGAAATAATAGGACTTCATCACCATGGCAGCCTAGAATCATGACCTATCATGGAATATCATTGAATTAACTACGTATGATATGACTAAATAGAATGAAGAAAACTTTTAATAATATCTTTTTAAGTTTTGATTCGATTTTTATAAAATTTGAAAGCACTCGGCAAAATTCTGCGGCGATTCCATATATTAAATTTCAAACCATTCAGTTGGGTAGTTTTTGCGCAGGTATATTCGGACAGACAGACAACTATAGGTGCTACGTATTTATACAATTACGAACGCACCTAAAAATGGTTCAGGTGCGTTCATATAAAAACTAGTATGAACGCACTTTATTTGCCAAAGTTTTGACGTCCAATTTCTGACTTGTTCGGTTTAAGTCAGGAATCCGTTATAAATAGGTGTTGTTTTCACACATCTTATCGCAGTACTACTATTATTTCTAAATGAGATAATTATATACAATTTTTATTTGTAACATTAAGTATTACGTAAAGCATATAAATATAATTATTGGAAATCAAGAAAAAATGAGAATACTGAATTTTCTCATCGCCTTTCTATTCTCAACTGGTTTTATAACACAAGCATGTGTACAGTCGTGGAAAAAAAAGTAAACACCCCCTACTAACTCCTCAACAAATTATCGTAAAAGAAAGTTACTGGTACCGAACGATTGGAAATAAAATCTACTTTTAAATGATGTATATAAAATTTGCTTAGGGGGCCATCTACATATTAAAACGAAACAAAACTTTGTTTTTTTCAATAGCAGTACCCAATTCTGACAGCATGAATGAACTCTACACCCTTCAATTAGCTTAAAAAGGAATTTTTATGCAATTCGTACCATACGTTTCCGAGAAATTAATTATTTTAAAACGAGCGTATTTTAAGGGCTGTATCCAAATTGAAGTTCCCTACTCGATTGTTAACCGAGAGAGCCCCTTCTTTGATCAAGGCACCTTAAGCGCCACTCAAGGAGTCAATGAAGCGTGTTAGATTACAGTACAGCAGAATAAATTTCAAAATGTCTGCTCACTTCCATCATAGACGGTCCCTTAAACCATCATTTTGCCGTTTTATAAGCATAATTTGAAAACTACTTGGAAGAAAAATGTGAAATTTTTGAATTTCCATAAAGCAGGACTTAATAAATCTAAATCCATCAAAAAAATGGTAGGTTGCAATTCATAATTTTTTCTGATATTAATTTCATAATTCATAATTCATATCATAAAATTATAAAAATTGCAAATTCAGCTTATTTATGATTGGGTATATTAGTATTATTCCTATAAAAAAAAATTAGCATATTAGGAGCATAATTTCGGGAGATATAAATAAAAATATGAAAATGTAATTTAACATTAGAAGCACTCAATTTTGAATGTTTATAATTCAAAAACTTATCATTCAAATGACTTGAAATTTGGTGCCTAGGCATAGTTTGAACCGAAGATTTGAAATATCTCGTTAAAATTGGGTATTACCATTGAAAAAAATGAAGTTTGTATTCGTTTTAATATGTAGATGACCCCCTAAGAAAATTTTATATACATCACTTAAAAGTAGACTTTATTTCCAATCGTTCGGTACCATTAAATTTCTTCTACGATGATTTGTTGAGGAGTTAGTAGGGGGTGTTTACTTTTTTTTTTCCACGACTGTACATTGCTAGCCTATGCTATTTAGCTAACTTATGGTTAACCCGCGATACATTAAGAAATAATTGATGTGGCACTTAAACTTAAAAGATTGAAGACCCCCCTACTTTATAGAATTAAAGACTTGGTCTAAATTTCATTAGAATTTTTATTTTAAATCATAAAGAGAAAGAATTTTGAGAGCAGAACAGCATCTGTGGAATTAATAGCCTCATTGGCAGCCGCTGCAGTCTAATTTTCAAATATTTTTAACGACTTATGAGCGAACAGTGGACATATAACTTGAATTAGTCGTATTCATTAATATTATCTATATTTATACTCAAAGATTTTTAATCATTTGAAAAATCTACATATTCTTACCAAATGAATCCTCATATATTCCCAACTTAGGCTCACTTTGTGACAGATTTGCGGAATATTGATTAGATTAAACCGCCATTTCCCCACTAGTTCTTCTAAATATTGCATAAATTTGCGAGTTTTCCCCTATTCCCTTAATGACCACACAATTAAGCGCGACAGTTACTGACCAGTGTGGGGTTGATCGATGATAGAATGCCAGACCATGACAAAACGATTTAGATTATCTTCCATCGTTCTTAATTACAGTCATCCAAAAATCCGCTCAATTACTATTGATCTCAAAATGGCTAACGAGAAATTTACGACTTTTAATTACTTCTGACCCCTCAATAAGTGGCCGACTGACCCCCCATTAACGCAATGCTTTCGCGTATTCTAAGATGAAAAGAGAGTGAGAATTCATTTTTATGCATCACTGGGAAAAGTTTTACGCATTCATCTCTATTTAAAGAATGCAGATTAACCGTTTGAAAGAGTGCGATATTGATTCAGACTGAAAGTATTATCGATATTTAATGTACTAGCCACCGCAGGATTGTATTATTTTACAGAGAAATGCCGTGGCACAGGAGACAAGTGACTATGGTAAAACAAATGATCTTTAATGCGGTATTTCCCTAATAGACCACGGCAAGGGAGCGTGGACGTGCTAATAATTTATCACCTATGAATGAAATTAAATTATTATGTAAATTGCCTCGCTTGTATTAAAAATTTGAATGAATATAATGGCGATTTAGCTCATTGCAAATTTTACAAATTTCGCAGTTGCTAATGTATTGTTTTCTGTGGTTTTAAATAGATGTAATAATTTAACGTCAGGCGGCATAAACCCCGAAGAAAATAATTAATTATAACAATCGTTCGGAGTATTTGCAGTAAAAGAAATTCATTAAAGACCCAAATTAACATCTGATGATATCTAAATATATATGTATAAGTATATATACAGGTTGTTGCTGAATTCGACCGACAAATTCAGAGGGATGATAGTAGGTATCAAAAGCAACAAAAATTACAATGGTACATGTTCTCGAAAACCACCTATCAAAAATACAGGGTGTCCTGCCTTTACTCAACTTGGGATGCCGGTAATAACTTTCAGAAAACTGAAGTATATTATAGTGAAACATTTAATACACGTGCTCATTTTTATGTAAAAGTTTAAAACATCCATATAATTACTTAAAAAGGTACTAAAAACGTACAATGATGTTAGTTGGTACACCCCAAGATCTGTCGAACACACACGCGTTCATTTTCAAGGGGAAAAGGTGATTGACTGGAATAGAAGAAAACATATGTAAAACAAGATAAAATACTACGCATGCGCAAGCGAAGTTCAGTCCACCGCTCCAGAAAGAGGGGAGGGGGGTGAAAAGATGACGTCATATTTCCAGGATACCTCGAAATAACCAGAATGTTAAACCAAATCGCGGGAATATTATACGAATGGACATCGTTACAAACAGTATCATTTCTAAGTAAAATCTCAATGGATTCACGGATTATTGATCAGTAATGGATGTTGGAATGATAATTTTAGCCTTTTCAAAGTTTATCTGAATATTCACGACACTAGTTTTAGTGCAGTGTTTTGATTTTATTGGTGTTCACTTATGTTGACATGAAAAGAAAAGTGCAGAAGTTTCCATTTTATACGCCAGCAGTATGAACTTGACGCTAATAGTGTAGAAAAGGGTGTTCGATTATTAGAGTGGGAGGCGTGAAGAGGAGGGAGTGGAATCATACTGTAGTATGATGAGGATTGGGAGAGATATTTGTTCGAAAAGGAGACAGGAAGGGATTTTCTTTCTTATCTGATTTTTTTAATCATACTGTAGTATGGTAGAGAGATAGCGTTTTTTTTAGGAAAAAATTGTAGAAACTGATTTTATAAGACAGAGGTTATTCAGAGACAGTAGGTTATAGAAGGAGGATCTAAATTTTTAAAGGAGTTAAATTAACAGGGGAGCTCAGTTGGCCCTTCCTTGGCAGCTTAAGTTCCTTGGTTCAAATCCTGGTATGGACACTTTTCCACTCAGTAGGAAAATTGCAACTACCAATTAGAATAATGGTTAAAATTCTAGTGCTAAAATCACCGTGAGTAAATAATTAAAATTCGTACACATAAAAATTCGCAATTTTTTTGTTCACTAACACAATTATTAACACAATTCGTTAGCACAAATAAAATGTATTAAAACTTCTTTTAGGTGCATATATATATATATATATAAAATATTAAATTATTTAACATACATTAAAATACCTTGAAAATCCCAAAACGTTTTCGGCTAAATTCACGTGGCCATGTGTTATTTAAAAGTTTTTTTATTTCTCTTTGCGCTTATTCGTCAAGGAGAGACATTGTAATTTAAGGGTGGTATGGAAGATAAAATGAAAGGAAAAGGAATTCAATTTTTTAACAAAACACGCTTTCATTTACTATGTAGCAATTCTTTCCAGACTCAATGGATGTCATGTGACAATGCATCGTTTCATGCTATACCTTTATTGGAACTTACTCCATTCATTTTAATTCAACCTATGTATGTAGATTTCAATAAATCAAAAATTATCTTTCGTACAAGTAATTACCAGGAAACAAGAAAATCCATTGAAGTAATTTCCAATAAACATATCGTCGCCTCTGAGCAACAGTAGGACATCTAGTAATACAGTCGAACCTCGTTGTCAGGTTCTGAGAAACATCTGCTATTAGAACTGGGGTTCTATATTATTTTTGTCTTAATATATGATATATTGTATGGCCTGTGTACTGGAATTTCAAAATAACATCCTTTCCTTGTCTAAAACTGGATCTAAGCCGGGGAAAATGTACAGATGGAATGAAGGGGAAAAGAGATAGTTGGAGAGGTGTTTGCCCAAACTTTTGAGATGTCTGTGGAAGATGGGGAGACAAAAGCATTCCACGAACGAAGAATAAAGCTTGGAATGCGAGCCAGGTAGAAAATCCTGAGGAGTTACGTTGAGAAGTAGCAAGGGGTTGCTGGAAGGCAGTTTCTTCTGCACAGAGAGTCAGTTGAAAGTTGGCGTGCAAGGCGCAAGGTGAGTGGCTGTGTGTAGCTCTTAGATAGAGCGTAGGGTATAGCTGGAGCCGAGAGCGCCAAGCGCAAGGTAGTCACTCTGTATAGCTCGTAGAGATAGAGCGTAGGATTGAGTGAGGCTCGGAGAGCTTAGGCTTAGAGCACATATGTGTTGGGAAATCGAGATTGATCTCCGGAAAGCTAATTTAACGTGTGTAGAGTGAGAGTGGTTTAACGTAGTTTAACAGTACACAGCCAGCATTTACTGTATTCAATTTAATGTTGAACCGGATCACCTATATCCGAGTTTGTAAGTGTAAATAGTGTTTTGTTGTTGTGTAAATAGTGTGTAAATAAACTGTTAATTTAGTTAATTGAAAGCGTTGGTTTTCATTTAAACAATCCTCTCAGTGCGTGACCGATATCACGTAATCATATCGGTGGTGGCAGCATATAAATAGCACGGAATTTCTTCAAAGTTTTGCGGACTAAGAGGAAGCTCTGACACTCGTTATCCCGACACTTTCATCAGGGCCGAAACTAGCCTTTTTTGCACCCGGGGCAAGTATGGATTTTGGCGCCCCCTTCTTCCACAAAGTATATTTACAAAGAGAATTTTACTAATTTTATAATAGACGACTTATTTTAAAATTTAAAATATGTAATCATAAAATATGTAATACTGAACTACGTAATCGACAGTGGCGGATCCAAGCGAGTGGTCCTTCTGAGCACCAACAAAAATATTCTAAAGATCATTTTTAAAGTGACATATTCAGTAGAGTCCCGATTATCCGAGTCCCGCCTAACCGAGTTTCCGCTTTCACCGAGATATTTTCTTCTGATGGACTGATGGCTTCTATTATTATGAAACAGCCATTATAAATGAAGTGTTAGGTGAAGATGAAAGAGCAGTCGTAAAAAGTTAGAACTCTGATTTTCTGGTCAGAATGGGGAAAAAAATGGACATAATTTTTTTTTTCCCATTCGGACCAGAAAATCAGAGTTCTAACTTTTTACAATTGCTCTTTCATCTTCACCTAACACTTCATTTATAATAGCTGTTTCATAATAATGGAAGTCATCAGTTCATCAGAAGAAAATGATCCTTTCCAAAGGTATAATCCTTCATTTGGCGTCCCTTCGTTCTGGCGCCTTGGGCACATGCCCCCTCTGCCCCCGCCCCCCTTAATTTCGGCCCTGACTTTCATGACCAGAAAGAAGTGTCGTCATAAGCGGAGTGTCGTGGTAACCAGAGTTGGAGAAAAATATGTTTATAAAAAGCTGTTTTTTTTAAAATTAATTTAAGACAATTTTAAATTCATAACTGTTCTGGCATTTTATGCAATAAAACATTGTTATTAAACAAAATAAACAAAAAAAAAACAAAATTGAAACGAATAAAAATCAGATTTCTGATGACTTGCTTTTATTGTTACATGAAGTATTGTGAATTTCGGTTTGCTTATCCCTAGATGTGTTTCCTACAATTCTTTTTTCAATATTTTAGAATGAATTGTAATCAAAATCCGTTGTTTCAGAAATACAGGTTAGATGTTTTCTGGCCATTTCAATGGAGTGCTTCGGTTTTAGTCGAAAGATTGCTTTCTTCCAGCTCCATTTACTTTCGTTCTCAGAATCTGAAAAAAATTCTGCCTTTTTCTCTTTAATCTCTTTTACGATTTCAAAAATCGTTGCATCTGGTTATGCGATAACATGCTTATTAAAATCGATATACATCTGGACACCCACAGTTATATCTATTTCGCGATATAACAACTCTTTAAGCAATATTGGAAGAGAGATGTCCTCTTCTTCATTGCCTTCTATATATTCGGGACCTGATGAACTGGTCATCTGTTGAGTAGGTCATTCATAGTGTGTGGATTTGTTTATTCAGCTAAAGGATTGAAATAAAGCATCTACTTTATCTAAATGGATATTTTAGACACTTTTTGGGAAAAGTTTGGCTAAGACATTTCTTTCCTCTTAATTTTTTGCTTATAAGATGGATTAGGAAAAATGGAAAATTTTCTTAATCCGTCGGGATATCCGGAGTTGAAAATTATTCAACGACGTAAAATCCGGAGTTTATTTACATTAAAATCATATACAGAAAATTGGGACTTTGAAAAACTGTCATGATAAGCGGAGTGACATGAAAACCGGGTGCCGTGATAACGAGATCCAACTGTAATAAAAAATATGATGTCTGACTCACTGTTATGAGAAATCGTGTTTGCATCTAGTGGAACAACTTCTGAAACACAAAGTTATGTTTAATACTATATCTCACAAGGAAGGTCTCCGTACTGGGCATACTCAGAAAATTTTGAAAAAAAAATAGCAATTAAACTACTTATGTATGTAATAAAGGATCAGTCAAATTTAGCGGCGGAATTACAGTAGAAGGTCTGTAAAGAAATAAAATACTTTCGAGTATTTGGCGCGAAAAGACGAAAGCGTCATGAGATATGGCATGCAGCACTTTTCTTCGCCAAAAGCAAACGATTTTAATGCACCTGAAAATTGCATGTTAATTGATTTTTAGAATGCGTGTAAAAAGTATTTAATGAATTTAAACATAAACAATGGGAGAGTTTAATAAATACATTTTTTTTGTATTACATATTTATGTTGCTTGTTATTTAATTTTATTACTTTAAAAAAAAATGCATACATAAAAAATACTTTCATATATTTAAGCGTATTCCAAAATAAAGTCAAGATTCATTTACCAGTTATCATTTCAATATCAAAGAATTCGTCGTTTCCATAGCAAAAAAAATTGAATCGACTCGACAGTGCTCAATTGGACTTAATTTTGAGATACTGAAACAATTTTAATTAATTTTAATTTTGTTTTAATTCATAAAATTTTATATTTAACCTTCATTTTAAATATCTATATATATACATGACAAAACTATAGTTAAATCAAACTAAATCTGACAGAACTAAAGTTATTTACATTAAATTTATTTAAACAAGTTCAATATGAAACATTTTTATCTTAAAAAGTATTCGACATAAAAAAAAAAACATTTTTCGAAATTTCATTTCATCGCCAACCGATGATAAATCGCCAAATAAACGAAATTTTCATTATTTTTTTTCGAACGTTCTGTCGAGGTTCCGCCAGAAAAATTTTTATAAACATATATATCCACATGAGAAGAACACTCTGTAATTTTTGAGGATTTTTCTGAATATGCCCGTATGGAGACCTTCCTTGTCAGATGTGTTTTATAAAAATTCCCTACTGTTCCACTAGATGCAGACACATTTTTTCATAGCAGTAAGTTAGACATTTCATTTTGGATTACAGTTTCAATAATCTGGCATCACTGAGACCGAGACTATGCCGGATTTTTGAAGGAATATCAAAAGTAGTAACTATGAATATCAAAAGTAGTATTATAGTCTTAATGGTGCCTTTAGCTATAATTTAATTCATTATTAAGTGAAAATTATGTAAGAAAAAGAGAAAATTAAATATTAAAAAAAAAAACTTACTTTGCATGATATTTTCTATGTTACAGAAAAAAAAAATGTAATAAAGAGTGAAATTATTTCTTCTCTTGTAATTTAGGAAACATCGGTGTCAACTTTTTTGCCCGTTCTGTAACAATTTTTTTTCCTGCCGGTTGTTCCTCCTCGTCTTCTGAGCTGCTCCTAGCATTATCGGCTGTTCTATTTAGCACAGTGTCAGCAATCTCGCTGTCCGTTAAATTGTTTGTTGTTCATGCATTTTTGTCAATGCTTAACCAATCTTCTGTATCCCTTTTTTTTCGACACTTAATGTACTTTCAGATTTTGCATGACAATCAGTTCATAAATTGCAGCCTTTTCACGGCAAAGTGGAAAACCTGAAAATTCTTCCTCATCATTGATGTCGCCGTTGCCGAAAATTCGTCCCAGCGATATATTGTGCCTAGCATTTGCCAAAGTTGCCCCCAACAGTGCAACTCCCAGAAAATTTGTCCAGAATATAATCGCCTCTGACAAATGTAAAAATAAGTCAAATATTCTTTTTTTTGCATTTTTACTTTCAATCTTGAAGTGTTTAATTCATAAAGAATTGCTATTTGTGTTCTCCCAATAACTTGAAAGTGTAAAAGAAAAAGGAAGGGAAAAGATGGTTTTGATGCCGGATTTTTGAAGCTCCCGGATTTCTGAATGTTGGATTTTTGAAGTGACACTGTATTACTAGATGTTGCTCTGAGGCAACGATATAATATGTAGCGATGCATTGTTATATGACATCCATGGAGTCTGGAATGAATTGCTACATAGTAAATGAAAGCTTGTTTTGTTAAAAAATTTAATGCCTTTAATAGAGTCAAAACACTGCACTAAAACTAGTGTCGTGAAGGAATTTTCACCTTGTTATTAAAAGGGCTCAGGGCTTGATGATACCGAAAAACATGTAAACAGAGCTCTCGCTTCGAATCCATATAAAAACAGAAGTATTCAGTGTAACTAATTTAAACTTCCTGATATTTTTAAGGTACGTTTGTAGTCTTATAAAATTATAAAATGAAGTACTTTAATGTAATAAAAGAAAAAATACAGCAAAATCTATATTACACAATTTTCAAAAAAATGTAGGCGTCCTATCACCACCCGAAAGATATCTTAACGTTGAATTGACATACTAAGAACCTAATTTTTGCTTTAAAATGATCAGGAAACTTTACTCTATAGAATAAATTAAGGATATAACTATCACTCAAAGGAAACCTTATTAAAAAAAATCTCTCAAATTTGAAAATTAAAAAAACCCTAAAAAATACAAGTTTTTTTTCATTAAAAATACCCAAAATATTAAACTATCTAAAATATATTAATTCTTTCTATAGATAATGATTTTATATGCATGCAAAAAAAATTTAAGCCAATCCATCAAATAGTTTTTTTTTTTTTTTTTTTTTTATCTTACGGATAGTCGTCAAAAATCAACTTTTGAGAAAACGCGACTTAAAGTTGCAATTAAATGGGTGCGGCTTTGTAACGATTGTTACATAAATGCTCATAACTCCGTTAAAAATGGAAATATTTTTATGTGGTTTTTGCAATGTGTTCAGAATTAATTAAATAATCGAAATAGATACTAAAAGAAAAATCGATTTTAAAAAAATTTTCCAGCCCTGAGCCTCTTTAATTTAATTAAACAGATTGTTATTGAGAATGGTTTCCCTCCTCAATACAGTAATAGGTTAGTCGATCAAGCAAAACAACCAAGACAGAAGAATGAATTAAGTTTGAACAAGTTTACTTATTACACGTTTGAATATATCCTACAGCTTTATGAAAGATTGAAATATGCATTACTAAAGTATAATATTAATTTAAGAGCTATAAACCTCCAACAAAACTGAAAGAATTGATTCACAGCAAAATTGATCCAATTCCAGATTATGAAAAAGCAGGGGTTTACATAATCCCATTCAGCACAGAACATCAAAAAAGTTTATTCTATATTGCTATGACATCTCGAAAATTTAAAGAAAGGCTAAAAAAGCACTTATCTAATATCAAGTTTAACAAACCAAGTATACAGCTTTATCCAGATTGCATCAAAAAGAAAATATTAAGATAAACTTCGAAAAAGCTCATTTCAACATCTAACCACTACACTTCAATAATCCGTGAATCCATTGAGATTTTACTTGGGAGTGATACTGTTTGTAACGATGTCCTTTCTTATAATATTCCCCCGATTTGGTTAAATATCCTGGGCATTTCAAAAGCTCCTGAAAATATGACTTGATCTTTTCATCCCTCTTCTAGAGCAGTGGACTGAACTTTGCTTGCGCATGCGTAGTATTTTGTTTTGATTTACGTATGTTTTTTTCTATTCCAGTTAGTAATCTTTCCCCTTTGAAAATGAACACGTGTGCGTTCGAAAGATCTCAGGGTTATATTAACTAATATTTTTATATGCTTTAACATCTTTTAAGAAAATATATGTTTGTGTTAATGTTTAATTGAATACTTTTCCACGCAACTTATCTCCCAAACCACCCTTAAATTACAATGGTCTCTCCTTGACGAATAAGCACAAAGAGAATTAATAACATTTAAATAACCACTGATGATGGCCGTGTGAATTTGGCCGAAAATGTTTTGGGATTTTAATTTAATTTTTAAAGTATTTTTAATGTATTTTAAATAATGTATTATTATTATATGCACGTAAAAGCAATTTTAATACATTTTATTTGTGCTTTGTGCGAATTTTAATTAGAATGTGTTAAAATTAATCAACTTTGGAAGTCTATTTTGATATATATATACAGTAAAACCTCCCTAAAGTGACCACGTCCCGTTCCGATAAAAATGGGTCGCTCCGAGAGGGGGTCTGTTAATGGAGGTCATGTTTAAATCTAGATTTTAACTGTTGAAAAAAGGTAGCAATTAATGCTACTAAAATTTATTTTTCACATTAGGAAAAAATATGAAAATTTAAGTATCAAAACAAAAGTTAATTGCATAAGTTAATTACTGCAGAGTTTAAAAAGATGAATGCATTAACGTTTGCTTTGATTTTACGGTTATATCTTTTATAACTTTTATTTCCAAGTTCTTTCGGAATTCTGTAAATACATGCATTTTTTTTTTTTTTTTTTTTTTTGGACGGGAATAAATAATGACGATTTCATTCATTTATCTATTTCTTTGAGAGTTTCCTGACAGAATAGGGCAGAGGAGTTTATTGACCATCATTCTTAATTTGTCATCAGAGTTCAATCCATTGCCTAAAAAAGCACAAAGGGGGTTTAAACAAAAGTTACCGAAAAAAAAAATTCTAAACTTTGTTTAGAAGTTTGATGAATAATGCGCTCTCCGGAATTATTTTTCTAATAAAACCTTCTTCAAGCGACCAGGAAAAAACGGAATTTGTTTCATTTTCTTCAAAGAAATGGGTCGCTCATGGAGGGAGTTCAACTTGGATGGTCTCTGAATGGAGGTAAAATTAGTATTGAGCCTATGGGAATAAATTTTGTTCCATGAAAGAATGGTCGTTCAGGGAGGTGGTCGCACAGGGAGATTTCACTGTATATATATAAAATAAATAAGGTGTACAAATAATTTTTGCCGACTGTAGCTACAGGTATACTAGAGTAGCAAATGCTGCAGACCTTGAGACTCAAGGACCACGGAGTAATCGAAGAAAACATGCAAAATTAACTAATTATTTTCAAGGATTAAAATGACCAGAAACTATGAGAAATTTCATTACAGGGAAATGCTAGTAGAAAAATAACAAACAAGTATTCGTTGTGTCATTCGTCGTCCACGTTTACCTTGTGTTAAGTGGTTTCTCTGTTTCCACATAATAATACAGCGAATACGATTAAGATTTGAAAAATCACGAAAGTTAATCAGAAAGAAACAAATTATCACAGGTTGATCAGATTCAATCCTCTGAGATGATTTAACATACATATAAATACATACATGAACGCAGGAGGGTACAATGACAATTACAATTACAATAAAAAAATAAATTTAAAAAATCAAAAAACCCGACTGCGTAAAAAGCGAACTAATTAATTATTTCTCATCAATGTGAAACTATTTTTTACATTACTTACCTATTTTTTTATTTACTTGTATTGATGACTTTTAAGTTGTGTTTGATTGTTAGTTCCTATCTATAAACACTGTTTTGATGAGGTCTATAGATGTCTATAGATGGTTAGAGTTGCAGTAAAGCTAGAGAACCTACCTACACAACTTCCAGGTTGTGTAATATTTAAACGGAGCTTCTGACTGTAAAATAGTCAATGAAACATAGTCTTCATTTTGAAAGACCTATCCAATGATATGTCACTCAACAGAGTGCGTAAATTTTTTTTTTCGTCTCTACCACCATTTTGTATTTCACGGCCGCCATTTTGAATTTATAAAAAAAAAAAACCCTAGCCTATAACCTTCGGACAATTAAGACGAATCGATAGAGACCTCATTCATTAAAATACATCCAGCCTTTGGGATGTTTCGAGGGTATAAAGAAATCCACATACCCAGATACGCGTGAAACACATAACCCTTCTTTTCAGTCGGGTAAAAACAAATTATAATCGACCTTTTTTAAAAAAGTAGAAACTTTATATTAGACAGTCAAAACCCTGCCCAATAGATCGGGAGCCGGCAGCACAGGCAATCACCTCATCGACTTCATGGATGAAAATATAGGATTAGTTAAATCTTGATTCGTATATTAAAACGCAATCGGTCTTCATATCTTTGTGGAAAACACCTGAAAAAACAATTTTAGCGACTGACTTGTAGGTTTACCATTGTATTTTCCTGCACCAAAATGCATGAAAAGATGGTGAACTGGGAGCAGGAAAACACAATGGTAAACCTACGAGTATGTCACCAAAATCGGGATTTCAGGTGTTTTCCACCAAGATATGACTTGGCAGACCGATTGCGTTTTAATATGCGAATCAAGATTTAACTAATCCTAGACTTTCATTCATGAACTCGATGAGGTGATTGTCTGTGCTACCGGCTCCTGGTCTACCACCTTACCAACTTGCAACCTTCTTGGCAAGTTAATTTACGTTCTCCATCTTTCTATTATGTGAATCTTGAATATTTAATTATATTTTAACAAAGTTTTTAATAAATAATTAAGGTTTAAAATATGCATTTTTTGTGTGTCTAATAAGTATAGCAACCCCTATTAGAACGAGTGCGATTAAGATTAGAAAAATCAGGAGAGTTAATGAATAAGAAGATTAACCAGATTCTATCCTCTGAAATAATTAAACATATATGTAATGTATACATGAACGCAGGATGAAAGAATAAATATTACTATTACAATTACAAAAACTAGTATGTTGTGGCCATCACAAAACTTTCTTCTATATAAGTCACGTCAATTAAATCGTTTAAATAGTACCAATTCATATCACAATATATCTGAATTTGAAGTTTGGTGAAAATTCGTGCATTAGTTCTTGTATAGAGCTATAGCGGAAATTCTGAAAAATGTAGTATAGCAGCGCCACCTGTTGAGCGATTTACACCAAAACATAAACAGCACTAATTGATATCAAGGTATAACTGAATCTGAAGCTTGATGAAAATTCATGCATTAGTTATTGAGATACAGCTGTGGCGGAAATTCTGAAAAATGCAGCATAGCAGCGCCACCTGTTGCGCGATTTACACCAAAACATAAACAGCACTAATTCATATCATGGTATACCTGAATCTGAAGTTTGTTGAAAATCCAAGCATTAGTTCTTGAGATAGAGCTATTGCGGAAATTGCAAAAAATGCCCAATAGCAGCGCCACCTGTTGAGCGATTTACACCAAAATATATAAAATGTCTATTCATGTCAAGGACTAACTGAATCTGAAGTTTCATGAAAATCCGTGCATTAGTTCTTGAGATAGAGCCATTGCGGAAATCGTAAAAAATCCAGCATAGCAGCGCCACCTGTTGAACGATTTACACCAACACGTAATCAGCATCAAGTCATATCAAGGACTAACTGACTCTGAAGTTTCATGAAAATCCGTGCATTAGTTCTTGAGATAGAGCCATTTCGGAAATCGTAAAAAAGGCAGCATAGCAGCGCCACCTGTTGAGCGATTTGCACCAAAATATATAAAATGTCTATTCATGTCAAGGACTAACTGAATCTGAAGTTTCATGAAAATCCGTGCATTAGTTCTTGAGATAAAGCCATTGAGGAAATCGTAAAAAAAGCAGCATAGCAGCGCCACCTGTTGAGCGATTTGCACCAAAATCTCTAAATTGTCTATTCATGTCAAGGACTAACTGAATCTGAAGTTTCATGAAAATCCGTGCATTAGTTCTTGAAATAGAGCCATTGCGGAAATCGTAAAAAAGCAGCATTGCAGCGCCACCTGTTGAGCGATTTGCACCAAAAACTAATCAGCATCAATTTGTATCAGGGACTAACTGAATATGAATTTTTGTTAAATTCCGTGCATTAGTTCTTGAGATAGAGCGCCCACAAAATTTGTGTCACATACACACAGACAGACAGACAGACAGACAGACAGACAGACTCACAGAGTCACAGACAGACATTTTGTAAAAACATGTTTTTTGGAATCTCTGACCCCTAAAACGTGTAAATCCGTCGAAAACCGGAATTCGAAAATTTTCATGAATCCAATACTTTCTTCTTGTAAAGATAGAAGAAAGTAATAAATTACAATTGACCAATTTTTAGAAAGTAGAAAATTTTATATAGTTAGTCAACCCCGCTCCCCCTCCCCCCCGCCCTTACCAACTATGTATCGCCACCTTAAGTTAAGATAAGTTACTTTATGTTCTTCATCTCTCTACTACAGTCGTACCCGTTTAAACGAATATTGACGGTTCCAGAAATTATATTCGATTAAGCGGGTAATTTGATTAAACGTGGAATCAGCTGTAATATTTAATGCGTAATAAAAAGGCAAAATAGCCATCTATGGTATGTTTAATAATTAACAGCATAATAAATCGCTAATAGAATAACATAAACTAAAATAAATACAAATGCTTTAAAATAAATACAAATGCTAATATAAAGTAAATACGTATTAATTTAATGTCAGTACATATATTTATACGGTTTACATCACATTTAATGCAGCTCATTTGAATTTGGTCAAAACTTTGCTACTTCTAATTTCCGTTACTTATACTGCCTTAAAAATAAAAATCATATAAAGTGGTTAGTTTAAGTGAAATTTTAAAGGAGTAAATATCAAGCTTTTTTTGAATGGGTGCAAAATATCACAATTATCATCTCGAGTCTCGAAGTGACGGCGCGTTGCCATTAAAGCCTGGTTAAAAGCAAAAAGTGATGGTGGGGAATTCATTTGATCTGTCCATTATACACCTGCCGGTCGAAATCATTGTAGGAAGAACTGAAAATTTGTTTTCAGCGTAAAGGAACCGAAAATTGCAAAAGGTGGAAAGAAATTCCAGCTGAAATGGACTTTCCGTGCCTATTTTAAAACATCGGTTACACAGTTGTTATTCGATTAAGCAGGGACGTTCGTAAAAGGTATTCCGTTTAAGCGGGGAAAAATAACTTAGAACCAATAGGAATAAATTCGGTTCCGGAGGATTCTATTCGAATAAGCGGGATATTCGATTATCCGCGACCCGATTAAGTGGGGAGGACTGTATCTGAACCTTCATTATTTAATTATGTTTTAACAAAGGTTTCATAAATAGGTACAGTCGTGGAAAAAAAAAATAAACACCCCTTACTAACTCTGCAAAAAATTATCGTAGAAGAAAGTTACTGGTACGAAACGATTAGTAATAAAGTCTACTTTTAAATGATGTATATACAATTTGCTTAGAGAGCTATCTACATATTAAAACGAGCCATAACTTTGTTTTTTTCAATAGCAGTACACAATTCTGACAGCATAAATGAACTTTACACCCTTCAATTAGGCTAAAAACAAATTTTTATGCAATTCGTACGATAAGTTTCCGTGAAATTAATTATTTTAAAGCGAGCGTATTTTAGGGGTTGTATCCAAATGGAGGTTCGGTACTCGATTGTTGACCGAGAGAGCCCCTTTCTTGATCAAGGCATCTTAAGCGCCACTCAAGCAATCATTGAAGACTGCTAGATTACAGGAAAGCAGAAGAAATGTCAAAATATCTAGTCACATCTATCGTAGACCTTAATTTTGCCATTTTTTAAGCATAATTTGAAAACTGCTTGGAAGAAAAATGTGAAATTTTGGATTTCCTTAAAGCAGGACTTAATAAATCTAAATCCATCAAAAAAATTGTAGGTTGCAATTCATAATTTTTTCGAATATTAATTTCATAATTCATAATTCACATCATAAAATTATAAAAATTGCAAATTCAACGTATTTATGTTTGGGTATTTTAGTACTATTGCTATACAAAAAATTAGCACATTAGGAATATAATTTCAGGAGATATTAATAAAAATATGAAAATGTAATTCAACATTAGAGGCACTCAACTTTGAATAGTTATATTTCAAAAACTTATCATTCAAATGACTTGAAATTTGGTGCTTAGGCATAGTTTGAACCGAAGATTTGAAATATCTTGTTAAAATTGGTTATTGCCATTGAAAAAAAACAAAGTTATGGTTCGTTTTAATATGTAGATGGCCCCCTAAGAAAATTTGATATACATCATTTAAAAGTAGACTTTATTTCCAATCGTTTGGTACCAGTCACTTTCTTCTACGATAATTTGTTGAGGAGTTAGTAGTGGGTGTTTACTTTTTTTCCACAACTGTACTTTTTATAATATATATGTACGCACTTTTTTAAATTTTAAATGTGTAGTTTTTGTTTCTAATGTGTATATAAATGCTTATTACAGCGAGTGCGATTAAGATTAGAAAAATCACGCGAGATAATCAGTAAGAAACAGTAAGTAAGATCAGTAAGATCAGAGATCGATCAGATTCAATCCTCTGAGATAATTTAACATATATATAATACAGGAACGCGTGAGGGAAGAACGACAATTACAATTACAATTTCAAAAATAAATTACAATCGACCAATTTTAAGAAAGTAGAAAACTTTATATAATCAATCACCCCCACCACCAGCACCACCACTCCCTTACCAACTATGTATCTCCACCTCCAGGGTAAGTTACTTTATGTTCTCCATTTGTCTCCTATGTTAATCTCGATTATTTAATTATGTTTTAACGAAGGTTTAATAAATAATTTATGTTTAAACTATGCAGTTTTTATGTCTCTAATAAGTAAAGTAACATCTATTACAGCAAATGCAATTAAGATTAGCAAAATCCTGAGAGTTAATCTGCAAGAAACAAATAATCAGAGATTGATCAGATTCCATCCTCTGAGATAATTTAACATATATAGTATATAACGCGTGAACTCAGGGGGGATGAATGAAAATTGCAATTTCAAAAATAATTTATAATCGACCAATGTTGAAAGTAGAAAACTTTATATATTCAATCCCCCCACCCCCCCTCATTAACTATGCATCTCCCCATCCTGGATAAGTTACTTTGGATTCTCCATTTGTCTCCCATGTGAATCTTGATTATTTATTTATGTTTTAACGAAGACCTAATAAATATTTTTTTTAAGTTTAAAATGTGTAGTTTTTATGTCTCTAATAAGTGCAGCGAATTCCTCCTTTCTCCTATTACAGCGAATGCAATCAAGATTAGCGAATTTCCGAGAGTTAGTCTGTAAGAAACAAATAATCAGAGATCGATCAGATTCAATACTCTGAGATATTTTAACATACACATACATAAGCGCAAGAGGGAAGCAGGATAATTTCAACGACAATTACAATTACAAAAGCAAATTATAATCAACGAAATTTAAGAATGTAGAAAACTTTATATAGTCAGTCAATCCCCGCCCCCATAACCAGCTATGTATTGCCGCCTCCTGAAGTTCTCCATCTCTCTACTATATGAATCTTGATTATTTAATTATGTTTTAACGAATGTTTAATAAATAATTTGTTAATTTTAAAATGTTTGGTTTTTCTTTTCCTGTTAAGTATCGTAACACCTTTACACTACCATCGTATTTCAACTTTCGACAAACATATTTTTCATCTTCCATGCTCTCCGCTATCTTTTATGAAATCTTTCCATCAGCCATATTCCACAACGACCAGGAAAAGTGAACTTGCAACTACAGACAATGCTTCCAAAATTTCTGGTACAAGCAAGATCTCCTTGCCTGCGCCACCCTAAGCCAAAGGGGGGCCCTTTGCCGACACTTTACCAATGCGAAGCACGTCCCAAGGCCTCGGGGGCTGAGAAATGAGGCAACTCGAGGTTTTCGAGTCGTTACTGGCTGATGGAAGAACGTGTTTCATGCGGCTCAAATTTAGATGGGAATGTCTTTTTATTTTTATTTCATTTATATATTTTTTTTCTTTTTTGATTTGATTTTCTTCATTCCGTTCATCCTTCGTCTTTTTTGTTATGAAGTTCTAAAGAAGGGAGAAATATTTCCCCAGTGTCTAGGAAACGTTACATTTCTGACAAAGTGCGGCTGATTTCGAGGGATTCAGTTTTTGCCTGATGTATTTTCTGTCAATGAACTAATAACATGTTTTTGTTTAGGGATGTAGCGTTATAAAAAGGGAATTATTTGTCAAATTACGATAGCTCTATTCATAATTTTCCTTGTATTTATTTTCCATAGAAAAGAGGGTTTTTCTTTAACCTGTCAGGCGCAGTGTAATTCTGCTCGTGAAATAGTGAACTGGTTCAATGACACCAGAATTTAAAAATGAAATTATTAGAAAATAAATACTTTCAGCAAATAAATAAATAGAATGCTAAATTCATCTTTAAAAAGTTAAACTTAAAATTACACTATGTGTAAATTACTTAAAAGATGAAACATATATAAAAAGGGGTTAAATTACATTAATATGCTTTATATTTTCAATTATACACATAGCTTTCGTCAGACAATACAAAAATACAAAATTACAAGCGTCTTATTTTCAGATTTCACGTAGTTGGTGTCACTTGGTGGTTGGTGTGGTTGGACACCAACTACGTGAAATTTGAAAATAAGACGCTTGTAATTTTGTATTTTTGTATTGTCTGACGAAAGCTATGTGTATAATTGAAAATAAGTCATATTTTCTTAGTCTTTCAGTCTTATTTTCAAATTTCACGTAGTTGGTGTCCAACCACACCAACCACCAAGTGACACCAACTACGTGAAATCTGAAAATAAGACGCTTGTATTTTTGTATTATCTGACGAAGACTATGTGTATAGTTGAAAATACTAAGCATATTAATTTAACACCTTTTTATATATTTTTCATCTTTTAAGTAATTTGCACATAATGTAATTTTAAGATAAATACTTTCTTTTTTTCACGTATGCTATGAAAGCAAAATTGCATTAAAATATTATGTGTGCCGTCTGGCAGTTTGGAATTAAAATTAAGTGGTCGCATTTGTCGCCACCACCCTTGAAAGGCTCGAGAGAACAGCATTTTAAAAATTCTAACAAGCATACTATGCTGTGATAAATTACAATAATACGATGTAATACGTTCTTTGACAATTTATGGCTGATTCTAAAGATTGTTTTTTTTTTTTTATTATATTCATTTACTACTCTCCATTACATGGGTGGAAACAGGATCTATATATATATATATATATAAACTCGGTTTAAGGCATCAAATGCTGCCATCCGAAGAATCTACAACAACCCTTTTCCATTTTTTTTCGGCCAAGAGTCCATTCCTCCCCCAGACCTCTATCCTTCATTACCTTTACAATATCATCCATCCAGTTCTTCCGTGGTCTTCAACGTTTCCTTTTTTTATTTGTTTTATAATTGAATGTGATTTTGGGTAGTCTTTCATCTTTCATTCTTTTAACATGACCATACCAGATTAATTGCTTTTGTTGAATATCGTCTAGATAGAAGGTTAATTTTAAGATGTCCAAGAACGGTTTCTAAAAAATTCAAAACTTCAAATGAATACTGAAATTAGTATATCAAATGAACACAAAAGTTTCAAAATACTTTCTAAATTATCATTTATTTAGAATTAGTTTTAGTTCTTCTCATTAATTTAAGTCGCATTTTAGCCTAATGCAATATAATAATGAAGTTTAGTCAAACTATGGCTTAGTTAGTAATTTTTGAATTGTTCCTAAAAAGTATAATTTCTTTTAATAAAAATTAGATATATAAATACCACTTGCTATATTTCAACTATTACGCGAGCAAAGCCGCAGGGTTTGCTGAATTATTATAAAAGTATAGGGGGTAAAAAGAGCGAAAAACCTTTCAAAAACTTTCTAAAGTATATTTTCTATGGAACATTAAGAAATGCCAAACCGATTTCAAAATGAATGTCGGCAAACTGATGGTGACAGTCCCTGTTTCAACATAAGCATTTACGGTTTCTAAAAAATTCAAAACTTCAAATAAATGCTGGAATAATGAGCGTAAGAAATGCGAATAAATATTTCAAAATACATTCTAAATTATCATTTATTTAGAATTAGTTTTAGTTCTTCTCATTAATTTAAGTCTCATTTTAGCCTAATGCAGTATAATAATGAAGTTTAGTCAAACTGTGGCTTAGTAATTTTTGAATTGTTCCTAAAAGAATACAATTTCTTTTAATAAAAAATTAGATATACAAATACCATTTGCTATATTTCAACTATTAAGCATACAAAGCCGCGTGTTTTTCAAGTATTTTATAACTGTTGTTTCGATAAGCATTCCTGCATCAAATTTGTTGCATTACATTCATGATTAAATCACTTTTCCATTGGTATATAATTTTATGGTGTTCTTTAAAGGGGACGGTGGACGTTCAAAACAGTTTTCTTTCATTTTTCATCATACAAATATGAAGTTTTGTGGAAGTATACATTTCATCATAAGTACCGGGTGAGCCAATAGTTCGTTAAAACTTTAAAAACTCATAAAAAAAGGAAGAAATTATGATAAATGAGTGCGATTTGCAACAAAGGGCTCACAAGTTAGTCGGATTTGTTTTAGCTAGGGGGAAAAATAGCTAAGGGGGTCTGGGACACAAAAATCTCCAAATTTTTTTAAAAAAACTTTCATTGCATTAAAAATTACTCTATGTTTTTCTGCTTAAAATGGCATTTAAATCATTTTCTACCTTAATTAGAACAGAAAATATCTAGCTTTCAAGAATGGTTGCCATGAAAACGATTTCTTGTGAAAATACGTTTTTCTTCATTGTGGCTTTTTTCACCATTTCTCGTATTTAAATCGTTACAAGTCAAGAACCGTTAAAGATAAATGGTTCAAATTTGGAACATGTCTTTTTTAATTGTTTTACTTTAATTTTGATTCAGCAAATTAGAACAAAAATATTTACTTTTGAAAATACGATTTTAAAAAAAGTTACACCATTTTTTCTAAATTTTTACTTTAAATATTTTTATTTTTTTTAAATTAATATTTTTAAAATGCTGAATCTAAATTAAAACTTATATATTTCTGTTTATTTAAATGAAAAAAAAATTAAATTATACAAATAATATTTCGAGTTATAATGATTTTAAACTACCCCACTTTTTTAATGAATTTTGGATTTGAAATTTTTTTAAAAAATATATGAGAAGTTTTATCATGTGATTTTGTTTACAAATAGCATGGTTAATCATCACAAAAAAATTCAAATTTTAACTCAATAAATAAAAATTATTTTAAATTGTGTCCCGGACCACCTTAAAAAATCACATGTAAAGGGCGCTGACGACCCGAAACAGAATGAACAGGACAACAATACGCATTCATTTGTACTTCCAATAACAAATATTCAACATGGCATCCAGAACATTCTACGACACTGTTGTCCTGTTCATTGTATTTCGGTTCGTCAGCGCCCTCTAGATGGGATTTTTTAACTAAATTTTTTTTTTGCTGCTAAAAAAAAATTCCGACTACCTTTGAGCCTTTTTTTGCAAACCACACTCTTTTACCAAATTTCTTCCCTTTTTATGAGTTCTTAAAGTTATAACGAACTTTTGGCTCACCAGGTATATAGAACACATTAAAAGAAATTTCCAATCTTATTATAATTTTAGGATTAAAAAAAAAAAAAATTAAAAACGAAAATTTAAAATGCTCTATGCGTCTAAATTTTTGGAGATATTGTTTCGATTTTGCATTTTAATCGCTTAAAACTCTATTACAAAAAAATCTGTGTATCGATGTTTTAACCCTTAAATGCATAGTGATGTAAATTTCCATCACCTTTTTATTTAATTTTTAATACATAAATTAAGTTCTTACAACCACTAGATTTATATAGAAATATTACTCCTCTAAAAATTACAAAATTATGCTACTAAATAAAGTTAAAAATCTGTCTTAAGATTTCTGGTGTCTAATCCTTAATATAAAAATAAAAAACACAATTCTAAAAGAATAATTCATGCAATTAAGTGTTAATCCCTTTAATAGTTAAAGTTTTAGAGATTTATTTCTGAATTCCATATCGATTTTTATCAAAATTTTGCCTTTTAATAACTTAAAAATCGAATTTAATTATCTTAATGATGTCAAATTTTAAAATGCTTAAACAATTTCCTTGTAAGCAATCTCAGGATTCTTCCTCATCAATTTCATGAATTTTGATAAAAAATTAAGACGCATGGAACATTTCAAATGTCTAAAAACGTTGAAAAATCAGTTTTGAGAAAAACAGATTTAGAGTATATATTAAAGGGCCGAAGAATTGCTTGTGTACAAAATTTACCGGGTGCCCAAAAATGACTGATGGATATTAAAATTCCATAACTTGCAAACGGTGACAGATATTTAAAAAATTCTTGCAGGAGTGTTATGTAAGATGTAAGTTTTTATGCTGCGACTCTCAGTTGTAGATACAAATAGCATCAATAGATGGCGCTGAAAGCAATAATCGCTACATCCAGGCTCCATTTTTCGGCCTCTCTCATCTTCCATGCGAAAAAAATGAGATTAAAATGTATTGAATGTATCCCGAAGTACCAAAAATCGGATCTGGACTGAGCGCCTATTGCTCTCAGCGCCATCTATTCTTTGAAATTCGAACTAAAATCTAGAATCACAGTACAAAAACCCCTGGCATCATACATAACTCTCCTGCAAGAATTTTTTCAATATCTGTCACCGTTTGCAAGTTATGGAATTTTAATATCCATCTGTCATTTTTGCAACACCCGGTAAATGCTTGCAACTTTGCAATAAAATAATCGCATCTGCATGCGGTTTTTCGCAAATGACTCTGAATAAACTGGAGAATAATAATATGTACAAAAATAATTTTCTATTGTTGCTCAAATAAAGGTCCACTATCCCCTTAAAGTGGAAATGGTTTTATTAAACTTTAAAAACACAACTTTTCAAAAAGATTTCCATATATTTAGTCACTACTGTACCTTAAAAAATTATTACTTCCTAATCCGATCACCACCACTCTGGAGGATTATTAGCTTTTATCGCGTGACGCTGGGTGTATTTAATTCTCCAATTTGCTATCTGTATTTCGGACATTTTTTTTAAACATTGCTCTGTTTGTATAGATTGTGTTAGGCAGACAAGCACGTTGCAAATAGTGTAAGTCAATTGCATTGATTTTTAAATTATATGTTTCGTATGTTATCATCTACGGTGCTTTTATAAGCTTTCATTAAGCGGTACGAAGCTGTACCCATTCAATTTCCATTAACGTATGAATAAATCGATTAATATGCGACAGTATTTGACGCATAGTTTTTCACTCTTAGAAAAAGAATATATTTAAAGCCGCGATATAAACATTATACTAAAATAATTGCATGTGTAAAAAAAAAAAAAAAAAAAAAAAAAAAAAAAGATAAAACAAATAAAGCAATGACGATTTCTTTTCCCATGTAAAAAATATAGTATAGAGTCCCTCTATAACGAAATTTCATATTAAGAATTCCTCTATATAACGAATTATTAGTCATAACGGTCACTTTTTCCCATGATTACATTAAAAATAATCTCTACATAGCGAAATATCTATCTCTATATAACAATTTAAAAAAAAATTTCTTTATTTGTCCAGAAAAAGCTTCAAAATCACATGAAATCAATTTTCTCTTCACTAATTCCTAGTTTATCTTTCAATGCTGAGTTCATTACCTTACTCCTTTCAGGGGTCGATGCATGTTTTTATTCTTGGGGCCCATTTTGTGAAAAACAAAAGTTATTTTTGTAAATTTTATTATATTTGTGTGGAAAATAACATGTAGTAACGAAAGTTGAAATCCAGTTACTCAAATTCGAAGCAAGCATTTATTAACAAAAATTTCTTTAAATCCTCTTGGTAAAGTTTTGATTTTGGTGAAGTAGTTTTATTTACAAATTACACATTTTAAAACAGTCTTTATGAAAAGTACTTTTATGAAGGGGCCTATTTTATTAAAAGGAATTTTCTGAAAGGACCCATTTTATTAAATTCATTTTTTGTGAAGGGGCCATTTTATTAGATAGATTATGGTGAAAGGGGCCTAAATAGGCCACAAATTTTGCCCGAATGAGCTCCTGCTTTTACCTTGTTGTTTATGTGACAATGAGCATGAAAGTGTAAACTCAGAACAAGAAAAAAAAACCCATCTGTGAAATGATGAATTCCTTTGATGTTATAAGAAGAGGACTTCAAATGGAGGAAAATGTTACCGATTCAATATTACATTCCTATTAAAGCGTGAACATCTTTACGAGAGTGTTCACAGTTTTGAAATCAAAACAACCAAAAATTACAGATTTCGTCGTCTGAAACAAATGCAAGTTTTACTTATGTTATTTTTATTATACTTTCAAATAAATGTCTCATTTCTGTTTTGAAACTATTTAAATAATAAAAAAATACAAAATTAGGTTAATATTTAAAGATAAACATTTCAAAGTCTTAATTAAACACCTCAAAAACAGTATTTTTCAAAATTTACACAATAAATAAGAATTTTTGTGTCATTCTCTATAAAACGATTTTTTTTTTACTGAAACAATGGATTTCGTTATATAGAGACTATATATATGATGATGAGACGGGGAAAAAATGTAAATAGATTTGCAGGGTAATTCAAAAAAGACTAACTTTAAGAGGTGGGATCACACTACAATAAACTACACTATCTCACACTACACTGTTAGAAATTTTGCAGCAGGATAAACCAACTTTTGGTGCTGCAGTAGTTGCAACCATAAGATGGGAAATGTCACTCTAAAATTTGGAGCTCTGGTTGAAACATATCTGCAAATCTTGGATCAAGATTTCACCATCTTATGATTGTAAGCTAATGGAGCACCAAAAATTGCTTCAACCTGTCACAAAATTTTTAACATTGTAGACAAAACAATTAGACATATTAAAAGAAACAATTGTTGTAAAGGAAACCAGCGACTCAATCGACTTAGTGGCTTCATTCACTAGATGAATAAAAAATACAGGATGTCTCCCTCCAAGTCAAACATTGATTTTCGTTTATAACTTTAACGATAACGAAGTTATTGTATCGAAATTTTCAGCAGAATAACCTTTCTATGTGTGAAATGTGGTGAGATGGTGGAGAATGCTGGACGTGTACTCGTTCTACAACTTGTTGAGTGACATATTATGCATTGTCAACAACATTCCAAATTATGGACAGCCTTGCTCAGTGTTGTTTGGACGCGAATAGTGGCTACTTTTCGTATCTCTTTTTTTTTAAATATCCCAATAGTATATAATTGATCTTACTAGCGCACTTCAACCCATTAAAAAATATATATACATTTCAAACATTCGATTATTATATTTTTTTGATATCAAGTCCTTCATATTTTAATATCAAAATAAACTTCTATAACGAAAAAAATCCGTTCATTTTAAAAACTCTTTTTTCTTCACATATTTCTAAAAAAACACCTTTTTTTCTTGGTTGGGGGGAAAAACACAATCGAATATGGATAATTGAAAATTGCATAAATGTCTTTACTTTTTTCCATTAAAAAATGCACAAATGTCTTTACTTTTTCAAGAAAAGCATTAAAAAATATTAGCGCAATTCAACCTCTCAAAAAAACAATCCAAAATGGATCATTAAAATTGCATAAATTTCAAGAAAATCATTAAAAAATACTAGCGCAGTTCAACCTCTCAAAAAGACAATCGAATATGAATAATTAAAAATGCATAAATTTCTTCTTTTTTTCCATTAAAAAATGCACAAATGTCTTTACTTTTTCAAGAAAATCATTAAAAATCATTAGCGCAGTTCAACCTCTCATATAAAGACAATCGAATATGGATCATTAACAAAATCGGTTCATATTTAAGAAAGCTATGCGTGAACAAGGCCAAAACATACATACAGGTCGAATTGATAATCTCCTTCTTTTTGAAGCCGGTTAAAAAAGACCCGCTAACTTTTTTGATTTTACGCCTCTAAAAATAATAAAACATTTGGGCATTTTAAATGATCTTTTTTTTTCCCTCAAGGAAAAAAAAAGTGTGTTTTTTTTAGAAATATGTGTTAAAATATGGGGAGAAAAAAGAGTGTTTAAGATGGACGGATTTTTTTCACTATAAAAGTTTATTTTCATATTAAAATATGAAGGACTTTATATAAAAAATATAATCGATTGTTTAAAATGTATATATTATTAAATGGGTTGAAGTGCCCTAGTAAGATCAATTATATACTACTTATCCCGTATAAGATAAGTTTCAAACAGCAAATAAAGGTTTTAAAGCGATATATTAGATATTACATCCTAGATATACTCACTAGACAGAAATTTAAGAAATTTTTCAAACCTCCAGAGAAATATCAGATGAATTGTTTTTCACTTTGGCTATGTACAAGAAGAACGAAAATCATGCATCAGGCATAGATTTGGAACAATTTCCTGTACTTACAGAATATAATTAGGAAATTTTATTTTTCCATTCAATGAAGTCGATCATATTCTGCCTTCTAACTAAGTTCTTTTGTGTATCTCTGTAAATGAACGATAAATGCTACGCACTATATAATCTATAGAAAACCTGCTGTAGTGAATTTTAGTGATCTTTCTTAAATTCACAATGCTTAAAGTATCATAAAATGATTAAAATGCATCGCAAACGATTTTTCGCTATAAATCATAACGCAATGGAATTAGTTTGCGCGGCCCTGTAAACGAACTATAAATGCTACTTATTACTCGAAATCAAAGTGATATTTGCCCCCTTTGAAAATATTAAATAAATAGGTAATTTTCTTCATCTGTTTGACTAACTTGTGCGATCTCCATGATTGAGTGTCACCCGCCCCCCCCCCCCCTTGCACACACATCCTGAAATTTTAAAAAGTCGGCACCTCTGGATTAAAGCATGGTTTTTTTGTTGTTGTTTTTGTAGATTTAACCCTTTGCACTCGAGAGGTGACTCGCATTCACCACTACTTTTGCCAGATGTTCCACGTAAATCGGAGCTCCAAATGCTCTGGGCACCAATATTTTAAAGTATTTTCTTCGCCTTATACAGGGTGTATCTGAAATGCTTCAACAAACTTAGGGGGATGATAGTACTCATCAAGACGAGCAAAAAATGCAATGGAACATGGGGTCGCAAATGACGTTTAACACTAGAAAGCTCGGGAATTTTACTCAAGTTTCATAAAAATATGTAACTCCAGAATTTTTATTCAAAATTACTTGACTGATTTATTTAATGTAAATCTGCGTGGTTCAAATTTAACTTATTTTATGAAAGAATTTCTGGTTCCAGTTGACATTTAATCATATGGTCGGAATCGGATCGTCTCCTTCCGGCCATTCTAGCGTTAAAGGGAGAAAATCGCAAAACTAATAAAAATATCGAAATCTCGCATGCTGCTTTTCTGCAGAACTGGCTAGTAGTAGGAAGCTGGTTTTCCTTTCACTTTATGCATATCCGGTTAGAAAGAGGTAACAAAAACTTGGAAGAAAGCCAAACAAATCTGTGAGCAGGAATCCACGTATGAAGGACTCCCGAAGTCTTCGAGCGTGTCCGCCAGTCGTTCCTCCGTAGATGTACTCTGTGTAATAATGTCCGCGGTCGACACTTTGAACAACTGTTGTAAAATATTTGTTTTCTCTGGACATCACGAGCTGTATTGTACCTATTCTGTGCAATAAATAATTTTCTGGCGTGTCTCTTTCTTGTCTCAGTTTGTCCATTTCCAGACGCATTTTCTCGATTTTCATCTTTTAAACGTCATTTGCGACACCACGTTCCATAGCATTTTTTGTTCGTCTTCATGAGTACTATCACCCCTCTAAGTTTGTTGAAGCATTTCAGATACACCCTGCATAATCGCAGAATTATCTGCGATTAAAGATGGCGAAATAAAATGTAAGAAATTGGTGATGTCTAGAGCATTTGGAGTCTTGATTTACGCGTGACACCTGGCAATACCAGTGGTGAGTAAGAGTCACCTCTCGAGTGCAAAGGGTTAAAGGTTACTTATTTTGACAAATTTTGTTTTATGATATATTTTTTTAATTTCTCGCACTTGGAAAATTTAACAGAGAATGCCAATGTTGGCTGTTACAGCCGCAATTGGAAAAAGAAAAAAATGTCGTTCTTAAAAATATTATTCCAATTTATTTAAAAGAAATTTGTGAAGAAAATGCTAAAAACCTTCATCTACACCATTTTAAAGGGGAGAAAATCAAAGCCTAGGGTACAGCGCCTAGAATAAATAGTGTGGAAATCTACTATCCAAATAGCGCTAAAAAACTGTATCCCTTAAATGTGCAATGATGCTGAAATCCAATGAGCCGATCGCAGCGACATCTGCTCTATATTTTCAAATTCCAATGTAAACATTGTATTATAACAGCATCTAGACCAAATCGACTTGGAGTTTTAGAAAATATCCTGCAGATGTCGCTTCGATGGACTTTTTGGATTTCAGCATCGTTTGACATTTAAGGGATACAATATTTTAGCACTTTTTTAAGTACTATTGGGATAGCCGATTTGTACACTATATATCTAGACGCTATACCTAGGCTTTAGAATCGGTCTCACTCTTTCTCCATTCCAGGTGGTCCCACTCTCGTGCAAAGAATTCAATATTTATTTTATGATTGATTTTAGCATGTTCATCCTAAGGTTAAAACTCTCGTATCGCTCACTTTTTCATAAAGTGGCACAACTGAAAAATTTACTTTTTCAGATATTAATATGAGGAGGGTTCTGCCTTTTTTCCTCGTGGAGGTAGGTTGTTCCAAGGAAATAACGCCATTTTGAGATGATTTGAGGTCATGCCGGCAAAAGCCGTAGCGAATACCTCATAGCTTAAATAACTAAATAACTATTAATATGACTGAATCGCCGATATATTTCCCCATGAACAGCTAAAATGAAAATCACATTTCAATATACAGTGTAACCTCTGAATAACGATTACCAGTGGGACCGATGAAAAGTGACCGCTATTCAGGGGTGGGTGTTATTCAGAGGTTTTATTTTTTTTAAATTATAATTACAAAAATTTAAATAGAAATACACAGTCATTTTAATTAATCCTCATTGTTTCAATACATTAAAAAAATCAGTGATTTGCAGTTACTTTTTTTTCTGCAAATATCTTTCTCCAAAGAAATAATAGCATTAGTTGTTTTGCTGTACAACTCATAATCATTATGATTTAATGCAAAATTTTATATTTCACGAAAGTTCGTAAAAAATTTAGCATATGTGTTAATACTGGAAATTTTAGCTGATTCTATAATCTCTTCCATATCGCCGTCTGCATCACTTTTCTCTTCCCCCATTTACTGTATGAATCGAATGTAGCAGTAACTGCCAAATCTTTGACCAGACACACAAACTTACTGGCGTTCGTGTTAGTTATGCTTGCTGTTCTAAGAATATTATCTAAATTTTCCCCATCATTATTGTCTTCATTTTCTATGTCTAGTTTTGGAAAAGGATTAAGTGTTTAAGAGATTAAGTAACATTTTGTTGACATATTAAGTAAACTTTGTTTGATCTGCTTCAGATTTTGGTTTGCAAATAAATATGAAATTGTACCAGAAACTGTTAAAAAATTTTCTCGTGACTTTTGAGCGGCCGTTGTTCAGAATTCCTTATTTAGAGGTTCGTACTAATGTTAAAGATATGGAATGGGTTTAGTTCCATCAATATGTGGCCGGTATTCGGAGGTTCTCATTGTTTAGAGGTGACCGTTCCAGGAAGTTCCACTGTATTTAAAGAACAAAACCAGGTTAGAACAGTCTTATCAATTTTCATTTGTGGCGTAATGTTATACCTTCCTACTATATACAGATAGTAGAATGAAATGTGGCTCATATTAAATAAGTAGGCTACTCGACTCTACACATATAAAAATTTTGAATTATTATATTTTGACATTTAAATGAAAAAAAAATTGAAATTTTTTTACGTTTTCTGAAAAAATTCGTTTTTTAGTAATGTCAGTTTACCAATAACCGTACGATATATTTCTTTCATTTCTTAATTAAAACTATCCATCAAAATCGATCATTTTTACCGTGAAGCCTTTTCAAAAAATTTTCGAGGATTAAATTGGAAAAAGACAGGAGATAAAAAAAGGAATAAAGGGCAAACCCTGAAGAAAATCCTAAAAACCCATTCCTCAGCTGCACCATTTTAAGGGAAAAAATTTAAACCCTAGGCCTAACAATCGGCCTCACTCCTTTTCCGTTCCGGGTAGCCCCACTCTCGTGTATTAAACAACAGATTTGTTCGAAATGACGGAATGGCAACAAAGAACAACACACTCGAACATATTGTTTTTGGAGACCCCCGATAATCAGTTTCGCATAGAGCTTGCCTTTAACAATACATCATATTCGAGGGGTCTGGAGATGGGAGGATACTCTTTTGCATAGGAACGGATTCGGGCCGCATTATATAAACACCTGAGCCCGCGGCTCTGACACCGTAATCCGAGCAGGAGCGAACCGGAATGATTTGCATTGGACGTTGAGTCGGCTTCTCGCGTGCGTTTTGTATACAGTAATGGATGGGTTTAGTTTCAGGTACTTTTTTTCATATTCGGGAAATCAAACGGAAAAATGAAAGACATGTATTTCAAAAGTATAAACAGCGAGTTGAATTTGATTGATTAAATATTATTTCGGGCTAATGCAATGACAGATTTCACAGTTTCTCAAGAGAAAATACAAATTGTTTATCTGACAGGTAGAAAATAATTCTGTATCTTCTAGTTATGATTTATAACTTTGTTATAAACAGTTGGAGAATTTACTATAATTTAGTATTTTTCAACATAATATTTATCCGTGTTTTCTTTTCTTTTTTTCTTTCTCAACATATTGTTGCATTTTCTTAAGTTTATATACAATCTTTCTTCCTTCAATAACGGTGTCCTTTCTCTTCCTTAGAATAATTTTGGCGTACAGTCGTGAAAAAAAAAAAAAAGTAAACACCCCTAATAACTGTGCAACTAATTATAATGGAAGAAAGTTACTGCTACCAAACGATCGGAAATAAAGTCTACTTTTAAATGATGTCTGTAAAATATGCTTAGGGGGCCATCTACAAATCAAAACCAGACCAAACTTTGTTTTTTTCAATAGCAATACCCAATTTCGATAATTTATTTTTAAATCTTTGGTTCAAACTATGCCTAGAAACGAAATTTTAAGTCATTTGGTTGATAAGTTTTTGAATTATAGTTTCAAAATTTAGCACTTCTAATGTTAAATTATATTTTCATATTTTCATTAATATCTCCTAAAACTATAATCCTAATGTGATAATCTTTTTGTTTGGTTATAATACTAAAAAACCCAAACATAAATACATTGAATTTGTAATTAAAAAGGATTATAATATGAATTATGAAATTAATATTCGAAAAAGATATGAATTGCAACCTACAATTTTTTTGATAGATTAATATTTATTATGCCCTGATTTATGCGAATTCTTAATTTCAATTTTTTCTTCCAAGTAGTTTTCAAATTATGTGTAAAAAACGACAAAATGATTGTTTAAGGGCCCGTCTATGATATCAAGAAAAGGACCATTTAAAAAATATATACTTTACTCATTTTATTGTATTATTTGGGCTGGCAATAGTCGAAACATATTAAGCGAGTGAAATGTTCTTTTTGATGAGAAAAATTACATGAATGGAATTGACATAGTCATTCTGTAGCATTTCAACAATCGAGTACCGAATTTCAATTCGGATACAACCCATAAAATATGCTCATGATAAAATTTTAATTTCTCGGAAACTAATCATATGAATTTCACGAAAATTTGGATTTAGGCTAATTGAAGGGGGAAAAAATATTTATGGTGTCAAACTTGTGTATTTCTAGTGAAAAAACAAAACAAAGTTTGTGTTCGTTTTGATATGTCGATGACCCCCTAAGCAAATTTTATAAGCATCGTTTAAAATTAGACTTTGTTTCCAATCGTTTTTTACCAGTAACTTTCTTCTACAATAATTTGTTGCAGAGTTAGTAGGGGGTGTTTACTTTTTACACTACTGTACGTGTACACATGAATGAAAGCGGAACATTTTCTTCCAGGACTTTAAATCTTCGATCTGGGCACTGTTCAAGTTAAAAACTTGTAATTTCACAACGCAATAAAATGAAGTTTAACATTGGCAGAAATTCACTTCACAGTGCAGCTGAAACAACGAAAAGAAAGCACAAAACTAATAAATGCATTGATTTATGACAGTATTAAATCTTCGAATAAAGTGTATTATTTAACCCTTAAATGCCTGATTTTTCAAAAATCATTGTAATAATGTTTTTCGCCTTTCATTTTTTAAATAAATCATGGGAAAAATACTAAAAAAAAAAACATATTTTGTTTTAAGTATGGTTTACGACTAAAAAACAGTTTGTTACTAATTGGCAATACTGGTCTTTAATTGAAAAAATAATTTTCCTTGTTAAAATTCTATAATAGTAAACACACAATAATTTTAGGAACTATAATAAGAAATAAGTTTTACTTGCTCACTGCAAAACAAAATAGGTTATTTCGCAAGCTTCCAAACAAAACAAAAAGAACAAGTAGCAACAATTGAAAAAATAAATCTATCTTTATTCTTAAACAGCACAAGTGTTGCCATCTACATGTTGAAAATCGATTTAATAATATTTTCAGAATGTATTTTATTAGCACCATTAGGCATTATAGCTTCAATATTATTCTAATAGCATTTTAGAAACCTAAATTGGGTATGTTGCCGAAAAGCAACACCCGGCATTTAAGGGTTAACATTCAACTGAAATGCTGATTTTCCCAGGCATTTGGATCAAGATAAAAATTGGATATTCACAAGATTCAATTTAGAAAATGTATTTAAAAAATTCAATCGAATCGCTAAAATTTTAAAATATAGAGAATTGATGAGTTCTTTTCTTTTTTAGTTATCAGCTTAGATTTCTAGATTTCTGTTTAATGGTGAATTTAATACCCATGGTCGTCTTTGAAATACAGAGAAAGAACGTTAACTCGAACATCGCCGTAGTTAAACCTTGATTGTTGCAGTCCTTACTTGTGATGAACTTTTGTTTTGGCAACTTAATTCTTGTAGTGAAAATCTAAAAATTCAACGAATTTTCTCTTGAATAAATAAATTGTTTGCAAATAAGTATTTACATTTTATATTTATTTTTTTGTAAATGTTATCTGCCTAATTTCATAAGAGCACTGATTTTTGCGATGGTATAATTCGCATTTTTGGAATATTTTATAAAACTAGGGGGCTCGACCCCCTACGAGCTACGCTCGCCAACCCCCGTCCAGATACCGCAGACTCTAAATGCACGCTAATTCTATCGGCTTTAAAGAGATTTCGAAAGATTGAATTATAATTTAAAAAACAGTCGCGATCTCCCTATAAACGAATTTCTATTCATTTCTCTTTGATTGGGGAATTTTAACGCCAAATCCGCTGCGGTACTACTTGATTATCCTGTCGTCCAATTTCGCCAAATTATATAAAGCGCCAAACCACTCGCCAAATTATACAAATTGATATAATTTTTATTTTAAATAACGAAAGAACAAATAAATTCGTACAACAATTATAAAAACACAAATAAAACGTCGAAATAAAAATAACTTGATGACGTATACACGTGTAACAACATTTCAAAATAAGCTAATATAAAAGGAATTAAGTAAAGAGAGTCTTTGTCTCCTGGTATTTTTTAACAAAGCGAAAAGAAATTTCTTTTAAATGAGACATTTTAAATTAATTCTCAAAATATCAAATAAATGTCTAGCGCAATTTCTAAATTTAAACTTTTTTGCAATATTATTTTGTGTTCATTTTATGTAATAACTATAATGTGACGTAAATATGACGTAATTTCTCCTAAGACTTCTAACGCATGTTAATGAATTTATTATTTTACAATATCCTTTCTCTTTTAAAATTCACGTGTATACTTTTTATGACGTAATTTTTAATAAGTTCCTGCTTTTTATACGTAATTATTTAATTCTAATTTGAAAGTTTTTTTCCTGTTTATAATAGTCACGTGTAAATAAATTTTTAATTTGAAGCAAACATTATTGCTTGCGCTTTTTATACAGTTGGCAACAGTTTAAATTAGTACAATTTTCTGAAATCTGTAAAAAATATCTCTAGAAATGCTGAAAATTTGAATTTAAAATAGAAATAAAACCTGAAAAAATGAGTCAAAATAAAAAAATTAATGCAATCTGCACTCCGGCAAATTCTAACGCATAAAATGATCTAAAAATGATTACACTGCCATGTATAGTTTTTGCTGCTATATAACGTTTTTAGTGGAACGATTTTGTCCAACTTTAGCATTAAATAACTCTTAAAATAATTCTTCGATTTGAAAACTGTCTGCATCAGCGTGTTTATCAAACATTTCTGTATAAAACCACCGATTTTCATATTTTTGTATGCATTATTTTTGTTAATATTAACGAAGAAAGGCCTCCGTTCACAAAATAATCAAAACCGGCGGCGGCGGTGACAGCGGTAGTTACTTTTTTTTAGAATAGGGAGATGATATATTGTTTAAATCTGTTTTGACTGAGAAAAAAAAAATTCAAATTTCTAACTGTTTTGCGTTTTTGATATGAGTTGATTCTGAATTCTATTTTATCTTTAATTGTAAACATTTGTTCGCTGAATGAAGAAGCACACACACGACCGATTGGCTTGTCCCTCTAAGACAGCCAAACTGAAAAGAAATTTTTAATGGTGTGCCGCAGTTATACGTTTATTATGTTAGTTCGGGCGCAAACATGTATTTATTACGTTAGGTATAGGCTACAGTTAGTGTTGCGGGGTGTCCCGATTTACGCAGGAATTCCTGCGAAAATCAGGACTTAAGTCCCGATTTTCAGAAGTTTCAAGACCGGTCCAGCTGAACCACTGCGCAGGACGCCAAAAGTCTCGATTTTTTATCATGCACAAATGCTTTGAAATTTATTATTATTATTATTATTATTATTATTATTATTATTATTATTTAGTATTGTGATGTTTATTAGCCTGCATCAAGTGAAAGCTAAAGGGACACAGTACCTTGAAAATGGTCAAAATATCGAGTTTTTATTTATTTTATTTTATTTATTTTTTTTGGGCGGGGGGGGGGGATGTTGGATTTAATAGAATAAGGAAAACTTTTATTAATATCTTTTTAAGTTTTGATTCGATTTTCATGAAATTTGAAATGATTCGACAAAATTCTGCAACGATTTATAAATATGAACTAATGATTGTGTGCCTCGGATACATAAAAAGCGGCAGGTTCCATGTGGCCTGCAGGTTGGCTATGACTGCTTTAAGGTCATTGGAGTCAGGTTTCTGGGTGGTTGCCCTATAACCCTTACCTATCTTTAAAATTTATTATTTCCACATCAAGTGTTTCGCAACGTTCCATAAAAGCTCTGCAGAAAATATGTTTACAGTCAGTTCAGAACGCACTTTGTAATCGAACAAAGATCTATAGTACCAAATCATGGCAGTCCAATATAATGGACCCCGCATTCTTAAAGTCTATTTTCCATTTCGTGCTGGATTTTGCATGGGTTAGGGTCATTTGCATAATACCTTTGAAAGTGCCTGCTTTTGAAAAGAGTCGGATGATCCTCCCCACCTCTTTTTTATCCTTTAACACCCTTTGCCATATTCTCCAGCGGGAAAGGGTTTTTAAGAGCTCGATAGCACCCTCTTTTCCAAGGACATGTTCCGAGACCCTTCTGGTTGTTATAATATGAACTTAAGGGCCATTTAAATCAATACACAATTTTTAAACATAAATTCGATTCATATTAAAGTGGATCTATCAATGATTTTAATGTATGAAAAAGGAATTTAAAGTTAGAATGGGTGTTGAAAATAAGGTAAATCACTCTAGTTGAACTTCTGTTTAACGAACCTTATTGTACTAGAAAAAACTAACTAAATCTGTACTAATAATAAATAACAGTTGCGTCCTTAAAGGAAGACCCCGTGACATTAAATAATATTAAATTAAAAAAATCAAAAAACCCGACTGCGTCAAAAGCGAACTAATTAATTATTTCTCATCAATGTGAAACATCAATTCATGAATTTTTTATATTACTCATCATTTTTTTATATTACTTACCTTCTTTTTATTTACTTGTATTGATGACTTTTAAGTTGTGTTTAATTGTTAGTTCCTATCTATAAACACTGTTTTGATGAGGCCTACAGATGTCAGTGAAGGTTAGAGTTGCAGTAAAGCTAGAGATCCTGCGTACACAACTTCTAGGTTGTGTAATATTTAAACGGAGCTTCTGACTGCAAAATAGTCAATGAAACATCGTCTTCATTTTGAAAGACCTATTCAATGATATGCCACTCAATATGCTGTGTAAATTTTTTTTTTCGTTTCTAGCGCCATTTTGTATTTTCGGCCTCCATTTTGAATTTATTAAAACAAAATCTAGCCTATAATTATCGGACGGTTAAGAGGAATCGATAGAGATTTCGTTCATTAAAATCAATCTAGCCGTTGGGATGTTTTGAGGGTATAAAAAAATCCACATACCCAGATACGCGTGAAACACACAATCCATTCTTGGCAGTCGGGTAAAAAAAAGATTCCTCTGTCTGGATATCCGTTGGCGAAGACTAACGAAATCTACCGAGCGCAGAGGTCTGAAAATTTGTATGAATTAGGAATTTGTATTTGTATAAATCTTCTTAATACAGTCTAACTTTTACAGTCAGTCAGTCACAAAAGGCTACATTCACTCATAAAATTACAACAATCGAACACAATACTAATATTTAGAAACTAAAACTTTATTTTAGTAAACATTTCAGAGATTAACATATATCCATTAAAGAAAAAAAAAAACACTCATTAAAATTTAGCGAAATTGTGCAAAAGTCGATATTATATAGTCACAAAAGTCTAAATACATAAATCTAAATCTCACAAAAGTCTAATGTATACTACTACATTTATGCATAACTAAGGGTAAAAAAATTAAAAATTAATACTTTGTAGGACCTCTCTTGGAATCTATAATTGCTTGCATTCTTTTTGGCATTGACAAAACAAGGTTTTTCGTCATATCGGGAGTAATGTCCTACCATGCACGTTGTATTGCGATCTTCGAGGTTTCTTTACTTGTAATTTTATGTTGACGAATTCGACGATCAAGTTCATCCTAAATGTGCTCAATGGGGTTTACGTCTGGTGACTGTGGTGGCGAATACAGTTGTTTGTGTACTTTATAAAGGATCCATTCCTTTATGATCTTAGCAGCATGCTTCGGGTCATTATTTTGTTGAAAGACTTCCCAGTTATTTCCCAGTCCGAAAATTTTAACGGATGAGTGTAGATTGCTCTGTAGTATTTTTAACTATCCGAATGGGTCCATTTTACCACCAATAAACACTAAATTACCTACCCAGCCGCCGCAATTGAGCCCTAAACCAATCAACTCCCTCCCCCGTGTTTAACAGTTGGCATCGAATTTTCTGGTTTCATTTTCGTGGGGGGTTTTTTCGCCAAATTTTTCCATGCCCATCACAGCCAAAAATATTAAACTTACTCTCAACAGTAACTAACACTGTTTTCCAAAAGTCAAAGTCCTTGTCAATATGTTTAGATGCAAAATCTAGCCTTTTCTGCTCGTTCGCAGATGAAATGAGAAGTTTCCTTCTGGGAACTCTACAATTGAAGCCTGCCGATCGAAGAATTCTAGGAACAGTTTCTGGATGAACTTTCTTGCCACTTGCCATCTATGGGAAGTTTCTGGATGCACTTTCTTGCCACTTGCCATCGCAATGTGCCTGGTTAATTGTGGGGCACTAATTTTCGGACTTTTTTTTTTTTACTTTTCTTACTATAATTCTTACATCACGGTCCTTAAGTTGCCTTGGACGACCACATCGAGATTTGTTTAGTACATTTCCACGGAAAATTTTATTTCTAAGTATAGTTTGTACAGTTGTACGGCTTTTCCCTGCAATTTTAGCAATCTTGCCATAAGATTTATTTTCGTTTTTTTAATTTTACGAGCAGATTCCCAGTTCTAAGGCCGTTTCTCTTCCCTGACTCATCTTTCACATTATATGCAACCGTTTACATACAGTTAAGTACTCGGACTATATTGGGAGATGAAGATCAGTGTAACTAAACTTCACATGCCTGGTAAAACTGAAAAGTGAAAAAAAAGAGGTTCATATACAAATTTTGTTAACAGCAAATCGAGTATATGCAGACTTTTTTGACATGCTGATTGCACTAAATATTCAAATTTTACTAGTAATTATCGTTGTTAAGCTTTTACAAAGCACTCAGAATCATTTTTCATGTTAGAATAATATACTAATGTGCTTTTTTGCTTGTAAATTCGAGTAGTTTTGGTGAAAGCTTTATTTTGATGGATGTATGTAGACTTTTTTGTAACTGATTGTATATTGACGTTTTTGATAGGACCAACTCTTACCAAAAAAAAAGAGGAGGGGGGGGGGGGGGCGTTGTAGAAGAAAAAAAAAGTTAATCTCCGTTAATCCACCACTAAGGCGATAAAAAAGTATCATTGGAGGATGAAAATTTTTGATAATCCTGTATGTGCTGCATTATTAAACACCCGTGTGTCTCAATAAAAAAAAAAAAGTCAGAATTTAAACTATAGTGTGTGATTCATTTAATGAAACAATCACCACACGGTTTAAATTTATTATATAAATCTTCTGAATATTATCTATAACGTTTTTAGTAAAAAGTTTTTATAAGATGAACTCTACTAATGGATGATATTACTAAAAATATTCTCAAAGGATGAAAAAAATAGGAGTTGAAGAAATAATTATCGTATTAATATGATTCTGATAAAACCAGCTCTTACAGAAAAATGAAATTAAAGACTCATCAAAAGCGGCGAGATAAAATTGTTAAACTGGGTTTATAACCAGTCTTGATTTAGTTTTTGTAGATGAAATTAATACTTTACCTCTAAATCTACTTGTGCCCGTAGGCCGAGCCGCCAGGGATTTTTTATAATTCTATCATATCAGGAAGTGGGTTAAAAATCAATTACAAATTTCCATCTTTTACATGCGAAAACCAGATTGAATTATATAGTTTTGTTGCTGAAATTAATACTTAACTTCTAAATCTACTTGTGCCCGTAGGCCGAGCTGCCAGAGATTTTTTATAATTCTATCATATCAGCAAGTGGTTTAAAAATCGACTACAAATTTCCATCTTTTACATACGAAAACCAGATTGAGTTGTATAGTTTTTGTTGGTGAAATTAATACCTAACTTCTAAATCTACTTGTGCCCGTAGGCCGAGCTCCCAGGGATTTTTTTATAACTCTATCATATCAGGAAGAGTGTTAAAAATCGATTACAAATTTCCATCTTTTAGATGCGAAAACCAGGTTGAGTTATATAGTTTTTGTTGGTGAAATTAATACTTAACTTCTAAATCTACTTGTATCTGTAAGCCGAGCCGCCAGGGATTGTTTACAATTCTATCATATCAGGAAGTGGGTTAAAAATCGATTATAAATTTCTATCTTTCACATGCGAAAACCAGGTTGAGTTATATATTTTTGGGTCAGTAAATAAATAAAAAGAAATGATTAATTCATCTTTAAAAGTTAAACTTAAACTTACACTGTGTACAAAATTACTTTAAAAATGAGACAGTATTTAAAAATGTTAAATTTCTTTAATACCTTAGTACTTTCAACTATAGAAATATATATCATGATAATTCTTTGAGGGATATATAATTTTTGCGTCAGAAGACCAGATTAACTAGAAGAAGAATATACAAGTTAATTTCGAAGACGCAAAAATTATATATCCCTCAAAAAATTGTTATGATTTAATTATCCGCGAATCAAATAGAAATTATTACTAAAGAAAATGCTGTTTGTAATGACGTTTTATCCTACAACATACCCAGAATTTGGCTCAGTTTGCTTAAAGAATCATAAAGCGAGTAATTTTCCACTTCCTCATATCCATGTTTTATTTTCCCAATGTTTTCCAGATCTAAAAATTAACTTCCACTTTCAGTTCTTTCGTCACCATCTACGTGGATTTTGAAAATTAGACGTTAATAACAGTTGTATTTCTTATATTCCTCTGACGAAGACTGTGTTTTTATAGTTGAAAGTATTAAGGTATTAAATACTGTCTCATCTTTTAAGTAATATTTTGCATATAGTGTCTACACACTAGTGTTTGCACACTTTTAAATCTACGTGTGTCCGTAAGCCGAGCCGCCAGGGATTTTTTACAATTCTATCATATCAGGAAGTGGGTTAAAAATCGATTATAAATTTCTATCTTTCACATGCGAAAACCAGGTTGAGTTATATAAAAGAGCGTAAAAATGAAATAAAATTAATGAATGATGCATAGTTATTTTTCTGAGTGACTATGTAAGGGAAATATTTATTTAAGTCTAAATTTCAATTTAAATTGATAAACTTTCATTTGAAGTTCTGCACATTAATGTTTCTCCCCCTTAGTCGTATACGTCCTCTTTTATAAAAGTTGGTTCAATCCCCCCCCCCCTTCTTTTAAACAATAGGATAAGGAGCACGTGCCTCTTCCCCCTGTTTAATTTATAACGTTAATTAGCCGTAAAAGTTATAAAGCAAATGAGCGTCCATCTTCTGTCTCACACCATTGCTTGGTTCTACTAGACCGGTTCTGGTTCGGCCGCTGTTGCTAATTACACAGAAAATGAGAAATCTTATCGATTGGCAGAAAGCGCTAAGTTTTAATCAGGAAATGGAAAGCTTGGAAACGGTCAAAAGCTCGGAAGCTTCTCTTTTGCTGCATTTTTCTTTTTAGTTGCTATCAATTGAACTGTATTTTAAACTGATATGTTATTTTTTTTCTTCCATAGCTTTATACTTGTTTATAAAAGCATAAAGTTTATTTTCAAGACGATAATTGTTTTCATTTCTAAATATATGTTTAAAAATATATATATATTAATAAAAAAACTAAACAAAAGAGAAAAATCATACGTCAAGCATAGATTATGAAACACTTTCCAACATATTTAGAATAATGTAAAAAAATTTCACCTTTTAATATGGTGAAAATTAATGCCTAAGTAAACAATTTCAACATTCAAATTGCTTAGATTTATCGACTACAATGTCAACTACGAATTAAAAATAGACGTGGATATTAATTCTTGTAGCATTTGTTTCCCAGCTAATTCAAGTTACAGTATAGCAATGAAAACGGGAACTTGTATACAATGGAATATTGCCTTAAACGGAAAATTTTCGTGCCTCCGGTGAAAAGAATATGATAAAATTAAACCTGTTACAGTGGACAGAAAATACTTTATTTTTGTAGCGAACTACATCGACAACAACTTTATCGAGAATGTAATTAGCTACAACTACAACAATTCTTTTAAAAGGTAGCGACTAGAAACTACTTTTCAAAGGTAAGAAGACTTCGTTATTTTAAGATTTTATGAAACGATTAAACCTACACTCGAAATAGCAGACACGGATTAAGTAATTAAACAAAAACATAGTTTCAAGAACAAATTAAAAAAACAAAATTTATTTCCTACATTGTTTAAGCCCGAGAAGGGACAGATATTAAGTTATTTCATTCAATTAGTTCTACATTTAATGTTAAATTTTTGTAAAAAATTAGTTAAGCTAATTGAAGATTAGAAAATAAAAATAAAATTCTTACAATATGATACTAAAAACACCCTAAAAAATTAGATTCCGTTCAAATGAAATCGAAATAAATCTTAGAAATTTTTTTAAAGTTTTGTATTTTGAATGCATCTTATCATTTTATGCACAATTGTCATAAACATATACAAAATCTGCAATACAAATATTTTCAATTAAAAATGGAAGAAGTCTAAGATTTATTTCGATTTCATTTGAACGGAATCTATTTTCTTAGGGTGTTTTAAGTATCATATTGTATGAATTTTATTTTTATTTTTTAATCTTCAATTGGTTTAACTAATTTGTTACAAAAATTTAACATTAAATGTAGAACTAATTGAATGAAATAACTTAATATCTGTCCCTTCTCGGGCCTAAACAATGTAGGAAATAATTTTTTTTTTTTTTTTTTTTGTTCTTGAAATTATGTTTTTGTTTAATATGGCCAAGTTTTTCAATAACTATTGCACTCAAACGAACGCATTTCAAAATTAATAGAGAGTATCATCATCAGGATTTGATGTATGCGTTATTGCATCACAATGTGAGATGCAGTTTACCAATGTGTAATTCAAAATGTTTCAACCACTGTAGTAAAGCAGGTTGCGGTAGTTTGGACAAAAACTTCCAATCTGAACATAAAAAATCTATAATCAAATCATAAAAAATTAACTTCACTTAAATTTAGATACCCTATTTCCCACTCATAAACGCTATAAATGTAAATGTAAATTGTGTTGAATTCTTACTGCTAATATTTAACAATATTATAGCTGTGATACAGTAAAAAATAAAAAATAAAAGTTTTACTTAAATTTTTAAACCTTAATTTCTCCCAAGGGGTGATGTAAACACATCAGAAAATTATTACCTAAGTTTAACTTGGGGTATAAATAGTTCTCATCTCGGAAAAAAAAAATACATTTTAAAAATTAAGTTATGTAATTCCCCACTATGTTCGCTACCTGCGTAAAAATAGCTATCCATTAGAAACTTTTTACTAAAATATAAATTTGACCAAAGCAAAAACTTATTCTGAAAATATCATTTTTATTTCCACTATGACGCCATATTCACCTTTTCAGTTTTTGAAAAAAAAAAAAAAAACTAGCTCAATTTAATATTTCACATGAAAATCTTTCACCTAAAAAGAAATAAATTATTATTACGGCTTTTTAAATTTTTGCATCAAGTAAAAATGTTACATTTTCTATGAAAAAATGTCCGTTGATTTTCAATGAAAAAAGCGAAAATTGGAATTATTAAGAAAAATAATTGAATAATGTAAACAAAAATTGGCCCATGTTTCTCTCTGGGTTATAATTCACCCATATGCAAAGGCATTTTACCATCCGTTTTGACCCTGACGTCAAGCAAACGTTTTTACACTTTAAATTTATAATATCATTAGAATTGGTAAAGAATAAAAAATGAGTGGCATCAGGGACAAAAATGTGGGAAGAAAAAATGAAAAAGTTATGATCTCCATAGGCTTTTCCATGTTAAATTAACATTGAGAAGTGACACTGGAAATAAATAAGTATTGCGCGGCAGCGCAATACTTAAATAAAATGAGCGATGAGATATCACATGAGGGGTGTCGGTAAAAGTTAGAAAAGTGCCCCCCGGGTGAAAAGGAGGGAGTTTAGAAAAACTACTTAAAATACAGAAGTTAGAGACCGGAGGGGTAAATAATATAAAACCTTTTGAAAATTTTATGATTTTTCGTGTGATCGCAAGTGTTTTGCTATAAGTATGCAAAATTTCAAGTCTCGAACTTAATTAGGGGCCGAGTTAGAAAAATTGCTTAAAATACACAAGTTAGAGACCGGAGGCGTAAATATATGACTTTTTGAAATTTTTATGATTTGCCGCCTGATCGCAAGTGTTCAGCTATAAGTATGCAAAATTTCAAGTCTCCAACTTAATTATGGTCTGAGTTAGAAAAATTGCTTAAAATACACAAGTTAGAGATCGGAGGGGTAAATATAAAACTTTTTGAAATTTTTATGATTTGTCGTATCATCGCAAAAATTCAGCTATAAGTATGCAAAATTCCAAGTCTCCAACTTAATTAGGGACTCAGTTAGAAAAAAAATTGCTTAAAATACACAGGTTAGTACCCAGGGGGGTAAATATAAGATTTGTTCAAAATTTTGTGATTTGTCAGTTTCCAAACCGGTTTCGAAACTGAAAGTACCATTTAAAAAAAAAAATCTGCAACCAAAATCGAAAAAGTAAAAAAAGAGTCCTATTAAAGATTGAGCTCAGCTATCCTATGCAAAAAAAAAAAAAAAAATTGTTTAAAAATATTCAAATTGAAACGAGAAATTCGAAAATAACCTGCCCATAGGATTAACATTATGGAGCGGGTGTTTTCAAGTGCGGAAACGTAATTTTCTCCAGTTCCTGACGATGTCGTCCTACTGTATTTATATAAAAATAGTAGTGTCCAAACTATTTTCTCAAACAACTGTATTGTAAATCACTAAACCTGCAAGTATTCTCTTCATTAGTGACTTTTCAAATATAGCATGCTTATAAAACCGAATTTGATATCATTTAACGAAACTTAACAACGAAACAGTCAATGTCTCCAAATTAAACATACCTACTTTAGTCCTCAACCTTCGACAATTTTCACGTAATCTGCCGCGGGCCACAGAACCCAGTATATGATAGAGAAAAAAAAAACATGTCATAATTTGACGTCGCTCTTTTTCCGCCGTTGAAGGGGTAACAAAGAGCACGATGAAGAAGGGGGGGGGGGTGAAGGAGGGGGTAAGGTTGAATGATTCGTGATTGAGAAGTTCACGTGACTGAGAGGAGGGGGGGGGGGACTTACGTGCAAGGGGAGATGGGATACTCATGACTCTGGTAATATTTCCGCAGGAAGTCGAGTCTCTTGTTTTTTAAAATTTATTTTTAATTTGTGTGACCATCACACCCCTTTCCGTATGCGTATCTCAAATCTTTAGACACATAATCGTAATAATTTCCGTTTTAACAAAGAACGTATTAAATTCTATTACAGACGATGACGCTCTTTTTTGAGATAGACGAGAACCTACGATTGTTTTGTTCGCCAAGTACCTTTTGGTTATTTGATACCTATCCGCGCAATTATGCAGCAGCTCATTCTTTAACGTATATGTTTTATTTTCTCTCATGTTTTTGTTTTTTTCTTTTCTTTCCTTTTCAGTTTTTCTCAGTGTATTTTGAGAATTGTTTTACATTTCTCTCTCATGCCAAGTCTTAAAAAAAGGAAAATAAAGAAAGAAAAGTTAAGATAAGAAAGAAAAAAAGTAAAAAAGGAGAGAAAGAAAATTTGTCATTCATGAAAAAACTATTCGAACACTTTTTTTTTAGCTAATTTTGTTAAATTTTCTATTGCCAAATTTCTAATATTGCTAAATTTTCTATGGCTGATTGTCTAATGCATAAATATACAGTAAAACCTACTAAGATGCCACTGCAAGGGAGTATCTTAGGCGGTACATCATCTGTTGCAACTGGACTATTACACTAGTCTGCATAATATCATATGGTTAAAAAGCAATGACTGCCCTTGATGCATTTTTTTTATGCTGATTACAAAACTGCTCTTAGTTTTCTTATATCACGAATAGTTCGTTTGCAATCGACCCGAGTTGATTGCGAAGATTCATCGCTGAGAACAAGCAGTATATGGTAGTCACACATAACGTAAATTTCCCTTCATTACACACGAAAAATTAAAAGCGGGAATTTTCGTTGGTCCTCAAATAAAAAAACTGATGGATTACAAGGATTTTGAAAAAACGATGAATGAGACAGAAAAAGACAAATGCGTTACCGGAAACTTTCTAGGGAATAAGAAAGATCCAAATTACAGGAATAGTGTTGAGACAATGCTGGAAAATTTCAAGAAGTTGGGTGTAAAAATATGAATGTAAAAATGCACTTCTGCATTCCCATATCGACTATTTTCCAGAAAATCTGGGACATTACAGTGAAGAGTATAAAGGGAAGATGGAAAGAAAATATGATGGCACACTACAGTCGGATGTTGAAGAGGGACATAAAGGATGAAGGAGGATCCACAAGAAAGTCAAAAAGAAGAAAGTTTAAAGGTATATATAAATATTATACAGACATACAAACAATAAATACAATAAACCCAACTGGAGGGAAAAAATTAGCCAGAGCCAGGAATCGAACCCGGGACCACAGTATACAAGACTGCTGCTCTAACCACTGAGCAGCAGTCTTGTATACTGTGGTCCCGGGTTCGATTCCTGGCTCTGGCTAATTTTTCCCTCCAGTTGGGTTTATTGTATTTATTGTTTGTATGTCTGTATAATATTTATATATACCTTTAACTGATGAATGCAGGCGTTATTATGTGTGTATGTGTGTTTTAATATATATTGTAGTATGAGTGTTTTATTAGACGAAAGTTTGTTTAATTGAACACTGTTTGCTTTTCGTTTTATTAAAGAAATTTAATGAACTTATAAGGACGTTTTTTACAGTATTTTTAACGTGTTTAATGAAATACTTTATTTGAAATTGTGATACATTTATGATTGCATTAATTAAAATATTGAAAACACAACTTTTTATTTTTTGTAAAATCCTGAGGTGATCGACAAAAATGGGGGTTATTTTCGGAATCAGCATCAAAAAATGATTCAGAAACACTTGTTTATAAGAAATCAACTGACAAAAAGTTTAAAAATGCATTCTAATGTTACCTTTCCGCTGGAACTTTAAATTTTTTCGTGTAAGTTAAGACTCCGCTATAAACATATTCAGTTTTTACATGTTTTGTTGTATTAGTTATAAGTTTTTACATTAGGCCCAATAACAATTATTAAAGTAAAGAAGTTAACGAAAAATAGACAAAATAAACTAAGGAAATGTAACTTAACCGCAGAATTGTTAATAAAGCATGCAGTTATGCCACATCTCATCCTTTAATGTGTAAATGTTCTTTTCGATATTTTTCTATGTAGTTTGAGATTTCTTCCATCTTTCCTTCCCATTTTGTCAAAAAAAAAAAAAATCCATTCTTAACACATTGAAGACGGATAACGTGAATTCACATTTTTTATTTGTCAACCGTTGGAGACGGGTCACGTAAATTAACGTTTTTGTGGATTAGAAGAAGAAAATATTAGGGGAAAGTAAAGGAATGGCGCTCACTTAAGGGAAAACATGAATAGCTAGTCAAATTTAGACAAAAAAATCAATATTTTATTAACGAAGTATAACTCCAAAGCATAAGGAACAGTTTGCAATCAACTAAGTTGCATAGTTTTAGGAATTTTTTTTATCGTTTTATTTAAATAACCATCGATTGAGCGGTGATGCCCGACATGGTAGGGTAATTGCGCTCAGAGTTTGAATACAACATTTAAGTAAGACAAAAGTCACATATGTAATCACATACTTCTTCTGGAATTCTACGCGAGCGCCATTACCCGTTATCGCCATGTTGGGTTTTAATGCATTATAATTGGCATAACAGCGCACTACAAAAATAAATAAAAGCATGAAAGTACAGCTAAATGTACATATTTTGTAGACATAATGAGTAAATTAATATTTGAAAATAAGAGTGTACACTTACCTTCAAGTTAGATGTTGTAGAATTTTATAATAAAACAACTGCAAACTAATAACGTGAGGACACAAAAATACTTTCCTTCCGACGGTCACTATATCCTTACTGAAAACTTACGATGAAGTTTGCTAAGTGCCGGTACCGATCGTACGTTTTCAGTTCTATTCCGTTTAGAGGTATTGGGTGAGCGGGGTTACCCTTCTGAGCGTCATTATCCTACTGGTACCGAATATTTTGTAAGGATAAAAGTTGAAGGTGTAATCCAAGCATGCTTACTTCTGATTGGCTGTGAGCTCGTTTTCAATATAATTACAGCGTATTTAAAAAAATACTAGGAGTAGCATTCTATATGCTCATAATATTCGGGGATTCAGACTATATGCTTTCCATCACATAGCGTCTTCAATGTGTTAAGGCTGTCCTCAAATCCAAAGGGTCAACTTTCTGACATAAGCTTTAATTCATTTTTGTTCGGAAACGCATGAAACTAAAAGGTGTTGTTATTCAGAAACTATGTCATCGAACTGTTTTTTCCGTTTTCTTGTAAGCGCAGTAGATCTTTCAGAAAATACTGTCAAAGTTGGCATATTGAACTGAATTTCCGAAGGAAAGAAGGAAATCCAGTCAGTAAGCAGGGGCGTAAATCCTGGGGGGGTACGGGGGGGTGCAACACCCCCCTACGAAAAAATCAGTCGGAAAATTTCCCGTTCGATCAGAAAAAGTACGTTTAGTCGGAAAAAATGGTATTAACCTATAAAAACTTATAAATTGGAAAAATGAAAAAATCAGTCGGAAAAATTCCCGTTCGATCGGAAAAAAGTAAGTTTAGTCGAAAAAAAATGGCATTAACGTATAAAAACTTATGAATTGGAGAAATGTTTTTGTAGTTTTTAATTAGTAAATAAGAAAAACAAGTTAGAGCGAAGAAAACCTATAAAATTTTACTCTTAGTCGGACTTTTTTCCCTTGTAGTTTTTAATTAGAAAATTAGAAAAAAAACAATTTAGAACGAAGAAAACCTATATAAATTTATACTTAGTCGGAAATATTACAGATTTTATTTTTGTGATTAAAACTATTCAGAAAAACTTTGACTTGTCAAATATTGTGAACTCGAAAACCTCGATTTGAAGAAACAAAATAGTTATATACATATTCCAGCAATGTTAATATTATTTATAACCTTGATATTTTGATCGAAACTTTGATATTCCGAACTTTTTTCTGTTCCCTTTGACTTCGAGATATCGAGATCCAGCTATATTTATTTATAGTCGGAAAGTTTTTAGTTTAGTCTGGAAATTTTAAGACATACTGATTGAAGTGAAGAAACTTCTATTTTTTTTATCTGACTTTAAATTTAGTTAGAAACGTGTATCACGGAATTTAGGTGATATCCGATGAAAATTCAAAGTAGAAAGGGAGTGTTATATCTTACGAAATTATTAAATTTTATAGATGAAATTCACAAGATAATTATGACTTCGCGTATCGTATTGAGATAGTCAAATAATTTTAAAGCGCTGATGTCGATTCTTTTCGAATTATTAATAAATTTCTCTAAAAATTAGGAGAGAAAGTCTATGATTAATATGTACGGGAAAATGCGGATTGGAATCAAAAACTGCTTTGTTACATAGCGATATATCTTGTTACTAAACGTACAAAATTTGATTAAGTTTTATTGAAGTACTAAGAAATGGATATAAGTTTTGTTCATTCGAAAATTTTCAATCTTTTAAATTTTGACTTTTTTATGTTGTAGACGTACATCGTCCACTGGTAACAGGATTCCTTATGCTTAATTCAGAATTTGAATTTCTATTCGAAGTGGAGTCTATGTGAATAAATATGCCATACACAGAAAAAATAAAATGCATTAAGACCTTTATTGGTAAAAAAAAAAACGGGCATCGAATCCCCAGCTCTTCAATCATCCAATTTCATCAAATTTTGTACATTTAGAAACAAGATATATCGCTATCAAACAAAGCAGTTTGGAGTTCCAACCAGCAATTTTCTACACATATTAATCATAGTACTTCACCACTAATTTTTAGAGACATACATTAATAATTCAAAAGGAATCAACATAGCGCTTTAAAACCTATTTGACTATCTCAGGGTTCATACAGAGTTGGGAAGAAAAAATCCAAGGAGTACCGAAAAAATCCAAGGAGTCCAAAATATTTTAAGGATTTGCCATTTTTGTTATTGTCGTTGTTTTTATGTGATGCATCGTTATGTGGTATGCACACTCCAATTTGTAATGCCCAATTTAGAGAGGAAAACATTTCAAAAACAAATTTTATTCTATTGGAATCTAATTGTTAGTGCTGAAATTGCACAGTATTCACAATATATTGCTTACTGATTTCGTAAATTTAAATACAAAATAGACAGTCAACTTTTTTATGCATTGACCAAGGGTCATATAAATACAGATTAGTCAAACCCCAAACACTTATTATGCATATCACAAACATGATACATCTTAAAGAAAATTTTAAAAGGAGGAAAAAAAGAATGCTAAACGCAACATACAAGAAAAAATATAACAAAGTTTTGAATTTATTCTTTTAGAACAGCTGTAATCACTTTCTTTGAAGATGAAACTTTGACGAAATTCGCATTTTTTTCGCGATCTTATTACGAAATTAGTGTGTTTTTCGCGATCTTCTGGGAAAATTCGTGTTTTTTCACGATCTTCTGGAGAAATTCACGTTTTTTTCGCGATGTTCTGGTGGAAATTCGCAATTTTTATGGAATTCGCGTTTTATTTCGATCGTTTGACGTTTTATTAGCGATCCTTTGACGAAATTCGTGTGTTTTTCGCGATCCTTTGACGAAATTCGCGTGTTTTCGCGATCCTTTGAAGTAATTCGCGTGTTTTTCGCAATCCTTTGAGGAAATTCGAGTGTTTTTCGCGATCTTTTGAGGAAAATCGCGTGTTTTTCGCGATCTTCTGGGGAAATTCGCATGTTTTTCGCATTATTCTAGCGAAATTCAGTTTTTTTCCGCGATCTTCTGGGGAAAATTCGCGTTTTTTTCGCGGTCTTTTAATGGAATTCGCAATTTATTTCGATCTTTTTCCGAAACTGACGTTTTTATTCGCGATCTTTTGAGGAAATTGACGTGTTTTTCGCGATCTTTAGAGGAAATTCGAGTGTTTTTCGCGATCTTTTGAGGAAATTCGAGTGTTTTTCGCAATCTTTTGAGAAATTTCGCGTGTTTTTCGCAATATTCCGACAATTCGCGTTTTTTGCGCGATCTTCTGGGGGAAATTCGCGTTTTTTCGCGATCTTTTAATGTAATTCGTGTTTTATTTCGATCGATTGACGAAATTTGTCGGTATTTTTTTGGAACATATTCGCGAAAAGCGCGATTTTTCCGAGATTCTTGGCTAAATGCCAAACATCGATAAAATTTAAAATAAAGGTCGGTTAACAGTGTCGAAAAGCGGACTTTACGGACCTAATAATTGAAAAACGGACCTAGTGGGAATCCTGCTACAAAGATTATCCTCTAACCAATCAATGCTGTGCTTTAGATGAATCACGCGCATAAAGGATTTACCGTGCGTTTTACAATCACGATTTTTTTTCCCTCGTCAGCAATATCGCTTGCGTCCGAAGCAGAAATACAATTTAAGGAGTTTCTAAGGAGTGGTTTGCTTATCTAAGTAGTTCTAAGTACTACTTGGGAATGTTTTCATTTCTAAGGAGTTTCCAAGGAGTCTAAGGAGTCTGTGCGAACCCTGTAATCTCGATACGCTCAGTCATAATTATCTTGAGACTTTCATCTATCATCTATAAAGTTTAATAATTTCGTAAGATGTTTACGATATCCTTTCTTCGTTTTTATCATATATGCTAAACTTTTGGACATGAGTGTATATATATATATATATATATATAATATATTAATTAGTCGGCATTTTGTTGGCAATAGTACTCGGAAATTTTTCTTCTTGGAGTCGGACATTTATGAGTCTACACCCCCCTGCGCGACCAGGGTGGTTTACGCCCCTGTCAGTAAGGGGAGAAAAATGCCGTGTCACGTGATCAAAATCGCTTATAATTCAGTAGGTAATTTATTGATCAAAAAATGGAAAACACAGTTCGATTCCAAATCGCTTCCATGGTCAGGCTTTCCAATTTTATATCTTTCCATTAAAAAATGAATTTGTAAATGTGTCAAAACGTTTTTCGCTTGTCGAGCAGAGCAGTTGAGAACAGCCTTAAGGAAGTTATTGAAATTCTTTTCTCTGAAAAGAGTTTTCTAACTTTTCTACTGCGACAGTCAACTGATAATCCTCGAATTAATTCTATATAGAATGATACAGTCGTTCTTTGATAGAACGATTTACAGTTACAGTCATTAAAATTATAACGTGATCACAAAGTAAAAATTAACAAAATAAGCTGAGAAATGTAATTTAATGGCAGTTTGTTGAGATGGACTCTTCCTACTGTATTTGTTAAGTAATAAATTCATTCTTTGTTTTGTAGTAAAATGAACTTTGTTTGATGTTATACGTTTATGGTGAAGTTCAGATTAAATTATCTTCTGAATTACTCAGAATGAAACTTTTTGAGATGCTTATTAATTACCTTGCATTCGGTATTCTTAAAATATTTCCTGATGTCACAGCCTGATAAATTACCTCATATTACTTATTTTTACAGAGTATGTGGGAATACATGATATCCATTTAATTACCCTAGTTTCGAATTTAAAAAAAAACCGTCAAATGAAAGTTCGCAAATTATCTTAATGGAGTAATGGAAAGAAGGCGCTAAACACTGCCAAAATAACGTTATTTTCATCCAATTTAATGATGAAGACGTTTTTCTTTTGACTCTGAAGTCAACATACAAGCATGACGGTCTTTCTCCTTAATGTCATTTTTATGCTCATAAATCGCAACACAAGCCATATCTGTACCTTTGTTGAAGACTAGCAACTCCCTTATAAAGGGAATCTAGTTTTTCTATTGTGAACGTTCTGTTGATAAAAATATACACTGTAAAATAAACGACATTTTTACAGCACAAAGTACCGTTCATCTTGCGCTCAAACTCGATCACAGTTGAATGTGTTGTAGCTTTCTTTGGTTTCTTTACTATATAAACATGAAAAATAACAATAGTTGCGTAAAACTAACAGCACAAACTGCTGGCGTCCGAATTTCCAGAACACTGTGCTGGCAAATCTACAGTGGGTTTTTTTACAGTGTATGTGAGCAAAAGCGACATCTGCACGTTCTTTAATTTTTCCTATTGTGTTTGTGACTCTAGAAATCTGTGGTTAGGGATTTTGGCTGTAATTTTATTAACCATTTGGAAAAATGGTTATTGTTCTCGTCAGGGTAGGAAATCAAAAGCATATCTGAACGTTTTCATTGGTTTAATCCGCAATTTATTCGTTATCTGATTGGTATATACAGTAATCTGTATTTCCCTTTGGTTTCAACAACGATGGACAACAGAGTGTTGCCACTATGACAGAAAAGTAATAAAAACTACAAAAAAAATTAATAAATCAGAAACAAATTGAGATACAGCTTTCAAACAAATTGCATTTAAAAGTACATTTTTTTTCTCTATCCGACGGTATAAAATATAATATTGTCGGATGTTTAGAAGTTTAAGAATGAAATTTTATTTAAAATTGGTCGTGAGATTTTTTGGAAATCTGATGATAGAAAAACCTTTTCCCGAACAGCCAATGAAATGCTTGGATAATAAGCAGGAAATCTTGCAATTTTTACGTGTAATAACACTATTAATGTTTAATTCATGGCGTACGTAATGTATGACCAGCTCCGTAGAAGTTTAAAAATTTACAGTACCGAAAATTGTAAAACTGAAATTTCTTTTAAAATTTGTTCACGATGGTTCCAGGAATGTTATCGTTTAATCCATGGCGTTCGTAATGTAGGATCAACTTCGTGCGATTTTTTATGTCTTAAATTTTAGTCTTTGAAAAAATCATTTTCCAAATGGTCGTTGTAATTTGTTAAATTGCTATTTTTAGGTAGATTTCGTAAGAAATACTACCTATTGCAGTCGTTACCATGGTGCGACTTTTGAAAAATTCCTTCATAACTTTTCATTATAGGACCCCAGGAACCCAAAACCACCCCCACCTAAAAAGTTTATATATATATATATATATATATATATATATATATATGTATGTATGTATGTATGTACTAAATTTTGTCCGCACGATAAAAGTCGCAATTATGCACGAATCATCTTCAAACTCGCCAACAACTTTGAGATGGCTAATATCTCGGCGGGGATTGAAAATGGGCGAAATCGGCCCAAGAGGGTGGAAATGGGGAGGGTTCAAAATTTTGAATACTGTCTTAACATGATTCTGATAAAAACAGCTCTTACACAACAATGGCAGGAAAAAAATAAAAGTTTTTCGTTATAGCAGTTGCCAACAATTAAAAAAAAACAAATAATAAAATTCTCACTACAACAATTACTTTTCTTTTGCAAAATTTTCACGTGTAAAATTAAATAGTTTGACAAATTGAAAACAAATTGAATATTACGTCATAAGTTTCCTAGAGCAAGATTTCAGCATGAAAACTCAAAATAAATAGTTTGACGAATTAAAAAAATATGTATATTGCGTCATATTGGAAATATAATGGACCTCAGCAGGTGAATATGTAACACCATGTAAGTTTGAAGAAACGTATTAAAACATGATAAAAACCCGACTATGGAAAAATTAACATATTTTAACACTTTAAGGTTCTCTGAATTTTTTGTAGCCATTTTTTAAACCTATTCCATATATATGTGTGTGTGTATTCGTGTATATTACAATTTTCACAAAAAGTTTAGCTTCCTACAGCTCGCTCTTTGTGAAGAAACTGGGTTTTATCTCTAATCTTGATTTAAGTTTTGTTGGGGAATTTAGTACTTAACATCGAAATCTACCTCCGCCTGTAGGCCCGAGCCGGCAGGGATTTTTTTTTTTTTTTTTTTTTTTTTAATTTAGTCACGTTAGTCAATGTGCCAGGGCCGAAACTACGGGGTGCAGAGGGGCCAGGGATCAGAACTAAACGCAAATGGAGGCGCCAAATGAAGATTTTGTTTGTCGTTTCATACAAATATGTATTCCACACGTCTATGTATATATAGGGTGACCGCGCCAGTAGTTGATACCCCTCCAGTAGTTGATCACATTTTTTAAATATTGCGCCCTTTCAGGCGGAAATGAGTTTTACAAGTGTCACTGGACATAATATTTTTGTTTGAATGTTGCAGCACCTGTTGTCACATTGTTTTCAGCTGTCTACTGTAAGAGAAGCCATTTTATGAATTTTTTTTTATTAGAAAATGTAAAAAATTAGTTTTTGATTAGTTGGAGAAAAACGGTAAATTAAAATAATCCACTTCCATCTTGCTTATTACCCAACTGCCAAGAAGGGTTATGTGTTTCACGCGTATGGATATGTCGATTTCTTTATACCCTCGAAACATCCCAACTACTGGATGGATTTTAATGAATCAGATCTCTATTGTTTTGTCTTAACCGTCCTATCGTTATAGGTTAGGTTTCGTTTGTATAAATTCAAAATGGCGGCCGTAAATTACAAAATGACGGTAGAGACGAAAAAAATTTTTACGCATTATATTGAGTGGCATATCATTGGATAAGTCTTTTAAACTGAAGATGATGTTTCATTGACTACTTTACAGTCAGAAGCTCCGTTTAAATATTACGCAACCTGGAAGTTGTGTAGGTACGAACTCTAGCTTTACTGCAACTCTAACCATCATAGCCATCTGTAGGCCTCATCAAAACAGTGTTTATCGATAGGAACTAACAATTAAACACAACTTAAAAGTGTCCATACAAGTAAATAATAAAAAAATAGGTAAGGAATATAAAAAATAGTTTCACAATGATGAGAAATAATTAATTAGTTTGCTTTTCACGCAGTCGGGTTTTTTGATTTTTTAAATTTAATTTGTTTTATTTCAAATAATAGTTTTATATGAGCTATTGTTAATCACAGCTTAAGCATGATATTTTAAAGATTAATTTTTGAATTTTCGACTGATTTCTTCGATTGATCAACTTCTGGAAAAATGGCAGTTGAAGAAACTATTTACTTATAATTTTGCTGCTATTTAATTTCAGCAGATTTCATTTTTGACCATGATATGACGTTCATTAAGGGTTGTAGCAATCATGTTAGTTTACTTCCGAAACTTAAAAGGAAGGAAATATAATAAAACCCCCGTAGCACCGACCTTATTTGATCAACTACTGGCTCTGTTACTATATATATATATGAAATACAAAGAAACTCGCAAGCTAATGTTAAACCTATAGCGGCGTTCTTTTCAAATTTGTGAAAGTGAAGCTAACTTTATATTAAAAAATTCTGCAACCAAAATCGAAAAAGTAAAAACTAACCCGGTTAGAATTCAATCTCTGCTATTTTAACCAAAAAAAAAAAAAAAAAAAAACTATTAATATGCAAGTGAGAAATTTTAAACAGAGCGCTTCCATAAATTTAATTACATTCCATAGGTTTAACATTAGCGTTCCAGTTTCTTCGCTTGACTAGTCTAGGTTCTTAACGCCCAAGCTAATGTTGATCCTATGGGAGCGTTGTCTTCATATTTTTTGCTAGCATTTTAATTATTATTAAATAATTTTTATTTTTTAAGGATTTTTTTTCTTTTTTTGCATAGGGTACCTGCGCGGTCGATAACTTTTATTGTGCATGAGGAGGATTGAAAGTTCGTACCAGCGGATCTTGATCAAGACCTACCTCGTGAAGACATCTTAGACCATTCGACTGGAGTTTGAGTTTTCGCCCCGTGCTCTGAGAGTTTCAAACGTCTAGAATTTATCAAAATAGAAGTTGCCGGTTTTGTAAGAATACAATTAGTTTATACTTCAATAAATTTCATTAGCGACCACGGGTTGCTATTTTCAGTGATATTTGTATTTCCGTGTGATAATATTTATTTACTTGTAGAGTTAGTCTTTCTGGACTGTTTTGTGACTGTTTTTGAAGTAGCCAATCTTCGATACGTAAGCCAGTTTTGAATTTAGTAGTCTTGCATTTTTGATCTAAGGACTAAATTACTCTTAAGTGCTGCATAGAATAGTCCAAATCATAGAAGTTCCATCACAGCTCTTCCCAATTGTATTTAAATAAACAGTGTTTTTAAACCCAACCTTGGTTATGTCTGCACTTCAAAGTGGCGGCCCTGCCGGGTATGCCGCACCTTTACTTTTCTTAAAATCGTTCATAATCTTTGTAAAGTGTAAGAAATAACCATTCCTTTCTATTACTCTCGTTAGAAAATTTATCAAAATTCACTGCCTGGCATAAAATGTTACTTTAAAAAGTTACATAGTAAGTATTGCTTTATAGTTTTAAAGATACTGACTAAAAAAAAAAAATTACATTAAAGACTTGACGAGAATGCATCTGGGTATCACTTTCATCACCACATGGCATGTTTTCATATTTTCAACACTGTTTACCACTGTTTGGTTAAAAATGAAGTGAAAGCTTGCAAATTCTCCATGCAGTCCGGACTTGGCTCCATACGACTATTTTTTTTAATTTCCTCATTTAAAATAATATAGTTGAGGACATTGTTTCCATTCATCAATACTGTTTTGAAGAAAAAGAAGGTGGTATCATACGACGTTAAAAAATATGCTCACATGCGTTTTTTAAAAGTTGAATTATTGTGTGCCAAGCGCTTAACAATAATCCCAGATAACATTTTTAATTTGCAGAAAATATGCAGCAGTCTTGCTTTGAAAACCTGCAAAGTTGCAGAAAGCTCAGCATGACAAGACTGAAAGTTCATAACAAGACTGCAGCAAGTTAGCGCAAACGCCGAAGTCACCACACTTTGAACTTGCAGCCAACTTGTCGTGCAAGCTGAATTCATGCTGCATCAAATTTATTGCAAATTAACGGCAAACATGTAATCAAAAATACTGCAAACTTACTTCAAAGTAGTAATTTTTCCACGCCCCAATATCTGTTTACAACTGTTACACTATAAGTTTAAACCCTTCGGAGGGGTCCATAGACCTGATCAGGTCTATTGATGCGAACACACCGTCAGAAGGTGCATGCATTGTTTTCATCACCATAAACAAGTTAAGGAAATATATGTACTTTCAATACGAGCCTTTTTTGGTATTTGAAAAATATAGCGTTTAGAAAAAGCGGTGCCAAACGAATAAAATTTCTGCAATTTCTGCGTATGTGCTGATTGTCTATTCTCTCAACAGAGGGATTTTTTGCTTTCGTCACTTTCGTGAATTAAAGACAGTCTTGTCATCAGTTTCACAACAAACTACTCATGCAAGTGGGGGAGGGTATACCTTGCGGGAAATTTGCTGCAAATTTCTCAATTCAAATTTGTCACGGCAAGATAATGTCAGAAAAAATCAAACTTGCTGCTAATGTTCATGCTTATCTGGGATTAGTGACTACTTAAAAAAGAAAGACCATACGAAGATAGATTTAATACTGTTCTTCAGCCAACTTCTTAGAAATATGAACTTTGTCGAATGATCTGCGTCTAATGTAAATTCAACTTTTATTATTATGTGAATAACTCAAATATATTTCTTCTTTGGGATTCTTAATAATTACTTTACATTCGGTATTCTCAAAATATCTTCAGATGTCACAACATGATAAATTACTCCATATTCTTACAGAATGTGTGTGAATACATGAAATTCATTGTAATTACCCTAGTTTCGACTTTAAAAAAAAACAGCACACAAATTAGTCTTAATGAAGTAATGGGAAGAAGGCGCTAAACACAGCCAAAGTAACGTTGTTTTCATCCAGTTTAATCATGCACATCTTTTTCTCTTGACTCTCAATGTACGAGCATGACGGCGTCTTCTCATTAATGACTTTTTTATGCTCACAAACCGTAACACGCGCCACACCTGCCGTTAGCTTTCCCCAAACTTCAGGGCTGCTCATTCCCCGTTACGACGGTCTTCATCCGAGGTAAAGCGGTTGCAGTTACGACCCATTTACCCTCTGCACCCGTATTTCAATCTTTATTTTCCACATTTAATGGCAACAGTGATTAAAAGGTCGATTCCGATAGCACTGGAGCTTTATTTTTCTGTTAATATAATATTATGGGATATTACATGATAATGCGCGCCAAATTTAAAAATGATGAAGTCGTGTATGTAACATAAAATTTAATAAGTTGTTGAAAAAAAAAAAAAATAATAATCCACAAAAGCGAGGATTAAAAATATGTAGTAATACATTAAACGGTAGAAAAAAATCATTAAAAAAATCAAATGAAAAATAATATTAGTAATGTAATTTCTCTGTAATTACGATCTGAATCTGGAATTTTCAATTTAACCCTTTATCTACTGACGATTCTTATAAGTACCATTAAAATAACTTGTTATAAAATTCATTTAACACATCGATTAATTGTAATACAGTTTAGAATGAGTTATAGATACATTACTTTATCTTGTTTTAAAAGCATTATTGGTCACACAAAAAAAAAACTATTTTTAAATGGATGATTTCTTTTGCCTTTGTATCTTTTCAGCTTTCTTGGCGTTGGGGGAGGAGGGGGGGGGGTAGGGAGGATTTTTCGGTTCGGAAATATTTCTATATTTCTATTGTAAGAACATTATATTTGTACATTTCCTAATTCTACAAAATACTAAGAAAAATATTTATAATAAAAGATTTGAGTGCGACTATAAATATTGCACAAAGTCTCTATAAATTCAAATTTAATGAATCCTTCTATGTCGAGCAGTTTTTTTTTTACGTTTTAGGTTCTCCATAGTTCGGTTTTGGAATTTTTACGATGATGTCTGTTTGTCTGTCTGTAAATGAGTGAACATGATATTACCCACACTGTGATTTTGATTGGTCTCCCATTTGTCGAATATGTTATAGGCCGTTGTCGCTAGGACTGTATACATTTTTGTACAAATCGAACAACAGATTTGACATCTGAACCATGTTTTAAACTATTTTTCAACCGTTTTGTGACTAGAGAAAACCGATGTTGTCTTTTTGAATTGAATTATTCAATTAAATATTTTTATTTTTCATGTTCATCTTATGTTTATACAACAATCACGTCTCAATTACGTGACTTAATTTAGTAATATATTTTTTCTTAAAATCAAATATTGTGAGTTTTATTAATCTGACAAAAGTTTGCATTTGAGTATTGTATGTTGTTGAGAAAAACGTTGAAATATATATGGAGCATTCTCACGATCTTTTGACTTTCGGGAATAAAAATCTGCTGAAATTAAATTTGCTAAAATAACATTTTAATCAGACGAATGCCTTAATGATTCAAAATAAAGAAAAAATGGTCAGCAGCAAAATTTTTTTTATTTAACTGAGGTTTAAGTTAAACTTGCGAGTTTAATTTCCCTTACCATTTTACCACTATAACTTTCTATTTTCTTCTAAATTTTTACTTATAATGTGTTTGCATAGTACCCACAGGACATTCAAATAAGAGATAATAACAATGTAGTATTTTTAGTACAAAATTTTGGTATAACATTGTCTTAAAGGTTGTCGAAGAAGGGACGGAAGAAAAAAAAGGGGATGGTATAGGACAAAAGGGACGGTAATAAAAAAAAAAGGATGGTAAGGATGGGTGGTAAGGGAATAGTGGTAAGGGAAATTACCACTATTTTTAGGCAAATCATGTTAAGACTCAGTGATAGCCACAGTGTTAATTGATTTTTAGAAACAGTTATTTACAGTGAAATACCCTTTAACTGATGTCATAGAAATTGTCACATAACTAGTGTGAAGCAGTCTGTGAGACCGCCCCATCGAAAGATGAATAAAAGCCGTGATTAACTCACAGGATGTTGCTTTTGTACTAAACTTTTTGTACAGGAGTGTTGTAATTAAAATTCCCCTATTCAAAAGTCTCTGGTGTTAGTACTAAAGTTCCAAACGAAACAAGTTTTCAGTAGTTTTTGTAGATAAACTGAAACTTGCAAGTTAAACTATGAAAATTGAAAAAAGCATCGGTCTGTGAAACCGGTTACATCAGTTAAAGGTTAAATAAATAAAAAAAAAATTACCTCGAAAAGTGCAGGAATAAACCTTGGAGACCGTAAGACTACCAATAAAGCCACGATTCTTGAAATTGATATTTAAATGCTGATTTAAATTCTGCAGTAAATTTCCTGTAAAAGAATTTTAGACATTCTTTCTCTAGCATACTTCTGCATGAGAAAAAGCTTGAAAGAAATTCTGTGGCTGCATCTGAAGTGATTTTCCGTATAATATTAACAAGACGGACGATAAGGAATCTAAAACCCAGGGACAGAGTTCAAAAAATAATATCAACCGTAAAAATGTGTGCAGGTTAATTTTTTGCTACAGATTTATGTAAAAAAAATTGTCCCAGTATTGGAAAAAAATTACATCGAATTACTTTTATTGAAACAATTTTATACAGACAGCTCCAAACATAAAAATCAGCATCAGGGACACGGGACGGTATAGGAGATTTCCTGGTATTTGGACCCCCAACATCGTCAGAAACTTATTTATCTCGTTAATATTGGTATGAAATCATGCAATGGGATGTTCCCTAGTATATGAAATAATAATTGAAAAAAAAAAAACACAAGGATATTTACTAAAATAAAAATAATTATTCAGGGACTTAAAAGTCAAAAGATTGTGAGAATGCCCCATATACTTAAAAGAACTTAAAAAGCAAATTATCAAACCACGATTCAAACTTTTTGAGGTATCAAATATTTTTGAAAACGTAGACAAATATATTTTTATATTAGAATACTTTTCTAGTAGCTTCAGAATCCTCTGGCCCTTTCTGGCTTATAGCCAGGGTACGTAATTACCATGATATTTTCTAAAATAAAAAATATCCGATATATTTTTTTTTATGTATCCGATATTTTCTTAATAGTCAACTTACCAATGATTATAAATACTTTCAGACTTAATATAAATTAGAAACTAAAGTACGTTGCACTTAGAAAGAAAATTTAATAAAACAATACTCTAAATGTCTATTTTTTCACTTACAAAACTGAACATCAATTAATTAAAAACATGAAGAAAAACAACAACTTTTGTAACACTTATCAAAAACAAACTCTACAATATACTATCAAGAAAATCTTATGTTTTATACAACGAAATTTTAAATGAGGACGTGAGTTTCAATAATCGCCTTATCCAAAATAAGAAAAAATCGCGTTTTCTCTGTCAATCTATTATATTGGTAAACCTGCACCGAAAAATCACAACAATATGCAAAAAAAAACTAGTTTTATCATGTATTTCTGACATTGTAAAATCCTAGTTTAAAATGAAAGATTTTTTAGATAAGGCGAGTTTTGGAACTCACGTCCTCAAATACATTTTTTTTTTTCCATTTAAAAATGAATGTGGGTTTTGTCTTGTTTTTAATGCCTCAACGTGTTAAGCAGTTTAAACTGAACTAAACCAAAACCAGAAGACCTTCTTCAAGAAGCTGTAAATAACTGTCAATCTAAATTAGGCAGTTTATCTTCCAATAACAGTTCTAAGTTAATATTTTCCACACATAATTATTGTTTAACATTTAAAAATTCAGCTTCAAATATAAAGATTTATATAAAAGAAAATTCTTTCTGTTTTGGCTTAAAAAGTTATTGACTCAGGCAAAATTTATTTATCTAAAGAAAGACACAGTTAAAAATTAGTATTATTAAACACAGTTTAAAAAATCATTTGCACTTGCTTTCATTTAAAATATAAAAAAATCCCTGCCGGCTCGACCTACAGGCGCAGGTAGATTTCGAAGTTAAGTGCTAATTTCAACAATAAAAGCTAAATAATAAATATAGATAAAGCCACTTTAACAATTTTATTTGGCCACTTTTGACGAGTTTTATTTCATTTTTATATAAGAGATGGTTTTATCAGAATCATGTTAAGGCGGTATTAAAAAAAAATACTTTTCCATGCTCAACAACTCGAATTTTTTTGGCACATTTTCAGATTCCTTTTTAAAAGAAAAAATATGAAACTTGCTGACATGATTTTTGAAGAGATTTATAAGCGACCTGTGTTTTTATTTTTTGTTCAATTAATTAAAACTTGCTTTATAAACAATTATTTTCTCAGTAGGACAATATTTTTCATTTCCAACACAATCGCTTCGGGAAATTCGGTTCAAAATGCCCAGTTTGACATCATTTTTTGAAATATATTCTGTCTCTATCAAAAAGTCGACCATTACGGTACATTATACAGTTTCTGAATGAGAGAATCTACCAATTGGGTACGTTTGAGAGCAAAAATGAATTAAAAAATGAAGCAGTTTAGAAAATAAGCAGTTTAGATTTGAATACGCCCTTAATACGATGATTTTTTACTTCAACCGCTATGTATTTTTAATTTGTTTTTGCTGTAAGAATTGGTCCTATTAAAAACTTGTCAATATAAATGTTGTAAATAATATTAAGAAGATATATGATAAATTCATGGGGATTTTATATCTTGTGAATTGACGAAGTTATGGATTTTTTTTCCTTCAATCCCCCTTTTTTGCTTTCGTTTTTATTTTTTTTTTTTTTTTTGCGGTACGAATTGGTCCTATCAAAAACTTGTCAATATAAAAGTTGTAGATAATATTATTAATATTGGATTTGATATGTTGAGAATTGAAGAAGTTATGAATTTTTTTCTTCCAAAAACCCTATTTCTTGCACCCCTTGAGCGCATTTTTAATTTTATCAAAAATCTGTGATACATAAATTTTTGGCCCTATTTTTAGAAGTAATAAAAACTTTAAACTGATTTGATATGTAAGAAAATTAAGAAGTTATGGGGTTTTTTCGGTTTTCACAAAACCTCTCCCTATTTCCACCCCCTTGGACCAATTTTGCCCATTAACGAATTTGACCGAGATTTTATGTATCAGTTTGGAAGAGATTTGTGCAGAATTATGGAAGTTATCGTATCCATAAAAAAGTGATATATATAAAGTTTTTTACTGAGGGTGGTTTGGGGTCTAGGGGTCATGATCGATGTAGATCTGCAAAAATTTTTCAGAAATTCCAACATAGTGAAGAATGTAATAGGTAGTATTTCATACGAAATGTACCTAAAAATATCATGCAGAATGACAGCTTGAAAATAAATATCAATTATTATATAAAAATATCGAAAATATCAAACATCTTAATATTTTGAAAATAAATATCGGATATATATCATGATATATATCAAGATATATATATCCATCGATATATAGGGTGTTGTCGAATTCGACCGACAAATTCAGGGGGGTTATAGCAGGCATCAAGAGGATGAAAAATTACCATAGAACATGGGGTCGCAAACCATCCATTTAACCAAAAATACAGAGTGTTCTACTCTAACTCAATTTGGGTTGGTGGTAATAACTTTCAGAAAACTGAAGTACAATATAATAAAACTTTTAATAGATATTCTCACCTTTGTTGTAAATGTAAAAACATAAAAAATTTTTGATAATATAAGAAGTTTCTATTACACGCACCAGCAGTATGCACTGGACGCTCTACATTTTGGACTGCGATTATCAGTTCATACCATATCATCAATTGCTTTAGAACCACGTTTTTCCATATCTGTTCGTGATGTTATATCATTTCACACAAAACAAGATACAGTCATGGAAATAAAGAAGTAAACACCTCTAATAACTCTGCAACAAATTATTGTAGAATAAAGTTACTGGCACCACACGATTGGAAATAAAGTCTACTTTTAAACGGTGTATGTAAAATTGTTTTAGGGGGGCATCTACATATCAAAACAAACCATAACTTTTTTTTTTTTTTTTAATATTAAGGCCCACTTTTGACACATAAATAAATTCTCTACCCTTCAATTAGCTTAAATACAAATTTGCATGAGATTCGTACGATTAGCTTCCAAAGAATTAATTATTTAAAAATGGGTATATTTTAGGGGCTGTATCCAAATTGATGTTCTGTACTCGAAGGTTGTTAAACAGCTACAGATTGACTAAGTTACTTCTATTTATGTATTATTTCTTGCCAATATGACCATTTCCTCACTTAATATGCTTCGGCGGTTGTTATACAGGGTTTTATCTAAACTCTTGGTCAAAACTTTAAGGGGTGACAATATACATCAAGACAAACAATATTAAATAGGAAACTAAGAGTCCCAAACGTCTTCCGAAGGAGATAGGTGCTATTAAAGTTTAGGGTCCAAAATTTCAAATGATTATAAAAAACAGAAAATTTGAGCTCAAAATTTAAGTTTAAGTCTAAACTTTTAAAAACATTTAATGAGATACAAAAAATAACGGTAAAAAATAGTTGTTCGTTACTCCAAAGTCTAAAGCGCCCTCTATCTTCATTTTTTGAACTTTATCTTTAAAATTTATTTTCAAGAAAATACTGACATAAAGAATAGTTTTAGCGAAAACCGCAAACGACTCGACCAATTTTTGCGTTTTTTATAATAATTTGAAATTCCGGACCCTAAACTTTAATGGCGCCTATCTCCTTCGGAAGACGTTTGGGACCCTTAGTTTCCTATTTAATATTATTTGTCTTGATGTGTACTATCACCCCTTACTAAAGTATGCTCTAAAGTTTTACCCAAGAGTTTAGATACACCCTGTATATGGTAATATCCTCTTCAATATTCATTTTATAATGCTTACAAGTGTTGAATTATCCGATTTTATAAAATATAAGATATCTGTAATTATAATAATGTTCGAATATGCGAATGTGATTGGAATTTTATAATGCTTTTTCTCAGATTTTGAATTTATTTAACTCATAGATTTTTAATTTATTGGCAGAAATGTGGAGATTTAAAATATATCGTCAAAATTGGATGTTGTCGTTGAAAAAAAAACAAAGTTTGGGCTGGTTTTGATTTGTAGATGGCCACCTAAGCAAACTTCACACACATCCTTTAAAAATAGACTCAATTTCCAATAGTTTGGTACCAGTAACTTTCTTCTACGATTATTTGTTGAGGAGCTAGTAGGGGGTGTTTACTTTTTTTAATATACTTTTTTTTTAAATAAACAATAATAATAATAATAAATAATAAATAAATGAAGAGCGGTTTTAAAAAAACCAAAGTTTAGCTCCGCAAAACACTGAAATTTCAGGAAATTCCGAAAATCACAACTCTCTAAGTTTTCGACGTAAGAGAATAAGATTTTCTTAATGTCCTTCTTAGACGTAGGACAACATTTTTTTTTTTCTAAATCTAACTTATAGGGACAGGAATTGTATAAAAAAGTATGTTTTAAATATGCATAGCTGCCAATTTTTACGTTTCTTTTCTACCACTATTTTTGATCAGAAAAATTTGCCTTATTTAATCCTATATTTTCGATGATTAAATAACACAAATTTCTCTGATAAAAATAGTGATAGGAAAAAAGCGTAAAACTTGGCAGCTATGAACATGTATACAGTCCTTTTTAAAAGAAATACCATATCTAAAATCTCTGCTTTATTCTATACTTTTTGTTCTTATAAAAATATTTTTATCATCAACAATTTAAGAGGTAATCGAAGAGATATAATCTGTTGCAGAGTTAGTAGGGGGTGTTTGCTTTTTTTTTTTTTCCACGACTGTACATATCGTTTCCTTCTCGTTGCGGTGTTATTATTTTTCTCAAAATTATAACCTTCAACGCAAGTTCAGTTAAGATGAAATACCCTGCATTTGTGACTAAATAAGTAAGTGTGGAACCCCATCTTCTATGGCTATTTTTCATCCTCTTGATGCCCACTATTACCCCTCTGTATTTTTCGGTTAAATACGGCAACACCTTGTATATCAACGAACCCTGCTTATAACATTTTTAACACTTTCCAGCATAGTTGAAAAGTGTTTATGACTTCGGTTTGTCTGGCCGTCTGTCCGCACTCTAACTCCCGTAAATAGACTGGGATTTTCATGAAATTAACAAGTTGGAAACTGCTCGTCAAACGTGGCAAATCAGGTGCGTTCGTACTATAACTACTTTTATAATTATTTTTTGCACCCCATATTGTACTGAATGTGTATTTATTTGCAATTCATAAGTGCATAGTCTGTAACATCATTAAAATGCACTTGCAATAATTTTTTCCCATTCCCCTTAATGTAACGGAAAACATTTGACTGTCCCTGTAATTAAGCTATGCATCCGATTTTCATGAAATTTGAAATGGCTCGACAAAATTTTGCAGCAATTATATATTTAAAATTTCAGCCCATTCGGAAAGCTGTAACATCATTAAAATGCACTTGCAATAATTTTTCCCATTGGCTTTAATGTAAAGAAAAACTTTTGACTGTCCCTGTAATTAAACTATGCATCCGATTTTCATAAAATTTGAAATGGCTCGACAAAATGTCGCAATAATTATATGTTTAAAATTTCAGCCCATTCGGAAAGCTTTAACATCATTAAAATGCACGTGCAATAATTTTTCCCATTGGCCGTAATGTAAAGAAAAACTTTTGACTGTCCCTGTAATTTAACTATACATCCGATTTTCATAAAATTTGAAATGGCTCGACAAAATTTTACAATAATCATATATTTAAAATTTCAGACCATTCGGTTGGGTAGTTTTTGCTCTATTATATGCGGACGGACGACGGACAGACAGACGGACTGAACGACGACTATAGGTGCTACGTATTTATATAATTACGAACGCACCTAATAAAGGTTATTGAGAGTCACCCAAAGCATGCTTGGTATTGTATATGAAGTACATAGGATTAATAGTTCATTTACAGGGATTCCATTACATTATGGTATATGGGGGAAAATAGCTTGGAGAGTATTTTAATGACATTATGCTATTTCAAATGTATTGAAACTGATATAACTCACTAAATTTCATTGCGATCACGTTAGAACAGGGCATTAATAGAATTTTTTATTCATTTACAGAGACACACAAAAGAAATCACTTACAGTACTGTTTTTGAATAATAATTGCTGGAGTATGCGGTTTAAAACTCGGTATGCGTTTTTAAATTTAATTAATGCTTCTCATGTTACTCGTTATATATAAATTCTATACCTCATATACAGGGCTGCACAAAAGTATGCACGTAATATTCTTCTTATTAGAGGAAATTGCTGAAGAGGAATTTTCAATTTAAGTACGTGTATTTCTTAAGAGAACTAAATTTTGACATGCATGTAGTCAATAGATACAAATCTATATATCATATATAGGACTGCTGAAAAAATTCCGAGAATTTTAAGATTGTAGATGGGAACAGCTGAAAATAGGTTTTGAGATGTGTTATGCATTTCCGTATGGTTAAATTAGGTGTAATACTTTAATATTTTAAACGGTGCAGTTTTGTTACACAATTCTGAATGTGTTGCATAATCTATGCTTTACGCATGATTTTTTCTTTCTTGTTTTAACATAAAAAAGCTTTTATATCTATCTCCATGGTTTCCTGCTATATAACCATGTTCCTCTGAGAAAAAACTGACGATTTTCTCCGTAATTGTTTGTATTACTAGATGCTTTAGCCAGGAAGTGAAAGGATAGTTCTCAATGCAATCCAAATTTTTTTCGTGACGAAATTATTTAGTTTCTTTTACTCATTTGTTTAGTTACAATAATTAATAGATATCCGTAACTGTTCAGTGAACACGAACGTGACATCGTAGCTTAAAAAAAATATAAAAAAATAAATAAAAACTGTCTTTTTCCGGTGCCAAACATCGGAAGCTATGCTGTGTGTAGAGCCACACCCGGACTATCAAAATCGAGGGGGGATGCTAAGGGACCAGCCAGCAAACAGAGCGCGTTGCCAAGACAACGAGATGGCCATTATTCAGATGACGTCATCGTCTCACATGATCACTCTCGTTATACGTGATAATAACCGAATGGTCAATCGGGATCATTTTCCAACAGAGTGCTTCTATGTCGGGAGTCACGTGTTCTTTTGCATTTTTCGCTACAATGCATGTCATCGTTATATACGTGCAAAAATCATTCCTTTTAATGTAATTGAAAAGGGAAATCCACTTTAAGACCAGAAAAAACAGTCTAGTATTGTAAAACATTTTAGAAGCACACATTCAACTAATTTGCAATAATTTAAGAGGGCATACGGGCTGTCAAATTTTTAAGAAATTCTATTTTTCAAAAAAAGTATCTTCCCTGTCGGTGTTATTTGGGTATAAAAATCTCGTATTCGTAATTTTAAAATCTTACAGATACTACAGATGATAGGATTTCTTATTTTTTTAGGTTTCATTTAAGAAATGCGTCCTCCAGAATGAAGCTATGTATGTTATATTTATTACCTCAAAATAAATAAAATTTTAACTATACTCAAATTACCCCTTTGGAGGGGGATATAATGCGTATTAACAACAACAGAAAAAATAAAAATCATTTTCTAACAATTCTTAATTTTCCCCTTTATAGGTAAATTTAGATAGTTAAGTAGGTTTTAGATAGGTAAATTTAGATAGTTAATAAAGAAGCCGTTTTAAAGGTTCATTAATCTAAATTTAGATGCCTAAATATAGGATAAGCACCATACACTGATAAGTCTTTTTGTATGTTTTTTGCAGTAAGCCCTTTACTGTAAAATTAATAGAATTATATATACATATATATTTTACAGTATAGCAGTCAGCTACAGCTCAAGAACTTAGGGAAAATAAAAAACGCTGTTCGGCCCTTTTTCACCGGAATGATAATAACAACAGAGATTATTTTCAGAAAAACACAAGTAAATATTAGCTTTTGAATGTGCTATCAAAATCCGCGCAGTTGAGTGGGGAAAAAAATTAGAATGCCTTTAACATTCTAAAGCATGTTAAAATAATTTCTAAAAAAATCAGAAGTGCGCAAAGAAAAATGCTGAGTATCAAGACCAAAAGTTTGTTGAATGAATTCCTCTCAAAAATTAAGAAGGCAACCAAACTTGGAAAATTATGCATAAAACTGCTGACTGTATTTTACTTTTTTCTCGGGAACTATCGAAGCGATTAAAATTCTTATTTTTAATAGAGTTGGCAGAATAGCTAGCCTATAAAGTGACGTCTTGGAGAAAAATAAATATAAAAATGTAATAAGATAATTTTAAATAAAACCCTGTTGGCAAAATTGGGTAACAAGTATATTTTTTACTTTTCTTTCCCAACGAAAGATGAAATTATAGTTTAGCTACTGCCAAAACTATAAAGAAACAGAATTGAAATCGCCTGAGTAGTTTTCGAGAAAATGTACATCAATGCCAACTATTTTACACGGTACTTCACAACTGTTGTCGTCTGCTTAATCAAAACTATTTTTAAGTCAAAGCAAATCTGTTATCATCTTTGAGGGGGGTGGGGGGGATATCATATCGCTCATTTTTTTTCTACCTTGGTAGTGAATCTTTAAAAAGAAAAAAAAAACATATTTCTATTTAAATGCCTTAAAGGTAACAAAGGTTTCACTTCATTTCAATATAATTTTCGGTAGAAATTGAAGAAAAATATTATATTTAACGCCGCAAAAAGATCACTAATTGATAACGACAGCATGTTTTATTATCTACTTTCTGTACACATATTCTATGCCAAAAGTGCTAACCACTGGTTCTGGACCGCGATCTCCTCTATCTAAATTGCTTATTGGTGTATAGCTAAATGCTAGAAATAGTTTTTCTGCTGTATCACTCCTGTTAAGGGTGTATTCCGATCCTAACTGCTTATTTTCTGATTCCTTTTAAAATTCATTTTTGCTCTCAAACGCATCAAACTTGGAAATTCTCTTATTTAGAAACTATATAATGTGCGGTGCTTCTTAATTTTTTGATAAATGCAGAAAATACTGTAAAAAACGCTGTCAAAGTTGGCATTTTGAACCGAATTTTCCGAAGCGGGCGATCTGGAAATGAAAAAAATGGTCATACTGAGAAAATAATTGTTTAAAAATCAAATTCTAATTAATTGAGCTGAAAATGAAATCACACGGCATGTTAAACATGTCTTCAGAAATCACCCCAGCAAGTTTCATGTTTTTACTTTTAAAAATGAGTCTGAAAATGTCTCAGAAAATTTCGAGCTGTTGAGGGTGGAAAAATATTTTTTTCGAATACACCCTTAATGGGAAAATAATTTTACAGGAATCTAAAAGTGGGGCTGCTGATTGCAGATGGATGATTGTGTATAGTTCACTGCAATCGATTTTTCCGATGATATCGACTTTCAACAATTGATAATATCGACAAATAATCCCCTTTTCCGATGTATTAATTTCACTTGGAGGTAAAAAAAAATTTAACAATTTGTTTAAAACATATTTATCTGAAATAAACAGGGAAAACTCAAAAGAGGGTGCCAGAAAGATTAAGCTTTCTTTTTAAATTTCTTAAAAATAGATAAAAGTAAAATTAAAATAGTTCGAATGTAAGTAAAATTTAAGATGACATTTTTGAACTGTTCATCAATATAATACTTTTAAAAAATTCTACCATTAATCGAGAACGGATAACAGAATTATTCATATATATTTTTAAGAGATGGAGACTGAAAATGCTATGGTATGATAGTATAAAATCATCCAAATTTTAGAGTGTACGCTGCCGAAGGCAGTGGGGCTTCCGAAAAGTGTCTGAAAACTTATTTTAGGCATATTTAAATTTATTATCCCAGTTCAGGGCAACACCGTGTTGGTGAGTTAGTAAGAAGATAAAACATCAATTTATAACACAATTGAAATTTAAAATGAAAAAATGAATTGTTACATGCTTATTTTTTTTTATTATTAAAGCTTCTAAACAGATGAAAAATATTGTTGTTGGCTAAATATCTATGGACTTTAATATTATTGTTGTTTAAATTATTCTACTTTTGGATGAGTGACAAAATTTACTCTGCTGATAGCAATGCATTATTGAGACAATTATTGATAATATTTTAAACTAAATTTTCATTGTTTGCCGTGAAAATTTTATTTTGCATGCAATGTTGAAATAATCGGTCTTCCACTTCTTTGACTAAGAAAGCATATGTTTTATTGAATCGCTGAATTAAAGCAGTTTACTTCCGTCGATGCGTTATCATCGTAAAGAAAAATAGATACAGAATCCCTGTATTTATTATTTCATATAACATTGATAGTATTTTTGATAATGTCTATCAATTTATGCTATTGAAAGCTGTTTATTTTGTTACCGTTACGTTAAAAGAAAAACTCTTTTCCCACAATGTTACTCCTATTGCTAAGAAAGTAATTTTACAGGAATACCGTATGAAGCTACCTAAATCTTAAAGAGAACATGCACGTGGAAATCTGTATGGGTCTAAAACGTCAATATCGATCAAATTTCAAATTTCTGTTTTTTAAATTAATAGAAAATTTCAATATTTTTCTTTCGATTTTCGAACTTTTCAAACATTTATATTTCTTACAAACTTTGAAAAACAACATTAAAAGTTGTTTTATGATTTTTCTAAATAATGGTTTTGTTTTTATTTTATTTTATTTTTTTGTAAAATTGTGTATCATAGTTGTGTAAATTAAGTACATTATCAAAATTGTGTAAATTATCATAGCTCAATAAATTATAGGACAATGACCACAAAATTTATTAATTAAGTTATGAATATATATTCAAAGGAAGTCGACTATTCCTAAACTGATTTATCGAAAAGTTTATGAATTACGCAGTTTTAATTTGAAAGTAAACTTTTTATCTAATCACTGAATCCAAGCAATTCACTTCCGTCAATGTGTTACCGTCACGAAACGAAAATAACTGCAAATCCTCACTATTTATTGTTTCATAATAGCATTGATAGAATTACTGATAATGCTTAACAATTTATGCTAACGATAGCTGTTTACTACCGTTACGTTAAAAGAAAAACTCCTTTCCTACAATGTTACTCCTATTGCTTAGAAAGTAATTTCACAGGAATACAGCGTATGAAGCTACCTAAATCTCAAAGAGAATATGCAAGTGGAAATGTCTATGCCTCTAAAACGTCAATTTCGATCAAATTTCAATTTTCTATTTTTTAAATTAATAGAAAACTTCATTCTTTTTCGCTAAATTTTCGAACTGTTGAAACATTTATATTTCTTACAAACTTTGAAAAACTAAATAAAAAGTTGTTTTATAATTTTTCTAAATAGTAATTTTTTTTCTTTTGTAAAATTGTGTTGAAAAAATTAGCATAACTCAATAAATAATAAGTCAATAACCATAAAATTTATTAATTAAGTTTGAAATATCTCTCTATTCTAAAAAAAAAAAAAAAAAAAAAAAAAAAAAAAAAAAAAAAAAAGTAACTAACACTGTCACCGCCGGCGGTTTTGAATTTTTTGTGACCGGGGATTTTTCTTCCTTAATATTAAGAATACTGCATACAAAAATATAAAAAACGGTGGTATTATACAGAAATGTTTGATAAATACGCTGATGGAGACAGTTTTTAAGTTGAATAATTATTTTAAGAGATATTTAATGTTAAATTTGGTCAAAATCATTCCATTAAAAAAATTTATAGGAGCAAAAACTATACATAGGAATGTAATATTTTTTTCTGAGGATATACATGAGATGTTCTCGGTGTGCAGAGTGCATTTATTTTTTTTATATGACTCATTTTTTGAGGACTTATTTCCATTTTAAATTCAAATTTTGAGCATTTCGAGACATATTTTTTACATCTTTTAGAAAAGTGTATTATTTTAAATCGTTGCCAAATTTTAAAACAGAGAAAAGACTATTATTTCCTTCAAATTAAAAAATTATTTACACGTGACTATTATAAACGGAAAAAACTTTCAAATTAGAATTAAGTGATTATGTATTAAACACAGGAAAATATTGAAAATTACGTCATAAAAACTATATTTACATGTGAATTTTAAAAGAGAAAGAAAACTGTAAAATAATAAAGTCATTAATATGCATTAAATTCGTAAATGGAGAAAATTACGTCATATTTAAAATGGCCGTACAACAATATTTCCAAATAGTTTAAATTTAAAAATATATTTGCACGATTTATTTATTTCATATTTTGAGATAATCTTTTAAACTATTGTTGTGAATTCTAAGAAAGTGCAAACAATATTTCCTTTCTAACAACAAAAGTATTTTCATGTGAATATTAAAATTAGAAAGAAAGCTTTGGTAAAAAATATGTCTGATTTAAAACGATATATTTAAAATGCCATATTTAAAAGAATTTTTTATAGCGTTGTTAAAAAATACCGGGAGACAAAGACTCTGTTTATTTAATTAATTTTATATTAGTTTATTTTCAAATGTTTCAGTGATCTGATTTAATCGAGGACGAAATCAGCCTGTTAACAGGGAGATCGCCACTGTTTTTTTTTAATTATAATTCAGCACAACGATTTTTTTTTAAGCCGACCAAATTAGCGTGCTTTTAGAGTTTATAGTGTTTGAAAGGGGGCTGGCGAGAGTAGCTCGTAGGGGACAGAGCTCTCTAGTATAATAAAAGGAAAAAGACTGTTCTTATACTGATTTATCGAAGAATTTATGAGTTACGCAGTTTTAATTTAAAAATAAATGTTTTATCTAATCACTGAATCCGAGCAATTTACTTCCGTCAGTGTGTTGCCGTCAAGAAACGGAAATAACTGCAAATCCCCACTATTTATTGTTTCATAATAACATTGATAGTATTACTGATAATGCTTAGCAATTTATGCTAACGGTAGCTGTTTACTACCGTTATTTAACCGGAAAAATTATCATAACTCAATTAATACTAGTTCAATTACCACAAAATTTCTAAAATATGTTTTAAATATACATTAAAAGGAAGTAGATTATTCTTATACTGATATATCGAAAAGTTTATGAGTTATGCAGTTTTAATTTGAAAGTATGCGTTTTATCTAATCATTAATTCCTAGCGATTCACTTCCGTCAGTGCGTTCCCGTCGCTAAATGAAAATAACTACAAAATCCCACTATTTATTGTTTCAAAATAATATTATAGTATAATATATAGACAATGCTTAATAATTTATGCTAACAATGGCTGTTTATTACCGTTACGTTAAAAGAAAAACTCCTTTCTCACAATATTACTCCTAAAGCTAAGAAAGTAATTTTACAGGAATACAGCGTATGAAGCTACCTAAATCTCAAAGGGAACATGTACGTGGAAATCTGTATTCCTCTAAAACGTCAATTTCGATCAAATTTCAATTTTCTGTTTTTTAAATTAATAGAAAATTTCAATATTTTTCTTTCGATTTTTTGAACTTTTTGAACATTTATATTTCTTCCAAACTTGAAAAACTAAATTGAAGGGTTTTTTTTTTATTATTTTTCTCAAAAGAGGTTTTTTTTTTTTTTTTTGTAAAATTATATAGGAAAAATTATCATAATTCAATAAATAATAAGACAATTACCACAAAATTTATAAATTATGTTTCAAATATGCTATATTATAAGGACGTATTACTGATTTATCGAAATGTTTATGAATTACGCAGTTTTAATTTGAAAGTAAACGTTTCATCTAATCACTGAATCCGGGCAATTCACTTCCGTCAGTGCGTTGCCGTCACAAAACCAAAATAACTACAAAACCTCACTATTGATTGTTTCATAATAACATTAATCATATTTTTGATAATGCCTAACAATTTAACCATTACGTTAAAAGAAAAGCTCCTTTCCCACAATGTTACTTCTATTGCTAAGAAAGTAGTTTTACAGGAATACAGCGTATGAAGCTACCTAAATCTTAAAGAGAACATGCACGTGGAAACTTTCCTAAGTTACATTTATGCCTTTAACCTCTTCGCTTCTGAATATTACTATAATAATACTGATATATACTGATATTTATGTTCTCCAATTTGATTTCAAAACAAGAGTTTCTTTCTACTTGCATTATTTCGAATCTTTGAAATCAAAGTGCATCATTATGGGATCGAAATTGCAATTATGTTCGAGTATCATTAAAAAAAAAAAAAAAAAAAGCAATTTAACAAATTACAACGACCATTTGGAAAATGATTTTTTCGAAGACTAAAATTTAAGACATAAAAAATCGCACGGAGTTGATCATACATTACGTACGCCATGAATTAAACATTAATAGTGTTATTGCACATAAAAATTGCAAGCGACAGATATCGCCTGCGACTCGTACGTATTATCCACCTGAAACGTACGTATTATCCAAGCATTTCATTGGCTGTTCGGGAATAGGCTTTTCTATCGTCAGATTTCCAAGAAATCTGACGACCAATTTATAACGAAATTTCAATCTTAAACTTCTTAACATCCCACAATATTACTTTTTACACGATCGTATAGAGAAAAAAATGTACTTTTAAATGCAATTTATTTGAAAGCTGTATCTCAATTTGTTTCTGAGTTATTAATTTTTTTTTGTAGTTTTTATTAAATTTTTGTCATAGTGGCAACAGAAGTATCCATCTCTGTTGAAAGTAAAGGGAAATACAGATTACTGTACAGACCAATCAGAAAACGAATAAATGCAGATTAAACCAATAAAAAGTTTCAGATATGCATTTGATTTCCTACCCTGACGAGGACAATAACCATTTTTCCAAATGGTTAAATAGAAAAGAAAAAAAAACGGTTAAACCGACAATTTTGATCAAATTTCAGTTTTCTGTATTTTTTTTTTCTTTTTTTTCTTTTTTTTTTAATTAACAGAAAATTTCGATATTTCTCTTTTGATTTTCGCACTTTTTAAATTATATATTTCTTAAAAACAATGAAAAGGTAAATTGAAAGTTGTTTTATGATTTTCCTAAAAAGGCGTTTTTTATTTATTTGTAAAATTGTGTTGGAAAAATTATCCGAACTCAATAAATAATAACCACAAAATTTGTAAATTATCTTTCAAATATACTATATTATAAGGACGTATTACTGATTTATCGAAATGTTTATGAGTTACGCAGTTTTAATTTGAAAGTAAACGTTTCATCTAATCACTGAATCCGGGCAATTCACTTCTGCCAGTGCGTTGCCGTCACAAAAAGAAAATAGCTACATAACCTCACTATTGATTGTTTCATAATAACATTAATCATATTTTTGATAATGCCTAGCAATTTATGCTAAAGATACATGTTTATTACAATTACATAAAAAGAAAAACTCCTTTCCCACAATGTTACTCCTATTGCTAAAAAAGTCATTTTACAGGAATACCGTATGAAGCTATTTAAATCTCAAAGAGAAAAGGCCCCACCAGTGGCCGAGAGGTTCTGCTCTCGAAGCTGGTAGACGGGAGGTGCTGGGTTCAATCCCAATCGCGCCCGTCGGTCTAATCGTTCGGAGTTTTCGTGGTTTTCTTCGAACCTTAGTTCTCCAAGCGTTAATACGGGTTAGGTTCCCTTAGAAAGACCTCCACGAAGGCACTCCCCCCCTTAGGGCCTATATCCCACGTGCTGATAATTGGCCGACATAAATACAACCAACCAACCAACCTCAAAGAGAAAATGCACTTGGAAATCTGCATGCCTCTAAAAAGTCAATTTTGATCAAATTTCAATTTTCTGTTTTTTAAATAAATAGAAAATTTCAATTTTGTTTCGATTTTTTGAAAGTTTTAAAAGTTTATATTTCTTACAAACTTTGAAATACAAAATGAAAAGTTGTTTTATAATTTTTCTAAATTGTGATTTTTTTTTTTTTTTTTTTTTTTTTTTTTTTTTTTTTTTTTTTTTTTTTTTTTTGTAAAAATTGTGTTGGAAAAATTATTGTAGCTCAATAAATAATAGGACAATGACCACAAATTTTATTTCTTAAGTTTTAAATATATATTCAAAGGAAGTCGACTATTCCTAAACTGATTTATCGAAAAGTTTATGAGTTACGCAGTTTTAATTTGAAAATAAATGTTTTATCTAATCACTGAATCCGAGCAATCCACTTCCGCCAGTGCGTTACCATCACAAAACGAAAATAACTACAAATCCTCACTATTGATTGTTTCATAATAACATTAATCATATTTTTGATAATGCCTAACAATTTGTGCTAAAGATACATGTTTATTACAATTACGTAAAGAGAAAAACTCCTTTCCCACAATGTTACTCCTATTGCTAAAAAAGTCATTTTACAGGAATACCGTATGAAGCTATCTAAATCTCAAAGAGAAAATGCACTTGGAAATCTGCATGCCTCTAAAACGTCAATTTTGATCAAATTTCAATTTTCTATTAATTTAAAAATTAATAGAAAATTTCAATATTTTTGTTTCGATTTTTTGAAAGTTTTATTTCTTACAAACTTTGAAATACAAAATGAAAAGTTGTTTTATAATTTTTCTAAATTGTGATTTTTTTTTTTTTTTTGTAAAAATTGTGTTGGAAAAATTATTGTAGCTCAATAAATAATAGGACAATGACCACACATTTTATTACAGTTTTAAATATATATTCAAAGGAAGTCGACTATTCCTAAACTGATTTATCGAAAAGTTTATGAGTTACGCAGTTTTAATTTGAAAATAAATGTTTTATCTAATCACGGAATCCGAGCAATCCACTTCCGCCAGTGCGTTGCCATCACAAAACGAAAATAACTACAAATCCTCACTATTGATTGCTTCATAATAACATTAATCATATTTTTGATAATGCCTAACAATTTATGCTAAAGATACATGGTTATTACAATTACGTAAAAAGAAAAACTCCTTTCCCACAATGTTACTCCTATTGCTAAAAAAGTCATTTTACAGGAATACCGTATGAAGCTATCTAAATCTCAAAGAGAAAATGCACTTGGAAATCTCCATGCCTCTAAAACGTCAATTTTGATCAAATTTCAATTTTCTGTTTTTTAAATTAATAGAAAATTTCAATGTTTTTGTTTCGATTTTTTGAAAGTTTTAAAAGTTTATATTTCTTACAAACTTTGAAATACAAAATGAAAAGTTGTTTTATAATTTTTCTAAATTGTGATTTTTTTTTTCTTTTGTAAAAATTGCGTTGGAAAAATTATTGTAGTTTAATAAATAATAGGAAAATGACCACAAATTTTATTACTTAAGTTTTAAATATATATTCAAAGGAAGTCGACTATTCCTAAACTGATTTATCGAAAAGTTTATGAGTTACGCAGTTTTAATTTGAAAATAAATGTTTTATCTAATCACTGAATCCGAGCAATCCACTTCCGCCAGTGCGTTGCCATCACAAAACGAAAATAACTACAAATCCTCACTATTGATTGTTTCATAATAACATTGATAGTATTATTGATAATGACTAATAATTTATTCTATTCAAAGCTGTTCATTTTATTGCCATTACGTGAAAAGAAAAACTCTTTTCCGACAATGTTACTCCTATTGCTAAGAAAGTAATTTTACAGGAATACAGCGTATGAAGCTACATAAATCTCAAAGAGAGCATGCACGTAGAAATCTGTATGGGCCTAAAACGTCAATTTCGATCAAATTTCAAATTTCTGTTTTTTAAATTAATAGAAAATTTCGATGTATTTCTTTCGATTTTCGAACTTTTTAAACATTTATATTTCTTGAAAATTTTGAAAAATTAAATTAAAAGATGTTATATAATTTTTCCTTGAAAGTTTTTTAATTTTTCTTTTTTCCTTTTATTTATCAATATTTTTTTTTTCTTTTCTCTTTTTTTTTTTTTTTTTTTTTTTTTTTTTGTAAAATTGTGTTGGAAAACTTATCATAATTCAATAAATAATAGGTCAATGGCCACAAAATTTATTAATTAAGTTTTAAATATATATAAAAAGGAAGTAAACTATTCTTATACTGATGTATCGAAAAGTTATGAGTTACGCAGTTTTAATTAGAAAGTAAATGTTTTATCTAATCAATGAATCCGGGCAATCCACTTCCGTTAGTGCGTTGCTGTCACGAAACGAAAATAACTTCAAAACACCACAATTTATGATTTCATAATAACATTGGTAGTATTATTGATCATGCCTAATAATATATGCTATCTATACTTATTTATTACCGTTACGAAGAAGCTATAACTCCTTTCCTACAATGTTACTCCTATTGCTAAGAAAGTAATTTTAAAGGAATACGTTGTATGGAGTTACCTAAATATCAAAGCGAATATGCAAGTGGAAATGTGTATACCTCTAAAATGTCAATTTCAATCAAATTTAAATTGTCTGTTTTTTAAATTAATGGAAATTTTCAATATTTTTCTTTCGATTTTTGAAATTTTTAAACATTTACATTTCTTCCAAACTTTGAAAATCTAAATTGAAAGTTGTTTTGTTTTTTCTAAAATGTATTTTTTTTTTTTGTAAAATTGTGTTGAAAAAAAATATCAAAACTCAATAAATTATAAGAATTTTTAATTTATGTTTTAAATATATATTCTAAGGAAGTAGACTATTCTTATGCTGATTTATTGAAAAGTTTTTGAGTTACGCAGTTTTAATTTATAAATTATTAATTTTTTTCAAGGATTTACAGCGTCGTTTGTCTTTTTATATCCATAACTTTTAAAATATCCCTGTTATTGCAAAAAAAAAATAGTCTCGACCCTGCATAATATTATTATATTTATTATGGAATTAATAAAATATATTTATATTTAATAATTTTAAATTTAAATAGCTTTAAGAAAATAGAAATTTTATACTTTAAAAAAATAATAATAATTACTTATTTGTATGTTTATGATGTTTTTAACAATAATTAACAATTTTAAAATTAAAATTTAAAAATATTTACACATTTGTTCCGAAGGCATGCTGATAGCTTAAATGATTAGCAATAAAACTTTTGGTTGAAATCTTTTTTGTTAAATTAAAAAGATCTAAACTTAACACACACACACACACACTGTAAAAAAAAATGGTAACGTTCCATGTAAAATCCAGGAAGGTTTCGCCTTTTCTCAGGTTTTCAGAATAATTTAGCTCTTTCCTGTGAAATTCTGGTTTTCTTATCTGAAACGTTCCTGAACCCTGAACAAAAGTTGGAAACAGCAAAACGCTGCGACCGCCATTTATTATTTTTTTGCTATAATCCGTTGCTCGCGCGCGAGTGTCGAAAACGAATTCCTTAAATGAATGTAAAAAAAATAAATATGGAATGCAAATAAATCAATAGACGACATAATCCTTTACGTCTCTATTGTCAAGACAATTCAGATGAAAATACAATACCTCTGTGACATCGCTAAGAGATTATCTCTCGTACTTCTCTGTGGAATGTTTAACGAGCAGACCGTGTAAAAAATATACACCTATTATTTGGATCTCCATTAACCATCAAACATGATTCTCACCGATTTTGATTAATTTAAAGTATGTTTTAGAGTTCTTATCTCTAATTATTCTTGTGAAAGGATTTTTTCAAATGGGCCTTAGATTTTCAGAAATTAGATGCCGAGGTTTAGCATACGTTTCAAATACCCATTAGTTTGCAGCTCTCAACGTGTCTTTCGTGGTGTGGACACAGAAGGCTCGCACGCCACCCGTACGGTCCGAGTTCGATGCTACCTCTTGACTTTTTTTTTCTTTTTTAATTAATTTTATATTTTAACACTTTATTACAATTTGATTTGAATATGATACATATTTGACACTTTGAATTGCTGCAAATTTGAATTTTTTCCTATTTTCGGAAAAAATATACAATTACGTTTAGGTTTTTTTTTTTCATGAAAATTTATATGTATTTTATATAGCTTGTAAACTAACATAATTACTGACGAAAATCCAAAATATTTTATGTCTAGATTTTTTTTCTAATTATTATTTACATTTATATAATTTTATATTTTAAGCAAAGTTCAGAAACAATATATCATATATATATTTACTTTATTGAATTTTAACTGAAAATTTATTTTTTCCTGTAAATTATAAATAATAATTTTGATGTCAATTTCAAAATATTTTTTCATTCTAACAAATAATGATAATAAAGCGAAAATTGTCAACTGGAAATGTAAAAATCGTCTGCGGATCCCGCATGCTGTGAAATGTCAGTAATGTTTTGCTGTCAACAGAAATATTCCTGGTATTTCGCAAAAAACTTACTGGCATTTCTGTAGAAAGTTTTTAACATATACAGTAAAGTTCCAGTCATTTTCAAGAAATGTTTCTTGGAAATAATGCGCAACTCAGCTGCCCATTTTTTCCCAGGAAAGTTGCGGAATTTTTTTTTACAGTGCACACAGATCTTTACGTGATTTCTCTCTGTTCTCTTGAGTTTTTTTGTTTGTTTGTTTGTTTTCAGATAGTTTTTATTCAACATTAGTCGCATATTTCGGTTACTTCTATTAATTTAATAATTTCTTTATAATTTTCTACACTAAAACTGCATTTCTATATGTTGGAAGAGTTTATGTCATTCACGATATCTCGTGTTAAGATTAAACAAGAACGAAAAATCATGCATCAAGCATGGATTATGAAACAATTTCCAACGCTTTCAGAATATTAGCAAGTCATTTTATTCTTTCATACGATGAATGGAGATATCTAAATGAGCAAATTAAATTAAATTTAAGAAATCAAAAAACCCGACTGCGTAAAAAGCGAACTAATTAATTATTTCTCATGAATGTGAAACAATTTTGTTTTTTACCACTTACCTATTTTTTTTTATTTACTTATATGGATGACTTTTAAGTTGTGTTTAATTGTTAGTTCTTATCTATAAACACTGTTTTGATGAGGCCTATAGATGTCTATGATGGTTAGAGTTGCAGTAAAGCTAGAGATCCTACCTACACAACTTCCAGGTTGTGTAATATTTAAACGGAGCTTCTGACTATAAAATAGTCAATGAAACATCGTCTTCATTTTGAAAGACCTATCTAATGATATGCCACTCAATAGAGTGCCTAAAATTTGTTTTTCGTCTCTACCGCCATTTTGTATTTTACGGCCGTGATTTTGTATTTGTAAAAACAAAACCTAGCCTAGAACCATCTGACGGTTAAGACGAATCGAAAGAGACCTCATTCATTAAAATTTATCCAGCCGTTGGAATGTTTCCAGGGTATAAAGAAATACACATACCCAGATACATGTGAAACACATAACCCTTCTTGGCAGTCGGGTAGAAAACACATAAACTCAGTAAAATTCATTTAAAGCAATTTGTGTCCATATGTTAGTAATGTGCGCGAATTCTGTTGTGCAGCCTGTTATATAGTTTATAGAATTTATACACGGCGGGCACACTAACGAGAAAGAACAATCATGCGCCAAGCATAGATTATGAAACACTTTCCAACACATTCAGAATAATGTAACAAAGCTTCACCGTTTAGTAAGTTGAAATAGGATGTCTAACTGAACCATTTAGAAACGCATAACACATCTGAAATCCCAATTTCAGCAGTTACCCTCTACAGTTGGAAAATTATTCGAATTCTTTTTGTACAGCCGTGTATAATAATATATACCGGGTGTCCCAAAAAGGACTGACTGATTTTAAAATTCAATAGTTTCCAAACGGTGACAGATATTAAAAAAATTCTTGCAGGAGGGCTATGCATAAAGTCAAAAGTTTTTTTTACAGTGATTTTCGATTTTAGTTCGAATTACAAACAATAGATGACGCTGCAATCAATAGAGGCTAAATTCAGGCTCGATTTTTGGCACTTCGTGCCCCGGATAATACATTTCCATCTCCTTTTTCTGCATGGAACAACAGAAAGGACCAAAAATCGAGCCTGTATTTAGCAACTATTGCTTACAGCGCCATCTATTGTTTGTAATTCGAACTAAAATTGAATAATCACTGTAATAAAACTTTTGACTTTATGCATAACCCTCCTGCAAAAATTTTTTTAATATCTGTCACCGTTTGGAAGTTATTGAATTTTAAAATCAGTCAGTCCTTTTTGGGACACCCGGTAGTTTTGTATCTATAAACTAATATGGAAAATTTAGTTCAGTCAGGAAATACAGTGTGACTTTAGCAACTTCAAAAATCCGGCATCAAAACCATGTTTTCCCTTCCTTTATCTTTTAAACTTTTACGTTATGGTAGAAAAATAATAGCAATTGTTTATGAATTAAAATCTTCAAGTTCGAAAGTATAAATGCGAAAAAAATAATATTTCACATTTTTTTGTTTGCCAGAGGCCATTATTTCCTGAAGAAATTTTCTGGGAGCTGCACCGTTTCTCAGCAACGGCATGAAGACTAGTACACAAGTTCGTTGGTGTCCCTCTTCTGAAGTTGTGCTAAATAGAACCGGAGATAGTAACAGCTCCGAAGACGAGGATGAACAACAGACAGAAAAAAAGGTGTCACTAGAAAAATGCATAAATTTAACTGGAGAATTAATATTTGCTTTAGAGAACAAGACTGTACTTCCGAAATAGAGATTTTTTTGTTTTTATAAAATACAAGAAGAACTTGTTAAAGAACGTCCAAAAACATTGAAGCAAACAAAATCGACATTCATGTTTCCGAAATTACACAAGAAGAAATAATTTCACTCTTTATTAGACTTTTTTTTTCTGTACCATAGAAAATATCAAATAATGTAAGTTTATTTTATATTTAATTTTCTCTATTTATTACATGATTATCACTTAATAAAGAATTAAATTATGGCTAAAGGCTCCATTAAAAACATAGTACTTTTTTTGATATTCCAAGTTACTACTTCTGACATTCCTTCAAAAATCCGGAATTTTCAAAAATCCAGCATAGTCTCGGTTCCAATGATGCCGGATTATTGAAGTGATACTGTACATACCACAGTTGAAAATTTCCCTTCAGCAATTATTACATAATTATCACTTAATAAAGAATTAAATTATGGCTAAAGGCTCCATTAAAAATATAGTACTACTTTTGACATTCCAAATTACTACTTTTGACATTCCTTCAAAAATCCGGAATTTTCAAAAATCCAGCATAGTCTCGGTTCCAATGATGGCGGATTTTTGAAGTTATACTGTACATACCACAGTTGAAAATTTCCCTTCAGCAATTATTACATAATTATCACTTAATAAAGAATTAAATAATGGCTAAAGGCTCCATTAAAAATATAGTACTACTTTTGACATTCCAAGTTACTACTTTTGACATTCCTTCAAAAATTCGGAATTTTCAAAAATCCAGCATAGTCTCGGTTCCAATGATGGCGGATTTTTGAAGTTATACTGTACATACCACAGTTGAAAATTTCCCAACATAGTGAAAAAGATTCCAAGCCGGGATTCGAACCCGGGCCATCAGTACAGCGCACTGACGTTCTACCGACTAAACCACTTGGAACGATACCTAGCTCGGAAAATTTCTCTTTTAAGCAATCACTTTGAAATTTGATTTTCATTTGAAATATTGTATGCAAGGCGAATGTTTCTCTCTGGAATAATTTCCATGTATTAATATAGATCCTATCGATGCTGGATTTAATTATGTTTCGTGCTCGGCCCAGGTCGGTGGCTCACGATAAATATTCCATCTTGTGCTACGTTTGTAGCCTTGCCAACATATAATAGTGAAAAATTTTCCGAGCTAGGTATCGTTCCAAGTGGTTTAGTCGGTAGAACGTCAGTGCGCTATACTGATGGCCCGGGTTCGAATCCCGGCTTGGAATCTTTTTCACTATGTTGGCCTTTGCTCCTTTTAAGCAATCACTTCGAAATTTGATTTTCATTTGAAATATTATATGCAAGGTGAATGTTTCTCTCTGGAATAATTTCCATGTATTAATATGAAAATTTCCCTTCAGGAATTTCTGCTAATAATGAGAAATTTATGTGAATTCTTTTGTGCCGTCCTGTATACGAGGTATAGAATTTATAACACAACAAGTAACATGGAAAAAATTAAGTTCAATTTAAGAACACATGAAAAGTGAAAACGCACGACCGAAATTTATTGCTCAAAGACAGTACTGTAAAAGAATACTTTTGTATGTCCCTGTAAATGAACGATAAATGTTATGAACACATTATTCCATAGTAAGTGTCTTGTAGTAAATTTCAGTGACTTATATCAATTTCGATACATTTAAATTGCGTTATATGTCATTAAAATGTACTGCAAATAATTTTTTCTCATGAACCCTATGGTAATGAAATTCTTTTGAGTGCCCATGTAAATGAACTACTAATGCTTGCTACACACTTTATATTCAATACCGAGCATATCATGGTAAACTTCATTAACATAAAAATCCCAGTATATTTAGCCAAGTTAGAGCGTGGATAGACAGACGAACAGAATAACCGAATTCATGAACACTTTACAACTACGTTGCAAAGTGTTAAAAATTCGAAAGTTTAACAAGTAAAAAATAAATAAATAAAAAAAAAAACTCGACTGCGTAAAAAGTGAAAAAATTCATTATTTCTCATCAATGTTAAACTATTTTTTATGTTACTTACCTATTTTTTTTATTTACTTGTATTGATGACTTTTAAGTTGTGGTTAATTGTTAGTTCCTATCTATAAACATTGTTTTGATGAGGCCTACAGATGTCTATGATGGTTAGAGTTGCAGAAAAGCTAGAGATCCTGCCTACACAACTTCCAGGGTGTGTAATATTTAGACGGAGCTTCTGACTGTAAAATAGTCAATGAAACATCGTCTTCATTTTGAAAGAACTATCCAATGATAGGCCACTCAATAGGGTGCGTAATTTATTTTTTTCGTCTCTACCTCCATTTTGCATTTTACGGCCACTGTTTTGAATTTATAAAAACAACATCTAGCCTATAACCATCGGGCGGTTAAGACGAATCGATAAAGACTTCATTCATTAAAATCCGTCCAGCCGTTGGGATGTTTCGAGGGTATAAAGAAATCCACATATAGGCGTGAAACACATAACCCTTCTTGGCAGTCGGGTAAAAAAGCATACCACAGAGGGGAACGCACTTCACTGACTTATCGATCACCAAGGAGATCCAACCCGGCCTTCCCGGGTTAAAGAATGTCGGTGAAAACAATTTTTTTAATTGAAAACTCTAATAGATTTTTTTTACTTTTAATATATTTATATTGGCCACTAACAATACCAAAAATCATTCTTATATTAAAAAAATAGCAATTACGTATCCAAATAATTTTTTTCTTAATTTGTAAGAAACTATAATTTCGTTTCCGGCTTGAACCAGGGGTTTTACAGCTGAAGAAGTCGTCAAAGACCGGTATTTACAAAAGTGTTATTGATTCTTATAATTTCAGTGGTTTAAGCGCGTAGTTCGAATACATATGTCTTTAAATTTCTGTTTTAATTATATTTTATTAATTTACCTTTTGATTAAGTTTTGATTTTGTTATGGAATGTCCAATGTCTATTTGTTGAAAAAGTCCCCTGTTCGATCTGCCTTCCCATTAGGTGAACGCCGTAGTTGAAAATGTTTTTAGTCAGACACCATTAGATGGAAAATAGCTCTAATTAAGGGGACCTTCTACATTAGGAGACAAAAAAAGCACTTTTTTATGATTTTTTTGTAAGAAAACTGCACGATGGATCTTTTTGAAGTTTTAACAGTTTATTGTACATATCTTAAGGTATACGCAAGAATTTTTTTTTATTAGATTTTGTTGCTTCTACTCTAAGTTATAAACAAATATGCTCAACTGCTTTGGAAAATTTCGTCTGGACGGTGGGCATGATAGCGCCTTGTAGAATTATCTGAAACACAAAAATAATTTTTTTTCTTAAACTTCGTGAGTATAGTTTCTAGTTAAATTAAAGGAACCCATCAATTTATTTAAAAAAAATTATGTAATGGCTGATTTAAAAAAAAAATTGTTAAAAAAAATTCTTTCTTATTTGTTAGTAAAAGCTTTAATTCATATCGAAGGCAATTAAACAAGCTTTAATTAAAAAAAAATCAAGATGATCCATTGAGTAGTTTTTTTTTTAAATCTTGCCCACCGTGTCAAAAAATGTGGCTGAACATATTTGTTTATAACTTAGAGTAGAAGCAACAAAATCTAAAAAAAAAAAATTCTTGTGTATACCTTAAGATACGTACAATAAACTGTTAAAATTTCAAAAAGATCTATCATGCAGTTTTCTTACAAACAAATCATAAAAAAGTGCTTCCCCCCCCCCCCCTACTGTAGAAGGTCTCCTTAATGATTATCATGGCGCTACTCTTATATTATGCAACAGTAACACCCAAAAGTGGAGTTATAGGTATTCAAAAGATGCACGTGATCGGCGCAAAATGTGCAAGTGCAACACCGATTTCAAATGTATAATAGTAGATAGTTTGAACACTAGTAGATCTTCGGTGATTTTAAATAAACAAGGGGAATCCGGGATTCCCGGGTTACAGACTTTCGGTGAAAACCATATACAGTGAAACTTCTTTTAAAGGCCGCACTTATTCAAGGGCCACCTCTATTAAGGGACGATATTTTTAGGAACGAAAAATTTCCCCATAGACATAATGTTAAATTTACCCCTAATAAGGACCGCACCTATCCCTCATAAAGGCCATTTTTTTTCACATGTGCCTGAAATCCTAAACAGGTATATTGAATTTCTTAACCAAAAGATAAAGAGTTCAGCAAACAACTGCACTTGTAACAAAGAAGTCAGGGGGAGATGGGGAGGATTTAGTAACACAATGAAGGACCACAAATATTTCCACAAGTGGGACAAACAGGTTTTCCTCGCACTTAGTTTGACATTTCAACCTGTAGGAGTTGGGTAGGAGGGAAAACTTTGTTGTGGGCACACAAAGGATAACAGGTTATCTGGAAAAACCGATTCCACATTTACTAAAGCTGTGAATGCATATTGAAGCACAATTTTTACACCTATCAGGAAACGCTAGCAGATATAAGTGAACTAATATCTCATTCTAAGGCATTAATAAATGATGCAGATTTAAGTAATTTGTTTCATAAAGTAAAAGACTCATTAGAAACCAAAATTGTCTGTGAAAAAATTATGAAAAGTAAACAAACTTCAATAGAAATTTTTTTCAATCATGTATAGAGTTTAAAAATGTTAATAAACAGTTTTTTCACCTATATAGGTTTTGATTTCCTTATTTTATTTTATTTTATTTTGCCACCCCTATTTAAGGGCCACCCCTCATAAGGGCCAATTTTCAATGGAACGGCAGGTGGCCCTTACAGAGAGGTTTCACTGTATATATATTTTTTTTTAATTGAAACTGTAATAGATTTTTTTACATATAATTTATATATTTTTTAGAATTTTCACTAATAATACCAGCAATCATTTTGAAATGAAAAATAGCAACTATGTATTCAAATAAAGTTTTTAAAATTTTAAAAGCGATAATTTCGTATTGGCCTTGTGCCAGGAATTAACAATTGAAGAAATTGCCAACGATCGCTAGCCTTTTCTTATTCTGATTAAATTCAGCGGCTTAAGAGTAGTTTGATAGCATGTCTTAAATTTGTGTTTTATTTTTATTTTATTTCTTATGTATTAAAGTTTTAATTTCATTATGGAATATAAATCAGAAACAAGTGCTGAACTATTTTATTCATATTAATTTAAGTGCAACCAGATTTATCTTTTATAATCTTTTGCCTACACGCGGCAGAGAGAAATTGAAAAAAATTAGGGTAAGGTGCCCTATTATCGTCCCCCAGTCACTTTTAGGCCATTGGAAGCTGTAATTTTCAGTGAAAAAATACAAAATTTGGATTTTACATAGACTAACTACCCATGCATATAGAAACATAGGTAAATATCGTGCAAAAAAATTTTAACAATGCGAAAAATTGTTTTTTAAAAAGTATCTAAAAAATGCAAAAGAAAAAAAATGGTTCCAATTTCATCCCCCCCCCAAAAAAAAAAAACAAAAAAACAAATACGCCGAGGCTTAACTTATAACTAAATCAAAATTTATTTCTAAATGAGTAAGTAATTTAATTTACGTTAAAGTAAGGCACGAAGAAATGTACTAATTATCAGTGGAAGAATAACCTAACGAAATATTAGCCATCTAAACACGAGGAAAAAAATGAAAAAAAATGTGATGAAAAAGCATTCCTAATTTCGTCCCCGGGACGAAAATAAGAACTGCAAGGGGGACGAAATTGGGACCAGGCTACTTCCCAATATGACGGAGCTTCAGTTCCCATAAGATGAACTGAGCGTCCTAAAACTCACTGTATGCTACTGTCAGTATCTTACCAACGTATAATACATGCAATAAATACTTACAGTACAGTAAATAACGTTCTACAAACGACGTAATAAGAACTCAGGTCTTCTAAAAATAGGAAATTCGACGTCTTTAATTTATGTATGCGTCTTGGCGAACAAAACTTTCAACACTGACCCCTTTTACTTCCAGTCCCCTGCGCCTTGCCTCATAAGTGGCGCCACTTTCGCAGAAGCAGAGAAGTTAAGGGGGACGAAATTAGGAGAGGGGACGAAATATGAGCACTTTACCCTATGCTTAAAAATTACTTCAAAAAATATAAAAAGTGAGTAAACTGAAGATTTTTTTAAAGAAAAGGTGTTACAGTTAGTTGTCAAAAAAATTGTATCGGAAAAAGATTTTTTTTCTCCTATTGGGCGGTGTGAAAAGTGAAAATGTGCGGAAATTAGAAGTTTAAAAAATTGCAATAAAAGTTAAATCTAATCGTCTGCTGTTGCCACCGTCAAAATGACATCATCGTTACGCATAGACATGATTGTTCTTTATAATATAGATAGAAAAGTTATAAAATATCAATAGGTGGTAAATTTTAGAATTCTACAAACTTTATTTTTCGAATATTATTATTAAAACAATAGATTTCAGAAAAACGTCCTTTTTTTATGAGAAGTAAGTAATCGCGTGAGCTGGAAAAGCTTTCACTCTCACGAAATCATTCTATCGTCAAAAAGCTACCTAAATCTCCCGCTGCCAAATTGCTATTTATGTAGTTTTTAAAATTTATCTATGCGTAAACATTATTCTTGTAGCAAAAGTATAACAGATTATTATTCATAAGCAATTTATACTCTGTCTATTTAGTGAGTATGATTGCAGCAGTTGAATAATTTATCTGCAGTGAAACATTGATAAAAACGTCGCTAATTTTTTCTCTAAAAACAATCCTTTTCTGCCGCAGAGAACCATTATCTCACCAGTGTCTATTTGCCAAGAGAGCCGCCTGTTGGATCTGCCTCCCTATTGGCTGAACGTCGTTGGAAAATTATTTAGCCAGACACCATTAGGTGGAAAAGAACACCAAGTAATGATGCTAGTGGCACTACTCCTGCATCTTATTCTTCTTTTCTTTCTTTTTTTTTTTTTCTTAAATATAATCCTTGATTCCATTTTTATTCTCTAGCGTAGCTTCTTTTTTTAATGCAGAATTCGTTAAGTGTTATTTATTCTATGCAAAAGCGGCGTTTATTTTTGTGTTTTTAACTTTTAGCGCACTAATAGCCCTCATTTGCATAATTTGCTTATTTTTATTGTTGATTTGCTCTGCCCGTAATCTTGAAGACTTTTTCTTTTCTCTTCACTGAATTTCTGAATCCAGTTAAAATGTTTTGGTTGTGCAGTTTTTTGTTTTTTCATTATCATTATTTTTTCCCCTCTTCTTCTTCTCATTTCGCACTTAATTTCTGTTCATTTTTTGTAATTGATTTCGTGCTTTTTTTCTACACGATTTTCTTTTGTTTTGCAAGCTATTTTAAAGTTATTACTTTTCTGTTCCAAAGAAATCAAAGGCGAATTAACGGTTAGTAAATATTGCCTTGCTTTAAAGAATAATCATGATTCGGTTACGAATGCAGTTAAGATTTTCCAAAAGATAAATTAAGCAGTTAACAATTTACTTTTATTCGTTTTTGAAAATCAGCGGTTAACTAATTTTTTTTCTTTATTAGGCTAAGTTTCTAATCTCGTTGAATATAAATTCAATTATTATCATCATTACAGAAAGGTTTCTTCATTAAATATATTTTTTAATGCTTTAAGGATAATTAAAACAATAAATTTAGAAATAAAATGTTCAACCGAAAACTTTGTAATTTAGATAAAATAATTTGTTTTATTTTATTTATTTTATTTTTTTATATCGTCATTAAGCTATGCCACTGTAAAATGACAAGTTATTGTAAAAGACAGGTAAATTAAAAATTTAAATGAAAATATTAAAAAATATACATATTAATGGGTATAAGATAAACTGATGAAAATCTTTAAATTGTTAAAACTTATTTAATTTTAATAGTGAATCTAAAAATAAAATTTGCATCAAAATAAAAAACATTTCGAATCAAAGTAAAAACATTTGTAATATTCCATTCAGTTATATTCTCACAGAAATGGGTTAAAACTTATATTTCTAAAGATATCGCAAATGTATAAAAGTACAGTTCCGCATTAAAACGATTTATATGTCTTTATATTCATATTACTTTGTTGTATTTTTTATTCTCTATAAATATACTTTTTATTTTAAAATTATTGCGTTTACATGAAAATCCCAACAGGGGTTGAGTCTTTGAGAAAATGCTCTTGCCAAATATAGACGCATTTTTGAGCTTGAATTTGAGTTTTGGGAATACTGAGATTCTTTCTATTAGCAACGGTGCCAGCATATCCCCACATAGCATTTTTAGTTTGCGGAAGACTTGCTTTGAAAACATGCAAAGTTGCAGCAAGCTCAGCATGACAAGACTGAAAGTTCATAACAAGACTGCAGCAAGCTACTGCAAGCGCCGAAGTTGAACTTGCAGCTAACTTGTCGTGCAAGTTAAATTCCTGATGTATCAAATTTATTGCAAATTAACGACAAACAAGTAATCAAAAATATTGCAAACTTACTGCAAAGTAGTAATCTTTCCATGCCACATTAACTGTTTACAACTGTTTCACTATATGTTTAACCCCTTAGAAGGGGTCCATAGACCTGGTTAGGTTTATTGATGCATAAGCACCGTTAAGGTGCATGCATCGTTTTTATCACCATAAACAAGTCATGGTAATAATAGTACTTTTCGAGCCTTTTTTGGTATTTGATAGCATAGCGTTTAAAAAAAGCGGTGCCAACCGAATAAAATTTCTTCAATTTCTGTGTATCTGCTGATTGTCTGTTCTCTCAACAGAGGGATATTTTGCTTTCGTCACTTTCGTGAATTAAAGACAGTCTTGCCATCAGTTTCACAACAAACTACTCATGCAAGTGGGTGTTGGTATACCTTGCGGGAAATTTGCTGCGAATTTCTCAATTCAAATTTGTCACGGCAAGATAATATCAGAAAAAAAATCAAATTTACTACTAAAGTTTATGCTATCTGGGTCCTCTATTCCATGCGCAAAAAGTGTTAAATTTAAAGAAAAAAGCAAAATACAGTGGGATATCGGTTAACGAACTGTTCGGTTTACAAACAGATCAGTTAACGAATACTTTCGTAAGAGATTTTTATGTTCGGATAACGAACACCTCATCAAACAAAGCCAAGAAGAAGCTATGCTGTGTTTCAGATTTGCCGAGCTGTAATTAATTGCATATATTGTCGACTTAGAGAATATTTTAACAGCTGTATACTTATAGCCTAATTAATTCATGGTCACTACTAAAAGCACTAATTATACTGTGTTACAATAAATAAACAATAAGTACGGCTAATCAGTGTATACAATATACACTGATGTCCAAAATTAAGGACCAATCACAAAATGCTAATTTTCAAGTACGCGAATACTCAAAAGGAAATAATATAATTCGAATAATTACTATCTCTACAGCACAGCTAGTCCATATAACATCTCATTCATGTCACACATGGTCACAAGTGTCACAGTCACTGCAGTGAAGCAAAAAAATAGGAAATTCTATACATCTCATTCTGAGCCTCAAATGACTACATGTGACTCCACTGAGACTTCACTGTGACTGCTCTTTTGTGACGAGTCACCATGTGACTTTACAATGTGACTCTCATGTGACTGTCATCTGCAGACTCAATTTCAAAGTCATCATGGACTCTGCATTGTGATAAGTTAACAAATAATATCACATTAAAGTCACATGATGACTTTTTTCAGGTGACAGAGAGACTATTGTGAAGTCACCGTTGTGCTCTTTTGGAAAAAGTCACCATGTGGCTATAATGTGATAATATTTGGTGACTTATCATAATGCAACGTTCATGATGACTTTGAAATTGAGTCTAAAAATGACAGTCACATGAGAGTCACACAATGTACCTACATTGTAAAGTCTCCTGGTGACTCGTCACAAAGCAGCAGTCACATTGACGTCTCAGTGGAGTCATACATAGTGATCATTTGAGACTCAATGAGACGTGTGGAATTTCCTATTTTTCGTTTCACCGTAGTGATTGTAACACTTGCGACCATGTGTGACATGAATGAGATGCTATATGGACTATCTGTGCTGTAGGGATAGTAATTATTTGAATTATATTATTTCCTTTTGAGTATTTGCTTACTTAAAAATTAGCATTTTGTGACTGGTCACAGTATATTTAAAAATCCATAATTAAAATCACATACTACTCACAATAATAAAATACAAATATCTTCCAACAGTTTCGGATAATGAAAATTTGTCCTTCATTAGGGAAAGATCCAGGAGAAACTAACACGTTACAATATCGACATTACACAATTTTAAAAAACAAATACTGACAAATAGAAAACTCCCCCTATGAATGTCAGTATTTGTTTTTTAAAATTGTGTAATGCGGATCTTGTAACGTGTTAGTTTCTCCTGAATATTTCCCTGATGAAGGACAAGTCCAAAACTGTTGGAAGATATTTGTATTTTGTTATTGTGAGTAGTATGTGATTTTAATTATGGATTTCTATATATATTGTATACACTGATTAGCCGTACTTATTGTTTATTTAATTCATAGTCTGCCGGGGGTTCGGGCCCTACATTTTTGGGCCCCGAATTAGAATGAACAGATCAGAAACATTAACTTTTACATGTTGAGTCCCTTTATAAAGAAATAGTTTTAACTGCAAATTAATTATTTTAATATAAATTTAGTTCACAAATTATTAACAGACTCTAGGCCCCCATTTGAGCTTTATCGGTCACTGCAGCAAACACGATCTTTTAGAGAACTAACAAGGAAGGTCTCCATACTGGGCATACTCAGAATATGTTGAAAAAAAATGCTAGTGAAAGTACTCATGTATGTAATAAAGGATCAGTTAAAATTAGCGGCGAAATTACAGTAGAAAATCTGTAAAAAAAAATAAAATACTTTCGAATAATTGGCGTGAAAAGACGAAAGCGGCACGCAATTTGGCGAGCAGCACTTTTCCCCGCTAAAAGCAAACGATTTTAATGAATCTGAAAATTGTTTGTTAATTGATTTTCAGAATATGCGGTATTTAATGAATTTAAACGTAAACCATGAAAGAATTTATTATTATTATTATTATTATTACATTTTGTATTATACATGTTGCTTGTTGCCAATTTGAATGAAATTTTGCCATTGTTTTATTCTCTAATCTACAATTTTTTTTAAATTTAAACCGCTTTATCGGTTATAAAAATAACTTTTAACGCCAGATGAATAATGCTGCCGTAATACATTTCCATACCGAAGAAGTTGTTTCCATAGCAACAAAGTTGAAACCACAGTGATCAATGGGGTATATTTTTGAGTTTGGAACAATTTTAATCAATTTAGATTTTGTTTTAAATCGTAAAATATGATAGTTAAAATTCGTTATAAGTACAGATAAATATATATGACAAAACTATAGTTTAAACAAACTAAAAATGACAAAGCTAAAGTTATTTAAATTAAACTTATTTAAATGAATTCAACATATTTTCTTTCCTTAAAGAGTATTCGACAAGCGTATTTTTTTTTAAATTTTTTTACTTCGCCAAACGGTGATAAGTCGCCAAATAAACGAAATTTTCATTATTTTTTTACGGGCGTTCTACCGAGGTTCCGCCAAAAAAAAATATTATAAACATATATACCCATAAGAGAAGAACATTCTGTATTTTTTTCAGATTTTTCTGAGTATGCCCGTATGGAGACCTTCCTTGTAAGGAGTTTTTGAATAGTCAAAGTGGCAAATTGATATGATTTAATGCCGTAATCAATGAATGGAATCCTAGAAGTTTTTACAAAAGGCATATCATTTTTTTTTATTTTTTTAAATACGACACGACACGGACAAAGCCATCAAAATATAATCTGCCCATATTAAATAAAGAAGTATATAAACCGTATTATAAAGGAAGGATTTATATTAATTTTTTGGGTTCTGTACTTAAGGGTGTATTCCAATCCAAAATGCGTATTTTTTGATTCATTTTTAAATTCATTTTCGCTCTCAATCGCATCAAACTGGGAAATTCTCTTATTCAAAGACTACATAATGTGCCGTGATTCTCGATTTTTTGATAAATGCAGAAAATAGTGTGAAAAATGCTGTCAAAGTCGGCGTTTTGAACCGAATTTTCCGAAGCGGGAGATCTGGGAATGAAAAAAAATGGTCATACTGAGAAAATCATTGTTTAAAAATCAAGTTCTAATTAATTGAACGAAAAATGAAATCACACCGCCTCTTATACATCTCTTCAAAAATCACCTCAGCAAGTTTCATGTTTTTACTTTTAAAAATAAGTCTGAAAATGTCTCAAAAAATTTCGAGCTGTTGAGGGTGGAAAAATATTTTTTCGAATACATCCTTAAAAAGTAAAAAAGGAACCATCATAAGATCACTCTTGTGTCTGTCTGTTACAGCCATTTTACTCGTAAACTATGGAACGTGGAAAGTTCAAATTTGGGGAAGTAATAAAAACTATTGACCCACATATTTACAGATTATTAAACATTCATAAATATATTTAGGAAAATGTAGAGGGGATAATTAAGTTACTTGGGGGAAAAAAGTGAAAGCTTTCGTAACGCTGAACTCAAAAATACATTTCTTTTAATTTTAGGTATTATATTTTCAAAGATATCGTCTAAAGTGTATCGCAAAAATATATCCCCCCCCCCCCCCAACCACCACCTAATTCCGAATCTACTGAAACTAAAATTATGAAAAATTAGAGGTAGTAGACGATAATTTAAACCTTGCAGGAAAATTATAGCGATTACACTAGGTCACATAGTTTTTGAGAAAGTCGCATTTTTCCGTTGCACACAAATTTCGATTTACAGGCATTCAGCAAAAATGTCGAGCAGCGCTGGAGGTACCTATCGTAGAAGGAGTATAAAAGCATTGTTTATAATTATTTTTAAAAAATCATCAGTAATTAGCCGAGATATTAAGCCTTAAAGACACGGGCGGTTTGGATTACAAAAAAGTCCTTCCGGCCTGTGCCGGGAGGAATAGGTAGCTTTCATATTCCTTATTTTTAAAAAGCCAACTAATGTTATTCAAACACACGAAGCTCAATTAAGTGGAAACCGAATGTAGGAGATTCAATACTAATTCTTATCAATACTAAATCATTATGAATGAGAATTTCGCGAAATTAGTCAGCTTTATCCAAGCTGCTTTTATTTAAAGTCACTTATATTTGGCTGCCAAATTCGGCGATTTCTTAAAGTGCCGGCCATTTTAAGACAACATGGTAGATGAGGCTAACCAGTGAACTTGGTCGAGACCTTAGTAATTGCTGTGCACATGCTCACTCATATCGGAATCGGTTGATATATACGAGTGCTGTCGCAGGCAAAAAATCAGATTTTTCAAAATGTCACCCACTTTAGAAATTGAAACTGCTATATCTGAGCCATTTTTTAAGATAAAGACAAACAAAAAATGCTCCTGAATCCTTATATCAAGGTCAAATACTTAAGAAAGAAACCTTTTTCAATTTCTAATTTTTTTTGCACCTCACTTTAAATATAATTTTTTTTTTTAATTTAATGGCCGCCATTTTGAAACAAGATGGCTGATGAAGCTGGCCAGCGAACTTGGTCGAGATATTGATGTATACTATCCACATACCTTCTTCCATCGAAATAGGGGAATAAGTGTGGCATCGCGTGACAAATACAAGATCGTTTCAAAGTGTTAGCCATGATAGAAATTCAAAGTGCTATAATTCAACCACTTTTTAAGATATAAACAAAAGAACAAATTTTCAGAAACAAAAACTGCTGCAGAATCTTTGTATCAAGGCCAAACACATAAAAAAAATCTTTTTCATTTTCCAGTTTTTTAATACCTCATTTTAAATTACATTTTTTTTAAAAAATGGCAACCCTTTTGAAACAAGATGGCGAATGAAGCTGGCCAACGAACTCGGTCGACACACTTGTATGTACTATGTACAGACCAAGTTACATTCAAATCGGTTCATAAATACGCCTGTTATCGCGTGACAAAAATCAGGTCGTTTTAAAATGTCAGCCACAATAGAAATTCAAAATGTTATAACTCAGCCATTTTAGGTAGCTTTCTTTACAAAAAAGCTACCTATTGCAGCCGTTCGGAGGAAAGCTATTTCAAAAAATTTTGGTATATTTTCATCGATCATGACCCCCAGACCCCGAAACCACCCTCAGTTCAAAATTGATATATATATATATATATATCTGACCTATGTCACACTGTAACTCCCGTAATTATGAACCGATTTTGATGTAATTCGGTGTGTACATAGTACATACCAATGTCTCGACCGAGTTCGTTGGCCAGCTTCATCCACCGTTTCGTTTCAAAATGGCGGCCATTTAAAATTTTTAAAAAAATTTAAAACTTGAAATGTGGTACCAAAAAATTAAAAATGGAAAAATATTTTTTTCTTATGTATTTGACTTTTATACAACGATTCCGGAGCAGTTTTTGTTTCGTCTATATCGTAAAAAATGGCTGAGTTATAGCATTTTGAATTTCTAGCGTGGCTGACATTTTGAAAGTCCTGAATTTTGTCACGCGATAAAAGGCGTATTTATGAACCGATTTGGATGTAATTCGGTGTGTGCATAGTACATACCAATCTCTCGACCGAGTTCGTTGGCCAGCTTCATCCGCCGTTTTGTTTCAAAATGGCGGCCATTTAAAATTTTTTTAAAAATTTAAAATTTGAAATGTGGTACCAAAAAATTGAAAATGGAAAAATATTTTTTTCTTATGTATTTGACCTTTATACAAAGATTTCGGAGCAGTTTTTGTTTCGTCTATATCTTAAAAAATGGCTGAGTTATAGCATTTTGAATTTCTAGCGTGGCTGACATTTTGAAACGTCCTGAATTTTGTCACGCGATAAAAGGCGTATTTATGAACCGATTTGGATGTAACTTCGTTTATACATAGTACATACCAATGTCTCGACCGGGTTCGTTGGCCAGCTTCACCCGCCATCTTGTTTAAAATCGGCCATTTAAATTTTTAAGAAAAATTTAAATTTGAAATGTGGTACCAAAAATTGAAAATTGAAAAAATATTTTCTTCGTATGTGTTTGACCTTGATAAGAAGATTCGGGAGCAGTTTTTGTTTCGTCTATATCTTAAGAAATGGCTGAGTTATAGCATTTTGAATTTCTAGCGTGGCTGGCATTTTGAAACGTCCTGATTTTTCTCACGTAATAACAGGCGTATTTATGAACCGACTTGGATGTACCTTGGTGTGTACATAGTACATACAAATATCTCGACCGAGTTCGTTGGCCAGCTTCATCCGCCATCTTGTTTCAAAATGGCGGCCATTTAAAAAAATTAAAAAATAAAAAAAATTAAATGAGATACCAAAAAATTGGAAAATGAAAAAGATTTTTTTTTTGTATGTGTTTGACCTTAATACAAAGATTCCGGAACAGTTTTTCTTTCGTCTATATCTAAAAAAAATGGCTGAGTAATAGCATTTTGAATTTCTCTTGTGGCTGACATTTTAAAACGACCTGATTTTTGTCACGCGATAACAGGCGTATTTATGAACCTATTTGGATGTAACTTGGTCTGTACATAGTACATACCAATGTCTCGACCGAGTTCGTTGGCCAGCTTCATTCGCCATCTTGTTTCAAAAGGGTTGCCATTTAAAAAAATTAAATTTAAAATTCAAAATGAGGTATTAAAAAATTGGAAAATGAAAAAAGATTTTTTTTATGTGTTTGGCCTTGATACAAAGATTCCGGAGCAGTTTTTTTTCAGAAAATTTGTTCTTTTGTTGATATCTTAAAAAATGGTTGATTTATAGCACTTTGAATTTCTAGCATGGCTAACATTTTGAAACGATCTTGTATTTGTCACGCGATAACACACGTATTCTCCTATTTCGATGTAAGAAGGCATGTGGATAGTATACATCAACACCTCGACCAAGTTCGCTGGCCAGATTCATCAGCCATCTTGTTTCAAAATGGCGGCCATTAAATTAAAAAAAATATATATATTTAAAGTGAGGTGCAAAAAAATTAGAAATTGAAAAAGGTTTCTTTCTTAAGTATTTGATCTTGATCTAAGGATTCAGGAGCATTTTTTGTTTGTCTTTACCTTAAAAAATGGCTCAGATATAGCAGTTTCAATTTCTATTGTGGGTGACATTTTGAAAAATCTGATTTTTTGCATGCGACAGCACTCCTATATATTAACCGATTCCGATGTGAGTGAGCATGTGCACAGCAATTACTAAGGTCTCGACCAAGTTCACTGCTTAGCCTCATCCACCATGTTGTCTTAAAATGACAGGCACTTTAAGAAATTGCCGAATTTGGCAGCCAAATATAAGTTACTTTAAAGAAAAGCAGCTTGGATAAAGCTGACTAATTTCGCGAAATTCTCATTCATTATATTGATAAAAATTAGTATTGAATCTCCTATATTCGGTTTCCACTAAATTGAGCTTCGTGTGTTTGCATGATATAAGTTGGCTTTTTTAAAATAAGGATTATGAAAGCTACCTCTTCCTCCCGGCACTGGCCGGAAGGACTTTTTTTAGATGTAGACGAAACAAAACATGTTCCGGAATCTTTGTATTAAGGTCAAACACATACAAAAAAAATCTTTTTCATTTTCCAATTTTTTGGTATCTCATTTTAATTTTTTTTTTTTTAATTTTTTTAAATGGCCACCATTTTGAAACAAGATGGCGAATGAAGCTGGTCAACGAACTCGGTTGAGTTATTTGTATGTACTACGTACACACCAAGGTACATCGAAATCGGTTCATAAATACGTCTGTTATCACGTGGCAAAAATCAGGACGTTTCAAAATGTCATTCACGCTAGAAATTCAAAATGCTATAACTCAGCCATTTTTTAAGATATAGACGAAACAAAAACTGCTCCCGAATCTTTTTATCAAGGTCAAACACATAAGAAAAAAATATTTTTTGAATTTTCAATTTTTTGCTACCACATTTCAAATTTAAATTTTTCTTAAAATTTTAAATGGCCGCAATTTTTAAACAAGATGGCGGATGAAGGTGGCCAACGAACTCGTTCAAGACATTTGTCTGTACTATGTATAAACGAAGTTACATCCAAATCGGTTCATAAATACTCCTTTTATCGCGTGACAAAATTCAGGACGTTTCAAAATGTCAGCTTCGCTAGAAATTCAAAATGCTATAACTCAGCCATTTTTTAAGATGTAGACGAAACAAAAACTGCTACGGAGTCTTTGTATAAAGGTCAAATACATAAGAAAAAAATATTTTTCCATTTTCAATTTTTTGGTACCACATTTCAAATTTTAAATTTAAAAAAAAATTTAAATGGCCGCCATTTTGAAACAAAATGGCGGATGAAGCTGGCCAACGAACTCGGTCGAGACATTGGTATGTACTATGTACACACCGAATTACATCCAAATCGGTTCATAAATACGAGAGTTACAGTGTGACATAGGTCAGATATATATATATATATATATTGATATATATATATATATATATATATATATATCAATTTTGAACGGAGGGTGGTTTCGGGGTCTGGGGGTCATGATCGATGAAAATATACCAAAATTTTTTGAAATCGCTTTCCTCCGAACGGCTGCAATAGGTAGCTTTTTGTAAAGAAAGCTACCTAATAGCAGGGGCGCCGTACTCTATGCTCCATCGGCTTTTAAAGCCTAAATAACAACTTTTAATCATATATTTCTGTCATGCAATACTCAGTAGCAGTATAAAAGCAATAAATGTCAAATTGTTAAAAAACAGACTAATTTAATTGGAATTAATCACATAATTACTATGGGATTCACGACTAGTTTGCTTTGAGTGGCTCTCTCAATACACCTCCCGTTTCTTTAAAGGTTAACTAAAAACCTATCTGGAAAAACGCGGCACGGACCAAAGCGGCGTTGCAACTTTGAAACCTCCTTTCGAAGCGCGGTTAATACAATCCCAAGTTTAAATTTTGAACAAGGGTTTTGCTTTAGGTACACTGTAAAATGAAAAGATTATTACTACGCTGAATTTAGCTGTATTGAAATGCCAAATGAAATTTTAAATATGCACTACTTTAATTGCCCAGTACCGAATTAAGTACATCATAAACAGATTAGAAAAATCTTATAAAAATGAGCTTTACAGAATAGTTATATTGATATTATTTAGGTTCCATATCTCTTTGAACTTTTATGGCATATTCATTAATACTTTTCTAGTATATACAGATATACCCAACCCTGTATAGTTTTTTACAAAGTCTTAGTATTCTTTTAGAAACTTTTTTTTTTTTTTTTATAATACAATTACTAATTCATATATTTACTGTACGGAACCCTCTATGCGCGAGTAATACTTGCACTTGACCGCATATTTATACATTATTTAGCTTTTATGAACGAATTAATTGAATTCCCATACAAATCAATACAAAATCTATGATCTGTTAACGAAAAATTCGGTTAGCGAACACTGTTTTGGAACGGACTAAGTTCGTTATAACCTAGCACCCACTGTATATTACAATGTTAATTTATGGAACACTGTTCCACTACCACTGTTGCCACATCAGGTGAATTTTGCATTCAGAAATACTGAAATCTAACTAGAAAATTTGAATAGATATTTTTGCTTTATATAATGATTAACATGTGTAAGTTGTTAAAACATGCAGACTAATATCTGTGTGCCTATTTTTATTAGAGGAAATTATGCTGCTACAGGTAATAGAAAATTTACTAATTAATCAATAATTATTTTGGTAAACCGTTCATAGCAAGTATTTACCCCTTTATCTACTGAATTATGAATTTATGAAAATTTTTATCTTCTAAACCATTTTTCGTGAATTGTTTAATCTAAATTAGAAGATTTACATAATCATTTAATAAAATTTAGAAAGATTTTAGAAGGATTGAGAAGGATTAATTAAATTTGAATTTATAGGGATTTTGTGTAATGTTTATAACACTATTCAAATCTTTTATTTCAAATATTTTTCTTAGTATTTTGTAGAATTAGGAAATGTACAAATATAATGTTCTTACAATAAAAATATAGAAATATTTCCGAAATAAAAACTCCCCCACCCCCTCCCTCCAACGCCAAGAAAACTGAAAAGATACAAAGGCAAAAGAAATATTACATTTAAAAATATTTTTGTTTAGTATAACCAATAATGCTTTTGGAACAAGGTAAAGTAATGCATCGTATTAAATGAATTTTATAACAAGTTATTTTAATGATACTTATAAGTACCGTCAGTAGATAAAGGATTAAAGTCTTAAGAGTAACTACCGCACCAAACTTAAAATTTCTCGCCACAACAATATCACAGAAATTGCATTTTTCAAAAGTTTTTAGTTTCTGCATACCCTTGGCGTTTGTTGTGCCGACATAAAATACAGCCTAAATTGGAGCAAAGATGGTCACCATTATTTTAGAAATCGGTTTAGTAGTTCCAGGAATTACCTCCCACAAAAAGACAAACATATAAAAGTTACTTCTTTATAATATTAGCATAGATGGATATTTCGTGAATAAAACAGAAAATTACTGTTTAAAATTTTCTGGTATGAATTTAGAGTTTTTGAATTAAAAATCCGCCAGACTCGGCAAAACTGTCCATTACCTGCAGTCATGAGCCACATGCTTTTCCTTTTTTATATCACGCATTTTTTGCGTAAAGGTTATTTAACGCGTTGTTGACCGGCAATGTTGACGGAAGCAGGACGTTTCGGTCCCGACATTTCGGTCCCGCCGTTTCGGTCCCGAGACATTTCGGTCCCAAGACATTTCGGCAGCACGTTTTTTTTTTTCACACTCAAAGCATATATCAAAATTGTCCAAGAGTACTTTTAGCTTTATCAAAGGCTCCTGTCTCTGCAGGCGAAAACACTCGCAAGCTAATGCTAAACCTATGGTGGTGGTGGTGGGGGGGGTGGGGGGAGGGGGGGGTATTTTCTAATACCTCGTTTGCATTTCGACATTTTTTAATAATTTTTGTTGCATTGGATAGCTGAGGTCCATCTCTACATCCATCTCCTTTTTTACTTTTTCGATTTTGGTTGCAGATATTTTTTAGACTGACACTTTCATTTTCGGAACCTTCATTTGAAATTTTGGTCAGTGCGAATTCGTATTGGTTTGTAACTGATTGTTTAGTAAACAGATGTAAATTTAAAAACAACGTTAAAAGCAAGTTACCGTTATTCTTTGCACTGAAGACGCGCTAAAGGCTGACGAAACTAGTCTGTTCAAATTTTGCATATTCTGGCATTTTTAGGTGCGTTCGTAATTACATAAATACGTAGCACCTATAGTCGTCGTTCGGTTTGTCTGTTTGCCTGTCTGCATGTAACAGAGCAAAATCTACCCAACCGAATGGTCTGAAATTTTAAATATATAATTGTGGCTGAATTTTTTCATTTCAAATTTTATGAAAATTGGATGTTTGATGACAATAAAAATTTTAATGACAGGGGATAGTCAAAAGTTTTCCATTACATTACGGCCAATGGGAAAAAATTACTGCAAGTGCATTTTAATGATGTTACAGCCTTTCTAACAGAATACAATTGATATGCACTTATGACGTGCATACATTCAGTAGAATATGAGATGCAAAGGATATTTATAAAACTAGTTATAATACGAACGCACCTCATCAATTTCCGACTTGTTAATGTTGTTTTTAAATTTATGTTTTTTGTGCGCCAAGTAACATCTTAATAATTAATAAACAGATAGTCTACCAGTCGTCATAGAAAAAAATACATCCATATAACTCGAAATTTTTATCAACTGATTAATTAGTAATTATATATTTATTTTGCTGCATCGTAAGTTTTCATTTACTGTTCTTAATTGTCTTTACTATGGTTAAATAAGCTAATATTTTTCAATCCTACACTTTTCTTATATAGTATAGTTTATAGTTTATCGATAAAGTTTAAAAAATATTCCAAATTCTAGTCATACGATATTTGACAAAAGAGATTATTTCTAATCAATATTTTTACAAAATATCGTGGCATTATATACCAGATTACCACAACTTATATGTGTCATGTTATATTATCGATAAAGAATTTATGTAGCTTCCCTACAGCATAAAAATTTAGTACTCCTTACTCAATGCTTTATTTCATATTCTGCAACACACGCGTTGGTCTGACTCGAATAAGAAGCATTTCGCAGAAAAGAAAAAGGAATATAGATGTCTAGTATCATTTGTATAAGTCTGTGACATTGGAAATCGCTGTAAGAATTGTCAACAAAAAGTTATAAGTTGTCATTCATTTACGTGAAATAATCTCAAACCTATATGGTACTGTACTTTATAAACATTATGATCGCAATGCAAAAATAATTCTAAGCTGAAGAATTAGAAAATAATGGTATTCATTTATTCAACTGAAGAGGACTGGGACGTCAAATGTCTTCAAAAAATCGATTTTTCAAATTGTGGCTTAAAAAATAGAGCGGAGATTCTGTAGGTTGCAAATATATATAATTTATGTATATTTTAACTGTCTAACACTGATTATTACCAGTTTAAAAATGTAAACAAACATTTAAGGGAACCTTCTGCATTAAAAGACCAAAAAAAAAAAAAAAAAGCACTTTTTTATGATTTTCTTGTAAGAAAACTGCATGATGGATCGTTTTGAAAATTTTAATAGTTTATTGTACACATCTTAAGGTAATACACAAGAATTTTTATTACATTTTGTTGCTTCTACTCTAAGTTATAAATAAATATGTTCAACTACATTTTTTGACACGGTGGGCAAGATTAAAAAAAACTACTCAATGGATCATCTTGATTTTTTTTTAAACTAAAGCTTATTTAATTGTCTTCAATATGAATTAAAGCTTTTACTAATATTATTTTTAAAAATAGTAATTATCAAAAAGGAACGAATTCCTTTAACAAAAAAAAAAATTTTTTTTTAATCAGCCATTACATAACTTTTTTTTTTTTATAAATTTATGGGATCCTTAAATTTAACTAGAACTCCCGAAGTTTACGAAAAAAAATTATTTTTTGTGTTTCAGATAATTAATTCTACAAGGCGCTATCCTGCCCACCGTCCAGACGAAAATTTCCAAAGCAGTTGAACACGTTTGTTTATAACTTAGAGTAGGAGCAACAAAATCTAATAAAAAAAATTCTTGTGTATATCTTAAGATATGTACAATAAATTGTTAAAATTTCAAAAAAAAAAAAAAAAAATCCATCATGCAGTTTTCTTACAAAAAAATCATACAAAGGGCTTTTTTTTTTTTTTTTTTTTTTTTTGGTCTCCTAATGTAGAAGGTCCCCTTAAATCCAATTTAAAGGGACAAGTGTTTCATGCTTTCTCAAATGTGATTGTTTCGTGTAATGGTACAGTTTGTGTGAAGCGTGTTGCAAGTATATCTCTGTAATTTTAAAATATGATAGAATAAGTGTTACTGCATCTTGTGAACCCTTTTTTTTTACTTTAGAATAGTTTTTAAATTATGAATATGTGCTACTTTTAATTGCCAAAAGGTGTAACCTTAAAACTCTAAAAACAGTAAATATAGTTTTATGCATGACATATGTATGAAAAAGTATGTAGATTTCTTATGAGTGAAATTTATCATTTTTAAAAATTTTTGAGAACATGTATTATGGGATATTATTGTATATATCATATATACATGTATTATATAACATGTATTATATGATGTGATATATTAAAATAGATTCAATATATAAAATCAAGTACTGTTTTATCGTTACACGAGATTGCAAGGCACGATTTTTATTAGTTTTTTAAAAAAGTGTACCTAAGTGAATACGTCAAATCTTTCAAGAGGAAGAAATATGGTCATTTAGATTGTTATTTTAAATTTATCTTTAAATCTAAATAGTAATATTTTTATCTTAAAATACTCATAAAGTTCTTACTAAGCTAGAATTAAAAAAAATCATAATGATAAATTCATATTTGAACGAGAAGCTTTAAAAGTATAACCTGAATTTTGAATTTCTTAGTTATTGCTTTGTCTTCTTTTATTTATTTATTTTTAATTTATTTTATTATTTATTTATTTATTTGTTTATTTTTTGACCAAGTGTAGCTTTTTTCCATTTAATGAGCTTATTTTTTCTTATCACATACAATTATACAACTGTTGATTTCCTTTTCGCCGTGCAGCTTTTCATCTGAATAAAATTAATGAAATTTTAAAACAAATATTATTTCCGATTGTGGTCATTCAATTCTTTACAAAATAGATTATTTTTAAATAATATTTTTACAAAACACCTTAGCTTTATATACCAGCTTTCCAGGGCTTAAATCTGTCATGCCCTGTTATCGATAAAGAAATTATGTTACGCATCTTATAGCATAAAATATGTGCTAGCCCTTACTTTATGGTGCATTTCTTATTCAGCGATGCCCGCGTTGGTCTGACTTGAATAAGAAGCATTTCTTGGTATTAGAATGAAAAAGAATATAGATGTCTGGAATCATTTGTATGAGTCTGTGATATCGGGAATCTGTGCAAGAACTGTCAACCAAAAGTTGTGTTTTATAGAAGGTATATTTATAAATTTATAGAATAATCCAAATCTGTTTTGTAATCTAGTTTACGAGGAATTTCAAAAAACATAAGACGGAGTTTAACAAGTAGTACTCAACTATAACAAACATTTTTTATATAGGAAATCATGCTTAAAATCCACCAATTAAGTCAAAAATACAGGGGTCTCACTGTAAAGTAGTGCTCACACATATAATAATTCAACACATTGTTGTTCTCACATGTAACGCTATAACAAACAATTTTTGTATAAGAAACCATGCTTGATTTCCTCAATTAAATCAATACCATAAGGTGTCTCACTGTAATGTAGTGCTGACATATATAACAATTCAACACATTGTGGTTCTCACATGCAATGCAACAGTCCAAATTCAAGTGGCAAATTAAAAAAACACAGGGTGAAGTTTAGGTACAGTACACTAGAACAAACATTTTTCGTATAGGAAACCATGCTTGAAATCCACCAATTAAGTCAAAAATACAGGGTGTCTCACTGTAATGAAGTGTTCACACATATAGAAATTCAACACATTGTGTTTCTCACATGCAATGCAACCGTCTAAATTCAAGTGGCAAGTTCAAAACACACAGGACGAAGTTTAGGTGCGTACAGTGCAATTGAACAAACAATTTTTGTACAGGAAACCACGCTTGAAATCCGCCAATGAAGTCAAAAATACAGGGTGTCTGTGTCTTGCTGTAATGTAGTGCTCACTCATATAACATTTCAAAACATTGTGGTTTTCACATGTAATGCAGCATACTAAATACAAGTACCATGTGAAAACTCAGAACGCTGCACAAATTGTAAGGGTGGTCTCATCCAGCTTACTCTAGCTCTTTTCCAAACTAGATCCGTGAAAAAGAAATACTTGCTGTCAAAATTACCCCAAAACTTTCTTACCCGGAAGCTCGCAAACTTGTTGAGTCCAGAACCCCATCTTTTGGGGCTTCTTACTCGAGTTTACTCAAGCAATAATCAAAATCCGTAAGGCACGTAAGCATCCAAACTGAACCCTCATTTCCACCAAATAATTCACCTGGGGCACAGTCCATCACTATAAATAAAAAACCCCGTAGAGTGGAATTTACTGCTAATACAATACCTATTCCAAAATTAAAACTTTGACCACCATCATCAGAACAAGTTAAAATAGAATATTATGATCCTGCTGTACATTATTACCCTTTGGTTGGTGATTCATCAACAGATTGATCTAAAGTTAAGCCAAAGCAGTTGTCTTCTAAGTCTTCTGGCAAATCACAAAAATACGATATTTCTGTAACACAGCAAGGAAAACAAAGTTCATGCAAACAAAGAGAAAAGGAAAAATTCATCTCCAGACCATTCAGAGAGGGAAACTGTTAAGAAATCCCCCACAAAATCCCGTTCTGACGCACCAATTAATAATTTTAAGAATTCCAAACAGCTCTTCTGCTATGCGGTAGAAGGTATGGAATCAGACTCTTATGATACAGATATGGATGAGAATAATGCTGTTTTTGAAGAAATAGATCCTGCATGATTTTAACCAATTCTTGTTTTATAAGCTTTCATTATTTTAATCTGTTTAGGCTAATTTTTCTCTAACTTTTTACTCCTTGACTTTCGATCAATATGTTTGTTCAGATTTTGACTCTAACATTTTGTTTTTGCAGGCCTACATATTTGTAAAATATTTTTTAATATTCTATGTTTTTTAAACAAGGTTTTATGCATTATTATTATGTCATTTTATATGTTATTTTTTTCTTTAATATCGTCTTTACATATTTTCTAGTTTTAACTGTCTTTTAACTTAAATATTTTGACTTGGTTAACAGTTTTTATTTTTATTTTTTATCATTATATTTTTTTATTAAACTGTGTCATCTCATCTTGTTTGTATGATGAAGTTTATGGTTATTTATGTATGGACGAAGTTTAGGTAGTACAGTACACTAGAAAAAACAATTTTTGTACAGGAAACCACGCTTGAAATCCACCAATTAAGTAAAAAAAAAACAGGATGTCTCTGTAATGTGCTGCTCATACATATAGCAATTTAACACATTGTGGTTTTCACATGTAATGCAGCAGTCCAAATTCAAGTGGCAAGTTCAAAAGACACAGGACGAAGTTTAGGTACAGTACACTAGATCAAACAATTTTTGTGCAGAAAACCATGCTTGAAATTCATCTATTAAATCAATAATATAATGTGTCTCACTGTAATGTAGTGCTCACACATATAGCAATTCAACATATTGTGGTTCTCACATGTGATGCATCAGTCCAAATTCAAGTGGCAATGGACTGTTGCTGTATATCAAAAAGTTAATTCACAAGTGCCCAATGTGAGTTTCCTTTGTTATTCTACAGATGTCAATATCTCCATCCAGACTCGTTTCAGCATGTTTTCACAGTGTGGAGTCACCGAACCACATTCATGGAGTGATTTTTTTACTGTGGGATATTGTGGATGTACAGATAAAGGACATTATTTACAAACACCTTCTTCCTGAAGATGTGTAAACTTCACAATAAAATTTATGATGTGCAATTATACATTTTGACAATTTGTCAATAAAATGCAGGGTGTCTACAAATTAGTTGTGCAATTTCGTAAGTTAAGAACTTCCAAAATATTAAGGGTGTTCTCAAATCCTAAAGGGCAACTTTATGACACAAGTTTTATTTTATTTTTGTTCGGAAATGCATAAAACTAGTAGATGTTGTTGTTCAGAAACTATGTAATCGAGCTATTTTTTCCGTTTTTTTGCAAACGCAATAGATCTTTCAGGAAATACTGTCAAAGTTGAGGTTTTGAACCAAAGTTCCCGAAGAAAGCAGACAAACCAGTCCGTGAAGGGCGAAAATCGTGTTTGTCACGTGATCAAAATCACTTATAACTCAATAGGTAATTGATTGATCAAAAAATGGAAAAACAGTTCAATTCCAAATCACTTCCATGGCCAGGCTTTCCAATTTTATATCTTTCTGCTAAAAAATGAATTTGTAAATGTGTCATAGCGTTTTGCGCTTGTTGAGCAGAGTAGTTAAGAACAGCCTTAAATGAAATTAAGTAGTTGCAAATCAGACTAGTCGTAATATTGCCGAAGTTTATTCATAGATTGCATCAGGTGCCATAACTGACGCTATCGCTTAGCGTGCGGAACTGTTATTCAATAGCCACCATGATCACAAGATCTCTCACCGCTTGATTTCGGTGTATGGAGTTTTGTAAAGGATCAAGTGTACAAGCCGCAACTTCCTGCATCCAGTCCTGAACTGAAATCAAGAATCTGCCCTGCAATTAGTTTGATCGACGGAAACATGCTGACAAATCTGTGGCAGGAAATGGTTTACCGAGGGGACATTTGCAGAGTCAGAAAGGAAGTCACATCAAACATTTGTGATAATGGTAAACTTGAACTATTTTCCTATTTTACAATATGTATTTTACGTTAAAACAATATGTACTTTAATTTTTTTTCCTGTCAATTCTATTCAATAAATCATTCTTTTTCCCGAACTAATTTGTAGAACTAATTGGTAATATAAGTTGAAATCGTGCAAATTCTTTTTGAAACGAGCTCTATTTCTGCCTTGAATTTCATACGAGAAACAAACAACAACAAAAAAGTTGCAACTCGTCAGATCTTCATATTAGTACGAGTATTTCTGCCTTATGTTGTCAAAGCTTAACCACACTTAAAATTCATTTCGGTTGAAACTTACTTCACTTAATCCAGTTATTTTGATGGCAGGAAAACCACATCACATCTTCCCTGCCAAACACCTTATTACGTTCTGCGTAAAGTTAACTAAAAACAATTTTTAATGTACATTTTTAAACAATGAAATTACAATAATTTCTGAACTATTACAGACATATATTTAGTATCATAATGAAGGACACTATAAGTTTTACAATATATATAATTTCTGTATAATTGTATTAATAATATATGTTTACAATTTTTTATGTGTTTCTCATTGGAGTATAATGTGAAGGAAAAAGAAATTCAAGTATTTTTGGTGGACATGGTGACTTAATGCCTATAATGTTTGGAGAAGAATCCTTTGGAAAGTTTTATGACTAGTGATTTTATATCAGGTCATAGGTTACAAGGACCCGCAAACCAGGAGCCGCTTGATGTTGGTCGCTCCAAGGTTAGGCCTAATTCACCAATATTTGTTGCAATTTTCCTATATTAGGCCTAATTAGCCTATATTTGTTGTGCCTATATTAAGCCTAATCAGACTATATTTGTTCCAATTTGCCTATATTACGCCTAATTAGCCTTTATTTGTTGCAATTTGTCTATATTAGGCCTAATTGGCTTACATTTGTTGCAATTTGCCTATATTAGGCCTATTTAGCCTATATTTGTTTCAATTTGTTTGGTCGATCACCCTTTTTCTAACTGAAGTAGTTTAACTGAATCAGTAGGTTTGCAGATTGGCCAGCATATAGATAGTGGGCAGTCAAGGAGGTCCTTTTAACGAAGGGGGGCAAGAAAATTGTGGAGCGCCGTATTTTTTAGCCCCAAAAATACAGGATTATGCTAGAGAGTGTTTTGCGAGATACTATTCCAACACTCTTAACATTCGCTATTCACTGAGCACTCTTTGAGGCCTTGATACTTAACTATTTGCATCTCTCCTCTGAACGTTTGTTCACTCATGATGCTCAACTTCTTTAATTTGAGTCTTGTACTCTACACTTTGACTTAGACATGACTTGTCTTAAAAGTGTATAGCGGCATTACAAGTTAGTGTTACTTATTTTAATGGATGTAATTTACGCTCTTCTTTTATGCTGTTAGTTATGAAGTTAGTTATGTTTTCATAAAATGTGACCAGTTGGTCTTTATGTGAAGAATATTTTTAAATTTGTGTCATCAATGTTCTGATGCTACAGCATCTCCTAACCGGGAGACAACCGTGTGAACATCCCTGTGTTTATACATGAAGTTCCAAGTACCCCTTCTTTTATATTTTAGTTCAGGTATTTTTTTGTACATGTACTCTTAGGGCGTACCGAGTGTGGGACATGGAATGAACTTTGGATTACTGATTTAATAATGCAATGTAATTTAATTTAATAATATAATTAATTTGAATATGAATTTGTTTTAACATCAATTTTGAGTGTATCACAACAAACAGTTGCGAATATGTTAGGAATACGAAATTAAGCATGCAATGTTTACATTATATCCCAAAGTGGAATTTAATATGTTTAAAATTATTTGAATCTAATGATTCTCAAGTTTGCTACGGGGTAACTTTCTGAATTTAATGCTTATCCTTTTTCTCTATTTCTTTGGTAATTTTTTGCATATTCGTAAATAAATACTTCTTTTGTTAATGTTTATTATGTGCTGACTTTTGCTTTACGCATCATGTGACTGAGTTATCTATATTATAAAGGACAAACGTATCTGTGCGTAACGCATACGTCATTTTGCGAATGGCAATACTTGGCAATATTTGAAATAAAATTTTGGTTTAGCAATTTTCTCTACTGCAAATTTTTAAACTTCTAAACATCGCACATTTTAAATTTTTACACCGTCGTATAAGGAAAAAAATTCTCTTTTAAATGCAATTTGTTTGAAAGCTGTATCTCAGTTTATTTTTGAGATATTAATTTTTTTGTAGTTTTTAATACCATTTTTCTGATCGTGGCAACAAAAGTACCCCATTTCTATTGAAAGTCATTGAAAGTAAATGGAAAATAGCCGAAAATAAGAGATACTGTATCTTTTTGCAGCCATTTTCTCATAAAACCTGACAAAAAAGTTTAAATTAAAATATGGGCTATGTCAAGAATATTGTCTGTTATTCCGTGATAATGACGTCATATGCATACTTTTCTATAGACGAAGTTTAAGACTGGATTGTAAAAGCTGCTTCCTTTAGCGGATGCAAATGACGTCATTTTATAAAAAAGCGTGTATTTTAATTCTTAAACCTGAATTATGTTTTGTAGAAGTGCGTCATTTTCACAGCCCAGCTGCTTTGAAATTCTTCACAGGTGAAAATGCTTCACTTTTGAAAATAATGTAATCGAAATCACAACTGATAAAACGCAATTGTTGACAAAAATTTAGAGTGTCTTTATGGAAGAGAGGTGACATGCAAATAATAGCGATTTATATTACTGAAATTGGTGATTCTCGCCTGGATGGATTTGCTTCGCCGAGTTAGACAAGCTAACAAATAATTCGTGGTTTAAAATAATATTATGTTCCTGAAGTTTTTGTCCAAAATTCTCTCGAATAATAAAATTTTAACGCTGTACTTTAAGACATTCTACTATAATTTTATCAAAATAACATAATTTGCTTAATTTAATTTTTCCTAATTTTATATAATCTATATATTTAAAACACAAGTGTGTTTTTTAGTCATCTGCCCTGATCTTTCTGCTGAACCAATTTTACTAATATTTTTTTTAACTGAAAGCTCTTCTTTTGTAGATGTGATCGCGCTATCTGTTTTTTTTTTTAAACTATCCCCACTTTTATATTTTAATTTTAAAAGCATTTTATGAAATTTCTTCAAAATGGTGAAAATTTGATAGCTTTCATTATTGCAGACGAGAGAGAGATAATGAGTTATTTTTACCTTTATTCATGCTATTTTCTGATAAAAATTCAAAATTGTTTATAAAAATTGTTGTATAGGGTTTAGTGTCGCAAAATCCCATTAGGAGCAGAATATTATATTAGGGGCATAATAACGGAAAATGACATACTGCATTTGAAAACACGCATTTTTCCTCATAAATTTTCTATATTGTTTTTCCTTCTGAATGTGTACTGATACTAAGTTTCAGACACTAGACGAAATTCTTAGTTAAGTGAAAATAAAGCCATATTTATAAAAAAAAAACGATAATTTTCTTAGATAAAACTAAACATTTTACACAAATGCGTCTAAAAAACATAAATTACGGAAATTTTTACTCTCCGGAATTGAGATTAGAATCTCGAGTAAAGGGTGCGTCTGTTCACATAAAAGATGTTGCTGACAATCGTGACTTCAAGTTATGAGTTAAAATGACTTTTAAATGATCAAACAAAATACAAATTTTTAAAAATTGATGAATATGGATATGAGAAGTGCGTATGAAAATTTTGAGAAAATGAAAATTGCTGTTTTTCATTTCGGAATACCAAGCATAAGAGCCTCAATTGATAACCACATCCTAATAACTGATCTTTATTATATTTTACGATTAAGTATCTATATTATAAAGAACAAACGTATCTGCACGTAGCTCTGACGTCATTTTGCGAATGACAACATTTCCCGATCAAATTACGGTCTTGAAATTTTCGCTACTGCAATTTTTTAATCTTCTGACCATAGTACATTTTCAATTTTCGTCGCATAGGGAAAAAAAAATTACTTTCAAATGCAATTTGTTTAAAAACTTTATCTTAATTGACCGATGTATTATATTTTCTAAAATAATTTTTAAGCATGATTTTTTTAAGTTTATCTTATCACGTGCCGGTTTCAATACGTAATAATAATAAACATTTTGCACATAAAGCAACAAACAACATTTTTGCAGCATTTGTTTTTGACTATTTTTGCATAACGAAATTAATACTTCCTTCATAAACAAATAAAAGAATACTATTAAAGGAACTACCAATCTAACATATTTGTGAAAGACAAATTAACGAAATTAATACTTCTTTTATAAAAAAAAAAAAAAAAAACAGAATAATATTGTAAAAACACAAATCTAACATATTTGTAATTGCACAATTTAAATTTTTAGATCACGAAATAGGATTTTGTTTTTAAAACGGATTTAGTTTGCATAGTTCATCTCAGTTTACTGATTGTCTATGGTTTTAAAAACAATTTTAAAGCATGAAATATTTTTTATTTTATCTACATAGCGCGGAGCTCGATTACGAAAGATGAATTCGTTTGCCATTAAAACAAAATAAAGAGTTCTTCATTTTCTTACGGCTAATATGCGTTAAAAAAAAACTTCCCTATGAATAAATAAATAAAATAATATAAATAAAACACAAATTTAACAGACATGTATAAGCTCTGAAATTATCAGAATATAAAAGCACGCCATAAGTAGCAAAATCTTATTCAAATAACTCTTAGCGTGCGGCTAATAAGAAAACATCGCTTTTGATAAATTTCAAAAAATCATTTGCTTGTATAATTCGTATTTTCCATATGAAAAATGCTTTTTTAATGGAAGTGGGCAATCTAAAAAAAATATTACATATAAAAAAATTATCGGTTTTCAGTTTAAAAAAGTATTTTCACCTCTATTCTTTAACCCGGGAAGCCCGGGTACGATCCCCTAGTTTAGGTTATGTTTAGAGCAAGTTTGGGTTGGTATGGTTTAATTAGCTAATTAGCCAATCCAGGATTCATAGGCGATAATATCCAAGAATAAAACACAACGCGCAATGATGAACTAATTTCTTTTTTAAAGTTTAGAGTAATTGTTTAATAGATTATTTTTAACACAGTTATTCTAATTAGTAAATAATTCAAATGCGTTGCAATTTTTCAACTGAGCGAAAAATCTCTCGGCCAGGATTCGAACCAGGGATCTCTTGACTAAAGCTGTTAACGCTCTGTCAACTGAGCTATCCCGGAAGAATCGAAAGGACCTAATTCACCCAGCTAACCTTATTGATCATAGCATCTGGCCTGATATATGCATCAGCTCAACAGAATAAATTCCAGGTTATGGAACTCCAGTGCGTATCCAGCGTTTACTGGAGTTCCATAACTTGCAATTTATTCTGTTGAGCTGATTCATACATCAGATCAGATGCTATGATCAATAAAGTTAGCTGGGTGAATTAGGTCCTCCAGATTCGTCCGGGATAGCTCAGTTGGCAGAGCTTTGACAGCTTCAGTCAAGAGATCCCTGGTTCGAATCTTGGACCGGGCATTTTTCGACCAGTTGGAAAAAAAAAATTAATGGACCTTATGCACGCGACCTGAGGTCGAAACTAAAATTCGTCTGCTGACGGTATTTACTGGCTGTGTTCAGCGTAGCAGTCTATGGAGTGTGAGTTATTAATGCTTGTTTGTTAAAAATACAGCAAAAAAATTCTTTGTTGTAGCAGCATATACTTGATATATTGTAATATAAATTCAAATTGTTGTTCTTTATGCGAGAAAATTCCCTCAGTTTGCAAAATTTCTGTTAAAATGTATGCACTAAACCTGGATCAAGGCTAAAGTCGTCTGCTAGCAGTGTTTGCGCCTGCGCATACTGGCATTCTGGCAGTGCGGGGTCTAGAATAACAGATCAACATACCGCAGCTCTGGCGTCTGACGTCATCTGCATAAAGTCCATTGTTTAATGTTTATTTATTTTTCCAAGTTCTAGCTAGAGTCCTCCATCACATCTTATTATTTATGTAACTCTATGATCTAACTGCCCAGGAGGAATTAGTTTGTAGATGATTGGGTTGATTCTTTTATAGAAACGTAACCAATTTAGAGTAAGTCTGGATCTTCGCAGCGCGTTTGCTATAAAGGCCTCTTTTCCTGTTTAGAAGTAAACAAGCAGGGGCTGCATTCTCCCCTTTTCGAATCTCGAAATCAAATAGTGGGCTAGGTTCCGCATCAAAGTGTTCACCAGTGCGGCATGATAACTTCGTGCCACCATCAAAGGAAAGGCCGACTTAATCCCACTGGCGTTGCGTGAATTCAGGACTTTCACTTCCCTAGCAGTGGCGTAACTAGTGACCCATAGACCCTGAAACAGCGGGAGGAGAGTGGAACGTTTCAAAATGCAGTAATTTTTTTAAATACAATCGAGTGCAATTTAATTGGGACAAGATACATAAACTTGATTCCAGACAACTTTTCTAATTTCTGGGAAAATATTAGGCAAATTGCTTTTAATATTTGGCTTTATAAAGAGTAATGCTTGTATTGAATATGCTCTTATATATGTAATATGCTCTTGTCTTTGTATTTTATAATGCTCGTAATGAGATATTCAATTCGTATGATAACTTTACCAATCAGTTTGAGTGTGTTAAATGATAGTTTATATACCCATAGTTTGTATGGAGTTCCTTTACATACGGTTTATTCTGTTGAGTTATATACATGACAGACCAGATGTTATTACCAATAAGATTATCTGAGCGAAATATGATTACCGGTTGCCGGCTCAATTTACTTAAACGGTAGAGCATTGGTCCTGTAAGCCAAGGATCTGGGTTCGATTCCCGGCCTGGGCATTTTTTCGCTCAGTTGGAAAGATTCAATTCGTACAATTAAGTATGTTAACCTTTAGTCATTCATATCCAATCAAATATTTAGCGCATTCATTGAAAACTGTAGCATAATACAGGGTAAATCAAAATGAATATAGCGATTACAAACGGCTATAACTATTTAATGGAAAAGAATTTATCAATAAGATTAATACAGAATGTAGACGGAACTTCAAAATTTTGTATACATACGTCATAGATATTTTATGTGACATCCTTTGGTCACAAGGACAACATTTAGACGATAGTTCATTTCACGTCATACATTCTGAAGCATTTGCTCAGTCACCGACACAAGCGCATTGCAAATGCGTACTTTGAGTTCTTCAATTGTTTTGGGCATGGGAGGCACGAAATCGCAGGGTGTAAAGTGCGGAGATCTCGGTGGCCAAGAGCAGAAGACATCGTCGGCATCTCCACTTCGACCGATCCAACGCTTTGGAAGATGTTGGTTTAAAAGTGCGCGAACCTCCGTACTCCAGTGTGGGGAGGCTCAATCTTGCTGCACTGTGATAACAGAATGACATTTGTTAAATCCGAACACGCAGGATGCTTTCTGCACGGGACTCGCCATTTTTACTAATGAGACGCCTGCAATAAACAGGTTTCTTGTCGTTGCGAAGTTTCAACTCGCGCATGCGTAGGCTTCCGCTTCACTGCACTTGTGCCGTACGTAAAGAAGTTTTGAAGTTCCGTCTACATTCTGTGTTAATCTTATCGATAAATTATTTTCCATTAAATAGTTATAGCCGTTTGTAATCGCTATATTCATTTTGACTTACCCTGTATTTATCCTGTAAATAGTCCAGTTTTCTTTGAATTTGGTTTAAAACGCTCTATGTTATAAGCAAAATAGCTTTCGAATATGTAAGAGTATAAGAATATTTAAGAGTAAAGAGTAAGATATAAAGAGGTGTATTTGGCTACCTAAGAGCTTTTAAGAGTGAGTACGATGTAGTCACATTTTTCTGAGAAAATTCCGTTTCGAGAGTATTTAGGAGATCAGCAACAAATGTAATAAGTAAAGACAATATATTTGATCCCCCTTGTAATAAAATAATTGTAATTGATCTGTACCTCTTACGAATACTTTATCTTACTATGAGCAATATTTGTATGTATATTTTTGTAAAGAATGTAACACATGCCCACGAAGATATAAACGTTTCTTTAAAAAATCTCATTTTTTCGAAAGTTTTTTTTTTTTTTTGCTTATAATAAAGAACGTTTTTAACCAAATTCAACGGAAACTGAACTATTTACAGGATAAATATTATGCTGCAATTTTCAATGAATGTGCTAAATATTTGATTGGATATGAATGGCTAAAAGTAAACATACTTAATTGTTCTAAACCAACTGAGGTTTCTTGTCTTGAGCTGTACGATTAAACTTTCGGGAATTTTTGAATAATTCCCGAAAAAAATCTCCCCTCCCCCCCCCCCCCAAAAAAAAAAAAAAAAAAAAATAGGGAAATAAACAAATTTCTTCTCCGAGACTCACCATAGTGTGAAGTTTCTTGTCTTCGCCGCTGATAGATTCTGATATTTTTTTATAAATGCAGATTTAAAAATCATGGAAAATTCTGCATATATTTCCTGCCTTCGGCCTCAGTGGATGCGGAGCTGTATGATTAAACTTTCGGAAAGTTTTGTCTCCCTCCAATAAGGGGGAAATGGCCGAATTTCATCTTCGAGACTCTATACAGTGAGAAGTTTCTTGTGTTCGAAACCCATAGATTCTGATATTTTTTTAAATAAATGCAAATTTAAAAACCATACAAAATTCTTCATACATATTTTACTATACTGTAAAAAAAAAAAAAAAAAAAAAAAAATTCTGTAAAATTATTAAAATTTTTCTAGGAAACTGGGATTTCTAGAAATTTTTATGTAACGGCAGCAACAAAAATGCATGTAACAGATACACTTTTGCACTGTAAATCGAAAAATCTGTAAGAGTACTAAGAATCTTTTAGGAAACTTGGATGACTAAAACTTTTTATGTAACTGCAACCTGGCTTACAGATAAAATTTTAGTAAGATTACTGTAATTTTAGTAGATTCTTTTGTAATTTTACAGATTTCTGTAGCTTTACAAAAACTAGTTTTGTAGATTTACATATTTTTTTTGTACAGTGTACAGATAAAATTTTGGTAAGCATACAGATTTCTGTAACTTTACATCTGTAGAATTACAGATTTTTTTTTACAGTGTAGTATTGATATTTTGCAAATAAACTACCTGCAATGTTTATTTCAGTTATACCTCGAGATGAGAAAATAAAATTAAAGTAACAATAAATTAGAGCCTTATTACCATACGAACACAAAGCAGTATCCACGGCCGGGAAGTGCCATTATTCCTGAATAACAATTCTGGCCTTATTTAAACGAAGGATTTCTGTCATAAATGAGGCGAAAATTCGGATCCCTGGCTATCCCGTTTCCCAAGAAAGTTCAGTGGGGCCCTGAATAAAATAAATAAATAAAATCATTGAAGAAATAGAAGAATAAATTAACAACTTAAGAGAAATAAAAAAATAAATTAGCTCTGCATAATGGAAGATCATTGTCAGAATATAAACATATTTACATTTTCAGTATGATTGACTTAAAAATCAGTGATCTATCTCATGAAAAGTATGTCAAGTCCTCTGTTGTTATTTTTTATATATATATCCCAACATAGTAACATTCCACTATGGCCTGACTTGCATATAAATGGTTTACATGCATGGGAAAAAAAATCCTAAATCCTGAAGTCCGGACACATTTGTATGAGGAAGCAACATCCCAAACTTGCCCGGAATGTCCAAAAAGGGACAGAGTATGGGCCATTGTCCATTCAGTCCACGAAGTGTTCTTCAGCAAAGAAAAGAGCAAAAAGTTGGTATTCCAGTGCTTTCGCCTTGCAATGCCCCCATAAAATATTAATCGCGCCGCCGTTCTATCTTTCTCTCTTTCACTCTTCGCTCATTCTGTAGCGTGTGTGTGTGTGTGTGGCCCTTGTTACATCTAACTCATTCGCCTGGGCTTCATTACCATTGCTAATGCCCCGCGTTTCCACTACTTCTATTCCGCTCGGGTTTTGCATATATTACCGGGCGGAGAGGCTCGACGGAAGACGACTAGCTTGCTGCCGCAGTAGCGCCGCAGAGCGCCCGCTGGCCGGTTGTGCTGCACCCGTGGCTCGGAGAGTAAAATAAAGCGGGGTTTTTTTGTTTTGGATGAAGGGACTCCAGGTTTTTCTCCTCTATCACCCACGTGATAGTTTTTGTAGCTGCTAAACACGAAGGAACGGAATGGAATGTCATCAACAGGTATGGTCATTTCGTTTGTAGCCCTCGCGTGGACGTAAACAGTAATTGAAAGTAGTAGTAGAAGTAGTGGAAACGTTTAGAGTTTTTGCATCTTCTCATCAATGAGATGACAGCGACACGAGTAAAGTTGTTTTTTCGGTGAATTTATTTTATCAGAATGGCAATTTTATAATCAAGAAGTCCGTTATTTTGGATGATCAGTTAAAAGTCCCGGGCATAAGCGCAGATACGCCAGCATTTCCGGTGGCAGCACTTGAAAATTAGAATTATTTTAAAAGAAACAGAAGCTTTTCTGTTTCTAAATTCAAGGCGATTATCTGTCACAGTTAATCTAGTTGATAAATAAATAAATAATCGGAAATGTATAAAAATATACAAGTGAATACATAAAAAAAATAAATAAATATAAATATATGATCGATTTGAATTGTTAATAATGTTGGCATTAAGAGTAATATCGAATTAATATTATTATAATATGTTGTTTATTATTTCTGATTGTTAAAGGATTTGATTAATCTTTTGAAAATACAGTAGCAAGCTATTTTAGGAAACTAGTTATTGTTTTGCATTATATATATATATATATATAAAGTTTTCTCCTTTTAAATCTGTTTCTGAATTATTTTTGCATAAACTGAAAATGTTTTTTGTTTGAGCAATATTAGCTTGATTAAATTTTTTAATTGATTTTGTGTAAGGACTATAAAAGTTTTCATGTTTAGTTTTCATCTTGCCATCCATGGAATGGAAAGATTATGAGTGCAGTTGCGTTTCAGTGCATTTGTTTTATTAGATTGTATGTTTGACCGTAACCCACGTATTATATTAACTACAACGGGTATAAGACATATATAGAGAGAAAGAAAAAGAGAGGGCTAAAAATAAAAAAAATAGAAGCATTTCTTTTCTAAATTTTGAAAACTGCCTGTATCCATTTATACATCTAGTTCATAAATAAATAAATAAATAAAAATGTGAAAATAAATAAAATGAATAAATAAATAAAAAATAATTTTTAATAAGAAAAATATATAAATTCTTTGAATTATTATTAATAGAAATGATAATAGTAATATCCACTATTGACTATTATTAACATTGATGGTGCATTTTTTTTTTCTTTGCGATTGTTAAATGCACAATGCCTTTTATTTAATTTACTAAACAATCTATAAGAATAGAGCTGATTTTTTAGCACAACATAATATAATAATGTTTAACCTTTATTTCCATTCTTTTCTTTTCTGATTTTTTCTTCAACACTATTTCTGAATTATTTTTTAAAACGTTGTAAGAGGTATTTTTTTTTATCTATTTTTCTATAAAGTAAGTTTTCTCTCTTTCTTTCTTTCCTTTTTTTTTTTTGGATTGAAAACAAACCTATTCTAAGCATAAACATATATATGTTTTAGTTATGATGTAACATAGAAAGGTAAAAATCGATTATTAAACAGAACTTTTATACTGTAACGTTTAAAATGGTTTGAAGTGACAGTAACGAAGTTTTCCTCACGTTTATTATAGCTAAAAAAGAAAAAGGTTGCGTTTACTTTTTATCCCTTCTTTAAAAAGAATAATAATAATAAAATAATAAAAATGCTGTATTTCTGTTTTCTTTTTATGATTTTTAAGTTATAAAGTAAGTTATTTCTTTTTGCTTGAAAAAGATATGCTTGAAAACAATCCTATTCTAAGCATAAACGTATATATGTTTTAGTTATGATATAACATGGGAACACTGTAAAAAAAAATCTGTAAAGTTACTAAACTTTTTCTAGGAAACTGTGATTTCTGGAACTTTTTATGTAACCACCACAACAAAAATTCATGTGACAGATACACATTTGCACTGTAAGTCAAACTAGTTGGATGTGCCAATCCCAAAACTTTCTTCTATCTCATGTCAATATTTCATTATAATTAGTTTTATTAGTATTTTTATTAGAATTAAGCATAACTTCATACATTTTTCGATGGTACAATATTGAATATTGCACAAAAATCGATATTACAGCACCCCCTTCCGGTGGAATTTTTCCAAATTCAGGGAGGACCTTCTTGCCATGGCCAAAAACATACACAAAAAAATTGGTTCAATTCTATGCATAACTTCATGCACTTTTGGATGGTACAATTTTCAAAATGCACAAAAATCGCTATTACAACGCCCTCTACAGGCGGATTTTTTCCAAATTAATGGAGGACCTGCTTGCCATAGCCAAAAACTTAAAAAGAAATTTGGTTCAATTCTATGAATAACTTCATACAATTTTTGATGGTACAATGGCGACACACTGACACACGGACTGACAGACAGACATTTTGTATAAACATGTTTTTTGTGATCTCTGACCCCTAAAACGTGTAAATCCGTCGAAAACCGGAAGTCGAAAAAAATTTCGATTACAATACTTTCTTCTATTGACGGTAGAAGAAAGTAAAAATCTGTGAGGTTACTAAGATTTTTTTAGGAAACTAGGATGCCTAGAACTTTTTATGTAGCTGCAACCCGAGTTACAGATAAAATTTTAGTACTGTAATTTTAGTAGATTCTTTTGTAAAGCTACAGAAATACTAGTTTACTTTACAAAAACTAGTTTTGTAGATTTACATCTTTCTTTGTACAGTGTACAGATAAAATTTTAGTAAGCATACAGATTTCCGTAACTTTGCATCTGTAGAATTATATATATATATTTTTTACAGTGAAGTTAATAATCGGTTCTGTATTTGAAGTTTAATATATACTATAACGTTTAAAATTTATATAAATATTAATACTATAACGTTTAAATGATGTGAGGTCACACTATCGAAGTTTTTCTTACATTTGTTATAAATAATTCGCAATCATGCTTCTATTGAAATATAAATATTTCGGAAAGTTCATATTAAATTAAATAATACACTGGTAAAAGCGATATACGTACACTGGTAAAACCATTTAGAAGTAGCAAAGTTTTGACCAAATTCAAGCGAGCTGCATTAAGTGTGATGTAAACCATATAAATGTCTGTACACTGTAAAAAAAAAAAAAAAAAAAAAAAAAAAAAAAAAAAAAATCTGTAAAGTTACTAATGTTTTTCTAGGAAACTGGGATTCCTAGAACTTTATATGTAACGGCAACAACAAAAATTCATGTAACAGACACACTTTTGCGCCGAAAATCAAAAAATCTGTAAGGTTACTAAGAATGTTTTAGGAAACTGGGATGCCTGGAACTTTTCATGTAACTGCAACCAGGGTTACAGATAAAATTTTAGTGAGATTACTGTAATTTTAGCAGATTCTTTTGTAAAGTTACATATTTCTGTAGCTTTACAAAAACTAGTTTTGTAGATTTGCAGCTTTTTTGCACAGTTACTGATGAACGTTTAGTAAGCATGTAACTTTACATCTGTAGAATTACACATTTTTTTTTACAGTGTACTGACATAAAATTAATACGTACAATAAACTCTCTGTAAGACGGACTCTGTGTAAAACGGAAATCTGTCTAACTCGGAGAGATTTTCAAGTCCTTCCGAATCAATAGACATAGAGTAAAATTTGTCTAAGGCGGAATATTCTCTACTACGGAAAATTTTCTCGGTCCCGATCGATTCCACCTTAGACAGAGTTTACTGTATTTACTTTATATTAGCATTTGTATTTAGTTTAGTTTATGTTATTCTATTAATGATTTATTATGCTATTAATTAAATATACCGTAGATGGTTATTTTGCCTTTTTATTACGCATTAAATATTACAGTTATGAACCCGTTTAATCAAATACCCCGCTTAATCGAAAATTATTTCTGGAACCGTCGCTATTCGTTTAAACGGGAACGACTGTATTAAATTTAATAGATATTGAGAAAAAGGAACACAAACCTGAAAAATCGAAGTTTTGAGAAAAAGTCAATTAAAGCTGTGAAGCAGTGTTGACATTGGACTACTTTTTTAAAATTCTGATTTCTTGATAGGCACCACTTTTTGAAATCGTAAAATTCGCCTTATTTAATAACATATTAATTAAGGCGAAAAGAAGGGGAATTTTACCACTTCAGAAAAGTGGTGCCAATCAAGAAATCCGAATTTTAAAAAAGTAGCCCATTGCTGAGAAGATGTTCTTAGAAAGAATGAAAAAATGCAACACTTCTTTTTAATATATAAACATGTGTAATACATCGTTGAAAAGATAAAAGTTTAAACTATTTAATGATATAAAAAAGTAAAAATCGATTTTTTGGTTGAATTTCGCTTACCTGGTCCCCTTAACTATTATGCTGCAGAATAACTAGAAAATGTAAAATATTAAATCGCGATTTAAACTAGCAAAAATAATTTGTTATCATTCAATTTCGCTGTAGAATAGATTATTTATAACATTGTCGCTTAAATGCTTTTAAAATTGAGAAAATTTAGGAAATGACTTGATATACTCGACATTTTTCATATATTGTTAATCATAAAATCAATAGATTAAAAATGAAATAAAATAAATAAGAAACAAGAAATTTATTACAGATTCTTTAGTTAGCAAATCTGAATTTTCAATTTTTATGAAATTTTTGCATTAATAAAAGTTTTGCAGCAATATTTCATTAAATTGAATTATTTTTTCCAGTAAAATATCATAAATATAGAACATAAGTACAAAGCATGAGGTTGTTTAAAAACAATAAACATCGCTTATTTATCAGAGACATTAAAGACTAAGAACAATGTAAGACAATGACGTCTTTTCTGCTGCTTTTTTGCTTAAGTATTAACCATTCACAATGCTATAGCATTGTGAATGGATAATACTTAAGCAAAAAGGACGCCCGTCTGACATTGGTCTAAATTCAAAATTAAATATGGCTCATGTTATCTTCAAAATAACGTATGCAAATTCTTAAAAAAATTTTAAATAACTTGTTTCATTTCACCCTTTTATGCTGAATTTTGTCTTCTGGCGCAAAATTTATTAAGTTAATTTGACTAAAGTTTTTCATATTTTTTTTTAATATAAATTAAATGAATGAAAAAGTTTCATTCATTCTATATTAAGAAAATTATTATAAGTTTTATTCTTTTGAAGATAAATCGTTCTGATCATTTTTATTATTATACATTAGTTTTAATTTATAAAGACGTACAAAATAAAATACCATACATAAAGTTGCGTACAGTATCTGCCGCAATACTTTCTCAAATTGCATCCGACTAATCTGTGTTATAGAAATTATATTCTAATCAATGTTTTAAACAAATAGAAGTTAAAATGTCTTTAGATGCTGTCACCAAGAAGATGGATCGATTTCGTTTGAATAACACTGATTAAGTATTTAAATTAATCTATATAAAATGCTTTCTTTATGCGATTAAAAAAAAAAAAACATTCTCAAAATTTATATGGTTATATTTTTGAAAACAGATTCTATTAAATTTAAATAAAATTCTATCCGCAGGGATTAAAACATATTAATAACAATTACAGTTGAACCTCTTTTATCCGAAACTCTTGGTTAACCGAAATTCATTTTTAAAGCTTTTTTTTTTGTTTTTTTTTGTTTTTTTTTTTTTTTGTTTTTTTTTTTTTTTTTTTTTGTTTACTATTCCATTCCTTGTACGCAAAATCCATTTTAAAAGATTTGTTTTTTTCTTATTTTTGTTAAACTATTGTGTGCAATCTATCCTTTTCGAACTACGAGTACATATAAATATTTTCTATCCTCTTTCTTTGAGTTTCTTTGAATTTAACTCGAGCTCCCGTAAGCTGCAGAGTGAACGAAGAAAACGAACAAATTAGCAATTCTAAAACTTTTGAATGTTTTGCAAATGGTTTGCATGGTTGGAGAAGCAGAAAGTCTATGATACTGCTGAACTAATAATGTTAAAAAACTCCGTGATAGAGCTTCAAAGCAAAGGCAGTCGGAACTCCGACAAACAAAACATTTTTTCAAACCATTATGATATGTGTAAAAGGTACTTAAATTCAAAAATTAAAATTTAAGTAACTTATTTGTGTTTTTATTTTGCTATTGCTATCATAATAAGAAATATGGCATATATTTCCCTTAATCTTAAAATTGAAGTATCCTCGATTATTCCAAAATTTCGATTTTCCAAAAGAGTGTCCCAGTTACTTCGGATAATCGAGATTCTACTGCACGTCGAAATTTCAGTGGCTATTTTTGCATATATGTTTCAGTAACAAGTTTTTTTTTTGTTGTTGTTGTTACTATTTTTATTCGTTTTAGAAAAAAAAAAACATTTATATATATATATATATATAATGAATCCGCAAAAACTATTTGATGTTACTTTATTAAAAAATATATTTAGTTCATGGCCTTAATGTACTGAAAATGGAAAATTAAAAGTAAAATCTCCCAATCTATTGTTTTCCTGTATTAAAAAAAAAAAAAAAAATAGAGAACTGTAAAATTATGAAACCGAATTAATTTTTACAGGGTGCGTACAGCTTAAATATAATTTTTGAAGAAAATTTACCGCCTTATAATTAATCTCAAGAAAAATATTACACATTCTATGATTAAAAGTGCTGATTAGGAATTCAGGTATGTGAGCAATGAAAATTTTCTAATCTGAAATAGTGGTGCCAGACTCTTTGGAAATTCGAAGGAGTATACACACCTTATTTTTATAATTTTGTTTCAGAATCTCTTTAATAAGACATTTGATTTTATTTGTAATTTGTACTAAAATAATTTTACATGTTTCCGTTTTAGATAAGGCTTTCTCAAGACAAATGAAATATTTTATTTTTTATTTTTGTTTTGATGTTTATTTACATATGGAAATTATACATTGAAATAAAAATAAAATAACGTGAATAATCTGAGATATAACGTGAATAACATGGACGATGGCATTTCAAATCATTACACTATAGATTTCGCAGTTGTAGAAAATTTTCAGTTGTCTGCAAAGAGGCTTCAATAAAGCTGAAACATGTAAACAGGTGAAATATTTAAAACTTTTTTTTTCTGTGTTTATGATTTTTATTTAATATTTTTTAACAATTAAAGTATTTTATCTCCGTGTGTTTAGATTTGTTATATATAAGCAAATACATCGAAATTTTCATTATAAATGCTATGTTTTTTTTTTTGTGGTTTTTTTTTTCTTTTTTTTATGACGAGAGCTCAGAGAAAACTACGTCAGATTTGTGAATATCTTTCAACGACATGTTTAAAATGTCTACAAGGAAATACGCGCTGTGTTGTGTTACTCATGTTTTTCCCCCTCATATTTACTATCGCAGAAATTTTTCTATAATCGCAGAAGTATAATTTTTATCGCTTAAAAAATTAAACTATTGGTTTATTGCTGATTGTGTTAAATTCATGTTTTGCTTACATTTGTATAACAACATTTAACAATTATATCTTGTATACTTGGATTACTTATAACGATGAAATAAGAAAAGAGTAAAAAACATGATCACCAAGCACAACAATTCAGTGTTTCTCTCTCGTGGTGCAGTCAATAATATTTCAAAGACACAGTTCATTGACCAATCAGCAATCTTTTAAAGGAGCTCCAAGATGCGCCGACGCAGTGGAAGGATGTGTAAGGATGAAAAGGAGTCTCTAGAGCGGAGCTTCTCTCCGATTCCATCTTCAGAGGAAATACCGAATTATTATGTTATCTGAGATGGCATTCCGCCTAAATATATTTATTAGTCGACGCTTGTTATAACGATACCCTTCATTCCATATAGATATGATGATATAAAGAGAGGTCGCTACAATGCAAAGTATTTAAAATGTTGTATGTTTTTATTTCTGGATTTTAAGAGACTGAATGAAACTCCCCGATTGGGAAATTCCATGGTAATCTATGAGAAAAATTAAGAGCGCGGTTACTCAAATTACTCATTACATATTATTAAAACAAGGGGATAAACCGGGGATTCCCGGCCCCCCTTTTTTCTCTGAACATACTAAATAAGACACAGTGAGGAATGAGGATTTTTCGAAAGGTTCTGCACGCGGCTTTTAACGTAGTATGCTTATACAATGTAACCTCTGAATAACGATTACCCGTAGGACCGGTGAAAAGTGACCGCTCTTCATAGGTGGGTGTTATTCAGAGGTTTCATTAAAAAAAATCAAAATTACATAAATTTAAATAGAAATACACACAGTCGTTTTAATGAATCCTCATTGTTTTAATATAATAAGAACATCGGTAATTTGCAGTTCCTTTTTTTTTTTTTTCTTTAAATGTCTTTTTCCAAAGAAAAAAAATATGACTTCATTTGTTATACAACTCAACAATCACTGTTATGATTTAATGAGAAATTTTGGATATCACGAAGGTTCGTCAAATCTTCGGTATATGTGTTAATGCTTTAAATTTTGGGTGATTCTATAATATAATCTGTTTCCTCTTCCTCTCTCCTATCTTCCATGGAATCAAATATGGCAGTAACTGCCAAATTTTTGACCAGGCATACAAACAAGCTGGCATTTACATTAGTTATGCCTGCCATACTAAGAATATTATATAAAATTTCCTCATTATTATTAATTTCTTCATTTTCTGTTTGTTCACATATCAAGTAAATTTTGTTTGCTCTGCTTCGATTTGCAAATAAATATGAACCAGGAGCTGTAAAAATTTTTTCTCGTGACTTTTGAGAGGCCGTTGTTCAGAATTCCTTATTTAGAGGTTCGTACTAATGTTAATGCTATGGAACGTGTTTGGTTCTATCAACATCTGGCCGGTATTCGGAGGTTTTATTTGTTTAGAGGTGGCCTTTAAAGGAGCTTTCACTGTATATCGTTAAAACACGTTGCTTGATAATAATAATAAAAGAAAATACAGTTAGTGAAAAATTAATGAAAAAACATATCAGCAAATAAACTCAAAGATTGCGGCAAGAAAGTCTCGCACGGGTCTACTTGTTTGTTTGTTTCTAAACTGATAACTCTAATAGATCTTTTACATTTAATATATTTTTTTAGAATGCTCACTAACAATACCAAAATCATATTTATGTGAAAAATAGCAACAATGCGTTCAAATAAAGTTTTGAAACGCATTAAAATGGATATTTTCATAGTGACCTCGCGTCAGGAATTAACAGCCGAAGAAATTACCAAAGGAACCTATTTACAATCAGCCTTTTTTATTATATTCATTTTAGTGGATTATAAGCACGAAATTCGAATGCATTTCTTAAATTTGTGTTTATTTATATTTAATTGTTTTTTTTATTGATTGATATTTATCATTTAGTATCGTCTACACGTGATACACTGTAAAAAAAAAAAAAAAAAAAAAAAAATATATATATATATATATATATATATATATATATATATATATATATATATATATCTGCAGTTCTACGGATGTAAAGTTACATGCTTACAAAACTTTCATCTGTAACCGTACAAAAAAAGCTGCAAATCTACAAAACCAGTTTTTGTAAAGCTACAGAAATCTGTAACTTTACAAATGAATCTGCTAAAATTACAGTAATCTTACTGAAATTGTATCTGTAACCCTGGTTGCTTTTACATGGAAAGTACTAGGCATCCCAGTTTCCTAAAAAATTCTTAGTAACTTAACAGATTTTTTTTATTTTCGGCGCAAAAGTGTGCCTGTTACATGAATTTTTGTTGTTGCCGTTACTTAAAAAGTTCTAGGAATCTTATTTTCCTAGAAAAACTTTAGTAACTTTAAAGATTTCTTTTTTTTACAGTGTAGAGACAGATTTGAAAAAAAAAAAATCATGCTTTAAAATTATATGATGCAAATGAATAAAAAGTCATATATTTAAGAATATCCTTGACATAACAGCGAGAAAATCCTAGTTAATTTGTTGTTTTTGCAATGCCTATGGAATTTTGTTTTATATTTTTTCTCTATAAAAAGAATTTACGTATTTTGCCAGTACAATTTCAGTAATTTTAAGACTTTTTATTCATTTGCAATCTCATAATATAAAAAAAAATCCACAGCTTTGGAGAAAGGAAAATTTAGCATTATCGATCACAGATATTCTCAATTTCATACTTTTCGACATATTCACGTAATTATTTTATCGAAAGAAAAAGCAGAAAAAAACCAGTTAAAATACGGAAATTGTACAGGCTATCAACGATTATTTATTTCACAGATAATTTTCTTGCATCATGTTTCCAATCCGATGAATGACGAAGCTCTTCATTTCATTGTCTGGAAAAAGCTCATGCCTTTTTTTTACTCAAAGAATGAACAGGCCCAGCTAGAAATAACAAAAGACCAGTTAAATATTGCAGATCGGTTTCTGTAGATTAAGATAACCTTCGTCAGTGCGAAAATGATATAGGAAATTTTACTCATTTATATGGTGTAGAGGCAGATTGAAAGCCGAGTTGAATCGACCAATAGAATTGCAGGAATGGGAAGAGTATAATCCAATAGAATTTAAGGGCGAGAAAAGAGACAGACATTACGAAATTAGCAATCGCACTTTAAGGAGAAGAAAATTTAATGAATGTTTTCTTTCGATCTGGCAAAGGGGAAGGGGGGGGGGGGGCTGAAAAGTTGCAATTAACAGCATTTTTATAAAAATATAGAAAATCTTGATCGAATACGGGAGAGAGTTATTTTATCAGAATAAATATTCAAGTTATTTTTATTATTATGAAATTATTATTATTATCATTTTATAAAGTTGTTATTTATGTAATTTGTTATACTAAATTGTTTTTGTTGAAATCCGAGAAATTTAAGAAAAGTGTTTAAAGACCCTGATGTTATACCTAAAACTGGGACGTCTGGTCATCTTTATCACAAAATTTTGGCAATGAAAAGATTAGTAGGCTGGGAAAACCCTCCTTCTTTATAAATCTAAAACCAGAATTTACGATATTAGATTTAAATATCACATTTTAAGGTAAAGGTGTAGTGTAATGCCTACATTGTTAAAATTTTTGCCGTAGGTTGAACTGAATTTTGGTGCTGCAGTAGCTGAAACCACAAGATGGTGAAATCTCACTCCAATATTTGGAGCTCCGGTTCAAACACAGCTCCAAATGTTGGATCACGATTTCACCATCTTATAGTTATAGTTACTGAAACACCAAAAATTGGTATAACCTATCACAATATTTTTAACAGTGAATTGAGTGTAGTTCACAATAGATTAAAGGAATCCCCCAATAGATTAAAGGGATTGGTGAGATTTGGCGTGAACTTGTTGTCTAAATTCTAACACTTGTGCGTGAAAGGGACGAGACATCTATTCCGTGATTTCTTTTACTTTCCCAGATTAAGGTTGAAACTTCCTGAACTTGATTGTCTCGGTTATTTTACACAGTGATATAGTAATAAAGTTTCTGTGTTCAGCTGGCTTGCATAAATACAATGGTAGAAGCGGCTATTTTTGGATTTGGATCGGATCTTGCCCTTTATAGAACATAGATGAGTTCATTAATTCACATTTTGGAGTTTGGATTCTGCTTCGTGCTGACTATATGATCCGTAATTCTGAGTTGAATTTTCAACTGAGAGTTTTGTCTTAGTGGTAAGGCATTAAATGTTTTCAAATAAAGAGAAATTGGTATCCACGTGGTTTCCTTTTACACTGAAAAAAAAATTCTGCCACTGGCATCTAAAAAATAAATTGTGGCTCTAAAAAAATAGTTCCATGTCATCCTTATAAATTTTAGTTCCCTTTGCTAGAGAGTTCTAGTTATCACTATTAAAATTCAAGGGCGTTTTCCCATATTATCGTGGTCAAACTTATTTAACAAGCTCTGCAAATAAGTGCGAATACAAGAGGCGAGTTTTAGTAACTATAATTCTAGTTTATAAATTAATTCTGAAAACCAAGTGATAATTTCTCGTAATTCAAACGATTCAAAATACAGGGTCATCGAAAAATAATGCCTAGATTTAAAAAAATCATAACATCGAAACCTTTTATGTTAAATGAGTAATTCTTTCACTTTCACTACACGATAATGGTGAACGCAAGTTTGGTTTTGTTCCCCAAAATTCGTTTGCGTGTCCGTGTTATGCGCGAATTAGTTGCGCAGTCGTCAAGGTCAGCCGACGCGCCAGACTGCAGCTGCTCAGTACGTGGTTGACCGTGCAACAAAAAGCACAGTGCGTGATTTGGTATGTGGATGTCAAAGTCAAAGGTCAGTGTACAGCGGCTTTTTCGGAGAACTTATCCAGGTCAAACTGCTCCTGGTGCTCACATTGCACACATTTGCTCTTGGTGCCCACCGAACGGTGCTCACATTGAAATATAATAAGGTATGAAAAAAAATATTTTTTGCCGCACATTATAAGACTAAAACCAACAAATTACCTTTCATAGTTTTTTTGTTACAGTTATTTAAAATCTAGGCATTATTTTTCGATGACACTGTATAATGTATTTTTTCATCACCTAAAAATCTAGACTAGAAATTCTCGATCATTTCGTTTATTCAGTTTGTTTGTTTACCTTATTTGCATAACTCGGATTCTATATTTCTAGTTTAGGGATTTAGGAAATGATACCTATTCGTTCTAGATGAAGGCGGTTACTTTTTTTTCCTGTGTAGTTAGTTCTATTGCAGTAATCTGTAAGTGACATTTTTATAAAATGTTTTCAGAGTTTCTAGCAGACTTGGGAAAATTTGTAATTGCAATTATCTGCAATGTGATTACATTTTAATTGCATGTAATTAATTATAATTAAAATTACATGCCGTAAAAAATTCTTGCAGCACTGTAGCCGGAACCGCTCCCATTCCATTAATTGACGAAATTTCTGCATTTGAATGTCTGTAGCTATAATCAATTACATGCAATTAACTTGTAATTTCACTGCGGATAATTGGGATTACAAATTTACCAGTTCTATTGCAGTAATCTGTAAGTGACATTTTTATAAAATATTTTCAGAGTTTCTAGCAGAGTTGAGAAAATTTGTAATTGCAATTATCTACAATGTAACTACATTTTAATTGCATGTAATTAATTATAGTTGAAATTACATGCCGTAAAAAATTCTTGCAGCACTGTAGCCGGAATCGCTCCCATCTCATTATTTGACGAAATTTCTGCATTTGAATGTGTGTAGCTATAATTAATTACATGCAATTAACTTGTAATTTCACTGAGGATAATTGGGATTACAAATTTGCCAGTTCTATTGCAGTAATCTGTATGTGACATTTTTATAAAATGTTTTCAGAGTTTCTAGCAGAGTTGGGCAAATTTGTCATTGCAATTATCTGCAATGTAATTACATTTTAATTGCATGTAATTATAGTTAAAATTACATGCCGTAAAAAATTTTTTAGCACTGTAGCCGGAACCGCTCCCATCTCATTATTTGACGAAATTTCTGCATTTGAATGTGTGTAGCTATAATCAATTACATGTAATCAACTTGTAATTTCACTACGGATAATTGGGATTACAAATTTGCCAAACTCTGGTTTCTAATAATCTGAGGTGAGCTTCTTCCTTTCCTGTAAACTGTTAGAGTAATCATTTTAATGTAAGTTAGTTATTTGAATCTAACTCAGTTTTTAGTGCCTGAACTTATGATTTTAATCACCATTAATTCAACAGTCTGTTCCACTGCACCCATCCCTATTTATTACTTTTAATAAATCATTGTTACCGTTAACTTTCTGAGTTATGGTTACAAATTTATTGGACGGGCCCGAAGGGTCCATCACAAAAGTAGTATATCTTCATTAGTACTTATGAAATGCCAGAAAAAAAAGCTCATGTTCTAAATTATCTTTTTAAATATTATTTCACGACTAGTATAAAATCTTTTTTGTTTTTTTTTTTTCAATTTACAGACTCCTTGCGCATGCAATGGCAACGGACAAGATCTCACATGCCCTCTTACCCCATGTAACCTCTAACCACGCGCATAATCAATTACCACAGAAGGAAGTCTTCCCAATCCTTGTTACTTACAGACTTATCTGACTGCGCATCAGAGAATTCTATTAGTCTGGAAATACGATTGGATTAAGATTGCGCTGAGTTACGTAGGAAAAGCCCAGCCTAGTTGAAAACCTTTGTTGATTGCCTTTGGAACCATATCTTTTGACCATATGGCTGACGCATGGGATTGTAGATTCTATATGAAAGATAAGGAACTGGAGCAAAGGAAGTATAATTTTAGTGCACACACTATTCAAACATCTAATCTTCTATGACAGGAAATTGATATTTTGGGTGTTAAATTTGCTGTTTATTTTAGGGAACATTTGATTAATATAATTGACTTTGGATATGATGAGCCAAAATCCTAAATCAATGCAAAGAGAAATTTAGTCTCTTTGCCTGCAACTATTAAAATTCTTGATTTTAAATTAGAACTAAGGAATTGGATCAAATGAAGCATAATTTTCGAGCACAAACTATTTAAACATCTAATCTTGTTTGACAAGAAATTGAAATTATAGGTGTGAAATTTGCTATTTATTTAATAGAAACTTTGATTAATATCGTTCACTGATTTTCGATGCGATGAACCAAATTCTTAAATCAATGCAAAAAGAAGATTCAATTAGTTGTCTGCACCCTTTAAAATTCTGGAACTTAAGTGATAAATAGGAACTGGGACCTATAAAGCAAAAGAAGAGGTAAGGAAGTAGGGATAGAGGAAGAGGAAGGATAGAGCAAAGGAAGTAAAATTTTAGTGCACTATTCAATCTAATCTTGCCTGAGAGAAAATCGATATTTTGGGTGTTAAATTTGCTGTTTATTTAAGAGAACATTTGATTAACATAATTTAGTGATTTTCGATACCAAGAGCCCAAATCAATGCAAAAAGAAATTTCAACTCTTTGCCTGTAACTATTAAAATTCCGGATTTTAAATAGTAGGTAAGACACTGGATCAAGGAAAATATAAATCTAGAGCAAACGCCTTTTAAACACCTAATCTTAGTTTACAAGAAAGCGAAAATATGGGTGTTAAATTTGCTGTTTATTTAATAGAATATTTTCATACATATAATTCACTGAGTTTTGATACCATGAGCCAAAGTCTTAAATTAATGCAAAAATATATTATAATTATATGCCTGTAACTATTAAAATTATGGATTCTTAAAGAAAGATAAGTACCTGGAGCAAAAGAAGTGCAATTTTAGTGCATGCACTATTCAAACATCTAATCTTGTCTGACAGGAAATTGATATTTTGTGTGCTAAATTTGCTCTTTATTTAAGAGAAAATTTGATTGATCTAATTCATTGCTTTATGATACGATGAGTCAAAATCCTAAATCAATCCAAAAAGAAATTTCAACTCTTTCCCTATAAGTATTAAAATTCTGGATTTTAAATTGTAGATAAGGAACTGGATCAAAGAATATATGATTTTAGTGAACACTGTTAAAGCATCTAATCTTGTTTGACAAGAAAGTGAAATTATGTATGTGACATTTTCTGTTTATTTATGGAATATTTGGTACATAAAACTCACTGATTTTTGATACAATGAGCCAAAGTCTTAAATAAATGCAAAAATATATTTCAACTCTATGCCTGAAACTATTAAAATTCTGGATTCTAAATGAAGATAAGATCCTAAAGCAAAGGATGTATAATTTTCATACACACACTATACAAACATCTAATCTTGTTTGACAAGAAATTGATGTTTTGGGAACTTTGCTGTTTTTTTTTTTTTTTTTTTTTTTTTTTGAAGAACATTTACTTAATATCATTCATTGATTTTTCATATGATAAACCAAAGTTCTAAATCGATACAAAAAGAAGATTCAATTCTTTGGCCATATTAAATTTCTGTATTCTAAACGAAAAAATAAGGTACAAGTGCAAAGGAAATATATTTTAAGAGCAAACACTATTTAAACATCTAATCTCGTTTGACACTGAAATTATGGGTGTCAAATTTGCTGTTTTGTTTCAAAAGAACAATATAAGATTAACTACGTAGAGATTTAGTAGGGTTAAGACAAGGTGTTTGAATTAATAAAAGCAAGTAGATTGAATGCAATAATTAAAATAAATTAACAGTAGATAAATTGTTGTAATATCAAAAAATTTGCATTCAGACACATGGAAAGGCTGTGAAGCGTAAATTAAGACAGGTTATTACTAGTTTTGTTATCATAGCTTGTAAAACACCGTCAAATGTAACGGGTAAAAAATATTTAAAAATAAGTTACATAATAAGTTGCTTCAATATGTTTGCTGTAAAAAGATGTCATTAATTCTTGTTTTTATTCAACTCTAGTAATAGCTTGTCTTAGTTTACACTTCCGAACCTTTTTCATGCGTCTGATTGCTAATATTTTGACATTTATTTTAATTATCGCATTCAATATACTAGTTTTTATTAACTCATAAACCTTGGCTTAACACTAGTAAATCTTTACGAAAATTAATGCATTGTTTTATAAAAAAGTAAATGAATATAGAATAATTTTTTGAGTAACTAAAGGAATAATGAACGGCATAAAAAGTAAATGAGCTTTAAAAATTTCCTAATTAAAAAAAACTATTTAAAAATAATCATCCTAAAAAAAAAAAAAAAAAAAAAAAAAAAAAAAAATGTTATTAAAATTGATAAATTTTGTGGAGAAAACTAAATAGGTGTACTTTCTAAACTTCCAAAACACATCAGGCCTGCAATCACAGCACAAGAGTACAAAAAATGCAAAAATAAATAAATAAATAAATAAAAAGGGGGGGGGCAATTTTTTATCCACCTTAAAAACAAGGCTACTTACCTTCATTACACTACTAATGAATGAAATATTGAACCATTAAAAAAAAAAAGATTTTCCAAGACAAAAAAAAATTTTATTAATTTACTTGAGTAATTTAATAAACAATTATAGAGTGAAAAGCTGAAAAGAAAATTATAAATAGAAAGCCACATTAAAATTACTGTATATACCGCCGTATAACGCTCGTCTCAAATAAGCCTATTTAGAACCAGAATTTAATTTTAATAAATAAAGTGAAAGAACACAAAATAAGTTACATTTTATTAAAAAAAAAAAAAAAACCCTTGTTCTAAATGTGTTTATTTATAAACCATTAAAATGTACGCCTGATCACCCGCCCTCGGTAAATACCTTAAAATAATGATTATTCATAAATAATAATTGTTCTTTAATTTATTTCAGTAATTTAATGAAAAATCAATGCCTATTATTTTTAAATTAATATAGAAAAACTGTTTTAATAATACACCCCCTAAAAAACAGCCATTAACACAAGAACTGCCGAAAATTTTACTCAAGTTATATAAAAATATTGGACACCAGAGTTTTTATTTATAACAATTTAAATTATTTATTTAACTTATTTGTGTATTTAAAATATAATTTCTGGTTCGCATCGATGTGTATTTATTTGGTACCGTAAAATTGCCCACTATGGTCGTTATAGTGTTAAAAATCGATAAATTTTGTGGAACAACGAGATTGGTGTGCTTTCTAAACTTCTCAAACAAATCAAGCCTACAATCATGGCACAAGCGTAGAAAATGAAAATATAAAAATAAAGAACAGACAGATCATTTTTTTATTCATCTTAAAAACGCGACCACTTATCTCGCAGTACCCTAATGAGTGGAAAATTGAACCATGAAAAAGAAAAAAAAAATCTTGAGAAAGATTTTCTTAACAGAAAAATACGTTCATTAATGTATTTGAGTAATTTAATGAACAATTAAAACTTTATAAAAGAATGAGAAAATTTTTAAAATTTAGAAATAAAAAGAAGTTATAAAAATGCATCACTTAAAGCAAATTTTTTTATAAGTAATAATTCTGTATTAATTTATTTGAGTAATTTAATGAACAATTAAAATTTTATAAAAGGATGAGAAAATTTTTTGTTTTAAAAATGCCTCACTTAAACTATTTTTTTTTCTATAAATAATAATTCTGCATTGATTTATTTGAGTAATTTAATGAACAATTAAAATTTTAAAACAGAATGAGAAAAACTTTAAAATTTAGAAATAAAAAGAAGTTTTAAAAAGCATCACTTAAAATATTTTTTTTTAAATAATAATAATTCTGTATTAATTTATTTGAGTAATTTAATGAACAATTAAAATTTTATAAAAGAATAAGAAATTTTTTTAAATTTACAAATAAAAATAAGTTTTAAAAATGCATCCCTTAAAATTTTTTTTTAATATAAATAATAATTCTGTATTAATTTATTTGAGTAATTTAATGAACAATTAAAATTTTATAAAAGAATGAGAAACATTTTAAATTTAGAAATAAAAAAAGTTTTAAAAATGCATCACTTAAAATATTTTTTATACATAAATAATAATTCTGTATTAATTTGTTTGAGTAATTTAATGAACAACTAAAATTTTATAAAAGAATGAGTACCTTAAAATAATGATTTTCCATAAATAATTCTGCATTAGTTCACTTTAGTAATTTAATGAGCAATTAACTCTTAAAAAAATGAATTTTTATATTAATACTTTTAATGGAAAAGCTATTTTAAAAATACATCTCCTAAACAAAATACCCATTAAAATCCATAAATGTTGTGAAAGAAATATATAGGCGTACTTCCTGAACTTATGAAACAAATCAAGCCTACAATAACGTCGCAAGCCTAGAAAATAAATAAATAAATAAATAAATAAAGTGCGAGGGAAACAATTTTTTATCCATTTTAAAAATATCGCCACTTACTTTCTCTATCCTAATGAATGAGAGATTGAACCATAGAAAAAAATAAAATAAAAAAAATGAAAAAGGTTGCCTAAAGACAAACACATTTTCATTAAATTGCTTGAGTAATTTAATGAACAAGTAAAGCATAAAAGGGATGATTTTTTTAAAATTTATAAATAAAAACACATTTTAAAAATTCATCCATTAAAATAAGGATTTTTCGTGAAAAATAATTGTGCATTAATTTAATTGAATAATTCAATAAACAACTAAAACATAAAAAGAATGAAAAAATATTAAAATTTATAAATAAAAAGGCATTTTAATAATATTTCGCTTATAATAATAATTTTTTATAAATAATAATTTTGCATTAATTTACATGAGTTATTTAACGAACAATTAACGCGTAAAAAGTAATGCATTTTTTTTTTAAATATTTTTAACAGAAAAGCTATTTTAAAAATACTAAAAAAAAGAATTTATTAAAATCGATAAATTTTGTGGAAAAACTATGTATGCAAACTTCCTAAATTTCTGAAATAAATTAAGGCTGTTCTCAAATCCAAATGGTCAACTTCCTGACATAAGTTTTAATTCATTTTTGTTCGGAAACGCATGAAACTAGAAGGTGTTGTTATTCAGAAACTATGCCATCGAACTGTTTTTTCCGTTTCCTTGTAAACGCAATAGATCTTTCAGAAAATATTTATCAAAGTGGGCATTTTGAACTGAACTTCCGAACAAAAAAAGAAAATCCAGTCAGTAGGTGGAGAAAAATGACGTGTCGCATGATCAAAATCGTTTTTAACTCAATAGGTAATTTATTGATCAAAAAATGAAAAACACAGTTCTATTCCAAATCGTTTCCATGGTCAGGCTTTCCAATTTTATATCTTTCCGATAAAAAAATTAATTTGTAAATGTGTCAAAACGTTTTGCGCTTGTTGAGCAGAGCAGTTGAGCAGAGCAGTTGAGAACAGCCTTAAACCTACAATCTCGGCACAAGCCTAGGATAAAAATTGCAAAAATAAAGAGCGAGGGGGAACAGCTTTATATCCATCTTTAAAAACTCGCCATCACTTACTTGCATTAGCCTAAATGAATGAAACCATGAATGAAACGAACCTGAACCATGGAAAAAAAATCTTGAAAAATATGTTCTAGAAACAAAAACATGTTCATAAATTTATTTCAGCAATTTAATAAACAATTAAAACAATTAAAACAGTTAAAAAAATTTAGGTAGAATTTATAAATAAAAAGACTTTTTAAAAATACATCCCTTCAAATATTAATTTTTAAAAAGCATTCTGCAGCAATTTACTTGCGTAATTTTACAAACAATTAAAACATAAAAAAGATTTTTTTAAAAGACGTTTTAAAAATGCATCACTTAAAATAATGATTTTTCATAAATGATTCTGCATTAATTTACTTCAGTAATATAATGAACAATTAAGGCGTAAAAGTAATGAATTTTTATTTTATCTTTTTAATAGAAAAATTACTTTTAAAAATAAAACTCCTAAAAAAGTCATTAAAATAGATAAATTTTGTGGAACGACTATATAGGCGTACTTCCTAAACTTATGCAACACATCAAGCCTACAATCACGGCACAAGCGTAGAAAAATAAATAAATAAGTATAAATAAAGAGCTAGGGCAACAATTTTTTACCCATCTTAAAAACTTTTCCAGTTACTTGCACTACACTAACGAATGGAAATTTAAATCATGGAATAGAAATAAAAATTTTGAAAAATATTTCCTAAACACGAAAACATGTTCAATAATTTATTTGAGTAATTTAATGAACAATTAAAGCATAAAAAATGAAAAAAAAATTAAAATTTATAAATAAAAAGATATTTTTAAAAACTTACCTTAAAATATTTTTTTTTTATAAATAATAATTCGACATTTAATTTACTTGGGTAATTTAATGAAAAATTAACGCTTAAAATATAATGAATTTTTATTTTAAATCTTTTTAATAGCAAAACTATTTTAAAAATACTTCTCCTAAAAAAATAGTCATTAAAATCGATAAAAGTTGTAAAACAACTATATAGGCGTACTTCCTGAACTTAAAAAACAAATGAAGCCTACAATCACAGCACACATATAGAATAAATAAATAAAAATAAAAAGCGAGGAGAACAATTTTTTACCCATCTTAAAAACGTCGCCAATTACTTGCACTACACTACCGAATGAAAGATTGAACAATGGAAAAAAGGAAAACAACTTCCTAAAACAAAAACAACAACAACAACAAAAAATTCTTAAAGACAAAAATACGTTCATTAATTTACTTGAGTAATTTAATGAACAATTAAAGCATAAATAAAAAAGAATAAAAACATTTAAAATTTACAAATAAAAAGATATTTTGAAAATACATCCCTTAAAATAATAATTTTGTATTTATGATAAATATTCATTAATTTTCTTGAGTGATTTAATGAACAATTAACGAGAAAAAACTAATGATTTTTTTTAATATTTCTAATTGAAAAACTATATTTATAAATATTTTCCTAAAAAACTCGTTAAAATTGATAAATTTTGTCGAACAACTATACAGATTTCTGAAACAAATTAAACCTACAATCGCGGGACAAGCGTAGAAAATAAAAATAAAAATAGAGAGCAAGGGCAACAATTTTTTATCAGCATTAAAAACGTCGACCACTTACTTGTACTACCCTAATGAGTGAAGAATTAAATTATGGAAAAGAAAAAGATATGTTGAAAAATATTTCCTAAAGACAAAAACATGTTCATTAATTTGTTTGAGTAAATTAATGAACAATTAAAGCATAAAAAATAATGAAAATATTTAAAAATTTATAAATAAAAAGACATTTTAGAAATGCATCCCTTAAAATCATGATTTTTTATAAATAATAATTCTGAATTAATTTACCCGAGTAAATTAATGAACAATTAACGAGTAAAAAGTAAGAATTTTAATCTTTTTTTAATAGAAAAGCTATTTTAAAAATTCATCTTCTAAAATAAGTAATCATTAAAATAAACAAATTTTGTTGAACAATTATATAGAGATACTTTGTAAAGTTCTAAAAGAAATCAAGCCTACAATAACGGCACAAGTATAGAAAAAAATAAAAAATAAAATAATAGAGCGAGGGGAACATTTTGTTATCCATCTTTAAAACATCGCCAGGCTATTCTAATGAATGTAAAATTAAATTATGGAAAAGAAACAAATATCTTGAAAAATATTTCCTAGAAACAAAAACATGTTCATTAATTTATATGAGTAATTTAATGAACAATTAAAGCATAAAAAGAATGAAAATTAAAATTTATAAATAAAAAGACATTTAAAAAATGCATCCATTAAAATAATGATTTTCCGTAAAAAGTAATTCTGCATTAATTTATTCAAATGATTTAATAAACTTAATTAAAGTATAAAAAATAATGAAAAAATTAAAATTTATAAATAAAAAGACACTTTAAAAATACTCCCCTTAAAATAATAATTTTTTATAAATAATAATTCTGCATTAATGTACTTGCGTAATATAATGAACGATTAACGCTTAAAATATAATGAATTTTTATTTTTAATCTTTTTAATAGAAAAGTTCTCTTGAAAATACATCTCCTAGAAAAATAGTCATTAAAATCGATAAATGTTGTGGAACAACTATATAGGCGTACTTCCTTAACTTCTAAAACAAATCGAGCCTACTATTACGGCACACGCAAAGAAATAAATATGTAAATCAATAAAAATAAAAAGCGACAATTTTTTACTCATCTTAAACACGTCGCCATTTACTTGCAGTACCCCAATGAATAAATTATTGAACGACGGAAAAGGAAAAATATCTTGAAAAAGATTTCTCAAAGACTAAAACTCGTTCATTAATTTACTAGGGTAATTTAATGAATAATTAAAACATAAAAAAAGAGTAAAAACATTTCAAATTTATAAATAAAAGGTCTTTTTAAAAACACATCCTTCAAAATAATAATTTTATATTTATAATAAGCATTTGTTAATTTTCATGAGTAATTTAATGAGCAATTAACGCGTAAAAACCAGTGAGTTTTAATTCCAATCTTTTTAATAGAAAAACTTTTTTTAAATGTTCTACTTAAAAAGTCATTAAAATAGATACATTTTGTGTATGAACTATATTGGCGTACTTCCTAAACTTCTGAAACAAATCAAGCCTACAATCAAGACACAAGTGCAAGAAAATAAATAAATAAATAAAATAAATAAAGAGCGAAGGGAATAATTTTTTACCCATCTTAAAAACGTTGGAACTTTTTTTCACTATCCGAATGAATGAAAGACTGAATCATGAAAGAGAAAAAAAGTTTAAAAAGATTTCTTAAAGAAAAAAAAAACCCGTTCATTATTTTAGTTGAGTTACTTAATGAACAATTAAAGCATAAAAGAGAATAAAAACATTTAAAATTTATAAATAAAAAGAAATTTTAAAGATACAACCCTTAAAATAATAATTTTATATTTATAATAAATATTTATTAATTTTGTTGTGTAATTTAATGAACAATTAACGCGTAAAAACTAACGATTTTTTTAAATCTTTTTAATAGAAAAACTATTTTTTTTATGTTCTCCTGAAAAAGTCATTAAAATCGATAAATTTTATGGAACAACTGTATAGTTGTACTTCCTAAACTTCTGAAACAAATCAAGAATATACAATCACGGCACAAGCAAACGAAAATAAATAAATAAAATAAATAAATAAAGATCGAGGGGAATAATTTTTTACCCATCTTAGTAACGTCAGCGCTTACTTGCACTACCCGAATGAATGAAAGATTAAACCATAGAAAAGAGGAAACAAAACAAAACAAAAAAACTTGAAAACGATATCTTAAAGACAAAAGCATGTTCATTAATTTACTTGAGTAATTTAATGAGCAATTGAAGCAGGAAAAAAAAATAAAATTTATTAAAATTTATAAATAAAAAGGCATTTTAAAGGTACATCCCATAAAATAATAATTTTCTATTTATAATAAGTATTTATTAACTTTCTTGAGTAATTTTATGAACAATTAACACGTAAAAACTAATGATTTTTAAAAAAATCCTTTTAATAGAAAAACTATTTTTTAAAATACACTCCGAAAAAAGTCATTAAAATCGATAAATTTAGGAAAACAACTGTATAGACGTACTTCCTAAACTTCCGAAACAAATCAACCCTACAATCAAGGCACAAGCGCATGAAAAATAAATAAATAAAGAGCGAGAAGAATAATTTTTTACCCATCTTAAAAACGTCGGCACTTACTTGCGCTACCCGAATGAATGAAAGATTGAACCATGGCAGAGAAAAAGAAAACTTGAAAAAGATTTCTTAATGACAAAAACACGTTCATTAATTTACTTGAGTAATTTGATGAACAGTTAAAGTATAAAAAAAGAATAAAAACATTTAAAATTTATAAATTAAAAGACATTTTAAAGATACATCCCTTAAAATATTAATGTTCTATTTATTATAAGTATTTATTAATTTTCTTGAGTAATTTAATGAACAATTAACTCGTAAAAACTAATCCATTGTTATAAACTTTTGAAATAAATCAAGCCTAGAATCACGGCACAAGCCTAGAAAAAAAATTAAATATAGAGCGAGTGGAACATTTTTTATCCATCTTAAAAACGTCGCCACTTACTTGCACTACCCTAATGAACGGAAAATTAAATCGAGGAATAGAAACAAAAACCTTGAAAAATACTTCCTAAGAACAAAAACATGTTCATTAATTTATTTGAGTAATTTAATGAACAATTAAAATATAAAAATGAATAAAAACATTTAAAATATATAAATTAAAAGACATTTTAAAGATACATCCCTTAAAATATTAATGTTCTATTTATTATAAGTATTTATTAATTTTCTTGAGTAATTTAATGAACAATTAACTCGTAAAAACTAATCCATTGTTATAAACTTTTGAAACAAATCAAGCCTAGGATCACGGCACAAGCCTAGAAAAAAAAAATTAAATATAGAGCGAGTGGAACATTTTTTATCCATCTTAAAAACGTCGCCACTTACTTGCACTACCCTAATGAACGGAAAATTAAATCAAGGAATAGAAACAAAAACCTTGAAAAATACTTCCTAAGAACAAAAACATGTTCATTAATTTATTTGAGTAATTTAATGAACAACTAAAATATAAAAATGAATAAAGACATTTAAAATTTATAAATAAAAAGACATTTTAAACATATATCCATTAAAATATTTTTTATTAATAATTATTCTGCATTAATTTACTTGAGTATTTTAATGAACAATTAAAACATAAAAGATAATGAATTTTTATTTTAAATCTTTTTAGTAGAAAAGTTATTTTTAAAATACATCTCCTGAAAAAATAGTCATTAAAATCGATAAATGTTATGGAACAACTATATAGGCGTACTTCCTGAACTTCTGAAACAAATCAAGCCTACAATCACGGCACAAGCGTACGAAAAAAATAAAATAAAATAGCGAGGGGAACAATTTTTTATCCATCTTAAAAACGTCGCCACTTACTTGCACTACCCTAATGAATGAAAAATTGAACCATGGAAAAGAAAAAAGAAACTTGAAAAAGATTTCCTAAAGACAAAAAAAAAAAAGATAAGAAAAAAATCCTTAATGTACGGTAACAGTTTGCTATTTTTATTCCTATATATATTTTTCCTTTTCATTAATCTCCTGCACCCCGTTTATAAAAATAAATACTAAATAAAAGAAAATTGGGGGCAGGGAGCAAAATGGAGAAAAATCGATTGAAACCGAGGGCATTAATAAATCCATCGTCGTCGTAATTATGCGCTGCCGCCATTGCGTTATTCTCAAGAGATGTTTTATTATTAACTTGATCACTTTATATGAGCCAAGGGCCCAGGAGTCCATGATTCTGGATTTTCAACTCGTTCCGGTGAAGACCACTCTTTGGGAGTGAAATTGACTGGAGAGCGGAATTTTTAGCTTCTAGATGGAACCAATTAAGTAAGTAACAGTTGAGACAAAGAGATATTTAGAAGAAATTAAAAACACTTTGATAATTTCTATTAGATTAAATGGTTTTCTATCGACGACGGAAGAAAGCTTTTAGAAATTAAAAATTGAAATATTTGATTTTTTTTTCTCCTGAAAAATCTTCCCAGAATACGGCCATTTAATTTACTAATTAAAATATGTAAAAAAGAAAAAGTGGTTAATTTAAAAATTGAATATTATCCTTAATTAACATGTTTAACTGGAAAATAAAACTTTATTTTCACAAAGGAGAGGGTTCAGGAGAATTCTCTACTGAAGAAGGCCTGCTCTGAAAAATCAGTTTGTAGTCTTAACCCTTTGCACTCGAGGGCTCCGCTGCGGAGACATAATCTTTCTTTGCAAAATTTGTTTTTGGCACCAGTAATAAAGGAAAATAAAATGTACCTTATTTAATCAGAGCATTTTTGAAATTGTTTACTTGAACGAAACTTCTTTTAAAAAAGTGGTGCTGATCGAATAAAATTTGTGTAAGAGACGCCGAGCGCAAAGGGTTAATCTTGACTCATCAATGAATAGGGCATGGCTTCAGTTTTGCTGTTTCCAAAATGCATGCGCTGGAAAAAATGCAAATATTTCTTAATCTACGAAAATAAATTATAACCTCTTCAGAGTGACCGAAGATTCCGAAAAGCATTCTTTATCTTTAGAAATATCAGAAATTAATATATTTTCGAGATTCAAAGACGAATTTACTAAAAAAAAAAAGTTTATTTCGCTGCCACTGATTTTCGGAAACATTTTCGATTAGTTTGTCTAGTATATTAAATAATGGTGCCACAGCAATTCCTGGATGACCCTAGATTCGTAGTTGACATTCGCAATGGGATTAAGGTCCGACAATATTGCTCGCCATTCGACGAATATTCTCTTCCTCAAGAAAATCATCGAATATTTTTGCTGCACGTGATCTCGCATTATCATCCCGAAAATGAAGTCTAGACCGGCAGCTGCTAAAAAAAGCCTCAAATGACCTAACCACTCCCCTGCAGTAACCGTTCCAAAAATATGGAGTGGTTTTAAGTTGTCCAATATAATGTCAAATCCAAGAAAAATTCCACGACCACTAAAATCGACAACTTCCGTTTATCGATAGGCATATCGATAGTGCGCCAGGTTCTCTCCAGAAGAAGAAGAATCAGTTTGCGTGCTAAATCTTGACTCATCAATGAATATGACATGGCTCAATTTTACTGTGTCCAAAAGGCGTTTGGCTGAACAAAAGATCGCTCTCTTTTGTATGTAAGTACTATGAAAGCACAGAGATAAAGAGATCCTTGAATCGCATTTGAAACTGCCCCAGGCAATTGACAGTCCAGACTTCATCATACAAAAAATGAAGTCCACACCTGCAGCTTCTTGGAAAAGGCCCCACATGACCAATACCACTGTTCGGGCGCAGTATCCTCATAAAAAATATAGAGGGTGGTTTTTTTTTTTCAAAATTTCCAATATAATGACGAAATCAAGCAAGGATTCCATGAACAGCAAAATGGACAATTTGCCGTTTATGGTTAGACTAGGTACGTCACACTCTCTTCAGAAGGAGACTCGCTTAGAAGAACAATTTGCATGCAGAATCTTGAAACCAAGCAAGGATTCTACGAACAGCAAAATGGACAATTTGCAGTTCATGGTTAGGCTAGGTACGTCAAACTACGTGCTCTATTCTGTATGCAGGTACTGTGAAAGAACAGTGATAAAGAGATGAAATTCTCCAACTCATCCTGTGAGACTATTCCAGGCAATTGTCGGGCCAAACTTCATTTTATTAAAGGTAATGCTAGATCACATAGAGCACAGCTTGATGAGATTTCCTAGAGGGAGAAAGTATTTGTCATTTGGATTGGTCCTCAAGGTCGCCGGACATTAATGCCATTAAGCATGCTTGGTGATGATCCGGGAATCGCCATAGTATGTATGTGCTTTGCTAACCTGATCTGTCAAAATTTATGTAGCCGAAACATATATATTGTGTATTAGATTGTTCCTATCAAAAGTTACTTTTCCATATTTAGTAAGGTTTTTGTTCGGAAATATTTAAACCGTTATTAGATGAAATAGTGTCACTATGATCATTTTTACACTTACGGGGATTAAGCAAGCCGACATCTGAAGCTTAAAATATTAGGTTGTAACGAAAGTTTTCCGCCAAATTACCATTACATGATGCTAATTATACTATATATAATTAACTGTAATTTTGATATATAACCATCATTCCGCCAAACCTGCACAGTGTCATATGATGCAACACTAATACCTAAAGCTGTACACTTTATCCGGTGACATTCTGTAGCTGACTTTTTGCAACAGAACTGGAAGTAAATGATGGTTCTAATCGGGTAGCGTGATGGTTCCATTTCAGACACCCTGTACATAATGATAACGATATTTTTTTACAAATTTCACAACACAGCGTTATAAAGAAAGTTTCTTTCTTTCAAATGCCAAAAATCATTTGACAAAATATGAGCAAACACGTCAACGGGAACTGTTTGCACAGACCGTATTAACTGTGGCGGGAAACTTTCGTTACAACCTGATATAATCTGAATCATTATGAAACCCTAAATCAAAACTGAGAAATCGAAACCGGAGTCTCTCAATGAAAAATTCTAAACAAAACGTTAGAAAATATGGTGGAAAATACTTAAAATATATCTAAAGTTAATTTGAATATAAGAAACACCTACTTTAATTCAGAAATTATGAGGGCTTTTTAACAAGTTTCCGAACCTTTATAATAGCGCTCCAGCGTGACTTCACAGCGATCCGGTAGGTGGAATTTCATGTCAGCAACTTTTTCTTTTCAATTGTCGCGTACTTAAATTGTTATTTGACTTTGTGGTTAGACTCTTTGTTTGAATGCTTGTTGTGACTATTCCGCTATTTCGAAAATGGATCAATTTCATGAACAATTTATTAGCATGAAAATATGCATTAAACTTGGAAATAAATTTTTAGAAACACGTGGTATGCTGAAAAAAGTTTATGATGATCGCTACTTAATTAGTAGTCAGTATTATGCATTTTTTAAGAGATTCTAAGATAGCCAACCACCATTCGATGATGATTTATGATCAGAGCAGCCGTTCGCATCAATTGGCAAAATTCTTGTGGTTCAAATTCGACAAATCATGACAGACAGTGAATCATTGGTATTATCTCTAAGCCTTGATTCAATCAAGAGAAAACTTTCATAGAAAAAAGAACCGAACTCTGGACAAACGAATTTTGGTTCCTCCACCACGACAACGTACCTGCAGTCGTATATATTTTTATTCGTTATTTTTCTGCCGAAACAGCCGCCCTACTATACTGACCTTGTTCCCGCAGACACCTTTTAACATTTTCCAACAAAGTTGAAAAGTGTTTATGATTTCGGTTTGTTTGGCCGTCTGTCCGTGCTCTAATTCTCGTAAATATACTCGGATTGCCCTGAAATTTTTGGATATTGTTAAGCTTCACCATAGCAAGATCCCTATTTCAAATGAAGTTTGTAGCATGTTTAGTTCATTTACAGAGACAGTCAAATGTATTGCGTTACATTACGGTCAATGCGAAAAAAATCGTTTCGAATGATTTTTACTGGTGTTACACGCATCCAAACATAACAAACTTATATAGCTAAACTAATTATAAACATAACAAGCATACATAACTTTCAAGCATAAAATAATTGATGTGTATATATGAAAAGCATAAAAATAAGCGGTGCAAAGAATACTTTATTATTCATTTACAGGGCAACACAAGAGAATTCCGTTACATATAATGATATGGGGGGGGGGGATGTTGTTTGCGGCGTATTTTAGTTATGTTAAACTATTTCAGATATAATGAAATTGATATACGTCGCTGAGGTTTACTATAAGTTATTTCATGCATAATAAGAAGTGCATAGCAAATGCTGTGCACTTCTTATTATGCTTACTTTTGTAATTCTTTTTCCTCTTCTCTTGTTTCTTTTCTTTTTATTTTGTTTTTAAAAAAAGGATCTCTTGTTTTTTCTTATTTTATTCTTTTATATTGTTTATTTATTATTATTTATATTTATATTTTTTAATTTACTTCTTTTATTTTATTTTAATTTTGTTTTATTTTTTTATTTCCATTTTTCCCTATCAATTTCTCTTCTATCATTTTGGCAACACTTTCGTCTTCTGCATATGCTCATTTCAGCGAGCGCCATCTGTTGCATTCTTTGCAAGCTCTCTACCTTTCAGTTCATTTTTGACCTTGTCCCTTACGGACACGTGTTTACTGTAGCTGATGACGAGCTGTTAATATTATTAGCTCGAAACGCGTCCTATGTATTGTTTTTATTTTATGGTGATTTTTTTACAAAGTTTTATTATTTTAATTGCTCTATATCGCCAGTTTTCGGTGCTGTTTTGCTAGAATATTAATATTTGTCATCTCTAAATCAGTCATTTTATTGCTTGAATTTATTAACCTTTTAAATTTGAAGTTAGGTATTCTACATATTAATTAATTATATGGCATCTTAAAATTAGAGATTTGGTCAGCTTTAGTTAAAAGAACTTGTTCGTTTTCTTTTGATTTCAAAGGTATTATATTTATACATTATATAAGTATTTCAAGGTTATGTAAAAAGCTTCCTTCAAACATGACACATGTCCTTCTACGTCTGAATTCTTTTCCCTGACAGGTTAATTTTCAGAACAGTCAAAATGTTTTCAGTGCCTCACCTTAAATATCAAGCCAATCCTTAAATATATTGATTGATTCACTTTGTATTATATGTTTCGTACATACTTTTTTTTTTGCTTCTCAATTATGACTTTCTGTTTATATTGGCGGGAAATATTAAAATCGCACATTTCATTGTAATTACACTAAACATTGAGGAGAGAGAGAAAGGTTGATAAATTATATGGTTGGCTTTCTATTCACAATTAGTATATTCATATCTTCATTGATATTCATACGGACACCTGAAAATTAGTTATTTTATGCAATGTAAACTATGTAATACAAAACCTGTTTAAAGCGAGTTCTTCTATCAGAGCCCGGTATTTACCAATGAAGAAATGAGGCCTCTTTTTTGTGGACTTTCGATTTATAAAACATTTATTAGCCCTTTGACTACGTCCTTGGACATATGCGATCCATTGGACTATTTTTAGGTGCGCTCGTAATTGCCGTAACGTCAGTGAAGGCTTACTGTGGAGACCCGGAAAGTTTTTGGTTTCCGTCTGTCTGTTTGTTGGTCTGCCTGTCCCGCGATAACTGCCGTAAAAAGCATCCGATTAGCTTGAAATTAAGGATGTATGTTGGTGAGGTCCCCGGATTTAGCTGTATAGTTTTTGGTTAAATTTGGTTCATTTGTTCGGAATATATAGAACATTTTATTTTGCTCTATAATGCTTTCTATGGCAAGTCAGACGATTTTCAGATTTTCATTTGTTGAAAGAAATGGTTCATATGAAAAATGGATTTAAATGGTAAATTTTGGATGCTGAAATTTTTAAATAAAATTATATTATTCCAATTAGTTTGAAATTTTGTCAATATATTTGCGAGATTTTTTAAATTAGGTTTTTAATTTTGGGGGAAATTTTATGCATGTTTTCCAATAATATAAAGCATTTTGTTTTATCAATTTGACATAATACATATTTATTTTTTTTTCTTTTCTTTCATCTGTTGCCTAGCAACGTATTTGATCCTAATATTAGTATAATTGCGTGTATAATGTTTGCGAAAAGCCAACGTCAAAACGGAGGAATTAATGCATTTGTATCTTTGCATAGTACAGATGGATTTTAGCCCAGAAATAAAACTAGGCAATATTTTATTTATTTTATTCAAACATTTTGCTTAAAAATAGAAAAGTTCATTATTTTCATAGAGAATAATGTGACATTTTTTCCATAACATTTACCAATATTTCTTTAATTGGTGCCAAGAGAAAATCAAAACCCAGAATAATATTTTCTCTTAAACAATTTTCAATTGAAATATTTTGACGTGAAACAGGAAAAAAAAATTAAGAATAGAAAAATTAATATAGCGGCATATTAGAAATAAAAAGAAAACTCTCGAGTATTTCTTAATATAACAAGATGAAAAGTTTTGAGTAAGTACGCATAGCAGGTGAATTAGACGTCATTTTCGATAACAAAGATGCTGGAATAAAAAGTTCTTGGGTAAAATAAAATTTACTATTATTCACGGAGGAAAGACATAGATAAAGATGCAGTATGCCGTAAAAACAGTTTGCAATATAATGTGCGTTATCGCTCAGATTTAAATGCCCTCATTCGGCCCAAACAAAACAAGCACGTGGAACAGGGACTGAATTCTTTGACTTCATCCGTGCCTTTTTTCTGTAAAATGAAAATGATCTGCTTATATTTAAGAATTCTAAGGTAGCATTTGATTGTATTATGAATTAAAAATTATATTACTATTTTTTTTTTTTTTTTTTTTTTTTTAAGTACGTCGTTGTGTTTGTGCCGAATGTAGCGGATTTTAGGGTTACATTTTTGGCGTCACTTCAAGATTTATTGTCTGCGTACGGTTAACATGATTTTATTTTAAATTTAAATTTTATTAATTTATATAAAAAAAACTTATGCTTATCCTTATAAATCACAGCGTAAAAAAAATCTAATATATACTATAACCATCCGCTCAATCAAAAAATTACGAATGTAAATTTAAATAGACTACGGGGGTTCAGGGGGGCTCTGCCCCGCTGAAGAAATGCAATTTTTGATTTAAAAAGTTACCAGAATAAGTAGCTCATCAGAATTTCAGAACATCAGTGTAACCACTTGTTTAACACTTTTAATTTCTGAAACTTTACGTTCAATTACGTTAGTGAAACTACGTTCAATTACGATAGTGAAACTTACGTTAAATTTTGTTTTCTTATAAATATTTATCTAATTTGAAAACTTTAAAAAGCGATTTGTAGGAAGCTGAATGTTACGCAATGAGGGTTAAAAAACAATGACTTGCAAAGATGACGTTGAGGCTCCTGATCTGTAGATTTACTAGTTATATAAATACACAGCACCTATAGTCGTCGATCGGTCCGTCTATCTGTCTGTCCGTCCGTCCGCATGTAACAGACCAAAAACTACCCAACCGAATGGTATGAAATTTTAAATATATAACTGCTACAAAATTTTGTCGAGTCATTTCAAATTTTATGAAAATCGGATGTATAGTTTAATGACAGGGACAGTCAAAAGTTTTCCGTTACATGACGGCCAATGGGAAAAAAATTATTTCAAGTGCATTTTAATGCTGTTACAGCCTTTCGAACAGAATGAAATTGATATATGCATTTATAAAGTACACTAAAATATACATTCAGTACAATATGCAGTGCAAAAAATACTTTTAAAACTAGTTATTGTACGAACGCACCTCATTTGTCACGTCTGACGTGCAATTTCCAACTTGTTTTTATTCTGTTCGTACGGCTTTTTGAAAAATAATCTCTGCCATACTTATACAAGGATATTTTCAAGAAAAATATACCACATTTTTTTTTTTTTTTCGTAACTTGAGGAACAATTGAATATAAAAATAGTCGCCAGTCCTGGACCCTAATCAAAAAGGGTAAATTGTTTTTATCCTTTCTTTTAAACTGTTAGTATTAATTATATTAAAAAGATCATGACAAAAAAAAATACTCATAGAATTAAACAAAAAATTAACAAGCCTTACCAATCCCCCATTTGAAAAAACCCATATCTTCATTTTAAACTCGTCCGCACTCATTTTTTCAGATTACCGAAATTTTGTACCCTAGAACGGAAAAAAAGAATTGAAATTTCTTCAATTGGCGTATATTTTCTTTCTTGTCACAGAGTAACAAGTAAAAATGAAATTTAAAAAATCAAAAAACCCGACTGCGTAAAAAGCGAACTCATTAATTATTTCTCCTCAATGTGAAACTATATTTTATATTACTTACCTATTTTTTTTATTTACTTGTATTGATGACTTTTAAGTTGTGTTTAATTGTATGTTCCTATCTATAAACACTGTTTTGAAGAGGCCTATAGATGTCTATGATGGTTAGAGTTGCAGTAAAGCTAAGAGATCCTACCTACATAACTTACAGGTTGTGTAATATTCAAACGGAGATTCTGACTGTAAAATAGTCAATGAAACATCATCTTCATTTTGAAAGACCTATTCAATGATATGCCACTCAATGGGGTGCGTAATTTTTTTTTGTCTCTACGCCATTTTGTATTTTATGGCCGCCATTTTAAATTTATAAAAACAAAACCTATCCTATAACCATCGGACGGTTAAGACGAATCGATAGAGACCTCATTCATTAAAATCCATCCAGCCATTGGGTTGTTTCGAGTGTATAAAGAAATCCACATACCCAGATACGCGTGAAACACATAACCCTTCTTGGCAGTCGGGTAAAAAGAAATGGACATTCTTCAATTCTCGGATAAACTCCGGTAGCAGTGCCGCCAGGAATATTTCCGTGAATTGAAGAATGCATTTCTGAGAGCGTACATTAATCCATTTCTTAGTGCAATCCCCGATTACTGGTCTATTAAATTTGTTATTTTACTAAATTTTTCTAACTCACAAGGAGAGGGCCAACCTTGTTAATCACATATTTTGATTATTTTAATATATGTTGTAGGGTAGAGGCCCCTTAGTGTCAGGTTCAACGGATTTTATCCAATGCTCCTTAGTTCTTGAGAAACCGGGGGGGGGAGGGTGTCTAATATTAGTACACAACTTAAATACTTACTTTGCTACAACAGTGATAGGTCAGTCGTAGCTCAGTTGGTATGTGTTAACCGGCTGATTGGCGAGCATGGGTTCGATACCTGAATGCGCTACGTTTGTTTTTCTCATTTTTTGTTTTATAACTTTACTTGTAAATATAATTTAATAATCTCACTGTCAATTAAAATTTTTAATATTGTATATCAATTATAATTTTAACCGATTTAATTTTTTACTTTTAACTGAATAGTTGTAATAAAACATCATAAAACTGTTATTTAAAAAAAAAAAAATCACTTTTAAAATGTATTTCATATATTCTTTATCGATGAATGATATTGAGCAATTGTGTCAATTCGGGATTTTAAAGAAACATCATTTACGCATTGCTTTAACAAAGGAAGTCAATGAGATAATACTATTATTCTGTTTTTAAAGTAACAAGCATAATCATATTAAAAATTAGCATCAGAATTAAATTACAACCGATTTTTTGCATATTAAAGATTTTTAAATTTGTATAAGTATGCTTGCGCTTTCAATTATTTTGCTTTCGCCTTTATCTTTTTTCTGCTTTTATTTTATTTGAATATTTCTTTTTTTTATCATAACTAGATGACACCACAACAGAATTTGTCACGATTTTGGAATTTTTATCATTCAGTAATAGATTCAATTTCTTTTTAAACCTCTTTAAGGGATGAGAAATAATAGTTTACAAATAAGAAATGATAAATTTAAGTTTGTTAACATTATAATTAATGTTTGGTGTTAAAAATTTTAATTGAAATTATTAAATTATAATTATAACTATATTTATAAAACAAAAAAGGAGAAATAACAAATGTAGCGCAATCAGGTATCGAACCCGGGCCCTCGGATCAGCCGGCAAACGCCATGCCAACTGAGCTACGACTAACCTGTCATTTTTGCTGCGAAGTAAGTATTTAAGTTGTCTACTAATATTAGACCCCCTGGTTTTTCAAGAACTAATTGGCATTGGATAAAATCCGTTGAACCTGACACTAAGGGGTGTCTATCCTACAACATATATTAAAATAATCAAAAACTGTGATTAACAAGGTTGGCCCTCTCCTTGTCAGACAAAAAATCCTCAAGCCGGGAGTCGAATCCAAAATCTTTGAATTAAATTTGTCACCGCTCTGTCTATTGAGCTACCTGGACCGCAATAGCATCTGTTTTGCCATGTAGGCAGCTCAAGATATTATACCAGGGGCGTGCCTAGCGGGGGGGTGTTGGGGGTGTAACACCCCCCCCCCCCCACTTATTTGGAAGAGTTGGTAAAATTTAGAATAGTCGGAAAGTTAAGAACACACCCTGCAAAAAGTCCCCTCTCCCGTCGTCAGTATCATTTCAATTCTCTGTTGTCCGTCTTTAAAGGAGAAAAGAAAGAACTTCTCACGGAAGATTGTGTATATGATTCTGTGTGGGAGGGAGGGGTTGTCAGAGAGCGGAGGTGATAGAGAGAGAGAGAGAATCGCGTTTTTGAGAATTTGAGACTTTCGTGAAAGGAAGGGGTAGGGGGGGGGGGTTGTTGCAATCTCTATTGTAAGTTTCCCCATGTAGCATCTTTAATTGCTCCCTTCTGCTATGGACTGATTCTTAGATTAACATTTTACGAACAGAATTTGTCTGTGCCGGAAAGGGTTAAGTGTTACAGCATTTAAATACTTATGAAAAATTTTAAAAAGTTTTCCAATTGTGAATACTTTTACTGTTATTTTTTAAACCTATATCAGCCCAGTGATTCAAAAACGAAACAAGAGCAAGTACTTTCGTAATACCTTTTGTCAAAAAATGTGTAGTAAATTTGCATGCTGCATGTTTTTCCGCATTTCATTTGTAATATTAAGTAAAAATGTGTATGAAAATAGCAATATATAAATGGTATACAGGGATGCAAGACCTGCGCCTATTGCGCCAAATTCGCTTTCCTGCACCAAGCTGCAACAAAACAGCTATTTCTTTCCATTTTGCGCCAAAACGTACTTGGTGCCAAAATGAAATTTAGTACGATTTCGTCGATCCAAGAAACAACAACAAAAGCAAAAATTCTAAGCCGCTAATTTCGTCAAATAAGCAAAAAACCGCGGTCAAAATATTTCTAAAAACACGCGATGTTTGTCAAATGGTCGAGAAGAAAAACGTGAATGCAATTATTTCAAATTCAAAGGGTAAAAAGTAATTTCTAATCGAAAGATGGCTAATTTCGTCAAAAACGAACAAAACGCGGTCAAAAGATCGTGAAAAAGGGCGATTCCGTTAAAAGATCTTGAATAAAACGCAAATTTTGTCAAAAGATCGCGAAAACCACGCAAATTTTCCCAAAAGATCGCAAAAAAAACACGAGCATTTCGTCAATAGATCACTAAAAACACGCGACTTTCGTCAAAGGATAGCGAGAACAACGTGAATCTTGCCAAAGGATCGCTAATTTCGCCAAAAAACGAACAAAACACTGACAAAAGATCGTGAAATAACGATAATTTTGTTTAAAGTGGGCGTGAAAAAAACGATAATTTTGTTAAAAGAGGGCGTGAAAAAAACGATAATTTTGTTAAAAGAAGGCGAGAAAAAACGCAAATTTCTTCAACAGGTCGAAAAAACAACAAATTCCGTCAAAAGATCGCGAAGAACACGCGAATTTTATCGAAAGATAGCGAAAAATACGTGAATTTCGTCAAAAGATCGCGAAAAACACGCAAATTTTTCCAAAAGAACGCGAAAAAAACTTGAATTTTGTCAAAAGCTCGCTAATTTCAAAAAACGAACAAAGCGGGGTCAAAAGATTATGAAAAAACGCGAATTTCTTTAAAAGATCGCGAAAAAACCACAAATTTTATCAAAAGATCGTGAAAAACTGCAAATTTCATCAAAAGATTTCGAAAAACACGCCAATTTCGTCAAAAGATTGTTGACGACACGTTGATTTCAACAAAGGATCGTGAATTTCCTCATAAGATCGCAAGAAATACGCAAATTTTCTCATAAGATCGCGAGAAATATGCAAATTTCATCAAAAGATCGCGAGAAATACACAAATTTCACCAAAAGATCGCGAGAAATACGCGTGAATTTCGTCAAAGGGTCGCGAAAAACATGCGAATTTCGTCAAAGGATAGCGAAAAAAAGTGAATTTTGTCAAAAATCACCAATTTCTTCAAAAAACGAACAAAACGAGTTCAAAAGATTGTGAAAAAACGCGAATTTCGTTAAAAGATCGCGAAAAAACCCAGCTAATTTCGTCAAAAAATAGCGAAAAGCACACTGATTTCGACAAAGGATCGCGAAAAATACGCGAATTTTGTCAAAATATCGGGAAAAATACGCAAATTTGGTCATAGGACCGCGAAAAATACGCGAATTGTGTCAAAAGATCGCGAAAAATGTGCGAGCTTTCTTAAAAAATCGCGAAAAATACACGAATTTTGTCAAAGGATCACGAAAAATACGCGAATTTCGTCAAAAAGTGCGAAAAATACGCAAATTTTGTCAAAAGATCGCAAAAAATACGCGAATTTTGTCAAAAGAGCGCGAAAAACACACGAACTTCGTCAAAAGATCGCGAAAAATACGCAAATTTCTTATTTATTAGCATTAGAATTTCAATCTGCTACAAAAACAGCTTTTATTGCTAAAAAATTAATTTTTGCTTCTACAAAAATGGGTTTTACGGCTACAAAATCCAATTTTTGCTGCTACAAAAATATTTTACTGCTACAAAATCCGATTTTTGCTGCGACAAAAATAGATTTTACTGCTACAAAATTCAATTTTTGCTGCTCCAAAGCTGCTACAAAATGACTTTAGTGCACTCTCATCCCTGGGTATATCCATTACATGATCTTTGTTTTATTTTGCTACGGTGAATGTAGAATATGTAGGCGCCCCTTGTTTCGTTTTCGAACAACCAAAATGAAAGAAAAAAAAACGACTTATTGAACGCTGATCATACTAAAACTATTCAATCTATTATAATAAGAACTTAGAAACATATAAATATATCCAAAATTTATAAAAATCGTAACTCCGTGATACTTTTGGGCATGCATGTTTTTGTTCTTAAGACTTTTAGTGATTTTTATAAATTCACAGTATTGTAGAACAGTTCACTACGTCGCTAACGGGGGGGTTAAATCCCAAAGCCTTTCTCAACCCCGATCTTGCAGTCGGCAAAATTCAGTTCACACACCCCCCCACTAAAACACCCTTCGGCACGCCCCTGTATTATACCGCAGGTTAGGAACCCTATAAAACGGTGAATTTACATAGGTACACTTTATTATTGTTGACTTAATCATACCAATTGGTAAAGATATCATACGAACGGAATTTTTCCAAATGAGTGAAAAAATGGACAGACCGGGAGTCGAATCCTTGACCTAAATTGTCAACTCTCTGTCTATTGAGCTACCTAGACTGACAACCTGCGGACACATCTCACTCAGATGTCGGTCGAAAATAATTTGTACAACTTTTTTTTGTGTATTGCGCGCCTTTTTGCTATTTATAGTTCTTTTACAGTCACACAAAATTATTCGAATACATTCCCCTCTATATGTGGTAATTTTTGCATTTACATTTGTGTCAATCGTTTAATCTAATGTAAATTTTAGTATAGAAAGTCGTAATGCTCTTTTACAGTCACACAAAATTATTCGAATACATTCATCTCTGGCAATTTTTGCATTTACATTTGTGTTATTCTTTCAATCTAACGTAAATTTTGTTATAGCAAGTGATGTTTGTAAAATTAATAATTCTTATATAGGGCTGCGCAAAAAAATTCGATATGCTCTGTCCAACATTGAAAAAAGTTTATTAGAATGTCATCACAATGTGGGAAAGTGTTTCAAAATTATTGCGTAATGTACGATTTCAGTTTTTTTTTTTTTTTTTTTAATTGATTTCAGATATTTCCAGATATGTTGAAATTTTCCACGAGAAAACTAAAGTAAGTTTTACAGTTAAATTTATCAACAAATTATCCACATTTTCGGATTTTATTCACGAATTACTTCTTTTTCCTCTAACAAAAACGTGAATTACACTTGATCTTTGTTCTTTAGTGCGGAATTTCAGGGGCTTAAAAAAAAAAAAAAAAAAAAAAAAAAAAAAAATCACCTAAGCGCGAAAAATCAGTCACCTCACGAGTGGCACTCCTTGTGTAGCCTCCCGCTCTTTCTGAATCTAGTGGGTATTTATTTAACTAAAGAAACCCCAGTTGCAAGAGTAAACTATTGACAGAGAAGTTTAAAGGTAAAAAAAATCGAAGGAAGCGTATAAAGACCACCCAGGAATACCTGTAGAAAGCATTGTTTTAGTTTGACTACTGTTCGATCGACAGTGTGAATCAATGATTTTCTTTTTTTTTTTGTGTGTGTGTGTGTGTGCGTTTTAAAAATGGGGTGAAATGATGAAATTTCTAATTACTTTTCCTCAGCTGTAGCTGTTATTTTGTGAAAGTGTGTGTGTGAAAGAGAGGGGAGAATCAAATTTTATGTGCAGGTTGATATCGTCTCACTAACTGACATATTTTTAACAAAGTTGAAAAGTGTTTATGATTTCGTTTATCTGTTTTTCTGGCAGTCTGCCCGAGCCCTAATTCTCGTAATATATTTACGAGGGGCTATGAGAGATTGGCATATAATTGATATACTTTTATCATCGAGGTTTATCGTGGAATGTTTGCTAGCTACCTTATTAAAATCTGTGCGCGTATCTTTTAACCTTAAAAACTCGGATACCACAGGGCGCAGCGCTACGAAATTTGGCACGCAGGTTGCTGGTAGGGAGCCCATGAACGATTGGGGCAAAAATTTCGAAAATTGTAAATAGTTTTTTTTTTTATGTTTCTGACAAATTTTTACCTTTTATATGTTCAACTCTTAATCGCGCGAGTTCTAACCAGCTCTAAATGTTTACTGCAGTGTGAGATATACATATTACGTACGCCACGCTGCCATACTAAGAAGCTGTTGTATTACGATAATTCTTTTAACTCACATGCAAATAATTACAGATTATTTAATTGAACTTAATAATTACTTTAAAAAAAATAAAGAAAAACATTTTATCACAAACATCAACAAAACTTTTTATTCTATTTATACCCTTATTACAAAGATATAGTTTTATCGTCTGTTGCCATTGCAACATGATAAATTAAATTTCATTTTTAAAAAATGCACAGTAGTAGAAAAATATTTTTATAAATCGAATACTGATTTGTATTTTTATTTTTGGTTTTAGAATTAAATTCATGAACTACCGTGCGTAGACCGAGTTAAACAGCTGGTTGAAAAGAAGGTGTGTGGCATTTATAGTTCGCTTACAGGAGCACTCAAAATAATTCTTTTATATGAATGGTGTTATACTACTTGAAACATATTAAAATTCATATACAACACTGAAGGGTATTACAAGATGCCAACTATAGAATTTTGTGTGCATAGCAGTTGTCATTCATTTACAGGGACACACAAAAGAATTGGGTTACAGTACTGTCTATGAACAATAATTGCTGAAAGTGCATTTTAAATTTAACAATTTTTTTGCGTATTCCTTGGTGTACATAAATTCTATTGTCATATAATTTTATATGTTATTGAGATATAACATTTTCGGTATTAAAAACGATGTATGTAGACGATTGTAATTCGTTTACACGCGCAAAAGAATTTTGTTACATTATGGCGTTCGTAGAAAAATCATTTACGATATTTTTGAATGATGTCACAATATTTCAAACATAATGAGAGTAGTATGCTTCACTGAGGTAAATAAAATATGCATTTTTAGGAGTATAGAATAAGTAGAACAAATGATTCGTTAATGGGGAGCACAAAAGAATTTCATTACATTATGATATATGGGAAAAATCTGATTGGGGTACATTTTAATGATATTATATATGTGGTGCACTGCAACATGATTTCTATATATTTATAACTTTGAGAAAAAAAAAAAAAAAAAAAAAAAAAAAAAAAAAAACATTGCAACGATATGTACAGTCATGAGGAAAAAAAAGTAAACATCCCCTACTAACTCCTCAACAAATTATCGTAGAAGAAAATTACTGGTACCGAACGATTAGAAATAAAGTCTACTTTTAAATGATGTATATAAAATTTGCTTAGGGGGCCATATACATATTAAAACGAACCGAAACTTCATTTTTTTTTCAATGGCAATACCCAATTTTAACAAGATATTTCAAATCTTCGGTTCAAAGTATGCGTGGACACCAAATTTCAAGTCATTTGAATGATAAGTTTTTGAATTACAAACATTCAAAATTGAGTGCTTCTAATGTTAAATTGCATTTTCATATTTTTGTTAATATCTCCTGAAATTATACTCCTAATGTGCTAATTTTTTGTGCAGTAATAATACTAAAATACTCAAACATAAATACGTTGAATTTGAAATTTTTATAATTTTATGATATGAATTATGAATTATGAAATTAATATTCGAAAAATTTATGAATTGCAACCTACAATTTTTTTGATGGATTTAGATTTATTGAGTCATGCTTTATGGAAATCCGAAATTTCGCACTTTTCTTCCAAGTAGTTTTCAAATTATGCTTAAAAAATGGCAAAATGATGGTTTAACAAACAATGATGGTTCTGTCTATGACAGAAGTGACCAGATATTTTGAAATATGCTATCTTTTAATCTACACTGTTAAAAATTTGCAGCATTCTGGCAGGTCATTTGACCGTATTTTCCGAAAACGGTTACACAACCGTAATTTTAACACTATTCTGACCATATTATTGGCCATTTTATGGTCAGAATATAGTTAAATTATGGTCATGAAACCGTTTTTTCAAAAAACAGTCGAATGAACTGCCAGAATGCTGCAAAATTTTTAACATTGTAGCACTCTTCAATGACTGCTTGAATAGCGCTTAAGATGTATTGATCTTAGGAGGCTCTCTCTCGGTCAACATTCGAGTATCGAACTTCAATTTGAATACAGCCCCTAAAATATGCTCGTTTTAAAATAATTAATTTCTCAGAAACTTATCGTAAGAATTGCATAAAAATTCGTCTTTAGGCTAATTGAAGGGTGTAGAGTTCATTTATGCTGTCAGAATTATGTACTGCTATTGGAAAAAACAAAGTTATGGTTCATTTTAATATGTATATGGCCCCCTAAGCAAGTTTTATATACGTTATTTCAAAGTAGACTTTATTACCAATCGTGTGGTACCAGTAACTTTCTTCTACGATAATTTTTTTGCAGAGATAGTAGGGGGTGTTTACTTTTTTTTTTTTTCACGACTGTACCTTGTTTTGTGTGAAATGTTATAACATCACAAAAAGTTCTAGAAAAACAGGATGCTCAGGCAATCGATGATACCGTATGAACAGATAATCGCAGACCAAAATGTGGAGCGTCAAATCCATACTGCTGGCGCGTATGATGAAAACCTGCCACTTTTTTTATATTATCGAATGTCTATTAAATGTTTTATTAGACCCCGGTATGCTATTTCTTTCTCCCAGCTTATTTTGTGTCGTCTGTAAAAAATAACGTTACGTTGTATAAGCCAGCCGTCAAACAAAGCAGGTACGATTAAATATTCTATAGCAATTTTTTTAATTTCTAAGCATCGCACATTTTCAAATTTTAAACCGTGGTATTGCGAAAGAAAAATACTTTTTAATTTTTTTTTTTTTTTTTTTTTTTTTTTGGTATCTATTTTTTTTAAGACCCCGGTACGGTATGCTATTTCTTTCTCCCAGCTTATTTTGTGTCGTCACCAAAAAACAACGTTACCTTACAGAAGCCAGCAATAAACAAAGCAGTACGATTAAATACTCAATAGCAATTTTTTAAACTTCTAAGCATCACGCAATTTCAATTTTTGTACCGTCGTATTGGGAAAAAAAAGTACTTTTAAATGCAATTTGTTTGAAAACTGTATCTCCATTTATTTTTGAAATATTAATTTTTTTTTTTTTTTTTGTAATTTTTAGAGCCATTTGCTTAATATTGGCAACGGAAGTACTCCATTTCTGTAGAAAGTAAAGGAAAAATAGTAATTATATATTTTTGTTGCCGCTTTCTCATAACAACCGAAAGAAAATGTAATTAAAATACGTGTTATTTTGAAAAAATATAAACGAATGATTTCTGTTAAAAATGGATCTATTATAAACTACATTTAATTTTAAATATCTATATTAATGTTACAGACAAATGAAGGCCTATGGATAGATAACCGTTTTTTTGTCGAGTTTCTTTAATGATCTTTTTGCTGCATTTGTGTATTATTTTGCGATAGTGACATCCTGTACTTTACTGTAGATGTTTAAGAGTGGATCGTAAATGTGGAATTTTTAAGTGGATGCGAATGACGTCATTTTACATAAAATAAAAGCATGTGCTTTAAATCTTAAAACTGAAATATGTTTTTTTTTTCTTTCATCGGGGGCGGCACTAAATTCTGAAAAAGCAGAATTCCTGTTTTCTAGTTAAATTATATACTTCTGTTTCCTGAAAGCTATAACCGTCAACCCAAACTGAGTTAGGGTAGAACACCTTGTATTTTTGATTAAATACGTACGTGGTTGGCGACTCCATATTGTAGGGTAATTTTTCATCCTCTTGATGCCTACGATCACCCCTCTGAATTTATCGGTCGAATTTGGCAACACCCTGTATTTCAGAATCACCTTACCTCCCTTGTCTTAAAAATGTATTGGAATTTAAAAAAAGAACAAAAAATCATGCAATCGGCATAGATTATGAAACACTTTCCAACTCTAACAGAAAGTTAAGTTGTTAGGAAACTCCATTTTTTCATACACTGAAATAAATGAGTTATCTAAGTAAACAATTTAAAAAATATTATGCACACCATATCCTATACTAAGCATCGTGTAGTACCCCTCAGGTACGCATAACAATTTCAATATGATTGAAATAGTATAACATCATAAAAATACACTAAAACGATTTTCCCCATAGACCATAATGTAATTCAATTTTTTTTTTTGTGAAATTTCCCTTGTAAACGAACAATAAATGCTACACACTTCACTTTCAATATCGAACATCCATGGTGAATATCGATAACTTATAGTCCAAGAGCCGACAGCGCAAAAACCTGTGTTATCAAGCACAAGAAAAAAAAAAAAAAACCTTCATTTTATGGAAGAGTAGAAGCAGGGGAATCTAATGATCCATGTCTGTCGGAAGTAAAGTGGTGCATAAGCCAAAAAAAATACCACCAGTGGTTGACTCGTAGGTTTATCATTGTGTTTGTCCAACAAACAAAGGTATGAAAACATGGAGGATTGTTGTGGGACAAGCACAATGATAAACCTACGAGTCAACCACTGGTGGTATTAATTTTTGGCTTGTGCACCACTTCACTTCCGACAGACATGGATCATTAGATTCCCTTACTTCTACTCTTCCATAAAATGAAGGGTTTTTTTTCTTCTTGTGCTTGATAACATGGGTTTTTGTGCTGTCGGCTCTTGGACTATTATATCAATTACATGACAATCCGAGTATACTGACGCAAGTTACAGCACGGACAGACAGACGGCCAGACAAATCGAATTTATAAACAATTTCCAACACAGTTGAAAAGGGTTAAAAGGGTGAAATACGTGCTCAGTCAATTCGAGAGGAACTTCATCTGATGAAAAGATTTGGAACAGTGGAAAAAGCTTTGAATTTTAAAATGGAAGAAAAACTCTTGTGACATATTGCTGTAAAAGTCTCTTATAGGCAAATAAGTTGGAAGAAAAATTGTTCTGAGAACAATTTTAATTAATAATTAATCATTTTTCAAGGACTTGAAAAGTCCTTGAAAAAAAATGAAAATTAATTCTTAAATTGAAAAGCACGAAACTGGCTGGCCTTCCTAGGTGATCAAAAGTAGTCTTCGATAAGTTTTTTTTGCAAATTTCTTCAAACTTTTATTATCAGAATTAGCAAATGATTTCCCAGAGCAAACTCAATAGAAAAAAATCCCTGCCGGCCCGGCCTACAGGCAGAGGTAGATTTCGAAGTCAAATATACTAATTTCACAAACAAAAACTAAATCATGATTAGAGATAAATCCACTTTAACAATATTATCTGGCCGCTTTTGACGAGTATTTATTTCATTTTTATATAATAGCTGGTTTTGTCAGAATCATGTTAGGGCGGTATTCAAAAAAACACTTTTCCATGCTTAACAACTCGAAATTTTCTGGTATAATTCCAGATTCATTTTTAATTAATATATATATATATGAAACTTGCTGAGGTGATTTTTGAAGAGATTTATAAGCGACCTGTGTTTTTATTTTTAGTTCAATTAATTAAAACTTGATACATAAACAATTATTTTCTCAGAAGGACAATATTTTTCGTTTCTAACACAATCGCTTCGGGAAATTCCGTTCAAAATGCCCACTTTGACATCATTTTTTTAAAATATATTCTGCCTCTATCAAAAAATTGATCATTACGGTACCTTATATAGTTTTTGAATAAGCGAATATACCAATTAAATGCGTTTGAGAGCAAAAATGAATTTAAAAATGAGTCAGAAAATAAGCAGTTTGGATTTAAGTGCATCCTTAATACAATGATCTTTCCAACACAGTCCGCTTCGGTAAATTCGGTTCAAAATGCCCTTTTTAACAGCATTTTAAAAATATATTCTGCCTCTATCAAAAAATCGACCATTATAGAGATATGCACGGGCCGGCCCGTGGTCCGAAGCCCGAGCCCGGCCCGGCCTGCTGGCCGGGCTCTGGCCTATTTTCATTCACGGCATTCACGGCATTCGGGCCAGGCCGGGCCGGGCTGGGCCGGGCCTAGTCACTATTCTTTACGGGCCGGTCCGGGCTCGGGCCTTACTTTTTTCCTGAAGGTTCGGGCCGGGCCGGCCTAACTTATTTTTTCTGCACACACCCGGGTACTAATTTCATTCCTAATTTTCATGGCCCAAAATTTTCATCCCTAGTTTTCACCCACCCCGTATGAAAATCATTGTCTCGGAATGGCCTGGTCCATTCAAAGGTCAGTAAAATTAGGCTTGGCACAATTTTTTTGTCAAAAAATGCATACATTATTAAATCGCCATTATTCTACAATTAAACATTCAAATTCATTCTTTTTAAAAAGTAGTAGATTTCTACACTTATTAAAATATAGTAAAACGTGTGAAAAAGAACCTGTCTATGACGGAATCTTGTTTTAAACTGAAAAACGTGTTGATCCATGCAAAATTAATATACTACTTAATACTACGTAAGAAAATTATAAAAATTAATAACACACAAAATTAATATACTACGTAAAAAATAATATATAATACATTTTCACTTGCTAAGAAGGGAACTTGTCTATAACGCATTTTTTTTTTCTTTTCTATGCGATTCAGTCTTAGATTTTACTCTATAGCATTTTTCATATATTTAACACTTCAATACATGGAATGTGGATTAACAATATTAATGATAACTGAAACATTTACATACAAGAAATAGAGATTCGTTAAAAAAATAAATATCGCACACTGCGGCACTTCTATAAAAATAAAGATTATAAACATGAAAAGAAAAGTTAAGATAAATATTTTTGGCTTGATCTCCTCGTACGAGAAAAACTTTTAACCAAATCGACATAAAAATCAAAGTTTTGTAGAAATTCATTCGGGCCGAACTTTTAACTTTTTAACCGGGTCGGGCCGGGCCAATAACTTTTTTTCTACGGGCCGGGCCGAATTTTCTTTTCTCTGTGTCGGGCCGGGCCAGGGCCTGGAAAAGTCGGCCCCTGCAGACCTCTAGACCATTACGGTACATTATATAGTTTCTGAGTAAGAAAACGTACCAATTTGGAAGCCTTTGAGAGCAAAAATGAATTGTAAAATGAGTCAGAAAATAATCAGTTTGGATTTGAATACACCCTTACTAAGGTGATTTTTTCTTCAACCGCTATGTATTTTTAATTTGTTTTTGCTGTAAGAATTGGTCCTATCCAAAACTTGTCTATATAGATGTTGTAGACAATATTAAGAAGATATGTGATAAATTCATGGGAATTTTATATCTTTTGAATTGACGGAGTTATGGATTTTTTTCTTCTTCAAACCCCCTTTTTGTTTTCGTTTTTAATTTTTTTTTGCGGTACAAATTGGTCCTATCAAAACCTTGTGAATATAAAAGTTGTAGATAATGTTAAGGAGATTTATAATAAAATTAATTGGATTTGATATCTTGAGAATTGACGAAGTTATGAATTTTTTTCTCCCGAAAACCCTATTTTTTGCGCCCCTTGAGCCCATTTTTAACTTTATCAAAAATCTGTGATACATAAATTTTTGGCCCTATTTTTAGAAGTAATAAAAACTTTAAACTGATTTGATATGTACAAAAATTAAGAAGTTATGGGGGGTTTTCTGTTTTCCCAAAACCCCTCCTTATTTCCATCCCCTTGGTCCGATTTTGCCCATTAACGAACTTGACCGCAGATTTTATGCCCATTGATTTTATGTATCACTTTAGAAGAGATTGGTGCAGAATTACGAAAGTTATCGTGTCCAGAAGAAAGTGATATAGATAGATAGATAGATAGATAGATAGATAGATAGATAGATAAAGTTTTTTACTGAGGGTGGTTTTGGGTTCCAGGGGTCATGATCGGTGTAGATCTGCAAAAAATTTTCAGAAATTCCAACATAGGAATGATCCCGAATAGGTAGTATTTCATACGAAATCTACCTAAAATAATTACACTAATCTTAAGATCAGATTATTCCAACTCTAGTTTAACATTAGTGGGCCCGCTTTGGCACTGAGCTAAAATCTGTAGAAACATGGATTTTCAGTTTACGTGGGTGGTTCAATAATTATTGTCCCTAATGTATATAAAATATTTGTACTGTGATGGTTGTTGTGGAATATCAAAGCCTACAGTCTTAGATGCCTATATGCTCAATTTCAGAACCGTAGCTGCTATATTCACATAGTTTTGGAAGGAGGAGTGAAAGGGGGGGGGGAGCGGGGTGAAAGGCTGATTTTAAGCTTATGGGGCTAGATTTGTGACAGTGGATGAGACTTAACAACTGTCGTTTTGGAATCGGGATCATAATGATGTAGCCACATCTCATACACTGTCACAAATGTAGCCTTATAAGCTCCAAACCACCATTTCACCCTCACCCACCCCTTCTTAAAAACTCCCCCCCCCCCCCAAATAGGTCTTTAAAACTTCACCCCTCCCTCCAAAACTATATTAATATGGCAGCAAGGGTTCTGAAATTGAGCGTATAGACATTTAAGACATTAGTCTTCGATATCCCACATCAACCATAGCAGAACAAATATTTTATATACTCTAGGGACAATAATTATTGAACCACCCACGTATATTGAACATAAGTTAAATTGTTTAAAATATATGTTGCATTAGAAATGTTGCTTAGAATTATATTTTATGCTATTTATTTGTCTATTTTATTAGTTATTTTCTGTGATATTTACATATTATGATGACCCCAATAAAATAGTTACAATAATCTTCAATAGCAGCTGATTTGTCACTACTGTTGTATATAAAAGGATATTTATTATGCGTAGTGTAAGATTTTTTCCTGTTTCTTTTTATTTTTATTTTGAAAATGATTTTTTACTTTCTTCTATCTTTAAAAGAAGAAACTATTGGATTCGTGAAAAAAATCGACTTCCGTTTTTCCAAGGATTTTACACGTTTTTATTAAAATATCTAGAAGGGGTGAGTTCGCGATTAGCGTGAAGCTAAAGACCCAGTATAAATATAAATAGTTATACCAAAAGTTTTTTCATTAATAATGAAAGATAGAAATTTATTTTCTTACCTTTCTGGTAAAGCAGACATATGCTGGTTTACTTCATGTGAAAACAAACTATATATTTTATTTATTGAGTGGGTGTGAAAAATATCTTCTTAGAATGATGGGAATGCACTCGTAGAGAAAAAACTATTTAATGCACGACGATGTCTAGGTTACATGGACGAACACATACACACTAAAAAAAAAGAATAAAATAAATGGGTTAAATGTGGGTACTATAGGAGTAATAACATTAAAGTCCAGTAGGAGACGCAAGTCTTCCATTGAATAAAGAGTTAACGCACTAAGAAACCGTGCGTCTTGGCCTCACGATGTCGGGCCTAGAAGTGCGAAGTAATAGGGGCCCACAAGAGTTAAAACAGAGTAAAAAAAAACTTGAAACAATACAGTCTGCTTAATAAGCAAAAAGGTTCTATTTAAAATCAGTTTATCAGGAAATTTCTGTGGTGCTGCGATCTGTTGACGCCTTTTCGAAACACAAGTCTTTTACACAATCCTTCTTTAGTTTGTGACCTTACGCTACGATGGCTCAGGGAAGTGTCGCCATCTTGGAACATATTTCACAACTAAAAGAAGCGCGTTGAATGTATCACGAGGAGATTGTCATTTCACAAGCGAAGTGATGTTTGACATAAAATTACTTGCACTGTGACGTTTTCCAACACCCCCGCTTTTTATGTCAAACCGACGAGCGTAGAATGTTTAACTTGTTTCTCAAACACTCGAAATGAGGCTTAGGCAACGGCTTGGTGAGCACGTCTGCCAGCATTAACTTCGATGGGCAATAAGTTATTTTGATTATACCATTCTGGCATAGATGTCTGATGTGGTGATACTTAATTTCCACGTGTTTAGTCCTTGTCTGTGCCTTTTCGTTTTCGGTCAATCTTATGGCTGATAAGTTATCTTCGTACAACGTTACGGGTAGTTGTTGACACAGTTCGAGGTCATTTAATAGGTCTAACAACCACGAAATCTCTTGACCTGCATTAGAGGCAGCGATATATTCAGCTTCCGTGGAGGAGAGTGCTGTGCAACTCTGCTTCCTCGATGACCATGCCAATATATTATTTCCTAATTTGAACAAGTTTCCAGTGGTTGATTTCCTGTCTATTCTGTCGTTTCCCCAATCGGCATCGCTATATGCCGTTAGGATTGGAGGTTTTGTTTTATCTATGACGAATTTAAGATCTTTGGTAGTAAGCAGATATCTAATTAATTTCTCGATAGCTTGCCAATCGACTTCCCTTGGGGATTCATTCCTTCTTCCCAGGATGTTAACGACTGATGCTATGTCGGGTCTAGTTAAAGTTGCAATGTATAGAAGCCCTCCTATAGCCTGTCTAAATTTTACGTTATCTCCCATTAGTTTCCCGTTTGGATCTAGATTAAAGTAGTTAGTATTCATGGGTGTATACGTAGGCTTACCATTTAACAAATTGAATTTTTCTGCGATTTGTATTATTTTGTGTTCCTGGTCTAATTCTAGATTACCGTTTGCTTTTTCCTTTATGTTTATGCCTAAATATTGTGTTACTTGACCCAAATTTTTGATTTCGTATTGTTTTGATAATTCAGTGTATATTTCGTGTGTGTCTGTTTTGTCTCCTGCGACTAAGATGTCATCAACATACACTATTATGTATGCGATTTTTCCATCTTGGACTCTTTTGTACAGACATTTGTCTGACGCGCATTCAACGAAATTTAGTTCTTTTAGAGATTTACTTATTTTTTGGTTCCATGCCCTAGCTGCCTGCTTAAGGCCGTAAATCGCTTTGTTTAAACTACAGACTTTATCTTCTTCCCCTTTTGTTATGTATCCCTCTGGCTGATGCATATAGACCTCCTCTTCTAAATCGCCATGTAAGAAAGCAGTTTTGACATCTAGGTGAGTTATTTTAAGATCTTTGTACACCGCTGCGTTTAAGAATGCTCGTAAGGTGGTATGCGCTACAACGGGTGCGTAGGTCTCGTCGAAATCGCTTCCATATTTTTGAGCATATCCCTTAGCGACCAATCTGGCTTTATATCGCTCTATAGACCCGTTCGCTCCCCTTTTTGCCTTAAACGTCCACCTACAACCTATGACGCGTTTTCCCGGGATAGGTTTTATTAATCTCCAAGTATTATTTTGCTTCAGAGAATCTATTTCCTCACTAGTGGCTTTTAGCCATTTATCTTTAGTTTCTGCGTCATTGATATTTTGTAGGTCTGTCCATGACTTTGGCTCCTGAATGTGACACAGGTTTGCGCTTATTCCATAACGGTTAGGTGGTACACCACGATTTTGTCTCTGCGATCTTCTCGGCTCAAGGGATGTGTCGGTCGGGGTGTTATTCTGATCATCGTCACGCTCTTCTAGATCAATTTCAATATTATCTGCGGGAGTTTGTTCGATGTTTTGATTTTCTTTGGCGGGTATAATTTCCTCATCTTTTATACCTTCTTCGAAGAATTTTACGGTTCTAGATATTATAATTTTATTTTCACCCGTATATATCCTATAGCCCTTGCTTCTGAAATCATATCCCAACATTATTCCCTCGATGGCTTTCTCATCTAATTTATTTCTTTTAGGTTTGTCGACATAGGCAAATGCCTTACATCCGAATGTTTTGATGTTCGAGAGATCGGGTTTTCTTTTATGCCAAAGTTCATAGGGTGTCATGTTATTTTTGTTAGCCTTTGTTGGTAGACGGTTGATGAGGTAGGTGGCGGACATGACAGCTTCCCCCCAGAATTGCTTAGGTAACTTGGCGTCCGACAACATGGTTCTAGCCATTTCCACTATCGTTCTATTCTTTCTTTCTGAGACACCGTTCTGTGGGCTAGAATAGGGAACACTCAATTGACGCTCTATCCCGTTTTCTATCAGGCAGTTTTCAAATTCGTCACTGATATACGCTTTTGCGTTATCGGACCTGATTGCCTTTATCAACTTGCCAAATTTATTTTTTGTTAGCGCTATGTATTCTTTCAGTTTGATAACGGCTTCCGATTTATGCGCGATTAAGTATGTTATTGTGTACCTGCTATAATCATCCGTGAATGTTATAAAGTACCTTTTCCCTCCTATCGTTTCAGTATTCATGGGGCCACATATATCGGAATGTGCGAGGGTACCGATGTCTTTGCTTCTGTTTGTGGCTACTTTAGGGTAGGGCAGAGCGGAAAGTTTCCCTTCAATGCACTTGGTGCATCGCGTGTCATGTTTACATTTGTTAATTGTTATCCCATTGGCTAATTCATGATTAACAAGGTATTTAATATCATCAAAATTTTTGTGTCCGAGTCTTCGGTGCCACAATGAAATACAATTTGTATTGTTACAGAAAGTTTGAGTACTTATAGTATAGCCGTTATCATCTTCAGGGTTTAATACGTAGAGATTATCATTTAATTTAGCTGTCAAGATTATATTATCATCTTTGACAAATAAACATGCATTTTTCTCGAAAATTACCTTTATATTATTTTCAGTGGCTTTCTTAACTGACAATAAATTGCCCTTTAGTTCTGGACAGTACAAGACGTTTCTTAGTGTAATGTAGTGGTTTTTGTCTGTTTTTATTTTTACGTCGCCCGTACCTTCCGAATTAAGCCTTTTTCCATTAGCGATTGTTATATTCCCAAAATTCCCGGCTGTGAATGTAGCAAAATTTGTTTTTGCTGATGCAACGTGCCTGGTGCAACCCGAGTCAATGATATATGTGTTTGGATCTGTTGTTTGTGTTTGGTTAATTTTTACTGACTCAATTTCAAAATTGTTTTCCACTGGGAAGAGAGGAATGATCGATTGGTTGACCTCATCCTCTATATTTGATTTGCTGTTAAAGCAAAAATTCGAGGAGTCTGTTTTACTACCGTTGTGCTGATTTTTGGGGTTTACCGAATTGGCTTTAAAGTTGGCATGGTTGTTAAATTTATTACTGTTATAATTTTCACTTCTTTGGTAATTGTTTTTCTGTTTGTTTTTCAATTTGTAACACTCTGAACGAGCGTGCCCATCTCGTTGACAGTAGCTGCAATATTTTTTGTTTCCTTTATTTATTATTTTGTATGCTGTGTCCCTTGGTCGTGTGCTGGTGTTTTTGTATTCGGTTCGATGAGAGTACTCGTCGATGAGTTTGTTTTTCACAAACTCGAGGTCTAGATCCTTTTCGTCTCTAGCCTCCATGCTCGTTATAAGAGGAGCATATGACTGAGGCAAGCTGCAAAGCATAAGAGCCACGATGTGCGAATCATTTATGAGCTCTCCAATGGCAGCGAGTTTGTCGCGGATAGTTAAAATATTGTTGATATGTAGATTTAAGTCTCCGCCCTCATTGAGCCTTTGCGAATATAGTTTCCTCAAAAGGAATAATTTGGATGATAAATTCGCCCTTTGGTGAACACTTTTTAATCTTTCCCAAATTTCTTTGGGAGTTGTCAAATGTCTAATATGCACGATTTGTGTATTTTCAATGCACAAACAAATTATGGCTTTCGCCTTAGCCGCGTTTTTAGTATATGTATCATCGGGTGTGGCAGGTGGAGATTCTGTTATATATTTAAATAAATCGTCTTTAATTAACAAATTTTCTAATTTGAAACACCAATGATTGTAATTATTATCATTTAGTTTCTCCACTGCCGTAATTTCTTTTGTGGCTGACATAGCGTGTTATTCAAGTTTTATAAATTCTTTGATAACAAATATATTTACTATAAGAAGTTTGTGACTTTCTTAAAATAATTTCTTAGAATATATTCATAAATATAAATAAAATGATCAGTTATTCACAATAATCAATCAATATTCGTTCACAATAATACTCTTTTTGCGATATTATATATATCGTTATTTATTCATGCACATTTATTTTTATTTTCATGTATATAGTTCAATATTTCATATCTCATATGTGCATCTTGTTCATCATTTTATCACAATCAGATAAACAAATTTTTATTACTGGGTTTTTTTTATTTATTTATTTATTTATTTACTTTCCCCTTCAACTCAGTCTCATAATCTATTAAAATATCTAGAAGGGGTGAGTTCGCGATTAGCGTGAAGCTAAAGACCCAGTATAAATATAAATAGTTATACCAAAAGTTTTTTCATTAATAATGAAAGATAGAAATTTATTTTCTTACCTTTCTGGTAAAGCAGACATATGCTGGTTTACTTCATGTGAAAACAAACTATATATTTTATTTATTGAGTGGGTGTGAAAAATATCTTCTTAGAATGATGGGAATGCACTCGTAGAGAAAAAACTATTTAATGCACGACGATGTCTAGGTTACATGGACGAACACATACACACTAAAAAAAAAGAATAAAATAAATGGGTTAAATGTGGGTACTATAGGAGTAATAACATTAAAGTCCAGTAGGAGACGCAAGTCTTCCATTGAATAAAGAGTTAACGCACTAAGAAACCGTGCGTCTTGGCCTCACGATGTCGGGCCTAGAAGTGCGAAGTAATAGGGGCCCACAAGAGTTAAAACAGAGTAAAAAAAAACTTGAAACAATACAGTCTGCTTAATAAGCAAAAAGGTTCTATTTAAAATCAGTTTATCAGGAAATTTCTGTGGTGCTGCGATCTGTTGACGCCTTTTCGAAACACAAGTCTTTTACACAATCCTTCTTTAGTTTGTGACCTTACGCTACGATGGCTCAGGGAAGTGTCGCCATCTTGGAACATATTTCACAACTAAAAGAAGCGCGTTGAATGTATCACGAGGAGATTGTCATTTCACAAGCGAAGTGATGTTTGACATAAAATTACTTGCACTGTGACGTTTTCCAACAGTTTTAGAAGGTCCTGAATACGATCTGACTATTTTTACAAAATGTCTGTCTGTCTGTGTGTGACAGAAATATTGTTGGCCCTCTATCTCATAACAAATGCACGGAATATAATAAAACTTTAGATTAAGTTAGTCCCTGATTTAAATTGGTGCTGATTACTTTTTGGTGTAAACCATCCAACAGGTGGCGCTACTATTCTGCATTATTCATGATTATTGCAATAGCTATATCTCAAGAACAAATACACAGATTATCATCAAACTTCAGATTCACTTATACCGTGACATATTTTGGTGCTGATTACGTGTCGGTGTAAATCGCCGAAAAGGTGGAGCTGCTATGCTGCATTTGTTTGATTTACACGATTTTAGTGATAGTCATATCTCAAGAACTAATAGACGATATTTCGTATCTTTAGAATGGGCACAGATAGTCATTTAATTTTGGCACTGTGATAGTGAATTTTGACATATTAACATGCATGAGATAGAAGAAAGTTTTAGAGCGGTGGTTCATTTTTGGACCACTTAATTTTAATCCTTAAACGCCACATTGGCACAAGAATTTTGGAATTAAAATTTCAATTTTATTAAGTACGTAAAGGAACGCTTTTACTTATTTACAAGTAAATTAGGTTGTATATTCTGATGTCGTTCAGTCATTCCAACATTATACAAACATAAGTACTTTCCCCCTGAAAGGGTTAAACTATAACATTTCTTTTAATATTCCAACTTGATTTGATATTCATTAAAGAATTTTTTAATTTTAATTGAATAATTTCTAAAAAACAAAATGTTGAAGTAAAAATTATCTGACTTTAAATTTCATAAAATAAATAAATAAAATTAATAAAAATGGATAGCTTCTTATCCATTTATATATGAATGGCTTTTATATTGCTGAAAGTTGTGTCGTTACACAAACAAAATTTCTCACTTCCATATCAAGTGAAAATACACGGAGCGATCAAAAAATTCCCGAATTGTATTCAGCATAATGAAAAAAAGCTATTTAGAAATTTAATTTAATAAAATGTAAATTTGTCTAAATTAATAAAAATATTAACTAAATTTTATATTTAAATTAACATTATTTTATATGAAATTTAATTTATTAATAATTAAATAAAGTTTCCTTTGTGACCCATATTTAATTTCAATTTCTAAATAAAATTTCTGGTTCTAAACAGGATTATTTGATCCGCGGAAAATACGAAATGCATTTAGTGAAATTTTCGGATCACACAACGTCTATATTTCCTATGAATATTTTATATGAATTGAGAATTAAAAAATATATAGTGAAACCTCTCTCTAAGGGCCACCTGCCGTTTCATTGAAAATTGGCTCTTATGAGGGGTGGCCCTTGAATAGGGGTGACCAAAGTTTTCATTTCTCTTTCCTTTTATCCCGCAATTTTTAAAATCTGCATATTCTTTCAGTAAGTTACTCTTTGTTTTTAAAAATATTGTTTGATTCTTGCTGCAATTAAACTGTGAATCCAATTTTCTTGCAGATGTTCCTTTGATTATGACAATGAAGAACTTTGATTTTGTCATTCAAATCCAAATGTACTCTTTGGCTTGATTTAGAAGCCATAATTTTAAATTTTACACAGGCCTGAGCTAAAATTCCTATGTACAAATTGTGCCGCAATATGCATTCACAGTTTTAGTAAATGTGGAATCAGTTTTTCTAGATAACCTGTTATCCTTTGTGTGCCCACAACAAAGGGTCCAGTTTTCCCTCAAACCCAACCCCTACAAGTTGAAGGTCAAACAAAGTGTGAGTAACACCTGTTTGTTTCACTTCTGGAAAAGTTTGTGGCCCTTCATTGCATTACTAAATCCTCCCCATCTCCCCCTGCCCTCTTTGTTGTAAGTGCAGTTGTTTGCAGAACTCTTATCTTATGTTTCAGGAATTCAATACACCTGTTTAGAATTTAAGGCACATGTGGAAAAAATGGCCTTTATGAGGGGTGGGTGCGGCCCCTAATAGGAGGGGATAGTTGCGCTCCGCACGGTATAATTACTTTTTCCTGCATTTTCCTCCCCAAAGGTCAAGATGGGTAGATTAGGAGGAGATTAAAGGAAGATAGTCTGAATAGGTTTGACTGCGGAGTTAGTAAAGCATCCATTTTGATGCAAAACTACATCTTTTTTGTCTCGAATTATACTCTTTATCTAAAATCTTAGAAACTTTTGAAATTTCTCTTAAATTTAAAAATCTATTTTTATCCACTAAAGATTTCACAATCTTCAAACTGCTTACCTAAAGACTTTGCCAAGAACTCTGATAAAAAATTTGCATATTTAAAAATAAAACATAAAATTCAAGTGCGCGGCCTTTGTTTTTCTCTCTTGAGTTTAATAACATTAAATGCTGCATTTAACTGATGAATATTTTTTTAGATAATTTTTATCGACAGAAATAACTGCCTTTTGTAATGCCTGTATTTTATACTTATATTTTGTCCTTTATAGTTCAAAGGACAAAACAACTTTCAAGCTATTAAAAACATGACATATTATTTTTTTCATTCAAAAAATTCCTTATAATAGAAAGGAAAAAAAATTATACAAATATAAGGAATTTCTTGAATGAAAAAATTATGAGTCATTTTTTAATAACTTGAATAATATATGGAAAACATAGGAAAAATTGATTATTGAAAATGTTATTCTTGAATTGAAACTATTAAAGGTATAATTAAAATATGAATAAAATATTCAAGCTACTTTTTTTTTCTTGAGTCCAAAGTATGGAGTAACTAGCTCAGTGTTGCCTGGATGTAAGCCAAAGAAATTTTTAGTACTTCTCGAGTTATTATAGTTCATGTATAATAAAGTAGGTTTGTTTAAATTATCTTTACAAGAGCTACATTATTATTAACAACGTCACGACAGTTGTTGCGTATAGTATGGGACATTTAGAATGCGTACAATCTTTAAATTGTCTTTCAATAATTTTGAATATTGAAATCCGCAGAATTTATGCATTTAAGATAAGCAAAGATTTATTTCCATTTCAAGTTATTGATGATAAAAGATTAAAAATTGTTCTTTTATAAGGCTTTAAAACGTGGAATAAAAATAAGACTTCGGCTTAGTGACATATTCTATATTTTTGATTAAATAAGAAGTGAATTGCAATCCTGATTTCTTATACAAAAATTGTCTGTCGTGATACAAAAAAAGTACATAAGCACGCAGTTTATACGATTGACTATATAATAAAATCATTCTTTTTTTTTTTTTTTTTTTTTTTTTTTTGTGAAAACAAAGTTCATTATTGTTTAATCGAATCAGCTGGTAATAAATAATCGTAAGATAATCGTAATCTGGGAGGATTCTGGCATAAAATAATAAAAAAAAAAAACTTTAAATTATTCAAAACATGATAAGAAAACATGTAAAATATTATAGATAAAAAAAAAAAAGGAAAACAATCCCAAGAACAAGAATAACAATTTCTTTAAGAACACTCTCTTGAATTTTGAACCAAATTCTCTCTCTCTGTCTCTTTTTTTGGGGGGAGGGGGGGGGGGGTGGGGGTGGGGGGGGGGGGGGTTACTGATGGGTGAAAAAAAAAAGCCAAGCTATTGTTGCATTAACACTTCGCACACCTAGTAGCAGAGATTTTTAAAAAATGGCAAGTTACTCTCCACAAAGAAGAGCAAAAGGTTAAATAAAACTAAAATTTTGTATTGCACTATACTGTTTATTGAAAATATTAGTATAATGAAAATTTCATAAAAAGGGGTTTTAAGATTTGTTTGTTTAAACGATTAAAGAAAAAATGCGAAACTTATATATTTTTTAAGCAATAAAAGTATTTTAAATTATCATTTGGCAATAATTAGTCGTTAGCCCAGTTTAATAAAGAAATATTTATTAAAAATATTGACTTTGATAAAGTAATTAATGTTTTATCTAAATTCGCCGAGTAATGACGGAAAAAATAATAGCTAAAGAATAAGCATTATGAATGCGGAGTATTATTATTATTATTATTATTATTATTATAAAGGAAAATAATCTTGCTATTTAAATTTCACACATTTATAAAGGTAAATTGGTAACATATTTTTGCAGATTTAGGTAGCTTATTTTAAACAAAGGTGTGAAACTTACAATGAAATAAGAAAATGTGTTCCCTTTTTTTTTACAGGGTTTAAGACTACAAAAGCTGAAAAAAAGAATTTTTTTTGTATTAATACCAGCTATTAATTATTCTCTATTTGCCGGGGGGATGGGAGAGAATTAACATCAACGATTCTAATGAATAACAAATACAGTATAATAATCTAAAAATTTTGAAATTATTTTTATATTTTATTTATTAATTTATTTTTTTATTTGGGAGAAGGGTAAGTCATTTATTTATTTAACATTTAACACAACTTAACATTTGAAAGAAACAAGAAAAGAGAAAAATATTTTAAATGTTTTAAGTTTTGTGGGTAAGGAAAATTTTACGCGGATACTTATTGTCATTACTAAGAAGCCAATGGTCAAAAAAGAAAAAAAATTTCATGATTTTAAACTCTGTGCAAGGGAGTGGAGGATTAGATGACATTAAAATTTTTAAAGATACCCCCTCCCACCTTAAAAAATGAAAAGTATTCATATATATAATAAATAAATAAAAAGTGGCTTTTATTTTAAATAGAAAACAAATACTGCTGATGGGAATTAAAATCTCAGTTATATACTGCGTTGATTAACTTTGATGTTGAAAAATATTTATGTATAACTGAAAAACAATGATAGATGTTAAAACTTCATAATCTTATTCATAAATATGTATCGTAAGAAATTCTTAAATTTAAAAATTGTTATTTTAGGGGTTAAAAATCATTGATATTATACATTTTGAAACCTTCACGAAGGCTTAAAATTGAAAAAAAAAAAAAAATGTAACTGCATTTTAAGAACGCACAAGCTACGTAAATATTCCACTTATTATTGTTTTATTCGCGTCTTTCCTCTCGCGTGCAGTCATTCTGTATTTATGCTTCCACTTAGGCAACAAAATGGATTCCTGTATGCATCAATAGCAGGCCAGTGCAAAGAAGAAAATATTTCCTTCTCATCTGAGCCCCGACAGACCGTTTGGAGGTGGGGAGAATTCTATTGTGTAGTTGACCCGTGCCAGATAATGCGAAGCCAATAGGAGTAAATTTAACATTATGTCTATGGGGAAAATTTTCGTTCCTAAAAATATTGGCCCTTAATAGAGGTGGCCTTTGAATAGAGGTGGCCTTTAAAAGAAGTTTCACTGTATAGATTATTATTAATATTTGCTAAATAATCTAAATGGTGTGAATATTTTACAAATAAAGGTGTAGATATAACTACCGATTTAATCAGTTAATTAATGAACGAATCCTTTTAAAATTTAATATTATTTTTACTTTTTTTTTTTTTCTAACCTATTTTTACATAGTACGGGGAAATTATCTAGACGGACTTTTTCTCTAAACACTGTCAGCGATATCTCAAACTTTTTGTTCGGAGATGCATGAAATTGGCAGATATTCTTATCCAGAAACTTTGTAATCGAATGATATTTTACATTTTTTGTTAAAGCCAGGCAATCTTTAAAGTAGACGCTTTTAACCGAATTTCCGGACGCGGCAACGCGGGATAGGAGAAAACATATCATCACGTGAAAACAATCGCTTACAACTGGATAAGTAATTTATTTATCAAAAAATGAAAAACGCTATTCGATTTCAAATCACTTCAATAGTCAGGCCTGCTAATTTTATCCCTTTACGTTTAAAAATGTGTCAGAAAGTTTCGCGTTGTTGAGCTAGGAATTTGAGAACCACATTAATTCATAATTTTATGTGATAAAATCTTATAGAAACTTTTTAACACTTGAAATAAAATTAAGCATATGCGTATTTTAAAATTATTTTTGATAACTAAAAAAAAAAGGGGTTGTTAAAAAATATTAATTTCCTGAGAAAATATTTAAAAAATACGAATGCATGATAAGCCCACAGGTTTAACATTAGCGTGTGGAATTCAATATTCACTGACCCAAAAACCTTTACTCATAAGTTAGGACATAAAGAAATAAAGATGAGTTTGACCATAAGTTTCCAATTATATGACCTATACCTAATAGCGTCCTGTTTATTATTTTTTAAAGTGTTTTTATACGAAAGAGCTTATATTGATTTTCTTCTTTAGTACCTACTCTGAAGTTCTTTATTTGATTTTCTAAAAAGAGATGAATGTGTCATATGGCATCCCTTCATCACAATACGCCTGCGGCAATTTTAAAACCGTAGTAACCCTGCTTTTTTCTTTGGACGGGGTGATGCCAAATCTTGGAGGACAAATAACAAGAGTTGCCTAAAGTAAACATTAGAAAGAAAAACGTTTTCGTTGCATCACCGCCATCTAGGGGTAGGATTTTATAACTCACTTTAATAACGAAATATTTTTGTTTCAGATCTTCGAGAGGAGAGTATTTTCTTTATGAGCTTAAGGTTGTGTTAACAGAGGGTTCCTAAAAGCGACTGAAGCAGAGTTTTGGAATTATGTGGAAATTCTGCGTATTTTTCTGCAGCGTTAGCTGTGCTTACGACGCGAAATTCAATTTGGAGAAAGTGCTAGTTTAGTTTGCTTTTTTGGGGGTGGTTGTGAAAGCTGTAGTTCTAGGTTAAAAAGTTTTGTTATTCATAAGATGGAGAATGAAGGGGAGGTTGAAAATGTGATGAGGAGGGTGTTTCCTTTAAATCATATATTTTGTAGAACGTTATATTTTCCGAGTGTTTTAACAGGGAAATTCTAATGTTATATGTTATCGTACAAATGCAGAAAGAAAGAGGCTGTGTTTTTATTTGTATGCATATTAGCGGTATATATTTGTTCTCATTTTTGGAAAGAAAAACATGTCAACAGTTAAAAAGGAATTCAAATTTAAGAGGATTAATTATTTAAAACAGTGAACCCTCAATTATAATTTAAGAATTACATTAGTTAATGTTAAGTGTATTAGTTTATCCTGACAATTATGTGAACGATTGATATCTCGTTAACAGACAAGTACCGAATTTTATTTTAATATCGATCAGCAGTATATGCGTATTAAATTTTGTAGAAGGTATTTATTTAGCACAAAATATTACACATCTGCTTTCTTTGAAAACGAGAATTAACTTTTTTCTGTAAAAATTATACATTTTCATTTGTTTTCAACTAGGTATATTAGTTTGAATTCTTTTTCTCGTGTCTTTTAATAGCAATTTCATTGAGTTTTTCAAGATTAGTTATGGCTATTGTTGGAAAACATAAAATGCAAGATCAATAATAAATTCATTATTAATCAGTCCGAAGGACCCCCTCCGAAAGATTTGGAATTTTATTGTAATTAATGGTCTAAAAGTGTATAATTCCGTATCCCCCTCCGTGTACGAACTCGGTAAAATGTATGAAATCAATATTACGCAGATGCAAACCATATTTTCACATTAACCCTTTCGCGGGCGGTGCCCTTAAAAAAGGACACCTGATTTTTATTTTTCTGGCACACAGAATATTTAATTAAAATTTTCTTTTCATAACGTACTTGAAAATCCGCGCCGGAAAGGGTTAATCAAAATTCCATCCCAAATTTTCCTTTTCTACATTTTTTTTTTTTTTTTTTTTTTTTTTTTTTTAAATCGTCATTTTATTCAACTCGAGGCTAACGAAAAAGACAGGCTACCGCGGGATTCCCACGTGTCTTTTTTTACAGACCGCTAGAGTGACGTGATGCTCTTTTCGTACATCTGCATTGGTGGATTCGAGCATCACGTGACTCCAGCGGTCTGTAAAAAAAAATACGTAGAATACACCGCGGTAGCCTGTCTTTTTCGTTAGCCTCGATTCAGCAGCATTTTTATTTTTTTACTTCGACTATTTCGATATCCGTATATTCATTTTTGCTGATTCGTCAATTTTCTAGCATTTTAGCGGATTACACCTGGTATCGAGCCATCATTAGCTCCCGTTTCATCTGTAATACAGTGCAAGGTCTCACTTAGAGTGCCTCTATCAGAGAGTGGCAACATACGACCATAACATTTAATTGGTTTAGACAATTTTGGAGCAAAAACCATTGCTAAGCATTTTGGCGAGTCTGTCATAATCGCCAATCTAATGCTTGTTGATTTATCTCACTTTTATGAACGAACACGTATGTGTGAGTATCTCTAAGTTCTGGAAACTAAATTGCGATTGTCTGGACGAAAACTTTAATCTGAGTATGGAGCACGTGCGTATGTCGCCACTCTCTTATAGAGGCACTCTAGTCTTACCACGTGTTGAGCCAGTCACATGACGAAGTCATTCAAACACTCTCAGAAATTAATACTTAGATTTCACGAAATTTTCTTCGCTTTTTGACGAAACCGTTTCCTGGGAAATGCTCCGAACGAATATTTCGTCAAATTGAGAAAATTAATTTCTTAGTTTGTTTGAGGATACAAATTTCGTCAAAAGTGCTTGTTCGAAAAGTGCAATAGAAGGGCTGGTGGTGCCATCTATTGAACAGTTTAGAAGCATCTGTATTTATTGACAGGGGAAAAAGTAATATCACTAATCTTTCCCTCTGGAGCAGTTTGAACTCACGACCTCCGGTGTAGGAGTCAGTCGCTCTAGCTATCTCACTATTGGGTCCTCGCATAGATGTGATTTTAGAAGCATGTAGTGGATTCTACTCTGTGCTTACATTTTTATAAGCAAGATGGTAATTTTATCGATGCTGTTACAATTCTTGCAAGTTTTAACTGATAAGACTAATTTATTATTATGGTTTTCCTATGGCTTATGGATAATTAGAATATGGTTTGATTAATATAATTTACTAAAGAAATTTTAATTTCTCAATGAATGATTAAAATATGGTTTGGTTAATTTGTTGCTCTGAAATAGCGAACTTTGAAGTGCATATTGGGGGAGATTTTATCAATTTGACCAGGTGGTTAAGATTTTAACACTTTACTGTTTACAGAAGAGAGATGGTACAATTATGCCTATTTTTAATTTGATAGTTATATGAATATATATATTTCTTAAATGAAAAAGATATCCTGGAATTTTGAAATTTTATTGACCAATTTTTCTTTTTGAACGATTTTGTAACACACAGGAAATTTATTCTTTTCGAATTAAACCATAACGAACAACAGCAAAATAATAGTAATAATAATAATAATAATAATAATAATAATAATAATAATAATAATAATAATAAACATTCTTAAAAACATTAACAGCTAAAACAATAACTACCTATATTTCCGTATTTTTAGAAAAACGCTAAAAATTGCTATTTTTTAAAATAAATTGTGACAGGAATAACATAAACAAGCAAATATCTGCTTGCTAAAATCGCAGGACTTGAGGTGGTACAGTAGCGCGCCCCTTTTCAAACAGCTACCTCAAATGTTTCCTTAAAATGCATTGAGTCTGACCGTGAGTGGAGAAACCCTTTCGTCAAATACTTGAGAGTTTACCTTTCGTTAAAAGTCACATGATTTTGATACGAAATGATTGTCAAAAACGACGAAATGTAGCTCAAGGATAGCTGAATCGTCAAAAGTGAGAGTTTTATTTCTGAGAGTGAAGTCCATGTAGAATATTATTTATATGCAGAGTTTTCATAAAGCAAAAAATATTTATTCGACGTCAAACCGAAGCCTTTAATTTTGTATTTACTATTTTGATAATGTTTTTAAGTGCAAAACTTTGGTAATTAGATTTTCAGGATTTTTAATTGGTGGTAAAAAAGAAAAGGAGGTGGGGAGAGGTTTTGGAACTTCAAGGGAATTTTTAAAAATTCAATTTTTGTCAATTCGATTTAACAGGGTTAGTGCTATTCAAGTACTATTTTATTTGCAAAATGTGTTTATAAATCTGTCAGTACGATAGTCATGTATGATATGCAGCAAGATAAAATTTCAAAATTTTAATTATACTTTTCTCCGAGCTTTCAACACACTCTTATAGGTTTATTTAAGATATCACATTACAATAGAAATATCGCTTACCGAGTCCAATAAATTAAAAGATTTTACTGTGCCTTTATTTTCGTACATTTCCGATCCGAGCGATACGCTGTATTGTAATTGACCCCCCCAACTTAGATTCGACACGTCGTCCTCACGTTCCACTATTTGCTGTATGCCACAGCGATTCACCCCTTATTAAGAATGGGATAGTTGCGCTCCGCACGGTATAATTACTTTTTCCTGCATTTTCCTCCCCAAAGGTCAAGATGGGTAGATTAGGAGGAGATTACAGGAAGATAGTCTGAATAGGTTTGACTGCGGAGTTAGTAAAGCATCCATTTTGATGCAAAACTACATCTTTTTTGTCTCGAATTATACTCTTTATCTAAAATCTTAGAAACTTTTGAAATTTCTCTTAAATTTAAAAATCTATTTTTATCCACTAAAGATTTCACAATCTTCAAACTGCTTACCTAAAGACTTTGCCAAGAACTCTGATAAAAAATTTGCATATTTAAAAATAAAACATAAAATTCAAGTGCGCGGCCTTTGTTTTTCTCTCTTGAGTTTAATAACATTAAATGCTGCATTTAACTGATGAATATTTTTTTAGATAATTTTTATCGACAGAAATAACTGCCTTTTGTAATGCCTGTATTTTATACTTATATTTTGTCCTTTATAGTTCAAAGGACAAAACAACTTTCAAGCTATTAAAAACATGACATATTATTTTTTTCATTCAAAAAATTCCTTATAATAGAAAGGAAAAATAATTATACAAATATAAGGAATTTCTTGAATGAAAAAATTATGAGTCATTTTTTAATAACTTGAATAATATATGGAAAACATAGGAAAAATTGATTATTGAAAATGTTATTCTTGAATTGAAACTATTAAAGGTATAATTAAAAGATGAATAAAATATTCAAGCTACTTTTTTTTTCTTGAGTCCAAAGTATGGAGTAACTAGCTCAGTGTTGCCTGGATGTAAGCCAAAGAAATTTTTAGTACTTCTCGAGTTATTATAGTTCATGTATAATAAAGTAGGTTTGTTTAAATTATCTTTACAGGAGCTACATTATTATTAACAACGTCACGACAGTTGTTGCGTATAGTACGGGACATTTAGAATGCGTACAATCTTTAAATTTTCTTTCAATAATTTTGAATATTGAAATCCGCAGAATTTATGCATTTAAGATAAGCGAAGATTTATTTCCATTTCAAGTTATTGATGATAAAAGATTAAAAATTGTTCTTTTATAAGGCTTTAAAACGTGGAATAAAAATAAGACTTCGGCTTAGTGACATATTCTATATTTTTGATTAAATAAGAAGTGAATTGCAATCCTGATTTCTTATACAAAAATTGTCTGTCGTGATACAAAAAAAGTACATAAGCACGCAGTTTATACGATTGACTATATAATAAAATCATTCTTTTTTTTTTTTTTTTTTTGTGAAAACAAAGTTCATTATTGTTTAATCGAATCAGCTGGTAATAAATAATCGTAAGATAATCGTAATCTGGGAGGATTCTGGCATAAAATAATAAAAAAAAAACTTTAAATTATTCAAAACATGATAAGAAAACATGTAAAATATTATAGATAAAAAAAAAAAGGAAAACAATCCCTAGAACAAGAATAACAATTTCTTTAAGAACACTCTCTTGAATTTTGAACCAAATTCTCTCTCTCTGTCTTTTTTTTTTTTTTTTTTTTGGGGGGGGGGGGGGTTACTGATGGGTGAAAAAAAAAAGCCAAGCTATTGTTGCATTAACACTTCGCACACCTAGTAGCAGAGATTTTTAAAAAATGGCAAGTTACTCTCCACAAAGAAGAGCAAAAGGTTAAATAAAACTAAAATTTTGTATTGCACTATACTGTTTATTGAAAATATTAGTATAATGAAAATTTCATAAAAAGGGGTTTTAAGGTTTGTTTGTTTAAACGATTAAAGAAAAAATGTGAAACTTATATATTTTTTAAGCAATAAAAGTATTTTAAATTATCATTTGGCAATAATTAGTCGTTAGCCCAGTTTAATAAAGAAATATTTGTTAAAAATATTGACTTTGATAAAGTAATTAATGTTTTATCTAAATTCGCTGAGTAATGACGGAAAAAATAATAGCTAAAGAATAAGCATTATGAATGCGGAGTATTTTATTATTATTATTATTATTATTATTATAAAGGAAAATAATCTTGCTATTTAAATTTCACACATTTATAAAGGTAAATTGGTAACATATTTTTGCAGATTTAGATAGCTTATTTTAAACAAAGGTGTGAAACTTACAATGAAATAAGAAAATGTGTTCCCCTTTTTTTTTTTACAGGGTTTAAGACTACAAAAGCTGAAAAAAAGAATTTTTTTTGTATTAATACCAGCTATTAATTATTCTCTATTTGCTGGGGGGATGGGAGAGAATTAACATCAACGATTCTAATGAATAACAAATACAGTATAATAATCTAAAAATTTTGAAATTATTTTTATATTTTATTTATTAATTTATTTTTTTATTTGGGAGAAGGGTAAGTAATTTATTTATTTAACATTTAACACAACTTAACATTTGAAAGAAACAAGAAAAGAGAAAAATATTTTAAATGTTTTAGTTTTGTGGGTAAGGAAAATTTTACGCGGATACTTATTGTCATTACTAAGAAGCCAATGGTCAAAAAAGAAAAAAAATTTCATGATTTTAAACTCTGTGCAAGGGAGTGGAGGATTAGATGACATAAATTTTAAAGATACCCCCTCCCACCTTAAAAAATGAAAAGTATTCATATATATAATAAATAAATAAAAAGTGGCTTTTATTTTAAATAGAAAACAAATACTGCTGATGGGAATTAAAATCTCAGTTATATACTGCGTTGATTAACTTTGATGTTGAAAAATATTTATGTATAACTGAAAAACAATGATAGATGTTAAAACTTCATAATCTTATTCATAAATATGTATCGTAAGAAATTCTTAAATTTAAAAATTGTTATTTTAGGGGTTAAAAATCATTGATATTATACATTTTGAAACCTTCACGAAGGCTTAAAATTGAAAAAAAAAAATGTAACTGCATTTTAAGAACGCACAAGCTACGTAAATATTCCACTTATTATTGTTTTATTCGCGTCTCTCCTCTCGCGTGCAGTCATTCTGTATTTATGCTTCCACTTAGGCAACAAAATGGATTCCTGTATGCATCAATAGCAGGCCAGTGCAAAGAAGAAAATATTTCCTTCTCATCTGAGCCCCGACAGACCGTTTGGAGGTGGGGAGAATTCTATTGTGTAGTTGACCCGTGCCACATATTGCGAAGCCATTAAGAATCAGGGGTGAATCCCTGCGGCACAGATTTAATTTCAGGGGTGTCTCCCCCCTTTTTAGAATTCTCCGCTTTTCATTCTTTTATGGCCCTCTCCGTTGTTAGAAATGATTGAAAAGTCAGCGCCGGCGCGTCTAAGCACAAAAGGTGAAGCAGGCAACGGACCCTGAAATTTATGCACCACACTAACTCGATTGCTTTGCTTCTGCGGGTTCGCGGGTATTTCCCCATAGCTCGTCATGACGTCAGCGAGGCCCTCTGGAGGCGGTTTGTTTCTGGTGTAAATGTGACGTAACTGTTTTGCATATTTAAAAAATAAATAAATGTATTATTTATTCTCTAAGAAATATTCTAGGAAAAGAAATATATAACTCTTAATTCGAAAAATCATCACAGGGTTACAAATGGCAATAACTTCGTTGCGATAGGGAGATAAAGTTTGTAAGAGTTGAAATTTCCCATCTGAGAGAAAATATGTCCAGGGTAGAAGTCGAACCATGAACTTAAGGCAAATCGCAGGACTTGAGGTGGTACAGTAGCGGGCCCCTCTTCAAACAGCTACCCCAAAAGTTTCCTAAAAATGCATTGAGTCTGACCGTGAGTGGGGAAACCCTTTCGTTAAATAATGAGAGTTTACCTTTCGTTAAAAGTCACGTGATTCTGATACGAAATGATTGTATGCACCTAATGTACCGAATGAGACAAACTGTCCGACTCTCCGCTGACACAATTCATTCAAACAATCTTTTGACATTAACATCTTGCCTTCAATATTGAGCAGCTCAACAGAATAAACCTCAGGAACAGGAACTTCATTAAAAGGTTGTTTGAGTAAAATGTGTTAACCAGAGTCGTCCAAGGTAGCTTTGTTAGTAGAGTATTCGCATGTTAAGCCAGAGGTCCTTGGTTCGACATTTGCCTGGACATTATTTCATTCATCTTATTAATGTTAACAGAATTATTCTAATCGGTAAATAAATTGTATGAGTTGTAATTTTCAAACTGAGTGAAGAAGTGCCCACGCCAGAATTTGAACCAGGGATTTTTTGGCTTAAGCTGTCAATGTTTTGACAACTGAGCTATCCTGGACAAATAAGCCAGAGGTCTTTGCTTCAAATCCTGTTCTGGGTACTTTTTCACTCAGTTGGAAAATTACTACTCATATGATTTATAAATCAATTAGAATAATTGTGTTAAAATTAATCAAGTGTAATTACGTATTCAGTGTTTACCTGGAGTTCCATTAACTGTAATTTATTATATTAAGCTGTTTCAGATAACAGACCCTTCTTAAATGGTTGACGGAATGATGCTCGCCTGGTTTGTCCTTGATAGCTTAGTTGGTAGTGCATTGGGAACTTAAGGCTGTTCTCAAATCCAGAGGTTCAACTTTCTGACATAAGTTTTAATTCATTTTTGTTCGTAAACGCATGAAACTATAAGGTGTTGTTATTCAGAAACTATGTCATCGAACTGTTTTTTCCGTTTTCTTGTAAACGCAATAGATTTTTCAGAAAATACTGTTAAAGTTGGCATTTTGAAATGAACTTCCGAACAAAAGAAGGAAATCCAGTCAGTAAGGGGAGAAAATGCCGTGTCACCTGATCAAAATTGCTTATCACTTAGTAGGTAATTTACTGATAAAAAAAATGGAAAACACAGTTCGATTCCAAATCGGTTCCATGGCCAGGCTTTCCAATTTTATACCTTTCCGTTAAAAAATGATTTTGTAAATATGTCAAAACGTTTTGCGCTTGTTGAGCAGAGCAGTTAAGAACAGCCTTAAGGCTCCTGTCCCTGCCAGCGAAGACACTCTCGAGTTAATGCTAATCCTATGGGGAGGGATTTATCTAATAATCTCGTTTGCATTTCGACATTTTTTTTTTTTTTTTTTTTTTTTTTGCATTGGATAGCCGAAGCCCGTCTCTACATCGCACCTTTTTACTTTTTCGATTTTGGTCACAGATATTTTTTATAAAGTTACTTTTACTTTCAAAACCGGTTCTGAAAATTAAAGTGTCATTCAAAAAAATATCTGCAAGCAAAATCGAAAAAGTAAAAAAAGTGCGATGTAGAGACGGATCTCGGCTATCCGATCCAAAAAAAAAAAAGGTTATTCAAAAATGTCGAAATGCAAGCGAGATATTAGAAAAATATCTCCCCATTGGATTAGCATTAGCTCATGAGTGCCTTCGCCGGCAGGGACAGAAGTCTTAAAAGCCAGAGGTTTCTGGTTCAAATTCTGTCTTGGACACCTTTTTCACTCAGTTGGAAAATTTCAACATGTATGACTTCGTTATCAAGATAAAATAATAAGCTAAAAAATCTAAACATAATACATAAAAAAAAAATTGCTTACTTTTATCACTGTTCTATAAAACTGCTTTTGATCGCATTAACAATTTCCAGAAAATAGAAGTTAAAAATATTAATTTCCCGAGGAGATATTTTAAATATAAGAATGCATGAAATGCCCATAGAGTTAACATTACTGGGGGAAATTCGGAAACTGAGTAACGTGCAGCCTTAACCCATTTTAGGCCAAGCATAGAAATTTTATAAAATGTGATATTATTTTCATTGAAATATGCTTAAATTACATTCATTAAGACAAAAAACAAGTTTCGTGCATGAAAAATAATATTTTATTTGAGAAATAAAATGCATTCGGTCAATGGTGCGCTAACGCACCATTAAATTTAAAATTAATAATACTTTTTAAATCTTTTATGACATTTCTTTTATTATTATTTTATTTACAGAACTTGCAACTTTAATCCATCATAAAAACATATGATTAATCTCAAGTGGAATAATTACACATTTTTGAAAAGTCGAATTTGTCAATCACCGTTTCGATTTTTAAAGATTAGCGTATTTTGAAAATTTCTCAACAGAAAGTGTTTACTCCAATTGAATTACTGACATTTTATAGATGTCTCCAGAACCCTTAAAAATAGCTGAAAAATAAAATTAGGGAAAAATATTGGTCACAGTGTTAATAAAAAAATATTTACTGAAATGGTGCGTTTACGCACCTTTGGCCGAAAATGGGTTAAACAGATTTTCAGGGACATGAAAATCACGAAACGTTGTTAGGAGGGGATACTTAGGATTGATACTTACTTCTATCTAAGAATATTTTTTTAAATGAGGAAATTTACCTTGAAACAATTTTAAATGCCTGATTTTTCAAAAATCATTATAATAATGTTTTTCGGCTTTCATTTTTTAAATAAATCATGGGAAAAATACTTTAAAAAATCATTATTTGTTTTAAGTATGGTTTACGGCTAAAAAACAGTTTATTACTAATCGGCAATACTGGTCTTTAATTGAAAAAATATTTTTCCTTGATAAAATTCTATAATAACACATAAGAATTTTAGGAACTATAATAAGAAATACATTTTACTTACTCACTGCAGAACAAAATAGGGTATTTCGCAAGCTTCCAAACAAAGCAAAAAGAACAAGTAGCAACAAGTGAGATAATAAATCTATCTTTATTCTTAAACAGCACAACTGTTGCCATCTACATGTTGAAAATCGATTTAAATATATTTTCAGAATGTATTTTATTGGCAACATTAGGCATTATAGCTTCAATATTATTCTAACAGTATTTTAGAGCCTATATTGGGTATGTTGCCGAAAAGCAACACCCGGTATTTAAGGGTTAAGATGTTATTAACATTTCAAGATGTTATTAACAATTTCCTATTGCATGCTTTCGGCATCGGGCTTGGGCACTGATGATACAATATTTTTCGGGCTCGAGCGGTCGCTGATTTCAAATCGTCGGGCTGGGGCAGGCTCGGACTTTGAAAAAAGAGCTGGAACTCATCTCTTTTACACAAGCATTTGGCTTTAACACTTTCCAACATAGTTGAAAACAGGTCCGAAACTAGCCTTTTTTGCACCCGGCGCAAACATGGGTTTTGGCGCCTCCCCCCCCCCCCTCCTCTTCCGCAAAGTATATTTACGAAGAGAATTTTATTAATTTTCTAATAACCGACTTATTTTTAAATTTAAAATATGTATCATAAAATATGTAATACTGAACTACATAATCTACAATGACGGATCTAAGGGGAGGTCACGGTGTGTCATGACCCCCTCTGAGAACCAACAAAAATATTCTAAAGATCATTTTTAAAATGTTACAGTAGAGTACCGATTGTCCGAGTCCCACTTAACCCAGTTTCCGCTTTAACCGAGTTATTTTCTTCTGATGGACTGATGGCTTCGATTATTATGAAACAGTCGTTATAAATGAAGTGTTAGGTGAAGATAAAAGAGCAGTCGTAAAAAGTTAGAACTCTGATTTTCTGGTCAGAATGGGGGGAAAAAATGGCCATAATTTTTTTTTTTCAAAAAAAATTATGGCCATTTTTTTCCCCCATTCTGACCAGAAAAATCAGAAAAAAAAGTTATGGCCTTTTTTTCCCCCATTCTGACCAGAAAATCAGAAAAAAAAATTATGGCCTTTTTTTTTCCCCATTCTGACCAGAAAATCAGAAAAAAAAAATTATGGCCTTTTTTTTCCCCCATTCTGACAAGAAAATCAGAGTTCTAACTTTTTACGACTGCTCTTTCATCTTCGCCTAACACTTCATTTATAACGACTGTTTCATAATAATGGAAGCCATCAGTCCATCAGAAGAAAACGATCTATTCCAAAGGTATAGTCCTTCATTTGGTGCCCCTTCGTTCTGGCGCCCGGGGCACATGCCCCCTCTGCCTGCCCCCTTAGTTTCGGCCCTGGTTGAAAAGTGTTTATGAATTCGGTTTGTCTGTCTGTAAATATAGTCCGATTGCCATGAAATTGATATATGTTATTGGGGTTTACAATACGCATGTTCGGTATTAAAAATGAAGTGTGTAGCTTTCACGGTTCATTTACAAGGACACTCTGATTCCGTTACATTATGTTCTATGGGAAAAATCGTTTGCAGTGTATTTTAACAATATTACACTATTTTAAACATATTGAAATTAATATACAGTCGGACCTCATTATTCCGACACCCGGTTTTCAGGACACTCCGCTTATCACGTCAGTTTTTCAAAGTCCTGCTTTTCTGTATATGATTTTAAGGTAAATAAACTCCGGATTTTACGCCGTTGAATAATTTTCAACTCCGGATATCCCGACGGTTTAGTAAAATTGTCCATTTTTCGTGATCCATCTCATAAGCACGGAAATTAAGCGGTAAGAAATGTCGTAACCAAACTTTTCACAAAAGTGTCTAAAATACACATTAAGATAAATGAGAAATTTTACTTCAATCCTTTATCTGAATAAATAAACCCACACAATGAATGACCCACTTAAGCTCCAGATAGACGTATGAGTCTCTACTCGCGGTCTTTTTGTTTTGTTCAGACGAAGCTTTCTTGTGGTTACACGGCGTTTTTCATCCGACTAAAACCAAAGCATTGGATTGCATTGAAACGATCAGAAATTGTCTCTCATCCATTTCTGAAACGGCGAATATTGATTACAATTTATTGTATAATATTGAAAAAAGAATTGTAGGAAGCACATCTAGGGATAAGCAAGCCTTAATTCATCAATATTTCATGTAACAATAAAAAAACAAGTCATCATAAATCTGATTTTTATTCTTTTCAATTTCGTTTTTGTATTTATTTTGTTTAATAATAATGTTTTATTGTTTAAATCTACAAGAACAGTTATATATTTAAAATTATCTTAAATTAATTAAAAATACAGCTTTTTATAAACAAATTTTTCTCCAACTTCGGTTACCGCGACACTCCGCTTATGACGACACATTTCTTGGTCATTAGAGTGTCGGGATAACGAGGTTAGACTGTATATCACTGAGGTGTACTACAAGGTTCTTACAACAGAATAGGGTGTGCATAGAATTTATCGTTCATTTACAAGAACACACAAAGGAATTTGGATACAGAAGAAAATGGACAATAATTGAACTATTGAAGCCTCTATGAACAATAATTGCTGGAAGTTCGTTTTCAGTTGTGGTATAAGTTTTTAAAAGTAACTATTTTTTTTTAGATATTTCTTAGTGTGTATAAATTCTATAGATCTTATACAGGGCCGCACAAAAGATCTCCACAACATCCGTTTATTGGCGAAAATTACTGAATGGAAAATTTCAACTGTGCTATGCGTTTATTGAACTAACTTTTAGCATCATACTAGGTAAATATACATACATATCTATAGATCATATACAGGGCTGCACAAAAACCATCCTTATTTTTTCCGACCGTTCATGGCAATAGCAGAAATTGGGTTTTCATATGCGTTATGCGTTTTGAAAATTGTTCATTTAGACATCATCTTTCATCTTAAGAAACTGTAAAGTTTTTTTTATAGTATTCTGAATGTGTTGGAAAGTGTTTCATAATCTATGTTGCACGCTTAAATTTTCGTTCTTGTTTTTTTATAGAAATGATTTTAATTTTACACCTTTTTAAAGTGAACTCCCCTTAAAGACCACCCCCCCCCCCCCAAAAAAAAAAAATCTTCAGTTTTATTTGAAGTTGTTTTTACTTTTAAAATATTAAATACAATTTTTTTTTTTTTTTTAATAGAATTTATAGTATTTTGCTAAAAGAATAAAGAAAAAAAAGTTTCTGGTGCTTCTGTCTAGATTTCTGTAAAATATATTTCCCTTTTCCCATATTTTTCAATTGTACTTAAGTTCAAATGGGAAATATATTTATAAAAATATTTTTACGTTTACGAATTTTGAAATTTCACAAACACAAGTGAATACTGAAAAACTGAATAAAATGGCAGATTTTCCCATTCCCTTGAAACTAACTACTCTATCAGTACCTGATTGCAATTTTCTTGCTCAATATATAAAAAACTAAAGCATCGAACAGAGTACGCTTCTTTTCGTCGCAACGTTTGATATGGTAAGGTGCTCCCTTTCATGTTTTATGACTTCTGTCGGGAGTCTAGAGGTTAGACGTCGGCGGTGGATGTCGTTGACATGTTTATACCTGACTATGCCCGTTGTTGAGCTCCCCTTTCTTTTGTTGATGATCACATAACGTTTGGACTGTCAAATTGTTAAAAACATACTAATTTAAGGGGTCTCAGGACTCTTAAAATTGGAAAAGAAGAAAAATAAAAGACCATTTTCAACATTTAATATCTTAAAATGTATTTGATTTTTAAGACACAATTTTAATTGGGATAAAAGGTGTAAGTATGTTCTTCCATTTCATGTATTTAAAAAATTGAAAGATGGAGAATTAACATTTATAGGGGTCTCCAAACTGTGAGACATTTGACGAGCAGAAAATCGGCATGACAGCTTATGCGCACGATTACAAAATAAATATTGCAACTAGAATGAAAATTTTAATGTATATTTATACTTTAGATTATAATAATTAACCTGAACCTAAATAAATTTGTATTTAAAGCATTTTTATGTTTTTAATACAAAGTTGTATTTAGCTAATGGAAAATTTAGAAAATTTCAACAGTATAATCACCTAAAAAAATATTTTTTTGAACAATAAAAAAGGAAATTTTAGGTTTAGTTTATACAGACTAAAATGAAACATATGTTTTGAAAATTTCATGAAAAAATATTCATTACTTTTTGAGATAGCGTGCACGTTATGCCCCAAAACGGTATTTGGAGAAAAACGACTTCAGAATTTCGGAAACGACGCTTCAGCTATTGTACGTGTATAAATCTAAAAGCCATAACGTCTGTTCTAAGGAATTTCAAGGAAACAATTATATCAAAATGTGCAGAAAAGATAGGAATTTAACATCTAAAATAATTAAAATTTCGAAAATTTTAAAGCTTTAAGAGTCCTGAGACTCCTTAAAAAACTGTGAAGTTTTGTTATAGTATTCTGAATGTATTGGAAAGTGTTTCATAATCTATGCTGCACGTTTAAATTTTCGTTCTTTTTTAAATCTACAGTTATTTCTTCATATGATTGCATAACTTAGCATTTATTGTATCCTTCTCTGTACGTATGTCCTTTATATTTGTACGTAGTTTTTTTTTTTTTTTTTAAGTTTTTACTCTAAAATTGGTTGTTATCTATTTTTTTAGACCCTGGTACGGTATGCTATTTTTTTTCTCCCAGCTTATTTTGTGTCGTCTCCAAAAAATAACGTTACTTTAGAGAAGCCAGCAATAAACAAAGTAGTACGATTAAATACTCAATAGTATTTTTTTAAACTTCTAAGCATCACACAATTTCAATTTTTGTACCGAATTAGAAAAAAAAGTACTTTTAAATGCAATTTGTTTGAAAACTGAATCTCCATTTATTTTTGAAATATTAATTTTTTTGTAGTTTTTGGAGCCATTTGCTTAATATTGGCAACAGATGTACTCCATTTCTGTAGAAAGTCAAGGAAAAATAGTTGTAAAATATTAATTATATCTTTTTGTTGCCATTTTTTCATAACAGCCGAAAGAAAATGTAATTAAAATACGTGCTATTTTGAAAAAACATAAACGAATGATTTCTGTTAAAACATGGAGTTATTATAAACTATATTTAATATTAAGTGTCTATATTAATGTTACAAACAAATGAAGGCCAATAAATCATTAGACAATTTTTTTTTTTTTTTTTTTTTTTTTTGTCGAGTTCCTTCAATGACGGCATCTTTTTGCTGCATTTGTGTATTATTTTGCGAGAGTGACATCATATGCATACTTTATTGCATAGATGTTTAAGAGTGGATCGTAAATGTGGAATTCTTAACCCTAGATCTACCAGGAATTTTATTCAAGTTTTAATAAAACGATCTACACCAGAATTTTTATTTAAAACTATTTAACTTATTTATTTACCTTATTTTTGTCTGGTTTATATACTTAGTTTATTTTAAAGAAATTTCTGGTTTGAATGAATATTTTGTATGTACCTGTCGGGTCCAATGGACCCGTCTGGTAGACGGAGGGTTAAGCGGATGCGAATGATGTCATTTTACATAAAATAAAAGCGTGCGTTGTAAGTCTTATAATTGAAATATGTTTTCACTAGTACTTATATATACATATATATAATATATATATATATATATATTTTCATCGGGGGCGACACTAAATTCTGAAAAAGCTGAATTCCTATTTTCTAGTTTTTTTTGTTTTTTTTTTTTCAAAATATAAACAGACTGAAAGTATTTCAAGGTCTTATTTTCAGCTCCAGAAATTAATGACAAACTCTTTAAAAAGTAATTGATTAGAGAAGTTGTAATGTATTCACTTTTGTTTCAAATATTAAAACATAACACCATTCTGTTACTACATAGAAAATACATTACAGATGATACTTCTTTTTTTTCTAGATAATTAATCAGTTTCATATATTGATGTAAAGTAAAGAAAAGGAAAAGCACATAATAAAAAACAGACCAGCAATTTTTTTATATATATTCTGTAGCATAAATTAATACAATTTAATTAAACAGTTAAATATATATTTCTGCTACATTTCACAGCAATTTGAATAACGTTAATCCCTTGAGATTCCCGTTTTACATTTATGCATTAATCAAACCAATGCTTTTAAGATAAATTGAAATCGAGGAAATAACTTTGATTTTCATCAGATTTTCTTTTAATATATTAATTTCTTTAGCATCTTACACGCTGAGTTAATTAATTTGATAGCAAATTTAGAATTAATGAATATTAAAACGCAACTTGTGTGTGTGTGATTTTTTTTTTTTTTTTTAACTCGTTGCAGTTTTACGGAATTATTTTTACAATTTAAACATAGTTAGTTGCAGTTTTAAAGTATCATTTTCCTACTGCAGACAAATATAGATGATACAATCTTATAGAAAGGTAAATAAACAGGTGTTTAGCTCAACAAGAAAGAAAAATAATGCTTCGTGCATAGAGTATGAAACATTTTCAAAACATTATTAAAAATGTGTTATAAAATCTCCTCCCATCGAGGTCGATCTATATAGGGTCATTACATGACGAAATGCCCTGCACGTAATACTTACATAAATACCTATATATATTAAATTATAAGTTGTTAAAAATCCTAAATATTCATATTAGCATAGTTGTTTTAATTTGAGGATAAAATACATTATTAAAACAGCAGTAATATGTAGAAAAGTTGTCCCACACATGATATGAAATAGCTCTTAAATAGGTTTAGAAATCTCCACATTTTTACCCTAGACCTAAGTAATCTGCCCCAGGGCTGAAACTAAGAGGTGGCAGGGGGGGGGGGGTGCCTCGGGCTCCAGAACGGATGGCGAAGGGGGAACGAAATGAAGATTTCTTTTGTCGTTTTTTTCTCACATTTATGTTTAGCACGGTGTTGTTAAAATCGTCCTTTCTGGGGTATGTCAAAGCATAGAACAATCTAAGGATGATATGGGATAAGGATCCTTGATAAAACGGATTATTTTTCCGTTTCTTTCGATTCCGTTTTCAAGGTTTTAATGAATCAATATTTGAAAAAACTGATTATGTGATTCAGTATTACATATTTTAAATTTTACAATAAGTCGGCTATTATAAACTTAGTAAAATTCTCTTTGTTAATTTAATTTGCGCAGAAGGGGGGTGGGGGCAAAATCCACGTATGCCCCGGGAGCAAAAAAGGCTAGTTTCGGCCCTGATTCTGCCCGTTTTTAATATGTTTGCATATCTCCACATTTTAAACCCTAGTTCTAACTAATATGCTCGTTTTCAGGGCAATTCTATATGAAAAACTGACATAATGTCCTGCACGTGAGTGACACTTACATAAATACCTATGTCTATTAAATCATAAATCGTTAAAATATAAACTAGACATTAAAAATAACAAAACCCCCTAGATATTCTTATTAGCATATAGTTGTTTTAATTTGACGATGCAATAGCATTGTTAAAACAGCAGTAATATGTAGAAAAGCTGCCCCACACGTGATACGTAATAGCCCTTTAATTGGTTTAAAAATCTCTCCACATTTTTACCCTAGACCTAAGTAATCTGCCCGTTTTTAATAGGTTTAAATATCTCCACATTTTAAACTCTAGACCTAAGTTATCTGCAGTGAGGGGGGGGGGGGGGGGAGATACCGCCTTCGCCTTAGAATGTATAGGTAGTCATTTTCTGAATTCCTAAACTTGAAATATAGATTTCCGAGCTATGCGAATAGGATAAACAACTAAGCTGAATAGATGAAAAGATCTAGAATGTCCAGTCTCTTGTTTTCTATGTGATGAAACGATAATAAACCGTTTCAGTACCGAGAAATTATCGCTTGATTTCTGGAGTGGTTTCATAAACTAGAATTATAGTTACTAAAACTAACCTCTTGTGTTCGCATCTATTTGCAGAGATTTTTAAGGCTGTTCTTAACTGCTCTGCTCAACAAGCGCAAAACGTTTTGACACATTTACAAATTCATTTTTAGCAGAAAGATATAAAATTGGAAAGCCTGGCCATGGAAGCGATTTGGAATTGAACTGCTTTTTCCATTTTTCGATCAATAAATTACCTATTGAGTTATAAGCTATTTTGATCACGTGACAAACACGATTTTCGACCTTCACGGACTGGTTTTTCTGCTTTCTTCGGGAACTTTGGTTCAAAACGTCAACTTTGACACTATTTTCTGAAAGATCTATTGCGTTTGCAAAAAAAAAAAGAAAAAACGGAAAAAATAGCTCTATTACATAGCTTCTGAACAACAACATCTGCTAGTTTCATGCATTTCCGAACAAAAATAAATTAAAACTTATGTCAGAAAGTTGACCTTTTGGATTTGAGAACACCCTTAAATAAGTTTGACCACGAGAATATAGGATAACGTTCTTGAATTCTAGTAGGAGACTCTAGAACTCTCTAGCGGAGGGAACTAAAATTTATAGGGATGACATGGAACTATTTTTTCTAGAGCCACAATTTAGATTTTAGATGCCAGAACCATATTTTTTTTTTCAGTGTGCTTGTTTTCAGGGCTATTCTATGAAAAACGAAAAAAATGTCCTGCGCGATGCACTTACATAAATACATATACCTTTATAAATTGTTAAAATATAAACTATACATATTAAAAATAACAAAACAAAAAAAAACTGTAGCTTTTCACATTGGCATAGTTGGTTTAATTTGAGGATATACAGTCGGACCTCGTTATCCAGACACCCGGTTTTCACGTCACTCCGCTTATCACGTCAGTTTTTCAAAGTCCCGATTTTCTGCATATGATTTTAATGTAAACAAACTCCGGATTTTACGTCGTTGAATAATTTTCAACTCCGGATTTCCCGATGGTTTTAGCAAAATTGTCCATTATTCATAATCCATCGTATAAGCACGGGAATTAAGCGGTAAGAAATGTCTTAGCCAAACTTTTCACAAAAGTGAGATAAATGAAGAGATAAATGAAATTCCATCCCATTGAGATAAATGAAAAATTTTACTTCAATATTTTATCTGAATAAATAAACCCACACACTATGAATGACCCACTTAAGCTCCAGATTGACGTACCAGTCTACTCGAGGTTTTTCTGTTCTGGTCAGGCGGCGCTTTCTTGTGGTTAAACGGATTTTTTCATCCGACTAAAACCGAAGCATTGCATTGCATTGCATATACAATGAATTGTACAATATTGAAAAAATAATTGTAGGAAGCACATCCAGGGATAAGCAAACCTTAATTCATCAATATTTCATGTAACAATAAAAAAACAAGTCATCACAAATCTGATTTTTATTCTTTTCAATTTCGTTTTTGCGTTTATTTTGTTTACTAATAATGTTTTATTGCTTAAAACTGCAAGAACAGTTATGAATTTAAAATTGTCTTAAATTAATTAAAAATACAGCTTTTTATAAACATATTTTTTCCCAACTCCGGTTACCGCGACACTCCGCTTATGACGATACTTTTTTCTGGTCATTAGAGTGTCGGGATAAAGAGGTTCGACTATAATAGCATTGTTAAAAAAGCAGTAATATGTAGGAAAGCTGTTCCACGCGTGACATGAAGTGGCCTTATACCGGACAATACATTTTATGCTCATAACTGACAAATGCCTAAACTTTTTACTATATGAGACGTATGAGAACTTTACGTAATGAGAAAAAGCTATTTTTGGTATTTTGTTACAATGAATTAATTTCTAAAATATATTTCTTTTTATAATTATTACAGCGTAATAATGACTTATATGGGTATGTTACACATACGTCTTTTAAATATTAATAAATAATTTCCAAGTAATTTTGATTCATTATTTTTCAATTCACTAAATTTGTTTTTTTTTTTAGTTGGCAAGTCATGGTCATGTGAAATATTTTTTGAAAAAATTTGACATGTGGCTATATAAAAAGGTTCGCCAACCTTGTTGTATGTGGTAAAGTTATTTCTTGTGAATTTTGATTTAAAAAGTAACCATATTTACATCACGATACGTATACTTGAATTTCCCTTGGTACGAATTATTGTACATGGTATATTGTAGGGCGTATGTGTACTTTTTAAAATTTTATTTGTTTTTAAAGTAGTATAATTTGTTACTTTACTTTAACATTATTAATATGGAGTGGTTTTGGTGTAATAATAGTCAGTTGGGCTGTAAAGAAAAAAAAAAGATAGAGACTATGCGAATATCGCGAATATCACATATAATTGTAAACCTATGATAAGCGCGATATTTATTAATCGTTAAACGACAAAAGTTAATTTCCTCAAAGACAATGTAGTTTTATTAATGAGTAACTTTTTATCTATTTAACCTGATTTATTCTGATTAGTAACCCCATGGTTATAGTATTGTAATAAATATAATGCAAAAAATAAAAACTATTATTTTAGTCATTTTCTTCCAGATAATTCTTTTTTTTTCAAACAAGTTTTACATATTGACCGCAATTTACCTAAGTTCGGGGTAATGTCGGTGAAACGTACAATTTTGCAAAACAATATTTTAATAATAATATTAAACAGCTTAAACATTTAAACCAGGGCTGAAACTAGCCTTTTTTGCACCCGGGGCAAACATGGATTTTGGCGCCCCCCCCCCCCCCCCCTTCTTCCGCAAAATATATTTACAAAGAGAATTTTACTAATTTTCTAATAGCCGACTTATTTTAAAATTTAAAATATGTAATCATATAATATGTAATACTGAACTACTTAATCTACAATGGCGGATCCAAGTGGGAAGTTACGGGGCTCTTGACTCCCCTCTGAACACCTACAAAAATATTCTAAAGATCATTTTTTAAATGAAACATACAGTAGAATCCCGATTATCTGAGACCTGCTTAACCGAGTTATTTTCTTCTGATGGACTGATGGCTTCTATTATTATGCAACAGCCATTATAAATGAAGTGTTAGGTGAAGATGAAAGAGCAGTCGTAAAAAGTTAGAACTCTGATTTTCTGGTCAGAATGGGGAAAAAATAGCCATAATTTTTTTTATGGAAGCCATCAATCCATCAGAAGAAAATAATCCATTCCAAAGGTATAGTCCTTCATTTGGCGCCCCTTCGTTCCGGTGCCCGGGGCACATGCCCCCTCTGTCTCCCTTAGTTTCGGCCCTGCGTCAAGTACATAAAAAACTCTTAATGGCTTTCCTGTGGTATGAGCACAATAGATTTTAATGTAGACTTAATTGTGCAGATAAAATTTTCTTAGGTGATCACCATTTTCCCCCATTTTCTAATGGCATACATTGTGAGTAACGTTAGAGATGAGACAAACTCGATTTTTGTGCCAGTTTTCGGACCCTGGTTCAGAGCGAAGATTTTGTTTATTCGCAAATAGAAACTAGTCGGATTTGGCAATCCCAAAAATTTCTTCCATCTCATATATGTTAAAACTTCAAAATTCGCTATCACAGAGCCAAAATTAAATAACAATCTATGCCCATCATGAGGATTGTAAAGGTATGAAATTCCGTGCGTTAGTTCTTGAGATAGGACTATCGCTAAACTCGTGTAAATCCTTTAAACTGCAGCATAACAACGCCTCCTATTGGGCGAGTAACACCAAAACCTAATCAGCAACAACTTTTGTGAACGTCTAACTGAATCCTAAGTTAAATGAAAATTTGTGCATTAGTTCTTGAGATGTCGTTATTGCGGAAATCGTGAAAAATGCAGCATAGAAGCGCCACCTGCTGGGAAATTTACACCAAAACGTAAACATAACCAATTCACATGAATCATTGACTGAATCTGAAGTTTGATGAAAATACGTGCATTAATTCTTGAGATAGAGCAATTGCAGAAATTAGGAAAAATGCAGCACAGCAGCGTCACCTGTTGGGCGATTCACACCAAAATATAAAAAGCATCAATTCATGTCAAGGACTAACCGAATTATAGAAATCCATGCATTATTCCTTGATATAGAGCTATTGCGGAAATCGTGGAAAATGCAGCATAGCAGCGCCACCTGTTGAGAGATTTACACCAAAAACTAATCAGCATCAATTTATATCAAGGACTAACTGAATATAAATTTTTATTAAATTCCGTTGATTAGTGCTTGAGATAGAGCGCCCACAAAATTTGTGTCCTATACATACAGACAGACAGACAGAGTCACATACTCACAGACAGACATTTTGTAAAAACATATTTTTTGGAATCTCTGACCCCTAAAACGTGTAAATCCGTCGAAAACCGGAAATAGAAAATTTTCACGAATCGAATACTTTTTTCTTGTGAATATAGAAGAAAATAAAAAGAAAGAAAAAAGCTGCTGTATGAGAATCAAGAATGTGATCTAACGAGGGGAGGTTTCGAGGTCTGTGATACAGAATGCGGTGAACGTTTGTGTATCGATAGGATATAGTTAGTATATAAATATATGAAAGCCATAAAGCGCAATACCCTGGGGGTCTAAGTCTCAAAATTTACGTCACAATTTATAATCGGATAAATTTCTTCCTTCGAAGGCGGATCAGCAGTATGGGTGGCAGCATGCTGGATTTGAGATTTATGTTTGTGAGTTCGAACTCCGGTGAAACTTATTTTTCGCAATGAAATTTTTTATCAGTTATTTTCTAACCTTAATTGAAATAATATGTATGACAATTAAAATGTACTAAAAATGTAAATTAAATACAGTGCAACCTCGATTATCCGAGCTAATTGAGACTGCTATTACCTCGGATATCGAAAATCTCCGTTAATGGAAAATGTGTATAAAAATTTGCCGTGCTCGCTAATTTAACATCTCTTAGAATGAAAAACAATAGAACGTTTTTTAAATGATAAAACTAAACATACATATAGTTTTGTTTCTAAGCTCAACAAATTTAAATAAGAAATCAACTATGCAAGTAGTAAATTTTAAAAAACAAATTGAAGATTTTTTATCTATACTAAGATAAATATTGAAAGATGCGTTTTCAGAAATAACAAATCTCAAGAATATATATATATATATATTTAATTTAATTACATTAATTTGTTAAATTTACAGTATTTTTTTTTTTAATCTGTTACCTTTCGTTGAAAAAGTCAAGATTTCCTATTAGCGACGGGCCGATCACGTTAATTTTTGAGAAACAGAAGATCTATCGGCGTGACATTGGTTTATTGTCTTGAGAAAACTGAAGGGGATGAGTTCGGAGTTCGACGGCTTACGCCAAATACTCACTGTTGATGCACTATACTTAAATTGTTAAAAATAATAAAATATAAAAAGATTTCTCTTACCTTTTCTGGTAAGCAGACGAAGAATTTTCTTTCGTCATCATTTGAGCAGCTGAAATATTTAAATCAATTTTATTTGAAGATAAATCTATGTTGTTTTATTATTTTGTGAGATATGTTTTCCGTCATGGATAAGACAGGTTTAAACAGACTTTTCCTTTATTCGCAAAGATATTTTTGACTAAATGTTGACACACTGCAAAAAATATGAAAAGAAGAAAACTTTGGTGACCTTCAAAAGTTCTGAGAAAGTGTAAAAACAAAGCAAAACTACAGAGTTCGCAATATTTAAATAAATAATCTACTATTTGTAAATAAATTAAAATAACGTGATATCAATAAGTGAATAACTGTAGTATTTTAGTTTTTTTTTTTTTTTTTTTTTTTTTTTTTTTTGTTATGCAAATATTTGATGATTTGATGATTTTTTAAGAATATTCTTTTAAATTTTTAACATTTTTCTTAATTTTAGATTTTAGATTTTATAATTATTGCCTACTTAATAAATAACTTTAGCTATTCAATAGATAATTGGTACTTTTATAGACAACAAAAAATTTTTGGCTTTAAAATTTATTTGCTATTATTTACATAAATAAGCTACTATTTTTCACAATTAAATAAATTAAAATACGTGATATGAAATTGAAACACGCTTCTTTAATTATTTTCTAAATTATAAATTTTCTATGTCATGATAATATTTCAAAACGTATAACAGCGTATCACAGCTATAAAATGTTTTTAACAGCTAGCTTTTTCACTTTTGAATTCCTTAAATCTTGGATTTTTATGTTTATATTTAGAATAACGGCCAAAGGTATTACATTTCTAAAAATAGTTATTACGTGAGCAATATCTCCAAAACCAAAAATCTGAAATTTAAAAATATCATATTAAGAGTTTAAAAGAATAGAGTTTTTAAAACCATCAAAAATTTGCCATATTTTCACAATGAAACAAAATTAAAATAATATATTTATTCACGTATTTATATCACGTATTTTAATTTATTTCTCGTTAAAAATAGTAGATTATTCTTTGAAATAACTGTAAATAATTTTAATAACAGCAAAAATTTCTGATCTATAGAACTATAAATTGACTACTTTTTTCTTTTACTTTTCGTTAAATATTAAAACATGCAAAATTTCATAGTTAAAAATGTACTTATACAAAATATATATTTAATTTAATTTTTGTTGCGAAAAAAAAAATCTCACTGGGGTTCGAACTCGCAAAGAAAAATCTCAAATCCAGATTGCTGCCAACCATGCTGCTGAGGCGCTTGCCAAAGAGACATTTATCCGATTATAAACTGTAACATTAATTTTGAGACTTATTTTCTGGAGACCCTCTGGATGTTGCTCTTTATGGCTTTCATGTATTTATATGCGAACTGTACTCTATTGGTTCACAAACGTTCACCACATTCTTTGTTACCGTTCTCGGAACCTCTCCTTGCAAGTTTCTTAACAGCAATGCGTTTGTGGTGGCTCTCGAATCCTTCTTTTGGAAAGTGGAGGAAATTCGTTGCATCGTCTCTGGTCAAGATGAAACTTTCCAACATAGTTTAAAGTGAAAAAAGATAATATGTTTGTTCCTAATTAAAAACAAATTCAGAGATACGGTCAATTTAATTAAAAAGTTTAAAAGCACATAAGAAATCTTTAAAAAATAGCATTAAACGCTTCGAACTTGTTTAAAGTTTCTCATCAGTAATTGTTTGTGACACATGCTCTCAACTGCAAGTTGGATTTATGACATCTCTCGTGGATTCGGCATTATTTACATTACTGATGAGGAACTTTAATTGTTTGAAACGTTTAATGTTATTTTTTAAAGATTTTTATGCGCTTTTAAATTATTTATTTATAGACCGGGAGGCGCTACAGAGACCACCACCTCATCGATTTGCCGGCTGAAATTTCAGAATTAGACAGAACTCGATACGCATATTAAAATGCAACTGGTCTGCCAAGTCATATCTTGGTGGAAACCACCTCCAGACCCGATTTTAGTGGTTGACTTGTATGTTTATCATTGTGCTTTCCTGCACCCAAAGGAATGATAACATGGAGGATTAGGAGCAGGAAAACACTATGGTAAACCTACCAGTTAACCACTAAAATCGGGTTTGCAGATGTTGTCCACCAAGATATGACTTTGCAGACCAGTTAGATTTTAATATGCGAATCGAGTTTTAATTAATCCTGGAATTTCAGCCATTAACGATGAGGTGATGGTTTGTGCACCCGCCTCCCATTTTATTAGATTGTCTGTATTCTTTTAATTGTTTTAAATAATTGAAAAGTGTTCATGAAGACGGTTTGTCTATGCTCTAACTCGTGTTAATATACTCGGATTGTCATGTGATTTATATATGGTACTGGGGTTTACTATGGCGTGTTCTCTATAGAAAATGAAGCGTGTAGCATTTACAGTTCATTTACAGGAATATTTAAAAGAATCTCGTTACATTATGGATGTACAGTAAAACCTCCCTAAAGCGGCCACATTCTGTTCCAATAAAAAATGGTCGCTCCGAGAGGTGATATCTTAATGGAGGTCATGTTTAAATCTAGATTTTAATTGTTGAAAAAAAGGTAACAATTAATGTTACTAAAATTTATTTTTCACATTAGGAAAAAATATTAAAATTTAAATATTTAAACAAAAGTTAATTACATACGTTAATTACTGCAGAGTTTAAAAAATAAATACATTGGTGTTTGCTTTGATTTTACGGTTTTATCTTTTATAATTTTTATTTCCAAATCCTTTAGAAGTTCAGTAAATAAATGAATTTTTTTTTTTTAGACAGGAGCAACTAATGGCTAATTCATTAATTTATCATTTTTTTAGAGTTTCATGACCGAATAACGGCAGGGGAGTTTATTGACCGTCATTCGTAATTTGTCATCAGAGTTAAATTCATTTCCTAAAAAGGCACAAAGGGATTTAAATACTTAAAAGTTAAAGGTACAAAAAAAATTCTAAATTTAGTTTAGAAGTTTGATAAATAATGCGCTCTCCGGAATATTATTTTTCTAATAAAACCTTCTTAAAGGACCAGGAAAGAAACGGAATTTGTTTAATTTTCTTCAAAGAAATGGGTCGCTCAACTGGAATGGTCTTTCAATGGAGGTAAAATTAGTATTGAGCCTATGGGAATAAATTTCGTTCCATGAAAAAAATACTCGTTCAAGGAGGTGGTCGCGCAGGGAGGTTTCACTGTATATGGGGAAAATTCGTTTGAAATGTACGTATATGCATTTTCACCATTTCATACATATTGAAACCGATAGGAATGCACTAAAAACTAAAATATGATTCACTAGATTAATACAATTATTCCAATTGGTAAATAAATCATATGAAATGTAAATTTTCAACAGTGCGAAAAATGTTCGGACCAGTATTCGAACCAGGGATATCTTGGCTGAAGGCGTCAATGCTCTACCATCTGAGCTATCCCTGGCGAATCTGGTGTATCAGAATTCACCCAGCTAACCTTATTGATTATAGCATCTGATGGTCTGATATACGAATCAGCTCAACGGAATAAATCGCAGGCAATGGAACTCCAGAAAACGCTGGGCACGAAATTACACTAGATTAATTTTAACACAATTATTCTAATTGGTACCAATAGTCTACCAATAGTTTACCAATAGTTTACCAATTAGTTTAACCCATTTTAGACCAAGCATAGAAATTTTATAAAATGTGGTATTATTTTCATTGAAATATGCTTAAATTACATTCATTAAGACAAAAAAAAAAAGTTTCGTGCATGAAAAATAATATTTTATTTGAGAAATAAAATGCATTCGGTCAATGGTGCGCTAACGCACCATTAAATTTAAAATTAATAATTTTTTTATATTTCTTATGACATTTGTTTTATTATTATTATATTTACAGAACTTGCAACTTTAATCCATTATAAAAACATATGATTAATCTCAAGTGGAATAATTGTACATTTTCAAAAAGTCGAATTTGTCAATAACCGTTTCAATTTTTAAAGACTAGCGTATTTTGAAAATTTCTCAACAGAAAGTGTTTACTCCAATTGAATTATTGATATTTTATAGATGTCTCCGGAACCCTAAATAATAGCTGAAAAATAACATTAGTGAAAAATGTTCGTGACAATGTTAATAAAAAAATATTTATTGAAATGGTGCGTTTACACACCTTTGGCCGAAAATGGGTTAATTTTGTTAACCCTTAAATGCCTGATTTTTCAAAAATCATTGTAATAATGTTTTTCGGCTTTCATTTTTTAAATAAATCATGGGAAAAATGCTTTAAAAAATCATATTTTGTTTTAAGTATGGTTTACGGCTAAAAAACAGTTTGTTACTAATCGGCAATACTGGTCTTTAATTGAAAAAATTATTTTCCTTGATAAAATTCTATAATATTAAACACACAAGAATTTTAGGAACTATAATAAGAAATAAATTTTACTTGCTCACTGCAGAACAAAATAGGGTATTTCGCAAGCCTCCAAACAAAACAAAACTAACAAGCAGCAACAATTGAAAAAATAAATCTATTTTTATTCTTAAACAGCACAAGTGTTGCCATCTACATATTGAAAAGCAATTTAATAATATTGGCAACATTAGGCATTACAGCTTCAATATTATTCTAATAGTATTTTAGAGCCTAAATTGTATATGTTGCAGAAAAGCAACACCCGGCATTTAAGGGTTAAAATTTATGTAATGTTATTTCGTATCCAGCGTTTTCTATAGTTCCATTACTTGCGATTTATCATGTTGAGCTGATTCACATATCAGACCAGATGCTATAATCAATAAGGTTAGCTGAGAGATCACTGGTTCGAATCCTGATCCGGACATTTTTCGCGGGAACGTTCCCAGGTACAAGTTGTGGATTTGGACGTGAGTGGTATCAAAAAAAAGGTCTCGTCATGTACATTAAAAAGTCCAATGGAACTACCCGTCCGAATCCAACCGTTTTCGAGATATTCTCACTTGAAGTGTGAATAAGTAAATAAATAAATTGGCAGGCAGGCATATAAATTGTTCGCAAGTTAAAAGTTTCTTTGCATTGTTTTAGTCCTCTACCAATACCTTTTCTCGAGCTACGAGCAAAATCCTTTACACCCACACATTTGCCGAAAATTTTGCATAAAACAAGGTGCTGGAAATAGCAAAAACTAATGGAAAAACTCTCCGAATGCAGCCGTACGCAAAAACTTCGTAGAATGCGAAGTACCTGTCTAAAAGAGGGGAAATAACCGGCAATGTGTGGGTGTAAAGGATTTTGCTCGTAGATCGGGAAAGGGTATTGGTAGAGGATTAAAACAATGCAAAGAAACTTTTAACTTGCGAAGAATTTATATGCCTGGCTGCCAATTTATTTATTTACTTATTTACACTTCAAGTGAGGATATCTTGAAAACGGTTTGATTCGGACGGGTAGTTCCATTGGACTTTTTAATGTACATGGCGAGACCTTTCTTTTGATACCACTCTCGTCCAAATCCACAACTTGCACCTGGGAACGTTCCCTAGTCAGCTGGAAATTTACTTCTCATATAAAACATGATTACAGTAGAGTACAGTGTGCATAGCATTTATCCTTCGCTTACAGGATACACAAAAGAACTCACAGCAAAAAACACGAGCGAAAATTACTGGAAGTGCGTTTTCACTTTTGATATGCATTTCTAAGTTTAATTTTTGCATATTATTTGCTGTATACAAATTGTATAGATCATATACAGGGGTGAACAAAAGTATTCGAGTACATTTCTTTTTATTGGCAGAAATTGGTTAAGGGGAATTTTCAAATATAGTATGCGCTTTCTAAATGAACTAAATTTTAGCATGCTATGAAGCGTATTTTATAGAAGAAACGCCGCGGCGTTTACGAGTTTGAAAAGTTAATTTTTTGTCAAGTGCGTCGTTTACGATTTTTTTTTTCTTTTGCGCGCAAAATTGGGATAAAGTAGAAATTCCTTAAGACTATTCTCAAGTCCCCTGCTAAAAACAGCGAAGGCGAAACTTTCTGACTTTGTTGATAATGGAAACTGTGATATTTCCGATGATGATACCAAATCATATAGGTGTGGACAAGGAAAATTTACAACTCTTCCACTCAGAATTTGAGGGCTTCGAATAGAAACTAAAAAAGGACTAACGAGGGATCCACTTTTGGTGTTGCTCGCACCTAGCATTGAGACCTGGTGCATTTTAAAGCCCTATATTATGAAGTTTGAGAATCGATAAAATTTTTCTGTTAAAATAATATTTCTTGATTATACAGCAGCATAACTTTCTGAAAATGCAATTTTCGAGACCAATTATCGAACTATTAACATTGAATTTTTTTTAAAGAAACACATTTAAAAATAAAAATTAGTTAAAAATAAGTATAAAATATTTTGAAAAAATTTTGTATAAAGGTTTGAAAATTCCTTCAAAAACCTACGAATTTGATTTTGAGAAATTGCAACTTTATATTCATATTTTTGGCAGGGAAACAGTTAGCGTTTATTTTCAAAAGTAGAGCTTTCCGGCAACCCTAGCCAAATGTCATAGCTGAATTTGTAATAGCTAGAAATTGCAATGTCCGACCTATTTCGCCACAGTAATTTTTCTAAATTGTGTAAAAATATTAATTTACTTTATAATTACTTTTACCGAAGGACCATTTAATACAACAACATTTCATTTTAAACATTCGAAACTTTATTTCATTCGATTTCAAAAGAAAATAGTTTCCTTATTTTGTATCTCTCTATTCTAAAAAAAAAGTAACTACCGCTGTCACCGCCGCCGCCGCCGGTTTTGAAAATTTTGTGACAGGAGGTCTTTCTTCGTTAATATTAAGAAAAATATAGCGTACAAAAATATGAAAATCGGTAGTATTATAGAGAAATGTTTGATAAACACGCTGATGCAGACAGTTTTCAAATCGAAGAATTATTTTAAGAGATATTTAATGCTAAAGTTGGACAAAATCGTTCCATTAAAAAAGTTTTATAGCAGCAAAAACTATACATGGGAATGTAATCATTTTTAGATCTTTTTATGCGTTAGAATTTGCCGGTGTGCAGATTGTATTTCTTTTTTTAATTTGACTAATTTTTTGAGGTTTTACTTCTATTTTAAATTCAAATTTTCAGCATTTCTAGAGATATTTTTTACAGATTTTAGAAAGGGATATTAATTTAAACTGATGTCAACTGTATAAACAGCGGAAACAATAATGTTTGCTTCAAAAAAAAATATTTATACGTGTAATAAATTAAAAATTTATTTACACGTGATTATTATAAACAGAAAAAAAACATTGGAATTAGAATTAAATAATTATGTACAAAAAGCAAGAACTTATTAAAAATTACGTCATAAAACTATAATTATACGTGAATTTTAAGAGAGAAAGGAATTTGTAAAATAATAAATTTATTAACATGCGTTAGAAGTCTTAAATAGGAGAAATTACGTCATATTTACGTCACATTACAGTTATTACATAAAACGAACACAAAATAATATTGCAAAACGGTTTAAATTTAGAAACTGCGCTAGACATTTATTTGATATTTTGAGCGGATACTTTTCAACTATTTTTCTTAGGAAAGCGCAAATAATATTTCATTTCTAACACAAGTATTTTCACGTGAATATTAAAAAGAGAAAGAATAGTTTGGTCAAAATTACGTCAGATTAAAAACGATTAATTTAAAATGTCTCATTTAAAAGAACTTTCTTTTCGCTTTGTTAAAAAATACCGGGAGACAAAGATTCTGTTTACTTAATTCCTATTATATTAGCTTATTTTGAAATGTTGCTACACGTGTCTACGTCATCAAGTTATTTTTATTTCGACGTTTTATTTGTATTTTTATTAATGTTGTACTAATTTTTCTGTTCTTTCGTTAATTAAAATAAAAATTACATCAATTTGTATAATTTGGCGAGTGGTTTGGCGATTTATATAATTTGGCGAAATTAGTCGACGGGATAATCAAGTAGTACCGCAGCGGATTTGGCGTTAAAATTTCCCCAATCAAAGAGAAATGAATAGAAATCCGTTTATAGGGAGATCGCCCCTGTTTTTTAAATTATAATTCAATCTTTCGAAATCTTTTTAAAGCCGATCACATTAGCGTGCATTTAGTCTGCGGTGTCTGGACGGGGGTTGGCGAGCGTAGCTCGTAGGGGGCTGAGCCCCCTAGTTTGACTAAAAAATAGTTTTCAATGATCTTCGAAGCTTTTATAGAACTAGGGGGCTCGGCCCCCTACGAGCTACGCTCGCCAACCCCCCGTTCAGACACTGTAGTCTCTAAAAGCACGCTAATTTGATCGGCTTTAAAAAGATTTTGGAAGATTGAATTATAATTAAATAAACAAAGGCGATCTCCCTATAAACGGGTTTCTATTCATTTCTCTTTGATTGGGGAATTTTACGGAAAAATCAGCTGCTGTTAAAAGATACAATGGCATTTCAAAATCATCTAATATAAAATGAATTAAGTAAAAAGAGTCTTTGTCTCCCGGTATTTTTTAACAAAGCGAAAAGAAAGTCCTTTTAAATAAGACATTTTATATATATCGTTTTTAATCTGACGTAATTTTCACCAAGCTATTCTTTCCCTTTTTAATATTCACGCGAAAATACTTTTATTAGAAATGAAATATTATTTGCGCTGTAAAAAAAAAAAAAAAAAAAAAATAGTTGAAAAGTTTATCTCAAAATATCAAGTAAATGTCTGGCGCTATTTTTAAATTAAAACTGTTTTGCAATATTATTTTTTGTTCATTTTACGTAATAAGTGTAATGTGACGTAAATGTGATGTAATTTTTCCTATTTAAGACTTCTAACGCATGTTAATGAATTTATTATTTTACAATATCCTTTCTCTGTAAAAATTCACGTGTAATTATAGATGAAGTAATTTTCAATAAGTTCCCGCTTTTTATACGTAATTATTTAATTCTAATTTAAAAGTTTTTTTTCTGTTTATAATAGTCACGTGTAAATAAATTTTTAATTTGAAGCAAACATTATTGTTTCCGTTGTTTCTACAGTTGGCAACAGGTTAAATTAGTACAATTTTCTGAAATAAGTAAAAAATATCTCTCGAAACGCTGAAAATTTGAATTTAAAATAGAAATGAAACCTCGAAAAATGAGTCAAATTAAAAAAATAAATTAATTCTGCACACCGGGAAATTATAACGTATAAAATGATCTAAAAATTATTAAATTCCGATGTATAGTTTTTGCTCCTATAAAACTTTTTTAGTGGAACGATTTTGTCCAACTTTAGCATTAAATATCTCTTAAAATAATTCTTCGATTTGAAAACTGCCTGCATCAGCGTGTTTATCAAACATTTCTGCATAATACTACCAATTTTCATATTTTGGTATGCATTGTTTATCTTAATATTAACGAAGAAAGATCTCCGGTCACAAGAAATTCAAAACCGGCGGCGGCGGTGACAGCGGTAGATATTTTTTTTTAAATAGAGAGATTATATTTACTATTTACATATTTATCGTCTGCATAGAAAAAAAAAATAAAAACCTAATATTTGTTTCTTATGCTTCTTAATCTCTCTATTCTAAAAAAAAGTAACTACCGCTGTCACCGCCGCCGCCGCCGCCGCCGCCGGTTTTGAATTTTTTGTGACCAGAGGTCTTTCTTCGTTAACATTAAGAAAAATAATGCATACAAAAATATGAAAATCGGTGGTTTTATACAGAAATGTTTGATAAACACGCTGATGCAGACAGTTTTCAAATCGAAGAATTATTTTAAGAGATATTTAATGCTAAAGTTGGACAAAATCGTTCCACTAAAAAAGTTTTATAGGAGTAAAAACTATACATCGGAATTTAATAATTTTTAGATCATTTTATACATTATAATTTCCCGGTGTGCAGAATTCATTTATTTTTTTAATTTGACTCATTTTTCGAGGTTTCATTTCTATTTTAAATTCAAATTTTCAGCATTTCGAGAGATATTTTTTAATTATTTTAGAAAATTGAACTAATTTAACCTGTTGCCAACTGTCTAAACAACGGAAACAATAATGTTTGCTTCAGAATAAAAATTTATTTACACGTGACTATTATAAACAGAAAAAATCATTTGGAATTAGAATTAAATAATTATATACAAAAAGCAGGAACTTATTAAAAATTACGTCATAAAAAGTATACACGTGAATTTTAAAAGAGAAAGGATATTGTAAAATAATAAATTCATTAACATGCATTAGAAGTCTTAAATAGGAGAAATTACTTCATATTTACGTCACATTACAGTTATTACATAAAACGAACACAAAATAATATTGCAAAACGGTTTAAATTTAGAAACTGCGCTAGACATTTATTTGATATTTTGAGCGGATACTTTTCAACTATTTTTCTTAGGAAAGCGCAAATAATATTTCATTTCTAACACAAGTATTTTCACGTGAATATTAAAAAGAGAAAGAATAGTTTGGTCAAAATTACGTCAGATTTAAAACGATTAATTTAAAATGTTTAATTTAAAAGAACTTTCTTTTCGCTTTGTTAAAAAATACCGGGAGACAAAGATTCTGTTTACTTAATTCCTATTATATTAGCTTATTTTGAAATGTTGCTACACGTGTTGCTACGTCATCAAGTTATTTTTATTTCGACGTTTTATTTGTATTTTTATTAATGTTGTACTAATTTTTCTGTTCTTTCGTTAATTAAAATAAAAATTACATCAATTTGTATAATTTGGCGAGTGGTTTGGCGATTTATATAATTTGGCGAAATTAGTCGACGGGATAATCAAGTAGTACCGCAGCGGATTTGGCGTTAAAATTCCCCAATCAAAGAGAAATTAATAGAAATCCGTTTATAAAGAGATCGCTATTGTTTTTTAAATTATAATTCAATCTTTCGAAATCTTTTTAAAGCCGATCAAATTAGCGTGCATTTAGAGTCTGCGGTGTCTGGACGGGGGTTAGCAAGCGTAGCTCGTAGGGGGCCGAGCCCCCTAGTTATAAAAAAAATTGCAATCTGATATAATTCTAGTAATATGTTCTGTGCATTTTCTCTTTGGATAAAGCAGGCGGAAAAATTGTAGCGCCATATTTGGCGACTTAACTCACTTTTCGCGTGAAATAAACAAATAAATATGTAATAATAAAAAATTAAAAGTATAAAAAAGTATATAAAATATTATTTTAACAGAGAATTTTTTTCGGTTCTCACTTTTATGTATAGGGCTACAAAATGCACCAGTTCTCGATGCTAGCAACACCAAAAGTGGTTCCCTTGTAAGTGAATGCGACGTAAAAAGAGTGCTAAGTTGCGCCGACCAATTATAAAAATGTGGAGCACCTATAGGGAGAGGTGTCCGCGTCCCGCGCTCTGATTGAATTTAATTCTAATTGACGTCTCCTTAATTTAAAAATTACATATAAATATTTAAAACCTGATTTAAATATTTAAATAAAATTTTAGAATCTTAAGTTATTAAAAATGAAGCACCTTACACTGTTCAGAACACTTTGATTTAAGTTAGGTCAATGAGACACTATCGATAAAACTAACGTTCCCACAGGTGCGGCGTTTACGACGTGTGCGGCGATTACGATATTTTAAAGCTTACTCAGATCAATTTTGAGGAGTGCGGCGTTTACGACGGGTGTGGCGTTTCTTCCATAAAATACGGTAGTATGTATATACAAATCTATAAATCATACACAGGGCTTCTCAAAAGAATTCAGTGACTTTTATGAATATAGCAAGTAATTTCTGAAATTGAGTCTTCAAATGCGTTATACGTTTTCTAAATTGTTTTTTACTAGATGTCATCGTTCACATTATTTAACAATGAATTTTTCTTTCTTGTTTTAATTATGTTTGCATTTCAAAAAATGTCATTAATTATATATTTTAAATGTATTTTTTTTTAATTTTATTCCAAAAATATTTCTTTAAAAATTAAAAGTTTATGGTAATAGCAGTTGTCTTAATTGGTGCATTGTACGAGGGCCATATAAGAATAATTTATTTTTATGAAAGAGTCCAGAATGTCATATTTTTATTTCAAAAACATTTCTTATTTTATATTTTAATACTTTTTATTAATGTTTTTTATATACATAAAATTAATTTAGATAATGTTAAAAAAAAAAAAAAACTTGCTCGCATATAAAATCAAACATTTTTTTTTAATAATACTAGATGAATAAAAAGCATTTTTTTTATAGTCATTTTATTTAAATGATACTAAAATTGATACATAACACTTTATACAACTAAACTCTTTTTATGATACAACTAAAGTTATTCCCTCAGAAACCTTTCAATTGATGCATGGCTTCGTGGTAAATTAAAAATAAATTGAAAATGAGTAGGGAATAATTTTTATAAACTTTTTTCAAAAATTTATTACAAACTCTTTAACAAACTTGAAGATGATTGAATTAATTTGATTGCGAATGTTAATTTAATAAATGTCATGAATTTTATCGCATAAGCTAAGCCGCGCAACACTTTGCGTTAGTATTTTTTTTCCAATTAGCATTAGATATGGCTTTAAATTCTTGCTTTTTAAAAATGAACTGTGATAAAAAGATACGTTTATTGCTCTCCAAGGAATCATTTATTTGGTGAAAATAGCTATAAAATTATTTTTTTCCAGTCACATGATTTCTGAATTGCGATTTCTGAAGTGCATTTTTAAAACCTCAAAAAATAGGTACTTTTTTTTTTGTATGTGTGTGTGTTTTAATCGCTTTAAGAATGGAAGAGAATTTATCATAATTCATTTTCTAGACATTTTAAAGTGATGAAAGGAAGAAAAAAAATTTATTTAACACACAATCACCTGCAAAATAAAATATGGGCTAGAATTAAAAGCATTCCTATTTTTTTTTATTTAATTTTTATTCTTTGGTATTTTTATGAAAACTGTTTAATCGAATCTGTTATTTTTATGTATTAGGTCGTTAGGCACAAAACATAAATCATAACTATTTTGCTGTTCAAAGAAATCGGCCTATTTATTAATGAAACTGTGTTTAAGAAACGGGAATAATTTAAGACAATCAGATTTTTTTTTATTCTGACAAGAAATTTATTTAAAAAATACTTGATATTATCTAAGAGGTGTAAAAAAATTCTAATAATACTTTTGAATTTATTACTTTAAATTTTTAGAGAAAATTAAACAAATTCCGTTTAAATCGGAGCCATAAAATCCAAGATAAGAATGCCCCCTGGCGGTGGAAGACGAAACTAAAATCTGTAAGACAATCGAAAACCAAATTGCATGAGCCAAACCCCGTTGAACTTGTGCACATAGAACCTGACTAGAGAAACTCCAAATTGGTTACCCATTGTAGGTTCTCTAAACATGACATAAAAATTGCTCCCCCTGGCGATGGAAAGTAGAACTGCAAGTTGTAAGATAATCCTAATCTAAGTTGAATGAATCAATTCCCCTTGAAATCGGGACCTTTGAACTCGAGAAAATAATGCGCCGTTACTGTTTGAAAATGGTGATAACTGAAGTCTAAAGCTAAGTTCAAGGAACCAATTCCCGTTGAAATTGAGCCCATAGAACTCGAGAAAAGAACGTGCAGTTAATGTTCGAAAAATCTTGGATTAAGTTTATAAAATCGTTTTAAATTGTGTTTTTAGGGTTTGGCAAAATTTAATAATTAAATCGATTGGCTACGTGTCATACAATCTCATCCATCCATTTTTAGAAATTAGATGAAGGGGTCGGCCGAAAAAAGATCTCTTTTTAGTACAATTTCTAACGAATGCCTGTCCCTGTCTGGTTCTTTCTCCGAATTTTTTTATGGTTGCCGTCAGTTTGTTGCAAAAATTACCGATCGAATTACACAAGATTTTATATGCTGATATAAGCATGTGCTCTGAAATTTTCAAATCGCAATCTCATTTTTTTTAATTTTTGCTGATAAGTGAAAATTCTTGATTTCCTTCATTTCGACTCTGAAATCAGATAAGTTGTACGCGCTGTTTTGAAATTTTCTAGAAAAAAAAAAAAAATCACGTTTTTGGTGATTATTTGGAGTTTTTGATTAATATAAAAGCTAATTATCAAAAAATTAAAAATCTGAGTTTCAGGTGCATCAGGAACTGCCTTGGACTACCCTCACTCAAATTTTCAGATTTGTACATTCTCTGGCCGTCGCAGACAGGCACTCACACACAGACAGAGTGAAACTTTCTTTTATTGGCATGGATATTAAATTAAGAGATTTTTTTTTCTTTAATTAAAACTGATTTGATAAATCGATAGTTATAGCTGTTTTTGTAAAATATTTACAAAAAGAATTGGATTAATTAGCAAAAAACACCGTTATGGAAATCTCGCTATTCTTGCAAAATGCAAATAAATGTATTGTGATCCTATATGCGTAAATGGAAAGATTTTTGCAGTTGCAAAGTTTTCATATAAAATTCTTTAATAAGAGAAAAGCTACGGTAAATGATTGAGAAAATCATTACTTTAAGGGGGTCCGGGACATAAAAATCTTAAAATTTTTATTACATTAAAAATTTCTCTGTTTTTTTTTTTTCTGCTTAAAATGAATTTTAAATCATGTTTCTATCTTAATTGGAACAGGAAATATTCATTTTTACTTTTTTCTATCTTTACAAGAAGAAAGTATTGGATTCATGAAAATTTTCGAATTCCGGTTTTCGACGGATTTACACGTTTTAGAGGTCAGAGAACCCGAAAAACATGTTTTTACAAAATGTCTGTCTGTGAGTCTGTCTGTCTGTGTGTCTGTGTGTGACACAAATTTTGTGGGCACTCTATCTCAAGAACTAATGCACGGAATTTAATAAAAATTCATATTCAGTTAGTCCCTGATACAAATTGATGCTGATTAGTTTTTGGTGCAAATCGCTCAACAGGTGGTGCTGCTATGCTGCATTTTTTATGATTTCCGCAATGGCTCTATCTCAAGAACTAATGCACGGATTTTCATGAAACTTCAGATTCAGATAGTCCTTGATATGACTAGATGCTGATTACGTGTTGGTGTAAATCGCTCAACAGGTGGCGCTGCTGTGCTGCATTTTTTATGATTTCCGAAATGGCTCTATCTCAAGAACTAATGCACGGATTTTCATGAAACTTCAGATTCAGATAGTCCTTGATATGACTTGATGCTGATTACGTGTTGGTGTAAATCGCTCAACAGGTGGCGCTGCTATGCTGCATTTTTATGATTTCCGAAATGGCTCTATCTCAAGAACTAATGAACGGATTTTCATCAAACTTCAGATTCAGATAGTCCTTGATATGACTTAATGCTGATTACGTGTTGGTGTAAATCGCTCAACAGGTGGTACTGCTGTGCTGCGTTTTGCACGATTCCCGCAATAGCTCTATCTCAAAAACTAATGCACGAATTTCCTTCTAACTTCAGATTTAGTTAAATGTTAACACTAGTTGTTGCTGATTAGGTTTTGGTGTTAATCGTCCAATAGGTGGCGCAGCTATGCTGGCATTTTCATGATTTTCGCAATAGCTCTATCTCAAAAACTGATGCACGGATTTTCCCCAAACTTCAGATTCAGTTAGACTTTGACGTAAGTGGTTGCTTGGTAATTTTGTTTAACATAGGTTTTGGTGTAAAGTACGCAATAGGTGGCGCTTCTAGGCTGATTTTTGCTGGATTTACACGATTTCCGAGATAGCCATATCTCAAGAACTAATGCACGGAATTTCATATCTATAGAAGCCTCATGATGGGCATTGATTGCCGTTATATTTTAGTAGTCTGATAGCAAATTTTTGAAGTATTAACATGCATGAGATAGAAGAAAGTTTTGGGATTGGTATATCCGACTAGTTAACTTTTGGTTTGTTTTCAAAATCTAGCTTTCAAGCAATGGTTGTCATGAAAACGACTTCTTGCGAAAATGCGTTTTTCTTCATGATGGGTTTTTTCACCATTTCTCGTATTTAAATTCTTATAATTCAAAAACCATTGAAGATAAATGGTTCAAATTTGGAACATGTATTTTTCAATTGTTTTACTGTAATTCTGACTCAGAAAATTTGAAAAAAATATTTACTTTTGAAAATATGATTTTTTTCTTAAAGTTACGTTACTTTTTTTCAAAATTTTAAATATTTTTAATTTTATTTAAATTAATATTTAATAAATGCTGAATCTAAATTAAAACTTATGTATTTCTGTTTATTTAATTGCAAAAAAAATGAAATTCTACAAATACTATTTCGAGTTATAACGATTTTAAACTACCCCACTTTTTTAATAAAATTAAAATTTTTAATTTTTTTAAAAACAATGATGAGCAGTTTTATCATGAGATTTTACTTACAAATTATATGGTTAACCATCACAAAAAATTTCAAAATTTTAACTCAGTAAATAAAAATTATTTGCAAATGTGTCCCGGACCCCCTTAAAAAATATTTAGCTTCGACTGTTTTGTTGCAGCAAACCCATTAATATTTTTCAGGATTAAGCGCGGCTGCGATGTATTTGTAGCAATAATAGTTTGACGAAAACAGAACTTGCATTAAGTACACCAGTTTCATCGCACACGGTCGTCTCTACGTTCATGGTCATATGTTTGCAACAACAAACAAACCTACTCACTTCACTTCACTTCCCTTATCGTTCGTGATTCAAATGTCTGAATTTCTGAAATGTCTAAAACTTCAAATGAGTTAAATTCAGACATATGATCAAAATACAGACCTTTTTCTTTCCAGTTCGTTTATGCCATGATCATAATAAGACACTTACAGAGTTTTAACCTTTTGTGTCCCGAATTATGAATTCATGAAAATTTCCTCTTCTAAAGCATTTTTCGTGAATTTTTGAAACTACATTGGAAGATTTACATAACCACTTAATAAATTTTGGAATGATTTTGTCAATTAAAATTAATTAATTAAATTTAAATTTATAGGGATTTTGTGCAATGTTTATAACTCCACTCAAATATTTTATTTAAAATATTCTTTTAAATATTTTATAGAATTAGGAAATGTACAAATATAATGCTTTTACAATAGAAATATAGAAATAATTCCGAACTGAACCCCGCCCCCTCAATCTTTCGACGTCAAGATTGCTAAAAAAGATGCAAAGGCAAAAGAAATATTCCTTTTAAAAATAGTTTTGTTTTGTGCAACCAATAATGCTTTTGGAACAAGATAAAGTAAAGTATCTGTAACACATTTGAAAGTGTATTACTACTAATCGATGTATTAAATGAATTTTATAACAAGTTATTTTAATGTTACTTTAACCCTTTTCTACTGACGGTACTTATAAGTACCTCTCACTTTAAACTTTCATCCCATAGTGAATATTACTAATATTCTAATGGTACTTTGCAAAAACTCTCTTTTAACTCCACTTTATCCGGGAACATGGCAGCAGTAGTCCTAGATTTGTTATTTTAAGCGTGGAAGGAGGGTATCTTTGAAACAGTCGATGTGTTTTGTGTCGACAGTTTCTACATTTTCTACACTCGTCTTTTTATTGCTGCAAACACAGTAAAGGATATAAGATAAGTGTTAGATTTTTTAATGTGTTCATTATGATCTTAGAATACAATTTGACTAGCTATTTTACAAGGAGAGGGCCAACCTTGTTAATCACAGATTTTGATTATTTTGATATATGTTGTAGGGTAGGGACCCCTTAGTCTCAAGTTCAACGGATTTTATACAACGCTCCTTAGTTCTTGAGAAACCAGGGGTCTAATATTAGTACGCAACTTAAATACTTACTTTGTGAAGAAAGGGACAGGTTGGGCGTAGCTCAGTTGGTACGGCCTTTGCGGACTGATCAGCGGGTCCGGGTTCGATACCCGAACGCGCTACATTTGTCTTTCTTACTTTTTGTTTTTATAAATATACTTGTAATTATAATTTAATGATCTCAATTAAAAATTTTAATATCGTACATAAATTATAATGTTGGCAAATTTTTATTTTATCATTTTTTACTTTGAACTATTATTTCTCATCCTTTAAAGAGATTTAAAAAGAAATTGGATCTATTATTGAATAATAAAAATTCCAAAATCGTTACAAATTTGTTGTAGCGCCATCTAGTTATGATAAAATAAACATATTCAAATAAAATAAAAATAAAAGCAGAAAGGAGATAAAGGGGGAAACAAAATATTTGAAAGCGCAAGCATACGTATTACAAATTAAAAAATCTTTAATATGCAAAAAATCCGTTGTAATTTAATTCCGATGCTAATTTTTAATATAATTATGCTTGTTACTTTAAAAACAGAGTAATACTATCATCGTATTGACTTCCCTTGTTAAAACAATGCATAAATGATGTTTCTTTAAAATCACGAATTGACACAATTGTTCAATATCATTGCATCGATAAAGAATATATGAAATACATTTTAAAAGTGATTTTTAAAAAATTAACAGTTTTTGATGTTTTATACAACTATTTAGTTAAAAATAAAATATTAAATGGGCTAAAATTATAATTGATATACAATATTATAAATTTTAATTGACAATGAGATTATTAAGTTATAATTACAAGCATATATATAAAACAAAATATAAGAAAAATAACTTTAGCGCTTTCGGGCATCGAACCCGAGCCCGCGGATCAGCCAGCAAATGCCGTACCAACTGAGCTACGCCCAACCTACCCTCTTTGTTACAAAGTAAGTTTTTAAGTTATATACTAATATTAGACCCCCTGGTTTCTCAAGAACTAACGAGCGTTGTATAAAATCCGTTGAACCTGAGACTAAGGGGTCTCTACCCTACAACATATATTAAAATAATCAAAATCTGTGATTAACAAGGTTGGCCCTCTCCTTGTTAGATGAACGGTGTATATATTTGATGTAACAGTTGAATTACTCGGTGGTACTTATAAGTATCGTCAGTACACTGGGTGTTGCAGAAAAACTTCTTGTTTATTTTTCGTCTGCGTAGTTATCCATCGTTTTCATCTGCTTTAAAATGTAATTACTAAAATGTAGTGTAGTAATAATTTTCCCAGAATTTCTTTTCTGTTTCATTATTATTTTTCATAGGAAATCGAAAAAGTTGTGGCGCCGGCTCTTTTTTGCTATGCTAAGAAATGGCATACTTAAATTCATATGTTGGATATGTGGAGATGCGAGAAAACATGTTGTCAATGGAATATAGACATCGCATAACTAAAGGACTGCTAACAAGATCGAAACCTAAAAAAAAAATAGTTTTTTTAACCCTTTCAGGGGCAAAGCATTTTCAATGCTAAAGTTTTGAAACAAATGACTGACACCGGAATTTGCAAAATATATATATATATATGTATATATATAAATATGAAAAATGGCTATATTTTACATACTTATCAAATCGAAAATATTTTCTGGTTCATACATTCTGTTATTCACAATTCTGGTGCCATTTGAAGTACATTGTGAGTTTTCTATTACGATATTTTAGTCATCATTTACTGACGGTACTTTAAAGTACTACTTTAATTAATTACCTCTAATTAATTAAATTTCTCACGGGTGAGTATTTTATATTTATCCTTAATTTTCATTGTAGTAACTGAAATAAAAAATTACATGAAAAAAATTACAGCAGGTCATAATGCAGTAGATAAAGGGTTAAAGTACAGTCGGGGCATAAAGGATTAAGTTACCTACACTAGTCATGCGAAAAGACTATGGAGTTGATGTTAATCCTATGGTGAAGTTATTTTCAAATTTCTCGCTTGAATTTTAATATTTTTGAAGAATGTTTTTGCATAGGATTGATGAGGGTGATCTCTATCGGGGCTAGTTTTTACTTTTTAGATTTTGGTTTCAGATTTAAATTTTAAAAAAATTACTTTCACTTTCGGAACTGGTTGGAACTGGTTCTGAAACTGAAACTATCCTAATGTTAAAAAAAAAAAAAAAAAAAAAAAAAAAAAAAAAAAAAAAAAAAAAAAAACCTCTCAGCTATCCCAAGCAAAAAAAAAATATATATATATATATATATATATTTAAAAACATTAAAATGCAAGCGAGATATTTGAAAATAAAGTTCCCATAGACTTAACATTAGCTCGTTTCTTCCCGTGACTAGTGTAGATTCTTAACCCCTTGAGGGGCAGTGGGATATATTATATCCAATTTAAACAAGATTCGTACCAGAAACTTTTAACTAAATTTTATATTTTTAGCTTTTGGGGAAAATTGTTGCAAAATTGCTTTTCTTTATTTAAAAATAAAAATTTTCGATTATTCCGGTGAGAATACAATACTACAGTGACATGATTGTCTGCCTCTCAAAGGGTTAAGAGCTCACTTCATTCATGGGAAGAAAGGAAAAAGATAATGTTAAGTATATGGTTGCGTTATTTTCAAATTTCTCACTTTGATTTTAATATTTTTCAATGTTTGTTTTTGCATAGCATAGCTGAGGACGATCTACAACCGGGCTAGTTTTTACTTTTCAGATTTTCGTTTCAGATTAAAAAAAAATAAATAAATAAAAAAAATAGTTTCACTTTCGGAACCGGTTGGAACCGATTCTGAAATTGAAACGATCCTAATATTAAAAAACTATAACCAAAATGTAAAAAGTAAAAACTAACCCGGTTGTAGATCGTCCTCAGTTATCCAATGCAAAAAACATCATTCAAAAATAGTAAAATCAAAGCGAGATATTTGAAAATAAGGATCCTTTAGACTTAGCATTATAGCGTTCGAGTTTTTCCCCGGGACTAGTGTGACCTCTTAAATTTAGACATCTATGGTGTCTGAAACTTCACTTTCAGACACTTCAGTCACAGGAAAAAGGGAAAACGCTAATGCTAAGTCTATGGTGGCATTATTTTCCAATTTCTCGATTGGGTTTTAATATTTTTGAATGAATTTTTTTGCATAGGATAGATGAGGACTATCTACAACCGGGCTAGTTTTTAATTTTTCAATTTTGGTTTCAGATTTTTTAAAAAAATACTTTTACTTTCGGAACCGGTTCTAAAATTGAAACTATCCTAATATTAAAAAAAAAAAAACTATAACCTAAAATTTAAAAAGTTAAAACTAGCCCGGGTGTAGATCGTCCTCATCTATCCTATGCAAAAAAGTCCTTTTAAAATATTAAAATGGAAGCGAGATATTTGAAAATAACGTTCCCATAGACTTAATATTAGCGTTCTCGTTTCTTTGCGTGACTAGTGTAGACTCTTAAATTCAGACATCTATGGTGTCCGAAGTTCCACTGAAGTTTAACTTTCAGACACTTAAGTGTCTGAAATGCAATTCAGACACTTAAGTGTCTGAATTGCTTTTTAAGCCAGATACGTGTCTGAATTTAAGGCGTCTCTATTTGCAGTGTGTGCTTTCTAAATGTGACCGTGGAAAATATTTTCTAATCATACTAAGGATTAGTAAACTTTATAGTTGATTTTCTTTAATTGTACTTAAAAGTACTGTCATAGCATAAAGGAGTAAAAATCTCCTCAAGCAATGCAGATATAGTCGGTACCATGTCAAATTATCCAATGTGAAAATGCTGAGCTACTTTTTTTAAAATCAGGTTTTTTGATTGGCACCACTTTTTTGAAATAGTAAAATTCGCCGTATTTAACCGCATTTAATGACATATTAATTAAGGCGAAAAGAAGGGAATTTTACCATTTCAGAAAAGTGGTGCCAATCAAGAAAGCTGCATTTGGAAAAAGTAGTCAGCCCGCTGTTTTCACATTGGATAGTTTGACATGGTATACCGACGATATGGGAACAAGATTTCTTTATATGCTTCATTTAATATAGCTGTTTCTAGAGATATAAAATATGTAGTTTGCTCTATTTGCATTGTTCTGTTGGGTAACTAAAATCACGATTTTACTTTCATGTAATTTAGTTTCTTTTATTACTACCTGCTTCCTAAATTAGACGGCGAATAACTTGCATTAGAAATAGTTGACGGTACCACAGAAACGGCAGTTTTTTTTTTTTTTTTTTCATTCCTTTTTTTTTCAAGGCAAAATAAAATGTTTTTGTGACAAAGTTTTTATTCACTGAAAATAAAGAGAGATATACAGTAGGAATTTTGAAAGAAAGAAATTGCATGAACCACGAAGTGCTTGGGGTCAAATGAAAGGAGAGGTAGTCACAATTATGTCGGTATTCTTTGAGATCTTTTTAAGATCATTATTTTAGGTAAGTTTTAAAGTCAGAACTTTTTCTGTGCGGAAGTTGAAGTAATTGCTTGGGGTTATAAGCAACAAATTGAAACAATCGTGAAAAATAACATTTTTAATTTTATTTTGCGCAATAAATATGAAAAAAAATATTTTTTTTTTCCTTTTTAAAAAGCAAAAGAATTCGTACCGTCAGTTTTGTGTATTTTATGGGTTATTTGAGATTTTTCTCCTTTATATAAAGTATCTAATACAGTAGAATGTCATTACAACGAATGTCAATTTAACCCTTTAAGACCCGCATTATTAGTAAACAAAGCTAGTCATGCCTGTAGAAAGTAAAACATGGACTGCAACTGCTACCTGTTGATACAAAATGATACTTTGCTCTATCTGCAAACCAGAACGATCATTCGATTCGAGTTTTTATTACATACTTCTCAGAAGTAAAGATTTAAATCAATGTCTAACCCGCACGATCGTGCGGGTTGGGTCTTAAAGGGTTGACGAATTTTCCATTTTACTGAATAATATTTGGATTGTTAAAAAAAATTCTATTGTGCTATTTCATTATAAAAATATTCACTTTAACGAAATTTTCAGTATAACGAAATTAATCAGTGCTCCCTAGTGATTCGTTGTAACGGGATTTTACTGTATATCAATGTAATTCCAAAGAGCATAATGAAAAGTCAAATAAATTCATCTGAATATATAACAATTTATAGACTAAAGTATTTTGGCTCATTTGAGAGTACAACATATTTAAGACACGTTCCTACACTGTAAAAAAAAGAAGAAAAAATTACAGGAGAAAAAAAAAATGTGAGCCCAGACGTCAGTAAAACGCTGACATTTTTACAGAAATAAATGTATTTATTACAAAATTTCTGTTATTTTAACAGGTTGCTGCCTGTTTTTTTTGCCCGGTCTGTTATTTTGACAATTCTGTTATCTTCCCCGTACTTATGCAAGAAAAATAGATTATGTCCGTAATTAAACAGTTTTTTACTGGCGACCGTTAGCACTCAGTTTTTTTCCCCTGTAAAATCAACAGATTTCTTTTTACAGAGTAAAGTGAGGAGTTCAAAACGGTTTTAAGCAATGGTATACTGAAAGAAAAAAAAATAATTTTACCGCATAATACTGGCACCCCAGCTGACAATATGCTCAGCTGACCATTAAATTTGCAACTAAGTTGGTAAAAATAGCAAATAAAGCCTTTGTGCAACAATATTAAAAAGCAGAAAAACCAACGTTTAAAAATGCACAAAAAATACATGAAAAGCAGAAAAATGCTGTTTCGAATCTACTAGCGAGATTCTTCTTCAAAGCAAGATAGAGAAAAAGGAACAGCGTGCATTTTTCTGCTTTTCATGTATTTTTTGTGCATTTTTAAACGTTGTTTTTTCTGCTTTTTAATACTAAGTTGGTGTCTGCACTGAAAGAAAAAATATCTAGAACGAATCATCATCTAAAACGAATCTACTAGAACTTAATCTAGAACGAATAGGTATAGTCATTTTCTAAATCCCTACTAGAATATAGATCTCCAAATTATGCGACTAACGTAAAAAAAAAAAAAAAAAAAAAAAAAAAAAAACTGAATAGACGAAATGATCGAGAATTTCTAGTCTATAATTTTCTAGGTGATGAAATAATACATTATATTATGAATAATTTGAATTGCGAGAAATTATCACTTGAGTTCATAACTAACTCATAAACTAAAATTATAACTCTAAATAAACTGAGACTAAAACTCATTTCTTTTGTTCGCATTATTTGCAGAGTTAAATAAGTTTGACCGCGATAATATGAGAAAACGCCCTTGAATTTTAATAGGGATAACTAGAACTCTCTAGCAAAGGGAACTAGAATTTATACACTGTAAAACATTTGTGTAACGTTACTCTATAAAATTGGTGGCAGCCTTGCTGCCTCCAATTTTATGAAGTATTTTAACCGATACAACCGGTATTACGTTACACTAATGTGTAATATTACACCAGTTATATCAGTTTAAATTACACTATTATATAAGTGAAAACAATTACCCCATAAAATTGGTGGCAGCATCCTGCCACCAATTCTTTGGAGTAACGTTACATAAATTTTTTACAGTGTAAGGATGAAATGGAACTATTTTTTCAAGAGTCACAATTTATTTTATAGATGCCAGTAGCAGAATTTTTTTCAGTGTACCACATAGAGATATAATATATATTAAATGAATGTTTTCTCATTAAATATACCAATACAATAATTAATAACTTCACATATTTGATATTACTGTTTTTAGGTGCGTTCGTAATTATATAAATACGTAGCATCTAAGTCGTCGTTCAGCCCGTCCGTCCGCATATAACAGAGCAAAAACTACCCAACCGAATGGTCCGAAATTTTAAATACATAATTGTTGCAAACTTTTGTCGAGTCATTTCAAATTTTATGAAAATCGGATGTATAGTTCAATTACGGGGACAGTCAAAATTTTTCCGTTAAATGACGGCCAATGAGAAAAACATATTGCAAGTGCATTTTAATGATGTTACAGCCTTCCGAATGATTTGAATTTTTAAATATATAATTGTTGCAAACTTTTGTCGAGTCATTTCAAATTTTATGAAAATCGGATGTATAGTTCAATTACGGGGACAGTCAAAATTTTTCCGTTAAATGACGGCCAATGAGAAGCAAGTGCATTTTAATGATGTTACAGCCTTCCGAATGATCTGAATTTTTAAATATATAATTGTTGCAAAATTTTGTCGAGTCATTTCAAATTTTATGAAAATCGAATGCATAGTTTAATGACAGGGACAGTCAAAAGTTTTCCGTAACCTTAAGGCCAATGGGGAAAAATATTTCAAGTGCATTTTAATGATGTTACAGCCTTCCGAATGATCTAATTTTTTAAATATATAATTGTTTCAAAATTTTGTCGAGTCATTTTAAATTTTATGAAAGTCGGAGGCATAGTTTAGTTACAGGGACAGTCAAAAGTTTTCCGTTACATTAAGGCCAATGGGGAAAAATATTTCAAGTGTATTTTAATGATGTTACATCCTTTCGAACAGAATGAAATGAATATGCACTTATGAAGTGCACTAAAAGATACATTCAATACAATATGCAGTGCAAAAGATATTTATAAAACTAGTTATAGTACGAACGTACCTCATTTGCCACGTTTGAGAAGCAACTTCCAACTTGTTATAAAAAGTTAGCACCGTGCATCGAAGTAAATAATAAAAAAATTAAAAAAACACACAAATGTTCTGATGCACCCTTAAAAAGTGTCCTATTTATGATAAAAATTGCTTTTTAGTATGTTGTACATCAGACGTGCAGCTCTACCTCTTCATCTCCCTGCTGACGTAGAACCGGTCATATGTTACTACTTACATGGCATTAAAAAACGAGCCCTATTCACATGTTTTAGTCTAAAAATTAAACAACTCATTATCGAAGTTTTTTTCGTCGACTGTATTTAAATAAATTTAAAATATTAAACTTGATAAAAAGAGAAAAAGGCGACAGAAAAAAAATAGTAACTGTACAGCAATTTTTCAAGCAATAACTTTTTTTTTTTGTCACTGATCTATTTTTCCCGTTGTTTAGGTTGTTTCTCTATCCGAAACGATTAATAAAAAGTACTTATTTTCTTCCTGACCATTTTTATCTCCGATTTACGGTAATTGCCGTATTTCAAATAATTCAATTAGATTTCTGGTACCTCTCATTATCCTGAAAGCAATAGCCTGTTAATAGTTTAACAGACGCACATAGAAAATAAACAATTAAATTTAAAAAATCAAAAAACCCGACTGCGTAAAATGTGAACTAATTAAGGTTAGTTGGGGTAACTGGGCAATAGGCTATTTTACAAAAAAAAACTGTTGGTGTTTTTTAAGTTTTAGCTTTTGTGAACAATGCCCCTTAATCTCTACTTCCTAAAACAACGTGTATCAATTCAATCATAACTCTCAATTTGCTGTGATAGGTTGTCAAAAATTTACGTTTCTTTTTTTAAAAACAACGTCAATATGGTTGAACTTCCTCGGCTTTTTATTAAAATACTGTAAGTACTTTTATTAAACAATCTTTTTTTTTAAAGATTAGACATATAACTACATTAATATTATTACGTATCTATACATATTTACTTCATATTTTAAATGTAAGCCCGGAGTCCCAGTTACACCATAAATTTTTCAAGAATGGGGTAACTGGGACATGTATCCGGGGTAACTGGACCATGCTGGATCCAGTTACCCCAATAGATATAAATAATTTTTTTGTGTTTCTCTTACTACGGGAAGTAAATTTCTCCATTGTTTTTTGCTCACAATAAAGAAAATGATAGAATACCTTATTAAAATTAGGTAATGGAATTTTTAAAAAGCATATTGAGTGGTATCAAACCAAATTTCTTGACCCCTTGAGAGGCGGTGATGCCGTTACGGCATCACTTAATTTTAATTCCTAAATGCCACATTGGCACCTGAATTTTATAATGAAAATTTCACCTTTATTAAGTACGCGAAAATATACGTTTACTTGTTTTCAGATAGATTCTCTTGTAAATATTGGTGTCATTAAATTATTTCAACATTTTACGAATGCAAGTACCTTGCCCCTGAAAGTGAGATAGCCAGACCTTGAAATTGTACTATAACCATGGGTCGCATTCTATAGGGAAACTTTTATCGTTCCTACCACTATTTTGAAAATAATATCTTAATCGCACCTTTCTTTAAGGGTTCTGGTAGGAACAATAAAATTTTCCCTATAGAATATGCGACTCCTGGATAAAGATGAAGTACTTACGTAGCCATTTGTTCATAGATTTACCTTGCTATTTTTCCCTTAAAATACCCATGTGACTTTTATACTTATTATCGATACTAAAGTACATAAGTACTTACTTAAGTTTTATGCTTTTGGTATAAATAAATCTAATATTTTCTCTGCATATATTTTCTTCAAATATCTCAATATATTTAATACCGTTACATATATTAACTATCTCAATATATTTAATAAGGTTACATATATCATGTAAAAGGCGATAATTACGCAGTTTTCGAAGCAATTAAGAAATAAAATTTGCAAAAATACTTGTTTTTTTTTCACGTGTATTCTTGGAACAAAAAGCAAAACAAAACAACAAAAACTTTTCTATTTATTATAAAAATGGGGTTTTAATATGCATAACATAAAAAAACGAAGCCCATTCATACGTTTTATAAAAAAAAGAAAAAAAACTCCTTATCGAAGTTTTATCGTCGTTGCATTTCAGTAAATTTCAAACCCCAAACTTGATAAAAAGAGGAAAAAGATGAAAGAAAAAAACAGTAATTGCACGGCAATTTTTCATGCCATAAATTTCCTTTTTGTCGCTGATCTATTTTTCCGCTTTGTTCAGTTTGTTTCTTCAGCCGAAGCGATTAAAAAAGTACATAATTTTTTTTTTGCCATTTTTTCCCCCAATTTACTGTAATTGCCATATTTCAGATTATTTAATTAGATCTATTGTACCTCTCATTACCCTAAAAGCAATAGCCTGTTAATAGTTTAAAAGACACATTACAAAAAAACACAACATAATGCTGATGATAAGTTTATCGAAATGCGAAATATATGCAAATATTGAAAGTCGAGTTTTAATTCTTTAGTTTTTTCTTTTCCTTTTTTTCCCTCTTTTTTTTCTTCATCGTACTTATTTTCTTTATTATAAACTACTATTAATCAAAATACCTAAAAATGTTTAAAAGCTTTGAATGGTAATATTTATTAGCCACTACGAAGTGTATTTAATTTGATAAAAAACTTTTCAAGTGCTCATTGTTAAAAAAAAATATTGTACATTCAGCTAAAAAAAAAATATATTTATTTCATTTTTAAAAGTTAGTGCTTTAATATTTATAGTTTTTCCCAAGCACATAAAACTTTTTAATTTTTGCCCCAAGTTTTTGTAAATTTATTCATTAAATAAACGATATTGTCGTCATATTTTACCATTTATTTTTTATTTATTTTATCACTATCTTGAAAATGCAATTATGCAATATAAAAAATACGGTGTAAATGATATCAGCATAAAATTAGTATAAATGACAAGTTTATTTTAACATAAAACACGGTATATTTAAGATATAAAAAAAAAAAAAAAAATGAGATGAGATTTTTACATTATTTTTCAAAGCTCCTCTAGAGATATAACCTTACAACCTTTTAAATATATACAGGGTGTCCAAAAAAAGTTGAAAGGATTGTAATTTTTTTACTTCTTTGACATTATTTGCTTCAAAATTTTTCTCCATAATCTTAAAAACATACTACACAAAACTGTGCATGGATTTAACATTCAAGGTTATAGTTATTTTTTTTTTCAATTATTTTTCCTTGATTTTTTTCAAAAGAGAAAAAGATTGATATTAAATGTAATATCCCATACACCTAAAAATCCATGCAGAGTTTTGTGTAGTATAATCTAAGGAATATGGAGAAAAAAATTTGAAGCAAAAATATTAATATTTAAAAAAGTAGTAGGGATTTTAAATTTATTTTTTTATTTTTTTTTTATTTAAATTTTAGTTAAATAGGCTGTTCTACAAGATTTTTTTTGTTGAAATTATATGAAATTTTATTTGCTTTATAGTATCTAATATCTGTAGTGACATTATATTTAAGTATATTACAGTATTATACAAAATCGAAAAAGTAGTTTAAAAAGTACTGTGTCCCCTTAAGAAGCTATATTGTCGTCATATTTTACCATTTAATTTTTATTTATTTTATCACTATCTTGAAAATGCAATTACACGATATAAAAAGTACGGTGTAAATGATATCAGCATAAAATTAATATAAATGATAAGTTTATTTCAACATAAAACACACTATATTTACGATACAAAAAGAGAAAAAAAACGAAATGAGATTTTTACATTATTTTTTAAAGCTCCTCTAGAGATATAATCTTACAATGTTTTAAATATATACATGGTCTCCCAAAAAAGTTGAAATTTTGGGTTGCCAGTTTTTTACTTCTTTGTCATTACTTTGCAATGTAATTTTACAAAGTATTAACCCGTTCAAGACCGGCATCTTTTACACGAATTTCATTAGTTTGGTACCACTTTTTGTTAATTATTTCAATTAACTTTATAAATCACAAAAATGTCGTAATTGAATAAAATCAATTTTACTTTCCTTTTTTACTGGTATTAAACTCAAACGTTTTAAGCACTTCTTGAGGGTGCATATATGCACACATGATCCCGAACAGATTAAAGAAAACGTAAAAAATACGATTAATATTTCTTATCACCCTATTCCATATTAACCGACAGGTTGCCATTACTCGAAAAGTGTAACATTTTTTTAAAAAGCTAAATATCCACATATGTTTTTATCTTACACTTTAAACACATTAGAAATGTGTTAAGAAATAGTCAAAGTTTGTTCTTTACTAACTTTTAATGTATCTCAATTTTTTACAAATAAAAATGTAACTGAATTTCATTATACCGAACTTTCTCTACATATATTTTCATGAAATATCTCAATATATTTAATATCGTAGCATATATAAAATGATGTTCATGTAAAACTACACAGCAAAATCTTGGTGATAATAAAGCAGTTGTCGAAGAAATTAAGAAATAAAATTTGCAAAAATACTTGTTTTTTTTTTTTTTTTTTTTTTTTTTTTTTTTGCACGTATACTTTTGGAAACAAAACCAAAAAAACCCCTTTTGTATTTAATATAAAAATGCGTTTTAATATGCATAACATAAGAAAACGAAGTCCATTCATATGTTTTAGTCTAAAAAAACAACTCATTATCGAAGTTTTATCGTGACTGCCTTTCAATAAATTTGAAACCCCAAACTTGATAAAAAGAGGAAAAAGCTGAAAGAAAAAAATTGTAATTGCACGGCAATTTTTCATGCCATAGATTTCCTTTTTGTCGCTGATCTATTTTTCCGCTTTGTTCAGTTTGTTTCTCCAGCCGAGGTGATTAAAAAAGTACATACTTTCTTTTTTGACATTTTTTCCCCAATTTACTATAATTGCCGTATTTCGGATTATTTAATTAGATCTATTGTACCTCTTATTATCCTAAAAGCAATAGCCTGTTAATAGTTTAACAGGCACATTACAAAAAAAAAAAAAAAAAAAAAAAAAAAAAAACATAATACTGATGATGTTTATCGAAATGTGAAATATATGCAAATATTGAAAGTCGAGTTTTAATTCATTAGTTTTTTTTTCTATTCCTTTTCTTTCCTCTTTTGTTTTTTTATTTTGTTCATCGTACTTAATTTCTTTATTATAAACTACTATTATTCAAAATGCCTAGAAATGTTTAAAAGCTTTGAATGGTAATCTTAATTAACCATTACGAAGTGTATTTAATTTGATAAAAATGTTTTAAAGTGCTTTTTGTTTAAAAAATAATTTACATCCAGATTAAAAAAAAAAAAAAAAAAAAAAAAAAAAAAAAAAAAAAAATCTTATTTTAAAATATTTTTCGTTAGAGCTTTAATATAGTTTTCCTCAAGCACATAGAACATTTTTTATTTTTCCACCATGTTTTTATAAATTTATTCATTTAATAAATCATATTGTCGTCATATTTTACCGTTTATTTTTTATTTGTTTTATCACTATTATGAAAATTCAATTATACGATATAAAAAGTATGGTGTAAATGATAGTAGCATAAAATTAGTATAAATGACAAGTTTATTTTAACATAAAACACGGTATATTTAAGATATGAAAAAAGAAAAAAGCGAGATGAGATTTTTACATTATTTTTTAAAGCTCCTCTAGAGATATAATCTTACAATGTTTTAAATATATACAGGGTCTCCCAAAAAAGTTGAAATTTTGGGTTGTCAATTATTTACTTCTTTGTCATTACTTTACAATGTAATTTTCCAAAGAATTAACCCGTTCAAGACCGGCATCTTTTACACGAATTCCATTCGTTTGGTACCACTTTTTGTTAATTATTTCAATTAACTTTATAAATCACAAAAATGTCAAAATTGAATAAAATCAATTTTACTTTCCTTTTTTACTGGTATTAAACTCAACCATTTTAAGCACTTCTTGGGGGTGCATATATGCACACATGATCTCGAACGGGTTAAAGAAAACGTAAGAAATACTATTAATATTTCTTATCACCCTATTCCATATTACCCGACAGGTTGCCATTACTCGAAAAGTGTAACATTTTTTAAAAAGCTAAATATCGACATGTGTTTTTTTCTTACACTTTAAACACATTAGAAATGTGTTAAGAAATAGTCAAAGTTTGTTTTGTACTAACTTTTAATGTATCTCAATTTTTTACAAATAAAAATGTAACTGAATTTCATTGTACCGAACTTTCTCTACATATATTTTCATGAAATATCTCAATATATTTAATATCGTAACATATATCAAATGATGTTCATGTAAAACTACACAGCAAATTCTTGGTGATAATAAAGCATTTGTCGAAGAAATTAAGAAATAAAATTTGCAAAAATACTTATTTTTTTTTTTTTTTTTTTTTTTTTTTTTGCACGTATACTTTTGGAAACAAAAAAAAACCTTTTGTATTTAATATAAAAATGCGTTTTAATATGCATAACATAAGAAAACGAAGTCCACTCATATGTTTTAGTCTAAAAAAACAACTCATTATCGAAGTTTTATCGTCGCTGCCTTTCAATAAATTTGAAACCCCAAACTTGATAAAAAGAGGAAAAAGCTGAAAGAAAAAAATAGTAATTGCACGTCAATTTTTCATGCCATAAATTTCCTTTTTGTCGCTGATCTATTTTTCCGCTTTGTTCAGTTTGTTTCTCCAGCCGAGGTGATTAAAAAAGTACATACTTTCTTTTTTGACATTTTTTCCCTAATTTACTGTAATTGCCGTATTTCGGATTATTTAATTAGATCTATTGTACCTCTTATTATCCTAAAAGCAATAGCCTGTTAATAGTTTAACAGGCACATTACAAAAAAAAAAAAAAAAAAAAAAAAAAAAAAAAAAAAAACACAACATAATACTGATGATGTATATCTAAATGTGAAATATATGCAAATATTGAAAGTCGAGTTTTAATTCATTAGTTTTTTTCTTTTCCTTTTCTTTCCTTTTTTTTTTTTTTTCTGTTTATCGTACTTAATTTCTTTATTATAAACTACTATTATTCAAAATGCCTAGAAATGTTTAAAAGCTTTGAATGGTAATCTTACGAAATGTATTTAATTTGATAAAAAAGTTTTAAAGTGCTTTTTGTTTAAAAAATAATTTACATCCAGAAAAAAAAAAAAAAAAAAAAAAAAAAAAAAAAAAAAACTATCTGATTTTAAAATATCTTTTGTTAGAGCTTTAATATAGTTTTTCTCAAGCACATAGAACATTTTTTATTTTCCCCCATGTTTTTATAACTTTATTCATTTAATAAATCATATTGTCGTCATATTTTACCGTTTATTTTTTATTTATTTTATCACTATTATGAAAATTCAATTATACGATATAAAAAGTATGGTGTAAATGATAGTAGCATAAAATTAGTATAAATGACAAGTTTATTTTAACATAAAACACGGTATATTTAAGATATGAAAAAAGAAAAAAACGAGATGAGATTTTTACATTATTTTTTAAAGCTCCTCTAGAGATATAATCTTACGATGTTTTCAATATATACAGGGTGTCTCAAAAAAGTTAAAATGGTTGTCAATTTTTTACTTCTTCGACATTACTTTGCAATGTAATTTTCCAAAGTGTTAAACAAAAAGTAAGATATACGATTATATTAGAAGTACGATTAATATTTCTTATGAACCTATTCCATATTAGCCGATTGGTTGCCATTACTCGAAAAGTGTAAATTTTTTTCAAAGCAAAATATCCATATGAATTTTTATTTTGCACTTTAAACACGTTATAAATATGTTAAGAAATAGTCAACGTTTGTTTTTTACTTACTTTTAATGCATCTCAAATTTTTAAGTTAACTTACAAATAAAAAGGTAACTGATATTCATTATATCCGAATTTTCTTAACGTATATTTTCGTGAAATATCTCAATATATTTAATATCGTAACATATAGAAAATGCTGTTCATGTAAAACTACACAGCAAATTCTTGGCGATAATAAAGGAGTTCTCGGAATAATTAGTTGTAAAAATACTTGTTTTTTTTTATGTATACTTTTGGAAAAAAAAAAACTTTTGTATTTATTATAAAAATGGCGTTTTAATATGCATAACATAAAAAACGAAGCTCATTGATATGGTTTTAGTCTAAAAAAACAACTCATTATCGAACTTTTATCGTCGCTGTGTTTCAATAAATTTGAAACCCTAAACTTGATAAAAAAGGGGAAAAAGCTGAAAGGAAAAAATAGTAATTGCGCGGCAATTTTTCATGCCTTAAATTTCCTTTTTGTCGCTGATCTATTTTTCCGCTTTGTTCAGTTTGTTTCTTCAGACGAGGCGATTAAAAAAAATACATAATTTCTTTTTTGCAATTTTTTCCCCAATTTACTGTAATTGCCGTATTTCAGATTATTTAATTAGATCTATTGTACCTCTCATTATTCTAAAAGCAATAGCCTGTTAATAGTTTAACAGACACATAAAAAAAAAAAACCACAACATAATGCTGATAATAAGTTTATCGAAATGCGAAATATACGCAAATATTGAAAGCCGAGTTTTAATTCCTCAATTTTTCTTTTCCTTTTTTAATTTTTATTTATTTTAATTTTAATTTTAATTTTTTGTTCATCGTTCTTTATTTTTCTTTATTATAAACTACTAATAATCAAAATATCTAGAAATTTTTTAAAGCTTTGAATGGTAATCTTTATTAAGCACTATGAAGTGTATTTAATTGGATAAAAACTTTTAAAGTGCTTTTTATTTAAAAAATAATTTACACCCAGCTAACAAAAAGATTTATTTCATCTAAAAAAGTCTTTCATTAGTATTTTAATATAGTTTTTCTCCAGCACATAAAACGTTCTTTTTAGTTTTTCTATGTTTTTGTAAATTTATTCATTTATTAACCCATTAAAGATGGAATTATTTTTTCTTTTTAAAATACAAAAATTGCATTTTGCACCAGTTTTTTGGAAAAGAAAAATTTACATTATTTTAAAGCAGAATTTCTGTCATTAAAGAAAATGAAATTTTTGTTATAAATTACTGGTATTCAAACAGCAAAAGTGTTGACAGCTGTGACCCCATGGTAACGCTAGTCCTTAATGGGTTAAACTACATATTGTCGTCATATTTTATCATTTATTTTTTATTTATTTTATTACTATTCTGAAAATGCAATTATACGATATAAAAAGTAAGGTGTAAATAATGATAACAGTATAAAATTTGTACAAATGGCAAGTTTTTTTTTAAACATAAAACGCAGTATATTTAGGATATAAAAAATAAATAGAGAAAAAAATGGAATTTTTAGATTATCTTTTAAAGCTTCTCTAGAGATAAAATCTTGCAATGTGTTAAAGATATACAGGGTGTCCTAAAAAAGTTGAAACGGTTGGTTATCAATTTGTTACTTCTTTGACATCAGTTGTAATTTTAAAAAGTGCTAAAGAAAAAGTATGAAATACGGTTATATTAGATTATAATTATATTTAAAAAATTTAAAGTTATCTTTAAAATTTCTCGAAGTGACTCCCTTCGGTTACAATGTAGAAATGTACACGCGAAATAAATCCTTCTAATACTTTAATCACTTTGTGTACAATCCTTCGAAGCATGGCCCAACTCATCTGCCTTCAGATGCAGAAAAGTGGCATAAGTCATACAGGTCAAAGTTTCGCAACTTCGGTCAATTTTAGTGTTAGGTGAATGGGTTGGTTGGTTGGTTGATTTTTGACGGCCAATTATCAGCTCGAGGGATATAGGCCCAGGGGGGAGTGCCCTTCGTGGGGGGTCTTTCTGAGGGAACCTAACCCGTATTTACGCATGGAAAATCCGTGACTCGAAGAAAACCACGAAAACTCCGAACGATTAGGCCGACGGGCGCGATTAGGTTCCAACCCATCACCTCCCGTCTACCAGCTTCGAGAGCAGAACCTCTCGGCCACTGGTGAATGGGACCATTTTTTTTTGTCTTGTTAATGCAATAGGAAATTTTTAATAAGTAGGGTAAAGTGCACATATTTCGTCCCCTTTCCTAATTTCGTCCCCCTTAACTTCTTCGCTTCTACGGAAGTGGCGCAACTTATGACGCAAGGCACAGGGGACGGAAGGTAAATGGGGTCAGTATTGAAAGTTTCGTTTGCCAAGACGTATACATAAATTAAAAACGCCGATTTTTTTATTTTTAGGAGACCAGACTTCTTATTACGTCGTTTGTAGAACGTTATTTACTGTACTGTAAGTATTTATTTCTTATTCATTGCCTGTATTTTACGTAGGTAAAATGCGATAGCAGCATACAGGGAGCTTTAGGACGCCCAGTTCATCTTACGGGAAGTGAAGCCCCGCCATATTGGGAAGTAGTGTGGTCCCAATTTCGTCCCCCTTGCAGTTCTTATTTTCGTCCCGGGGAAGAAATTAGGAATGCATTTTCATAATAATTTTTTCAAATTTTTCCTCATGTTTGGATGGCTAATGTTTCGTTATGTTATTCTTCCACTGATAATTAGTACATTTCTTTGTGCCTGACTTTAATGTAAATTAAATTACTTCCTCATTTAGAAATAAATTTTGATTTAGTTATAAGTTAAGCCTCGGCGTATTGGATTTTTTTTTTTTGGGGGGGGGGGGACGAAATTGGGGCCATTTTTTTTTCTTTTGCATTTTTTAGATACTTTTGTAAAAACAATTTTTCTCACTGTTAAAATTTTTTTGTCGATACTCGTCTATGTGTCTATGCGCGTGGGCAGTTAGTCTATGTAAAATCCAAATTTGGTAGGTTTTCACTGAAAATTATAACGTTTAGGGCCTAAATGTTGTAATTTTCAGTGAGGTAATTTTCCCAACCTTTCGACTGGGGGACGAAATATGGGCACTTTACCCTATTACTTATCTGACGTATCTATTTTAGAAATGTTTTTATCGATCAGAACGACTTTTAAAATATTTCTTTACCTCATTTAAAACATTTTTGTATTTAAAATTGTATGCCTATGACTAAAGGTTTAGAAAGTAGACATTGGACACCGTTGAGACGAGTGGGCATCCTGTATAATAAGGCATCATATTAGATGTCTTGTGAATGTTAATTGTGTAATATACATGACGCATTTAGTGCAAAAAATCTTTGAATTTTCGTACAAGTATTTTTTTAAATCAATTTTCGCATTATTTAATTACTCAATTTCTGAGATTAAATTAGTTAAAGATTCCTTTTTGAAATCGCTGGTATTAAAAGATAGAAAATTGTATATGCTCATCACGAATAGGTAAATCATTTTACAAATTACATAAGGACAGTCACATAACTCATAAAGGGCGTAGTCGGATAAGCATTGGAAACAGGCCTTTTAATCAAATTACCTGATTTTTTTCCTAGACGTAGCTACATATCTGACAATATATTTCCCCTATTATCAACCTATAAATATTGATATTTAATGAGATAAAAATGTTTTTTCGAATTTTTAAAAAACGGATTTTCTCAAAAACTGCTGCACGGAATTTCATGCCATTTATTGAAAATATATAGATACCAAAGATGCATAACTGGTAATTTTTGTATAATTTTCTGTTGATAAAAACTGTGTGAAATAGCGAAATAAAAATTTTAAAAAATAAAAATGATATCTTATGGTTATCCGAAAATTACCATTTTCTTGTAAAAAATTCCTCATATGTTCCCGTATATTCTACATAAATTCCGAAAGTTTGCGTGGGTACTACACATTAATATTTACAAAAATGTATATTAAAATTATTGAAATTCATTTCAAGACGTATTTTGGGCGGAGCTACTCAACTTCCACACCCGAAGAATTTTTGGAAAAACAGTTACAGAATTGCTGTATTTTAAATTTTAATGAACACATGAGCAACATTCTCAACGCTGTCGATATCAAAGTGAACATGATGTTGAAAAAAATGGCTTATAAGCTTAATGGAATCTAAAATACATCAGTTGACAAATTGCCTGCTGACTTTGTTCCAAACATTCTTCGGATGTTGAAGTTAAGTAGCTCCGCCCCAAATAACGCCTTAAAATTAACTCCAATAATTTTAATATACTTTTTTGTAAATATTTATATCTAGTACACAATGCAAACTTTCGGCATTTATATAGAATATACGGGCACATATGGAGAATTTTTTACAAGAAAATGGTAATTTTCGGATAACCATAAGATATGATTATTATTTTTTTTAATTTTTATTTCACTATTTCGCACAGTTTTTATAAACAGAAAATTATACAAAAATTACCAGTTATGCATTTTTGGTATCTATATGTTCTCAATAAATGGCATGAAATTCCGTGCAGCAGTTTTTGAGAAAATCCGTTTTTTAAAAAATCGAAGAAACATTTTATCCCATTAAATATCAATATTTATAGGGTGATAATAGGGGAAATATATTGTCAGATATGTAGCCACATTCTGGGGAAAAAATCAGGAAATTTGATTGAAAGGCATGTTTCCAATGCTTATCCGGCTATGTCCTTTAGTAAACATTTAACGAGACAGCCAACTTTCAGAGCAAGCAACACAAAAAGTTGAAACGAACACTGTAAAAATAAATAAATCATTCAAGTGTGATTTATACTTGGATTCCGTACGTTGACTATTATTTATCCCTGTGATTCGCCTTGTTTGAAACAAATACTTTGTCGTTGCTGCCAACTTATCGATAATTTCCGTAAAATAGCTTCAGCGTGACCTAAGTCAAATAAGCGATTTTTTCACGGGAAAAATATTATAAGAAAAAAATTATAATTGATAAATTTATAGATGTACTAATACAATGAAGCAAGGCACATCTGAATAAACAATTTTTCTGGTTTGAAACGTGTTTATTTACTACATGAGATATCGGTACAGTTTTACGGAAATTATCGGTAAATTGGCAAGTATGCTTTGTACAAAGTTTAAACTTGGCATTGTGCCAAGCGCGGTTCAAAAGAAATCTGCAACGCCGAGCAGCTTTAGTCCATGCCATGTTTTTCTACATAGGTTTTTAATTAATATCTCGGCTAGTAACCGACATTTTTTTTTAAAATCATTATCAACAATCAGGACCGAAACTAGCCTTTCTTGCGCCCGGGGCAAACATGAATTTTGGAGCCCCCCCCCCCTCCTTTTTTTCCTCAAAGTATACTTACAAAGAGAATTTTACTAATTTTCTAATGGCCGACTTATTTTAAAATTTAAAATATGTAATCATAAAATATGTAATACTGAACTACGTAAATTGAATATAGCGTTTGTTGCAATTATAGTTCGTTCACTTAAAATAATTCGCATGTATTACCGGCTATTTACGGTGTTTGCTTATACAGTAGAGTTCCGATTATCCGAGTTCCGCTTAACCGAGTTTCCGCTTTAACCGAGTTACTTTCTTCTGATGGACTGATGGCTTTCATTGTTATGAAACAGCCATTATAAATGAAGTGTTAGGTGAAGATGAAAGAGCAGTCATAAAAAGTTTGAACTCTGATTTTCTGATGATTTTTTTCCCCCATTCTCACCAGAAAATCAGAGTTCAAACTTTTTACGACTCCTCTTTCATCTTCACCTAACACTTCATTTATAATGGGTGTTTCATAATAATGAAAGCCATCAGGCCATCAGAAGAAAATGATCGATTCCAAAGGTATAATCTTTCACTTGGCGCCCCTTGGCTCTGGCGCCCGGTGCACATGCCCCCTCTGCCAGCCCCCCTTAGTTTCGGCACTGTCAACAATCCTTGGATGGTTCCGCGCCTACAGATACTTCGAATTCGCGTGTCCCTCAACTCACCCGCAGAGCGCCCCTCCCGCAAGGTACAGTTTTTGTATACGCGATGTACAGTATGTAACGTATGTGATTTTCACAAAAACTATGTGACCTAGGGTAATCGGTATAGTTCTCCTGTAAGGTTTAAATAAACTCCTACAACCCCTATTTTTGTTCCTAGTTTTAGTTTCGGTAGATTCGGAAATGGGGGGGGGGGGCGGCATATCTTTCCAGTGCATTTTTGACGATATCTCTGAAGATATAATAGCTAAAATTTGAAAAAAATTTTTTTTTTTTTTTTTTTTTTTTGTTAGTTCGGTGTTACGAGATATTTCGAACGACACCCCAAATGATAATACATATTGATCTGTTATTTGTTTACGATATGTCTTTTAATGGTTCAACAATATTTCGCTGGTTATTCGTATATTTTGACTTTAATAGGTTTTTGTATCAAATTTTGGTGGTTATTCATATGTTTTATATGGATTAATCGTCCGTAGTGTTCTAGTGAATTAGTGGTATTGTGCTTGATTTTGTATTGCAAATAAAAGTTTCCATCTTTATTATGTATAATGTCAGTGTTATGAATTGAAACTAAATTTATTAATTTATTAATTTAATTTTAGTATTGGAAATAGATGATGATTTGTAATTATATAATGGTTATATATATATATATATATATAGATATAGATAAACAAGGAACTTAATTAGCCCCTCTTAATTATAAAATTTATTTCCTAAAGATATTTGTGAATGACTAATAATGTATAAATATGTGGGTCAATGGCCTTTAAAACTCTGACAAGTTTGAACTTTTATGTTCATAGTTTTCGAGAAAAACAGCTGTAAATTTTAGAACAAGCAATGCAATTACTCAATGTTGGAATGAGATAAAGTCGGGTAAAATCACATTACTTGTTGGGGATACTACTGACGTAAAAAGGTCCGAATCTGCTACTACTATAATGTCTGAACTTTTACGTGCGATTAATCTGAAAGAAAAAAAAATAAATAAAATTAATATCAAGCCACTTTAAGAATAAACTTAACCATAAAGATTCATAACCATAAATCCATAATAAATGCATACTGAGTGATCTTAGTCGCTGGACTATTATTAGCCTAAAAAGTAAATCAAATGCATTAAGCTGTTACAAATTACATAATAACAGTTCCACAACTCGTCGACTTAGTATTCATTACTAAAGCAAGAACTTTTAGAGAAAATAATGCAATAATTATCAAAAAGCTGAAATGAGATAAAGTCGGATATAAAACCGCAAGCTTGTCAGTGATACTACTGACGTAAAAAGGCAGGGGTGTGACACTACTGTACTTTCTGGAATTTAATGTATGATTAATCTGAAAAGTGGACAAAAAAATCATATGAATTCACTTTTCCGAATAAACATAACCAGAGAAATTTATAACCTGAAATTCATGTTAAATGCCGACTGAGTTTTCTTAGTTGCTGGACTATTATTAGTCTAAAAAGTAAATCACATGCATTAAGCCATTGTAAATTACGTAATAACAGTCCCAAAACACATCAACTTAATATGCAATACTGAAGCAGGCACTTTTAGAGCAAGCACTGCAATTACCCCATTAGTTGGGATTAGATAAAGTCGGGTAAAATCATATACTTGTTAGTGATACTAATGACGTAAAAAGGCGTGAGTCTGTCACACTGTACTGTCTGAAATTTTACATGCAATTAATCTGAAAGAAAAAAAGCAAATAAAATTAATATCAAACCACTTTAAGAATAAACCTAACCATAAAAATTTATAACTATAAATCCATGTTAAATGCATACGATATGTTCTTAGTTGCTGGACTGTTATTAGTCGGAAAAATAAATCACATGCATTAAGCTGTTGCAAATTACATAATAACAGTTCCATAACTCATCGACTTAGTATGCATTAATAAAGCAAGTACTTTTAGAGCAAGCAATAGAATAATTACTCAATAAGATGGAATGAGATGAAGTGGGGTAAAACCTTTTACTTGTCAGTGATACTACTGACGTAAAAATGCGCGAGTTTGTCACTATTATACTTTCCGGAATTTAAGCACGATTACAGTGAAAAGTGAAAAATAAATACATATGAACTCACTTTTCAAAATAAACATAATCAGAAAAATTTATAACCAGAAATATAATGTAAAATGCCTACTGATTATTTTTAGTTGCTGAATTATTAGTCTGAAAAATAAATCACATGCATTAAGCTGTTATAAATTATATAATAACAGTCCCAAAACTCGTCAATTTAATATGCATAACTGAAGCAAGCACTTTTAGAACAAGCAATGCAATAATTACTCAATAAGTTGGGATGAAATAAAGTCGGGAATAAAACCACATGCTTGTCAATGATACAACATATGTAAAAATGCGCGAGTGTGCTACTACTATACTTATTGAAATTTTACGTATAATTAATCTGAAAAGCAAAAACACATTTTCATATCGAAACACTTTTCAGAATAAACATAGCCATAAAAATGTATAACCAGAAGTCCATGATAAATGCTTACTGAGTGTTCTTAGTTGCTGCAGTATTAGTCTGGAAAATAAATCACATGCATTAAGCTGTTATAAATTACATAATAACAGTCCCAAAACTCATCAGCTTAATATGCATAACTGAAGCAAGCACTTTTAGAACAATCAATTCAATAATTACTCAATAAGTTGGGATGAAATAAAGTCGGGAATAAAATCACATGCTTGTCAATGATACAACATATGTAAAAATGCGCGAGTGTGCTACTACTATAGTTATTGAAATTTTACGTATAATTAATCTGAAAAGCAAAAACACATTTTCATATCAAAACACTTTTCAGAATAAACATAGCCATAAAAATGCATAACCAGAAGTCCATGTTAAATGCTTACTGAGTGTTCTTAGTTGCTGGAGTATTATTCTGAAAATAAATCACATGCATTAAGCTGTTACAAATTAATAACAGTCCAAAAAACTCATCAGTTTTATACGCATTACTGAAGCAGGCACTTTTAGAAAAATCATTGCAATTACCCCATTAGTTGGAATTAGATAAAGTCGGGTAAAATTACATGCTTGTCAGTGAAACAGCTGAAGTAAAAAGGCGCCAGTCCGCCACTACTATACTGTCTGAAATTTTACTTGCGATTATTCTGAAAGAAAAAAAAAATAAAATTAATATCAAACTGAATTAACATAACCATAAAGATTATAACTAGAAATCCATGTTAAATGCTTACTGAGTGTTCTTAGTTGTTGGACTGTTATTAGTCCGAAAAATAAATCACATGCATTAAGCTGTTACAAATTACATAATAACAGTCCCATAACTCATCTACTTAGTATGCATTACTAAAGCAAGAACTTTTAGAGGAAACAATGCAATAATTAGTAAGTTGGAATGAGATAAAGTCGCGTATAAAACCACATGCATACCATTGATACTACTGACATAAAAAGCCGGGAGTGTGCCACTACTATACTTTCTAGAATTTAACGTACGGTTAATCTGAAAAATGAAAAGAAAAATGCCATATGAAATCCCTTTTCAGAATAAACATAATCATAATAATTTATAACCAGAAATGCATCTTAAATACCTACATAGTGTTCTTAGCTGCTGGGCTATTAGCCTGAAAAATAAATCACATACATTAAGCTGTTATAAATTACATAATAATCGTCCCAAAACTCATCAACTTAATATGTATTATACTGAAACAGGCATTTTTAAAACAATCATCGCAATTACACTATTAGTTGGAGTTAGATAAAGTCGGGTAAAATCACATGCTTGTCAGTGATACTACTGATGCATTCATAGAGTAGATGTTGATGCTACCGGATTTTTGCAAAGCCAAAATCCAATTTGAAGCATTTAGCCAAAAGCTAACTTTTTTCAATTAACAGTTACAGTAGACTCTCGATATGGATCGAATTAATATGGATCAAGCTCACCTCGTAGCAGTAAAAAACTCGGATAAACCGAATTTACACAAATCGTCACAAACTAAGATGAAATATAAATTTTCACTTTATTCATTCATTTTTCTTGTACGTGTAACATTTCTTTGATGTACATTTCCGTTACTTTTAAGAGAAAAGGGAATGAAAAAGAAAGTTGAAAAAGCCCTGGATAGTTTTTTGTTTGTTGGATGTCAATTTTGCTACAGTATTACGCTACTGCATAGCTACCAATTTTTAAAATTTTTTCCTACCACTAAGACTTTGTCTAATTCAATTGCCGAAATATAAGAATTGTCAACGATTAAATAGGGAAAAAATTTGTATTAAATTTTAGACGTAGCAAAACCGTACAAATTGGTAGCTATGTGATTCTGTTAGTGTCATAAAAATTGCAGGTGTAGCCTCTTCTTTCTGCTCAAAGTATTAAATAGTTTTTTCAATCAAACTTATACCTTTGGAATGGATCATTTTCTTCTGATGGGTTGATGGCTTCAATTATTATGAAACAGTCATTATAAATGAAGTGTTAGGTGAAGATGAAAGAGAGAATGGGGAAAACAATTTTCCCCATTCTGAGCCAGAAAATTAGCGTTCTAACTTTTTACGGCAGCTCTTTCATCTTCACCTAACACTTCATTTATAATGGCTGTTTCATAATAACAGAAGCCGTCAGTCCATCAGAAGAAAATAACTCAGTCAAAACAGCTTATGAATATAAGTGAAACGGATCTTCTTAAAACTTGCATAAATTACCGTTTTGCTTCAAAAAAGAAAAAAAAATTGTGCTCGTTCGCGATATTTTTTTTTTTTTTTTACGGTAACAAACCAAACATTTCTGGGAACGGCGTTCCCACGCGTTCCCACCCAACTACATGACAACAACTGTACTGATGACAACAACTACCATACAACTGTACTGATGTAAAAAAACGCCTGTCTGCCACTACTACACTATCTGAAATTTTACGTACGTTTAACCTGAAAGATAAAAACGCATTTCCTTATCAACTCACTTTTCAAAATACAGTGAAACTTCCATTTAAGGAAGTCTCATCGTTACACTTAAACACTTCGTTATGAAGAAAATTCGTTAAACAGAAATCCACTCAAATTCATCAAATTTGTATAATAAAATACGCATTCATAAGATGAAAAATACACATAAAATGGAAATATTGGAATTCGGGCAGTAACTTTTTGTTATACAATGTAGACATATGAGAAAAGTTTAATTAGATTAATGTTTAAAAACACACAATAAAGAGAGGAAAACAAAAACTGAAGCGTGTGGCTTACATTTTTTCTTTTTTCTCAATATACCAAATCCTTAACTTTAAAAAAGTCTATAATATTACTTTCTACACGCTTCTTATAAAAAATGCACTGTTCATAAAAATTTTCGCACTTTTGTGAGTATCCGAACAATGCATCTGTAACATTTTCGTAAAACTGGAATCCCCTTCTTCATTGTATTTGTATCGAAGATTTTTAGCATTTTTTCTTTTGAAGGTCTTTCAATTTCTTCATTACCATCTTCATCTCTCGCTGTAGTTTCTTCATTATATTTTATTACACTTTGCAATATGTCAGTAGGGATATTCAGTTGTCTTAAGTGGTTCAGTTGTAATAGGTGGAATAAGAATATATTTTTCTTAATATTGAGATTAATTTACATGTTAGTGGTGTTCAGTGTCAAGGCTCAGCAGAAAATTTCGTTAAGTAGAAAACTTCGTTAAATAGGGACTTTGTTAAAGGGGAGTTCGACTGTAAACATAACATAAAGTTTTATAACAAGAAATTCATTCTATAAATCGCTAGTAAATGTTTTTAGTTGCAGACTGTATTAGTCTGAAATAAAGATTACACGCTTTAAGCTTTTACAAATTACATAATAACAGTCCAGTATAACCCATCAACTTAATATGCATTACTGAAGCAGCCCCTTTCAGAAGAAGTAATGCAGTTACTCCAGAAGTCAGAATGAGATAAAGTCAGTCAAAACCACACGCTTGTCCGTGGTATTAGTGACGTGAAAAGGCACGAGTCTGCCACAATCCCCCTTGTTGCCTTCTCCGAGACATGTAATTTTTTAAAGAAGAGAGATACGCCTCCATTACCTTTGCCTAATCTTGCAGAAAGACAATTACAGGTTGCCGAAAAAAGAGGCCTGTAATAATCAATGACAGAAAATAGACCTGGCGAAACGCAGTTTGTTTGTTTGTTAACTTTATTTTTGAAAATAGCGTTGCTTTGTTATGCTACAGGATTATTTTCTGGAGAGCATTTATCAGTTTATCAGTCTTTGCATCTAAACCCAAATTATTTTATAACTAAACAATGTTGGTCTAATATTGTTTGTATTAGACATGTTATTGTCTTCGCAAATGTTAGCCATTTTTTATCGAACAATTCCCAACATTAGGAGTGCTCACATTTTGAGAACATAAAAATAGGTTCGTCAACGAAAATATTTCGCCATTTTATTTCCAATGTAAAACAAAAGCAATATTTCTGTTACACTGGCAATTTATTGTAAATATTCCCTATGAACTATTCCCTAAGTAAGTAAATATTCCCTATGAAAACCAGTACATATTTAAATAATATTTGCATTTCATTGGAAAAGTCTTCGACGAATACTGGCATCGTTATAATCAGTATTAGTTGGCTAATAGGAATCATGGACTTTTCTATCTACATTTTAACACTTTCCAACATAGTTGAAAACTGCTTATGAAACCGTTTCTTAACTGAGATAAATTTTAATGGAAGCCCACAAAATTTTAGTATAAAGCTAATATAAAGGCTAGATAATCGCAAACACTTATAACTCGGATTTAAATTATCGCAGCCCACACAAATTTCGCCTGCTAAAGGTAATCGTTTTAAGTGAGGGAGGGGGCCGAGGACCGAAATGTTCTATACCCGTTGGATGTTAGTAGAATTTCCAGATTTTTACGGTTATTTTTTTCCCCTCGAAGAAGGTGATTTCGAGAATGTATCATAAAAGTACGGATTAAGGAATATATTTGACAGGTAATGCTAAATTTTCATTCTCGTTAAACCTGTAGGATTTATTTTTATTATTACACTTTTAAAAAAATCTGTAAAAATACGAAAGCTGGACTGACAAAATAGGGAAACTCTTTTTAGAGGGAAAAAATATTTTTTAAAAAAATTCAAAAGGGCTAAGCAAAAACGGAAAATTAAGCAGGCCTTTAGAACTATTGTCTTTCAAGGATATCCTTAATCCCAAATTCGATAATTTTTGATACGGTCACGAAATTATTTCATCAAAGAAAACAAGAAAGAAAAAAAATCATGCTTCAAGCATAGATTATGAAACCCTTTCCAACACATTCAGGATACTGTAACAAAACTTCGCCGTTTAACAATGTAGGAAGAAATAGGCTGTCTAAATGTATCATTTGGAAACGCATAACATATTTGAAAACCCAATTTCAGCAATTCTTATCTAAAATAGTCGGAAAATTCTCCGAATTCCTTGAACAGCCCGGTAGGTATATAGCTTTGTATCTATAAACTACATGCACATGAAAAAAAAAGTTCAGTTAGAAAATGCATACCACAGTTGATAACTCCCCTTCAGCAATTTCTGCTAATAAGGAATTAATTTTTTGGGGTAACCCTGTATACGAGGTATAAAATTTATACAAAATGAGTAACATGCAAAAAATTAGTTCAATTTAAAAGCGCATAGCGAAATTGAAAACGAATTTCAAGCAATTATTGACCAAAGACTGTATTGTACCCGATTTCTTTTGTAGGTCCCTGTAAATGAACGATAAATGCTACGTTGTAATAAAAAAAAATACAGGGTATCCCAGGATTATTGGGACAAACTTTAAGGGGAGATAGGGGACATCACAAGAATTCAGATTTGCATAGCAGCCCATGGTCGGAAACGTCATGGAAAAGTAGTATGACAGGTACAAGAAACGAAGAGACACAAGATTGAGATCATCTGAAATAATTTATTGGTCAAAGATGTTACATGTGCTGTGGTAGATGATATGTGAAAATGTCACAAAAGATGTTCAATGTTTCCACCATTGTTATCGATGCATGTATTACACCGTCGGACCATGGATTGGCGGACTCGCTCAAATGCACCTGGATTTTGCTGGATATCTGCAGCAGCACATACGAGTCTTGCAACCAGATCCGTACCGGAATCATCAGGCGTTGCATACACAGCACTTTTCAGCGGACCCCAAAAAAAGAAATCTATGCTAATTAAATCAGGAGAGCATGGTGACCGGTCCACCACGGCCAATTTATCCGTGACCCAACATTACCTAACTGCGAACGAAGCCGTTTCCGACCATGGGTTGCTATGCAAATATGAATCATTGTGATGTCCCTTACCTCCGCTTAAAGTTTGTCGCAATAATCCTGGGACACCGTGTATATCACAGCTATGAAAGCCCTATTCTATGAAGTAATCATCTTGTAGTGAAATTCAGTGTTTTTTATCAATTTCAGTACATTTGAAATAGCATACTGTCATTAAAATATTGTTCAATTATTGTCCATTTTCTTCTGTATCAAAATTCTTTTGTGTCTCCCTATAAATGAACGATAAATTATATGCACAGTCTATTCTACAGGGTGGTCATAATTTTTTTTTTTTTTTGCCACTATATGGACTTCTAGTGGCTGATCCGTTCAACCGATCGAGATGAGATTTCAGGTATAGTTAGTTATTCAGAGATATGAGCTCGGAGTTTTGTGAATGGCAAAAAAATGGCGCTCACGGTTACGGTTATAGCTACAGAAACTCGAAATTTTCGAATGGCAACGCCCATTTTTTCCCATCGCAAAATGCTCAGCGCATGCAAAAACCTTAAAGAGCGTTGGAACGGTACGTGTATCACAAAAAACGGACGTGTTATGCACACACAAAAAACAGCTCTGCAAACGAGCAAAAAAACCACGATTGGGGCTCACGGAGGAAATTTGCATACGACAAAGGCAAGACACCAATCACTGATTGCTACACAGATCGGAGAAAAGAAAACTTTTTTTGGATTACACGTTTTCCACATGGTTGTCATCACAGGCAATTACGTATTGCAAGCGGGAGACTGTGGACAATGCATCCGAAAATAACATACACTGTAAAAAATTTGCAGCATTCTGGCAGGTCATTTGACCGTTTTTTCCGAAAACAGTTACACAACCGTGAATTTAACACTATTCTGACCATATTATTGGCCATTTTATGGTCAGAATATAGTTAAATTATGGTTATGAAACCGTTTATTCAAAAAACGGTCGAATTTGGTACAATATCCTAAATATATCACGACCTCCTGATAGTATGAACTGATCTTTTCACCCCTCTGCTGAGAAATGGACTGAACTCCGCTTGCGCATGCGTACTATTTTTGTTTTTGTTTTTAAAATGTATTTCTATTCAGTCAATCATCTTTTATCCCTTTGAAAATGAACGCGTGCACTGCAAATAGAAGCGTCTTAAATTTAGACACATATGTGACTGAAAAAGAATTTTAGACACTTAAGTGTCTTAATCTGAAAATTAAGACACTATAGATGTCTTAATTTAAGATACATAAGCGTCTTACTATGACCATGGTGTAAACGAACTGAGAATAATGTCTAAAATATCCGCAAACGTCTTATTTTAAGACACTTCATTGCTTTAAACGTGTCTTAATTTTAGACGTTTTGATTCTTCCGACGCAATAACCACCAGGGGGCACTAGCACTCCCAGTTGCGCATGCGTTTTAGATGTCTTCGTTCGAAGTGGTATACGTTGTAATTCAAACAAAGTTTGTTTTTATGTACGCGTGTATTTTAATTCGTTTTTTGCGAAATGTGAAGTACTGTGATTTTAATTCGTATTAACTTGGAGTATTTATTTATTGAATACATACATCTGACCTGTGTGCTCGACATCAAATGTCTCTTAGAAGCTGTCGTCGATACAAGGGCGGGATAGACACAGAACAGAAGTAGACGACGGTTGAAGATTACACCCAGAAATTCTACAAAGCGTGTGCAATGGGCTTAGTGTTAACTCGTATCAATTTATATCAATAATATTGTGTTATTCATCTTCGTCCTGTCGAAGCTGGCAAAAAAAAAGAAACTTTTGTCTGGCGGGTCCTGTTTTTAGGATGAAACATCTCATTCTTTAAATATGGCTAGTCGGATGTATTATGGGATTACCTTTTAAACTGATGAAAGTCTTTCTCCCTCACTGTGGTTGTGGTAGTTTTTAAAATTTCAAATCGAGGAATATTTCTTACCTCTTGCAGCAACTCAAGTAAGTTTCTTTATAGTAGTAAAATTAGTGTATTTTATGATTTTATTTATTGTACTAAACAAAATCCTGCATGAAATTTAATTAGTTTTGAATCTGTTCGCAAAAAACCCCACTAATTCTAGAAGTATATATTTTTAAACTTATGACGTTCTTTTTTATTACGAATTATATATTCAATGTCAGTTCTTAGTTTCAACGGATAATTTTTATCTCGCAGTAAATGACGGCCACAAGGAAGTAAAGAAAAAAAAAACTTTGAAAGATGACCTAATGCTTTCTTACTTCCTGGCATAAAACCGCAGATTAAAAAAAGATAAATAAAGTAAATGAGACTGGTCTATTATATGAAGCTGCCTGTAAAAATATACATATGCATTTGATTTGCAATCAACTCTAATACTGATTTTTTTATTATTTTTAATAAAAAAAGTAATTTGAAATTTATAATGGGAAAAAGTAAAAACCTCTAACTAGATTTCGTATTTAAAATTGTGGTAACTTTATTTATATGCACTTATACGAAAAATACAAAAATGACAGATGTTACTGTATATATTTAAGACGAAAGAAGTTTGGAAATCATAAGTTATTTTTTCCTCATGTTTTTAATATAGAATATGTACTTATTTGTTTTTATTGATAGTTGAATAGCTTTTGTGAGTACCCTCTGATCTACATAAAAACTTGCCCATATGGAAATATAAATTTTTTAAAAACATAATTTTTAAATAAGTATTTTCATTTTTTTTTTTTTGGGGGGGGGGGGGGGATTTTGCATGAATTTTTGTAAAGCTGATATCTTAAATCTTGCACTAATTATAATGAAAGTTTTGAACTTTTAGAGTAGGACAAGTTTAAAAACGCAAATATATTTAACAAAATACCAAAGTCATTTTTTCCCCAATGTTATTAAAGTAGAATATTTATTTATTTATTTTCATTATTCATAGTTAAATGGCTGTTGTGATTATCAAGTGATGTATATGTAAAATTGCCTATGTGGCAATATATTTTTTTATATTTTCATTTTTTTTTGGGGGGGGGGGGATTTTTGCAATTTTCGTACATCTGATATTTTAAATCTTTTTCCACATTCAACCGAGTATAATAAATATTTTGAACTTTTAGAGTAGGACAAGATTATAAAATATATATATATATTTATCTATGTACCTTAAAAGCACTTAATAGTGAACACTTCGGGACCGCGGAATTTGTCCGATAATTGGAGATGTCTACTTTTTTGAGGTAAAAATACACAAATATGTATGTCTGCTGATTAAAAAAGTATTCGTTAAATAGAGGTGTTCGCTATTCGAGAATGTCCATTAACCCCCACAACGGATACTCCCGAATACCGGACATCTCAATTTAGACAACTATAATGCAGGGTTGCGTTTTTTGCAAAAGTACTTCTTGATTAAAGGAAGGGCAAACTGGGAAGTGCCCCGTCCCCCTACGACTGTAGTGCCCCCAAATTTGATGTGCAATATTTGTAAAGCTTATATTTTAAATCTGTTTCGAAATTGTACTGATTATAATCAATATTTTGAACTTTTAAAGTAAAATAAGGTTAAAAACAAAATAAATTTAAAAAAATCTAATATTTAGATAAATATTTTTTGTTTTTTAATCTTGTTCTACTCCTGAAGTTCAAGATATTGATTATAATCAGTACAATGTCGTAAAAGATTTAAATTATCAACGTAACGAAAATTGTATACCAAAACTGAGAGCACCAAAAAAATCAGGCTGTATTGGGGGGGGGGGGGCAGGACCATAGCCAAATATTTTTCCAGGATTCAACGTGGTCAAACATGGCTACGTATGATGCTTACAAAAAAATGGATGCGATTCAGACGTTTGAAGTGTCTGAAATTCAGACGCAAAAAGTGTCTGAAAAAATTCAGACATTTTAAAATGTCTGAAAATTGAACACTCCATTTCAGACACTTAAGTGTCTGAATTTCAGACATTTTAATTTAGAGTGTGTGTGTTCGAAAGATCTCGGGTTACATTAAATAATATTTTTATATGTTTTTATATGTTTTTGTCACCTTTTCAGTAGTTATAAATATATTATAAAGTTTAGTAAAATTAACATTATAGTATAAATTTGAAATCTTTAATTATTCTGACATATTAATGCAAAATATGCAATTTGTAATAAAATTTTAAGAAGGAAAAAAAACCAGAGAAGTTTTCTTAAATAAAATGATGAAAATTAACAGCCTCAATTCTTTACAAACTGACACATATTTTAAAATGTCATTAGATTACATCAGCTTGCAAAAGTTGGGTTATGTCATGTTTTTTTAGCTTTTGATAATTGATTCTTATGTATTCTGTTCCGCTGAATCTGAAATTGACTTTCATTTTTTACCACCATGTAAAGATTTTTTTTTTAATCGTAAATTTTAAAGTTAAAAAAAAGCAAAAATAGCGGAAATTTGATACTATAAAATAAATGTGATTGTTGTGTTTTTAACTTTTGATAATTGATTTCAATGTATTTTTTACCTGAATCCGAAAATGACCTTCATTTTTAACCAACATGTACCGATTTTTCGCAAAATGTAAATTTAAAATTAAAATTGAACCTCCTCCCCCACCTCATTGGACCACTCAGCTATTTAACAGTAAGAATCCCAGTGTAACCCAAAAAACTAAATTAATTACTGAATTAAATAAAATTAAATAAAAAAAGTTTTACATCTGTTTTACATCTGTATCGTATTCATTTCGCTATATTTTACCTTTGACATTTACGATTTGCAAAAAAATTCTAACGCGATGGTTAAAAATGTAGGTCATTTTCAGATTCAGTGCTAAAAAGTACATAAAATTCAATTATCAAAAGTTAAAAAACACAGCCATCTTCTCTATTTTATAGTATCCGATTTTTGTTATTTTTTTACTTTGGAAATTTATGATTTATGAAAAAAACCTGACATGAGGGTTAAAAATTAAGGTAATTTTTGGATTCAGTGCTAAGAAATACATAAAAGTTAAAAAACACAACCAACGCAGCCTTGGGTTATCTAATCTAACACTTTTTCTTAAACTTTTTGCCGCTAATCTATCTGAAATTGTTTGTGTTATCCTGTAAAATAAGTATAAATGGTAACTGCCGAATATCATAATAATATTAGATTGTCATCGGATTTACGTCAGTATATAAAATTTAATCTCGATAGTCGGATATTTGAAAGTGAGTACGAGTACAAATTTTCAACTGGAAAAACATGCATACGATCGTTGAAGTTAAGTAAAAACTTGTAAAAATAACATAATTTTTGTTAAGAGAAATCATGGAAAGAAACAGTCTCAAATCCTTACAAAATAAAACATATGCTAAAATACAATTATTTTAGCCGATCTGAAACTTAATAAAAGTTAACTCAATCGTAACACTCGCACGATTTTTTTCAAAGCACAGATACACATGAAATAAGTTCTTTGAATACTTTAATCACTTGGTATATGACCCCTCAAGAATGGTCGAATGCATTTGTGTTCATATGCAGAAAAGTGGTATAAGTCATGTATTTTTAAAGCTTCATAACTCGGTCAATTTTATGTTATATGAACACTACTTTTTTTGTCTTACTTGTCAGTGTAATAGGAAAATTTTATTAAATATAACTTATAGGACTAGGGAACCAAATAAAAATTTAAATTTTGTATTTTTTTAGAGAAATGTTTTTATTGACACATCGCTTTTAAAATATTTCTTTATCTCATTTAAAACATTTTTGCAATTAGAACTATATGTCTATGACTAACGGTTTAGGAATTGGCCATTGGACACCGCTGAGAGCAGACACGCTGCATACCAATTTCAATGTGTTTAAAATAGTATAACATCATTAATATACACCGCAAACGATTTTTCTCCATTGACCCTAATATAACGGAATTCTTTTGAGCGTCCCTGTAAATGAACTATTAATGCTACATATAATGTTCAATACCGAACATGCCATGGTAAACATTATCAACATATATCAATTGAGAGCGTCAATTGAGAGTGTATATCAAGTGAGAGCGTGGACAGACGGACCGACGGACAGACAAATCGAATTCAAAAACACGCATTGCCCGGAATTTTAAGAATGATTGTTTTTTAAAACTTAATTTCAAAATTAAACATACAGTATAAAATAAACAATATAAAACAAACTAGAGAGCAGGAATTCTGCGTTTTCAGAATTTAGTGTCGCCCCCGGCATTTCCATTACTTCATTTTCTTCTGGTGGACTGATGGCTTCTATTATTATGAAATAGCCATTATAAATGAAGCGTTAGGTGAAGATGAAAGAGTAGCCGTAAAAAGTTAGAACTCTGATTTTCTGGTCAGAATGGGGTGGGGGGGAGGGAGGGATGGTCATCATTTTTTTTTTACGGCTGCTCTTTCATCTTCACCTAACGCTTCATTTATAACGACTGTTTCATAATAATAGAAGCCACCAGTCCATCAGAGGAAAATAACTCGGTTAAGCGGGACTCTACTGCAGTACAAAACATATTTCAATTTCAAGACTTAAAGCACACGCTTTATTTTATGTAAAATGACGTCATTCGCATCCGCTTAAGAATTCCGCATTTACGATCTACTCTTAAACATCTACAGTAAAGCATGCATAGCACATCACTATCGCGAAGTAATGCACAAATGCAGCAAAAAGATTACGTTATTCAAAAAAATCGGAAAAAAAAAACGGCTATCCAATGGTTCATAGATACTTACAATTAAATACAGTATATAATAGCTCCATTGTTTTGACAGAAATCATTCGTTTATATTTTTTTCAAAATAGCACTTATTTCAATTACATTTTCTTTCGGTTGTTACGAGAAAATGGCAACAAAAATATATAATTACTATTTTAAAACTATTTTTTCCTTTACTTTCTACTGAAATGGAGTACTTCCGTTGCCAATATTAAGCAAATGGCTCCAAAAACTACAAAAAAAAAAAAATATTTCAAAAATAAATGGAGATACAGTTTTCAAACAAAATGCATTTAAAAGAACTTTTTTTTTCAATACGACGGTATAAAAATTGAAAATGTGCGATGCTTAGAAGTTAAAAAAATTGCTAAAGAGTATTTAATTGTAATGCTTTGTTTTACGGCTATAACTTCTGTAAGGTAACGTTATTTTTTGGACACAAAATAAGCTGGGAGAAAGAAATAGTGTACCGTACCGGAGGCTAAAAAGAAAGCAATAAAGCTATCTTTATTTCAGTTCTTCTCTAAGAATGAGCTCTAGGGACCTAAAACTTTGTGTAATTCTAATATACATGCATACATACACGTATATATGTGAAATAGATTTTAAAATGGCGAAAAGAAATTCACAGAACCTCGAAATATTAAAATATGCCACTATTTCCATAATTGGGTGCTTATCATGTTTTGAATATGTTTCAAACGTCATATGACGTTATATATTTACCTGCTGACGTCCATTATATTTCCAACATGACGTAATTTTCACTTTTTATTTAAAATATTTCAAACTACTTATTTTATTTTCATTTTTCACGTGGAAATCTTGCAATAAAAATGTCATGGCGTAGTATTAACTGTTTTTTAAAATTCGTCAAACTATGTATTTCATTTTCATTTTTACGTGGAAATCTTACAATAGAAAAGTATATGTTGTGGTAAGAATTTTATTGTGAATTTTTAATTCTTGGCAACTACTATAACGAAAAATGTTTCAATTTGATAGGAAATTCTGTTAAATTGGTGGTTTTTTATTAGTTAAAATTAAACTATAAATTATTTCGATTTCGGATTACTTTAGTTGCCTCGGCCGTGTAATACACATGTACTTAACATTTCACAATTCTGGCTGTTTCACATTCACAAACTGTGGATTTGTATAGTATTACAGACAAACAATTTTTCATTTTTATATATTAGATTAAAGTAAAATACGAAAGAAAACTTGGGTAAGGCTGCAAAAGAACATAGGTTTTTTTTTGCTTCAAATTTGCCAGCAACAACCTCTAATTTTACTGAGGAAATAATAGTGAATAAACAGCAATTTCCGTCAATTTTGGTCCACCTTCCATAGATTATTATAGTTATTAAGTAAATGATCGTAAATGCAGAGGCTGTCTTTTGAAGAGAAAGAAAATACTGTTAATAAATGTGACAATACATTTATGTTGACTTAATTTTCTCAGAATGCAGCATAAGAAAAAGCAAAATAAATGTAAATTTACAAATTGCTGTGCAAAATAAATGTAGTAAATTTACAATTTGCTGTGCAAAATAAATGTAAATTTACAAATTGCTGTGCAAAATAAATGTAGTAAATTTACAATTTGCTGTGCAAAATAAATGTAAATTTACAAATTACTGTGCAAAGTACAAAAACTAATTTTAAGTATGTAATAAACAAGCTCTAAGGTGTATTACAAATAAACTGAGCCCATAAATTTTTACTTTCTTCTATCTTTATAAGAACAAAGTATTGCATTCGGGAAAATTTTCAAATTTTGATTTTCGGCGGATTTACACGTTTTATGGGTTAGAGATCCTGAAAAACATGTTTTTACAAAATGTCTGTTTGTATGTGACACAAATTTTGTCGGCACTCTATCTCAAGAACTAATGAACGGAATTTAATAAAAATTTAGATTCAGTTAGTCCCTGATATAAATTGGTGCTGATTACTTTTGGTGTAAATCGCCCAGCAGGTAGCGCTGCTATGCTGCATTATTCATGATTTCCACAATAACTATATCCCAAGAACTAAAGCACGGATTTTCAGAAAACTTCAGATTGAGTTAGTCCTTGATATAATTAGGTGATGGTGACTTTTTAGTATAAATCGCCCAGTAGGTGGCGCTGCTATACTGCATTATTCATGATTATCGCAACAGCTCTATCTCAAGAACTAATGCACGAATTTTCATCAAACTTCAGATTCATTTAGTCCCTGATATAAATTAGTGTTGTTTATTTTTTGGTGTAAATCGCCCAACAAGTGGCACTACTATGCTGCATTTTTTACGACTTCCGTAATAGCTGTATCTCAAGAACTAATGCATGAATTTTCATCAAACTTTAGTTTCAGTTAATCCCTCATATAAATTGATCGTGATAAGTTTTTGGTGAAAATTGCCCAACAGGTGCCACTGCTATGCAGAACTTTTCACGATTTCCGTAATAGCTCTATCTCAAAAACTAGTGCAAGGATTTTCATCAAATTGATTACTTCAAATTCAATTAAAAGCTGTCATAAGTTGTTACTGATTAGATTTTGGTGTAAATCACCTAACCGTTGGATCTGCTATACTGCATTTTTCAGGAAGTATTAACATGTATGAGATAGATGAAACTTTTGGGATTGCCCCATCCGACTAGTTAAATGGGAAAAACGGAACTAACAAACAAACTAGTATGTTGTGGCCATCACAAAACTTTCTTCTATATAAATCACGGAAATTAAATAATTTAAATAGTACAAGAAATTATATCAATTTAGCACCAATTCATATCAAAGTATATCTGAATTTGAAGTTTGATGAAAATTCGTGCATTAGTTCTTGAGATAGAGCTATAGAGGAAATTCTGAAAAATGTAGCATAGCAGCGCCGCCTGTAGATCGATTTACACCAAACCATAAACAGCACTAATTCATATCCAGGTATACCTGAATCTGAAGTTTGTGGAAAATCCAACCATTAGTTCTGGAGATAGAGCTATTGCGAAAATTAAAAAAAATGAAGCATAGCAGAGCCACCTGTTGAATGATTTACAACAAAATGAATAAAACGTCAATTCATGTCAAGGACTAACTGAATCTGAAGTTTGGTGAAAATCCGTGCATTAGTTCTGGAGATTGAGCTGTTGTCGAAATCGTGAAAAATGTTGCATAGCAGCGCCACCTGTTGACCGATTTACACCAAAAGCTAACCAGCACCAATTTATATCATGGACTAACTGAATATAAATTTTTATTAAATCCGTACATTAGTTCTTGAGATAAAGCACCCACAAAATTTGTGTCACATACAGTCAGACAGACAGACGGACAGACAGACAGACAGACTGACAGACAGACATTTTGTAAAAACCTGTTTTTGGAATCTCTGACCCATAAAACGTGTAAATCCGCCGAAAACCAGAATTCGAAAATTTTCATGAATCCAACACTTTCTTCTTTGTAAAGATAGAAGAAAGTAAAAATTACTAAAAATAGGTGAAAGTGAAAATGGATAAAATTTTGCATAAGCTCCAGTAGTGGGCCTATTGCTACGGTTTAAGAAATAGTGACCAAAAAGTGGACAACTACTCAAAATTAGTAAAAATCCCAATTTTTAAGTTCTGGTCTTATCTAATAAATAACTTAGAGCGTAATTAAAGTATATCAATGGCAGTTTAATGCAAAATGAAACACAATATTAAAGAAACAATATTTTAAATAAAAGTTATCTCTTAATATGAAGACTAAGAATTTGTCAAAAAATTCGGTTTTGAAGACACTGTAGAAAATAAGCTTCTCCACTAACAGCAAAAACAATTATTCAAAACAGTTTATAGACATAGGATTAACATTAGCAAACGGATGTTTTCGTGTAAGTAACCCCTTAAAATATATGATACTTTTATACAATCGTATTATATAATATATAATACAATTTAAAATAAATGAATAAATAAAATAAACTCTGTATAAATTATTTAATAAATGATGTAATTTTTTTTTTTTTGAAAAATTTTATTTTGACACAAACGTTCTAAATGTTTGCACATATATATATATACACCTTAAAATATATATGATTTACTTATACAATTGTATTATATAATATATAGTACAATTTAAAATAAATGAATAAATAAAATAAACTCTGTATAAATAATTTAGTAAATGATATAATTTTTGTTTTGTTTTGTGTTATATATTTTTAGGTAGCTTTCTTTACAAAAAGCTTATTGCAGCCGTTCGGAGGAAAGCGATTTCAAAAAATTTTGGTATATTTTCATCGATCATGACCCCCAGACCCCGAAACCACCCTCCGTTCAAAATTGATATATATATATATAGATAGATATATAGATATATATATATATATATCTGACCTATGTCACACTGTAACTCTCGTATTTATGAACCGATTTGGATGTAATTCGGTGTGTAAGTACATACCAATGTCTCGACCGAGTTCGTTGGCCAGCTTCATCCGCCATTTTGTTTCAAAATGGCGGCCATTTAAAAAGTTTAAAAAAATTTAAATTTGAAATGTGGTACCAAAAAATTGAAAATGGAAAAATATTTTTTTCTTATGTATTTGACCTTTACACAAAGACTCCGTAGCAGTTTTTGTTTCGTCTACATCTTAAAAAATGGCTGAGTTATAGCATTTTGAATTTCTAGCGAAGCTGACATATTGAAACGTCCTGAATTTTGTCACGCGATAAAAGGCGTATTTATGAACCGATTTGGATGTAACTTCGTTTATACATAGTACAGACCAATGTCTCGAACGAGTTCGTTGGCCAGCTTCATCCGCCATCTTGTTTAAAAATGGCGACCATTTAAAATTTTAAGAAAAATTTTAATTTGAAATGTGGTAGCAAAAAATTGAAAATTGAAAAAATATTTTTTTCTTATGTGTTTGACCTTGATAAAACGATTCGGGAGCAGTTTTTGTTTCGTCTATATCTTAAAAAATGGCTGAGTTATAGCATTTTGAATTTCTAGCGTGGCTGACATTTTGAAACGTCCTGATTTTTGCCACGTGATAATAGACGTATTTATGAACCGATTTGGATGTACCGGGTGTCCCAAAAAGGACTGACTGATTTTAAAATTCAATAACTTGCAAACGGTGACAGATATTAAAAAAATTCTTGCAGGAGGGTTATGGATAAGGTCAAAAGTTTTATTACAGTGATTTTCAATTTTAGTTCGATTTACAAACAATAGATGGCGCTGTAAGCAATAGTAGCTAAATACAGGCTCGATTTTTGGTCCTTTATCTTGTTCCATGCAGAAAAAGGAGATGGAAATGTATTATCCGGGCCACGAAGTACCAAAAATCGAACCTGAATTTCGCGACTATTTCTTGCAGCGCCATCTATTGTTTGTAAATCGAACTAAAATTGAAAATCACTGTAATAAAACTTTTGACCTTACGCATAACCCTCCTACAAGAATTTTTTAAATATCTGTCACCGTTTGCAAGTTATTGAATTTTAAAATCAGTCAGTCCTTTTTGGGACACCCGGTACCTTGGTGTGTACATAGTACATACAAATAACTCAACCGAGTTCGTTGACCAGCTTCATTCGCCATCTTGTTTCAAAATGGTGGCCATTTAAAAAAATTAAAAAAAAATTACATTTAAAATGAGATACCAAAAAATTGGAAAATGAAAAAGATGTTTTTGTATGTGTTTGACCTTAATACAAAGATTCCGGAACAGGTTTTGTTTCGTCTACATCTAAAAAAATGGCTGAGTTATAACATTTTGAATTTCTATTGTGGCTGACATTTTAAAACGACCTGATTTTTGTCACGCGATAACAGGCGTATTTATGAACCGATTTGAATGTAACTTGGTCTGTACATAGTACAGACCAATGTCTCGACCGAGTTCGTTGGCCAGCTTCATTCGCCATCTTGTTTCAAAAGGGTTGCCATTTAAAAATAAATTAAATTTAAAATTTAAAATGAGGTATTAAAAAATTGGAAAATGAAAAAGATTTTTTTTTATGTGTTTGGCCTTGATACAAAGATTCTGGAGCAGTTTTTGTTTCTGAAAATTTGTTCTTTTGTTTATATCTTAAAAAGTGGTTGAATTATAGCACTTTGAATTTCTATCATGGCTAACACTTTGAAACGATCTTGTATTTGTCACGCGATACCACACGTATTCGCCTATTTCGATGGAAGAAGGCATGTGGATAGTATACATCAACACCTCGACCAAGTTCGCTGGCCAGCTTCATCAGCCATCTTGTTTCAAAATGGCGGCGATTAAATTAAAAAAAATTATATTTAAAGTGAGGTGCAAAAAAATTAGAAATTGAAAAAGGTTTCTTTCTTAAGTATTTGACCTCGATATAAGGATTCAGGAGCATTTTTTGTTTGTCTTTATCTTAAAAAATGGCTCAGATATAGCAGTTTCAATTTCTAAAGTTGGTGACATTTTGAAAAATCTGATTTTTTTCCTGCGACAGCACTCGTATATATCAACCGATTCCGATATGAGTGATCATGTGCACAGCAATTACTAAGGTCTCGACCAAGTTCACTGGTTAGCCTCATCTACCATGTTGTCTTAAAATGGCAGGCACTTTAAGAAATCGCCGAATTTGGCAGCCAAATATAAATGACTTTAAATAAAAGCAGCTTGGATAAAGCTGACTAATTTCGCGAAATTCTCATTCATAATGATTTGGTATTGATAAAAATTAGTATTGAATCTCCTACATTCGGTTTCCACTTAATTGAGCTTCGTGTGTTTGAATAATATAAGTTGGCTTTTTAAAAATAAGGAATATGAAAGCTACCTCTTCCTTCCGGCACTGGCCGGAAGGACTTTTTCTTTCTAGAAAAATTTTGTTTTGACACAAACATCCTAAACGAGTTAAATGTCCTAACAGCAAAAAAATACTGAGCCAACAAATGTTTCTCACACACACACACACACACACATATATATATATATAGATATCATATAATACAATTTAAAGTAAATGAATAATCTGCATAAATAACTTAGTTAATGATGTAAAAAAAAAAAAAAAAAAACTTCCATTTTCAAGAAAAAATTTATTTCACCACAAAACTTTCAAATATAATACTACTTTTGAAGGAAAAAATTACAATTATATATATGTGCAAACACATATGTTGGCTCAATATTATTTTGCTATTAGGACATTTAAGAGATCCAAATTTCTATAGAATGCAATTTTTTTCTCCGCTAAGCAGATTATCACACACGTATCCGACTACTATACTTTATGTTCATGATATTTCAAATAACCGTTAGAAATATTGAATATAACTCAGCGGGATGCCTCAAATGGCATGTCAAATAAAAAACACTAAAAAAGCGAAGGAATTTTGCAAAAACGTGGCGGTGGCCGGAGGTGTGGCCAATTACATGTGACGTTCCACCTGCGAAAGACATTCCATAAAAGTATATATGAAACAAGGCCTATAATGAGAGGTTCTCGAGATGACTGTGATTTGGGCGAGCCCGTATACCTCCTCCCCGAACAACATCTCCTCTCACACCATGTCAGGGAATAATTTTGAGGACTTCACCCAAGATAGTTATGGTAGGGTGTCTGAATTTTTGTGCTATGTTTTAACAAATTAAAAGAAAAAACATTCGCCGTTTGAGCAATATATATTATGTCCCTTCTCATGGTTCACTACAAAAAAATCCATGATTGCCAATACTTTTTTTTTTTTTTTTTCCGGATAAAGATAATTTTGGGAATGTGTCAAAAAGTATGGATTTGAGAATATCTGCGACTAGTATTGCCAGGTCCAGTGTAAAAAAAAAAAAAAAAAAAAAAAAAAAAAAAAAAAAATGGACTGACAGAAAGACCAAAAAAAATAAATAAATAAATAAATGTAATTTAACAAATTACAACGACAAATTTAAAAATGATTTTTTCAAAGACTAAAATTTAAGACATAAAAGATAGCACGGAGTTGATCATACATTACGTACGCCATGAATTAACCCTTAAATGCCTGAGTTTTTAAAAATCATTTAAAAAATGTTTTTTGGCTTTCTTTTTTTAAATAAATCATGGGAAAAATACTTTAAAAAATCCTATTTTGTTTTAAGTATGGTTTACAGCTAAAAAACTGTTTGTTACTAATCGGCAATACTGGTGTTTAATTGAAAAAATAATTTTCCTTGATAAAATTCTATAATATTAAACACACAAGAATTTTGAGAACTATGATAAGAAATAAATTTTACTTGCTCACTGCAGAACAAAATAGGGTATTTCGCAAACTTCCAAACCAAACAAAAAGAACAAGTAGCAACAATTGAGAAAATAAATCTATCTTTATTCTTAAACAGCACAACTGTTGCCATCTAAATGTTGAAAATCGATTTAATAATATTTTCAGAATGTATTTTATTGGCAACATTAGGCATTATAGCTTCAATATTATTCTAATATTATTTATGAGCCTAAATTGGGTATGTTGCCGAAAGGCAACACCCGGCATTTAAGGGTTAAACATTAATAGTGTTATTGCACGTAAAAATTGTAAGCGACGGAAATCGCCTGCGACTCGTACGTATTATCCACCTGAAACTTACGTATTATCCAAGCATTTCATTGGCTGTTCGGGAAAAGGCTTTTCCATCGTCCAAGAAATCCGACGGCGAATTTTAAATGAAATTTATTTCTTAAACTTCTAAACATCCCACAATATTACTTTTTATGTCGTCGTATAGTGAAAATATGTACTTTTAAATGCAATTTGTTTAAAAGCTGTATCTCAATTTGTTTCTGAGTTATTAATTTTTTGTAGTTTTTATTACTTTTTATTGATAGTGGTAACACTAGGTTGTCCATCTCTGTTGAAAGTAAAGGAAAATACAGATTACTGTATAGACCAATCAGAAAACGAATAAAACGATGATTAAACCAATAAAAACCTTCAGATATGCTTTTGATTTCCTACCCTGACGAAGACAATAACCATTTTTCCTAATGGTTAAAAAAGAGCAGTCGATGGGTTCCAAATCGGGACATAAAAATACAATATTAGGGCGTGCCGAAAAAAAATCGAATTTTGTATTATGGAATTCTAATAGCGCGACAAAGTTGCGTTATCCTGTCTATAACAACTATGCAAAATTTAATTTTCATTCTTTTTCCTCCTAAAGACGACCAGAATTTCCAAAAACGACCATTTTTTACTAAAAATAATAAAAATTAGGAAAAAAGACAATCGTTTTCTAATAGTGGGAAAATGGTCTACCAGTCCATCATAATTTTCTCTAAAAATATTTAATCAGATCGGTTAAAAGGTTTTGCCTCCTCGAGATTTTAGACGCATTCGTAGTAATCTATTTAGTTTTATGGAGAAAAATAATCGTTTATCTTTAAATATGACGCAATTTTCACTCACTGAAGCATTTCATATAGCGTCTTAAACTCAGTATCAGCAGAAAGAAAATTATTGAATTGTAACAGCTTTAGGGCGGAAAAATAGATATATTTTAAAGCGTGACGTCATTTTGTGTTCAATTTAAAGAAAAAAGATTTTTTTAAATTGTAATGAGGAAATGGCATCAATAAAGATAAATAAACTTCATTATTTTTCTTTTCTCTGCAACAATGGAAGTAATCCGATTGCTACCATTTTGTAGAAATTTCATAATTTTTTTTTAATGAAAATAAAAAATAAAAAAGTAGGAATATTAAAAAAAAAAAAAGAAAATAAAAAGAAAAAAAAATAGGTAGTACGGGCACATCTACAAATGAGCAGCTTTCATTTAAGAGAAGAATTAGTAAAATTGGTTTAGTAGAAAGATCAGGGCAGATGACCAAAGAAAAAAGCCTAGTGTTTTAAATACAGGGTGTCTACAAAGTTGTTGGGCAAAAATAATGATTTATTGAATGGAATTGACAGGAAAAAAATTAAAGTACATATTGTTGTAAGATAGAAAAATAGTTCAAGTTTACCATTATCACAAATGTTCGATGTAACTTCCTTTCGTGGCTGAAAATGTCCCATTGGTAAATCATTTCTCGCCATAGATTTATCAGCATGTTTCCGTCGATCCAATTAGTTGCAGTGCAGATTCTTGATTTTAGTTCAGGAATGGATGCAGGAACTGGCGGCTTGTACGCTTAATCTTTTACAAATCCCTACACCGAAATAAAGCGGTTTGAAAGATCTTGTGATCGTGGTGATCATTGAATAACATCTCCACTCGCTAAGCGATAGTGTTAGTTATGACACCTAACGCCATCTATGAATAAACTTCGGCAATATTACTACTAGTCTGACTTGCAACGAGTTAATTTCATTTAAGGGTATATTCGAAAAAATATTTCTCCACCCTCAACAGCTCGAAATTTTCTGAGACATTTTCAGACTCAATTTTAAAAGTAAAAACACGAATCTTGCTGAGGTGATTTTTGAAGAGATGTTTTAAGAGGCCGTGTGATTTCATTTTTCGTTCAATTTTAAACAATTATTTCCTCAGTATGACCATTTTTTTTTTTTTTTATTCTCAGATCTCCCGCTTCGGAAAATTCGGATCAAAACGCCAACTTTGACGCGTTTTTTACAATATTTTCTGCATTTATCAAAAAATCGAGAAGCACGGCACATTATGTAGTTTATAAATAAGAGAATTTCCCAGTTTGGTGCGTTTGACAGCAAAAATGAATTTAAAAATGAATCAGAAAATAAGCAGTTTGGATTGGAATTCACCCTTAACATTTCGGAAGTTCTTAACTTACGAAATTGACCAACTAATTTGTATACGTCCTGTATATATATATTAGAAATGTTTTGACAACTGAAAAATGAAGACATCCTTCAAAAATAGCACACAGAAAAATAAGTTAAAAATATCAATTTCATAGGGAGATATTTTTTTTAGGAAAAGGAATGCATCACACGCCCATATGTTTATAGCATTAGCCTTTAGCATTAAGAGTGGTAATATGGATCTCCTATTACTTCGAAATTAAGCTTATTCTAGACTTACTTTCTTTATTTCCTTGTACTATGCTCTTGTAGTACAACAATGACAGATAATATGTGAAGGGTGTAAACATAAACAACAACAAAATAAACAAACAACAAAATAGAATTTTTCAAGCAAGTTTGAAAAGCTAATTATACTTCCCGTCTTATTTAACGTACAAATCGTTTTTAGACTGAAAATTATGTTTTACCACAAAGACATCGATCCAATAAACATTCCAACCCTCATTTTTTAAAATGGCACACGCTTACGAACTAAAACAAAAAAGTATATACGTAATGACCCTCCATTCGCGGTAAGCCTAGCGCCTGGAGCTGGTCAGAGCGTGATGCGAGGGGTGACCGAATGGGGAGGTTCAGGAGATAATTTGAGGCGGCATTCCATTTTGAGGGGGGCAGTGGAATATTAGGCAAATTCGAAAACCACGTTCTCGTGTACTTAACTTCATCTGCGTGCCACGCTGCTCTTGATGTATCTAAACGTAACAGTTTTCTCATTCAGTCTTCTATATAAATTCAGAGGCTGTATTGAATTATTAACATTCATTAACTCTAGGCTTTTATATAATTAAATTTTCTTTCGTTTTGGAAAAGAAATAATGCCAATTGCTTCTCTTTTTTTAAGGTAAGTGTTACTAATGGAAGAAATCCGTTTGATTTTGGTCAAATTGGTTTGATTCAGAAGTCATTTTCACATTTGATGCTGTAGTAAATAAGAAACGTGATATAATATATGCACCAACTTCAATTTATGCAATCAAAATGTGTTAAGGAGTTCGAAATCGTGTATTAGAAAATAAGTAGTCAAATGTTCTTACCTGTCTTTGATGGAATAAATTAGATCATTTAATGAAGGGTTAAAGCCACTGAAAATCATTAGTAGTTCATTTATCAATTTTGGTTCTGCAAATTACGAGGCTGTGGAGAATCTGTGTTGTGCTAAATGTTCTATCTTTATATTCATTCTACTAAAATAAGTAGGAGAAGGGAGGGTAAGATGGCCTCTCTAAGGTTTGATGAATTTTTATATCTTTTTAATCAGTAAAGTTCTAGAAACAATTACCAATAGTAACTATAATAACTTTAGTTTCAATTACTATTTTACTTTTCTTTTTAAATTTATTTTAAAATGTACACGTTACAGAACTGTGCGAATTAATGTGAGCACAAGTGATAATTTGAAGTAAACATTTATTAGTTACAAACAATTTAAAAAAGACGAAAAGAATAACATTTACATGTTTTTTATAGGAAATATGCCCTATTTTGACTTTTATAACTTTTTCAGACGTTTTGGAATTGAGTCAGCAAGTCTTTTACAGTTTTCTGATATTTGTTGCTCTCGAAACCATATCTGGATTACAGCCTCATTTAGTTTATTTTTTGTTGTACAATCCATTTTACGAAGTCTACCTTTTACAATAGCCCACATATTTTTTATTGGATTTAGATCGGTGAGTTTCTTGGCCAATCGAAGCATGAAATCTTCTAGCCTTTGAAAATTTTCTTCATGACCTTCGAAACGTGAGAAGGAGCCGAATCTTGTTGGAAAACTGCTCGACCACTTTCAACTCTGACTGCTTCTTACTCAACATCTCACTGGAAAACTCCGTAAATAGTAGGGGAGAGGGAGGTACCTTTGAACTGGGGGCACCTTTGAACACTGTAAATATTTTCCTTTAAATAAATTATATTTTTTAAATATATATGACAGCACAGTATTACTGCTTCAATGTAACAAGAATACAAAGCTTTACTATTTTGCATGCACACTACTGTCTAAGCAAGATATGTATATTTTGCTTTCTTGAATTTAAACTTAACAAAATAAAGTTGTAGGCTTTTGTTGATAATCTTGTATCCCTAAAATTATAATTTACTATTTAATACCTAAATAAAGATGTTAGCTTTAACTTATAAGGTTTGTTTTATTCGAATTCTCAAACCTAATTGAGTAAATAGTTGTAATGCTAAACTCGATGTGATGGGGCACCATTGAACAATTAAAACTATGAAGTAAACAGTTATAGATGTATCTAAATATTATTATTGTTGAATTTTTTTTTAAATATGAAAATTAAGAGATTAATTGTTTTTATACTTAATATGAAAGTTGTACTGATGCAGGGCTTTAACTACAGGCAAATTCAGGACACACGACAATAATTCATGATTTAGCAGATTTGTCTAACAAACTCTATACTGTTTCATTCCCAATGGTAAACATTATTTCTGGATTTCATAAAACAGTGTTTTATCCCTTTTCTATAACAATTTGAATGAAAATAATTTCCTTTTAGTTCAATTTCATTCAAAAAGAACTCTTCATTACATTGGTCAGATTAAATTGCTTAATGTCAGGTTTCTTCGTAAAAAAGAACATATGATATGTTTTCCAGAGGCATCAGATATCAATTTGATGGATTTTAAGGATATCATATAAAAAAATTGCCACAATTAAACATAATTGGAGGGATCCTCCGTTGTGTCTCAACAATGTGCTTTGATGGACACAAATTTGGTTAAATAATAAAAAATTAGTAATTTCAGTTAAATGTAATTGTGTAATTTTATTCTTATTATTTTATATTTTGGAAAGATAAGCAGTTTTTAATGAAAACTGTCAATATTTTCATATTTTCTTTATTTGTTCAAAGGTGCCCTTAGCTTGTTCAAAGGTACCCAGAAAACTTTCAGCTTTTTAAAGTCTCACAGAATATTTAATTTATATTAAAAACTGTAATTTTCTATTTCATATGATGCAGAATTACATTCTTTCTCTCACGAAATATTTAAAATTCAATAAATATAATTCCAGTAAGAAATATGTGGATTTTTTAAAAAATTGTTCAAAGATGCCCCCCTCTCCCCTACTACAAAAGTTATATAAACAACAAACAAAGGAATCCCATGAATTCCGAAACTCTTTTATGAAATACGAAGGTTTCACACCTTCACGCAGTCAACCTGTCAGCTGAATAATCTGCTCCTAACCCAGTCAAAATTGGATCTCTTGTTATTAGAACTTAAACGGCTCGTTGAAAGCTCAGAACTAGTTTTAGTTTTCCACGAGGCACTATATACAACAAAATCTGATGATGCTCACCCCTGCCGCCATATTTATACCAAATGGATGACCACAGATACCTAATTAACATTATCGTTGCTCAAAATAACCGCGAAAACCGTAGAAATTCGGACAGATTCCGAGAAATCGATGCACATTTTGCGAACGCAAAAGAAATGCGTGGAAAAGACACAGTAAGTGGCTTGTCCACGTATAACTGTTAGAATCGGGACAACAATTTCACACCAAAAACTCAAATATCCGTTTGCTCCAAGACTACCTTCATAAAAAAAAAATAGCTAAGCACTTATGCTACAGATTTTACATTATTTATAGAAGAAAATAATTTCATTTACAGACTGAAAATTTACAACATAAATAGGAATTAAAACAACCAAACAATTTACGTTACCAACTCATTAAAAAAAGAAAGTGTTTGAATTCTAGAGTCTCTAATCTTTATAATATCTAGATCTTTATTCTGAGTACATACTAGCTATAGTTAATGCCATTGAAATTAGAATAAAATGACACTATAATTAGCAAATAACGTAAAATTTTTATTCATAAAGTTAAAATACATTTCTACGATTACATCAAAACCAATATATAATTTTTACTAACTTTTTATTTTGTATATATAATGGATGAATATTGTTGAACTTTTACTCTAAGTGAGCAAATATATTTTAGGGTTGTGACGTTATGATAGAGCCTTATTACCATACGGGCACGCCAAGTAGATACTTTGGTTGGAGAATACCACTGTTTCCGAAAAGTAATCGTCGCCTTATTTAAACGCATACAGTTTCTCATAAATAAAATGAAAATTACTATTCAGAAAGAGTGGTGAATATCTCCCCGATTTTCAAAACTGTTTAGTTAGTCCCTGCTATATGAATGTGACTAGCAGAACATTTTCATAATATTAGTCAAATAAAATTCTTAAAACAGCGTTTTAATTTTAATGATCAGTTTTCACACGTGAAATTTAATAGAATTTAAAATAAGTAATTTAAAATTTTGCTATCGTGCCTCGAGGGAAATAGCCGAATTCATTTAAAGCATAAATCAAAAACTCGTCTAGATAAGTATACATATATATTTATACAGGGTGATGCAAAATGAATGGGACAAATCAATGGGATTGCTAATGTATTTTGTCCCATTTATTTTGCAGTTAATTGTAACTGCTTCTTATACCAAGTGAAAAGGGATTTACAGTGTACGTTTTGACGATTCATTATGTGGATTCAGCAATTTTAGATCTATCATTTATGTTTATTAAAACAGTAAGATTTTCACTTACATGTTTCCTTTTTTAATATTTGTTATGTCTGGCTTGATTATGTCTAAATCTGTTGGATACGGTTAATTGTGCAATGCGAGAAATAGGCATTCAAGCATTGCTTTCTGTTTACTTGTGTACCATACTTTACTTATGATTTCGAAATATTTTCCCTGAAGACGAGTTTTGCATCATAAGAGTCATTTTTATTCATGTATCATTCTCCTTTTTGCATTCCTTTTGTAATTTTTTTTTTATTGAATTTATATATTTTCTAATATGATATACTGCATTTTGGACAATAGGTTTAATGGTACTATCAAAGATTTCATTTTTTTCTGGTCTTTTTTCATTTGTTAAAATGTTTTAGTTACAAAAAGTTTGACTATATTTGTCAAACATTTCTAATTTCCAATATTTTTTATGCATTCAACTTCCTGTTCATAATAATCTTTTTCCAAATTTAAAATTCCTAATGTTTGAATCTTATTTAATACTTTATTTATAAATGTTTGGATCTAGTCTTAAATCTTCATTTATAATTACTTCATTTAATAATTGTTGTTCCAAATTTAAAATTTATAATGCTAATATCTTTCTTAAAACTCAATTTATAATTTATATTTGAAATAGATGATAATTGGTAATACCCTATAATGGTTATATATATAATTATTATATGGACTATATGTTAATTATAATTGTTATATTTTATGCTTGTGATTATTTACTGCGGCAACCGTGGCACATGCTTTTAACTGTGCAAGTTATTTTAGCGGGATTTTTATACTATGCCAAATTCCGTTATATGTTTGTGTCATGGTCAATACGTCTTGGCTGTTCTCTCGCTGGGTTTGTCTATGATTTAATTTGTTTCATTTTTAAAAATTTTTCATTGTTGCGGATATCACATTGTTTAATTTTTCATGGTGGTTTAATAATTTCTGGTGATTAGTCGATCGGGTACATAACGGAATTCAATTTTTGCTTATTGCTGAATTCCTTTACAGAAATCGACTATTTTTTTTTTTGCTTATAAATGTATTTTATGTACCCGTGAACAAGGGAAATACTTTATAAGCTTCCGGCATCATTCATCCAGCTAAAATCATTCTTTATATCACGATTTTCTTTTTAAAAAAATTTTAAAGGTTACGTTCAAAAATTGTCGATAGAGGGCGCTTTAGACTTTAGAGTAACGAACAACTACTTTTTACCGTTATTTTTTGTATGGGGTTAAAATTATTCTAAAGTTTAGACTTTAACTTAAATTTTAAGCCCAAAATCGAAAACATTGGGATCGGGTAACTAGCAAAAATTGAATTGTGAACAGAGGGGGGAAATTTTAAACGCTCATAAACATTGAAGAAACTAATCGATTTTGTTGCGATTTGCTTGTAGATCATTCTCTTGGAAATTATTTTATTCAAAATGACGTACAGCTTTGATGTCCTCATTTTTTGACAGAGGGCGCTTCCGACACATATCCGACATTTCAACGACATTACTCCTGGGTGTTTTACTACCAGAATAACATACTTCAAGAAGTGTTAGGGATGCAAAGACGACTCGGAATCACATAGGAATGTAACGTTGAAATTGTCTGTTTTGCGAATTACGGTTAAAAGAAGCAGAGAAAAAAAGCAACAGAAAGAAGCAGAGAAACAGCAACACCTTAATGTGGCAGAAAACAGTTTATTTAAAGGTTTTACTACAAAAGCTGTTCGAAATTACGACCAGAAGTAGTCCAGTAAGCTTGACAGCGGCGTCCCATGGAATTCCTTAAGCTCTGGAAGATTCCTGGTATCTCTGATAGCTTTCTGGCAGCTACAGAAATACGAGCCGCAAGGTCTTCGGAGTGCCATCTACCTTCGCTTTCAAGCTTTCCGGACTACTTCTGGTCGTAATTTCTGTTGCTTTTCTCTCTGCTTCTTTTAACCATAACTCGCAAAAAAGGTATTTCCAACGTTACATTCCTATGTGATTCCGAGTCGTCTTTGCATACCTAACACTCCCTGGGAATATGTTAGTCTGGTGGCGAAACACCTAGGAGTAATGTCATTGAAATGTCGGAGATGTATCGGAAGCGCCCTCTATCAAAAAATGAGGACATCAAAGTGTACGTCATTTTGAATAAAATAATTACCAAGGGAATGACCTACACTCAAATTGCAAGAAAATCGATTAGTTTCTTCAATGTTTATGAGCGTTTAACCCCCTACCCCTCTGTTCTCAGTTCAATTTTCGCTAGTTACCCGATCCCAATGTTTTCGATTTTGGGCTTAAAATTTAAGTTAAAGTCTAAACTTTAGAATAATGTTAGCCCCATACAAAAAATAACGGTAAAAAGTAGTTGTTCGTTACTCTAAAGCCTAAAGCGCCCTCTATCGACAATTTTTGAACGTAACCTTTTCAAAAAATTTTAAAGAAAATCATCATATAAAGAATGATTTTAGTGAAAACCGCAAACGAATCGACCGTTTTTTCCGTTCTTTATCATCGTTTGAAGTTTTGGACCTCAAACTTTAATGACCTTTAGCTCCTACAGAAGGCGTTTGCGCCCCATGGTTTGCTATTTAATAATGTCTATCTTCATATCTACTATCACCCCTCAAAGGTTGTTGTTCTGGTAGTGAAACACCCTGTATATATACATACAGGGTGATTTAAAACATCATTCGAATTTCGTGGGGAGGTAGGGAATACGTCAGAAAAACGATTTTACATGGGAAAGTATGTCCGCAAATTTGCGCATGCGTATGTAGAGGGCGCTGTATGTACCCAACCTTTCAATGCGTCCCAATCATTGTTTTGACTTTCCTAAAGCTAGTATTATTTCTTCTCCTATTTCCACTTCTCATTTGGATTAAGCCTTTTACATCTTTAAAAACTCCAACAATCTCGTTAATGACCTTTATTCAACGCCTTCATTATCTGACGCATGAAACTTCATGTTTAATTTGTTCTTTCCAGTTCTTTTAACCTTTATTTATTTATTAGCCCTCGGTATGTTATTTCTTTCTCCCATCTATTTAATGTGTCATCTCCAAAAAATAACGTTACGTTATATAAGCCAGCCGTAAAACAAAGCAGATGTATCATTGTGCGGAATAATCTCTACTGCAATTTTTAAAACTCCTAAGCATCGCACATTTTAAATTTTTATACCGTCGTATTGGGGAAAAAAGTACTTTTAAATGCAATTCGTTTGAAAACCGCATCTCCATTTATTTTTTAGATATATTTTTTTTTCTTTTGTAGTTTTTAGCACCATTTGTTTAATTTTGGCAACTCAAGTACTCCATTTCTATAGAAAGTTAAGTGAAAATAGTTGAAAAATGGCAATTATATCTCTTTGTTGCCATTTTCTCATAAAAACTGAAAAAAATGTAATTAAAATACACGCTATTTTGAAAAAGTATCAGTGAATGATTTCTGATAAAACATGGAGCTACCATAAACTAAATTTAATTTTAGGTATCTAATATTACAAACAAATAAAGTCATATAAATCATGAGATAGCCGATTTTTTTTTGGTCCAGTTTCTTGAATGACGAAATCTCTTTTTTGTGTGTGTGTATTATTCAGCGATAGTCATGTCCTATGCATATTTTAGTGTAGATGCTGCTTAACCCTTTCCGGCGCGGAGTCCTTAAAAAAGGACACCTAATTTTAATTCCAAAACTGACAAACGGCACCAAGAATATTTAACTAAAATTTTCCTATTATAATGTACATGAAAATAAGCAATTTTGTATTTTCTAATAAATTCGTTTATAATTTGCGGTGTCAGTCCATTATTTCATCAGTTTATCAACAGAATTACTCCGCGCCAGTAAGGGTTAAGACTGGGTCGTAAGTGAGGAATTCTTTAGCGGATGCGGATGACGTCATTTTATATAAAATAAAAGCGCGTGTTTGATTTGGAGTCTTAAAACTGAACTATCTATATTTATATACATATATATATTTTTTTTTTGATCGGGGGCGACACTAAATTCTGAAAAAGCGGAATTCCTGTTTTCTAGTTTTTTTTTTTTTTTTATCCTTTGTTTTGAACTTTCTTCGTTCATAAATTTTTTAAACTTCAGTTTCACACCAGAATTTTTTTAAAAACTTTTTAATCTATATTTCTGCTGCAATTGTCACCAATTTTGTATGCTTTGTAGCATTTATTGCACTCGTGCTTACCAGTTTTGTTCATTATTTTGACCCGAAACAATTGTTGCGAGTTTCTGCATTTCATGGAGTTTGTACACTGTACTTTTCCATTTTGTTCATGTAGATGACGTTTGCGGACATACTTTCCTATATGAAATCGGTTTCCTGACGTACCTCACCACGAAATTTGAACGATAATTTTTTAATTACCCTGTATAAGCGAAACAGACAAAAATAATCATTTAACAACAATATTTCAATAAGATAACCTTGAACTTGGAAATAATTATCTCATTGAAATAACAGACTAAAATAAAGACAGATTGGGACATCCACTAATTGTAGCTAACTATCTGAAAATTCGCTTATAATGAACTGCAGTCATTAGTGAATCCCCCTCTGGCAAAGGAAATTTCAGATTTCTATAATGGCTAATTAGTGACATATTTTTCACGATTAAATTAGCCTGAATAACATGATACGTCATCTAGTCTGAGAGGAAAAAAAGAGTCGTAGCTCGATCATACAGAATTTCTAAAACAACCAAGAAATCACTAAGGTAATAGAACATGTAGTTTTAAGAAATTCTTTGTAGCAATTATAATAATATATTTCTGATAGATATCATTATGTTGTTGTGCTGCAGAGATCTTTTTAAGGCCTGACTAAGATATTTTTGTGGCCACTGACAAGGGGAGGTTCCGAGGTCGGGGACACAGAATACAGTGAATATTTGTGCATCGATAGTGTATATAGTTGGAATATCAGCATATGAAAGCCAAAAAGTAAAGCCCAACCCAGGGAAACTTGAAAAAAATAACTCTCAATGTTTACGTTACAGTTTAGAATCGGATATATTTCTTCCTTTCTTAAACCTTTAGCCGGCGGTGTCCACAAAAAAGGACACCTAATTTTTATTCTAAAACTCACAAACGTCACCAAGAATATTTAAGTAAAAATTTCCTTTTATAAAGTACGGGAAAATAAGCAAGTTTTTATTTTCTAATAAATTTGTTGATAAATTCTGGTGTCAGTCGATATTTTCATCATTTTACAAACAGACTTACTCCGCGCCAGAAAGGGTTAATCGGCTCAGCAGCGGGGTTTGCTGCGCGCTGGATTCAAGATTTTTCTTTTTGAGTTCGAATCCCAGTCAGATTATTTTTCGCAACGAAATTTGTAGCAACTATTTTCAAACCACACTTGAAAAAATATGTATAATAACAGAAATTTACGAGAAATATAAATTAAATACATGTTTTACAACATATAAGTAAATTTTTGCTATGAAATTTCGCATTTTTAAATATTTAATGAAAAGTAAATGAAAAAAAATAGTAGGCCTATTTATATTTATTTCTATAGACTTGAAATATTGCTATTAATTAAAATTGTTTACAGATATTTAAATGAACAGTCTACTATTTTTAACAGAGATACATTAAAATACGTGAATAAATATATTATTTTAATTTTGTTTCACTGTGATAATATTTCGAATATTTCATGCTTCATTAAAAATATGCTTTTAGATTTTTAATACGAGTTTTTAAAATCTGGGATTCTTGGTTTTATAACTAAAATGACAGTCTATGTAATAATTTCGTTTTGCAATTCCTTTTTATTTATTTATTTATTTATTTATTTATTTATTTATTTATTTATTTTGTTAAAGATGTTTTAATAATACAGTTTAACTGTATAGATACAATTTTAAGTGTAAAATTTTGCATGTTTATATATTTAAGGAAAAGGAAAGACAAAATAAATAAATAAATAAAAATAGTCAGTTCGTGATTTTATAGATCACAAACTGTTACTGGTTTTAAAATTTACTTACTATTATTTATACAAATTATACAACTTTTCACAGTGAAATAAATTAAAATACGTTATATAAAATTTTAACATGTTGCGTTTATTATTCTATTGTAATTTTTCTATTAGCAAAATGTACGTTTTTTAACTAGTTTTTTAACTTTTTTTTTAAAATCTTGTATTCTTATGTTTATAATTAGAATAACTGTCCATGCACTTGATATATATAAATTTTAATATGTTTGAAATAGTGTAACATCATTAAATTACACCGCAAACGATTTTCCCCATAGACCGTAAAGTAACGGGGTTTTTTTAGTGTCCATGTAGAACAATAAATGCTACGCACTTCATTTTCAATACCAATCATTCTATAATAAACCTCATTAACATATATCAATTGCCATATTTAAGCGAGTTAGCGCGCGGACAGACAGATAGGTGACAGACAAACCGAAATCATAAACGCTTTTCAACTATGTTAGAAAATATTAAAAAGTTTTTTGAACGATCCCGTTCATACTAAAACTTTGCCAACGAACTTCTTTATTTGATATGATCAAATGCAAGAACATTAAAAAAATAATTCACTTCATAAGAATTAATCTTTGGTAATCTAGGGTAATATAACGCATCTAATGGTTATAATGCCATTAGATGCGATTAGAACAATTAGATTAATCTTTACTCTTAGAACTAGAGACTTTTAACGAAAATGTAGTTCTAATGCGCAATCTAACGTATCTAATGTTTAAGGCAATATAACCGAATGTCATAATATATGACATTTCCCAAAAAATCGAAAAGTTAGTATAACTAGAGAATAAAAACCGGGCTTTCCGGGTAACGGAATGTCGGTGAAAAAAATATATTTTTTTTTAATTTAAAACTCAAATACATTTTACATTTAATATATATTTTTAGATTTTACTTTCTACAGAAATGGAGTACTTCAGTTGCCACCACTACAGAAATGGCATTAAAAACTATAAAAAGTTAATATCTCAAAAGTAAATTGAGATGCAGTTTTCAAACAAATTCCAATAAAAATTACTTTTTTCCCCTATACGAAGGTGTAAAAATTGAAAATGTGCGATGCTTAGAAGTTTAAAAAATTGCAGTAGCGATTATCAGTATTTAACGGTACAGTGATAAATCTGTTTCATTTTACGGCTGGCTTATGTAAAATAACGTTATTTTTAGAGACGACTCTTTAATTGTTGCCTGAAAGAAATAACATATCGGGGGCTAAAAAGATTTTTCATGCATTTTCAAAATTTCATAATGAAGATAAATATTTTCCAAACTCTTGAGAAATCATTTCGCCAGTCTATCTAAACGACAGAAGAACTTTTCTCTCCAAACAAATCTGTGGAGAGGAACATTACAGATCTTTGAAGTTGAGAACTGCAAAATTACACGATCTTCTTTCGGTAACCACAAAAGAGAAACGTATAAAAACCAGAAAATCCAAATTACATCACGGGCGAATAGCATTTTTTAAAAATTATCTGTCTGCAGTAAATTACGGATAATAATGAGATGATACCAGGATTGGTTCGGCAAATTCAGGGCGAGTTGTGAAATTGGCTTGCAGGCGGATGTGCGGGTATTCATCCTCTGCTTGCTCTTGTTGCTTCAGAAAAGTGCAGAGGAAAAGTGCCTTTGGTGTGCAATTTCATCATTATCCCGGCCCCTCCTTTGGGAAAAGATTTTTATATTTTTATATATTTTTTTTCCTTTGCTGCCGACGTGCTATCAAAAGAGAAAGAAGTAACGCTCTATCATCAAATATAACAAGGATTATTTCACAGTTTTCAAAATGTCTCGGGTTATAACGTTATGTGATGTCGGTCTGATTACTTATTTATTTGAGTTTATGATTAAGAAGAAAGGTTTATGTCTCTTTCGTGCTGTGATTTATATATAAGTATGTTTAATTTAAAGATACTTTTTGCCTTCAGATAAGATGAAGTGTTTGAAGTTCATGCATGTAAATTTCTATATTTAATTTAATTAGCAGTCTACAGGAACATTAAAATAAGATGAGACACGCTTTAAAAGATGATATAGATAGATTATATTACATCAAAAAATTATTACACAGGAAAGCAGTGTCGAAATGAATTTATCCAGTCAGTTTTGGCTTCAGATAAGATGAAGTGTTTGAAGTATGAAATCATGCAGGTAAACTGTTATATTTAATAATATTTACCGCATTGTCTCCAATAAAATTTGATAAAGAGTTGATATATATTTTTAATTATCGGGAGTGAAGTGTTTTACTTAACAAAACAATTAAATTTAAAAAATCAAAAAACCCGACTGCGTAAAAAGCGAACTAAGTAATTATTTCTTATCAATCTAAAACTATTTTTTATATTACTTACCTATTTTTTTTATTTGCTTGCATTGATGACTTTTAAGTTGTGTTTAATTGTTAGTTCCTATCTATAAACACTGTTTTGATAAGGCTTATAGATGTCTATGAAGGTTAGAGTTGCAGTAAAGCAAGAGATCCTACCTGCACAACTTCCAGGTTGTGTAATATTTAAACGGAACTTCTGACTGTAAAATAGTCAATGAAACATCGTCTTCATTTTGAAAGACTTATCCAATGATATGTCATTCAATAGGGTGCGTAAAAAAAATTTTCGTCTCTACCGCCATTTTGAATTTATAAAAACAAAACCTAGCCGATAACCATCGAACGGTTAAGACGAATCGATAGAGACCTCTTTCATTAAAATCCATCCAGCCGTCGGGATGTTTCGAGGGTATAAAGAAATCCACATACACAGATACTCGTGAAACACATAACCCTTCTTGGCAGTCGGGTAGTTAAATTAGTAGTCTACAGGGTGTTTAAAATAAGATAAGACAGGTTTTAAAAGATGATGTAGATTAAATTACATCAAACAAGTCTCGCAATTTAATTTATTTGGTGAAATATACAGTGCAGTCTCACATCCTAATTAACACGGATTTTTGTTTATTACTTTGGCAATAATAAAGTTATTTTAAGAAAAATTTCAACAGATTTATTAACATTGTTTATGGGAAAAGTAGCGATATCACGAAAAATGCTAGAAGTGTTCAATAATTCTCTTAGTAACATGCCTGCTGGAAGCAAACTACAAACTACAAACTGAACTACAAACTGAAAATCTACAAAATACATGCTGAAATATTCTACGTTGAGTTCAATGCTTTCCTGCATGGGTTGTGTACAACCGACCCGGATCCGACAAAAAAAAAAAAAAAAAAACAAAAAAAAAAACTTATATCTCTGAGATAAAATTTTTATTTTTGTATAAAAATGAACACATATGAACTTATTAATATTAAAATACGTAGTTTTTTTCGTTCGTTTTGGGAAATCGGATCAACACGATGTCGACGTGAAAGAGTCAAACCCCAGAACCCGAAACATTTAAAGTCAACCCGGTTGACCCGCAACGATAAAAAATTTGTGCCAACCCGACCCGACGTCAGGTTGGTAAAATCTAGTTACCCGACGATACAAGACTAGTTTGGATTCAAGTGGTTTCCACTTCCTCCACTTCTCGTCATATTTCTTTGATTTAGAAAGTGCTTTGATTGAGAAGTAGAAAAGTGCTTTTGATTTATAATTTCATCATTATCCCGGCCTCTTCTACCAGGAAAAGGTTATCTTTTTTTGCTGCTGACGCGCCATCGACAGAGAAAAAAGTAATGACCTATCATCAAATATAACAAGGATTATTTCACAGTTTTCAAAATGTCTCGAGTTATAACGTTATGTGATGTCGGCCTGATTACTTATTACTTATTTATTTGAGTTTATGATTAAGAAGAAAGGTTTGTGTCTTTTCATGCCATGATTTATACATAAGAATGTTTAATTTGAAGATTCTTATTCACTTATGATAAGACGAAGTGTTTGAAGTATGAAATCATCCATGTAAACTTTTATATTTAATTAAATTAGTAGTCTAACAGGGTGTTTAAAATAGGATGAGACACGCTTTAAAAGATGATGTAGATTACATTCATCAAACAATTCTCGTATAGAAAATAAAAGTCGGTGTCAATTTATTCGGACTACGACGGGGGTGTCTAACATTCACACCAATCACGAATTTTTGTTCGTAACATTGGCAATAATGAAGTTAATTTAAAGAAATTTTTAGCAGATGTATCTCGTTTATGTGAAATATAATGCTATAAGTCTGCAATAATAATTCAATTAGTTCACCTTTGGTATGACCGATTGATTTATTGACTTTTTGACCAAAAATTTGTATTCGAGTTTCATGTTCTTTTGATTCGTCTTGCACGGGTCGGGTACAACCCGACCTGTTCAGTCCAGAACCTGGAAAGTCTGCTTGAAGCTAACCCAAAACCCGATCAGAGCCCGACAAAAAATTACGTCGCTCGAATCCCAACCAGAATCCGATACACTCTAAATTAAAAGAAGTGACTATTCACTCCGGAGAAGTGAATAGTCACTCTATCGCAGAGTCAAAATATGCCCAACCTCTTTAGAGTGACTATTCACTCTGAGCGAAAGTGAAATTTTTGACTCTCTGAAAGAGTGAATAGTCACTCTTGGGAAGTGACTATTCACCCTAAACAGGGGTGGATGATCAGTCTTTCGGAGGAGTGACTATTCACTCTTGCTAAAGGAGTGCGTTTTTTCACTCATGGTAGGAGGGAATAATCACTCTTTCATACGAGTGAATGTTAATTTTTTATAAAGTCAATTCTTTTTTTTTATTTTGCTTTTATGGGCATTTTAAAAGAATCACATCTTTTACCGCATGCAATGAAAGTACATGCAAGCGTGGTAAAGATTGGATTAAACTACTTTATTACCAATATTTATTTAATTCATAGTTTATAACACTAATTACACTTTTAAGGAAATATTCAGTTAAAGCTACATTTGAATTAAAGTAATTGTTTGCTTTCAATGAATGCCCTATAAATATATGATAATTTTAAAATGCCTATAAGGGCAATTAATTAACCGAAATCTTAATGAGTTAATGTTATTTTTTTCTTTTCAGATACCCATTTAGTATTTTAATAATTCCTGGGATGTACGTTAATTATGTTCTTATTTTTCATGTGTAACTCAAATTTGAAATATTTAGTTCTCAGAATTCATTGATAATGAATTTAAATCTAATCAAGCGTTATTGTTCACTACATTTTAGTTACTTTTAAAGTTTTACTAATAACTGTATAATAGGTGGATGTTATATGATTAACAACGTGTGATTTCCTTTTAATTTTTCTTTTAAATGAAAAATCTCATCTTTTTAGCGCTATTTTGCAGAATCCTATTGTTCAAAAATATTTTTAATTTTTCCACTAAAAACATAATATTTATTTAATTCATAGTTTACAACACTAATTAAACTATAAACATATATAAGATACACAAAATGTAAATACATTGCTTACAGGTGTCAAGTATAATAAAATCCTTTAAAAACACATTAAAGGCATTTAAAATCAGTGAAAAAAAATCAGTAAAAGGCAGTGAAAAAGAATTTTTCACTGAGGATGACCGAGTAAGTGTCGGTCGAAAACGTTATGGATTTTAAATGCCTTTAATGTGTTTTTAAAGGATTTTATTATACTTGACACCTGTAAACAATGTATTTACATTTTGTGTATCTTATATATGTTTATTAATAATCAAGGTGAATTGTGCACTAAAATTTAAACTTTATATTGACTAATTAAACTTTTAAGGAAAAATTTAGTTAAAGTTACATTTGAATTAAAGTAATTGTTTGCTTTCATTGCATGCCCTATAAATATATGATAATTTTAAAATGTCCATAAGGGCAAGTAATTAACCGAAATCTGAATCAGCTAATGTTATTTTTTTCTTTTCAGATACCCATTTAGTATTTTAATAATTCCCGGGATCTACGTTAATTATGTTCTTTTTTTTCGTGTGTAACTCAAATTTAAAATATTTAGTTTTCAGAATTCATTGATAATGAATTTAAATCTAATCAAACGTTATTATTTACTACATTTTAGTTACTTTTAAAGTTTTATTAATAACTGTATAATAGGTGGATGTTATATTATTAACAACGTGTGATTTCCTTTTAATTTTTGTTTTAAATATAAAATATTATCTTTTCAGCGATATTTTGCAGAATCCTATTGTTCAAAAATATTTTTAATTTTCCACTAAAAACACAATGTTTATCAACTCACATCTTTTTTTTTTTAATAAGTTCTAAGCTTGATCTAAATATTAAGAATGTGTAAGATTTCTTTTTATGTGTTGTGATCTGTCATTGTTTTATTAAATATGAACATGGAGTCTATATTTTTATGTTCTGTAGAATAAGTTTATATTTTTCTTTTAAACATATTCCTTAACTTAATCGTGATAATTATATGATAAGCTATAATTATCTTAAATTTTTATTCCCGTATGTATTATATTTTGGGATTACGAGCTAAATAGATTTCGTATGTTTTAGAGGGAAAAAATGATCTCGAAAATAGAAAAAGATAGAAATATAAAAATAAAAAAAAATGACTTCATATGTACTATTCTTATTATTGGAAAAACATTTTTAATGTAAAAAGTAGTTATTTATCCCCTTAAAATATATTCAATCTTATATTATATAAGTGATACTATGAACATTAAAAAATATATACTAAAGCAGTTTTATCTATAAATTTCATATCAGGCACAAAAAACACTTTACTTCAATGCTTAAGTATCATGTTTTATTTTTTAATGCCAATAATTACGTGCATCATAGCTGTTTAATTCATATTCCTAACATACAAATTCTACCAGGAATAAAAGATTAAAATTAAATAAGACTTACCTTTAGGTTCCGTAAATAATATCCATATGCTTAATCCTAAAATGGTGGACGCCTTTCTCTTAAAAAAAAGTCGTATACTTTTGCTTTCCAGATTAGGTGATAAGTAATACGAATATATACATCTAGAGATCGACAGAAAATCGATTTGCTTGTCGTCCCAAATTCAGGGTTGCGCCGAAATTTTCAAAATTATCCTTTGATTTGAGCTGTATTGGCTCATATGAGATACTCTTTATTTAATACTTTGAATTTCACTGCGTAGAACTGTGAGGACTCTCTGTGTACACAGTTCACAGACTGTAAAAATAATATTGCAAGTAATGCATATACGAGTCAACTTTGAAGTTCCTTTTTTGCGCGCTCTGCAGTTAACAGCAATGAAATTTGAAACCACAAAACTCTTTCGAATTCTCTTTGAAAATGTTCTTCTGTATCCTTTATGAATTAATCACATTTAATTTTATATGAAGATAAAAAGTTCCCTAAATAATCGCTTCAATAATATCCGTATATTTTTATTCTAAAATGGCAGACGTCTTTCTATTATCTTAAAAATGTTTCGTAGACAAGACTTTTCTCATTGTCTTATTATTAATACCCATATAATACTCACTGTTGCTCAGAGTGGATAATCACTCTTTCAGAGGATTGACTATTTACTCTTGAAAAGGAGTGCGTTTTAATACGTAATTTCCAAGGTTACATTATGAGGTGGAGTTTTTGAAAATTAAGAAGTGACATATTTTGGTGCTTTTTCATTATTTTACTCCATATATTAGTTCAAAGATGAACGGAAATTATTTTTAAAGTGTATAATGCCAGGCCTGATCTCACCTGATATAATGCCAGGCCCTATCTCACTCTTGAACGGAGTGAGATATTTCACTTTCCACAACGGAGTGACATATTTCACTCTCGACAATGGAGTGAAATATCTCACTCCTTTTTAGGGAGTGGAAAATTCCACTCTTTAAGGAGTGTATTTTTATAAAATTCACTCTAAAAAGAGTGAAAATGCCTGTCACTCTTTCAAAGAGTGAACTTTTCACTCCTCCCAATTTTAGAGTGTAATCAAACTTCAATACGAACCCGAAATACTCAGACCTGAATACGACCCGAATTCCAAGTTAAAAAATTATTCCATATTTTAATACAATTGTGGAAATAGCCTACAATTATATCTCTAAAATAATTTTTATTCTTTTTAACACTTTCCAACAAAGTTGAAAAGTGTTTATGACTTCGGTTTGTCTGGCTGTCTGTCCGTCTGTACGCGCTCTAACTCTTGTAAATGTAGTCGGGTTGCCCTGAAAATTTTGGACGTTATTGACGGTTACCATAGCACGATCCCTATTTCAAACGCAATTTGTAGAATGTTTAGTTCATCTACAGTAGGGACGCACAACCTGTGTCCCGCGATGGGTTAACAAGTGCAATGTGAATTTCGTCAATTTATAATTAGCAAAAATTGCAATTTTAGACCATATGTTGAAAGAAAAAATTGTGAATTTCGTAAATTTGCCGCAAAAAACAATTGCAAATTTTGTCAGTCAGTTAAAAATCGCGAATTTCATTAATCGCCCAGCCGATACCATTTGTATCAATATAGGAAATTGCCGAGTTGCTAATTTCGTCAGTCTCTAGTCGAAAAATACCTCGAATTTCATCGATCGAGCGAGGAAATATCGCGTGTTTCTTCAATCACGCGAGAAAAAATCGCGAATTTTGTTGATCGAGCACGGCAAAATCATGAGTTTCGTCATTTTATTGCGAGAAAAAGTCGTGAATTTCGCCAATTTACCGCGGAAAAATTGCAAATTTCGTCAATCAATTAGTAATTGCGAATTTCATTGAATGAAGGAAAAATCGAGTTCCGTCGATCGGGCGAGGAAAAATTGCGTGTTTCATCGATCGGGTGCGGTAAAATCGCGAGTTTTGTCGATCCGGCACGAAAAAATCTTGAGTTTTATCGAACGGGGGCGTAAAAATCGCCCGTGGAAAAGTCGAGTGTTTCGTCGACCACGCGCGGAAATGTCGCGATTTTTGTCCGTTTATCCCAAGAAAAAATCGTGAATTTTGCCAATTTTCAAATTTGCAAATTTCGGCAGTCATTTAAGATATGCGAATTTAACCGATCGGGCGTGGAAAAATCGCAAGTTTCGTCGATTGGGTGCGGAAAAATCGCGAGTTTTGTCGATCGGGCTTGGAAGAATTGCGAATTTCGTTGATTGGGATCGGGAACAGCGAATTTCGTTGATCGACTGCGGAAAAATCATGAGTTTCGTCAGTTTATCGCGAGAAAAAGTCGCGAATTTTGACAATTTGCCAAGGGTTTCAGTCAGTTAAGAATCGCGAATCCCGTTGTCTGGGCGCAGAGAAATCGCAAATTTCGTTGACCGGGCACGAAAAGATTGTGAGTTCTGTCGATCGGGCGCGAGAAAAATCGCAAATTTCGTTGATCAAGCAGAGAAAAATCATGAATTTTGTCGATTAAGTGCGAAAAAATTGCAAATTTCGTCGATCGGCTACGGTAAAATCGCGAGTTTTGGTAGTTTATCGCGCGAAAAAGTTGTGAATTTCGACAATTCGCCGCAGGAAAAAATTGAAAATTTCGTCAATCAGTTAACAATCGCGAGTTTAGTTGTCTGGGCGCGGAAAAATCGCGAATTCCGTTGATAAGGAATGGGAAAATCGCGAATTTTGTCGATCAGGAGCAGGAAAATCTAAAATGCTGTTGATCGGCTGCAGAAAAATTAAATGTTTCGTCAATTTAACTTCGTTCATGCAGTTCAAACTTTTTTCGCACAAGCCACTTTCATGCATATGTTTGTTTTTTAGCACTTTTAATAAAGCAAAATTTAATCCTCCCGGATAAAGTCAAGGAATATTTTCACTCCTTGAAAATATTCTTTGCTGTATCTCTGTTATATATACAAACACAAACTTATGATATATAAGTGCCAACTGAATTGGGTATGGTATGTTGACTGGGTAGGGAGAACCTAAAGGGGTAAAACTGTCATTCCTCTGAAACCATATTTTATAGGCCACAGATCTCCCCACCTCCCCGAAATAGAATTATCTCTGTGCTACTGATGTGGGCCTCGACAACCCAGGCATTTTTGTAAGTGGCCCTTCTCTTAAAACGGTTGTGCCGCCCAAATCTACAGGGACAGTCAAAAGTATTCTCTTACATTACGGCCAATGGGAAAAAATCGTTTCAAATGATTTTTAATGATGTTACACGCATCCAAACATAACAAAATTTATATGCATTTATGAAATGCACTAAAATATGCATTCTATAGAATATGCGGTGCAAAGAATAGTTATTATTCCTTTACAGGGCCACACAAAAGAATTCCATTACATAATGATATACGGGGGGGGGGGGGTTGTTTGTGGCGTAGTTTAATTATACTAAACTATTTCATATATAATGAAATTGATATACGTCAATGAGGTTTACTATCAGTTATTTTATGTATAATACGAAGAGCAGAGCATTTACAGAGACACACAAAAGATTTCAGATACTATATTGTATCAGAAGTACAGTACATTAGCGGTGATTGCTGGAAATTCATTTTCAATTATGATATGCGCTTTTATGTTTCCCTATACTCATGCATACTATATAGTGTAAATAAATGCTATTATTTATACTAGGGGATCGTACCCGGGCTTCCCGGGTTAAAGAATAGAGGTGAAAACATTTTTTTTTAATTGAAAACTAATAATTTTTTTATATGCAATTAATTTTTTAGATTGACCACTTACATTAAAAAAGCATTTTTCAACTGGAAAATACGAATTATACAATCAAATAAATTTTTGAAATTTATCAAAAGCGATATTTTTTTATTAGCCGCATGCTTTTGCTACTTATGGCATCCTTTTATATTCAGATAATTTCAGAGCTTATACATGTCTGGTAAATTTCTTTTTATTTATATTATTTTATTTATTTATTTATAGGGAAGTTTTTTTTTTTTTAATGGATATTAGCCGTAAGGAAATGATGAACTCTTTATTTTGTTTTAAGGGCAAACGGATTAATCTTTCGTAATTGAGCTCCGCGCGATATAGATAAATTAAAAAAATACTTCGTGCTTTAAAATTGCTTTTAAAACCATAGACAATCAGTAAACTGAGATGAACTTTGGAAACAAATTCCATTTGAAAAAGAAATCCTAGTTGGTGATCTAAAAATTTAAATTGTACCATTACAAATATGTTAGATTTGTGTTTTTTTTTTTCAATATTATTCTTTTATTTGTTTATAAAAAGAAGTATTAATTTCGTTAATTTGTCTTTCACAAATATGTTAGATTGGTGGTTTTTTTAAATATTATTCTTTTATTTGTTTATAAAGAAAGTATTAATTTCGTTATAAAAAAATAGTCAGAAACAAATGCTGAAAAATGTTTGTTGCTTTATGTCCAAAATGTTTATTATTATTATGTATTGAAACCGGCACGTGATAAGATAAACTAAAAAAAATCATGCTTAACAATTATTTGAGAAAATATAATACATCAGTCAATGAATACAGTTTTAAAACAAATTGCATTTGAAAGTAAATTTTTTCCCTCTGCGACGAAAGTTGAAAATGTACGATGATCAGAAGATTAAAAAATTGCAGTACACTGTTAAAAATGAAGTTCCATGTTTCACTAAGAAAATGGTGAAAAGTAGCTGAAATTTAGCTGCAACCAAGATACTGGTGATATGTTTCACTAGTTTATTGGTGCTTTCACAAATACCATTATATTGGTGAAATGTTTAACCATGATTCAGGTTTTTTATAAATCCAATTTTCTGGTGAAAGGTTGAACCATAATTGAGGATTTTTTTTAAATCCAATTTTCTGGTGAAAGGTTGAACCATGAATCATGATTTTTTTAAATCCAATTTTCTGGTGAAAGGTTGAACCATGAATCAGGGTTTTTTTAAATCAAATTTTCTGATGAAAGGTTGAACCATGAATCAGGATTTTTTAAATCCAATTTTCTGGTGAAAGGTTTAACCACGATTCGGTGGTTTTTTTAATCGAACTTTCTGGTAAAAGGTTTAACCATGATTCAAGGTTTTCTCTATTCCAATTTTTTGGTAAAAGGTTGAACCACGATCCAAGTTTTTCTCTCAACTTTATCGGGAAAGGTTACACCAGATTGTAGTTTTCTTTTTTTTTCCCCTCACTTTGGAGTGAATTAACTAGGACTTGTTTTCAATTTATCATTTTATGGTGTAATAATGAACAAAATTTCAGATTATGCAAGATTATGCTGCAGTACGAAAGCATAATTTTTTTAGTTTTCATTAAACTGAAAATTATTAGTTTTAATTATTGATTCTATTGTCTTTGAAATATATTTAAAAAATAAATGTAAACCAGTTTGATCCAATTTCACAAAATAATCGCATTTTTTTTTCTTTCACAAATATTACCATTCTGTCCTTGTACATTTTGGAATATTTCTCTGTACTCAGTTACACTTATAATCCATTTAGTGTTTGCTTACTCACAAATCATTCATAATGAAAATATCTTTTAAAAATATTTTTCTTAGATTTAAATACATACCCCGTTTTCATTATGTTTTTAATTTAAAATCCAGAAAATAAAAAAATATGTTTACTAAACATTACTTTAAACAAAGCTGAAAGAATTTCTTTAAACAATATTAATTTTTGCACAGGTTTGAAAAAAGTGTTTCCATAATGCACTTAGCTGCTACTTTTATGATTTGTAGATTTTTTTTTGTTTGTTTGTTTTATTGTTGTGAATCTATAGATGCTGAAATTGATATTATACTGTTTTCAAATTTTTACTTTCTTTTTACAAAACAAGAAATATTTTAATTAGCAAAAAATATTTTTAGACATTTCCTCGTATAGTTAATATAAAAGGTTCAATTGTTTCACATATTTTAAGTTATATACATTCTGACAGTACCATTTTTGAACTTCTGGACAGTAAAATTGACATGTCCTGTCCAAAATATGAAAAATTGTTATTACTAATACATTCATTTTTAAATTAGCATTAAATAAAAATCTGATTTTTCTACACTATTGCTGACACATATTGACAGTAACAATAATCTAAGCAATCCATTTCCCCTTTTCTCAAATTGAACTATCGTCGCATAATTTTCATTTTTATGTCATTAAAAGGGGGAAAATTTTTAATTTCAAATGCAATTAAATTGAATCTACATTTCAATTTACTGATTTTTCAAGCACGGTTCTTTTAAAAATTTATATTGCACACAGCTTGTTTATGCAAAATTAACTCATTTGAATATAAAAAAACAACAAAAAGTTCAGCATTTGTTTCTGCTTAACATTCAATAATGAATATAACATTTTTCAATAAATAAATAAATCACAAACATAATGGATACATAATCTAAGTACAGTAAACTCTGTCTAAAGCAGAATCGATCGGAACCAAAGACATTTTCCATAGTCGACAATATTCTGCCTTAGACAAATTTTATTCAATGTCTATGGATTCACAGGGACTTGAAAATCTTTCCGAGCTAGACAGATTTCCATTTTACACAGAGTTTACTGTATATGCGTAAACACTGAAATAAGCAGCATAAAAAAGGCAGCTATAAGTAGCAGAATCCTTCATTTAACCTCTAATATCAGCTAATAGAAAAGTATTGCTTTAAATAAATTTTAAAGCTCTTTTTTTTCTAATACACAATGTGTTTCCATAGTATATTAAATACTTACTTTACAGGGTTAATTTAATAACAGCAGTGTCGCCAAAAGTGATTATTATTACTTATATATATGTACATTTTCAGTATTCCTAAACAATAATCTATGACGAAGTTATTTTTTTAAATAATAGTAGTAGAAAAGGAAAATATTCACCAACAGCAGCCTTGCAATAGCTGAAAAAAGAAATGGTCACAGACACAATAAAATAACAACACAATTAAGTTGGTTTGCGGTATGCCGCTCCATTTATTGAAAATACAAATTATATAATCATTAAATTATATATATATATATATATAGTACGTCAGACTAATATTTACAGCAAATATAATGCCATTTTACATACAGAGTTCCTCTCAGACAGTTTTAGGAGGGTGCTGCACCCAGTCTGACCATTCATTTAAAAAATAGCCTCTTTCTTGCCCAAATGAGGATCACAAATACGACGAGGTCATAAAATATAAAGAATTCTTGAAGCTTAGTATAGCTTTTTATTAGTTCTGAAACAGGATTTCAAGTCAGGTAAAGTGGAATAGCTCCAAGCATAGGTTAATTTCTCCACCTGTTTAAAATGAAAGAGTAAATATTTTAAGACATAAAATTGTTTTTTGTGCAGACATAACAATAATAATAATTTCACACAGGAAAAATATTTCAAAAATTAAACAGCATTTCAAATTCTCATTTACAAGGAAAAGCTTCAGCATTTGAAAAATCAATCTGCTTTCAAAATCCTTTGTGGTCCGCTGGTCGAAGTCAATTGGATCACCAATTTGAAAAATTTAGTGGTTCGCAGGACCAGTAACTTTTAGGTAGCTTTCTTTACAAAAAAGCTACCTATTGCAGCCGTTCGGAGGAAAGCGATTTCAAAAAATTTTGGTATATTTTCATCGATCATGACCCCCAGACCCCGAAACCACCCTCCGTTCAAAATTGATATATATATATATATATATATATATATATATATATCTGAGCTATGTCACACTGTAACTCCCGTAATTATGAACCGATTTCGATGTAATTCGGTGTGTACATAGTACATACCAATGTCTCGACCGAGTTCGTTGGCCAGCTTCATCCGCCGTTTTGTTTCAAAATGGCGGCCATTTAAAATTTTTAAAAAAATTTAAAACTTGAAATGTGGTACCAAAAAATTAAAAATGAAAAAATATTTTTTTCTTATGTATTTGACCTTTATACAAAGATTCCGGAGCAGTTTTTGTTTCGTCTATATCTTAAAAAATGGCTGAGTTATAACATTTTGAATTTCTAGCGTGGCTGACATTTTGAAATGTCCTGAATTTTGTCACGCGATAAAAGGCGTATTTATGAACCGATTTGGATGTAATTCGGTGTGTACATAGTACATACCAATATCTCAACCGAGTTCGTTGGCCAGCTTCATCCGCCATTTTGTTTCAAAATGGCGGCCATTTAAAAAATTTTTAAAAATTTAAAATTTGAAATGTGGTACCAAAAAATTGAAAATGGAAAAATATTTTTTTCTTATGTATTTGACCATTATACAAAGATTTCGGAGCAGTTTTTGTTTCGTCTATATCTTAAAAAATGGCTGAGTTATAGCATTTTGAATTTCTAGCGTGGCTGACATTTTGAAACGTCCTGAAATTTGTCACGCGATAAAAGGCGTATTTATGAACCGATTTGGATGTAACTTCGTTTATACATAGTACATACCAATGTCTCGACCGGGTTCGTTGGCCAGCTTCACCCGCCATCTTGTTTAAAAATGGCGGCCATTTAAATTTTTAAGAAAAATTTAAATTTGAAATGTGGTACCAAAAATTGAAAATAGAAAAAATATTTTCTTCTTATGTGTTTGACCTTGATAAAAAGATTCGGGAGCAGTTTTTGTTTCGTCTATATCTTAAGAAATGGCTGAGTTATAGCATTTTGAATTTCTAGCGTGGCTGACATTTTGAAACGTCCTGATTTTTCTCACGTAATAACAGGCGTATTTATGAACCGACTTGGATGTACCTTGGTGTGTACATAGTACATACAAATATCTCGACCGAGTTCGTTGGCCAGCTTCATCCGCCATCTTGTTTCAAAATGGCGGCCATTTAAAAAAATAAAAAAATAAAAAAAAATTAAATGAGATACCAAAAAATTGGAAAATGAAAAAGATTTTTTTTTTTTGTTATGGCTGAGTAATAGCATTTTGAATTTCTCTTGTGGCTGACATTTTAAAACGACCTGATTTTTGTCACGCGATAACAGGCGTATTTATGAACCTATTTGGATGTAACTTGGTCTGTACATAGTACATACCAATGTCTCGACCGAGTTCGTTGGCCACCTTCATTCGCCATCTTGTTTCAAAAGGGTTGCCATTTAAAAAAAATTAAATTTAAAATTCAAAATGAGGTATTAAAAAATTGGAAAATGAAAAAGATTTTTTTTATGTGTTTGGCCTTGATACAAAGATTCCGGAGCAGTTTTTGTTTCTGAAAATTTGTTCTGTTGTTGATATCTTAAAAATTGTTGATTTATAGCACTTTGAATTTCTAGCATGGCTAACATTTTGAAACGATCTTGTATTTGTCACGCGATAACACACGTATTCGCCTATTTCGATGTAAGAAGGCATAAGGATAGTATACATCAACACCTCGACCAAGTTCGCTGGCCAGATTCATCAGCCATCTTGTTTCAAAATGGCGGCCATTAAATTAAAAAATATATATATATTTAAAGTGAGGTGCAAAAAAATTAGAAATTAAAAAAGGTTTCTTTCTTAAGTATTTGATCTTGATATAAGGATTCAGGAGCATTTTTTGTTTGTCTTTACCTTAAAAAATGGCTCAGATATAGCAGTTTCAATTTCTATTGTGGGTGACATTTTGAAAAATCTGATTTTTTGCATGCGACAGCACTCCTATATATTAACCGATTCCAATGTGAGTGAGCATGGGCACAGCAATTACTAAGGTCTCGACCAAGTTCACTGCTTAGCCTCATCCACCTTGTTGTCTTAAAATGACAGGCACTTTAAGAAATTGCCGAATTTTGCAGCCAAATATAAGTTACTTTAAAGAAAAGCAGCTTGGATAAAGCTGACTAATTTCGCGAAATTCTCATTCATTATATTGATAAAAATTAGTATTGAATCTCCTATATTCGGTTTCCACTAAATTGAGCTTCGTGTGTTTGCATGATATAAGTTGGCTTTTTTTAAATAAGGATTCTGAAAGCTACCTCTTCCTCCCGGCACTGGCCGGAAGGACTTTTTTCATTTTCTCACAGGGTCACAGGTAAACTTAAATTTTCCCATCCTTGAGAAAACTGCAACCAAACACAAATCACACAATTTTATTTTATTTAAAAAAATAAAATTGCATTATACCATAGTAAGTTGAAATAATCAGAAATAAAATATCTAATTAATAATTTTATAGTTTTTCTTTATGTACTGTTCATTTAATTTTTAGTAAATTATAATTTTACATTTTATTATGCTGAAAATTTTGGTTAACTGCAAAGGAAGTTTGGTTTATATTCTAGAAGGGAAGGGTCACTCAAAGGGTTGACTTAATGGATTTTATGTAGTGGGCCAGTGATGATGGCTGCGGACCATTAAATTCTCATGCTTACTGGTCCTTGGGACCAGTGACTTTTTTTAAAATCAATTCTACCACTGAATCAATGTATTGCAAAATGATTAAATTCACTGGGTAAGGATTTTTGATTCAAAATAAAATCTGGGAGGATGTGCTGTAGAAAAACAAAGTAATTTGAACTACTGAAGAATTCAGGCAGAAGGTACAGTCCCAACGGATGATCTCCAAGATTATCTCCTCAGACGTTACCGAACTTGTGGCACACTTTCGACAAGACAGTGCAGTGGGGATTTCTGGACCACTACATATGCACACTGACCACGACATTGCTCATAAAACAGGGGCTGGAAACTGAATCATTCTGTATGACATCAAGCATCCAGAATATGAACTCTACCTGAAGTGGGTAATCAGGATTGAGTAGGAGTTCGATATTCTACACATTTAAGGAAGGCATGTTTTTCTGTCCACAAAACCTTCCACACTATTTCATGCTGAATACCCAGTTCAGCAGCAAACAATTGTGTATCAGTCGACAGGGAAACGGCAAAAGTGAGGGAAAAAAACTAAATTCTTTAGTCGATCGGATGAAATAAACGGAAAAAAAAGAGCGAAATTTGTCGATTGCTTGTAGACCCCCCCCCCCACACACACACACACACACACACAATTTTTGCCAATCAGTTGAAAATTCTCCAACTGTTAGGTAGATGGAAAATATTGTGAAATTCTTAAGTCAAATGTGTGGAAAAATATTTCAAAAGCATCAGTTGGTTGAGAGGAAAAATTTGACAATAGATAGTGATTAAAAACTGATTTTTCCCTTTTGGCTGCAAGAAAAGACTGCAAAATTCGCCGAATGTCAAAAGGAAACTATCACAAATTTCATTAATAGGTCACAGAAAATAATCTCGAATTCATCAATCAATCATGTGTGTGTGTGTGGGGGGGGGGGGGGTTATCAAGAAAGTCAATTGGTCACAAAAAATTTACAAAATTCTATTGATAGTTTTAATTAATTTTTCAATTAATTTTCATCAGTGAAATTATGCTCAAAATTATTAAATATATAATACGTGATTTATCACATTACTAATTATTAATTAATCTATGTAATTACTTATTAATGAGATGTTTTATCATTGATTGTTTTTTTCTGTTTTACTGTTATTTTGATCATACTGAGTTAGAAACTATTTGAGCCTCCCCCTAAGATTTTTAAATCGCTCAGCTACAGGCAGTACATAGTAAAGGCATATGATAAGAATGTCTTTATATAAAAAAATCCAAATCAACTGTATTCATGAAAATAAAATTTCTAACTAGATCAAAATTTTACCTTTTATTTACTTTCATGCAAATTAACAATTACATTTTATGTTAAAAACTAATTTGTGAGAAACATTATCATTTAATTAATTTAAGTTCATATAATTTGATCATGTAAATTAAATTATGAATAAAAGTAACATGATACAATGCTTAGCAAGAATTTAAGGGAGACGAAACTGGTCAACAAGGATGACTAGTTTCTAATAACATAGTACTTTGCTGATGTTTACTATTTTTTGAGAGTACTGGTACATTAGCACTTTCAATGTAATTTTTTTGCAGATTAAAATATATTCTTGGCAAACTAGGAATAAAAAAGTTCATTTTATAACTATTTTATACCCACCTGACTCTACTGTTAATTAAAAAAATAATAAAATGTACTTACATTAATTACACAATTCAGCAGTCCTGATAAACCTGCAGCTTCTTAATTAAGGTGGCTGGTGTCCCACAGTTGGATAAATCCTATGGAAATTTAAAAGAAGAAATTATAAATTCTGTTAAATTTAAATTTATTATATTTAAATGTATAATTTCAAAACTGTTTTAAACTTCTATTCGTATAATAAAATTTTCAAAAATTTAAAGCAACAAAATATTTTTTCACAATTTTTACAAGTGCCTAGAATTGCGTTTTCACAATTTCCAATTTTTATCATATTTCCTGTTTCAAAAACATTAAAATATTTTTTGCAATTCAGTTAAAAGGCTCTTATTAATTCACATCAGAGTTGTATAATATAGACGCATGCATACACAGAAAATTTTCTGCAAAATTCGGAACTTTGCGGGAAAATATTTAGAAAAAAAATTTTTTTTTAAATATACCGAAAAATTAAAAATATTCCCCAATTTTATGTACACGATATATTTATTGTTTGCCAGAGGTGATTCTGTTCTGAATTTTCCGAAAATTTAAAATCGGCCATCAGTCAGAAAATTCAACCATAAAAATATCACTTAAAAATATTACGAATTTTTACAAATCATCTCCGGGAAAAAAAAAAAAAAATTTTCGTCAATTGTTCACAGAAAAAATATCTTTCATCAAAGTATCGTGCAAAAAACACAAATTTCATCAAAGGACTGCAGAAAAAACACTAATTTCCGCAAAGGATCGTAAAAAAAAAAAAAAAAAAAAAAAAGAATTTCATCAAGGAATCATAGAAAAAATGCAATTTCATCAATGTGCATGGGGAAACAACACATTTGATACAAGCATAGTGAAAACAACCCGAATTTCGTCAAAAGATGGGGGGAAAAAAACTTTTGTAGAAGAATTGTGGGAAAAAACTAATTTTGTCAAAGGATTGCAAAAAAGAACACGGATTTCGTCAAAGTGCTGCGGGAAATGCAAGAATTTCATCAAAGACTTGCAGAAAAATACAAATTCCTCAAAGGAGTGCAAGAAAAAAAAATAATTTTTCAAAAACATAGCGGAAAAAGCCTGAATTTTGTCAAAAGATTGTGAAAAAAAATGCAATTTTCATAAAATAGAGGAAAAAACTAATTTTGTCAAAGCTCTGCGAAAAAATAGGAATTTCATCAAAGGATCGCAAGAAAAAATTGAAATTTTGTCAAATGAATGGGAAAAAAACGAGAATTTCGTCAAAGGACCGCGGTAAAAACTCATTGGCTTCAACACATTGAGTGCCACGATGACCGACACTGAAGCACTGAAAACTTACAATGTTTAAAGTAATTTTTAAGAAAGTATAATCCTATAATAAATAAAAGGTAGGTAAATTTTAAATATTTGTTCAGTAATTATTTAAAACAATGTATATTTTTTCAGTTTTGTATCATATTTTAGACGTCAGCCATCAGTGAATGATTAGTTTTAAGCGGAAAGTTTGCTGTCAGTCACCAGTGGCTGACGTGGCGCTTAACGTGTTAATGATGATACCCATGAATGGAACTCTCTTTACAAAATGCAATTCAGTTGTTTCAGAAGCAATGCCACATTATTTCTGTGAACAGAGTGACTGGCATTTTGAGCGAAGAGGTCACAATATTAAAGATTGGGCTGTTTGTAAATTCATTGACAAAATAATTGATAAGAATTCCCCTTCTGACCATGGATTTTTAGCTTCATTTTTTTAAACCTAAATAATTATTCTTTAATATTAATATTTAATTTAAATGGTAATTATTTTAATGCACCCTGCCCATTTTGGATGTGCGAAATTTTGTCGTCGGCATATTCCAATTAACAAATTTTAACAATAGGTCGCAAAAAAATTCGAAATTCTGAAACTGGTCTTTGGATCTGAAATTCTAGAATTGATTGCGGGAAAATATCGTAAAATTAGTCTATCGATCGTAAAAAAAAATGTTGCAAAATTCACCAGTCAGTCGGAAAAAACAAACTGTTTCAGCCAGACGCGAGAAAAAATCGTGAATTTCTTTAATCTAATGCATGAAAAACTAAAAAAAAAATCTCCAATCGCTCGCAGGGGAAAAATTGCGAAATCTGTCGATCGTTCACAGAAAAAAAAAAAAAAATTGCGTAAATCGTTTACGTTAGCATGAAAAAAAAAAAAAAAAAAAAAAAACGCGAGTTCTGCCAGTAAGCCCTGGAAATTACCCAATCGGTCTCAAGAATAAAACCCTCAAAATGTAGCAGGAAAATATTGCCAATTATGTTAATCGATCATAGGAAAACAATTACGAAATTCCCCAGTCGGTCACTGGGGGAGAAACCTCGAAAATAGTCGGCTGGTTGCGGGAAAACTCCACAAAATTCGACAAACATTTGCTAGAAAATAACAAGAAAATCATCAATCAGTCGCAAGAAAAGAAATTAATTCACGAAATTTGTTAATCAATCGCAAGGAAAAAAATTGCGAAATTTGTACACAGAGTGGAAAAAAACTTCGGAAATTAGTCAATCAGTCCAAAAAATAAAACCTACAAAAATCGCTGATAGGTAGCTGGAAACTATCGGCAATTATGTTAATCAACTGCAGGGAAATAGCCGCAAAAATCAGCGATCAAACGCGGGGAGCTCCTTCGAAATTCTTCAGTGAATCTAAAAAAAAAATCCCTCAAAATGTCCCAATAAGTTGCTGGAAAATATCACAAAAATCGTCAATCGATTGCAAGAAAAAAAAAAAATTTCATCCATCGGTCAGTGGGAAAAACGCAAATTTCGTCAAAAGATTGCATAAAAAGTATCATGAACTTCGTCAAGATTGCACAAACAAACATAGCTAATTTTGTTGATCGGCCGCGAAAGAATATCGCCAATTTGATAAATCAGTTGAAAAAAGAATCAACAATCAAGCGAAGCAAAAAACATTAATTTCAGGGGGGGGGGGAAAGAAATCATGAAAAAACCACGAATTTTATAAAGCGATCATGGAAAAAAATTGAAGATAGATATATTTTGGATAACTGATTGGTCATTAAAGCAGAATCGATTGGATTTGTAGAATATATGTGGTTGTAGTATTGTTTCTGATATCAAATCAATTATTACATTACACAGATTAAAAATCTGATCGAAAAAAATTAAATTGAGTTTTTGAGAAAGTAGTCTATGAGAATACCTTGCAAACAAAAATTCAACTGTCCTTTCTACATAAAAATCTAAATTCCAATAAATAACTAAATCTGGGATGATTCAGAGTTTAAAAAAAAAAAAAAAAAGCCGAGAAAAAATAATTTATGTTTGAAAATACCAGAAAAAAAAAATCCCTGTGTATTCCAGATTTTTTTGGAATTTTTCAAAATTCCCTGCATTTTCCCTGTTTTTGGAGGGTAATTTAAAATTCCCTGTGTTTTTCCAGTTTTCCAGGTGGCATGGCAACCCTGTAAATTTTCTGAAACGTTACAGCAGAGGGGAAGGTCAGGGGAGATCTCCTCCGGCACTAATTATGGGTTTTTTCTGTGCCCTTAGAAAAAATTTGCGGTTTTGCATCGGTCTTTCGATGAAATTTGTGGGTTTTTTCGCAATCCTTTGGCGAAATTAGATTTTTTCTGCAATCCTTTAACAAAGTTTGTGTTTTTTCCGCGATCCTTTGACAAAAGTTCACGTTTTTTCCGCGATCCTTTGACAAAAGTTCACGTTTTTTCCGCGATCCTTTGACAAAAGTTCACGTTTTTTCCGCGATCCTTTGATGAAATTAGTGTTCCCCCCACAATCATTTGATGAAATTAGTTTTTCACCCGTGATCATTTGGTGAAAGTAGTGTTTTTTCTGCAATCTTTCGATGAAAGTAGTGTTTTTTCTGCAATCTTTCGATGAAAGTAGTGTTTTTTCTGCAATCTTTCGATGAAAGTAGTGTTTTTTCCGTGACCTTTCGGTGAAATTTGCACTTTTTCCGTGATCTTTCGGTGAAATTTGCACTTTTTCCGTGATCTTTCGGTGAAGTTCGTGCTTTTTCCGTGATCTTTCGATGAAGTTCGTGCTTTTTCCGTGATCTTTCGATGAAGTTCGTGCTTTTTCCGTGATCTTTCGATGAAGTTCGTGCTTTTTCAGTGATCTTTCGATGAAGTTCGTGCTTTTTCCATGATCTTTCGATGAAGTTCGTGCTTTTCGCGTGATCTTTCGATGAAGTTCGTGCTTTTCGCGTGATCTTTCGATGAAGTTCGTGCTTTTCGCGTGATCTTTCGATGAAGTTCGTGCTTTTCGCGTGATCTTTCGATGAAGTTCGTGCTTTTCGCGTGATCTTTCGATGAAGTTCGTGCTTTTCGCGTGATCTTTCGATGAAGTTCGTGCTTTTCGCGTGATCTTTCGATGAAGTTCGTGCTTTTTGCGTGATTTTTCGATGAAGTTCGTGCTTTTTGCGTGATCTTTCGATGAAGTTCGTGCTTTTTGCGTGATCTTTCGATGAAGTTCGTGCTTTTTCCGTGATCTTTCGATGAAGTTCGTGCTTTTTCCGTGATCTTTCGATGAAATTCGTGCTTTTTCCATGATCTTTCGATGAAATTCGTGAAATAGTAACATAACACCAGTTCGATTTAGCATTAGCCAAAGCCACAGTAAGGGCTATGCAGACGGTGTCAAATGACCATGTGCCAATCTAATAGGTGATTCTCTATATTGTCAACTAATCAGTAAGTCTGGAAAAAGAAATTCTAGAATACGGAAAATACACAAATTTCGTCAAAGGATCGCGGAAAGAATGCGGATTTTATCGAAGGATGGTTAAAAAAGGAGATTTTCATCAAAAGATCGTGGAAAATAGGCGAATTTCGTCAAAAGATGGCGAAAACGAGAATTTCGTCAAATGATCAGGAAAAACGTTAATTTGGACAAATGATCGAGGAAAAACGCGAATTCTGTCAGAAGATTGCAGAAAAAACACGAATTTTGTCAAAAGATCGCGGAAGAAATGCAAATTTCATCGAAAAATCACGGGAAAAAGCTAATTTCGCGCAAAGATCGCTAAAAAACATGCATTTCGCTAAAAGATCGCTAAAAAACACTTATATCGTCAAAAGATCGTGGAGAAAAAGCGTATTTTTTTCAAAGAATCGGCAAAAAACGAGAATTTCGTCAAAAGATCCCGAAAAAAAAACGCGAACATCGCCTGAAGATCGCAAAAAAAAAAACACTAATGTCATCGAAAGATCGCGAATAAAAGCGAACATCATCGAAAAATCGCGAAAAAAAGCGAACATCATTGAAAGATTGCGAAAAAATGCGAACATCATCGAAAGATCGCGAATAAAAGCGAACATCATTGAAAGATTGCGAAAAAATGCGAACATCATTGAAAGATTGCGAAAAAATGCGAACATCATTGAAAGATCGCGAAAAAATGCGAACATCATTGAAAGATCGCGAAAAAAAAGGCAGACATCGTCGAAAGGTAGCGAAAAAAAACGCTAACATCGTCGAAAGATTGCGAAAAAAAAACGCTAACATCGTCGAAAGATTGCGAAAAAAAAACGCTAACATCGTCGAAAGATTGCGAAAAAACGCACAAAATTTTGTACAAAAGCATCGAGGGAAAAAAAGTGAATTCCGTCAAAAAATCACGGAAAAATTTGCTGCAACATTGATGTTTTCACGAGATTTTTTTACAGCTGAGTGGCAGGTTAAATATTCGTTAGCCATGTTTTGAGTGAAAGAATGTTAAATTTTGAATTGCACAACTAGCTAAGATTGCTAAATAAAACATTGTATTAGAGTTACTTATAGTATTTGCATGAATTACTCAAATTTGATTTTCTAAGAATTTCAATCTGCTCTACAATAACAGCTTTTATTGCTAAAAAATTAAGATTTTTGCTGCTACAAAATTAGATTTTTGCTGATTCAAAGTGGCTTTAGTGCACTTTCATCCCTGTATTATTACATCTATATATAATTTTTGATATTATCACATTGTATCAATCTTTTCAAAAATTTTAGAAAATGGTGTTCATATGTTATTTTTACTGTTATTCTGTTTTCTAACTTCACAGAAATTTAGACAAATTTTACGAAAGATTTTTCAGATAGTGATGTTAAAAATTTTTAGGACAAAGGTAAATTATTTAAAAAAGTACTTTCCTTTTATGTTAATTGCAAATACTGGGGGGGGGGGGGGGGGGAGTGCATCAGCGATTGGAAAGAAAGCGTTTGTCCTTAAGTTCTGCAGACTGTTTTTAAAGTTTCTACTTGTGTTGCAGACTGCAAAAAAAAAATTCTGTTGCTGGGTAAGGCGTAAGAGGACATACTTGCATTTTTTTTTTTTCTTTTCTAGGGGCCAAACTGCATTTCATGGTTACAATTTTATGTTACACCATATTTTCTCATCTCTTTTTGTAACCATGTTCAGGGATATGTTTAGGAAAATTTTAGGTCCTTTAAAGGACCCTTCACAAAATAATTTATCTTAAAACAGGACCCTTCACAAAATTTTTTATCCCCAAAAAGGACCCTTCACAAAAGATTTTATCTCAAAACAGGACCCTTCACAAAATTATTTGTCTCTTAAATAGACCTTTCACAGAATTTTTTCACCTTCAAATTGAACTTTTCTCAAATTTAGTCATTTAGAAATAAAATCTGGCCTGCAAATAAGCAGTTGAACTCACCAAAGAGCATATTACTTAGCTTTTTATATATGAAGGATGGAACATGAAGACATCGATAATTTAAAATTCACAAAATTATGACTAGAATTTTCACAAAAATAAGAAAAACTTCACAATTTCACAAAAACAGGACCCTGTGAGAAAAGTCTGGACAGAACCCTGATGTTAACAATATCCTTTCCATTTTTATATGTTAAGCAGCGGTAGAATTCGCAAAAAAAAGTCACTGGTCCCAAGGACCAGTAAACATCAGAGTTTACTGGTCCGCACACATCGTCACTGGCCCGCTGCATAAAATTCTACTAAGTACCTTTAACCCTTTGAGTGACACCCTTCCCCTCCTCCTCCTAGAACATAAACCAAACTTCAGTTATCCAAAATTTTCGGCAGCATAATAAAACATAAAATTATGATTTGCTAAAAATTAAATAAACAGTACATAAACAAAAACTATAAAATTATTAATTATGTATTTTATTTTCGACTATTTATTTCAACTGACTAAGTTTTACTGCATTTTTTTATATATTTATTTTTTTAAATAAAATAAAATTCAGTGGTTGGTGTTTGGTTTCGGTTTTCTCAGGGACGGGAAAATTTACATTTACCTGTCAAAGAGGGAAAAAAGTTACTGGCCCTGCGGACCACTAAATTTTTTTAATTAGTGGTCCGATTGAATTTTTAGTGGTCTCGGACCAGCGGACCACCAAGGATTTCGAATGCTGTTAAGGGCGAGGGGGAGGGGGGAGGCTTACATATTAAACACATTATCTCTGTGTTAATCATTTAAACAAAATAAAAACTTATGAAAGTGTAAAACATGATTGAACAACATTTGGATTCTAGAAAAATGTTTAACTTATTTTTTCTTTTTATATAAAGCTAATATACATACAAAACAGATTGTTAAACAATTATGTCCATAGAAAGAAAATTTAAACTTTTACATACAATCAGAGATAAGCCTAGTTTAGAAAATATCTTGTGACTGAAAGTGCATTAGAAAATAAAAAAATAGCAAACAAATTAACCTTTGGTAGAGGTGGGGAAATGCATCACTTTACTTGTCACTGGCGAGTGAATTTTCTGACAGGGTGAGTGAATTTTTAATAGTCTTTGAAAACTGCAAACTATAGAGATACGCAAAAACTTTTTCTTAGTATTAGCTACATTTTTCAAATTTCCTAATTACTGTTATGCAAACATGGTACTAAGTTCTATTTTATATTAAACTTTCATCTCTTGTTTATATTTGTTAATTTTACAGGAAAAAAATATATGAAAATGCAGGTACCATATTGTATGGAAGAAACGCCGCGGCATTTAAGAGTTTAAAAGTTGATTTTTTTCTAAGTACGGTGTTTACGATTTTTTTTAAATACCAACAGAGTTTCCTTAATTTAAAAATTCATAAAAATATTTAAAATTGGATTTAAATATTTTAAATAAAGCTTCAGACATCTTAAGATATTAAAAACGAGGCATCCTACACTACTCAGAAAACTTTGATTAAAGTTAGGTCAATGTGACGCTGTCGACAAAAGTGGCGTTCCGATGGATGCGGCGTTTACAACAGGTGCGGGGATTACGATATTTTTAAGGTTATTCAGGCCAATTTGAGGAGTGCGGCATTTCTTCCACAAAATACGGCATCAACTATTTTTGAGTTGTATAAATTTTATCATAAAAATTTTCAACTGTATGTTGCATTTTACTGGCTGGGGAAATAAATCCTTGGCTGATAAGATTTTCTAGAAATTAACCACCACTGACCTTTGGATATAGTGTGGCATTATACTTTTTTTGGAAGAGGGGTATAGCAATAAAATTTAAGATTCTTGATACTGGTGATGCAACAAATAGTGGTTTGGCCAAATAACCGAATACCAATTATTCAGCCTAGGTATGCAATTTTAATTTTTTAAAACATTTCATTCTGAAAAAATATTCGGCTATGTTCGGCCTAAAAATTACTTCATTAATATAATTCCGCCAAAAAGTATATATATATATAAACAGGTGCATTGGGAGGGTTTAAAAGAGCTGCCGGGTGCAAAAAAGAAATAAAGGCTGCAGGGTATTGTGCCCTGCTAAAGCGGCTTAGAGTTAACACTACCCATGTAACTAAATCATGGTTAAGTCTTGCCAACAAATTTTGATTATTTACAAGAGGAAAACTTATTTAGTAATAATAATAGTGAACAAATTATTAGAGTATTCTGTTTTTGCACTATATTAATTTATGATACATAACAAATTTAATCATTAAACTATTGTTTTGTTTCTACAAATTTTTTAATCAAATATTAGTCTTACATCAGTTTTAAAGATGACATTTTTATTTGTTAAAAATTAAATTTTGATCTACTTTAATTTGACATCTATATTGTCAGAGTACATAGTCAAAATTTAACTAACAGCAGAATACTCTATTGGCCTCTACATAAAAATAGCTGTATTTAATATTCAGAGGCAGTTTATCCATTAGTATATACAAACAAGGAACTTATCTAAAGCACATAATCAGAAGCAATTTTAAGTCATTTAATATGTGTACTGAAAAGCATAAATATATACCTAAATAAGCCATAAAATTGTTATACGACAAAAATAATTGTTTTTTCCCTACCCCAATTGGTTTCTGTTTATAACATTTGGTAAAATATCAGTTTAAGATTTAGTTATTTATGTCAAGGACCGTATAAAAAAATTACCGTTCAGTTTAATTTTCATTAACATTTGGCAAACCTCACTTCAAGCCAGAATTGCATCAAGATTTCTTGAAAAATACCAGGGTCTCCCCCCTCCTCATAAAAAAACAAACAAAAGTAGTGTTAAGCCTAATGGTTACTTTTAATTTAAGTTGTGTAGGATCAAATTTGCAGCCAATAGTTCATTTTAGCAAATGTGGCTTAATGAAAATTTAATTGCAATAAATATTTGAAAGACTAAACAATGTTTGTTTGTTTTTTTTAAGTTCTGGTATTTAGACTAATTTACTATTAAATTACATTCTCCAACAATGTACAATGTTCATACTCTAAATAAAATTCTGTGGCTTTTACAGGTTTTCCCACATCATATTTTCTACAATTCCCGGACCACAATTCACGACATTTTTAGAAATATATATGAATTACAATTCTAGATTTTAATGATTAAAATTTATACAGCAAAAGATAATACACGTTCATGCATTAATAAGAATAAAATGTAAACTTGCCTCTTAAATGAAAATAAATCATAAAATTGAACATCTATATCATTTCATACTTAAAAAATGATAAATTAGAAACAAACATGTCATTTACTGATATTGTTTTAGAAGCAGTGTTTTGAGTGTTTCAATTTTTTGTGTTTAAAAACATTTTAATTTCAGCTACAGCTTCCCCCCCCCCTTTTTTTTGCATGCTTCATAATTTCTTTTGCAGAGGTATCGGCTATCTGGCAAGAAATTTATATTACCTAAAACATCTTTATTTTAAAAATATTTAGCGAAAATTCAACTTGCAGGTGACAAATCAACTTTCTTTTGTAGACTGAGCTCGGAACTCATGAGAATCCTTACACATTAACAGAGAATTTAAAAAAAAATAATAATAATCCAGGATTTTTCCAGCTTTGAGAAATATTTTTTAATTTTCTCTGACGTTTTGATCACATGTCATTTTTTCTTGACAATCCCCAGTTTTCCAGTCACATAAGAATACTGAATCTAGTGTTTTTATTAATAAATGCACAAAGCTTTAAAAACAAAATTTAGATTTGGTTGTACTTTTTGTGGAGGGGGAGGGGGGGGGGAACTAAAGTATAATTATGTTAAATTCAAAATTTAAAAATCTTAAAATATTCAATTTAGAAAAATTTTGAAATTACTAAATATCCCATTTATTTTTAAGAACTTAAATAACTGGAAATTGTACAGTTTACATCCAAAACTGATGCATTTACAGGATGAATTATACAGCGGCATATTTTAAGATTAGAATATTTATCAAATTTACCTATTTTATAAGTATTGTGAAATAACAGCATATCAAAATGAAATACTTGCACCATTAATTACAGCGTTTCGGCAGATTGTAGGAAAACTTTTAGATCCTCATTATTTACAATCCTTTCTCACTTGGCGCTAAAAATCTTTGTTTTTATAAAGAAAATTAAATGTTTACAGCAAAGCAAAGAGGCATTTATAATTTAATTCCTGCAGTTTTAACTGGATTTTACATTGTTATTAGTAGGGGAAGAAGGAGAGTTCAGCGTCATAAGGCGGATTGCGGATTGTGTGGATGTGGGTGGAATCCACCTTGTGGATGGAGGAGGAGGGTGGAATCCACCTGTTGGGAGACTTATCCTATAGTAGGAGGGGTTAAATGTTGGAGGGGCTTAATTTTTGAGGGGGCTTAATTTTTGAGAGGGGCTTATTTTTTTTTTCGAATCGACTTGGAGTAGAGATGGAAATATCATACTATAACATAGGTCTTTTCGAGAGGAAGTATGAAGACACTAAATTTTTCGATGGGCTTATTTTTTAGGGGGGCTTAATTTTTGAGGGGGCTTAATATATATTTTTTTTCGAATTGATTTAGTATTAGAATGGAAATATCATACTATAACATAGTGAGTTAGGTGTTTTCGAAAGGGAGTTTGAGGGGTCTAAATATTTTAGTGGGGCTTATTTTTAAGGGGGCTTAATTTTTTTTTCTTCAAATTGACATAGATAGAAATGGAAATATCATACTATAACATAGAGATGCAGGTATTTTCGAAAGGGAGTTTGAGGAGCCTAAATTTTTTAGAGGGGCTTATTTTTTTGGGGGGGGGCTTATTTTTAGGGGGGGGGCTTAATTTTTTTTTTTTTCTGAATTGTCTTAGAATTTGAATGAAGATAAAAATGTCTTATGTTTTCTGAAAAAAATTTTTGATGCTGCCATCTGTATGCGGTAGTGCGAATTTATTATTGAAAATAGTATTTTATTTTTGAAAAGTTTTGAGGAAGGTTTGAACCTGCAAAATAGTCTCTTGGCTCGATGATATGTTGAAGACTTAACTAATCGAGCCAAGAAACTATGTCTATATGTTTAGATTTTAGATGTTTCAAAATAAAAAATTGTATTCCCCCTTCTGTATGCGCAAAGAGAGGTTGGTTTCTTAAGATAACTCATTAATACCTATTTTAACTGCTCACTCTGCGAATTCTTTTAATGTGTATGATTTTTATTTTTAGTTTAACTGATTTTATCGATTTTGTGAATGAGAGTTTGATTATTTTACCAAGCTAAGGTTTCGAACCTGCGAACTCCGATTCAAATTTAATTTTTTGTAACCGATAAGCTATCCACTATCCAGACCGCGTCCCGACAATTACTGAATTACTTTTGAACACTATATATTTTAAAAAAATACCTACCTCTTCCTCTTTCTTATACTAGGGAAGTTAATACAATTTATGTTTAAATTGAAGAAATGATTAATTTTTTATATTTCTTTAATAAGCAACTCATTTTTTAGATCGATTAGAAGGCTACCAAACGATTTGAATTAAACATTGTTTTCACCAGTATTAATACACCTAAGTTTAGAATTGTACTTTTTCTTGTGAACCATATCCTATTCATTTAATCGTCTGAAATACACTTCCTAAACCCTCTTATCAACGTTACTCACTATCTATCACAAACATCCGATAAGTCTAATCAGCTTTTTTCAACAGAAAATAGCTAATATGTAAATAATGATTTTAGAAGAGATTATTTCATTTGTTTACAGATTTTAAATGAAAGTTTGAAATATTTTTCAGATTTTCTATTTATCAATTATTATAAATTGAATCAACTCATAGTTTGTTATTGCAATAGATAATTATTTGATGATTCTACACTAGTTCTAATGAATTTTAAAACTACTACTTCAATTCAACTCATTCTTTTATACAGTTTAATAAATTTAGTTTGAATTAAACCATTGGTTTGTCATATATTTCACTGAAATAATAAAATTAATGTGTAAAACCTTAGAATGACGAATTCAAAAACGTAACATGATGAATCATATACTTTTTAAACATTACAACCTTTGGATTGAAACCTTTGGATTGATTCACTTCCTGTGAACTTTCTACACATACTTTTTTTGCCACGTGTTTTTCTGAAATTTTTGCACCAATCATATTACATGATTTGCACTATCGTAATAATTTTTTAACATGTGCCCCCTATGATTATATATAAAATTGAATGAAACAAGACTTTTTCATTAGTGTTTGCTATTTTTTGAGTGTGTGAAGACGCTTTTTTCACTTAGGATAATATGGCTAGTTTTCAAGATGGACATTCTACTATGTTAAGCGATGATGTATCAAGTTTGAATAATCAATATTTTTCATCAAGATTAAATGATCAAGACATGGGATTAATAGTACAACCTAAAGTAGAACCCGTTTCAGATGATGAAGCGGAATCCTCCTCATCAGAACTGAAGAAACAGAAGCCAACTTTTTTGTGTACTGTTTGCAGCAAATCTTTTTCACGAAAAGGCAATTTAAAACAACATTTGATGATTCATTCAGAAGAAAGACCATTTTTATGTGACATCTGCCAAAAAGCATTCTCTAGAAAGGCTATTTTGAATCGTCATAAACTATCCCATTTAAAGATTCCTTCCCAACATAAATGTGAATCGTGCGGTGAAGCGTACTCAAGAAAGTATGACTTATTAAAACACATGAAGATCCACAAGTCCTCCAAAAAGGATAAATGTATACAGCGTAGTGAAATATTCAATCCCAACTCCGATTTTTTATATCATTTGAAAACTTCACAGAGAGTTAGATGCAAAATTGATAATTCATCCTCTTTAAAAGATATGTTTTTTGAGAAGGTTAAGCATTTTAAAAGGCAAAATGCGTTAAACATATTTACTAAAACTGTAATCAACTCTAACGAGGAGAATGCTACAGACTTTAACACATTTTTTGATAGTATTCATTCGGACGTTTTAAACGAATTAATCTACCAGATTCAAGTTAAAAGATCGATGAAATGGTATGCAAGTGTACAAGTTGTTGTATATCGTGTAACACAGGAGGGTGTCTTAGAGATTGCCACACCCTATTTCCTTTCAAAAACTATACTTGAATTAACGAAACAAAACTTATCTGAACATGTTGAGGATACCTTTGCAAAAATTATTAAGTCCTATGAGAAGTCCACCAGACGTGGTTTTAATTGGACATTAGAGAAAATATTGAATTTAGAACTATCTACCTTTAAAATATAACATGATTTGAAATGTTTATACCTTTTTGAAATATGTGTACTCATGTTTTCACTATTGTAACTATTGAAAACAGCGAATAAATAATGTGTAAATGAAAAAGCTGTTGTCTGTTTATTTTTGTTAGAACAACTTGTCATTTTTAATAACTCATGAAGTCGTAACGGCTTTATTTACTATTTTTTTTTTTCAATTTCTTATCAAATGAATAATGAGTTAACTATCTTTTATTAATTTCATATTAAAAGTCTGAAATTATCCATTGAAATAGTTATTTTGCAATATTTCTAATTTATCATAATTATTTTTAAAGTTTAATATATCACTCGTTGTTTGTATAAACAGCTGTTATTGTTTATTAATAATAATATTATCATTTATTACCATACAATTCTTTAAAAAAAGCATAGAACCATTAACATAATATATATCATTAAACACTTTTTTAAAAACTGTTACCTTGTGTTGCCATTGAATTCTTCAAAACAAAAAAGAATAAAACTAAAATCATTATCATTAAATATCATACACCACTTATATAAAAATTGTTACTTTGTGTTGCCATACAATTCTTCAAAAAAAGAATAAAACTAAAACTATTAACATTAAATATCATATACTGTAAATACAAAAATTGTTACCTTGTGTTGCCATACTATTCTTCAAAAAAGGATAAAACCATTGACATAATATATTATTCACCACTTAAATAAACTGTTTATATATATTTTTTTAGACTTAAACTAAAATTAATAACATTACTAATTCTTTTAAGTGTTTATCTGTAACCGACACTGATTTTTAACATATATTAAGGGATGTGCTGTTTCTAAACATTCAGTTTCCAACTGATTTTTGTTCTAACTTCATCTATTTATCCTTTATTTTTTGAAAATGGGTTCTGTAGTAAATATGTTAAAAAGATCTTCCGACAAAGTGGCTTCTTCTTCAAAGTATCAACGTTTAGAAGAACCTAATGATCCCACTTCCACAAGTGAATTAAATATACCAAGATTGGAAATTCCTAATTTATTAAACACTGACTGTGGGACAATATCACGTGATTTATCTACTACTGATTACTCACCGAATGTGAAATCTGAAATCGATATGAATTTTTTTATCCCTAACTTTGGTGATGATACTACATCTTCCGAGAATTCATGCCAAGAGTCAATTTCTGTTGAGGACTATTTGAATATATTTTTCAAAGACATGAATTTTGAATCCACTTTAACCTCGACTCCAGCTAGTAACATAATTTCCCAAGACGAATCCTTTCAAGAACGTACTATTGACCAAGAGGTTTCTGATTCCCAACCAAGCAACCTTTTTAAAGCAAGTGATGAATTAAAAAGCACAACCCCACCTACGAATGTCATTCCACAGTCTAAAACTAGCAAATCCAATCATCCTATTGTATTTCGAGAAGAACTCAGTGACTGTATCTTTTTAATTTTAAAGTTGCATAATAGACAATTTCATATTCATATTCGAGAATTTAAACGCAGTGGGCTTACTAGTGAAGAAATTCTAACGAAAAATGGTATTATTATGGATGTTAACAGCTGGTTCGAATTTTGCAAGAAAATTTTTTCATTTAATTTGAGATATAAAAGTTCCTCATTTGTTTCTAATAACATGATATTAGTATTAAATTTTAATAATTCTATCATGCGAATTAAAAATTTAAAGAATTATTCTCACATTGACTTAAACGAGTATCAGTTGCTGAAATTAAAAGAAAAAATACATGATTTGAATAAGGAACTTCTTCAGCATATATATGTAAACCATATACCAAGCTTAATTAGGCAGAAATGTATCATTGGTCATATATCTACAGAAAATGAACTCATGTTGCAGTCTAAACTTATAACATGTATTGAGAATAATGTATTAACTATACTAAACCGCATTTTTGAATGTGATGGATGTATTTTTAATCAGAAATCTGAAAGCCCTCATTCCTGTTGTATACTAAATAATCGACAAAAATTTGAAAAACTAGGAGAGATGTTATTAACACTTATAGATTTAGATTTTGTTATTTCCTCATTTTTAAACGGAGTGGATTGTGTTAGTGAAAACTTTTTATCAAACATTCATGTAGAAACAATTCAAAACGAATTGTTTAAAATAATAAAATAAAATGTATTGCTATCCATTATAATACGTGTGTGTTTATTTGTCTAAAGTGTATGTTTATTTTGTTATGTCTTTTAGAACTTTTAATAGAGTGTTAGACTTAAATTTGCATATGTATATAACTAAAGAAATCAACAATTCTTTAGCAATTAAAAAATTAACACAAGTTTAAAATATTAAACTAATAATCTTAATACTATAATTTCTACTTTCTAATATATATATATATATGAAACTTATTATATAAAAAAGTTTTCAATAATAATAATAAGTTTAGAAAATTAAAAAGTTTAAAAAACAAAATTAAGAAACTCATTTAAAAAAATATCTGAAAAGTTAAAAAAAAAATAAAGTTTTCAAAATTAAAAAATCTTTATAAAAAAATAATAATAATTAAAAAAAAATTAAAAAGTTTACAAAAGTTTACAAAAGTTAAAAAAAATATATTAAAAAGTTTACAAAAGTTAAAAAAAAAAAACTCGGGAAAAAAAAAAACCTCAAAAAAAAAATTAAGTTATCAAAATTTAAAAAAAAAAAAAAAAATTATAAAAACTTAATACATTAAGTTTTCAAAAGTGAGTTTACCTATTCGTATATGTATACATGCATGTGACTTTCATTATGTTTCAGTTTAATACTTCTGTTTATCCTATAAAAGTGTTAGATTAATATATACTTATAAAAATATTTGTAAGTTAAATTAAAAAAAAGTAACTTATAAAAAAAATGTTTACAAAATTAAAAAAAAAACAAAATCTTTCTAAATAAATAGTTTTCAAAATTAAAAAAAAAACTTTTTAAATAAAAAATGTTTTCAAAATTTAAAAAAAAAAAAAAAATTGTAAATAAAAAAAAAGTTTTCAAAATTAAAAAAAAATACTTTGTAAATAAAAAAAAAATATTAAAAAGTTTACAAAAAAAAACTTTTTTTATAAAAAATATTTTCAAAATTAAAAAAAAATAATTGTAAGTAAAAAAAAAAGTTTTCAAAATTAAAAAAAAAATAATTTGTAAATAAAAAAAATATATATTAAAAAGTTTATAAAATTTAAAAGTTAAAAAAAAAAACTTTGTAAAAAGTTTTCAAAATTAAGTTATCAAAATTAAAAAAAAAAAAAAAAAAACTTAATAAATTATATTATCAAAAGTCAGTTCACATAACTGTATATGTATCTGACTTTCATAATTAAAAAAGTTATCAAAAAGTTGAATTAGATTGCAAATACAAGTATACAATCAATCATATATCAATCAGTCATAGCAATTAACCAATCAATGATATCAATCAATAAATCAAACCAATCAATCAATCATATTAATCAACCAAACAATAATATTAATCAATCATATCGATCAATAAATCAAACCAATCAATCATATTAATCAACCAAACAATAATGTCAATCAGTCATATCGATCAATAAATCAAACCAATCAATCATATTAATATGATTGATATATAATTTATACTAGTATTTAGTATATACTAGTACTTAGTAAAAACTAGTATATATTCTAGTATAAAGAGTTTATAAAAGTTTAAAAAACTTGGTTAATATTCAAACTTGAATTCTATGAAATGAATGATGCAATAAATACTTCCGTTTTTATAAGAAATTTAAGTTACTTCTAAAAAATATTATTATCCAGTTAAATAATCAATGATTATACTTAAACAATATGAAAATTAATCTTTGTTCACAATTGCGAGAAAGATTTTAATAGGATTTTATTTGCAAATATCTGATGTCATCTTGCTGAAGATTCCATAAAATAAAAGACTTTCAAAAAAATATACGACCTACATATTCCATAACTGAAGTGAAAATGGCTAGTGTCTTGGTATAGACTCATATCAGTTAGATCACGTGATTGATAATACAATCTGATTGTAGATAAGACAATCAAAAGGCACGAGGAAGGCACGTGATATCTAATTGATTACGTCACAATCTACCACGTGATAAGCTCATCATCTCTTTTCTGAGTTCAAACATGGTGAGTTCATTATTTTTATATAAATGTTTAAGTATGTATGTATTAAAATTTTAAATTGAATAATTTAATAATAGATTGTTTATTTTTATTTTATTTTTTTTTTCGTTTCGATGTGTATAACTATAAAATAAAATGTGGGTAGGATGTTAACATAAAGAAGATTTATCTTATGAAACACATATATAGCGATAGGTAAATTCACTTTTCATAAATCACAAAATAATTTTTGTTATCTTATAATATTAAAAAAATTGCTGATTTTTTAAACTTTTTAATAATTAAAGAATATTTTAATTTAATGTTTTATATATACTATATATATTTTAAGTGTATACTACAAAACATAATTAAAAGGAGGAATCCGTATACATATACTCAAATACAAATAGAAATGAAATATAGGACATGCAAATACAAAGGAAATATAGGACAACTCATTCTTGTTAAATTGTAGGTTTTAGCAGCTTGTAATGTTTTTAAGATTTTTGGAAAATAATTTTATTAACTTTCAAAAGCATTTTAAATATTTTTTGTAACTAAAATATTTATTCATACATTGCTTTTGTAAAAGTGCTGTTACAAAATGTTGATAGTTAATCATTGTATTAATTCAAAACTTTCTTATAATGTTATTATACTAACTTGTAATACTTGAACTGCAATTGATGTGATTTATTTGTATACATACTTGTATTCAGTATCTTGATTAATCGATTGATATGATTAATATGAATCATTGATTAATATGAATGATTGGTTGACTGATATGAATGATTGGTTGATTGATTGATATGATTGATATGATAGTTTGATATGATTAATATGATTTATTGATCGATATGATTAATTGATATTATTGTTTGGTTGATTAATATGATTGATTGGTTTGATTTATTGATCGATATGACTGATTGATATTATTGTTTGGTTGATTAATATGATTGATTGGTTTGATTTATTGATCGATATGACTGATTGACATTATTGTTTGGTTGATTAATATGATTGATTGGTTTGATTTATTGATCGATATGATTGATTAATATTATTGTTTGGTTGATTAATATGATTGATTGATTGGTTTGATTTATTGATTGATATCATTGATTGGTTAATTGCTATGACTGATTGATATATGATTGATTGTATACTTGTATTTGCAATCTAATTCAACTTTTTGATAACTTTTTTAATTATGAAAGTCAGATACATATACAGTTATGTGAACTGACTTTTGATAATATAATTTATTAAGTTTTTTTTTTTTTTTTTTTTTTTAATTTTGATAACTTAATTTTGAAAACTTTTTACAAAGTTTTTTTTTTTAACTTTTAAATTTTATAAACTTTTTAATATATTTTTTTTTTATTTACAAATTTTTTTTTTTTTAATTTTGAAAACTTTTTTTTTTACTTACAATTTTTTTTTTTTAATTTTGAAAATATTTTTTATAAAAAAAGTTTTTTTTGTAAACTTTTTAATATTTTTTTTTTATTTACAAAGTATTTTTTTTTTATTTTGAAAATTTTTTTTTTATTTACAATTTTTTTTTTTAATTTTGAAAACATTTTTTATTTAAAAAGTTTTTAATTTTGAAAACTTTTTATTTAGAAAGATTTTGTTTTTTTTTAATTTTGTAAAAATTTTTTTTATAAGTTACTTTTTTTTAATTTAACTTACAAATATTTTTATAAGTATATATTAATCTAACACTTTTATAGGATAAACAGAAGTATTAAACTGAAACATAATGAAAGTCACATGCATGTATACATATACGAATAGGTAAACTCACTTTTGAAAACTTAATGTATTAAGTTTTTATAATTTTTTTTTTTTAATTTTGATAACTTAATTTTTTTTTTAGTTTTTTTTTCCCAAGTTTTTTTTTTTAACTTTTGTAAACTTTTTAATATATTTTTTTTTAACTTTTGTAAACTTTGTAAACTTTTTAATTTTTTTTTAATTATTATTATTTTTTTATAAAGATTTTTTAATTTTGAAAACTTTATTTTTTTTTAACTTTTCAGATATTTTTTTAAATTAGTTTCTTAATTTTGTTTTTTAAACTTTTTAATTTTCTAAACTTATTATTATTATTGAAAACTTTTTTATATAATAAGTTTCATATATATATATATATTAGAAAGTAGAAATTATAGTATTAAGATTATTAGTTTAATATTTTAAACTTGTGTTAATTTTTTAATTGCTAAAGAATTGTTGATTTCTTTAGTTATATACATATGCAAATTTAAGTCTAACACTCTATTAAAAGTTCTAAAAGACATAACAAAATAAACATACACTTTAGACAAATAAACACACACGTATTATAATGGATAGCAATACATTTTATTTTATTATTTTAAACAATTCGTTTTGAATTGTTTCTACATGAATGTTTGATAAAAAGTTTTCACTAACACAATCCACTCCGTTTAAAAATGAGGAAATAACAAAATCTAAATCTATAAGTGTTAATAACATCTCTCCTAGTTTTTCAAATTTTTGTCGATTATTTAGTATACAACAGGAATAAGGGCTTTCAGATTTCTGATTAAAAATACATCCATCACATTCAAAAATGCGGTTTAGTATAGTTAATACATTATTCTCAATACATGTTATAAGTTTAGACTGCAACATGAGTTCATTTTCTGTAGATATATGACCAATGATACATTTCTGCCTAATTAAGCTTGGTATATGGTTTACATATATATGCTGAAGAAGTTCCTTATTCAAATCATGTATTTTTTCTTTTAATTTCAGCAACTGATACTCGTTTAAGTCAATGTGAGAATAATTCTTTAAATTTTTAATTCGCATGATAGAATTATTAAAATTTAATACTAATATCATGTTATTAGAAACAAATGAGGAACTTTTATATCTCAAATTAAATGAAAAAATTTTCTTGCAAAATTCGAACCAGCTGTTAACATCCATAATAATACCATTTTTCGTTAGAATTTCTTCACTAGTAAGCCCACTGCGTTTAAATTCTCGAATATGAATATGAAATTGTCTATTATGCAACTTTAAAATTAAAAAGATACAGTCACTGAGTTCTTCTCGAAATACAATAGGATGATTGGATTTGCTAGTTTTAGACTGTGGAATGACATTCGTAGGTGGGGTTGTGCTTTTTAATTCATCACTTGCTTTAAAAAGGTTGCTTGGTTAGGAATCAGAAACCTCTTGGTCAATAGTACGTTCTTGAAAGGATTCGTCTGGGAAATTATGTTACTAGCTGGAGTCGAGGTTAAAGCGGATTCAAAATTCATGTCTTTGAAAAATATATTCAAATAGTCCTCAACAGAAATTGACTCTTGGCATGAATTCTCGGAAGATGTAGTATCATCACCAAAGTTAGGGATAAAAAAATTCATATCGATTTCAGATTTCACATTCGGTGAGTAATCAGTAGTAGATAAATCACGTGATATTGTCCCACAGTCAGTGTTTAATAAATTAGGAATTTCCAATCTTGGTATATTTAATTCACTTGTGGAAGTGGGATCATTAGGTTCTTCTAAACGTTGATACTTTGAAGAAGAAGCCACTTTGTCGGAAGATCTTTTTAACATATTTACTACAGAACCCATTTTCAAAAAATAAAGGTAACATTAGATGAAGTTAGAACAAAAATCAGTTGGAAACTGAATGTTTAGAAACAGCACATCCCTTAATATATGTTAAAAATCAGTGTCGGTTACAGATAAACACTTAAAAGAATTAGTAATGTTATTAATTTTAGTTTAAGTCTAAAAAAATATATATAAACAGTTTATTTAAGTGGTGAATAATATATTATGTCAATGGTTTTATCCTTTTTTGAAGAATAGTATGGCAACACAAGGTAACAATTTTTGTATTTACAGTATATGATATTTAATGTTAATAGTTTTAGTTTTATTCTTTTTTTGAAGAATTGTATGGCAACACAAAGTAACAATTTTTATATAAGTGGTGTATGATATTTAATGATAATGATTTTAGTTTTATTCTTTTTTGTTTTGAAGAATTCAATGGCAACACAAGGTAACAGTTTTTAAAAAAGTGTTTAATGATATATATTATGTTAATGGTTCTATGCTTTTTTTAAAGAATTGTATGGTAATAAATGATAATATTATTATTAATAAACAATAACAGCTGTTTATACAAACAACGAGTGATATATTAAACTTTAAAAATAATTATGATAAATTAGAAATATTGCAAAATAACTATTTCAATGGATAATTTCAGACTTTTAATATGAAATTAATAAAAGATAGTTAACTCATTATTCATTTGATAAGAAATTGAAAAAAAAAATAGTAAATAAAGCCGTTACGACTTCATGAGTTATTAAAAATGACAAGTTGTTCTAACAAAAATAAACAGACAACAGCTTTTTCATTTACACATTATTTATTCGTTGTTTTCAATAGTTACAATAGTGAAAACATGAGTACACATATTTCAAAAAGGTATAAACATTTCAAATCATGTTATATTTTAAAGGTAGATAGTTCTAAATTCAATATTTTCTCTAATGTCCAATTAAAACCACGTCTGGTGGACTTCTCATAGGACTTAATAATTTTTGCAAAGGTATCCTCAACATGTTCAGATAAGTTTTGTTTCGTTAATTCAAGTATAGTTTTTGAAAGGAAATAGGGTGTGGCAATCTCTAAGACACCCTCCTGTGTTACACGATATACAACAACTTGTACACTTGCATACCATTTCATCGATCTTTTAACTTGAATCTGGTAGATTAATTCGTTTAAAACGTCCGAATGAATACTATCAAAAAATGTGTTAAAGTCTGTAGCATTCTCCTCGTTAGAGTTGATTACAGTTTTAGTAAATATGTTTAACGCATTTTGCCTTTTAAAATGCTTAACCTTCTCAAAAAACATATCTTTTAAAGAGGATGAATTATCAATTTTGCATCTAACTCTCTGTGAAGTTTTCAAATGATATAAAAAATCGGAGTTGGGATTGAATATTTCACTACGCTGTATACATTTATCCTTTTTGGAGGACTTGTGGATCTTCATGTGTTTTAATAAGTCATACTTTCTTGAGTACGCTTCACCGCACGATTCACATTTATGTTGGGAAGGAATCTTTAAATGGGATAGTTTATGACGATTCAAAATAGCCTTTCTAGAGAATGCTTTTTGGCAGATGTCACATAAAAATGGTCTTTCTTCTGAATGAATCATCAAATGTTGTTTTAAATTGCCTTTTCGTGAAAAAGATTTGCTGCAAACAGTACACAAAAAAGTTGGCTTCTGTTTCTTCAGTTCTGATGAGGAGGATTCCGCTTCATCATCTGAAACGGGGTCTACTTTAGGTTGTACTATTAATCCCATGTCTTGATCATTTAATCTTGATGAAAAATATTGATTATTCAAACTTGATACATCATCGCTTAACATAGTAGAATGTCCATCTTGAAAACTAGCCATATTATCCTAAGTGAAAAAAGTGTCTTCTCACACTGAAAAAATAGCAAACACTAATGAAAAAGTCTTGTTTCATTCAATTTTATATATAATCATAGGGGGCACATGTTAAAAAATTATTACGATAGTGCAAATCATGTAATATGATTGGTGCAAAAATTTCAGAAAAACACGTGGCAAAAAAAGTATGTGTAGAAAGTTCACAGGAAGTGAATCAATCCAAAGGTTCCAATCCAAAGGTTGTAATGTTTAAAAAGTATATGATTCATCATGTTACGTTTTTGAATTCGTCATTCTAAGGTTTTACACATTAATTTTATTATTTCAGTGAAATATATGACAAACCAATGGTTTAATTCAAACTAAATTTATTAAACTGTATAAAAGAATGAGTTGAATTGAAGTAGTAGTTTTAAAATTCATTAGAACTAGTGTAGAATCATCAAATAATTATCTATTGCAATAACAAACTATGAGTTGATTCAATTTATAATAATTGATAAATAGAAAATCTGAAAAATATTTCAAACTTTCATTTAAAATCTGTAAACAAATGAAATAATCTCTTCTAAAATCATTATTTACATATTAGCTATTTTCTGTTGAAAAAAGCTGATTAGACTTATCGGATGTTTGTGATAGATAGTGAGTAACGTTGATAAGAGGGTTTAGGAAGTGTATTTCAGACGATTAAATGAATAGGATATGGTTCACAAGAAAAAGTACAATTCTAAACTTAGGTGTATTAATACTGGTGAAAACAATGTTTAATTCAAATCGTTTGGTAGCCTTCTAATCGATCTAAAAAATGAGTTGCTTATTAAAGAAATATAAAAAATTAATCATTTCTTCAATTTAAACATAAATTGTATTAACTTCCCTAGTATAAGAAAGAGGAAGAGGTAGGTATTTTTTTACTACCGCATACAGATACTTGCGCACTACCGCATACAGATGGCAGCATCAAAATTTTTTTTCAGAAAACATAAGACATTTTTATCTTCATTCAAATTCTAAGACAATTCAGAAAAAAAAAAAATTAAGCCCCCCCCTAAAAATAAGCCCCCCCTAAAAAATAAGCCCCTCTAAAAAATTTAGGCTCCTCAAACTCCCTTTCGAAAATACCTGCATCTCTATGTTATAGTATGATATTTCCATTTCTATCTATGTCAATTTGAAGAAAAAAAAATTAAGCCCCCTTAAAAATAAGCCCCACTAAAATATTTAGACCCCTCAAACTCCCTTTCGAAAACACCTAACTCACTATGTTATAGTATGATATTTCCATTCTAATACTAAATCAATTCGAAAAAAATATATATATTAAGCCCCCTCAAAAATTAAGCCCCCCTAAAAAATAAGCCCATCGAAAAATTTAGTGTCTTCATACTTCCTCTCGAAAAGACCTATGTTATAGTATGATATTTCCATCTCTACTCCAAGTCGATTCGAAAAAAAAAATAAGCCCCTCTCAAAAATTAAGCCCCCTCAAAAATTAAGCCCCTCCAACATTTAACCCCTCCTACTATAGGATAAGTCTCCCAACAGGTGGATTCCACCCTCCTCCTCCATCCACAAGGTGGATTCCACCCACATCCACACAATCCGCAATCCGCCTTATGACGCTGAACTCTCCTTCTTCCCCTACTGTTATTTTATTGTATAATATAATTAATAGTAGTTCGTGAAAGTAATTTTTTAATCTTATGCCGTTTGGTGCATATTAATTTAATCTTATTCTTTTCAAGCATTCAGACTGCTACATTTTTAATTGTAAAAATATATTACTTGAAATTAAGCTGTACAACAGTTTTTTTTTTTGGTATTTTTGATTTTTTAAAGTTATTAAAATTGTTTTTTAAATCCAATAAACCTTATAAATGGATTTGTAACTCTAATGACGTACTTGAACAGAACATGTGTTACACTTCAGGCAAATCGCTATAAAAATCATCACATAAATTTATATACTGCATCTTTTGTTTTTACCTGTAATATTATTAATAAAGTAAGCATATCAACAGATTCTAGTTATATTAATAATAAAGATGGAGAAGGTTTACATACAGCAAGTCACATTGCAGTTTTCGACAGCAGATAGAGTTTCCATGCATTTTCTCTCGAGATTAACATAAGCGTTATAATAAGATAAACACACTATACAAATGCAAGCAGAATTTAGAACGAAAGTGAAGGCTCCTTCAAATGCGACTGAGCTTAAAGCTCAGTTTTTGAAATTTTTATTCACTCGTGCTTAATGCAGTCAGGATCAAGGAAAGAGTCCCAGGATCAATATTATGCGCGAAAAATGAATATTAAAAATACATACATTAGCGCGAGAAAAAAATAGCAAAAGATTTTATCAATTGTATGTACAAAATAAGCAAAAACAGTGAGAATCTGAGCTGAATACAGGTTGTTTAACAATAATTACATATAATGAAATGTTTTTCTAATACCTTAAAAAAAAGGCCCTAATTTTATAATACATAGAGAAACAAAATTCCATAGAAAAAATAACTCCTGAAATCATACTGATCAAATTGGCCACATAAAAAAAAAAAAAAAAAAATTCCATAAAAGTAAGAAATCGCGAAATCATACTAATCAAATTGCCCATATAAAAAAATAACAAATAGAAAATTTACTCACCTTTTACGACGTTAGAAGGAATCTCATAAGCAGTTGATACCATTTTTTCAGAAATAAACAACATGCTTCAGTGTTGAATTCAGAATATCCATGGAAGAAGGAAAATTTCCAACTTCTTTGAGAATGAAAATATCAGAACGAGCACGATGCACGGACGGATTTCCCCATCTCTCGCGTCGCCATTGTAGTTACAATAACAGTTAGGTTTAGAAGTTGAACCACGATACAGGTTTTTTTGGGAATTCGCTAATCGCCTTCGTTCTAAAATAACCGAAGAAATGGTGCTTTCTCTTGAAGGTCCATGGTTTAACTATCTTTCTGGTTCAAAGTTCAACCTTTATTTTTAACAGTGTAACGAAAATTTCAAGACCGAAATTTGATCGTAAAGTGGTGCCATTCGTAAAATGACGTCAGTGTTACGCACAGATACGTTTGTTCTTTATAATATAGATACTTAATCAGTAAAATATAATAAAGATCAGTTATTAGGATGTCGTTATCAATTGAGGCTCTTATGCTTGGATTTCCGGAATGAAAACAGCAATTTTCACCCTCTCAAAATTTGCATACGCACTTCTCATATCAATATTCATCATTTTTTTTAAAAACTGTATTTTGTTTGATCATTTAAAAATCATTTTAACTCAAACTTGAAGTCACGATTGTCAGCAACATCTTTTATGTGAATAGACGCACTCTTTACTTGAGATTCTAATCTCAATTCCGGAGTGTAAAAATTTCCGTAATTTATGTTTTTTAGACGCATTTGTATTAAAATGTTTAGTTTTATCTAAGAAAATGATCGTTTCCTTTTAAATATGACTTCATTTCACTTAAATAAGCATTTTGCCTAGTGTCTGAAACTTAGTATCAGTACACATGCAGAAGGAAAAACAATATAGAAAATTTATGAGGGAAAATGCGTGTTTTCAAAAGCAGTTATGTCATTTTCCGTTATTATGCCCCTAATATAATATTCTGCTCCTAATGGGATTTTGCGCCAGTAAACCCTATAAAACAATTTTTATCAATAATTTTGAATATATTTTTATCAGAAAATAGCATTAATGAAGTTAAAAATACCTCATTATTTCTCTCTTCTCTGCAATAATGAAAGCTATCTAATTTTCATCATTTTGAAGAAATTTCATAAAATGCTTGTAAAATTAAAATATAAAAGTAGAGATATTTAAAAAAAAAAAAAAAAAAAAAAAAAAACAGATAGTGCGATCACATCTACAAAGGAAGAGCTTTCAGTTAAAAGAAAAAAAAAAAAAAAAAAGCAAAACTGGTTTAGGAGAAAGATCAGGGCAGATCACTAAAGCACACACTTATGTTTTAAATATATAGATTATATACAATTAGGAAAAATTAAATTATGCAAATTATGTTATTTTGAGAAAATTATAGTCGAATGTCCTAAAGAATAGCATTTAAATTTTATTATTCAAGAACATTTTTGACAAAAACTTCAGGAACACGATATTATTTTAAACCACGAATTATTTGTTTACTTGTCTAACTCGGCGAAGCAAATTCATCCAGGCGAGAATCATCAATTTATGGAATATAAATCGCTATTATTTGCATGTCACCTCTCTTTTATAAAGACACTCTAAATTTTTGTAAAATATTGCGTTTTATCAGTGTGTGATTTCGATTACATTCTTTTTAAAAGTGAAGCATTTTCACATGTGAAGAATTTCAAAGCAGCTGGGCTGTGAAAATGGCGCACTTCTATAAAACATAATTCAGGTTTAAGAATTAAAATACACGCTTTTTTATAAAATGACGTCATTTGCGTCCTCAAAAGCAATCCACTTTTACAATTCAGTCTTAAACTTCGTCTATAGAAAAGTGTGCTTATGACGTCATTATCACGGAATAACAGACATTATTCTTGACGTAGCCCATATTTTAATTTGAACTTTTTTTCAGGTTTTTGTGAGAAAATGGCAACAAAAAGATACAGTATCTCCTGTTTTTGACTATTTTCCGTTTACTTTCAATGACTTTCAATAGAAATGAGGTACTTTTGTTGCCACGATAAGAAAAATGGTATTAAAAACTACAAAAAAATTAATATCTCAAAAATAAATTGAGATACAGCTTTCAACAAATTGCATTTAAAAGAGCATTTTTTTCCTTATACGACAGTGTAAAAATTTAAAATATGCGATGTTTAGAAGTTTAAAAATTTGCAGTAGAAAAAATTGCAAAACCAAAATTTTATTTTAAATTTCAAAGTGTTGCCATTCGCAAAATGACGTATGCGTTACGCACAGATATGTTTGTCCTTTATAATATAGATAGATACAGGGCTACACAAAAGAATTCGTAAGGGTTACTGGGTATGAGCGCTGATTGCTTAAAGGTGGTTTTTAAATGAATTTTTACGCTGCAAAAATAATTGAAAAGCATTTAGATTATTTTTTTTAAAAATTATTAAATTAAAAAATTAGTTTAAACATTTTAGTTTAATTGAGCATTTAGTTTATTAAGAAATGTTTGTAGAATATAGATAAAATGATATACAGGGTCACGCAAAGAATTGAATACATGCCATCTATGGATAGTAATTTCTGGAAAATATGATTGCAGTAGTTTTAAGATTGTTTTAGTTTGAATTAAATTTTAGTTAAATAGTGGCGTGTAATAAAGGTACTAGGTAAACTACAGGGCTATACAAAAGTATTCAAGTATGTTTCCATCTATTAGTATAAATTGCTGAAAGAGAAATTTCAACCCTGTTGTGCGTTTTCTTGCTAAACTAAATTTTCCCATTAGATAATATATCACCCTACAGATCAAATACAGGGCTGTTCAAAAGAATTGGAATACATATTTGGCTATGGGCGATAACTTCTGAAATCAATTTTTTAAACGCTTACTTAGTTATCTTATTTCCTTAACGCTTTCGAGGGCGCTGTCCTTAAAAAAGGACATCGGATTTGAATTCCAAAACTGACAAACGGCATCAAGAATGTTTAGTTAAAATTTTATTATTATAATGTACGTGAAAATAAGCAAGTTCGTATTATCTAATAAATTCGTATATAAATTCCGGTGTCAGTCCATTATTTAATCAGTTTATAAACAGAATTACTCCGCGCAAGTAAGGGTTAAATAACGAAGTTTTGTTAAAGCTTTCAGAGAGTTTTAGAAAGTGTTTCATAATCTATGCCGCACGCATGATCTTTCTTTCTTGTTTTATATACAAATGAATACATATTTACTCATTAATATTCATATAGGTAAGTTTTTTCATTCGAAAAATATTCAGGACTTTCTTTTGGAAAATCGGGTCAACCCGAACTTGATATGAAAGCGTCAAAACCCAACCCGAAATATTGATAGTTAACCCGACCCGCAACGAAAAAATCATTATCAACCCGACCCGACCAGCTCCAAACGGCGGTCGGATTAGGTTCGAGTAAAATTGGGTTACTTGACGATGCGAGACTGTAAATTGGATTCAAGTGGTTGTCATTTCCTCCGCTTCTCGTGATACCTTTTTTTTTATATTACTTTTTTTTTTTTGGGGGGGGGGGGGGGAGACGTGCGATCAAAAGAGAAAAAAGTAACGCTCTATTATCAAATATATCAAAGATTATTTCACAGTTTTAAAAATGTCTCGAGTTATAACGTTACGTGATGTCGATCTAATTACTTATTTATTTGAGTTTATGATTAAAAAGAAAGGTTTGCGTCTTTTTCATGCCATGAAAAGACATAGAACTATAAGAATGTTTAATTCGAATATTCTTATTCGCTTCAGATAAGATGAAGTGTTTAAACTATGAAATCATGCATGTAAACTTTTATATTTAATTAAATTAGTAGTCTACAGAGTGTTTAAAATAAAATGAGACACACTTTAAAAGGTGACATAACACTGTAAAGTTACTAAAATTTTTCTAGTAAACTGTGATTCCTAGAACTTTTTATGTAGCGTCAACAACAAAAATTCATGAAACAGATACACTTTTGCACGATAAATCAAAAAATCTGTAAGGGTACTAAGAATTTACAAGGAAACTGGGATGCCTAGAACTTTTTATGTAACTGTAACCCGTGTTACAGATAAATTTTGAGTAAGCACTGTAATTTTAGTAGAATATAAACTAATTTTGTATATTTACATCTTTTTTTGTACCGTGTACAGATAAAATGTTAGTAAGAATACAGATTTCTGTAACTTTACATTTGTAGAATTACAGATTTTTTTTTTTTTTTTTTTTTTACAGTGTAGATTACATTATATCAAACAAAGGTCGCAGTCAGTTTTTTCGGCGAAATATAAAGTGAGTCTCACATCCAAACCGAACACGGATTTTTGTTCAGAACTTTAGCAATAATGAAGTGACCCTCTGACAGCCTTGCAAAAGGGCAAAATTTTAATGCTGTTTTCTCTGCATTATGTTTTAAATGCTAAAAATAATATGATTCTTTCAACATTGTATAAAAAAACTTAATTAAAAATATGAATATAATTCTTGAGAATATTAATCATTGTTCAATGTATTAAAACTCCATTAAATCAACAGAATTATATTACTATTTTAAATATTGCTGATAGCGCCATGAAACTTGGAGCTTAGTGAATGTATTAACACGGGCTTGTCAGCGAGAGGGTCCCTCTCACTGACAAGCCCGTGTTAATACGTAATAATAATTCCGCGTAACCACGGCGCAGGACGTCAAAACTCAAAAGTCCCCATTTTTCATGCCGCACAAATTCTTTAAGCTTCCTTTGTACCATGCTACTCATTTGTCTGGATCAAGTGGAACCTAACAGTAAAATCTTTGAAGATAGAATCTGTCTATAACGGAAAATTTTTATAGTCCCTTCCAAAGAAATGCCTTTAAAATCTACATGCCTAAAGGGAAACATGTCAAAAATAGAATTTTGTACAATTCCTAGCGATTTTGTTGTTACAAGTTTTACTATTCTTTGTTCATTAAACACTGTGTAAACGGAACCTGTTTGTAACGGAATTACGTTAAAAGTAAAAATTTCATTGTTCGTACGATAGGAATACTACACACTTGCAAAATTGGAATTTTGTTTCAGTCCCTAGTAATTTCGCATTCACAGGTTTTGCTATTTAAGTTGGTTGTGTTTATTTATCATTTAAAAACCTGCTAAGACGGAATTTCAATGAATATAATAAAAATTCCGTTTTAAACAGGCTTTTGTCTTAGCAGGTATAATTTTATGGTATTCCTACTGTAGCATCAATGAAATCTTTACGTTTAAGACACGATTCCGTAATAGACAGGTTCCGTTTGCATAGGGATTACTGTATTTTATGTCCCGATTTAGAATCTGCTGTCCCGCTCTTTTTTTTTGTCTCCCTGTTCCGCTTTTTGCGATACTGGACCTAGCAACACTAGTCGTGACGCTCGTATAAGCAACACAGCAAATTAAACGCGTGTCTAAGTTGTTAATGTCTACCCTGTAAAAAAAAAATCCGACCAGTTTTCCTGTAGGAATCGGAAAAATAGGTGCCCTTATCGTACCGGGAAAATTTCCGACCCAGCTTAGAATAAAATCCATAAAATATCGTTTCATTGGCTATTTCCTTTTCTTTACGGATTTTATTCCGAGCTGGGTCGGAAATTTTTCCGGTGCGATAAGGGCAACTATTTTTCCGATTCCTACAGGAAAACTGGTCGGATTTTTTTTTTTTTTTTTTTTTTTTTTTTTTTTTTTTTTTTTTTTTTTTTTTTTACAGTGTATGAAATATTTTGTTAATAAAAGCCGGTGAAACATACAAGGGAGAAAGTTACACACTGAAAAAAAAAATTAATCTTCCTGGTTTTGTGATTTTTTTTTTTTATGTCAACAATGCAAGTTAAATAATTTAGTGATATATGTTTTATAAAAGTATTTGTTTAATATTTTAATCATCAGTGTGATTTCAAAATTTTACGGCAAAATAAGCTTTTTAGGTGCGTTCGTAATTGTATAAATACGTAACACCTATATAGTTGTCGTTCGGTCCGTGACAGTCCGGTCTGACTGTCTGTCCGTCCGCATATAACAGAGCAAAAACTACCCAACCGAATGGCCTGAAATTTAAAATATATAATTGTGGCAAAAGTTTGTCGAGTCATTTCAAATTTTATGAAAATCGGATGTATAGTTTAATGACAGGGACAATCAAAAGTTTTCCGTTACATTACGGCCAATGGGAAAAAATTATTTCAAGTACATTTTAATGATATTACAGCCTTTCGATTAGAATTAAATGGATATGCACTTATGAAGTGCACTAATATATACATTCAGTACAATATTCGGTGCAAAAAATATTTATATAGCTAGTTACAGCACGAACCAACTTGTTTCCAACTTGTTTATGTTAGTCATGCAAGTTATCCGAAATTATTATCAATACTATTAATTATTATTATTATCATTATTATCAGTGTTAATGATATTATTATTACCAGTGGACCCGTATCAGACTTTAACACTACGATCTTTAAGATTATACTTCCTGATACTTTTTTTTAAATTAATTTTTAATTAATTGCAGTTTTTAAGCAAATAATGTGTTAAGGAAATGTGACTGAAACATGACAAAAGCCTCTTCATATACCTTTTATATGCAATCTTATTCAACACTGTGCTTTGTATATGCAAAAAGAAAAAAATATAAAACATCATTACTAAATAAAACCTGCTATGAAATTTAGTGTAATATGATTCAAAAATATATTTAATGATAAATGATGCCAGATAAATTAAAATACAGTCGGACCTCTATTTAACGAACCTCTATTTTGCGAACTTTTCCTCGGAACCAACAACATTTTGCGAATTTCTTCGTAAAATAACCTCCAAATAGCGAAGTGTATTCTCTATTTAACGAACTTTTTCTTCTGATATAATTTTTTTTCTCTCCCTATTTCTCAAAATATTTCCGAACACTTCAAACTTATTCTTTCTTTTTACCAGGTGCCTAACTCAACGAGAGCAGTAAAATCACTGTCATTCTTTGCGTTTCATCCAGGAAATGCAAACTTTCAATATCCCCCTTTCACACATGCCCCACCAGTGGCTGAGAGGTTCTGCTCTCGAAGCTGGTAGACGGGAGGTGCTGGGTTCGAACCCAATCGCGCCCGTCGGCCTAACCGTTTCGGAGTTTTCGTGGTTTTCTTCGAAGACTTGGATTTTCCATGGGTAAATACGGGTTAGGTTCCCTTAGAAAGACCCCCACGAAGGGCACTCCTCCTAGGGCCTATATCCCTCGAGTAGATAATCGGCCGTCAACAATCAACCCCCCCCCCCCCTTTCACACTCAAAAGGGCTGTTCTGTAGTAAATAAGTTTCAGTAATTAAATTTAAGGACGCATGTAGTAATACAATGCTTAAAATTACTTGTTATAATAAATACGGTAATGTCATTAAAATTCATAAATTTTAATGTAAATATTTTCTTAAAACTGAAAATACAGTGTATTTCCGGACAATATTTTTTTAATTCTTGTCTTTACAGATTTCTTTTTGGTGGGTAAAATGAATAATAATAATAAAAATAAATATGATTTACAAAAAAAGTGGGATTAGTTAAGTTTTTTAATAATGTTTAGTATTTATGAATTAAAAATCTGCTTTGTGTAGTTTAAAGTATTTAAAAAGGTTCATCTCCACTTAATGAATTTGCCACATAACGAACATTTTTTCGGGATTTAGCGACTTCGTTAAATAGAGGTCCGGCTGTAAATATAATGTAATCACATAGTGGAACAAAAAATGGAATTTTGATAATAAATGGTGATGGAAATGTGAAAAACCAAAGCGACACGTGCATGTCTAATCATCAACCGGAAGAACATAACATGTCGCAAAATAAATTCATTATTTCCATGTAATGAACTGGCAAATTTGCCGAGAAAAGTTTTGTTATAATTGTCATTTAAATACTTATTAGGAATGTCTTTGAGGAACGGAAACATAATCAATAAAAATTAAGTATAATTAAGAAGAATGTATAAATGACAAAAAATTACATGTTCGTGTTACACGTAATTTTTCCATTTTTTGCTGATTAGCACTCCACTAAAAGTACCGAATTTCTGCTGATCAATCTTTATATTGATAATATATAATACACAAATTCCTGATCGCGAAAATGCACGTGTCTCAAATTCACGAATTTTTGTCCTGTCCCCAGTGTTTCACCGGTGCGACGATATAGCCAGCGGGTTATCGCTAATGATGATAATATATCTTTCGCAGATGGCACGCAAACTTCTTAATAGTGCTCGTAATTTACAGCACACCCCTCAATGAAGATGAAAAATAATACGTACCTGTATCAAAACAGCTAAAAATATTAGAACCCTCCGAAGGAAACATTTTTTGCGCTTTACAAGCTTGTATCATTAAAAGTAAAACAGTTCTTGGGGTGCAGAGACCTAAACTGTGGGGCAAGTGAAATGTTTCAAATCATAGGCCTATGTCTCCCCTGAAGGTATAGGGTTTATCGCATTTGTAGGCACCTAGTCATTAACAATATTTTGCGGTATCGTTTACTGAAATTTGTAAAATGATTTGTTTTCCAGACAGATTCCGTTTTTCTATTTATTGTTCAAATTTTTGTTGTTCTCCACTTATCTACAGGCAGCCGTATCACAATATTGAAACATTTATTTGCTTAAAATATGTTATAAAACACATTAAAAGTAAATTAAAAATCTATATTGACATGTTTCAACTCTTTTACTGAGTCGTCATCAGAATGTATAACAGAAAATTACAAATACAATGCATATGAAAAATGAAAAAAAAAATCATCGAATATAAACAAGTAATAATATAACGCGCCCTACATTTTCGCGATTATGCATGTTCCTTCTATGTCGCGACGCCGTAAGTTGTCCAACCATTCAACCCATAAATTCGGGATACGAAAAGATAATGTATCGTTACAAACTCCTGAACCTCTTAAATAAATTTCAATGGACTCTCTTATAAATAATTGTAAATAAAAATTAGACCTGTAGATTATTTTACTCTCGTGAAAAAGTATGTTAATGTTCTCTATTTAATTCAGCCGGGATAAAGCAGTATTACCTCTATTATATTTTATGTCCGCTGTATGTTCTTCACATCTGATATTAAATTTTCGTTGGGTTATACCTATATAATGATTTTTGATTCCTCCCTCCTTAATAAATGGAATATAAACTCCTGAGAGGTCATCCCTATTAATTGTATTTGTAATTTTCTGTTATACATTCTGATGACGACTCAGTAAAAGAGTTGAAACCTGTAAATATAGATTTTTAATTTATTTTTAATGTGTTTTTATAACGTCTTTTAAGCAAATAAATGTTTTAATATTGTGATATGGTTAGTACTGGGCGTAATTTTGACTTATTACTCGCACTTATTTATAGGAAGCCGTACAAGATATAAGAGTACAAGACTTAAAATGGGAAGCGAATTAACGAAAAGTTTAAATTGTTTAAATTACAATTTTATCTTAACTTATTTGAAAAAATGGCGTCCTTGCCATATTTGGCACATGAATTTTTTAGGAGCGAACTAAAAATTGATTAAGCAATTTCATCGTTTTTAATCTAACTAGACGTTTGTAGTCCGTTTTATTTTATTTTTTATTTTTTTCTTCATCTGAAAATTAAAAATTATGTATTATTTTAAAGGTTAGTCAAAATATTTCATATGATCACTCTTCAAAGACTCTCGAAGCCTAAATGCTTATCATTTAAGCAATAGAGTTGCTTATTTCTTTCAATTGCAGAAGAAATCTGTTTATGGAAAAAGCAGTCCAATTACGGCTAAATATTTTCATATCGATTGTTGTGTTATAATTTTGGATTATGGAAGCTTGGCTATTTGTAGGAATATGCTCCAGGGGACAGAGATTGTGTTTCAGAGATTTTTTAACTATAGATTTAGATATTTTAAAATAGAAAGAAAATTTCCTTCCTTCTCTTCTGCTTTTCGATAATCATGGCGCCTTTAAAAATTAGCGAGATGCGAGGTGAAAGTCGAATTTATTGCTTAATTTGTGATTTCTCCTCTTCTTTACACGTAAACGATGTCATATGTGAAGCCTAATCTCTAATTAAAATTACTTGCTAAACTTTCTTACATCGAATTTTTGGGAGATTTTAAGGTAAAAGGATGTTAAACATGAATTTGCGAATGGCAAATTCTGTGGAAATCAACCATTTTGTATAAGTGCTATAAAATGCTAATAGATCGGGTGCCGGCAGCACAGAAAATCACCTCATCGAGTTTACGGCTGAAGTTCCAAAAGTATGTTTCAGAAGGCTTTTTTCTGTTACCGCACCTGAAATGAACCTTAAGGGTGTTCTCAAATCCAAAAGGGCAACTTTCTGACATAAGTTTTAATTTATTTTTGTTCGAAAATGCATGAAACTAGCTGGTGTTGCTGTTCAGAAACTATGTAATTGAGCTGTTTTCTCCTTTTTTTTTTTTTTTTTGCAAACGCAATAGATCTTTCAGAAAATAGAGTCAAAGTGGACGTTTTGAACCGAATTTCCGCACGAAGGGAGAAAGAGCACTCAAGAGCTGGCGAAAAACGTGTTTGTCACGTGATCAAAATAGCTTATAACTCAATAGGTAATTGATTGATCAAAAAATGGAAAAAACGGTTCAATTCCAAATCGCTTCAATGGGCAGGCTTTCCAATTTTATATCCTTCCGATAAAAAATGAATTTGTAAATATGTCAAAACGTTTTGCGCTTGTTGAGCAGAGCATTTAAGAACAGGCTTAACAAGAACGAAAAATCATGCATCAAGCATAGATTATGAAACACTTTCCAACACATTCAGAATACTATAACAAAACTTTACAGTTTGCTAAGGTGAAAGATGATGTCTATAAATGAGCAATTTGGAAAACTCATAACCATAACGTATTTGAAAACTAAATTTCTGCTATTACCATGAATCGTCGGGAAAATATACATTTTTTGTGCAGCCCTGTATATGATCTATCGATATGTATGTGTACTACATAGTATGCTAAAAGTTAGTTCATTTAAACGCATAGCACAGTTGAAAATTTTCATTCAGCAATTTCCGACAATAAACGGATGTTGTTGAAAACTTTTGCGCAGCATTGTATAGGATCTACAGAATTTATACACACCAAGTTACATATTAAAAACAAGTAATATAAAAATTTTATTTTTAAAGTCAATTCCTACTTAGTAGGTCATCAAAGAAAAAATTAATATAATCCCTTAAGCTAATATTAGTTTTTGTTGCATTAAAGTATCTCAATTTGTTGATTTTCTATAAGCAAGTAGGTTTACAATGGAAGTCTATGGGAATTTGACGAAATATTAGAGATATCGCCAAGTTGGCCATACACTTGGCGTTATTTGGCGACAGAACAAGGTCCTACCTTTGGTAACCCCCTTTATAGATACGAAGATGCCTTTGCCTCAATAACCAATGGCCGCCATTTTGTCTCCCATTTAAAACTAAAATTAATTAATTAAAATTTAACTAATTAATTAATATTTGAAAAAACGTTATTACCATCAATTGTCATCCAGTACAAGTTAAAAGAAATTTATTTCACCTTGATAGGATGAATAATAAGCATTTTATTAACGATTGAAAATTTGAACAAGATATATAAATAAATAAATAAATAAATAAATATAGGGAGAGTGTGAACTAATAGTAGGAATTTAATAATAAAATTTACAAACGCATATCTCAACTGAAGACGCACTTCCAGCAATTATTGTTCGTAGGCTTCAATAGTTCAATTATTGTTCATTTTCTTCTGTAGCCAAACTCTTTTCGGTGTCCCTGTAAATGAACAATAAATTCAATGCTCACCATGCTCTACCGTAAGAACCTTGAAGTACACTTGAGTGATAATTATCCATTTCAATGTGTTTAAAATAGTGTAATATCATTAAAATACACCACAAACGCTTTTTTTTTTTTTTTACCATAGACCGTCATGTAACGGAATTCTTTTGAGTATCCCTATAAACGAACAGTAAATGCTACATACTTCATTTTCAATACCAAACATGCCATAGTGATACCCAATAACATATATCGATTTCATGGCAATATTTACGCGAGTTACAGCACAAAAAGACAGACGAACAGACAAACCGAATTCATAAACACTTTTCAACTGTGTTGGAAAAAAAGAGTGGTTTTCCGAGTCAGATATTAAAAGCCATCATGTGACAAGGGTTCTTCATGAAAAACTGAAAGAAAACATTTCTCACAATTTTTAGGAACTTCAGGAACCTTATTTAAATGCATTGCAACCGGTAGACATTGCTTCGAAGGAATAGAAAGACATTTTTCTGATTTAGATTAGAATATTTTGTCTATGAACACGTTCACCTTTATTGTCACATTTTGTTATATCTTGTGAATTTGGGATTGGACAGCCAAATATGTCCGAAATGGGTGAAACAAGAAAGTCAGCTATGACAGGCATATAAGCAATCAATCAATTGGTAAAAGTTCCTAAGATTTTGCCGAATTTTTCTTACCATATTCATTTCAAAATCCTTCTTCATTGCTCGCAATTATCCAGAATTTAACCATTAATCCTGAATTAGTTCAACAGCCTAGTTTTCGTCTGCCTGTCTCCTATAACATTGATTTTAAACTTTACTTAGAATGCTTATCTTACTTGTTCCAGATTTCCTGGCTGCTCAAGTGGTATTTTTGAATGATGAATGAAAAAAACTCTGCTCGGTTTTGAGAACTAGAGTTTCTCTGTATCTAACTATACGGAAACCCAAGTTATCTCTAAGCAAATCTCAACCATTAAGGGGGCTGGTCACTCAGCATCGGAATTCCCCTCCGTAATGTTAAGTCTTTGGACTTTTGATGCATTCGTATTTTTAAAATATCGCCTCGGGAAATTCATATTTTTAACATCTTTTTTCCGTGTATTTTTCTTAAACAATGTCTCTTTTTTTTTTTCTTAGTTTTCAAAATATTTCTAAAATCTATGCTGAATTTAATATTTTATGTGTTAAAAGCGAGCGAACTGTGAGTCAGATTTTAACACTTCCTATAAAATTAAATCTATACTTTAGAAATAGTTTGAGAACTAAGAAAAAAAAAGAGACATATTTCAGGAAGTGTATACACAAAAAATAGAAGTTAAAAATATTAATTTCCCGAGGAGATATTTTAAATATACGAATCCATCCAATGCCCATAGACTTTACATTGTGGGGGAAATCGTGAGGGGAAACTGTGAGGGGAAATCGGAAGCTGAGTGACCAGCCCCCTTAAGCCTATCTAAACTGAAGATATTAAGGAAGATCATAACTGATGAAGATCAATGGTAGTACAGTCGAACCTCTATTTAACGAAGTCGCTAAATCCCGGAAAAAGTTCGTTTTATGGAAAATTCGTTAAATAGAGATTCACCTTTTAAAATACTTTAAACTACATAAAACAGATTTTAAATTCATAAACACTAAATATTTTTACTAAAAGTAATTAATCACATTTTTTTTTAAATAAATTATATCGGTTTGTTTTATTTATTTTACCCACCAATATCCATCATCAATTCATTTTTTCTATGTGTTTAAATCTTTGAAATTTGCAAGGAAAACTAAACATTGTCTGGGAATACACCAGTGTTTTCTGTTTAAAATAAATCAGTTTTATGTTAAAATTAAGGAATTTTAATGACCTTATCGTATTTATTATTATTATAGCAAATAATTTTAACCATTAACACATGCGTTCTTAAATTTAGTTTCTGAAAAACTCTGTTAATTTTGTCGGAGTTTTTTCTTTTAAAAAGTGCTTTCTCTCATAATACGTCTCGCATCTTTGCAATGCACCAAAACCCCTTCATGGGTATTTTCTTCTAACTATAATCCGCGTCGGATTGTTTCAAATGATTTTAGCATTTCATCATACGAAGTTTTATTAATTCCTGCATCATGATCATTTCCATCATCATCATATTCGTCTTCATCGCAATTCATTGCTGTATTGTTTGTATTTTTTCCACTGTCGAAAATATCCAATTCGGATAGTGTTTCCGAGTTCTCAATTTCAGAATTAAGTGAAATATAATCATCAATCAGCACATCATGGTTAATTTCTTCTTTTTTTCTCATTTGTATCCACAATTTTTAAAGTTACTGAAAGGGATTATCGCCTTCGTCCTCCGTACTCACCGAATTCTTCTCACTGCTGACAAAGAAGGTGGCTGGTAAAATCAGTTCAAGGCCACTGAAGATCATAAAATGTGTTTAAAGAAAGAATAAGTTTGTCCAGAAATATTTTGAGAAATGGGGAGAAAAAGAAATTTAGATCACAAGAAAAAATTCGTTAAATAGAGAACGCACTTCGCTACTTGGATATTATTTTACGAAGAAATTCGCAAAATGTTCTTGCTTTCAAGGAAAAGTTCGCAAAATAGAGAAATTCGCAAAATAGAGGTTCGTTAAATAGAGGTCCGTCTGTAGTATCCATCACGTAGCACCTCCTAAATTTTTTTAAATAATTTATGAAAACTATTTAAATTGATTGAAAATAAAAAGTATTATTTCAGAAAGCATTTCAACATCATGGAATCATTGTGTTATTTTGTTAAAAAAAAAAAAAAGGAATAAGTTGTTTATTCGCCTATTTACCGTACGTCTGAAACATTTTATATGCATACTGTGTCAAACAGCTATGTGCGACTGCAAATTTAGTGTAAAATGCTTTAAATGTTTGTGGCACAGATTATTTGAACATGAAGTATTAAATGAGTTGAAATGTATATTTCTGGATTATTTAATCCTCTGTAATTTATATTTGGAACATTACTTGGCGCTGTGTTTGGCGGTGTTCCATGCCAGCCAAATCTTAAGACAGTTCCCGCGCTACGGAATCGTGTCAGCTGTGGCACGCTAGAGATGGATGTTGGGCCTTCGTAGCGATGAAGGCTGCCCCCACAACCAGCCTTCATTTGCATAATAAGCTCTCGTCTTTGCTCCGCTCCCATTGGCCCTTGATATACTCCGGGAGCTGTGAAAAATGGCGTGAGAGGTTAGATTAGGAAACGAAAAAAGGGGAATATAAAATCATTAATCAAATTCTTCTTTGTCATTTTTTGCTGCTTTTGCCGCTTTAATCTGAATTTTTATAGGTTTGTGGAATTTTTTGCTTTATTTTTTTTTTCTTTCGATTTCAGTTCTTTTTCTTTCCTTTTTATTCATCCAAGGTTGGAAATAATAGTCGTTGAAGTTCCGAATAGATAGGAAACTACGAATTTTCATCATAGAGATTTTTCCGGAAGAGAAATCGTCTGATCTGTTTTTGAAGAAATAAAAAGTAAAAAAAAAGATTAAGTAAGGTAAAAATTTAGACCGAAGGAGAAAAAAAAAATGGTTTTCAGATGTAATAATGGTGGAGGAAATAGAACAAATATTTCTTAAAAATAAGTGATTCTCCAACTCGAAGTAAAGGTCCAGGAAACTTATTTTCAGTTTCAACGTAGCTTAAGCAGATATATGCAGAAAATGTTTCATTTTGGGGTAGGGGGAGAAAAATCGTACGTGCATCAAACATCGATAAAAAATGGTTTTCAAAATAATGTACTGGATAGAATAGTTGTTTTCCCATTTTGAATTTGTTTCTCTAGAAAGACAAACTTTTGATAATTACATTTGAAAAATGGTGTGTACTTTCATTTGAACGAAAACTTTAGTTCCAAGTTTTGGAATACTTTTGAAACAATAAATAATAGCATATTAGTACAAACTTGGAATTTAATCTTTTGAAAAACACATATATACGAAATAAAATGAGAAAACTTGCAAACCGATAAGCACGGATGAAAAAAAATAACCTTTTATAAAGATATATTGTACATTTGCGATATTAATGAGAATTTTACGGTCTGAGCTAAAAACAAAATATAAAACAAATTCATGCAGAATGTATCACATAAATCAACATTATAAACTGATCGGATGTGCCAACCCCAAAACTTTCTTCCATCTCGTACATGTTTAATACTTCAACAAGCATATTTTTTTAACATGCATTTTCGAAATAAAAAATGAGTTGTTAACAGATCTGTTATTTATTTTTTATTGTTACACTTCAAGTTTTTTGTCAATAAATGTTTCAAAACCGCGGGGAAGGGCGGGGGGGGGGGGATCGCATTGAAGTCTAATCAACTGGTAATAGCTATCCTTATCCTTAAATATTATAAATGTCCAATGTGTCCGAAAGTTTGAATGAAGTCAACATCAAAACGGATGAATTTTGTATCTTTGCATATAGATGGATTATGAAACGGAAAAGAACATAGGCTATGTTTTATTGATTTTATCCAAATATTTCTCTTAATAATTCAAAATTTCATACTTTTCCATACAGAACCAATTAACATTTTTCCGATAAAATTTTATCATTTTCTTTCCCATTGCAAAGAAAATCAAAATCTGGGATAATTTGTCCTCGGCAATTAATATTTAATTGAACAATTTCTACGTAAAAACTGAGAATAAAAGGAAAATGAATATGACGTCATGTTTGAAACGAAAAAAATGAATTATTTTTTATTATATATAAAACATGAATATCGGTTACGTTAATAAGGGGTTTTCTGTCAAAAAGGGCGATATAGTTAGAAGGAAAAAGAATAAACAATATTATTACTAAAATATTTCACTTGGAAAACTGTGACTTCATACTTGAAATAAAACAAGTATTTTCAAGTGTTCGTTAAAATTACAAGGAGCATGAATATCAGTAACTAATGAAAATAGATAAAAAATGACGTAATATTTAAAACGAATGAGACTTTTTTTTACTATAATATTGATGAATAAGTTTGAATATAAGTTACATACAAATGAAAGTTTGCATTCAAAATTCACGTTATAATTATCAGTAGAGAATATTTTTTGTGGAAAAAAAGAGGAAATAAAACTGATTAATACATTTTTTGACGCTATTTTCTCTTTAAAATTAAAACGAATTTAATTTCCATTTGTATAGATGGTACAAAAACATGTTTAAAGTAAATTTTCCTAAAACTAAAAACATATTTTCACGCATTGGAGCTTTATGAATGAATTTATTCCGCAGCAGCAAAAATCGTCTGTCAACATATTGACATTTACAGCCAAGGATGTAAATTAAACTCCGTACATTTAAGTGGATTTATTGCCCCTACGAATTTAATCAAAAAAATCATATACTATTTTTATTAATTATTTTTAACAGATGGCAGTTAAAAAATATCACAAAGGCGATTTTACTAAAAAGTTTTATCGGGTAAAAATGATGTAATATTTTTTCATGTAAAGCATTCATTTTAATTAGAAAACATTAATATATGATCGTTTCAATTTCGTCGAAGTGGTGAAATATTCACTTCACAAACTTAGAAATTAAAAATGAAATCTTAAAATAACAATGTACATTTCAGAAATAATGTTTTGCATCAAAAGTCGCATTATTTCAAAATGTAACTTAAGCTTACATTTTAAATACATTTTCTTACTTGAAATTTAGTAAAAATAAATTTCAATATTTTTTCTAAATGTGCATGTACAATAATATTGGACTTCATTAAACGATTTCATGTTTTAATTAAGTTAATATGCATGATTTTAGATGATTCACGAAGGGAAAGAATATATATATATACATTTATTTATCTCGACAAGTATTATTCCGTACGAAAAACTAACCAGTGACATCGTGATATTTTAAATCATTAACCAGGTTTCTTTCAGAAAATAATATAGACCGGGAGTCGGCAACATAGACAATCACTCATCGAGTTCACGGCGAAATTTCAGAATTATTTAAAACTCGATTCGCATATTAAAATGCAATCGATCTTCCAAGTCATATCTTGGCGGAAAACACCTAAAAACCCGAATTTAGTGGTTGACTCGTAGGTTTACCATTGTGTTTGTCTGCTCCCAGTTCTCCATGTTTTCATACCTCCTTTGAGAAGTAATGTTACTCTTCTGAAATAATCTGGTGCAACATAGGAAAAAGAAATATAAGTAAGAAATTTAACAGATAATTAATAGTGTAATGATATTTTTTCAATACTGCATTAAAACTTCCTTTAACACTTATCGTAAAAATCGAGTTGAAACTTTATCTAAAATAAGTTAATTTGTCAACACTATGTAATTGAGATACCTTCTTCCAAACGTTTACGAACAGAACCCTCAACCCACTATTCAAAATTCATATTAAAAAATCAACTAAGACAGATCACGTAACAGTCACGCATCCTCACTTATTAAAACCACGATAAGCGCTTCCATTTTGTTTAGAATTTTTGCTAAAGATAAAAACTTTAATTTTTGTAACTTTAATTTTTGTATATAGTTTAAAGATTTCTAAAAACTTTCTTTACCCATAGTTTATAATATAAAGAATAATTTAACTGCTACCGTAACCACCTTTAGCACTACCACTCCTCAAAATATAAAAATCTCCGGTTTACTATAATATAAAGAAATTTTTAACTGCAACTGTAACAGTACTATCATTAATGTAGCACAAAATATAAGAATTCACATACAACCTTTAAATTTTGCTATAGTCGCCTGCTTTATCTTTTATACAGTGTTTAATGAATTTCAAAATAACATTATCTTCTACGCTAGTTAACTTTTCACCTAGCGTTCAGAGTTTTGTTACATTATTTTTGATTTGTTACATTATTTTTGTAAAAAATCAAATTAAGATTTTATGTCTGTGAAAATTGCAACACCATGAAGGAAAATGAAATTTAATATATAAACAACTGGTATTGGTACAAACATATGATTACATTTTCAAAGCAAAAAAACAATATTGAATGTTCGAAATCAGTATTTGGTGTAGCCAGCACGCGCTGCAATAAGTGCTGCTATACGACGTGGCATGGAGTCAAACATATTTTGAATGTCTGCCTGGGGAAGAGCATTCCATATTCTTTGAATGCGTACCCAAAGTCCATCTGTAGAATCTATAGGAGGAGGATAACGAGCGAGACGCCGGTCAACGAAATCCCTCACATGTTCAATGGGATATATATCCGGAAGAATCCGTATGTGTTCTGCTGACAAGAAGTCTTAAACGCTCTTTGCAACATGTGGGCGGACAATATCCTGTTGAAAGATAGTTCCAGCAATACCTTGAAGGAAAGGAACGACTTCGGGCTCCAGCACTTCACTGATGTACCTGCAGCTGTTCGGATTACCCACAATTCGTAGCTGCTGCAATCGTCCATGATGCGCAATCGCATCCCAGACCATAACTCCAGGTGTTCGTCCACTATGACGTTCGATAATGTACTCCGGAAGGTAGTGTTCAAAGGCATAGCGTTTAAGACGAATGCGGCCATGATGGCACCACAAATTAAAGCGGGATTCGTCAGATAAAACAACTTGTTGCCGATCTGCATACCAGTCTCTATGTTCATGACTACATTACAGCCGCAGGCGTAGATGGTTTTTCGGGAGGAGGATCCTGTATAAAGGAGGTCTTGCACACAGTCCACGGTGCAGCAGACGTCAACGAATTGACGATGCAGACAGTGATACACCTGTAGCAGTTGACCAATGTGCTGTCAACTGTCTAGATAAAGCTGTACCCTCCGTCAGTGCCATTCGGAAAATGTGTCTATCATCGCGCGGTGATGTCACCGTTCGGGTTCCACTATCAGATTTTCGAGTTGTCCGATGTTCGTCGGTCCACTGCTTCCGAACTCGCATCACTCAGCTGCTGTTGCACTGTTAAAAATTTTGCAGCATTCTGGCAGGTCATTCGACCGTTTTTTGAAAAAACGGTTTCATAACCATAATTTAACTATATTCTGACCATAAAATGGCCAATAATATGGTCAGAATAGTGTTAAATTCACAGTTGTGTATCCGTTTTCGGAAAAAAATGGTCAAATGACCTGCCAGGATGCTGCAAATTTTTAACAGTGTACGCTGCACACGAGCTGCTATTACACGATGGGGAAAACCTTCTTCACGAAGGCCGATGATTCTGCCCCATTCAAACTCGGTCAGTTGTTGAAATGCCGCCCTCTTTCGTCGAAGAGACATAGTTACCTCTCACCTAACGTTTATTATTACCAAGTAACCATGGACAATCGTCAACGTCTCGCTACAGCCCACTATTTATACGATTTCAGTAGCAGTCCAGAGGACACTACATGGCCTACGCATGCGTGGTGACTCTGAATTTGGAATCATTTACATAACACACTAAACTTCAAAGTCTCCGAAATTTTCAGCTCAATCGCGTGATTCTTTCATGGTACTGCAATTTTCACAAATATGAGCGTATAAAAGATGATGATTTTCACAAACAAGTCCTTAACTTCTTATGATGTTTTCACGTCTGCTTATTAACAAAACTGATTCTGATTCAATCCAATCTGAAAACAGGAGTAAGAATAATTTTGCATATACACACGTACATTGTTAAAAATCTGCAGCAAACTTTCCAGTCATTTGATCGTTTTTAACCCTCCGTCTACCAGACGGGTCCATTGGACCCGACAGGTACATACAAAATATTCATTCAAACCAGAAATTTCTTTAAAATAAACTAAGTATATAAACCAGACAAAAATAAGGTAAATAAATAAGTTAAATAGTTTTAAATAAAAATTCTGGTGTAGAACGTTTTATTAAAACTTGAATAAAATTCCCGGTAGATCTAGGGTTAAAGATAAGGGTGACTTGACCATATTATTAAGCGTATATGACCATACTGTGCTCAGAATAAAGCTAAATTACGGTTATGTAACCATTTTCTGTAAAAACGGTCGAAAGACTGTACAGTTTACTGCAAAAGTTTTAACAGTGTAGACTGGTCTTCTTCAATAACACGTAATCTTTTCAAGGAGATGATACATATGAGCGGCAGTAAACAAGATACGTCGTGTCGGCTACCACCAATACAGCTAACGGTAAATAATCACATAACCTTACTTTGTCGAAGAAGGAACTTATGAATTTGTTGTTTTTATATCTCTAGAACTGATATTCAATTAATGATTTATATACAACAATTTAAATGTGATCCGAAAAAAATATATATACCTGTCAAGCCAAAAAAATATTAATGGATATTTTAACGTGGTACGACTTTTACAAGAAAATTATTAATTTTAATGCTATTTATCCAACATCGTCGTTTATAGCAAATAATAATATTATTATATTAAATTGATATTATGACATATATATACAGAATATAAATGCATGTAAATAACTAAAATAAAAGTAAAGGGAAGTCAACTTGAGATTTTAACACATTTAAATTCTGAATTAAATGATTCAATCATTAAATTTTTGTATTTAGAATATATTTACCTATCCTAATTACATAAGAGTGTCGAGTTATAACTAGATCTTCAAAGAGTGAAAATTGGATGATGACTCAACCAATTATATGCATCGAATATAATTTGATACGTATGTTTAAAAGAATTTTTCAGTGTGAAAGATGTCAAAAAACAGTATAACATCTCTAATATTTCATTAAAAGCCCGCGTTGGTGTCGCCAAAAAAATCATGCGGTCTTTTTTAAATTTTTATTTTAATTTCTGAATTTTCACTATTTCGAAGGAAATTTCAAATAATCTAATTTTTATTCAGTTTCTTCTAATGTAAAATTAGCCTTGAGAAGCTCAAAATTCTCCTATGTTTCGAAATTACGTAATCGTTTTATAATTAGGGGAGACTAGGGAGGGTTAACCCACTTTTTACAAAATGATTTTTTATTTTTTAAATATTGAAAGTCGAATAAAGTTTTATATATCATTTTATTCCTTATACAATCAGTTATCAAAATAAAATTGCTACATAAGTGTAAAATATAAGAAATTTGAAAAATGATTGATTTTAATCATGAAAAAATAATGGGTCAAGTCTCCCCACATATGGAAGGATTGACCCACTATATGGGAGGCTTGACCCACTTTGTTTTATATTGCACTATTTGTGAAGAGAAATAAAATCAGTTTATAAAAAGCAAAATAACTTTATTCTACATGCTTTAATTATTATAAAAAATTATTTTTTTTAAATATGAGGCTTAAACAAACCTGTTAAGACGCAATCGCAAATCAGAGGAGAATAATTTTGTTTTAAACAGGATTTTGTCTGAGCAGGTATAATTATACAGCAGGGAAAATTAAATTTTAACATTTAAGGCAGTATTCTGTTAGAGACAGGTTTCGTTTTCATAGTGTTTCATGTTATTATGTCTGGATTTAGGAGCCGCTGTCGCGCTTTTTTTATCTCCTTTTTCTATTTTTTGTGACACTCGATCTGACAACTGTAGTTGTCACATAGTTTGGCTTCATCTCACTGTATTCACCCTGGTGAAATTTTTCTACATACCTTCCTAAAGTTTTTCGATCGATGCTATGTTCCTTTGCAACCGTATGTGTATTTAACGTATCATTAACATGATTTAAAATTTAAGGGGCAAAGTACTTCCAGTACTAAAATGTTGAAATAAATGACTGGCACCGGAATTTACGAACAAATTTATTTGGAAATAAGAAAAAGGCTATATTTCACATACATATTAAATGAAAAGATTTTAGCAAAATTCTGGTGCCATCGTGATGTTTCGGTATTAAAATTAAGTGGTTTTATAAACATACCACTGTCCCTCAAAGAGTTAGGACTGCTGCTTTCATCCTTTCTAGTCCTTTCTAGTTTTTACCACTGTTTCTATTTACCTATTTTAAGCAATATTTAAATGGAAAAAAATTCCTATCAACTTTCCCATCTTCTAGCAATTTTTCACATTTTTCTATAGTCAGTTTTAAACATTTTCTTTTCCATCACACCATTTTACTGAAGCTTTACAGAATAAATTTACATTCTTTTATGTGTATACCATTAACTTTTCATTATGCACAGGGTATAATAAAAAGATTTCCAAAACCACTTAATTAAGGGAGCCTTGAACATCTGGTCAAGCCTCTCTCACATTGACTGGGTCAAGCCTCCCTACGTGGACCTTTTCTAAAGAATACCACATTGTTATATTAAGCCTAACTTACTGTACAGTCTTTATGCCTGGAATGAAAGCTCGATATTTCTGCATTACTTTAAACGTACTTACTTAATTTTCTATGATATATTTTATCTGGAAAAAGCTTACAAAATATTTCTAAAAAACACAACTTTTTGGTTGAAAACGCCTCACCATTGATTTTTCTACACCTATTTCGATCATCTCTATGAAACGAAGACTGTTGTTTGAGCATTCCAGTAGTTTTGGTTGACACCTATTTATAAAACTCTGAAATTATTTTAAATATGAAAACTGATGGTTGGGCCAAGCCTCCCGTATGGTCAACCGTCCCTAGTCTCCCCTATACCATGTGGAATTTTCTTTGAATCAGGTTTTACACATCAGGTATTCATAATTTGCTAATCTGCTATTTAAAAGTCTTGCGAATAACATTCTAACATTATAAGACATTCATTTTTATTCCAAACAAATATAATTTTCTGAAATAATCTAGTAGCCTAGTTTGTTTGTTACACTGTTTATCTAAGTTTCTTAATATGACAGAAACTTTTACAACAGTTTAATGCAACCTCGTAAAACTGAAATTGAAGGAACGCCTGGTGAAATATTTTCTAATTACAATTAGGTGACGTAAAAAGAAGATAACTAGATGAATTGATTTTATGGTTAATTTGTTTTGTTGAATGGTTCCTCTTAATACTTTTCACGAGATGTATGTCGCATAGGAATCAACCCACTTCTTGTAGAGGTCGTACATATTAAATATTTTACTTTAAATTCACAGAAGGGTCTTTTTTTTTTTTACTAAGAATGTTCCGAATGACTTTACTGGTGAAATATTTTCTAATTGCTCTTAGCTGATATAAATGAAACATACCTAGACGAATTGATTTTATGGTTAATTTGTTTTGCTAGATCAATGGTTTCGCTTAATAATTTTTCACAAAAAGTATGTTTCATAGGAATAAATCATACCTTGTAGATGTCGTACATATTAAATATTTTACTTTTACTTCACAGGTGAATTTTTCTTTTACTAAGAATGTTCCGAATGACTTTTCTACTGAAATATTTTCTAATTGCCGTTAGTTGACATAAATGGAACATAGCTAGATTAATTGATTTTATGGTTTATTTGTTTTTCTAAATAAATGGTTTCGCTTAATATTTTTCACAAAAAGTATATTGCATAGGAATAACCCATATCTTGTAAATGTTGTACATATTAAATATTTTACTTTTACTTCACAAAAGAGTCTTTTCTTTTACTAAGAATGTTCCGCATGACTTTAGTCGTGAAATATTTTCAAATTGCCCTTAGCTGGCATAAATGGTACATACCTAGACGAATTTATTTTATGGTTAATTTGTTTTGCTAGATGAATGGTATCGCTTAATATTTTTCACAAAAAGTATGTTGCATAGGAATAAAACGTACCTATTGTAGATGTCGTACATATTAAATATTTTACTTTTACTTCACAGTAGAGTCTTTTCTTTTATTAAGAATGTTCCGAATGAATTTAGTCGTGAAATATTTTCTAATTGCCCTTAGCTGACATAAATGGAACATACCTAGACGAATTGATTTTATGGTTAATTTGGTTGCTAGATGAATGGCTTCGCTTAATACTTTTTTACAACAAGTATGTTGCATAGGAATAAACCATATCTTGTAAATGTCGTACATATTAAATATTTTACTTTTACTTCACAGAAGAGTCTTTTCTTTTACTAAGAATGTTCTGAATGACTTTAGTGGTGAAATATTTTTTAATCGCCCTTAGCTGACATAAATGGAACATACCTAGACGAATTTATTTTATGGTTAATTTGTTTTGCTAGATGAATGGTATCGCTTAATATTTTTTTCACAAAAAGTATGTTGCATAGGAATAAAACGTACCTATTGTAGATGTCGTACATATTAAATATTTTACTTTTACTTCACAGTAGAGTCTTTTCTTTTATTAAGAATGTTCCGAATGAATTTAGTCGTGAAATATTTTCTAATTGCCCTTAGCTGACATAAATGGAACATACCTAGACGAATTGATTTTATGGTTAATTTGGTTGCTAGATGAATGGCTTCGCTTAATACTTTTTTACAACAAGTATGTTGCATAGGAATAAACCATATCTTGTAAATGTCGTACATATTAAATATTTTACTTTTACTTCACAGAAGAGTCTTTTCTTTTACTAAGAATGTTCTGAATGACTTTAGTGGTGAAATATTTTTTAATCGCCCTTAGCTGACATAAATGGAACATACCTAGACGAATTTATTTTATGGTTAATTTGTTTTGCTAGATGAATGGTATCGCTTAATATTTTTTTCACAAAAAGTATGTTGCATAGGAATAAAACGTACCTATTGTAGATGTCGTACATATTAAATATTTTACTTTTACTTCACAGTAGAGTCTTTTCTTTTATTAAGAATGTTCCGAATGAATTTAGTCGTGAAATATTTTCTAATTGCCCTTAGCTGACATAAATGGAACATACCTAGACGAATTGATTTTATGGTTAATTTGGTTGCTAGATGAATGGCTTCCCTTAATACTTTTTTACAACAAGTATGTTGCATAGGGATAAACCATATCTTGTAAATGTCGTACATATTAAATATTTTACTTTTACTTCACAGAAGAGTCTTTTCTTTTACTAAGAATGTTCTGAATGACTTTAGTGGAGAAATATTTTTTAATCGCCCTTAGCTGACATAAATGGAACATACCTAGACGAATTGATTTTATGGTTAATTTGTTTTGCTAGATGAATGGCGTCGCTTAATATTTTTTTCACAAAAAGTATGTTGCATAGGAATAAACCATACCTTGTAGATGTCATACATATTAAATATTTTACTTTTACTTCACAGAAGAGTCTTACAAATAACAAAAAGGATACAAATGTTCTAAAAACACATATATCGTTTTATAAAAATTTTTACTGAAGGTGTTTAAAATATATACAAAACAGTATTTTCATAAAAACAGAGCACTTCCGAGCAAACACGTGCTCATTATTAGGGTTACACACGAACACAAATACCCAATGATAAAATCCATGAAATATATCGTTTAACTATTGAAGAATAGAACAAACCATTAAAACAAAGGGGGAGAGGAGAGGGATGCAAAAACACAGACTAACAAGTCAATTAGACCGTGCTTTCAACATTTTAATCCCTAAATTCGCATCCCTCTCCACACTTCCTCTGTTTTAATGGTTTGTTCTATTCTCCAATAGTTAAACGATATATTTCATGGATTTTATGATTGTGTATTTGTGTTCCTTGAACCCTCATGATGAGCAAGTGTTTGCTCGAAAGCGCTCGGTTTTTATGAAAATACAGTTTGTATATATTTTAAACACCTTCAGTGAAAGTTTTTATAAAATGATACACGTATTTTTAGAACATTTATATAATTTTTGTTATTTGTATGTTTTTTAAGGTGAATCTGGTTTCTATGGATATATTTTATCATATCTCAAGTTTTTTTACTACAGAAGAGTCTTTTCGTTTACTAAGAATGTTCAGAATGAATCTTGATTTTCTCTATTCTTCTTTGTACCTTGATTTTGAAATAGCGCTATCTTGCCAAAATATGGCAACCCCATCTTAAGCCGTTTACTGATGGCTGTTTCGGTATGTCATCAACTACGTACGTGGTACGATACACATACCGTAAAGATAGAACACCGGTTAAAATAACGGTGTAGCAGCATTGGCACGTTCTGAATAACTCCTTCTTCCTCCCTCACCATGAATTCCCCCTCTTTACCTTCCCCTTTGCAACGCACTCTTGATTACAATCTCAACAAAATTAATACGCTAAATTTTTACCATCTTCACTTCCCCCTTCCCCTTCCAATCGCGCTAGCAGAAATTAAAATGTTGAAAGCCCGGCCTAATTGACTTGTTAGACGAGTGAATGCTTTTAGTATTGGCGCTTTTGTTAGCGTTTGTTTAATGAAATAAAAGACTACTTTTGCGGGGATGGAGTTAAGTCGGGTGCCTAGCGAACAAAAGGAGTTCTAATCGAACACACGGGCGTGTGTGGTGCGCGAATGCAAGAATTCCTTCTTGGATTAATTTTTCTTTTTCACCTCCCCCCAAACGAAAGCTGCAAGTTTTCCTGCGATGGAAATAAAGGTTGGTTATGGACCTAATTAAAAGATTTTCCATTGAGCTCTTTTCTTGAGGTTTTGAAAAGAAAAGGTTACTTACTCCAGGATAAAATAGAAATTCTTTCTCTCTGTGTCTAAATTTTCATTCATTTATTGTTGGGTTTTAAACTGATCCTGCAGAGTTATGAGACAGAACAGATGCTACTTCTGAGTTCATTCCCCAAAGTGTTTTGTGAAAAAGTATTTCGAGGAATATTTAACGAATATATAAAAAAATGAATTATTTCTTTCATTGAAGTTAGAGTTGATACTTACAACAATATTTTTTGTTCAAGTTTTCATCATCGATTCATTTTCTTTTGACTATGTGTGTGTGCGTATAATTTAAAAATATTCTGGATATACGTTGGATGTACAGAGTGATTTAGAACACATTGTGCAAACTTTTAAGTATGATAATACACGTCAAGACATACATCTTTTGTACAAGAAAACATAATTTCAGCCAGTCAATAATGCAGGTAATACAGTTTTTCTGCAGGCTGAACCTGTAACACGTTCTCAACAGTTATATTTTCGAGCACACGAACTTGTGTGCCCACTAGTACAAGAATTTTTTTTTTTTTTTGATTAATTTTTCATCTCTCCACAAAAGAAAACTGCAGGTTGTTTTTCAAATAGAAATAAAGATTTGTTATGGACTTAGTTAAGGACTTTCCAGCGAGCTCTTTTCTTGAGATTTTGAAATGGAAATAGTTACATACTCCTGGATAAAATGTAAGTTCTCTCTTTGTGTTTAAATCTTCACTCATTTATTGCTAGATTTCTAATTTATTCAAGAATTATCATATAGAATAGATGATAATTCTCCGTTCATTTCCCAATACAATGTATTTTATGAGAAAGTAATTCGAAGAACAGAAAAAAAAAAAAAAAAAAAAAAAAAATCAGGTACTGAAATCATTTGTTATCATTTCTTTGATATAACCATAGTTGATGCTTACAATATTATTTTTAGCTAGCTTTTTCATGAGTACTTAATATTCATAAGTACACTGCTCAAACAAATTAGGGGAGCAAGCAAAAAAATGAAGAGAACAGTGCGAGACATCCATGCATGGGCATAAAATTGAGAGTAACATGTGTATCAATGCTCAATACAGAAAAAAGGCGCAAAAAAAAAATTACAAGAGAGCTTTAATTCTTTGAAACGATGGGTAGAACGAGAAAAAGGTGATTTAGGGCAACAATTTGGTTACATGTAAATTACAAAAAAAGTACTGTTTAGGATTTATGCAATGTATTTAATATGGCGTGTGGTTCCTTAGAATAGATATAACTGTCGCATACCTGTTTTTCATGGATTCGATAACATTATGGATAAGATTTCGGGGAAAACTGTTCCACTCCTCAGGAATTGCACTCTCCAAGTCCCGAACAATAAAAGAACCCCCTGTCTCGCTGCAATGCGTCGTCGGAGTGTGTACCACACATGCTCGATCGGATTCAGGTCAAAAGAGCATGATGCCGATTCCATATGCTGTATTGCTTCAACTTTAAGAATGTTCTCCACAAGTCGAGCTGTATGCGGTCTGGAATTATGATGCATGGAAAAAAAATCACTAATTTCTGCGACATAAAATACGACATGAGGTCGCAGTATCTTGTGTATAACTTCGGACCGTCAGAGTGCCATTCCGAATGATATGCAGACCCGTACGCTCACCTATGGTGATTCCAGCGCACAGCATCAACCCACCTCGTCTGTAATGTGATCTCTCACTAAAGAATGTGGAGTGATTTTGAGTGCCCCTTTCTCTCCATGCCAAAACACATCGGATGTCACATCCAGACTGAATCGAGACTCGTCTGTAAACAGAATTTGACTCCAACAACGTTGCCTCCAAACTCGATCTTCAGTTGTCTACCGTCTTTGGGCCGCACAGTTGCTTGACGTCAGCGAAATACAGACCATTGGCTTACGTACATAGAGGTCATCCTGATTAAGCCTATTTTGAACTGTTTGGCCGGATTTCTTCGCCTTGTTGCCAAGAACAACTGTGTTTGCAGCCGAGTAGCAGTGCCCGTTCCGTCTCGATGAGCTGTTAACAGGATATATCGGTCATTAGTTTCTGTGGTGTCACATGTTCTTGACCTTGTTGATGTCTACTATTCCATGTGTCTCTGAATCTATTCCACAGACTTGCATTGCCACTTCTTACGACCCCAACAGCGTCCGCTACACTTCGTTGTGTTTCCCCCGATTCAACTGTCTCGATAATAGGCCAAGCCATGGATTCCGGTAAATCACATTGTTGTGACTTTTTCAAGTCATCTTTTCTCCAAAGACAAGTTGAAGAATTGAATTTTACAATTGGGGCTGTAAAACAGACGTTTCTGCAAAATCCCGATTTCTCTAATTATCTCCTTTTTCTAGTTTTTGACGCCATAAACTTTAATTTGCCTGTGAAGTTTTCTTTATCTGTTTTCTACTACGCTTTAAATTATGGATGCTTTATTTTACGTTATACTTATCGGTGTAAATAATTGCGTAATTTTCTTAAAACCATGTGCACCCTAATTGTTTTCAGCAGTGTGTGTTATATGTATTAAAATACGGTTTCAAAATATTCTGAAGTTACATTATTTGAATAACACAGAAGTATTCAGAATATATTGTACGAAATTGTAAGGGTGATAAAGATAATAGACGTCAACGTGAAGATAAAAAAGTTTTGAATAGAAAACTGCTATTTAAACCTGCTTAGTCGGTCAAAAAGACAGGCTTGTCTTATTGCAGAACAGCAGAACTATACATCCGATTTTCATAAAATTTGAAATGACTCGACAAAATTTTGCAACAATTATATACTTAAAATTTCAGACCATTCGGAAGGCTGTAACATCATTAAAATGCACTTGCAGTAATTTGGCCGTAATGTAACGGAAAACTTTTGACTGTCCCTGTAATTAAACTATACATCCGATTTTCATAAAATTTGAAATGACTCGACAAAATTTTGCAACAATTATATTTTTAAAATTTCAGACTATTCGGTTGGGTAGTTTTTGCTCTGTTATATGCAGGCAGACGTACTGAACGACGACTATAGGTGCTACGTATTTATATAATTACAAACGCACCTAAAAAAGGAAAAGACTTGTTCGGGAAAATACATCTCTACTTTGAGTATCGATTATTCATCTATAAGAAACACTCCTTATGTGAATTTTTGTAAGTTTGTATGGAATATTCACTTATAAGTTAATTGCTTACAATTATTCTCTTTGGATACAAAGGTTATCAAAATGTTCGTGTGTGTATGCATTTTTAGATGCAGTTAATTATTAATCGGGATAAAGTTTACTGAAAATCTTTTGCTGGGTTAAGACATTGAAGAATGACCTTAAACCCACCCCATATCTCCACACTCGAAATAAAAAAGACCCAAAATATATTCTAACATATTCATTAGAGGAAAACTGAATTAATGTCTGAAAATTGCATATGTTAACATTGTTCGGCGCAAAGTTTACAAAAAAACTCATTCTCTAGCGAAGCTATTGAATAATGACTAAATACCACTCATCCAAAGTAGCATTATTCTACAATCATTAGATGCAAATTTCAATCAAAACCAATTGTTTATTTGATAAGAAACAATCTGAAGCTATTGATGTCCGTTGCTTGGCTTTCTTTGGAAAACTCGTTATTTGGCCGTCAAAGAGATATATAGAGATGGATGGATAGATAGATAGATTGCTAGATAGACAGAGATAGATAGATATAGATAGATAGATAGATAGATAGTTTGGGGGGGGGGGGGGAGAGAGAGAAGACTTGTTAGGGAGAACACATCTTCGCTTTTACAGTCAGTTATTCATCTATGAGAAACAATCTCTATATAAAATTTTGCAAGTTTGCGTAGAATAGATACTTTTAAGTTAATTGGTAAAAAATATTCTTTATGGACATAAATCTTACCGATATTTTGTACGCATGCATGCATGTTTAGATACAGTTAATTATGCATAGGGATAATGTTTACTGAAAAATTTTTCGCCGGCGGAAGATAATTAAGAATGGCTTAAATCCAGCCCAGACACACCCCAAATAAAAAAATACCTGATACAAATATTTCAAATGAAAATCAAATTTCAAAGTAATTGCTTAAGAGGCGCAAAGGCCAACTTAGTGGAAAAGGTTTCATGGCGGGACTCGAATCTAGGCCATCAGTATAGCGCACCGACGTTCTACCGACTAAACAACATGGAACGATACTCAGCCTGGAAAATTTCTCACTATTATATGTTGGCAAGGCTACAAACGCAGCACAAGGTGAATATTTATCGTGATCCACCGACATTGGGCAAACACGAAATGTAATTACATCCAGCATCGATAGAAACTATATTAATACATGGAAATTAATCCAGAGAGAAACATTCGCCTTGCATACAATATTTCAAATAAAAATTAAATTTAAAATTTTCGGGTTTGCCCCATGTCGGTGGCTCACGATAAATATTCCATTTTGTGCTGCGTTTGTAGCCTTGGCAACATATAATAGTGGGAAATTTACCAGGCTGTGTATGGTTCATGTGGTTTAGTCGGTAAAACGTCAGTGCGCTATTACTGATGGCCCAAGTTCTAGTCCCGTCATGGAATCTTTTTCACTATGTTGGCCTTTGCGTCTGTTAAGCAATTACTTTGAAATTTGATTTTCATTTGAAATATTGTATTCAAGGCGAATGTTTCTTTCTGGGATAATTTCCATCTATTAATATACCTGAAACAAATTCTAACATATTCATTAGAGGAAAAACTGAATTGATGTCTGAAATTGCATATGTTAACATTTAAGTTTGTTCCGCACACAGTTGCTGAAAAACTCTTTGTCTAGTAAAGCTGTTGGAGAATGACATTAAATGCCTAAAATGACATTGCTTACTTTGTTATAGAATCATTAGATGCAAATTTCAATCAAAACAAATTGTTTATAAGATAAGGAACAATCCAAAGCCATTGATGTCTGTTACTCGGCTTTCTTTGGAAAACCCGTCATTTGGCCGTCAAAGAAAGAAAGAAACAAAAAAAAAACTTGTTAGGGAGAATACATCTTCACTTTTACCGTAGACTACTCATCCATGAGGGCTGGCAACAAGTGATGATTAGGGGGCTTTCTCGCGCAATGACTTTGTGTTACGGATCAATCGCACGCACGGACGTCTAGGATGGACAAAAGATGTGATGAAACGAAAATTAAAAGAGGGACGATGGTTTTCTCCAGGGAGTGATGGACATTTCGTAAATGTTTCTTTCTCAGAGCCTCTCGTTTTTTTGTTGGGCTTTTTTATTTGCATCTACAAAGAGAGAGAGAGAGAGAGAGAGAGCGGTCGTAAAAAAGAACTGAAGAACTTATCGTACAAGATAACCGTGTAATTTACCAATTACTTTATCGTCTGCATAAAAAGAAATTGACAGATCATTGAGATGCGACATGGTTTTCGTTTGATTCATGTCGAATCCGCCGAATCCAACCCCTTAGCTCCCCTGCCGTTACTATAACGAATAGTGATAAAAAAAAAAGAGGGGAAGTTAAAAATTAAAATACCGAATAGAGATAAGGAGAGTTTCTTTCGCTTTTAACTACAGACTACTATTTGGTTTTCAAAACACTATTCGATAATCTTATTTTATGCAAAATGTAATTTTAAAAACATCTGTTTAACAATTCGCAATAAATATAATTCAATTCTAAAAGTCCACGTATTATTGTATCTTTGCTAATACGAATACAATCTCAAAAAAAAGACGGGAATTTAAATTTTTAACACTCATTTAACACTAGAACGCCCGGATGGAGTTGAACCGGCTTTGACCGTATGATTAAATGTCAACTGGACCCAGAAATTCTTTCATAAAATAAGTTAAATTTAAAACACGCAGATTTATGTTAAATAAATATTTCAAATAATTAAAAAAATTCTATTTTTTAAAACATCGAATCTCTCTATTCTAAAGAAAAAGTAACTTACGCTGTCACCGCCGCCGCGAGTTTTGAATTTTTTGTGATCGGAGGTCTTTCTCCGTTAATATTAAGAAAAATATGAAAATCGGCGGTATTATAGAGAAATGTTTGATAAACACGCTGGTGCAGACAGTTTTCAAATCGAATAATTATTTTAAGAGATATTTAATGCCAAAGTTGGACAAAATCGTTCCATTAAAAAAGTTTTATAGGAGCAAAAACTATACATGGGAGTTAATTCATTTTTAGATCATTTTATACGTTAGAATTTCCCGGTGTGCAGACTGCATTCACTTTATTAATTTGACTCATTTTTTGAGGTTTTATTTCTATTTTAAATTCAAATTTTCAGCATTTCGAGAGATATTTTTTACTTATTTTAGAAATTAGTATTAATTTAAACTGTTGCCAACTGTATAAACAGCGCAAATAATAATGTTTGCTTCAAATTAAAAATTTATTTTGCACGTGACTATTATTAACAGAAAAAAAAAACAACTTTCAAATTAGGATTAAATAATCACGTATGAAAAACAGGAACTTATTGAAAATATTTCATAAGAACTACACTTACACGTGAATTTTAAAAGAGAAAGGATATTGTAAAATAATAAATTCATTAACATGCGTTAGAAGCCTTAAATAGGAGAAATTACGTCACATTTACGCCACGTTACACTTATTACGTAAAATGAACAAAAAGTAATATTGCAAAACAATTTAATTTTAGAAACTGCGCGAGACATTACTTTGATATTTTGAGATTATATTAATAAGATTAATATTAATTTTATTGAACGCGTTTAGACTGCTTTCAAGCGACTATTTAGTAATTTAATAAAAATAAAAAAGATTACAAGCTGAAAATGAAGTGTCATCGACAAAAAATATGATTTGAAAGAGAAAAATCTCTGAAGCAGAAAATAAAGAAATTGCTTAAATGGTTTAGTTAAGATTCGTTAACTTCTGTGTCGTTTCCGTCAAAAGAAGGCATTGTGAAATATATTTGCATTTTGATGCAGATTTGCTTATTATATTAGCTTATTTTGAAATGTTTAACTGATTTTATTTAATCAAAGACGAAAACAGCTATTGTATCTTTTAACAGCAGCTGATTTTTCCTTAAAATTCTCCAATCGAAGAGAAATGAATAGAAACCCGTTTATAGGGAGATCGCCACTGTTTTTTAAAAATTATAATTCAATCTTTCAAAATCTGTTTAAAGCCGATTAAATTAGCGTGCTTTTAGAGACTGTGGTGTCTGAACGGGTGGTTGGCTAGCGTAGCTCGTAGGGGGCCGAGCCCCCTCGTTAAAAAAAAAGAAAAAATTCTGGTGTCAAATATTTTATGAAACTTGAATAAAATTTCCGGGCGTTTGTTAATACGAAATGAACATTCGTAGCTTTTAGTTTTTTCCTCGTGATTTTGTGACAGTTGTAATTTTTTTTTTTTTTTTTTTTTTTTTTTTTTTCCGAAACCAGAGAACGATTTTCACTTATCCCAGAAATCTATTATTTGTTTTCTTTGTTTTTAAATATCATAATAGCCGTTTAAAAAAACATGTTAATTGAGCTTAATCTGATTCGATAAAGCAATTAATTTTGGATCTGGTTCATAAAATTTGATAACGTGGATTAATTATTGATTAAAAAAAACCCCGGTAATTATTGATTTTTTTCTCTCCGTTTTTTTTTTCTTTCTTTTGCTGGTGTGCGTGTGTGCGTATGTGTGTGTGTGGGGGGGGGGGGGGGGGACCCCGAAAATCCTTCTTCGTTGCGCCACTGTTTTAACCTAGTTTGAAAAATTATTTCGTGTGATACTGTTTTAAATAAATATTTTTTTCAACAAAATTAATTTATAAAAATTATTAATATGTAAATGATTATTTTGCATCCTAGTATCCAAATTAAGTGAAATGTATGAGAATGGATAATATGACGCAAAGAAATCATTTGCATAAATTTTTGTTATGGTTCTGAATAGCATGGGGCAAAAGATAAACTACATTATTGAATAATTATATTTCAATGCATGACATAGTTTCAGTGAAAGTGATATACCTAACAGTGTATTGGAAAATTACAGTATAGTTTGGTTGCGTAAATATATTTTAGAAGAAAAAAACGAAAAATAATTTAAATTGAATCTTAAAACAAGCCTATTAAAGTCACATCAAGATGTCATTCGAATTTTAATATCATACCTTTTCAAACTCATATTGAATTTATAAGAGAGTTAATAAAAAACCATCAGCGAATACGTTTCATACATCTTTTAATATTGAACATAATTTTTGCATATGCGATTATAAAAAAAAAATTAAAAAAAAAAAGAAAAAGAAAAAAAAAATGATGAAATAAATCATGCGTATACTACATATTAATTAATAGAATAAGGGTCACTCAAGATTCGATATTAATTTCAAGATCCATATATAAAATTTTTAGAGCCATAAGATTAAGTGCTGGATCACAAACATTTAACCTATTTTGATATCATTACTTTATTTAAGTTTTTTTTTTAACCGTTTTACATAAAACAGGATAGACTCAAAGACAAAACATCTTTTATTTAATTGATTCAGAAAAAAAATTCTGAAATCTGCTATCTAAGCGGCGTCGCAGCAACATTTTTTGACGCCTGCTGCGAAAACTCTTGTTAATTTTTTTGTAGATGGTTGCGCATTAATGTTTCGATTAATAAAATTATAATTATTATATTTATAGAAATGATAAAAACGTCACATAAGTAATTTTATCAGTTAACACAAATAACAAATCAATCAAATATCATGGCCAGAAATTTTGCCTTTCAACCAATAAAAATTGCTGTTAATACCATAAATCAAAATTTACACGTATGTAAGTGCTTATGCTAATCAAAACAAATTATGAAAGTGGGTGAAAACTATTAATTTATGCACACAAAGTAAATATGAGAATGACCAGTTTTATATCTGAAGTTATATTTGAAATCCACAAAATAGCAACATTAAATTTAAATATCATTTTTAAATTGAATGCTTTTTACGAACTTGCTTTTTACAAACTTATCGCAGTTAAATTTTTATAAACATAATCATTTAAGCTAAAACACGTATTTAAAGTACTTTTCGTTTATTCATTAAGCAAAGCCACCAAAGAAACTTTACAGATTAGGTTCACTTTATATTTCCATGCTTTTTCATACCGTTTTAAAAAATGTTTTTTAAACACAATTTAATCACTAATTTTAATTGTCTGATTAAAATCGTTGACATCCTCATTAAAAGTATTAATATTATTATTATTTTTACAAATTAAGATCCAATTTGGAGTTTATTTTTATTTTTATAGTACTGGCTGCTTTTCCCGTATGAAAAAATACTTTTTTTTTTCTATTTGAGTTTTTTTAACATTTATTAAATTTAATTATATTTTGTCCTTGAATGTTGAACTCTGGGTTAAATACAAAAAAGTAACTTTCAACTATCTTACATATACTTTTATCTTTCAATGTATCCCAAAAAATCTTTGTTTTTCATTTACATGAATTTATTTAATTTGTGTATATATAGTCGTTTTCCACCACAATTTCAAAAGGTAATACTTATTAACTCTTTATCGCTTTAATTAATTGCAAAGTTTCTGCTATTAAATAAGACAAATTTTCTACATTGAATTAGTGGTAATTTGTTGGCTCACGGACTTTTACCTTAGAACCTACTAAAAGCAAATGTGTAGAATTTTAATGAAATTTAAAATGTGTAGAAATCTTATTAAATTTGTAAAGTTTTAGTTTCAAAATGTTCATAATTGACAGAACTTTAGCACATTAAGATTCAGTGAAAGCATATAGTTTAAAGAAGTATTGTACTGATTGATGTGTTTGGACACTAAATTTTGACGTAATTAATGAAAATTTACATCAACAAATTTTTCAGAAGGACATGTTTTTACAAAATGGAATATATCAGTTAAAGTTTTATTATTATTATTATTTTAATTCTTTTTCCTTTAAAAATTTTGCACGTAACGGTTTGCACAAAATAAAATCTAAAGCTGAGTACATGGATTAAAATCAACGCATTATAACTAATATATATATAATCTTATTTCCCGTGAAAATTCACTAGGCTATCTGAAAAAAGAGTTATATATTGTAAGAGATTATATTACCTTAAACTGCGTAATTATTTATATTTAAAAAAGATTGATATATATATATATGTAATTTAAATATTTTTGATTATAAAAGAAAATTAAGCATTTTTGTTTTTGTTTTTGTTAGCCACAAACTAATTGAAATCTTGAAAACCTTGAAAAATGAAACTTTGAAAATTTAAGAGATTTCGAACATTTTAATCACCAGAATATTGATTTTTCGAAAAATTATATATGAAAGAACAATATAGTATTTTATTGCATTTTAAAACATATTGCATAGAAATATTTCTATTATTACGTAAGTTATGACTAAAAAAATATGTCCATCATTTTCACTGCAAACAATGATATAAAAAAAACACCTTTAAAGTTATTTTTCTCAAAAAGAAAAAAAAATTTTTTTTTCTTTTGCGCACAAGATTTAGTTTACATTATTTAATATTTTTGCATGCAATCTTTACAAATTTAGATATTATATCTACAACTTAAGATTGGATCTAAATTTGTGCAAATTTACTATTTTAAAAGTATTGTTGAAAGACTAGAATAACAAACGGAATTTGGTTCAGTTTTAATATAATTCTTGCGTTACAGGTATCAGCGAGAACATAGCCAATAGTATTTATTTTGAATTTTTTTTTTATCTTGCTGAGATTCAGAACTGAACATTGCCACTATGCGACTCCTATATGATCCCTTACATTTCCCCATCTTAATTATTTTCGGGCTCATGTCCTTTCCTAACGGAAGTACTTGTCAGACAATTTGATCGACGAGAATTCGGCGAATTAGGAATCTACGTTTTCGTTTGAAAGGAGAAGTGAGATAGGGAGTCGTTCTGCCAATCAAGTACATCGGTAAAAATACTTACATTTTTATTTATTTTTTATTTATTCTTAAATACGCTTGAAAAGATTTTCGAGGTTTGGAATTGCATAATAGTAAACATCTTAAAGGCGATAATAAAACAATAATATATATGCCTTTTTTTAACACGAGAATCGTGAGAAATTTTATTCAAGTTTTGTAATTTTTTCCGGTATGTACGATTTAATTTAACTTATTTTATAACGAAATTTTATGGTTCGAATCGACCCTCATCGCGGGTTTAGTGTTAACAACATGTGCAACATTACCTTCTAGCTTCCTTAATTTTTCACATATAGCTGATTTTCATTCAAATACTAACCAGAAAAAAGTGAATTTATATCTATACTAATACTAATATACTAATCTATACTTCCTATTATAAAGAGGAAAAAATTGTTTATTTGTCGGAGGTAAGCTCTGGAACTACCGAACCGATTCCAAAAGTAATGATATCAAAATGATGGTGTTAGTCCAACTTAGAACATAGGCTATATCTCATGTCGGTGCCACTAACCCAAAGGGGGTGTAGGAGCAAAAAACGTTCTGAAAATGCGATTTTAGTGTTACTGAAGGGCTTAGAAATATGAAATTTTGAATATTAGTTACTTATAAGATATAAATGATGTCTAAGAACAGTTCTTAAACAATTCGAAAATTAAAAGGGTTGAAAATGCACAAAAAGTGTTCTAAAAAACGTTCTAAATGGTAGTTTCTACACAATCTCAGGAAATATAAACCGATTTAAAAAATATTGATGTCAAAATGATGGTGACAACGCTTGCTCCAAGATAGGCTATGTTTTATGTCGGTGTCACTACCCCAAAGGGGGTGCAGGAGCAAAAAACGTTTTAAAAATGCGATTTATGTGTTACTGAAGGGCCTAGAAATATGAAATTTGAAATATTAGCTACTTATTAAATATAAAGGATTTCTAAGAACAGTTCTTAAGCAATTCGAAATTTGAAAGGGGTGAAAATGCGCGAAAATCGTTCTTAAAAACGTTCTAAATGGTGGTTTCTACACAATCTCGGGAGATACCAAACCGATTTAAAAATGGTGTCATTAATGGTGTCATTAATGGTGTCATAAAAATGGTGTCAATTAATGGTGTCAAAATAAGGGTGTCAAAATGACTGTGACAACCCTTGCTCCAACATAGGCTATGTTTTATGTCGGTGCCACTACCCCAAAGGGGGTGCAGGAGCAAAAAACGTTCTAAAAATCCAATTTTTGCGTTACCGAAGGGCTTAGAAATATGAAATTTGAAATATTAGCTACTTATTAGATATAAAGGATTTCTAAGAACAGTTCTTAAACAATTCGAAATTTAAAAGGAGTGAAAATGCGCGAAAAGCGTTCTAAAAAACGTTCTAATGGTGGTTTCTACACAATTTCAGGAAATATTAAACCGATCTAAAAAATAATGAGGTCAAAATGATGGTGAAAACCCTTGCTCCAACATAGGCGATGTTTTATGTCGGTGCCACTACCCCAAAGGGGTTGCAGGAGCAAAAAACGTTCTAAATTGCGGCTTTTGCGTTACGGAAGGGCCTAGAATCGTGAAATTTGGAATGGTAGTTAGTTATAAGATATCAATGATCTCTAAGGACATTTCCTAAAAAAATCGAAATTTAAAAGGGGGGGTCAAAATGCGCAAAAAGCGCTATAAAAAACTTTCTAAATTGCGATTTCTATGCAATCTCAGGAAGTACTGAACCGATTTCAAATATAATGGTGTAAAAATGATGGTGACAGATCTTGCTCCAAGATAGGCTATAATTTATATCTGTTTCCACTACCCCAGAGGAGATGCAGGAGCAAAATGCGCGAAAAGCGTTCTAAAAACGTTCTACATGCCGATTTGTCGGCAATATCTCAGAAAGAATGAATATGATTTCAAACGTAATGGTAGGAAATTGATGCTGACAGCCTCTGCTCTAACATAGATGATATTTTATGTCGGTATCACTATCACCAAGACGTTGCAGGAGCAAAAAAGCGTTCTAAATTTCGATTTTTGTGATCGGTAGGGGCTAGCAACTTAAAATTAGGCAAGGTACATATTTATTAGCTATAAATGATCTTTAAGAACAGTTTCGAAAAAAATGGAAATTTAAAAAGCGGTGAAAATGCGCGAAAAGCGTCCTAAAAACGTTCTAAATTGCGATTTCTACTCAATCTAAGGAAATACCAAAGCTATTTCAAAAGTAATGGTTGCAAATCAATGGTGACAGTCCCTGCTATAACATAGGTTATATTTTATGTTGCTGTCACTACCATCTGAGGGTTTCAAAAGCAAAGCATGTTCTAATTTGCATTTTTTGCACAACTGAGGGGTCTAACACTTTGAAGTATGGCATGGTATTTACTTACAAAATGCAACTGCATTCTAAGAACAGTGGAAAGAAAATTCCAAATTTTAAAAAAATGAAGTGAGTGAAAACCGTTATAAATTACAATTTTTAAGCAAACTTATAAATTGCCAAACCGATTAAAAAAATAATGATGACAAATTTTGATGATAGAACCTGCTCAAACATGAGCTATATTTTATGTCTGTTCCACTACCACTAGAGGAATGCAGGAGCTAAAAACTTTCTAAATTGCGATTTCTGTGATACTGAAAAGGCTAGAAAATTTAAATATGACATGGTAGTTACTTATAAAATATAAATGCCCTCGAAGGAATGTCGAAAATAAATTCGAATTAAAAAGGGGTGAAGCGAATGGGAGGTGCGAAAAGCATTCTAAAAAAGTTCTAAATTACGATTCTATGCAATTTCAGGGAATATAAACCGATTATAAAAGTAATAGTTGCGAATCAGTGGTAACAGTCTCTGATCCTACACAGGCTATATTTTATGGTGATATTTTATGCCGGTGATTCTACCACCTGGGGTTCACAGGAACAACAAACGTTCTAAAAAAGGGCTTTAAAAGCTTTTTAAATTACGTTTCTGTGGAATATTAGGAAATAACAAACCGATTTCAAAATTAATGTTGGCAAATTAATGGTGACAGTTACTATTTCAATATAGCCCTTTATGTTGAGAGAGGTGGTAGGGCTTGGAATTCGACATGATGGTTAATTTTAAGATGTAAGAAGATAGTTTCTAAAAAATTCAAAACTTCAAATGAATACTGAAATGAGTGTATTAATTGAGCATAAAGTTTGAAAATATTTTCTAAATTATCATTTATTTAGTTTTATTTCATTTTATTAATTTAAGTCTCATTTCTGCCTAATACAGTGTAATAATGATGTTTAGTCAAACTGTGTTTTAAATAGTAATTTTTTAATTATTCCTAAAAGTAATAAGTACGTTTTAATAAAATAAAATATTACCTTTTAATAAAATAAAAATTTAGTTAGTACCTTTTGATAAAAATTAGACATATAAACTTGACATAATAAGAATAAGAATAAACATAAAATAGACATATATCACTTGGCATATTTCAAATATTACGCGAGCAAAGCCGCGGGGTTTGCTAGTCTATACTCCTATTATAAAGAGGGAAAAATTGTTTATTTGTAGGAGGTAAACTCTGGAACTACCGAACCGATTCCAAAAGTAATGGTATCAAAATGATGGTGTTAGTCCAACTTAGAACATAGGCTATATCTTATGTCGGTGCCACTACCCCAAAGGGGGTGTAGGAGCAAAAAACGTTCTAAAATGCGATTTTAGCGTTACTGAAGGGCCTAGAAATATGAAATTTTGAATATTAGTTACTTATAAGATATAAATAATGTCTAAGAACAGTTCTTAAACAATTCGAAATTTAAAAGGGGTGAAAATGCACAAAAAGCGTTCTAAAAAACGTTCTAAATGGTAGTTTCTACACAATCTCAGGAAATACCAAACCGATTTAAAAAATATTGGTGTCAAAATGATGGTGACAACGCTTGCTCCAAGGTAGGCTATGTTTTATGTCGGTGCCACTACCCCAAAGGGGGTGTAGGAGCCAAAAACGTTCTAAAAATGCGATTTTAGCCGTACTGGAGGGCCTAGAAATATGAAATTTGAAATATTAGTTACTTATAAGATATAAATGATGTCTAAGAACAGTTCTTAAACAGTTCGAAATTTAAAAGGGGTGAAAATGCATAAAAAGCGTTCTAAAAAATGTTCTAAATGGTAGTTTCTACACAATCTCAGGAAATACCAAACCGATTAAAAAAATATTGGTGTCAAAATGATGGTGACAACTCTTGCTCCAAGATAGGCTATGTTTTATGTCGCTGTCACAACCCCAAAGGGGGAGCAGAAACAAAAAACGTTCTAAAAATGCGATTTACGTGTTACTGAAGGGCCTAGAAATATGAAATTTGAAATATTACCTACTTATTAGATATAAAGGATTTCTAAGAACAGTTCTTAAACAATTCGAAATTTGAAAGGGGTGAAAATGCGTGAAAATCGTTCTAAAAAACGTTCTAAATAGTGGTTTCTACACAATTTCAAGAAATACCAAACCGATTTAAAAAATAATGGTGTCAAAATGACGGTGACAACAATTGCTCTAACATAGGCTATATTTCATGTCGGTGCCACAACCCGAGAGGGGGTGCAGGAGCAAAAAACGTACTAAAATGCGATTTTTGCGTTATCGAGGGGCCTAGAAATATGAAATGTGAAATATTAGCTACTTATTAGATATAAAGGATTTCTAAGAACAGTTCTTAAACAATTCGAAATTTAAAAGGAGTGAAAATGCACAAAAAGTGTTCTAAAAAACGTTCTAAATGGTAGTTTCTACACAATCTCAGGAAATATAAACCGATTTAAAAAATATTGGTGTCAAAATGATGGTGACAACTCTTGCTCCAAGATAGGCTATGTTTTATGTCGGTGTCACTACCCCAAAAGGGGAGCAGGAGCAAAAAACGTTCTAAAAATGCGATTTTTGCGTTACCGAAGGGCCTAGAAATATGAAATTTGAAATATTAGCTACTTATTAGATATAAAGGATTTCAAAGAACAGTTCTTAAACAATTCGAAATTTAAAAGGGGTGAAAATGCGCGAAAAGCGTTCTAAAAAACGTTATAATGGTGGTTTCTACACAATCTCAGGAAATACCAAACCGGTCTGAAAAATAATGGTGACAACCCTTGCTCCAACATACACGATGTTTTATGTCGGTGCGCCTACCCAAAAGGGGGTGCAGGAGAAAAACGTTCTAAACTGCGGCTTTTGCGTTACGGAAAGGCCTAGAATCGTGAAATTTGGAATGGTAGTTAGTTATAAGATATCAATGATCTCTAAAGGAATTTCCTAAAAAAATCGAAATTTAAAAGGGGGTCAAAATGCGCAAAAAGCGTTGTAAAAAACTTTCTAAATTGCGATTTCTATGCAATCTCAGGAAGTATTGAGCCGATTTCAAATATAATGGTGTAAAAATGATGGTGACAGATCTTGCTCCAAGATAGGCTATATTTTACATCTGTTTCCACTACCCCAGAGGAGATGCAGGAGCAAAATGCGAGAAAAGCGTTCTAAAAACGTTCTAAATGCCGATTTGTCGGCAATATCTCAGGAAGAATGAATCTGATTTCAAACGCAATGGTAGGAAATTGATGCTGACAGCCCCTGCTCGAACATAGACGCTGTTTTATGTCGGTATCACTATCATTAAGACGTTGCAGGAGCAAAAAAGCGTTCTAAATTTCGATTTTTGTGATCGGTAGGGGCTAGCAACTTAAAATTAGGGAAGGTACATATTTATTAGATATAAATGTTCTTTAAGAACAGTTTCGAAAAAATTGGAAATTTAAAAAGGGGTGAAAATGCGCGAAAAGCGTCCTAAAAACGTTCTAAATTGCGATCTACTCAATCTAAGGAAATACCAAAGCTATTTCAAAATTAATGGTTGCAAATCAATGGTGACAGTCCCTGTTATAACATAGGTTATATATTATGTTGCTGTCACTACCATCTGAGGGTTTCAAAAGCAAAACATGTTCTAATTTGCGTTTTTTGCACAACTGAGGGGTCTAACACTTTGAAGTATAGCATGGTATTTACTTACAAGATGCAACTGCTTTCTAAGAACAGTCGAAAGAAAATTCCAAATTTAAAAAAATGAAGTGAGTGAAAAGCGTTATAAATTACAATTTTTAAGCAAACTTATAAATTATCAAACCGATTAAAAAAATAATGATGAAAAATTTTGGTGTTAGAACCTGCTCAAACATAAGCTATATTTTATAACTGTTCCACTACCACCAGAGGGTTGCAGGAGCTAAAAACTTTCTAAATTGCGATTTCTGTGATCCTGAAAAGGCTAGAAACTTTAAATATGACATGGTAGTTACTTATAAAATATAAATGCCCTCGAATGAACGTCAAAAATAAATTCGGATTAAAAAGGGGTGAAGCGAAGGGGAGGTGCGAAAAGCATTCTAAAAAAGTTCTAAATTACGATTCTATGCAATTTCAGGGAATATAAACCGATTATAAAAGTAATAGTTGCGAATCAATGGTAACAGTCTCTGATCCTACACAGGCTATATTTTATGCCGGTGATTCTAACACTTGGGGTTCACGAGAACAACAAATGTTCTAAAAAAGGGTTTTAAAAGCTTTTTAAATTACGTTTCTGTGGAATATTAGGAAATAACAAACCGATTTCAAAATTAATGTTGGCAAATTAATGGTGACAGTTCCTGTTTCAACATAGCCCTTTATGTTGAGAGACGTGGTAGGACTTGGAATTTGACATGATGGTTAATTTTAAGATGTAAGAAGATGGTTTCTAAAAAATTCAAAACTTCAAATGAATACTGAAATGAGCGTATTAACTGAGCATAAAAGTTTCAAAATATTTTCTAAATTATCATTTATTTATTTTTATTTCATTTTATTAATTTAAGTCTCATTTCCGTCTAATGCAGTGTAATAAGGATGTTTAATAAAACTGTGTTTTAAATAGTAATTTTTGAATTATTCTTAAAAGTAATAAGTACCTTTTAATAAAATAAAATATTACCTTTTAATAAAATAAAATATTACCTTTTAATAAAATAAAAATTTAGTTAGTACTTTTTAATAAAAATTAGATATATAAACATCACTTGGCATATTTCAAATATTACGCGAGCAAAGCCGCGGGGTTTGCTAGTCATACTCCTATTATAAAGAGGTAAAAATTGTTTATTTGTCGGAGATAAGCTCAGGAACTACCGAACCGATTCCAAATGTAATGGTATCAAAATGATGGTGTTCGCCCAACTTAGAACATAGGCTATATCTTATATCGGTGCCACTACCTCAAAGGGGGTGCAGGAGCAAAAAACGTTCTAAAAATGCGATTTTTGCGTTACTGAAGGGCCTAGAAATATGAAATTTGGAATATTAGTTACTTATAAGATATAAATGGTGTATAAGAACAGTTCTTAAACAATTCGAAATTTAAAAGGGGTGAAAATGCACAAAAAGCGTTCTAAAAAACGTTCTAAAAAACGTTCTAAATGGTAGTTTCTACATAATCTCAGGAAATACCAAACCGATTTAAAAAATATTGGTGTCAAAATGATGGTGTTAGTCCAACTTAGAACATAGGCTATATTTTATGTCATTGCCACTACCCCAAAGGGGGTGCAGGAGCAAAAAACGTTCTAAAAATGCGATTTTTGCGTTACTGAAGGACCTAGAAATATGAAATTTGGAATATTAATTACTTATAAGATATAAATGGTGTCTAAGAACAGTTCTTAAACAATTCGAAATTTAAAAGGGGTGAAAATGCACAAAAAGCGTTCTAAAAACGTTCTAAATGGTAGTTTCTACATAATCTCAGGAAATACCAAACCGATTTAAAAAATATTGGTGTCAAAATGATGGTGTTAGTCCAACTTAGAACATAGGCTATATTTTATGTCATTGCCACTACCCCAAAGGGGGTGCAGGAGCAAAAAACGTTCTAAAAATGCGATTTTTGCGTTACTGAAGGACCTAGAAATATGAAATTTGGAATATTAGTTACTTATAAGATATAAATGGTGTCTAAGAACAGTTCTCAAACAATTCGAAATTTAAAAGGGTGAAAATGCACAAAAAGCGTTCTAAAAAACGTTCTAAATGGTAGTTTCTACATAATCTCAGGAAATACCAAACCAATTTAAAAAATATTGGTGTCAAAATGATAGTGACAACGTTTGCTCCAAGATAGGCTATGTTTTATGTCGGTGCCACTACCCCAAAGGGGGTGTAGGATCAAAAAACGTTCTAAAAATGCGATTTATGTGTTACTGATGGGCCTAGAAATATGAAATTTGAAGTATCAGCTACTTATTAGATATAAAGGATTTCTAAGAACAGTTCTTAAACAATTCTAAATTTAAAAGTGGTGAAAATGCGCGAAAAGCGTTCTAAATGGTAGTTTCTACACAATCTCAGGAAATACCAAACCGATTTGAAAAATAATGGCGTCAAAATGATGGTGAAAATCCCTGCTCCAACATAGGCTATGTTTTATATCGGTGCCACTACCCCAAAGGGGCTGCAGGAGAAAAACATTCTAAATTGCTGTTTTTGCGTGACGGAAGGGCCTTGAATCGTGAAATTTAGAATGGTAGTTAGTTATAAGATATCAATGATCTCTAAGGACATTTCCTAAAAAAATCGAAATTTAAAAGGGGGGTCAAAATGCGCAAAAAGCGTTGTAAAAAACGTTCTAAATTGCAATTTCTATGCAATCTCAGGAAATAATGAACCGATTTCAAATATAATGGCGTTAAAAGGATTGTGACAGATCTTGCTCCAAGATAGGCTATATTTTATATATGTTTCCTCTAACCCAGAGGAGATGCAGGAGCAAAATAAGCGAAAAGTGTTCTAAAAACGTTCTAAATGCCGATTTGTCACCAATATTTCAGGAAGAATCAAACTGATTTCAAAAGTAATGTTAAGAAATTGATGCTGACAGCCTCTGTTCTAACATAGACGCTATTTTAAGTCGGTATCACCATCACCTAGACGTTGCAGGAGCAAAAAAGCGTTCCAAATTTCGATTTTTGTGATCGGTAGGGGCTAGCAACTTAAAATTAGGCAAGGTACATATGTATTACATATAAATGATCTTTAAGAACAGTTTCGAAAAAATTGGAAATTTAAAAAGGGGTGAAAATGCGCGAAAAGCGTTCTAAAAACATTCTAAATTGCGATTTCTACTCAATCTCAGGAAATTCCAAAGCTGTTTCAAAAGTAATGGTTGCAAATCAATGGTGACAGTCACTGCTAACATAGGTTATATTTTATGTTGCTGTCACTACCATCTGAGGGTTGCAGAAGCAAAACATGTTCTAATTTGCGTTTTTTGCATAACTGAAGGGTCTAACACTTTGAAGTATGGCATGGTATTTACTTACAAGATGCAACTGCTTTCTAAGAACTGTCGAAAGAAAATTTCAAATTTAAAAAGATGAAGTGAGCGAAAAGCGTTGTAAATAACAATTTTTATGTAATCTTATCAAATCCAAACCGATTAAAAAAATAATGATGACAAATTGTTGCTGATAGAACCTGCTCAATCATAAGCTATAGTTTATGTCTGTGCTACTACCACCAGAGGGTTTCAGTAGCTAAAAACTTTCTAAATTTCGATTTCTGTGATACTGAAAAGGCTAGAATCTTTAAATATGGCATGGTAGTTACTTATAAAATATAAATGCCCTCGAAGGACTGTCGAAAATAAATTCGAATTAAAAAGGGGTTAAGTGAAGGGGAAAGCGAAAAGCATTCTAAAAAAGTCCTAAATTACGATTCCTATGCAATTTCAGGGAATATAAACCGATTATAAAAGTAATAGTTGCGAATCAATCGTAACAGTCTCTGATCCTACACAGGCTATATTTTATGCCGATGATTCTACCACCTTGGGTTCACAGGAACAACAAACGCTCTAAAAAAGGCCTTTAAAAGCTTTCTAAATTACGTTTCTGTGGAATATTAGGAAATAAGAAACCAATTTCAAAATTAATGTTGGCAAATTAATGGTGACAGTTTCTATTTCAACACAGCCCTTTATGTTGAGAGAGGTGGTAGAACTTGGAATTTTACATGATGGTTAATTTTAAGATGTAAGAAGATGGTTTCTAGAAAATTCAAAACTTCAAATGAATACTGAAATGAGCGTATTAACTGAGCATAAAAGTTTCAAAATATTTTCTAAATTATTATTTATTTAGTTTTATTTCGTTTTATTAATTTAAGTCTCATTTCTGCTTTATGCAGTTTAACAATGATGCTTAATCAAATTGTGTTTTAAATAGTAATTGTTTTAATTATTCCTAAAAGTAATAAGTACCTTTTAATAAACTAAAATATTACCTTTTAATAAAATAAAAATTTAGTTAGTACATTTAATAAAAATTAGACATATAAATATCACTTGGCATATTTCAAATATTACGCGAGCAAAGCCGCGGGATTTGCTAGTAATATTATAAAGAGGTAAAAATTGTTTATTTGTAGGAGGTAAGCTCTGGAACTACCGAACCGATTCCAAAAATAAAGGTATCAAAATGATGGTGTTAGTCCAACTTAGAACATAGGCTATATCTTATGTCCGTGCCATTGGCCAAAAGGGGGTGCAGGAACAAAAAACGTTCTAAAAATGAGATTTTTGTGTTACTGAAGTGCCTAGAAACATGAAATTTGGAATAGTAGTTACTTATAAGACACTAATGATCCCTAAGGACATTTCTTTAAAAAATCGAAATAAAAAAGGGATGAAAAAGCGCGAAAAGCGTTCTAAAAAACGTTCTAAATGGCTATTTTTACACAATTTCAGGAAGTACCAAACCGATTAAAAAAAATAATGGTGTTAAAATGATGGCGACAACCCTTGCTCCAACATAGGCTACATTTTATGTCGGTGCCACTACACCTAAAGGGGATGCAGGAGCAAAAAAAAAAAAAAAAAAAAAAAATTCGAAATTGCGATTTTTGTGTTACTGAAGAGTCCAGATACATGGAATTTGGCATGATAGTTACTTATTAGATATACATGATCTCTAAGAACATTTCTTAAAAAATTCGAAATTTAAAAGGGGTGAAAATGCGGAAAAAGCGTTGTAAAAAACGTTCTAAATGCGATTTTTACGCAATTTCAAGGAGTACCAAACCTGTTTAAAAAATAATGGTGTCAAAATGAGGGTGACAACCCTTACTCCAATATAGGTTACATTTTATGTCAGTGGCATTACCCCTAATTGGGATGCAAGAGCAAAGAAACGTTCGAAATTGCGATTTTTTGTGTTACTGAAGGGCCCAGAAACATGGAATTTGGAGTGGTAGTTACATATAAATGATCTCTAAGAACATTTCCTAAAAAATTCGAAATTTAAAAGGGGTGAAAATGCGCGAGTTCTAAAAATCATTCTAAATGGCGATTTCTACGGAATCCCAGAAAGTATCCAACATATTTCAAAAGTATTGGTTAGAAATTGATGATGACAGCCCTTGCTCCAACATAGGCTCTATTTCATGTCGGTGTCACTACCACCTAGGGTTTGCAGAAGCAAAAAACGTTCTAAATTGCGATTTTTGTGTTACTGAAGGTCCTAGAACCCTGAAATTAGGCAGGGTAGTTATTTATAAGATACAAATGATCTCTAAGAACATTTCCTAAAAAATCGAAATTTAAAAAGGGTGAAAATGAGCGAAAAGAGTTGTAAAAAACTTTCTAAATTGCGATTTCTACGCAATCTCAAGAAGTACCGAACCGATTTAAAAAATAATGGTGTGAAAACGACGGTGACATCCCTCGCTCCAACATAGGCTGTATTTCATGTCGGTGCCACACCCCAAAGGGGGTGAAGGAGCAAAAAACGATGTAGATTGCGTTTTTTGTAATATTGTAAAGGGCTAGCAACTTGAAAATAGGCATGGTAGTTACTTATAATATATAAATAATCTCTAAGAACATTTCCTAAATAATTCGAAATTTAAAAGGGTTGAAAATGGTCGAAAAACGTTCTAAATTGCTATTTCTACGCAATATCCAACCAATTTCAAAAGTAATGGTTGGAAATTGATTGTCATTTCATGTTGGCGTCACTACCACCTTCCGGTTCATTTTAAAAAAGTTCAAAATTGTGATTTTTGTGATACAACTTGAACTTTATGATACAACTCAAGGCAATCAACTTGAAATTTGGCATGGAAATTACTTTTGAGATGCAAATGCTCTCTGAGAAGAGTTCCTTAAATATTTGAAATTTAAAACGGGTGAAAATGAACGAAAAGCGCTCCAAAAACGTCCTAAATAGCGATTTCTACGCAATCTCATGAAATATAAACCGATTTCAGAAGTAATGGTTTCAAATTGATGGTGACAGTCCCCGGTCCAACATAGCCTATATTTTACGGTGTTGTTACTATCACCTGGGGGTTACAGGAGCAAAAAACGTTCTAAATTGCGTTTTTCGTGTTACTGAGGGGGGAGGGGGTCTAATATTTTAAATTTGGAATGGTAATTACTTCAAACATGCAAATGCTTTCTAAGAATTTTCGAAAGAACATTCCAAATTTAAAAGAATGAAATGAGCGAAAGCGTTCTATAAGCGTTCTAAATTACGATTTTTATGCAATCTTATGAAATACGAAACCGCTTTCAAACATAATGGTTGCAACTAGATGGTGATAGAACCTGCTCAAACATAAGATATATTTTATGTCGATGGTTGCAGGAGCAAAAAAGCATTCTAAATTGCGAATTCTATGGTACTGAAGAGGCTAGAAACTTTAAATATAGCACGGTAGTTACTTATAAAATATAAATGCCTTCTAAGAACAGTCGAAAATAAACTCGAAACTAAAATGGGGTGAAGCGAAGGGGAGGAGCGAAAAGCAGTCTAAAAGAGTCCTAAATTACGATTTCTATGGAATCTCAGGAAATAATAAACGGGTTACAGAAGTTATTGGTTGCGAATGAAGAGTGATAGTCCCTGATCCTACGCAGAAAAAAATAAGACCTAAAATAGGTAAAAAAAAAACCCAATTTGGGTTGAAAGATTCTTAGGTTGAGGTTACCCAATTTGGGTTTATACCAAATTGGGTCATGATCTATGCCTGTTTTGGTTATCACTATGTATCCATTTTAGACACCGTTAAATACCCATTTTGGGTATCTTAAGTCACATTTTAGACACCACTCAGAATCCATTTTAGGCAGTGTTTAATATCCAATTTGGATATCTTAACACCCAGTCTGAATATTACTAAGCACCCATTTTGGAGAATACTTAACACCCTATTAGGTCATGCTAACATCTATTTTGCACAATCCTAAATATATATTTTAGGACACATTAATACTCAATTTGGGTGCCTTTAAATACCTGTTTTAGGATAAATTCAACATCAAATTTGGATAAATTGAAATATTTTTCTTGGCATATTTAGTACATATTATTTTGAACACAACCCAAATGATTGATACAATGCATATGAATTTATTTTAAATGTTAATTAACATACAACTCCATAGACTTTAGTGCTTTTATTAAGGGATAAGATTAAAATTTCAAAGTTAAAATAATACCCCCCCCCCCCCAAAAAAAAAAATAAATAAATAAATAAATAGTGATATTTAAAATATAAAACAATTAGCTCAATTTCGATTTTTGATGAGATTAAAATCATAAATAATTAAATAATTTTCTCGGCAACTTTGTAATTTTTTTTCTATCATATTTAGAATCTTTCTGCTGAAGATCTTGATTTGAAACAAAATTAAGACTTTCTTATGAGATAACTTATCAAATTAAATGTGTTATGCCACCAGCTTTTAAAATTTCTTTAATTTGTCACATTAAAAGAAAATTGAAACACTAATTTGTATTTTTTTTTCTTTTTTCTTTTTTTTTTTCTTTTTTTTCATTTTAAAAGTTAAAAAATTTCTTTGATAGAATATAATTATCACCACAAGCAATAAATTTACTTTTAACATTAGAAAGACCAATTGGGGTGATTTTGACCGCTATATCGAATGCCGAAAGCATAATTGTTATTTATCTCATGCATGGTTTTGTGGCATTTTATATGTGAATTATAATATTTAGATATTCTGTCATTATCCATGCTTAACCCTTAAATGCGCGATTTTTTATTTTGCTTCGAAAAAATTATATATGATTCTCTGAAAGGTTTATAATACGGGAAAAATAATGAAAAAAATCAGAGATACATTTTTCATATAATACGTCAATCTTTTCTTCTGTTGCACTTCTGATAAAATTACTGTCGTGTGGCTGTTTTACGCTAAAATATTGCAAATTAGTAAATATTTTAATAAGTATATCTCCAAATACGTTATTTTATATAATTATATATTTTATAAAACTTAACCTTTAACCCTTTAATTCCCATGATATAATACGTTCTAGAAATTACGTAGTTCAGAGAATCTGACTTTACACCAGAAAGTTTCAATGGTTAATTTCACTTTATTTAAATACGGAATGTTTGTTATTAATTAAAATAAATTTTGCTACTTTAATTTTCTGGTGTGAATTAGATGTATACGAGTAAAAAAATGTATTAAATTCAAAACACTGTTGTTTGCATATATGTAAAGCTGCGTACTAAAGGGTTAAAATGAAACCGAGTTACAGTTAATCATACCTTAAAAAACTGTGCAGTTCTATAGTTCATTCTAGTCTTATTTTCATATAATTATATGTTTTAATCTTTTATGACATTTGCATGTAATCTTCAAATCTTTGTCTAAAAAATAGATTTTAATGATTTAATTATTATTCTTTAAAAATATGAAACAAAAATACATTCAAAACAATGTCAAATATATCATTTGGGTCCTTTTTTGCCCTATAAAAAAAGAAAGAAAAAAAAACACCACAAAATATGTTACAAATTATGAAAATTTATATATAGAACAGCATTAAAACATTCATTTTTAATATTTTATGGAGCAGGCAATTTTTTTTCACCTGTCTAAATTAAAAACTTCATAAAAAAGAAAGAAAAATCTGTAGCCAGTAAATTATAAGAAAATATACAATTTAGTAAACCAAAAATTTTTCATGATCAATCACAAAGAAAGAAGTCTTTGAGTTTTGTTATTCCTCTGTGCTATGTCACTTAAAGCAAAAATAAGAGTACACAGTTAATAAAAAATAAAAATATTTTTTTGAGATTATATTAGACTTTTTAATACTGTTTTATATTGTAAATGTTATATAATGTATCCCATCTGCCCCCTCCCCCTTAGTTTCGGCCCTGCTGACAATCAATAATGTTGCAGTGAACTCATAAAATCCACTTTCATTTATAGTGGAACGCGTGTAAATGGGAATGTAACAAAACAAATTTGTTAGGTCAACATTTATACAAATAACATTACAATAACATAAAGTAACAAACAATTCAATAAATACCCGAATAAATCCAGTGATGGTACAGCGAGGGTACTGTAAATATCCAAAGAATTCGAACTCGTAAACACGACGCCACACAAACACAACACAGACGAAATGAAGAAATCAAACATGGCGCGCAGTGACGCTGCTATTCTATTTATCCGAATCAAGATAAATGGGTAGTAGTCGTTTCCCAAATCAGCGCCCGCTGCTCATACCAGCAGAGCTGTAATCCAATTTGGGTGTTCACTGTCCCCATACTGGGTATCGCAAAGCTGTGTCTATGAATATGTAACCGTTTTCACCCAATTTGGAGAGATCTAAGACCTGTTACGGGTCTCATACCCTTAAATAGGTATATTACAGTCCATATTGGAGTTTCGAAAGCTAATATGGGTGTTGTTTCATTTTGGGTGACATTCTAAAATAGGTTTAATTTTTTACTGTGTATGCAGGCTATATTTTATGCCGGTGTCACTACCACCTGGTTGACAGGAACAACAAGAAAGCCTTTAAAAACATCTAAATTCCGTTTTTTATAGAATATTAGGAAATACCAACCGATTTCAAGGTTAATGTTGGCAAATTAATGGTGACAGTCTCTGTTTCAACATTTTTCGAGACATTGTATTTCAACTCTGTTTCGGCATTTTATGTTGGTGTCACTAACACCAGAGAGGTGGTAGACTGTTAGACAAGAAGCTTGGAATTTGACATGATTGTTAATTTTAAGATGTAAATGTGTTAAGATGGTATCTAAAAAATTCAAAACTTCAAATGAATACTGAAATGAGCGTATGAAATGAGCATAAAAGTCTCAAAATACTTTCTCAATTATCATTTGTTTGGGATTAGTTTTAGTTCTTCTTATTAATGAAAATCTCATTTTTGTCTATATCACTTTTATAATGAAATTTAGTCAAACTGTGGCTTAATTTGTAATTTTTGAATTATTTCAAAAAGTCTTCTTCTAATAAAGTCATGCAAATATCACTTGGCATATTTCAACTATTACGCGAGCAAAGCCGCGGGGTTTGCTAGTTTTATATAAATTTAGATTTGTTTTCTCCGTGGGCATTTCGTAAATGTTTCTTTCTCAGAGCCTCTCGATTTTTTGTTGGACTTTTTATTTGCATCTACAAAGAGGGAGAAAGAGGTCGTAAAAAAGAGCTTAAGAACTTAACGTACAAGGTAACCTTGTAATTTACCAATTACTTTAACGTCTGCAAGAAAAGAAATTGACGACAAATTATCGAGATGAAACATGGTTTTAAAAGGCGAACTGAGATAGGGAGTCGTTCTGCAAATCAAGTACATCGGTAAAAATACTTACATTTGTATTTATTTATTCTTAAATATGCTTGAAGAAGATTTTCGAAGGTTTGAAATGTGTAAAAATAATGATATATAACTTAAAAGAGAGAGATAATAGAGCAATAATGTTTTTTCTTCTTCTAAACAACATGTACAAAATTACGTTCCACTTTTCTTAGGCTTTTAAGTACCTGATTTTCGTTCGAATAGTAACAAGAAAGAATGGGAAATTATATTTTATATAAATTTAGATTGGTTTTACATTATTTTATTTATACAATTTATACGATAATTATCGCAATTGTCTTTAACGATAATTTTCACAGTTCCCTCAGATATGCTATAAGATTCATCTGCGGGAAGACTGTAATATAAACGCTTCAGTATAAACTTTTCTTTGTAACACGATATTTTATCTTTCATCTTTGTGTGACCCTCTAAATAAATGATAAATACTTTGTACTGCATATTCAACAGACAACATGTTTTAGTGCACCTCAGAAGTGCATATGAAACTCATTATTTTATAAAGAATGCAAAAGATTAAAATGCTCTGCAATTAATTTTTTCTTATTGACCATAACGTAACAGAAATACTTTTGAGCGTCTCTGGTAAACGAACTATAAATGTTGCATTTCGCTTTCAATAGAGTACTTGGTAAATCTGAATATTTTATGTTCTATTGACCATAACGTAACAGAAATACTTTTGAGTGTATCTGGTAAACGAACTATAAATGTTGCATTTCGCTTCCAATAGAGTACTTGGTAAATCTGAATATTTTATATCCTATTGACCATAACGTAACAGAAATACTTTAGAGTGTCTCTAGTAAACGAACTATAAATGTTGCATTTCGTTTTCAATAGAGTACTTGGTAAATCTGAATATTTTATATCCTATTGACCATAACGTAACAGAAATACTTTTGAGTGTCTCTGGTAAACGAACTATAAATGTTGCATTTCGCTTTCAATAGAGTACTTGGTAAATCTGAATATTTTATATCCTATAGACCATAACGTAACAGAAATATTTTTGAGTGTCTCTGGTAAACGAACTATAAATGTTGCATTTCGCTTTCAATAGAGTACTTGGTAAATTTGAATATTTTATATCCTATAGACCATAACGTAACAGAAATACTTTTGAGTGTCTCTGGTAAACGAACTATAAATGTTGCATTTCGCTTTCAATAGAGTACTTGGTAAATCTGAATATTTTATATCAATAGCATTGAAATTGAAATATACAGTGTGTTCGAAAATTCCTGGACACATTTTAAAATTCAATATAAAATCAAGTAATTGTCGTACAGGAGTGCAGTTTGGACTAAAATGCTTCTCAGAATGGAAAGTTTTCTTCAAACGAATGAAAATAATTATTTCCAAATTTCGATCATAGATGGCGCCACTTGTAAAATGCATTCTTTCAAACGTAACATGCGTGTTTTCTGATTTTCAGATTAATTTTGACGTTGCGACACAGAAATGACGACTATCAGCGCTGGGAGTTGTATAGTCATCATTTCTGTGTCACAGCGTCAAAATTATTCTGGAAATCAGAAAAAAGTCATCTTTGAAAGCATACATTACATACGGAAAAATGGCGCCATCTATGATGAAATTTGTAGCTAATTATTTTCATTGTAATTACTTGATTTTACATTGAATTTTAAAATGTGTCCAGAAATTTTCGAACGCCCTGTATTTACGTGAGTTAAAGCGCGGATGGACAGATAGACAGATGAACCGAATTCATATATATGGTATGAGTTTTCAAATTAAACTAATTTTTTGCCTATTTGGTGTATATAAATTCTGCAGATGATATACAGGGCAGCACAAGTGATCTTGAGTACATTTCCGTTTATTGACGAAAATTGCTGAAGGGGAATTTACAACTGTGTTATCCGTTTCCTAACTGAACTAAATATGAGCATACTATATAGTAATATACAAATCATATACAGGGGTACACAAAAGAATTCGGATATTTTCCCAACTATTGATGGTAATTCCTGAAATTGCGTTTGCAAATATGTAATGCGTTTTCCAAATTGTTTACTTGGACGTCATCTTTCACCTTATTAAACAGTGAAGATTTTTTAAAGTATTCTGTAAGTGTTGGAAAGTGTTTTATAATCTATGCTTGACACATGACTTTTCGTTCTTGTTGTTTCTGAGATAAGATCCAAAATTTTTATATCTCACTCGTAGCTGACAGTTGCTCATTGATCAAATTAGTTTTTTATTACTATTTTTTAATCAAAACAATATAATACAAACTAGGAATGTATATACATATATACAGGGTGCAATATGTTATCTATCGCCAACCTTTAATTTCTCAACCGTTGGTCGTAGACATATAGTTCCAATTACAAAAACGTTTCAAATATTCAAATATTCATGCTGTGGCATTATTTAAAATATAAAAAACAATTTTATAAAAAGTACGAAATCTAACTTTTTATACGGTCCCCCAGTCCCTATAGTTATACTTAGTAAAAGTTTACACATATCATAACAGATGTAACACAAAAAGTTTGACATCTGTACTACAAAAATTGACACAGTTATTAAATTTCAAAGTTTGAAACATGATTTTGTCTTTCATTCAGGGATCAGTTAAAAGTGAATTAAAGTAATTCGAGTTCAAAATCAGGGTGCAATGTCCTTCTTACGGCGAAACCATCTTTAGCCGGTATCGCCAAATCGGGGAAACGCCAAAGAGGGTTATATCATCTAAAAATTTGAGCTAACTTTTATGGGGCGAACAACATTCAAACGTCAAAATAGGTAGAATCGACAATCGGAAAATAAAACGTACTCACTAAGGACTAGATAACACTGATTTTGATCGCGAATTACTTTAATTCATCTTTTAACTGATCCCTCAACGAAAGACAAAATCATGCGCAAAAATCTCAAACTTTGAAATTTAATAACTGTGTCAATTTTTGTAGTACAGATGTCAAACTTTTTGTGTTACATCTGTTATGATATGTGTAAACTTTTACTAAATATAAATATAGGGACTGGGGGACCGTATAAAAAGTTAGTTTTCGTAATTTTATAAAATTGATTATATACTTTAAATAATTCCACAACATGAATATTTAGCTCATTTGAAACGTTTTTGTAATTGGAACTATATGTCTACGACCAGCGGTTGGGAAATTAAAGGTTTGCGATAGATAACATATTGCACCCTGTATATATATATAATCATTATAAAATGTTACAAATTATCATCTATTTTAAATACATAATAAGTTTTAATACAAGATTCAAACATTATAAATTTGGAATTTGGAACAACAATTATTAAATGAAGTAATTATAAATGAAGTTTTAAATAAGATTCAAACATTATAAATTTTAAATTTGGAAAAAAGATTAATATGAACTGGTAGTTGAATGCATAAAAAACAGTGCAGAATAGAAATATTTGACATATACAGTTAAACATTTTGTAATTAAACTATTTTAACGAATGAAAAATGACCAGAAAAAAACGAAATCATTGATAGTACCATTAAACCTATTATCCAAAATGCAGTATATCAAAATGTGTATAAGTTTATTTATGGGAGTTGGAGGGTTAATGATGCATGTTAAATCGATGAGAACTAAGTTTTTTCTTAGTTTTCTTTTACTAATGTAGGTGGTCCAAATTGAATAATTGCTGACATATTGCTTCCATTACGTGTTAAGTAATGACAGACACTATATCTGATGGTGCTCTTATTGCCAGACTATATCTTCATCATCGGATTTACAAGAGTTTATCTGTTTATGCGTACAGGAGGGAAATTTGCAGGCAGGCTGTTTGAAGTCGTATGTACGCTGAAAGTTTTATAGATGCTGATAAACTGCAACATTGACAGACATCGTTGGGAAAGAGGATTTCTTTTGGAGAATGAAAAGATGGATCATTGATGCTCGAAACAAATGATGTCAACGAAACCATACTTTAACTTTCAGTTTACGACTCTGAATTTGCTTTTGCGCGTAATGGTGAAAACGCTTTATATTATTTCATTTCGAAATATAAAATCTTTTGGCCATATTTCTTGAAATCATATACTGTAAAAATAAGTATAAAAGTTAAAATAGTTTTTTAAAAAACTATTTTTTATAAGCATTGAAATGTTCATTTTAAAAATCACGCCTAATTTTTTTACTGCAATTCATGTTTTTTCCCCAAAAAATTCCTTTACATTACATTAACTTGGCGTAGGCACTGAACTCTATTATGAAAAATTCATTGTTAGCCTCCGGAATGCTATTTCTTTCTCCCAGCTTATTTTGTCTCCAAAAAATAACGTTACCTTACAGACGCTAGCCGTAAAACAAAGCATTACGATTAAATACTCTTTAGCAATTTTTAAAACTTCTAAGCATCGCACATTTTCAACTTTTATACCGTCGTATTGGGAAAAAAAAGTTCTTTTAAATGCATTTTGTTTCAAAACTGTATCTCTATTGATTTTTGAGATTTTTTTTTGTAGTTTTTAGCGACATTTGTTTCATTTTGGAAACTCAAGTACTCCATTTCTGTAGAAAGTAAAGAAAAAATAGTTGAAAAATAGCAATTATATCTTTTTGTTGCCACTTTCTCATAAAAACTGAAAAAAAAAGTAATTAAAATACGTCCTATTTTGAAAAAATATTAATGAATTGCTTTCTTTTTGCTGCATTTGTGTATTATTCTGAGATAGTGACGTCCTACCCATACTTTATCGTAGATGTTTATGATTGGATCGTAAATGAGGAATTCGTCAGCGGATTCGGATGACGTCGTTTTATATAAAATAAAATCGCGTGTTTTAAGTCTTAAAACTGAGCTACAGTAGAGTCCCGATTATCCGAGTTCCCCTTAACCGAGTGTCCGCTTTCACCGAGTTATTTTCTTTTGATGGACTGATGGTTTCTATTATTATGAAACAGACATTATAAATGAAGTGTTAGGTGAAGATGAAAGAGCAGCCGTAAAAAGTTTGATTTTCTGGTCAGAATAAGGAAAAAAATGGCCATAATATATATATATATATATTTATTTTTTTTTTTTTTTTTTTTTTTTTATTATTATTATTATTATTATTATTCTGATCAGAAAATTAGAGGTCTAACTTTTTTACGGCTGCTCTTTCATCTTCACCTAACACTTCATTTATAATGGCTGTTTCATAATAATAGAAGCCATCAGTCCATCAAAAAAAAAATGAAATAATGGAAATGTCGGGGGCGACACTAAATTCTGAAAGAGCAGAATTCCTGTTCTCTAGTTTATTATTCATATCTCTCTGAACTTCCATGGTATATCCATCTATACTTTTCTAGTATATACAGTGTGTCCACATATAACCTGACCGACCTTTATTTTCGCAACCGTTGGTCTTAGATGCATACTTCCAATTACAAAAATGGTTTAAATAAGGTAAAGAATTATTTTTAAAACGATTTGGGTCAAGAAAAAAATTTATTAAAAAATTACGAAATTTAAATTTTATACGTTCCCCCGGTCCTATAAGTGATATATAGTAAAACTTTACTGTGACACTAACAAGTAAGACAAAAAAAGTCCCATTCATCTGACATTAAAATTGACCGAGTTATAAAACTTTGAAATGCACGACTTAACCACTTTTATGCATCTCAAAACAGAGGATTTCCTCCATGCTTTCAGGGATCGTATTTAAAGTACTTAAACTTATTTCAAGGTATCTGCGCTTTGAAAAAAATCGTACAAGTTTTATTAGTTAAGTTTCAGATTAGTTAAAATAATTGTATTTTAACATATGTTTTATTTTGTAAGGATTTGAAGCTATGATTTCTTTTAACTAAAATTGTGTTATTTTCATATGGTTTTATGTAACTTGCAATTATCGTCTTTCCAGTTTAAAATTTGTACTAGAACTTTAACTTACTTTCAAATGTCCGATCGAAGTCAAATTTTACATACTGACTAAAATCCGATGACAATGCAATATTATTATGATTTTCGACTCTTACCATCTTATACATACTTATATTAGAGGATAACACAAAAAAATTTGGATAGATTACCGTCAAGAAGTTTAAGAAAGAGTTTTAGATTAGATAACATAAACTTGCGATGGTTATGTTTTTTAAAATTTATAATTACATTTTATGTATTTTTTAACGCTGAATAAAAAAATTATCTCCTCTTTTAACCATCATGTCAGGATCTTTCGCAAATCGTAAATTTCAAGGTTAAAAAATAGCGAAAAATCTGATACTATAAAATAGATGTAAGACATTTTTATTCGGTTTAATTTTATTTAATTCAATAATTTATTAAATTTTTTGGCTTATATTATGTTTCTTACAGCTAAACATCTCGGGGTTGGATGAGGTTGGGAGGGGAGGGCGGATCAATTTTAACTTTTAGCTTTTTAACTTTGAAATTTGCGATTTGAGAAAATTCCTGACGTGATGGTTTAAAATGAAGGTCATTTTCGGATTCAGTGCTAAAAATTACATACGAATCAATTTTCAAAAGCTAAAAAACATGCCACAACCCAAAATTCAAAAGACAGTGTAATCTAACAGCATTTAAAAATATGTATCATTTTGTAAAGAATTGAGGGTGTTATCTTTCATCCTTTTATTTAACAAAAAATCTGTTATTTTTATCCTCTTATGATGTTCAGTACAAATTGTGCCTTTTGCAGTAATATGTCAGAATGATTAAAAATTTCAAATTTATAGTGCAATGCTAATTTTACTCTCAACCATTTCTTTAATATATCTGACGAAATTATATTTCTACTAAGTTTGTGAATGACCCCCAATTTGCAGCAAAAAATATGCTCCAACTTTAAACAGGTATTACTCGGTCAATTTTAATCGTAGAATAACTGGACTTTTTTTGCCTTACTTGCAGTGTAACAGGGAAATTTTACTAAATATAACTTATAGGACCGGGGGACCGTATAAAAATTTAGATTCTGTAATTCTTCACTAAATTGTTTTTTCGCTTCAAACTTTTTTTATCTTAACCCTGCACCTAATTTTGACCATTTTTTTAAGTTTACTAAATATTACTTATAGGACCGGGGGACGGTATAAAAATTTAAATTTCGTAATTTTTTTATAAATTTTTTTCTTGACCCAAATCACTTTAAAAATAATTCTTTACCTTATTTAAACAATTTTTGTAATTGGAAGTATGCATCTAGGACCAACGGTTGCGAAAATAAAGGTCGGTCAGGTTATACGTGGACACACTGTATAGCTATACCCAACCCTACATTGTATAGTTTTTACAAAGTCTCATTATTCTTTTAGCAATGATTTTTTATCATATTATAGTTACTAATTAATATATTTATTGAACGGAACCCTTTGTGCGCGAGTAATACTCGCACTTGGCCGATTTAAAAAAAAAATATTTTTACTTGTATTTTTATTTTACAGTGAATATTGCAAATTTTCTTCTTAAAATTGTAAAAAATAAAAAGGAATTGCATCAAAATGAATTATTTTAATAAATAAAATTGTTTCTTAATATACAAATGTACTCGTAATAATTAATACTTTACTCATTTTTGCCTTATTTAAGCAAAATGACTGTCAAACGTAATTGAATACATTAATTTAAGAGCTTTAAAATTCGATGCATTATAACCAATATTTACTCGATGAAAGTGCTCACATTTAAATAAATATATATATATATATATATATATATATATATATACACACACTATATGGCCAAAGGTGACCGGTCACTTGCGATTTTTGACGTTTTGTTAAATATCTAGAAAAATACATGAGGACATTAACACATGGAAATTATTCCAGAGAGATATATTCGCCTTGCATACAATATTTCAAATGAAAATCAAATTTCAAACTTCAAAGTAATTGCTTAAAAGGCGCAAAGGCCAACATAGTGAAAAAGATTCCAAGCCGGGACTCGAACCCGGGCCATCAGTATAGCGCACTGACGTTCTACCGACTAAACCACTTGGAACGATACAATAGTGAGAAATTTTCCGAGCTAGGTATCGTTCCAAGTGGTTTAGTCGGTAGAACGTCAGTGCGCTATGCTGATGGCCCGGGTTCGAGTCCCGGCTTGGAATCTTTTTCACTATGTTGGCCTTTGCGCCTTTTAAGCAATTACTTTGAAGTTTGAAATTTGATTTTCATTTGAAATACATGAGGAATTAACCTGAAATTACAGGTGTTTAAACAGCATAGTATAGGTCACATATTTCCGCGAAGATTTTTTCCCGAAACCGGCAAAATTACATAAAAGATAAAAAACCCAACAATCGCAGTCTTGTATTATCTAATCTAAAACTTTTTCTTAAACTCCTTGACAGAAATCTATCCGAATTTTTTTGTGTTATCCTGTAAAATAAGTATAAATGGTAACCACCGAAAATCTTAATAATATTAGATTGTTATCGGATTTGCGCCAGTATGTAAAATGCAATCTTGATCGGATATTTAAAAGTGTGTTAAAGTTCGAGTACAAATTTTGAACTGGAAAAACATACATACGATTGTTGAAGTAACATAAAAACTTATAAAAAAAAAAACATAATTTTTGTTAAAAGAAATCATAAGAGAAACAGTCTCAAATCCTGACAAAATAAAACATATGTTATTTTAGCCAATTTGAGACTTAATCATAATACTTGTAGGATTTTTTTTCAAAGCGTAGATACACATGAAGTAAGATCTTCGAATACTTTAAACACTTGGTATATGATCCCTCAAAGCCAAGCCGAACTCATTTGTTTTCAGAGTAGAAAAGTGGCATAAGTCATGCATTTTTAAAGTTTCATAACTCCCTCAATTTTAGCGTTATATGAATGGGACTTTTTTTGTCTTACTTGTCAGTGTAATAGGAAAAAATTACTAAATAGAACTTATAGGACCGGGGGACCGTATAAAAATTTAAATTTCGTAATTTTTTAAGAAATGTTTTTATTGACCCAAATCGCTTTTAAAATGTTTCTTTACCTGATTTAAAACATTTTTGTAATTGGAACTATATGTTTATGACTAACGGTTTAGGAATTAGCCATTGGATACCGTTGAGATCGGACACCCTGTATAACCACCCTATATATATAAAATCCTAATGAAACGAATTTATAAAACGGCTGAAATGAAACGAATTTATAAAACGATTCTATGAAACAACTGGTTAAACAACTGATTATGTTTCACGGCGAATTCTCCTAAAATATGGAATACTTTGCGATGAAATTAACACCAAAAATCCGTATTGATCCGCAGATATCAAAACTGGTATTAGAATTTTTAAATTCGAAATAGTTTTCGAAATATTAATTTTTTTTTCTAATTTTAAATAATTTTCTCTAATGATGGCAACTCAAATTTATCATAACAGATATTTTTTTTTTCATATTTTAGAAAAGGTTATTATTTTAAACTAGTATTTATATAAACATTCAGCAGGGAAAAACATAACGATAAGAAGGGACGAAAAGCGTTTGCCTGGCTTAACAGGGGACATTTTTCATCGCTTGGAATCCAAAAATCGAAATGTGGGTCATACGTGAGAAGGGAACAGGGGGGATAAAAAAAAATGACGAACAAATATCCAATTTTGAAAACTCGACCCGTGGCGACTGAAAAATATTATGTGTCCTCCCCCAGGAGGACAGTAAAATTTTCCACTGGACCTCTCCCTTGTGAAAAGTGCAAAAGAGAAAGCCTCGAATGGGGAAAGTGCCCCGGAATTGGTTTTTTAGATTACAAGAAATTGAACGGTCAGTTGAATCGAATAAAAATGAAAAGAAAAATTGAATAAAGTATTGCGATTGTTCCTCCGCAGCTGACTGTTAGTCTTTTTTTCTTTTATTATTTGTGCGTTGGTCATTCACGTACCGTTCTTTTTTAAAGTTATTTATTTACTTTTATTTTTATTATTTTAAAATTTTTTTGCCTACTCTTTCATTAATATACAATAGTATAACTTCAAAAATCCGGCATCATCGGGACGGAGACTATGCCGGATTTTTGAAATTGCCGGATTTTTGAAGGGATATTAAAAGTAGTAACTGGGAATGTCAAAAGTAATGCTATATTATTAATGGCGCCTTTAGCCATAATTTAATTCATTATAAGTCATAAGTATGTAAGAAAAAGAGAATTAAATATAAAGAAAAACTTACTTTTATTAATATTTTCTATGTTACAGAAAAAAAAATCTAATAAAGAAGAAAATTATTTCTTCTCTTGTAATTACGAAAACATCGATGTCAACTTTGTTTGCTTCAATTATTTTGGCCGTTTTTTAACAAGTTTATTTATTTATTGATTTATTTTGTATTTTATACAAATGAAAAATGTCTGTTTCGGAAATACAGTCTTATTTCTCTAACGCATATATTAATTCTCCAGTCAAATTTATGTATTTTCCTAGTGACACCTTTTCTTCGGCCGGTTGCTTATTCTCGTCTTCTGGGTTGCTTCTAGCATTATCGACGGTTCTATTTAGCAGAGCGTCAGTGATCTCGTTAAATGTCCGTTAAATTGTTCGTTTTTGATGCATTTTCTACAATGCTTAGCCAATCATCTATATCACTTTTTCCGCCATTTTTTTTACGATGCACATGCCACATGCATTTTACGATTTTGCGTGTTCAATTAGCTGATAAATTATGGTCTTTTCACGAGAAATGTGAAAGTCTGAAATCCTTTCTCATCATTGATGTCGCCATTGTCGAAAATTCATATAGCCATGTACTATTGTGCTACACATTCTCCAAAGTTGTCCCCAAAGTTGTTCCCTTTGCTAAGCAACAGTGCAGCTCCCAGAAAAAACTTTCCAAAAATAATCGCGTCTGACAAATGAAAAAAAAAAAAAGTTAAATATTCTTCTTTTGCATTTTTACTTCCGATCTTGAAGTTTTTAATTCATAAATAAGTGCTATTTTTCTTCTCTTATAACATGAAAGTGTAAAATAAAAAGGAAAGGAAAGATGGTTTTGGTGCCGGATTTTTGAAGTTACACTGTATAACAATGAGAAAATATGTTTAGCTTAGTTTCAAAAAATATTTGTTTTTTAATTTATAAAGTCCGAAAAATCAAAATTATTTTTTATTTGCGTAAGAAATATTTTGACCCTCCAACGACCATAAGGAAACTTATATGCATATATATTTTCAAATTCATAGGTTATGTTGCATTCTTTCCACTACAAAAAGAGTAATCAAAAACAAATTTTATCAAAAAGTACATGCTATCCATACGGGTGGCATAAAAAATCAAAATCGACACCACAGCAACAAAAATCCAATCAAAGATTCGAAATTCTATACAAATATCGATTCAACATTTAGTTAACTTTAAGGTAATATATACTCGTATACATAAAAGACTTACTGGTTTTTTAACGTTTTCATCTCCATAAAGAAATACCAACTCCAAACCTTGCTTGTTTGGATGGGGTGCAAAACTTTGGAAGGGTATAACTATCACATCAGAAATTCCGAGAGATATTGGACTTTTGCTTATGATTAAACTCCTCTCGATCGCAATAAAGGAGCTACGGTGCATATTCACTTCAAATATAGAGGTTTTAATCTAATGAACATTTTTCGAGGGACACAGTAGACTTTACACAAATTTTTAATTTAAAGTAATAACAAAATTGTATTTGATGAGTGTAATTTTAAATTCAATTAAATTTTAAACTACTTTACGCAATTTTAAAATCTCACATATAACCAATGCATTATGTGTCGCATGCAAATTATTTTTGAGCCAATACCTTTCGCAATTCTCAAAGGATGTTAATGTTTTTATTATATTGCATTGGATATATGCTGCGTTAGGCAGCGGGTATCCGAGCCAAAGATTCTTTTTTTTTTTTTTTTTTTTTCTTTTTTTTTTTTTTTTTTTTTTTAACCGTTTGGAAAAATGGTTATTGTCCTCGGTCAGGGTAGGAAATCAGAAACATATCTGAAGCGTTTTATTAGTTGAATCCCGCGTTTTATTCGTTTTCTGATTGGTCTATACAGTAATCTGTATTTTCCCTTTTCTTTCAACAGAGATGGATACTTCTGTTGCCACTATGACAAAAAAGTAATAAAAACTACAAAAAAAATTAATAACTCAGAAACAAATTGAGATATAGCTTTCAAACAAATTGCATTTAAAAGTACATTTTTTTCTCTATACGACGGCGTAAAAAGTAATATTGTGGGATGTTTATAAGTTTAAGAATGGAATTTCATTTAAAATGGGTCCAGGAATATTAATGTTTAATCCATGGCGTTTGTAATGTATGACCAGCTCAGTAGAAGTTTAAAAATTTACAGTACCGAAAAATGTAATCCATGGCGTAATGATCAACTCCGTGCGATTTTTTATATCTTAAATTTTAGTCTTTGAAAAAATCATTCTCCAAATGGTCGTTGTAATTTTTTAAATTGCATTTTTTTCCCTGTTCGTATGAATTTGAGGGGATCCGAACAGGAGATTCGTATTCCTCAATGTTCGTAAAGGATTCGAGGGGACTTGAACCAGAGGACTCCAATGTTTGATTCAAAACTCCAATGTAATTAGAGGCCCGCTAGCAGGCAAAGCCAACTACTTAATGTTAAAATTTTTACAAATATATCAAAAATTTATTAAAAAATGATGAGCACAAAGTTAGATAGTCTCCACGTGATAGCTTTCCTTGGTACGCAACACATCAAGACGGATGAAATTTGACAAAATTTTAGAATTAATTATTACTTTACAATAATCGTCATATGATTTATAACGTGTTGAGTTAGAACATTACGCATGTGTAACTTTGTTTGCGTTATGATTATTATGAGGTAAATCCTGTCAAATTCCAACGAAGTAAAATGTTTAAAAAGTAACTGTTACATTGAATCTGTAATAATCCTGCAAAAATAACCGCAATAAAAAATCCGTCATCCTAAAAAAAGAATTATATTGGTTAATCTCTTGGTAACTCTTAAAACAAATATTCGTCTTAAGTTTAAAATACTATTTCCATAAACTTCAACTGTTCAAATGGTTGAAAAAATAAACTATATTACAGTGCGTCTCAAAAGTATATGGAAAGGCGATTTTTTGAAATAACAGTTCAAAAAATTAAGCCATAATCACGAAAAAAATAATTAGCAAATGAATTATAATACAATTTATCACAACAAAGAAATACAGTTTTACAGAATTTTTGTAAAAAAATAAAAATTAAAACAGGTTGTCCTAAAAATATATGGACTTTTCGAGTATTTTGCATTTAAATTCAAATTTTGGAACCGTTCCTTTAAATTATCTTGAAAACCTTATCAACTATGCTTCAAACTAGTGTTTGGAGAATGTGTGGCTGGTAAAAGAACCAATCCAGCTCTACTTGTTGCTTTAACTCCTGAATAGTAGAAAATTGATAACCATGAACATACACATCTCGTGCAACTACTTCCCGAAGGTTTTCAACTGGATTTAGGTCTGTGCTGATGTCTGGCCAGTCTATAACAGACACTTGATTCTGCGTAAACCAAGCTGTTGTTGAATGGAAGGTGTGAAACGACGCATTGTCCTCGTGGTATTTTCAGTTTCCCCTTCCTAAAATGTTTCCAAATGGAAGTAGATTGCTTTTAAGGATGATTTAATAATCCTGAGAGCACTGTCGACCATTAAAAAAAGCAATAACCGTTGTTCCATTGAAACAAATCGCATCCCACACCATGGGAGAATCCCTTCTTTGTTGTCGACTAAAGAACTCGCGAGATTCTCGTCGCAGATCATGCTAATAGTATGCCCAGCCATCAGGGCCATCCAAATTGATTTTGTTTTCGTCACTGAAGAAACAACTGCAACGGTTAACTGCAGATCTCGTAATAGGAAACACTAGAGTCAGGGGCGCGCCGACCCAGTGTGCAAAGTGTGCACCGCACACGGGCGCCAGATTAGTAAAGGTGCCAAATATTTTAGTCGAAGCTGAAAAATTTCAAAAACTTTTATCCAATTTAAATTTATTAAAGCGGTATTTAAATCGAAAGTGCGTCATTTCTGAGCTCATTTTTACTTATGAAATTTGGACACGCTCGTCTGCGGCGTAGCTTTAGGGGTGGGGAGAGGGGAGAGTCTCAAACCGAATGGCGCAACGGTCGAAAAGCGCCTTGTTGTCGAGGTCGTAAGGCGCCACGGAAGGTTTAAGGGCGCCGTCAAGCACCTAAAATTTAAAAATGCTAGAAACATAAAAAATTCGGAAGGTCGACCGCGAATGTCCCTTTTGACATCCCTGCTCTAGATCAGGCCTGTCCAGCTTTTCAGAAAGCAGGGACGCACTACAGCTGGTGGCAAACATGGAAGGCACCATTATTCAAATAATTGAAAATCTATAACGCTTCTATCTTACTGTAGTATTGGTAGTTATACACATACTGACGATATAAAAACGGGTAGCTAATATATTGCAGAATAGTAAAGCAACATAAGCCTCCAGGTTATGCATGGTACCCATGTAAAGTAAATTGCCGCAAAAAACACAAATCAATCATAGCAATCGGCTACATTATAACAAAAACAATAAATAAATAAAACAGGATGTAGCTCAAAATGCAATGAATGTAAAAAAAAAAAAAAAAAAATGAAAAACTCCATTCAATTTCAAACAAATTTAATAGTCACGCCTATCATTGTATGCAACGCATAAAAATGAGCCCATGAACATGTAAGAAAGATTCATGTCATTTACAGTTGGGAAACATACTTTTGAGAACAACCTCAAAATGAATTATGTTTTATTAAAATTTTTATTGTATATTTTATAGATTTGCTTCGAACAAAGAATAATCGGTAAAAAGCGAGTTTCACTCGCGTACAGGTAGTTTATACAATAAATTTATCAATTACTAACTGCAATCTTACAAAATATAGTCGTTAAACGAATAATAAGACTTTGCAAAAACTTGGAATTATTTTATTAAATATTCTTCAATAATTGAATGCAATTAAAATGAAAAATGCTGACTATTTATCATTGTGATCCGTCTTATCTAAAACAAAGACTACAAAGTTTAATCTTGCCATTGTGCCAAGTGCGCTTTGAAAGGAGGTCGCAAAGTTGCATGGGCACTTTGGTCTGTGCCACGTTTTTTCAGATAGGTTTTTATTAATATATCGCCTAATTAACGACAATTCTTTTGGAAAATCATTATCTACAGTTCTCGGATGATTTTGCGTCGATAGGTACATTGAACTCCTTTCAACTCCCCCGCTGAGCGCCCGCCAGATAAAGTTTATGTATAACGGAAAACTGCGATTTTCTGAAAAACTATATGACCTAGGATAATTGCTATAGTTTTCCTGCAAGATTTAAATAAATTCCAACTACTACTAATTTTTCCGTAATTTTATTTTCAGTAGATTCGGAAATAGGAGGGTGGGGGGGGGGGGGGGGGACATAATTTTGTCACACATTTTCAACGAATTTCTGAAAATATAATAGTATCTAAGAGTAAAACAAATATATTTTTAGTTCTGTGTTAAGAGCTTTTTCGAACGATACCCATCCCCCTTTGATGATTTTTAAATGAACCTTAAATTTGCATGATTTTATATCTTTAATTCGATTTTTTCTGAAATACGTACCCGCTCGCTGTGTGAAAATAGAGGAGAAGCTGCTAATTGTTCAGATTTGTTATGTAATTTTTTCATGATTTTTGGAAAATTGTATGTGGTAATAATGAACAAATTAAAACTTTAAAATGACCTCTACTTACTGATGAAAAAATGAGTTAAGAGGAGAGGAGTGAGTGCTTAGTAAAGTACAGGCCAAAAGCTTTAAAACGATATGTCACATGAAAAAATTCATTTTATCCCCTACCCCCACGGGTAGGGAAATTTTTATGTATTTGAAACACTTTTGAAATTTTTATGTATTTGAAGTAATATTTATCCCAGAGCTCCGTCAAAAATCCTCATCTAAAACGGTAGAAAATGGTACGGTTTTAAATATTTGTTCCCACCCCCTTAAAAAAATTATCGCCTCCTCCCCTGGCACCCCCCGAAATTTGATGCCCCCTACTTTTTAAAATCTTTATTTTGTGTTATAAACTATCTGAAAGTTCCAAATCGATCGGTTAGTCAGTTTTTTTTAAATTTTAACAAATTGGCGTTTCAACAAAGCATTTCTTTTCCTTTTTAAAAATCAAACTTTTTATAAAAGAAAAACTTGCGGATCGATTTTTATAAAATTTAGATATTATTAAACAGCGTTTAAAGATAGGGCTAGATGCATAACTTTAAAATATCTAAATGGTGTATTTTAAAAAAAAATTGATGGCGTTCCAGAGAATCATACTATAAAAATCAATTGTGGTTTCGAAAGACTGGCTTTTAAATTTAGAGTTTGAAAAGAATCATCCAATCAATGAAATAATAATTAATGTTTAAGTTTGTAATTGAGCGACCGTGAAGAAATTTACATATCTGAAATCAGCGAAAAATTCTTCATCTGGATGAATAAAAATTAAATCTGTAAATTTATATTTCGAAAATTTTATATTCCTTCGAAAATGTCCACTATTGAAAGACGTCGGTTGTCTGCAATGAACACAACTGGCGTCCATGGGAGAGATTTCGAACCTTTCTTTCGAAGGAAATTAAAAAAAAAATTATAAATCGATTTTTCATGGATTTTTTGACTACCTGAAACCGTACCGAAATAATTTTTAGAATTTCTTAAAGGGGGAATTTTTTTGTGTCTGGCTGTGCAATTTTCGAGTTGCCAGGCCCAGTAGAATTTAAGGTACAGTACTTTTTAAAAAGGCCCAGTACATTTATCGCCGTAGCAGCGCTGGCCTCTCCCACTCTCTTCGAGTTTTTGAAGAAGTTGTCTACGATTTGAAAAAAAATCTATGTTCTTGTTAAATTATGAATACTTTTCATACTTTTAATTTGGGCTTTTTAATTAATTTCTCAACTAATTATTAGAGATTTAAAATTCTGAAACTTGCACAGTGCACCAGGAGAGGCTTTCAACTATCCTCACAAAAAGTTTGAGCCTCGTATGTGCCGTAGATTCTGCTAGCCATCGCACACAAACAGACAGAGCGAAACTTTGATTTATTAGTAGTATAGATATTTTTAATTTAGAACTTAGATTCATTGCACAAAAATTGGGAATTCGAAAAATAAAAAAAATCTCACAGAGAAGGAAGGGTTAACAGTGTGACAAGGTAAAGTTTCGCTTAGCTTCTTAACAATGTAAACGCGAAATGAATGTGCATTTTTCATAACAATTGTTATATATAGCCAGCATAGGGGTTCTATATTTGCTAATATAAAATCAAATGTTCCGGGACTGGAACATTTTCGAATGCACCCTTAATTATTTTCTACGTGTGGTAATTGTTTAAGGCGCATCTTAATTGGTGTTACATTACTTTAAAAGAGATAAAAGTACCATAAACGCGCTCCGGTGCATTACAAACATCATAATTTGAGAAAATATTTTTCTACTTTTATGTGTATTTACCATATTACGATGACCCCCTTTCTTTGTGTCATTGTCCTACCATTGACTAATTCAACACAGCTATATTTCCAAATTAAAGTTTATTTGAACTGTTTTAAGTATAAATATAAATAAAGGTCGCATCTTAAAAAATCCGGGAGTGATGGAAGTAAAAGAATCTGATTTACTTAGAAGGTATGCCATTGTGGGAGCAAACAGCTGAAGCACTCACCAGGGCTGTAGCTAGAAGTGAATAATAGGCAGACTTGTATAAAACCAAAAACTTTCTGCGCACGCAAATATTGGGTAAAAAACTTTCTGCAATTTAAATTAATGTTTAATAAAATAATGTGTTACATTATTTTGACGATATTAATTAAAAACAGTAGTTTTAAAGTAATTTACATTTAAATTAAAAATTAATTGATATTAATTAAAGTATAATTATTTTAGTTGAAAAAAATAATAAAGCTAAAAATCCATGATAAGAAAAGGGGAATTCTTATCAATAATTTTTTCAATGCATTTAGAAACAGCGCAATCCTTAATATCTATTTGCACAAAATACCAGTCACTTTGTTCACAGAAAGAATACGGCATTGCTTCTGAAACAACTGAATCACATTTTATAGGGAGAGGTCTATTCATAGGTATCACCATTAAAGAGAACTGATGCAGGGATGAAAGTGCACTAAAGCCATTTTGGAGCAGCAAAAATCTGATTTTGGAGCAGTAAAATCCATTTTTGGAGCAGCAAAAATCTAATATTGTAGCAATAAAATTAAAATTCTGTTTTTGGAGCAGACTGAAATTCTTATGCTAATAAACTCCTAAAAATTAAAATGATTGCTATTTTGAAAATATTTTCACATTTGAAAGAATTACACAAATAAAATTTCTGCACACATTTTGGTAACTCTGGTCTAACTAAACGACAGTTGGGAACAGATTGCAATAATGAAGAATTAGCAGCAGGAAGAAAAAAAAATCAGTTTATTTGGCTTTAAAAAATATTATTTTAGAGGAATAATTTTAATTAATCAAAGGAAAGCCTATGAATACAACACACAGGACTCCCACTCAACTTTTATAGTAAAAAATGGTAAAAGGGGATCTTTTTTTTTTTTTTAAAGGGACCAAAAAAGACCATATATTTCGCATAAAAAGGAACATTTGGGGACCTAATTTCAGCAAATCACAAAATAAAATAAACAAAATCTGCGCAATCATTTCGCGAAATTAGCGTTTTTCGCGATCCTTTTACAAACTTAACGTGATTTCACAATCTATTGCCAAAATTTTAGTGTTTTTTGCGATCTTTTGCCGAAATTCGAGTGACTTTTACAATCTTTCGAAGAAATTTGCTTATTTTTCGCGATCTTTTAACGAAATTTGCATATTTTTGCGGTCTTATGACGAAATTTGCGTATTTTTACGTTCTTTTGTCGAAATTCGCTTGTTTTTCGCGATCTTTTATCGAAATTCGCGTATTTTTGCGGTATTCTGACGAAATTCGCGTACTTTTTGCGGTCTTTTGACGAAATTAGCGTATTTTTGCGATTTTTTGACAAAATTTGCGTGTTTTTTGGAATCTTTTGACTAACATCGCATATTTTTCGGGATCTTTTGGCGAAATTCGCGTGTTTTCCGTGATCTTTGGGTGGATTTCGCTTGTTTTTCGCAATCTTTTGTAGAAATTTACAGGGTTTTTTTTTTCTATCTTTTGACTGCGTTTTGTTCGTTTTTTCACGAAAGTTGCTGTTTGTTTCGCGACCTTTTGACGAAATTCGCATTTTTCGCGATCTTTTGACAGCGTTTTGTTTGTTTTTGACAAAATTCCCACTTTTTTCGTGATCATTTGACTAATATGGCGTGTTTTTCGCGATATTTTGATAAAATTCGCAAGTTTTTCGATTTTGACAAAATCCACGTGCATTTCGCGATCTTTTGATCGCGGTTTTCTCATTTTTTGACGAAATTATCTTTTTTCTTTCAGGATCCTTTAAAAAAATTCGCGTTTTTTTCCGCGGTCCATTGACGAAATTCACGTTTTTTCCGCGATGCTTTGGCGAAAGTGGTGATTTTTTTCTACGAACGATTGACGAAATTGTTTTTTTTCGGCGACCATTTGTTGAATTTCGCAATATTTTTAAGTGATATTTTTTTATGCCTGAATTTTCGGGCTGATGGCCGATTTTTTTTAAATTTTCGGAACCGAATGCCTTAAATTTTCGGAAAATTCGGAACAGAACTACCCCTGGCAAACAATAAGTAAATCATACATAAAATTGGGAAATTTTTCTGATATTTCGGTATTTAAAAAAAAAAAAAAAAAAGTTACAAAAACAAAAATTACGTTTTTTTTTTTTTTTTTTTTTTTTTTCAAAAAATTTTTTGGCAAAGTTCCGAATTTTGCGGAAAATTTTCCGCGCACGCCGTGCGCGTGTGCGTCTATATTATGCAACTCTGATAATAGGGGGGGGGGGGGCTAAAGAAAATGTAGGGGAGGCTCATATTTTTTCTTTCTATCTGACGCATGCACGCACAAACAAACACACACAAATATATATAATCAAACAAAGTATTATATAGAAAGATAAATTAGTGCATATTCATATTGTAGGCACTATGTTTCTTATTAAACTGTTTATAATAACTTCATTTTAAATATGTTAAGAAATTCAGTGGCCATTAGATAATATTTCTTCATAAATTTCATTTGATCTTAAATAAGTAAAATTCTTCTAGTATATGCAACAAAAAATTTATAGTTCTTATAGACAATTTCTGTAACATGTAAATTTCCACTCCATCACTGAAGTTCTAACAAACAAGCAAGGGATTGACCTTCATATTTCTTAGCTATGCTGCCTTTTCCCAAAAATTGTACAATATGAAACATTGATTACAAACTGTTTGGTTTCACTTACCTCATTTATTGCCTTTATGATTACTGAATGAAGCCTTTGGTTACAGCAATTTACGTATGGGAAGTTCCTGTTCTGCAATATTGCTTAGACACCACCTTTTCCACTGCTCATGCAGCTCATTCCAGTGCCATCATAATATTGACTCAAAATTTTAGAATTATCTAAATTGCAATCATGAAGGACCTTTAAAGTTAAATCAGAAAATGTTTTTGCATCCAAGTCAGACCAGTGGTGTAGTCGTAAAAAAAAACAGAGGGTATACGTTCTAAGCAGGGGGTATACGCTCAAGGCAGAGGCCCTATAGTATATATATACTATAGCTTTCTTGAGAAACAGAGGGTATACGGTGTTCCTTAAAAAAATCCAGAAGGTATGCGGCGTATACCCCCGTATACCCTCCACTATATCCCTGAGAACAACTTTTTAATGCGATAATTGATTCCTTTACTTTCCCGTTCTTCACATATCTTGCTCTTAATGCAACATTTTCCCTGTTTTTTTATCATGTATCCAGTCTTCCAAAATTGAAAACCAGAGAACATCAGCATTATTAATATAATTTTATATATCCTCTGACTCTACTTCAGCAAGGATTTGTATTACATTATTTTGTATTTCAGGTGATGTGTATGTTGCGTTAATTGGCACAGCTTTGACGGATTCTACCAGCATCATGTCCTTTTTGACTGTGTATTTAAAGAGGTTTTTAAATAAACTAATTTCCCCAGGCTCATCTATACCATAAATATCCCATAAGGCTAGTTCATTTAGAACAAAAAATTGTAAGATTTCAGCTATCGATTGAATATATTATCGGTTTTTTTCAAGAGTATCATTAAACCAAAGATGATACACTTAATTATAATAAAGCACTCATACTACAATATATATTAAAACACACATACATGATACACTTAAATTCATCTCTTCACGTTCTTCTCTTTCCGTCCATTTGCTGAAATTTAATTTAATAAATGAAATAAAAAAGAACCCTGTAGAAACTAGACACATTTCATTAAATAAATTTTCTGGTTCAGAATTCGTTTATTTGATGTGGAAAAAAACCCCGGAAGGTTGGCTTGGCAGCTATGCATTTATACTCCTTGAAAAAAAAATTATGAAGTTTTTTTTTTGGGGGGGGTGGGGGGTGGGGGGGTGGAACTAGGAATATGGGGCGCCAATTGAAGTTCTGCACACAGGCGCCGGATACTGCTGGCGCGCCTCTGACTAGAGTCTTCGAAATTTCCCGAAAAGACTTCTTTTGGGCTGAAACTGTTCACAAAATCTCACTGTCTTGTCATAGAGATGTTTTTCTTGGTCGACCTGAACGTTGTTTTACAATCGCATTGTCACTTTGTGATAAAATTTCATAAATTCCGCATCTTCTACTCTTCATTTGTTTAGTAATATCAGAAATTTTAACTTTTTGAGCCTTTAAACGCCAAATTTTAGTTATATCAGCAGCAGAAAATTGAACGCTATGAGGCATTTTCCCACTATTCGACAATTCAAAAACGAGCAGTGATTTTATATTTCGAAGTGGTTACTTCACATGTACAGAACGCAGAAAATGCAAATTTTTTTGATACGTTGGTAATAAAAGCAATTCGCTTCATTGTCCATATAATTTTGGGACAGCTTATTTTGAATTTTATTTTGTTACAAAAATTCTGTAAAACCTATACTGCATTTCGTTGTTGTAATAAACATATATTATGATTCCATATGCATATTATTTTTTTCGTGATTATGGCTTAATATGTTTGAGCTGCTATTTCAAAAAATCGCTTGTCCATATACTTTTGAGACGCACTGTAGTATACTCAATTCTTTAAAAACAATTAGAACACAGAAAGAAGAAATTTTTCAAAAACAAATAATGCACACAAAAAAGAAGTCAAAAAATACTTTCACGGTTTAACATTAGCGAGAGGGATTTGAGGTATAACTGTCCAACAGTTTTAAGGTTTTTAGTCTCGAGTTTTTAAAGAAAAATCCTTACTTAAAAATTATGAAACAATAGAAGTAATAGCAGCAAAATAAATGAAAACTAGCCGGATGTGGCAATCCCAAAACTTTCTTCTATCTCATGCATGTTAGTACTTCCTGAAAAATGCAGCATATCAGCGCCACGGTTAGATGATTTACACCAAAATCTAATCATCAACAACCTATGTCAACTTCTAACTGAATCTGAAGTTTGATGAAAATCCATGCATTAGTTTTTGAGCTAGAACTATAGCGGAAATCGTTAAGAATTCTGCATAGTCGCCCCATCTGTTGGGCGACTTACACCAGAAACTAATTAGGACCAATTTATACCAGGGACTAGCTGAATCTGGAGTATGATGAAAATTCATGCATTACTTCTTGAGATGCAGCTATTGCGGAAAGCGTGAAAATGCAGCATAACAGCACCACCTGTTTGACGATTTATACCAAAACTAAACACCGGTAATTTATATCAGGGTCTAACTGAATCTGAAGTTTGATGAAAATTCTTGCACTAGTTCTTGAGATAGAGTTATTGCGATAATCATGAATAATGTAGCATAACAGCGCCATCTGTTGGGAGATTCTCAACAAAAAATAATCAGCACCAGTTTATATGAAGGACTAACTGAATCTGAAGTTTTGTGAAAATCTTTGCACTAGTTCTTCAGATATAGCTATAGCAGAAATCGTGAAAAATGCAGCACAGAAGCACCACCTTTTGGGCGATTTTCACAAAAAGTAATCAACATCAGTTTATATAAAAGTCTAACTGAATCGAAAGTTTTGTGAAATTCCGTGCATTAGTTCATGAGATAGAGCCCCCACAAATGTTTCTCACATACAAACTCACAGAGTGACAGACAGACATTTTCTAAAAACCATCAAATCGTGTTCAGGACTTTTTAAAACGTATAAATCCATCGAAAACCAGAAATCAAAATTTTTCACGAATCCAATGCTTTCTTCTTGTAAAGATAGAAGAAAGTAAAAAACACTTAAAAAGGCGAAAAAAATAATGTTCTACAGTTAATTAGTTTAGAAACATATCTAACCAGGGGTTAAAAGCTAGGGATGGGCATTCGTTACTCAAAGTCACAGGTCAGTACATAATTAATTTTTAAATTTCCTGACTAAGCAAGGAAATGTAATTTCTAATGATGAAAACTATACCTAAAGGTAACTTTTTAATTAACTCACGAATAGATCCTATCTATCTTCTGCCTTCGGGATGAAAGTGAATGTGGGTTATGGTCATAGAGTATATTATTCCTCTTTGTTAAACTTTTATTTCTAAAAAACATTGCTCATACGTAAATAAACTCTTGCAATAGGTTCCATTTCAGTGGGTCAAACAACCAAACTTTTCGCATAGCCTTTTATGCAAGGTCAGTAGGTATAAGAAACTCTGCAAGATACGGAGAAAAATTACAACTTAATGATATTCACTAAAATTCCAAGACTGTATAATTTTAAAGTGACTTCAAGAAAAGGAGGAGGTTCTCAATTTGGCACGTATGTTTTTTTTTTTTTTTGGGGGGGGGGGAAGAGGGGTTCCGTACTTAAAAAGTAAAAACGGAACCATAATCAGATCACCCCAGTATCTGTCTGTCCGTCTGTCACAGCCATTTTACTCGTAAACTATGGAACGTGGAAAGTTCAAATTGGGGGAAGTAATAAAGACTATTGACTCACATATTTACAGGCTAATAAATATTCATAAATATATTTAGGAAAAAGGTAGAGAGGCTAATTAAGTTACTCGAAGAAAAAAAATCTTTTCTTTGTATATCGTGTGAAAGCTTTCGTAACACTGAACTCAAAAATATATTTCATTTAATTATAGGTATTATATTTTCAAAGTTATGGTCGAAAATGTAGTACCAAAAATATGTCCCCCCCCCCTCACCCCCCCCATCTAATTCCGAATCTACTGAAACTAAAATTATGAAAAATTTAGAGGTAGTAGACGTTAATTTAAACATTACAGGAAAATTATAGCGATTACCATAGGTCACTTAGTTTTTGAGAAAATCGCATTTTTCCGTTACACACAAATTTCGATTTACGGGCATTCAGCGAAAGTGTTGAGCAGCGCTGGAGGTACCTATCATAGCAGAAGTATAAAAGCATTGTTGAACATGAATTTTGGGAAAAAATCGTCGGTAATTAGCCGAGATATTAACGCTTAAAGACAGGGGCGGTTTGAACATACATAAATCGTTCTATCAAAGAACGACTGTATCATTCTATATAGAACTAATTCGAGGATTATCAGTTGACTATCGCAGTAGAAAAGTTAGAAAACTCTTTTCAGAGAAAAGAATTTCAATAACTTCCTTAAGGCTGCTCTCAACTGCTCTGCTCGACAAGTGAAAAACGTTTTGACACATTTACAAATTCATTTTTTAACGGAAAGATATAAAATTGGAAATACTGACCATGGAAGCGATTTGGAATCGACCTGTTTTTTCCATTTTTTTATCAATCAATTACCTATTGAGTTATAAGCGATTTTGATCACGTGACACGACATTTTGCTCCCCTTACTGACTGGATTTTCTTCTTTCGTTCGGAAGTTCGGTTCAAAATGTCAACTTTGACAGTATTTTCTGAAAGATCTATTGCTTTTACAAGAAATCGAAAAAAAAAACAGTTCGATGACACAGTTTCTGAATAACAACACCTTCTAGTTTCATGCGTTTCCGAACAAAAATGACTTAAAACTTACGTCAGAAAGTTGAGCCTTTGGATTTGAGAACATCAGCCTTAAAAATTCGATACACAGATTTGTTTGCAATAGAGTTTTACGCGATTGAAATCCAAAATCGAAGAAATATCTCAAAAATTGAGACACAAGGAGCATTTTAAATTCTCGTTTCAAAATTTTAAAACTTTTAAAAGATCTTAAAATTATAATAAGATTGGAAATTTCTTTTAAGTTGTCCTATGCACGTATGGTGAAATGTATATTTGCACAAAATTTCAAATTTCTATTATGAAAATTAAAATAAATTTTTTCAAACCTCCACCGTCCCGTTAAGCTCTTTTTCTAAATATTCAATCCGAACATACGTTAAAGGCACGCCTAATGTAAAATTTTTAAGCTGCTAGTTTATATAAAAATGGTGATGATGCTGGATTGCAGACCAAAAGCACTTGGAAATTCAAATAAAATGTATATTTATAAACTTGTAACATCTTTATTTTGATTATGTCTTACCTTTCAAGTAAACGCTGAACTTTTAAAAGGTCATATTATGTAGTTTATGATTAGACAAAGTAAATATTGCATTTCGTCTTATGATTTTATTTACAAAACAATTCGATTCAACAATTCTTGGATAATACATTCCTACGGTTTTTATATTTTGATATCCGTGAACAGTGACGTTAAGCATTCAAAAATCTCGTTCTCTGATCTATAAAAATGACCATTCTTTAACTGTAACCAAGTACTGCAATATATATTTTTTACATTTTTTGTAATAAAAGTGTTCTTATTATCAATACACATTAATCCTAGATTTTTAATAAACAAAATACATTTTAGAGAATTTTATTTTATATCATAACTGTTTTTGGTGTTTGCCCCAAGTATCCGGATTTCAGAATATCCAAATGGAGTCTAGAACACATTAATTCGGATAATTGGATTTTTATTCTATTTGTACCATCTGAATGACTAGACAAACACTTCGTAGGTACCAAGAAATTTTCATTTTAGATCACTTTTGACTCGAAAAACAAAAAAACTCAGTTTAACAGGTCTTGGTTAGTATATTTTATAACACTAGGGGGCTCGGCCCCCTACGAGCTACGCTCGCCAACCCCCCGTTCAGACACTGCAGTCTCTAAAAGCACGCTACTTTGATCGGCTTTAATTGAATTTTTTTGGAAGATTGAATTATAATTAAAAAAACAAAGGCGATCGCCCTATAAACGGGTTTCTATTCATTTCTCTTTGATTGGGGAATTTTACGGAAAAATCAGCTGCTGTTAAAAGATACAATGGCATTTCAAAATCATCTAATATAAAATGAATTAAGTAAACAGAGTCTTTGTCTCCCGGTATTTTTTAACAAAGCGAAAAGAAAGTCCTTTTAAATAAAACATTTTAAATATATCGTTTTTAATCTGACGTAATTTTCACCAAACTTTTCTTTCCCTTTTTAATATTCACGTGAAAATGCTTTTATTAGAAATGAAATATTATTTGCGCTGTCAAAAAAAAAAAAAATAGTTGAAAAGTTCATCTCAAAATATCAAGTAAATGTCTCGCGCTATTTTTAAATTTAAACTACTATTTTGCAATATTATTTTTTGTTCATTTTACGTAATAAGTGTAATGTGACGTAAATGTGATGTAATTTCTCCTATTTAAGACTTCTAACGCATGTTAATGAATTTATTACGTTACAATATCCTTTCTCTGTTAAAATTCACGTGTACTTATAGATGAAGTAATTTTCAATAAGTTCCTGCTTTTTATACGTAATTATTTAATTCTAATTTGAAAGTTTTTCTTTTCTGTTTATAATAGTCACGCGTAAATAAATTTTTAATTTGAAGCAAACATTATTGTTTCCGTTGTTTATACAGTTTGGCAACAGGTTAAATTAGTACAATTTTCTGAAATAAGTAAAAAAATATCTCTCGAAATGCTGAAAATTTGAATTTAAAATAGAAATGAAACCTCGAAAAATGAGTCAAATTAAAAAAATAAATTATTTCTGCACACCGGGAAATTATAACGTATAAAATGATCTAAAAAGTATTAAATTCCGATGTATAGTTTTTGCTCCTATAAAACTTTTTTAATGGAACGATTTTGTCCAACTTTAGCATTAAATATCTCTTAAAGTAATTCTTCGATTTGAAAACTGTCTACATCAGCGTGTTTATCAAACATTTCTGTATAATACTACCAATTTTCATATTTTTGTATGCATTATTGTTCTTAATATTAACGAAGAAAGACCTCCGGTCACAAAAAATTCAAAACCGGCGGCGGCGGCGGCGGTGACAGCGGGAGTTACTTTTTTTTAGAATAGAGAGATTGTATATCTTTTAATGCCTGTAAACAACGATGTTAAGCATCAAAATATAATGTTAAACATCCGTAAACAATGGTGTTAGGGTAGTTCCATGGGTTTTTGTAATCGAAGTCACATAGCTGATAAGTGCTACGCTTTTTGGCTACTGTTATTTTCGAAAAGCTTTCTTCGCCTTATTCAATTGATGAGATATCTCTTATAAAATAAGTCACATTTTTCCGTTCTAAAATACTGGTAATCAAAAATTGTAGCAATTTGCACCTATGTGACTTACTCTACAAGTATGCACAGAACTAGCCGTTAACCCTTTGAGGGGCGGTGGGATATATTTTATCCCACCTACGATTAATGAAGATTTGCACCAGAAAAAATTTATTAAATTTTACCTTTCTAACTTTAGTGGAAAAAAGCCGTAAAATTGCTTTTCCTTATTTTGCAATAATTTTTTTTCTAAATTTCCGGTGGGAATTCAGCATTATATAAACGCAACTACTTGCCCCTCAAGGGGCAATTAGATTAGAAGGATTTACTTATTTCACAACATAATCTTTTGTTTTGCCGCAGTCATTCGGATTTTTACATCTCCAGATTACGTCCAGAACACTTCATTTCGGATAATTGGTGTTTCATTATATTTATATTATCTAAACTTCTAAACAATAAGTTCGTGCTTACCAACAATTTTTGATTTTATATTACACATTCGAATTGAAAAACAAAAAAAAAAGTGGTTTAACAGTTCTTGATTAGTATACACTTGAACATTGTATATCTTTTAATATCCTTCAACAATGACGTTAAAAATTAGAGAAATTTTATCACAACATAACCTTTTTCGCCACAGTCATCGACGTTATTGCATCTCCGGATTGTGTCCAGAACATATTAATCCGGATAATTAGACTTTCACTGTATTTGGACCATCTATTGCGTCTAAATAATAACTTTGTGGATCACATTTAATTCGGAAGAAAAAGGAATTCGGTTTACTAGGTCTTGGTTAGTATATGTCTTGTATCTTTCAATATCTGTCAACAATGATGTTAAGCATCAGGGTGTGTTGTTAAGCATCCGTCAACAATGATGTTAAAATATCAAAATACTCAATAATTGCTATAAGTGATAAACATAAATTTTGAAAAAGGCAAAATACCTTTATTTATTTACATTTCGACATGTTTCATTGCTTCAGACGGCAACATTCTCAAGAAAATAAAATGATAAAAATATTTTCGAACCGGATTTAACACCATCGAATTTCTGGCTCTTCCTCAATATCAAAATGAGCCTCAAAGGTAACCGTTTTGACACCATAGAAGACATCAAAATCAACGCGATGGCTGAACTTGGGAAGATACCAAAACAGGACTTTCATCGTTGTTTTCCTGTAATGGCAGGAGCAGTGGAGCAAGTGTGCGTGTTCTGACGGAGCCTACTTTGAAGACGATTAAGTAAATGTGTACCTATATTGTGGCAATAAAGAGTTACAACGAAATTCTGAGAACTTTTTGACTGTCCCTCGTATTTGTATCATCTAAATGTCTAGTTAAAACTTCGTGTGCACCAACAAATTTTTATCTCGTAGGCTCAGGTGGAGGTAATTATGACTAGGGGGTAATTATGACCGCCGTCATATTGGAGAAAACTGTGTATGGTAAAATTTTGTTTCAAGCTTAGATATTAACCTTATAATGATATTTCATCTTAGATATTCTTATTACTAGTCTGAAGCCTTTTTAAGATCCGAATAGAAATTTGAAACTAAGTCTATAAAATTTTTGATGAACGGGTTTGTCACTTTGGAGTTCAAAGTGGCCACAATTACTCCAAACATATGTGTATTGGCAAGTATAAAGAGAAAATATAGTGGTCATAATTTCCCACTAGTGGTCTTAATTACCCCAAACTTATGTGATGGTGACTTTTTGGTGGGGTAATTATAAACATCCTTTTAACTTTAAAAAAAAAAAAAAAAAAAAAAAAAAAAAAAAAAACAGCTATGAGAATTAAAACTTTTAAAAGGCGTTCTTAAAGGATCAAAGTTACTTCCTACTTACTGAAAATACCACTTTTCCAAATAGAAATAAGCAAAAAAAAATAACAATGCTGAAAATGTAAAAAGTGGTCATAATTACCCCCTCCTGACTATATCACATTCGAATCTGAAAAACAAAAGAAATTTGTTCATCAGTTCTTGATTAGTATGCTTCTAAGATGCGTATATTTTAATATCCATGAAAAATATAATGTTAAACATCAGAGAGCAGCCAATAACAAAATAATGATGTTAAACATTAAAAAAAATTATTATTTTACAACTTAACCTGTTTTACCACAGTCATCCAAAGTCTTTGCATCTCTGAATTGTGTCCGGAACAAGTTAGTCCGGATAATCGGTATCGAACTGTATTTGGATTGTCTAGATGTCTGGATAAAAACTTCGTGTGTAGCAACAATTTTTAATTTTGTATCACATTTGAATCAGGGAAACAAAATAATTAGCTTTATAGAAATGCAAAAGAATTCTATTTATCTTTTTTGGTTAGTATGTTTCTACAATGTATATCTTTTAATATCCGTGAAAAATTATGTGAAACATCAGAGTATGATGTTAATCATCTGTGTTAAACATTGAAGAAATTTTTATTTCACAGTATAACTTTTTTTGGTATTTGCTCCAACCATCCAATTTTCTCTATATCCGAACAGCGTCCGGAACACTTTAGTCCGGACTTTTGGAGGTTCACTGCATTTGTATTTCATAGACTTCTAGATGCCTAGAGAAAAACTCCATGGGTCGAAATTTTTTTTAAATTTGTAGCTAATTCGACTCCTAGCACAGAGGTTTAACAGTTCTTGCTTTTTACATTTTGAAAATGTATATATTTTGATATTGGTGAACAATGATGTTAAGCACGCAAAAATTCATGCGCTTCATATCTGATCTATAAAAATGTTCATCCTTTGAAATTGCTGCATTGTAGATTTAGATTGGAAAGTAAGCTGGGGGTGCTTTCTTCAACCTTTTCCCCCTCTTATTTCTTGCAGTTCAATTCGGAAGGAACGTTCCGTAACAAGCGAAGATATAAACATCATGAGTGGAATATCAACGAGTTTGGCGAATAGAGGTTTGTTTGGTCGCCAGTAAAGAAATGATTTCGATTTTTTCAAATGGTTTCTAGGTTGTTTTTTTTAAATTTATTTTTATTTTTATCTTTTTTTCAATATATTGAAATTTTGTATTGATGAGTCAGACGATTTTTCTGATTGTTGAACTCTGAACAAAATGTGTTCTCAAGAGAGAGTTAAATTATAGTAACTGCATTAAGTTGTATTCCTCTGAAAGTCAATTTTTTGAAGGAATGCAATGTTATATAACACTAGACAATAATGGTTCTTACACAAAACTGAAATTAGTTGATTCTAAATCAGTCATTTGCGCTGATTCCGAATATGCTTTCCGCTTTTCTTTAGGTGGTCCAGTTTCTGAGAAATCTGCATATTTAAGTTTATGCAAAATGCATTAGTTTGTATTCCTCGGTAAGTCACGTTTTTGAAGGAATGCAATATTATATAACACTAGACAACAATGGTTCTTACACAGAACTTAAATTAGCTGATTCTAGAACAGTCTTTTGCGCTGATTACGAATATGCTTTCCGTTTTATTCTACGTGGTTCAGTTTTTGACAAACTTGCATATTTAAGTTTATGCAAATTTAAGCTTTTTTATGCTATTTTATACAAATTTTAGATACAATAAATGTCAGGTTGAATTACCTTTCCTAGATAATGACTACTGGACTATTTGCTTCAGATAAATGTCACGATCTGCATATTCTTAACATTTATCTGTCAGTTATTAAGCCTACACTGTAAAAGAAAACGGATTAAAAACGGAGATTCTACTGGCAGACACAGTACTATTTCCGTATTTTTACGGAAAATTTTCCGTTTTTCTGATTAAAAACGGAAATTTTTCTGTAATTTATGGGGAAAATTTCCTTAAAAAAAAACGGAAATAGTACTGGCATCTAGATTGCCAGTAGAATCTACGTTTTTTAGTCCGTTTTTTTTACAGTGTAATTTGTATATTTTTCAGTGGTGTAATATTTACAGTTCTATTAACTTTAAAGTAGTTTCCACAGAATTGACGTAATGTTTTTTCTAGTTAAATTTTGATACTGATTTAAGGGGTTAGGTACCCTTTGAACTAACAAAATACATGAAAAGTGACATCTATAAGAATTGCCGTCACTCTATACCTAATTGACTTTTAATTATAAAACTGAAAACACATACTATGAAAGATTTATTTTATCAATTAAAGTTGTTAAAAAAGTATAAACATACAGTCGAACCTCGTTATCCCGGCACACTAATGACCAGAAAAAGGTTTCGTCAAAAGCGGAGTGTCGCGGTAACCGGAGTTGAAGAAATATATGTTTATAAAAAGCCGTATTTTTAATTAATTTAAGACAATTTTAAATTCATAACTGTTCTTGCAGTTTTAAGCAATAAAACATTATTATTAAAGAAAATAAACACAAAAACAAAATTGAAAAGAATAAAAATCTGATTTATGATTACTTGTTTTTTTATTGTTACATGAAATATTTATGAACTAAGCTTTGCTTATCCCTGGATGTGCTTCCTACAATTCTTCTTTCAACATTATACAATGAGTTGTAATTAATATTCGTTGCTTCAGAAATGGATGTTAGATAATTTCTGATCGTTTCAATGCAATGCAATGCTTCGGTTTTGGTCGGATGAAAAACGCCATGTAATCACAAGAAAGCGCCGCCTGACCAGAACAAAAAGCACGCGAGTATACTGATACATCTATCTGGAGCTTAAGTGGGTCATTCATAGTGTGCGGGTTTATTTATTCAAATAAAAGATTGAAGTAAATTTTCTCATTTATCTCAATGGGTATTTTAGACACTTTTGTAAAAAGTTTGGCTAAGACATTTCTTACTGCTTAATTTCCGTGCTTATAAGATGGATTATGAAAAATAGAAATTTTTCCTTAACCGTCGGGATATCCGGAGTTGAAAATCATTCACCGACGTAAAATCCGGAGTTTATTTACATTAAAATAATATACAGAAAATCGGGACTTTGAAAAACTGGCGTGATAAGCGGAGTGACGTGAAAACCGGGTGTCGGGATAAAGAGGTCCAACTGTATATAAAGTTTTTTAATTAATTTTTATAGATGATACAATTTTTACGAAAAAATTATTCTATGCATGCATTGCGCGCATGATTTTTCACACATGAATGTCTAAAACAAAGCAAGATTTTTTTCTTAATGAGTACAGATATTATGTGTTTTCAAAATGACCAACAATTGAAAAAAAAAAAAAAAAAACTTGTAGATCTCGAGAAAAAAAATATTTTTGTAAAGAAACTCGAAATATCGAGATTTTTTAAATACAAAAGTAGTCGTGGATTCTAAACTTCTTAGTGGGGAAACATACTAATAGGTCATTTTGTGCGTCTATATGTTTACTACATTGAACGAAAATTTCATGAAATTCTAGGTAACCATTTTTCGAAATTGTGCGCGCAGTGATCAAAATCGCTGTTTTAAGAAAATTGACATTAAAGACTAAATCACTCCTTGATTATATAGTAAAAGCTCAAAGTGTGTCAGACATAACTTCTTTTCTAAAGCGAATTTTTGTATGGGGTTTATTTTTAAATGTTCTTAAAGAAACAAAAACTTCATGCAATAAAATAATAAAATAAAATAAAATAAAATAATACAATAATAAAATTGATACAATATGATACTTAAAACACCCTAAAAAATTAGATTCCGTTCAAATGAAATCCAAATAAATCTAAGATTTCTTCCATTTTTAATTGAAAATATTTGTATTGCAGATTTTGTATTATGTTTATGACAGTTGTACATAAAATGATAAGATGCATGCAAAATACAAAACTTTTTTTTAAAAAGTGTAGGATTTATTTCGATTTCATTTGAACGGAATCTAATTTTTTAGGCTGTTTTAAGTAGCATATTATATGAATTTTATTTTTATTTTTTAATCTTCAATTGACTAAACTAATTTGTTACAAAAAATTATCATTAAATGTAGAACAAATTGAATGCAATATCTTAATATATGTCCCTTCTCAGGCTTAAACAATGTAGGACATAAATTTTGTCTTTTTAATTTGTTCTTCAAATTATGTTTTTGTTTAATATATCAAGTTTTTTAATAACTACTGCATTCAGACGAACTTATTTCAAAATTAATAGAGAGTATCATCATCAGGCTTTGATGTATGCGGTATTGCATCAGAATGTGTGATGCAGTTTACCAATGTATAATTCAAAATATTTCACCGCTGTAGTAATGCAGGTTGCTGTAGTTTGGACAAAAACTTCCAATCTCAACGTAGAAAATTTATAATCAAAGCATAAAAATTAACTTCACTTAAATTTAGATACCCTATTTCCCACTCAGGAACGCTACGAATGCAAAAATAAACTGTGTTCAATCCTTACTGCTAATATTTAACAGTATTATAACTATAATACAGTAAAAAAATGAAAAATAAAAGTTTTACTGAAATTTTGTTATCTTATTCTCTCCTAAGGGATGATTGTAAACACATCAGAAAATTATTACTGAAGTTTAACTTGGGGAAAAATAGTTTTCATCTCGGAAAAAAATACATTTTAAAATTTAAGTTATGTAATTCCACATTAAGTTCGCTACCTGCTTAAAAATAGCTATCCATTTGAAACTTTTTACTAAAACATAAACTTGACCAAAGCAAAAACTTATTCTGAAAATATCCTTTTTATTTCTACTATGACGCCATATTCACCTTTTCAATTCTTGAAAAAAAAAAAAAAAAAAAAAAAAAAACCTAGTTCAATTTAATATTTCACGTGTAAATCTTTCAACTAAAAAGAAATAAATTATTACTACGCGGCTTTTAAAATTTTTGCAACAATGAAGAAAAAATTTTACATTTTCTATGAAAAATGTCCGTTGATTCTCAATAAAAAATGCGAAATTTGGAATTATTAAGAAAAATATTTGAATAATATAAAAAAAAAATTGGTCTATGTTTCTCTCTGTGTTATAATTCACCCCACTATTAAAAAAAAAAAAAAAAAAAAAAAAAAAAAAAAAAAAAACGGAAATACTACTCGCAATCTAGACGCCAGTACTATTTCCGTTTTTTTTTTTTTTTTTTTTTTTTTTTTTTTTTTTTTTGTTAACGGGAATTTTTACCTTTAAATTACAGAAAATTTTCCGTTTTTTTATTAAAAACAAAAATTTTTCAGTAATTTATGGGTAAAAATTCCCGTAAAAAAAACGGAAATAGTACTGGCGTCTAGATTGCCAGTAGTATTTCCGTTTTTTAGTCCTTTTTTTTTTTTTTTTTTTTTTTTACAATATGCAAAGGAATTTTACCATTCAGTTTGACGCGGACGTCAGGCAAACGTTTTTACACTTTAAATTTATAATATCATTAGAATTAGTAAAGAATAAAAAATGAGTGGCATGAGGGACGAAAAGGTGGGAAGAAAAAATTAAAAAGTTATGATCTCCATAGGCTTTTCTATGTTAAATTAACATTGAGAAGTGACGCTGGAAATAAATAAGTATTGCGCTCCCGCGCAATACTTAAATATGCATGCACTTATTTTAAAACAGCTATCTTGTTTTTCAAAAATAAAAGTAAATTAGAAGTAGTTTTAGTATATTCAATAATACAATTTTCTTTTGAAGGAAACAGTGTATTTTTAATGTTCTTATTGCATGCTGTCATAGATGCTAACCCGTAACTGAGGAAACGCGGTCCACTAATCTAACTGCTGCTAATCTTAATCGAAATCCGCTAATCTAATTTCGGCAAAAACTAATGAGATTTTTTGATGAAGTTGACACTAAAGGGTAAAGACACCAGTATTCGATAAGGTAAGCAATCAATCACATTATTTTGTTCGCATTTCTCGGATTGTTTGAAGTAGAAGTTCACGCTTGCTATTTTTCCTATCAACCAGTATCTCCCTTCACAGGGCGTTATAGAAAAATGCCGAAAATACAGGGTGTCCCAAAAGTCTCCATACAACTTCAAAAATTGATTACAAAAAAAAAAAAAAAAAAAAAAAAGGCCTACTCCGAAAATAATTACAACAGTACATAGAGTAACTCAAAAAGTATTTTTCTACTACCTTAGTATACTTCTACATGAGATCCTTTCGTTGCACGCGACGTTTTCATGCGATGAAGCATTTCAACTGCAAATTCGAAGCGTTTCCCATAATCATTAGTTTGTAACACCTGCACAATCTGAATTTTGTGGGCTGAAAGTTGTAATCTTTTATGAAGCACTCTGTGTTTTTCACATAATAAGCTCTTGCAATGCTTTACGAATTGATTTTACAGGGCTCCTAGAAAAAGTTTCACGTACTCGTTCCGCACTTATTGAACTACTTCATCGCATGGAAACGTCGCGTGCAACGAAAAGATCACATGTAGAAGTGTACTAAGATAGTAGAAAAAAACTTTTTGAGTTACTCTATGTACTGTTGCAATTATTTTTGCTATAGGCCTATTATTATTATTTTTTTTTTTTTTTGTAATAAATTTTTAAAATTGTGCGAAGACTTTTGGGACACCTTGTATTTGTTCGGAGTTGAAAAAAAATTACATTTTTCAAAAGTCACTGTTTTTGCATCAAGAAACCGAGTTTAGATAATAAACATAGTTAAAATGACGAATTTCTTTTTTTCAAACATACTAGGGAAATATGAATTAAGTATTTTTTAGGTACGTTCTTAATTATATAAATATGTAGCACCTTTAGTCGTTGCCTGGTCCGTCCGTCTGGCGGCATTTAACACCGCAAAAATTACCCAACCGAATGGTTTGAAATTTTATATTATATAATCATTGTAAAATTTTGTCGAGTCATTTCAAATTTTATAAAAATCGAATCAAAATTAAAAAGATGTTAATCAAAGTTTTCAACATTCTGTTACAGTCCACCCCCACTTAATCGGGTCACGGATAATCGAATATCTCGCTCATTCCAATAGAATGCTCCAGAACCGAATTTAATCCCATTAGTTCTATGTTATTTTTCCCCGCTTAAACCAAATACCTTTTACGAACGTCCCGACCTTAATCGAATAACAACTGTATGACCGATGTTTGAAAATAGGTGCGGAAAGCACGTTTCAGCTGGAATTTCATTTCCACCTTTTGTCATTTTTGGTTCCTTTACGCTGAAAACAAATTTTCAGTTCTTCCTGCAATGATTTCGGCCGGTAGGTGTGTAATGGACAGGTCAACTGATTTCCCTACCTTGATCTCCCCACCATCACTTCTTGCTGTTAGCCAGGCTTTAATGTCGCCACTTCGAGACTCGAGATGGTAGTTGTGGTATTTTGCACTCATTCGAAAAATAACTCGATATTTACTCCTTTAAAATTCCACTTAAACAAGCCATTTATATCCCCTTGAAAGGCGGTGATGCCGTCACGGCATCACATAATTTTAATTCCTAATTGCCACATTGGCACCGGAATTTTATAATGAAAATTTCACCTTTATTAAATACGCGAAAATACATTTTTACTTCTTTACAAATAAATTCTCTTGTAAATACTGGTGTCATTAAATTATGTCAATATTTTACGAATAAAAGTACCTTGCCCCTGAAAGGGTTAAACGATTTTTTAAAGCAGCATAAGTAACGTAAATTAGAAGTAGTAGAGTTTTGACCTAATTCAAATGAGCTGCATTAAATGTCATGTAAACCATATAAATTCATGTAAGCTGACATTAAATTAATACGTATTTACTTTATATTAGCATTTGTATTTATTTCAGTTTATGTTATTTTATTAACGATTTACTATGCTGTTAATTAAATATACCTTACATGGTTATTTTGCCTTTTTATTACGCATTAAATATTACAGTTATGATTTTCCGTTTAATCAAATACGCCGCTTAATCGAATATTATTTCTGGAACCGCCAATATTCGTTTAAGCGGGAACGACTGTAAATCCTGTCATACGTAATTAATTCAATAATATCCTACGATAGGTAATGATTCTAGGTTGCATGGTGATTATTCTATTAAATAATATCATGCGTACTAAATTCAATGGTATCCCATGGTAGGTCATGATTCTAGGTTGCCATGGTGATGACGTCCTATTTAAGATGGAGTCCTATTATTTCCGTACTGCTGAAATTAATATATAGAATCGCAATAAATTTTGTATTCATTCATTTTGGCATAAGAGCGTAACAGCTATTCCACCAAGATCTGGATATTTATAAAACGAGTTACAGTATGAACGCACCCCATTTGCCACGTTTGATGTACAACTTTCGACTTGTTTAGTAAAATTGTCGATACTGCGTTTTTCAGTGGAGTCGATCCATCCCGTTTCCGATCTTCCTACGTCTCAAATAGGAAGAATGGTATCTGTCGGAATTATTTTAACCTCTTCGCTACTTAATACAGTATTATTAATTATTACTGAATCATTTCTTCTCCCATTTGACTTCAGAGAAAGATTTTTATTTTATTTGCTTTAGTTCGAATCTTAGGCTTCGAAACATATCATTCGATTGAGTTTTTAAATGTGTTATGAGTTTTCTAAACTGTTTACTTACCTATTCCATTTCATCTTATTTAACGGTAAAGTTTCGTGCAGTATTCTAGATGTATTGGAAAGTGTTTCATAATCTATATTTGACTTTTATTTCTTGTTTTAATATAAGATAACTCCATCTTCCATAGCATCCCTCCTACGCGAGGTAACAGGGAGATCGGAAAAGGAATGTCTGAACTCCATTATATTATATATATATATATATAATCATTAAATTAACATACATATCCGACAAATTATATTATTTCCATTTTTGCCTGCTGAAGAAGTCAGTTTTTCTATCTAATTTTGTTAGAATAAAAGGTAATTTTTTTTTTAATTATTTGTTTCATAGTTGACATCTAATTTAACAGGTTCATAGCGTATCTCCCAAGTTCTGTATGGGTTTTGACAAAACTGTGTATTAAAAGATATTTAATGATAGTTTATTTGCAATAGAGGTAAAATATGTGACGGGGATATTTTGCTTTACTACAGCCCATATGTGGACTGTGGACTTATGAGGTCATTTTCATTAGAAATCCCATCAAGTGTCCATAGCCCATATATGGTCTGTGGCACTAGACGTCTTTGTATTTGAGTTTTTGTTGACATTGACAGCTGCAATTTTATTTTTCAGATGGCAACCTTTATAAACAAGCGTTCATAAGTATACTTTGTATCTAGGATTCAACAGTCCACTCACACCTTTTTTTAACCATTTTCCAAGGAATAAATAAACGTCTTTTTCCATGTCCCATCGCTTTTTTTCTAGCTTAGTATCCGGGTCCACGTTTGAAATGAGACATTTACCCTGTGAGTCCAATTTAATACGATCCATTAAAATAAACTAGGCGGCAGGTCATATGCTATGGCTGTGGACTCATGGCGTTATCGGTCTATATCCCATATATGGGTTGTGGACAGAGAACCTGTTAAAGATATTTTTTGTTGTTTTAACTTTGTTCATTGATTATCTGAGCCTGATTTCTAACCGTTCAACAACTGAACCTTTCGCTTTTTACCCGACTGCCAAGAAAAATTATGTGTTTCACGCGTATCTGGGTATGTGGATTTCTTTATACCCTCGAAACATCCAAATGGATTTTAATGAATGAGGTCTCTATCGATTCGTCTTAACCGTCCGATAGTTATAGGGTAGGTTTTGTTTTTATAAATTCAAAAAAAAGGCCGTAAAATAAAAAATCGCTGTAGAGACGAAAACAGTTTTTACGCGCCCTATTGAGTGGCATATCATTGGATAGGTCTTTCAGAATGAAGACGATGTCTCATTGATCATTTTACATTCAGAAGCTCCGTTTAAATATTACATAACATGGAAGTTGTGTAGGTAGGATCTCTAGCTTTAGTGCAACTCTAACCTTCATAGGCATCTATAGGCCTCATCAAAACAGTGTTTATAGATAGTAACTAACCATTAAACACAACTTAAGAGTCATCAATACAATTAAATAAAAAAAAGTAGGTAAGTAATATAAAAAATAGTTTCACATTGATGAGAAAAAATTAATTAGGTCGCTTTTTACGCAATCGGGTTTTTTGATTTTTTAAATTTAATTTTTAGTTGTTTGGTAATGTCAACTTAAGAAGCAAAATATGACTTTTAAAAAATGCTATTTTTTAAAACTTTTAATCGGTATTTTCGAGTTTTTCCGTTACACTTTGTTAACCCGGGAGAACTCGCTAGTGAGAATGCCCAATTGCTTTTCTTTTACTTTACATTCATATAATATCAACTTTTTTTGGTTGGCTTAGTACTTTTATTCACAAAAGAGGTAAAATAATTGAAATAACATTTTGAAATTTTAATTAAAATGAAAAATGGTTTAAATAAGAGTCTTAAAAAAGTACGACGGTGAGAGAAAATCTCATGCAGCGAATTCTCCCGGGTTAAAGTACATTTTGGTTGGTGATAAAAAACAACAAAAAAAAAGAGCTTCTACTTCAAATAAACAGGAAAATGCAAGCAAAAGAGTGTGATTGAGTGCTTAACCAATCAAACAGTGGTGCTTTATCCTAGTTAATGAATGGCCATACAATAAAAAAGTTTTCTTTACTGTCTCGTAAGAAAAAAAAATATATATTACAGCTTATGCACAGCTACGTTTCAGATTAGTGGAATGTTGAATTTGTAAAGTTGACATTAATGATAAAATTTTAGAGCTAAATAAATATTAACACGTTTAATTTCACGTAACATTCAATAAAGTGGTTGAATATGTGTAATAAAATATTCTTAATCGACGAGTTTTCCAATTTGTTCAGTTCGATTACGGTAATAGCATACTAAATGAGGATCAAAGTTATTTTTAAACTAGTATGTTGTGGCCATCACAAAACTTTCTTCTATATAAATCACGTCAATTAAATCATTTAAATAGTACAAGAAATTACATGAATTTAGCACCAATTCATATCAAAGTATATCTGAATTCGAAGTTTGATGAAAATTCGTGCACTAGTTCTTGAGATAGAGCTATAGCGGAAATTCTGAAAAATGTAACATAGCAGCGCCACCTGTTGAGCGATTTACACCAAAAATAAACAGCACTAAATGATATCAAGGTATACCTGAATCTGAAGTTTGTTGAAAATCTAAGCGTTAGTGCTTGAGATAAAGCTATTGCGGAAATCGCAAAAAATACAGCACAGCAGCGCCACCTGTTGAGCGATTTACACCAAAAACTAAACAGCACTAATTTATACATCAATTCATGTCAAGGACTAACTAAATCTGAAGTTTGATGAAAATCCGTGCAATAGTTCTTGAGATACAGCTCTTGAGAAAATCGTGAAAATGCAGCACAGCAGCGCCACCTGTTGGGCGATTTACACCAAAAATTAAACAGCACTAATTTATATCAGGGACTAACTAAATCTGAAGTTTGATGAAAATTCGTGCATTTTTTCTTGAGTTAGAGTTATTGCGATAATCATGAATAATGCAGCATAGCAGCGCAACCTGTTCGGCGATTTTTACAAAAAAGTAATCAGCACCGAACTATATCCTGGACTAACTGAATCTCAAGTTTTATGAAAATCCGTGCAGTAGTTCTTGAGATATAGCTATTGCAGAAATCGTGAAAAATGCCTCATAGCAGCGCCACCTGTTAGGCGATTTTCACCAAAAACTAATCAGGTCCAGTTTATATCAAGGTCTAACTAAATATAAATTTTTGTGAAATTCCGTGCATTAGTTCTTGAGATAGAGCGCCCACAAAATTTTTGTCACATACAGACTCACAGAGTGACAGAGTGACAAACAGACTCACAGAGAGACATTTTCTAAAAACCATCAAATCGTGTTCTGGGCATTCTAAAACGTATAAATCCGTCGAAAAACGGAAGTCGAAATTTTTCAAAAATCCAATACTTTCTTCTTGTAAAGATAGAAGAAACTAAAAACATGTTACACGATAAAAATAAAACTGAATAAGTTTCTTTTTAATGAATACTTACGGTTAATCAATTATAGTTGTATGTAAGCACATTTGATATTCTTAGAATGGTATAACTTATAACAAATACCAAGAACTAAAAGTATTCAACGTTTATTGCTTTAAATGATCAATAGTAAATGCTTTTCATACTATCGAATAACAATGTCTTCGACTAGGAGTTGAAACTTATACAACTGCTTCATGTCAAAGAGTGAAGAATTTCGCTGAACACGTGGATTTGCAGAACGCATTTCGAATATTGAACACAAACTATATTACACATCTAAAATTAATCATGTTCTTGGAGAAATGCCTAATTAGCGTTTATTAAAACCGTTCTTTTCCCTTTGTTGCAATTTTTCAACCCCAGGAACATGCCTCAACCCATCAACGCAAATGCAGAGAACATTGGATTTACCCTTCTACGATTTCAGCGTGTACACCTCTCGAAACCCTTTGAACACAATAAAACTTTCAACTTATTAAACATTTTATCGCTTAACGCCTCTAATTAACGCGATTTATTAATCAAATTACGCTCCTGTGGGACACAATGCTACTGCTGAAGTACTAGGTTAATCTACCGTTAACAGATTTCTCATTGCATTTAAATCACTCCGTTTTCGCATATATGTATTTTTTTCCCTGACTCCTTTTACATTAAGAAATGAGTAAGGCTCATGATTATTCAACAAGAAACTTGATCCGTGAGCTTATTAGCATAATCGGATCCCATAGCGATACGTTAGAAGAGGAGGTTGAGGAGATACGCGTTTTCGCCTCCGAATTATTTTCAGCGGCTTTTTTTTGGCGACAAAAATGCTGTGGGAGTTGATGAAAAAAAAAATAAGGTGAGAGATATCGGAGGTATATGTATGTGTTCTAATTTAGAAGTTTTATTTACTATGCGCGTTGGGAAATTTACCGGTAATTAGAGAAATAAAGCAAAAGTAAAATGGGGGAAAAAAAGAGAAAAAAAATGTTGTTTTAATTGAATTTTGATTTTTAAATTAGCTTAATTATTTTGGCTCAGGTATAAAATCCAGAAAAGGGTTTTAGATAATAAATTAAGCAAATAACGATGTATTGAAAAGGGTATTCTCCAATACATACTAATTAATTAATTGGCCTTTATATAGCGTTAACACAATGCGTATGGTTGGTCAAAAATATACCGTGAATAATGTTATACAAAAAATATATGTATGCTAAAATGCTGAAATTATAAAGGAAATAAAGCATTCAAACGCAAGGTCAATTTTTTGTATTATAAAGCAGCACAATTAAAAATCATGGGTATCATGGTTACATTTATGAACTGTCAATGAGGGTTATACAATCATTTTCAGACACTGCATATAGACGTTAGAAGAGGAGTTTGTGGATATACGCGTTTTTGCCTCCGAATTATTTTCAGGTTTTTTTTTTTTTTTTTTTTTTTTTTTTTTTTGCGACATAAATGCTATGGGAGTTGATGAAAAAAAAAGTCAGAGATACTAGAGGTATATGTATGTATTCTAATTTAGAAGTTTTATTTACTATGCGCGTTGGGAAATTTACCGGTAATTAGAGAAATAAAGCAAAAGTAAAATGAGGCGGGAAGAGAAAAAAATGTTGTTTTTATTGGATTTTGATTTTTAAATTAGCTTAATTATTTTGGCTCAGGTATAAAATCCAGAAAAGGGTTTTAGATAATAAATTAAGCAAATAACAATGTATTGAAAAAAGTACTCCGGAATATGTACATACTAATTTATTAATTCGCCTTTTTGTAAGTTTAAATACAATGCGTATTGTTGGTCAAAAATTTACCTTGAAGAATGTTATGAAAAACAATAAATGCTAAAATTATAAAGGAAATAAAGCATTTGAGGGCAAGGTCAAAATTTTTGTACATAAAGCAGTACAATTGAAAATCATTGATATCATGGTTACATTTATGAACTGTCAATGGGGATTCTAATTTATTAACTGGTCTTTTTGTAGTGTAAACAGAATGCGTTTTGTTGGTTACCACCTATTTTTAGGCAAATCATGTTAAGACTAAGTGACGACCACAATGTTCATTAATTTTTAGCAACAATTATTTACATTGGATTAAATTTAAAAAAATTTAATTTACCTCGAAAAGTGCAGGAATAAATCTTGGGGACGGTTATACTACCAATAAAGCCACAATGTTTAAAATTCATATTTAAATGCTTATTTAAATTCTTTAGCTAATTTCCTGTTAAATAATTTTAGCCATTCTTTCTCTAGCATGCTTCTGCATGAGAAAAAAATTGAAAAAAATTCTACGGCTGCTTCTGAAGAGATTTTCTGGATAAGTTTAGCAAGAGGGACGGTAAGGAATATAAAATCCAGGGACAGAGTTAAAAAAATAATAACAACCGTAAAAATGTGTGCAGGTTAATTTTTTCTACATAATTATATAAAACATTAGTCTCAGTTTCAGAAAAAATTATATCGAATTACTTTTATTGAAACAATTTTATACAGACAGCTCCAAGCTTAAAAATCAGCATCAAGGACACGGAACGTCGTCCAAAACTTATTTATCTCGTTAATATTGTTATGCAGTCATGCAGTGGGATGTTCCCCAGTATATGAAATAAAAAAGACCTACAAGAACAATCAGAGACATCGTCCAAAACTTATCTCGTTAATATTGTTATGCAGTCAGGCAATGGGATGTTCCCCAGTAAATGAAATAAAAAAGACCTACAAAAATATGTACTAAAATAAAAATTATTATTTAGGGACTTAAAAGTCAAAAGACTGTGAGAATGCCCCATGCATCGGGATCAGGCAAGATCATATATTGAATCACCGGGTTCGAACTCATCTCTAGCATGTATGAGTGTAGATATTATTTAAAATGAGATCAAAATAAAAATGTGACTTACGCAGCTGTCTTTGGGACCTCGGATCTGTGCATTTATTAGTTTAAAGAACACTTTTTATCTCGAGAATTTAATGTAAAATAATAACAGAGCCGCACTATATATTGCAACTACACAACCACATTTACATAATTAACATACCATTGCAAAAATGACCGTGGTAATCAAAATCCCGGAGATATGCACTTACAGTCATGCAATGGGATGTTTTCCAGTATATGACATAAAAAAGAAACCAAGACTATGTATTAAAATAATAATTATTATTCAGGGACTTCAAAGTATTTGAGAATACCTCATATATGCATAATTTTAAAAAAAAATGGTAGCTACAAAAATTTGCAAAAATTAAATGTTGCAATTCACAGTTTACGGACCAAAATTTTTATCTTCAATTTATCTTTACCTTGTTTCGCAGTATTTGTACAATATGTGAGTTAGCATGAAAAAGCTGGATTCACCAATATAAAACGCGTTGTTTTTTCTGTGTTTTTAAGAATTTTTATACTTTGTATTGTATTTGATAAATGCTAGATATTTCTACATGTGTCATTTAATTGCACAATGTGAGCCACTTTCCACATCTGGAGCAATGAAATGTAATCACACCAAGATTGTTATTTCACTTGATAGCATTATTGTTGTAAATATTGTAATAGGGATATTTCCCTGCTAACTCTGCTGCTCGTATTGTCCTGTTTCCCCATTGGCTAATGAACTCAGTCGAATCCGCTCTCCTCTCTATAATTGAGCAATTTTCCGTACTTCTTTGCACTGAGGTACGTTAAAAGCTACCGAAACTAGTCTGCTCAAAATTTGCATATTCTGTCGTTTTTAACGTTGCTTTTAAATTTATATCATTCTGCGCCAAGTAGCATCTTAATAATTATCTTCCGTAGATTATTGTATAAAAATGAGACTGGTACCAATTGACTTATTAATAACATCTAGCAAATAATGCTATACTTAAATTTTAATTAGGAGGTCGTCTACATGCAGAAATTGAAACAAACTTTAAAATTAGCTAACTTTTAAACTAACACCTAATTTTGATATTATATTTGGATTTTTTTTAAAGTTTTATTTTTATTTAGTTTAATTTTAATTATAATTTTAATTTTTTTTTATCGCCGACCAAACTTTTTAAAGAAATCATTTGGTCTGTAATTTAGGTATTATTAAGGTTTAAAGTTTGGAACCCCTAATGTTAAAAACTTTTTTAATCGTTGCAATATGCTCAAAAATAGAAAATAAAATGTTAGCAGGTAAACATATGTTCTTCTATTAACTAGATTGGGTTTTGCATCTTATATCTCACATATCAGCTCAAAAAGAGTACAATATATTTTTGGTTTTTACTTGTGTCACGAAAAATAAAAATCAAAATTTTGATTGAAAATTTAAAATACTATTTAAATAAATTCTTCCCTCTTTTTTTAATTCCTCAGATAGAGGCAAATCTTTTTACTTTCCCGTAGAGATTTAAAAAATCATGTTGTAAAAGATTAAGGGGGCACAGGATCTTTAAAATAAAAAATAAATCAGTTTTCGTTTTTTGTTTTATTCTGAATGTTTTAAAATTTCTCGACAATATGCAAAACACCCCATTCAAAAATCTGTATTATTTCTTGAGTTATAATCTTTTATAGATTGGGATTGTAATTGAAAGTCCGTAGATATTAACAAGGGAGAACTTGCTGCATGAGATTTTCTCTCACAGTCGTACTTTTTAAAGACTCTTATTTAAATCTTTTTTCATTTTAATTAAAATTTCAAAATGTTTTTCAATTATTTTACTTATTTTGTGAATAAAAGTACTAAGCCAACCAAAAAAAGTTGATATTATATGAATGTAAAGTAAAAGAAAAGCAATTGGGCATTCTCACTAACGAGTTCTCCCGGGTTAAAACTTTATAAAACGTCTTTTCAGATTAGTAAATTTGGAGTTTGCGCGCACTGCTACTTTTAAACTATGTAAGCTACGGTTTAAAAAAAAAAATAACCAAATATGCGTTTCTTTATAGTCTGCATACTAAAACCAAAAACACACACATATTTTCGTTATTTATTTTTTTGCACTTGAAAAACTTGAAAAAAAATTTGAAATCTTTGAACTTTTTTATATTTTGTGCTAAAATTAAATTTTAAACAAAAGTTTTTGTGTATATTTTGGTTTTAAGTTAGAAGTAAGTGTGTTATGATTCTATTTTGTTCAAAAATCATTTTGTATATGCATAATTTAGAGTTTTATCATGCGCGCAACACTTAATCATGCATTAGTGAGATGAATTTTTAAATTTAAAATTTAAATATTAATTTTGTACATACAATATATATATATATATATATATATATATTTGATAATGTAGTTAAGGATATTAGAAAGGAAAAAAATATCTTAATTGCATATTGTCTGTGGTTTGATACTTTGAAGAAATTGATGTTTTGAATTATTTCGAGAAACTCAAATGTCCTCTGCCCCTTTAATTATACATATGATAGTACGTATAATAAGGAAAAAATGCTTTATTAACTCTTATTGAATTCCTTCCTTTACCTCCGTTACAATTGTTCATTTTTTTCATACGATTTTATCAAAATATGTTCTCTCACTCTTTCATCACTCGACTGCAAGAATTTTTCTGATTCAATTAAAAAGAATTGGCATTTGCAGAACAAACAGGCATGGCCTTCTCCTGCACCCCCTTTCTCGCGCCCTGCACACACCCATGTTGATAAGTGCTTTTCTTGTTTTGATTTCTCATCACCCCATCACATTTCGAATAATCTTTCAGTCCAATAACGGCAAGTGACCCCGAACTTAGAAAATAAACATTACTTGAGCTAAAAAATGCCCAGGGAGTCGAGTCTAGGACATTAGAACGGCACGTGCCAACCACGTGACCTTTCCTGCTGACAATATAGCTTGCACTCCCCTTCTCATCTACACGATAATTCTTCCTCATACACATACACAACCGATTGTCGACTCAACGACCCCTTCTCCCTCTCCACATCCCTCCATTCCCCTACTCTTTTGCACTTAGGAGGTGGAGATGTGGTTTTCTGGATAGAGTTCAGCTATTTCTGTCCTTTGATCCTTTTCCTCTTCCGCATCCCAGGGGTGGGATGGACGATGGCGATTTTGATGCGCAGAGAAACCTCAATGCAGTCCATTCGTTGGTATGGAGAAAAGGGGTGCATGCACATCTAAGAAAAACTAACGCACTTTTGGTGATAGAATTTCTTTCTTTCTTTTTAGGTGCGTTCGTAATTATATAAATACGTAGCACATATAGTCGGCCTTCGGTCCCTCTGTCTGTCCGTCCGCATGTAACAGAGCAAAAACTGCCCAACCGAATCGTCTGAAATTTTAAATATATATATGTTGCAAAATTTTGTCGAGTCATTTCAAATTTTATGAAAATCGGATGTATAGTTTCATTACAGGGACAATCAAAAGTTTTCCGTTACATGACGGGCAATGGGAAAAAAATATTCCAAGTGCATTTTAAAGATGCTACAGCCGTTCGACCAGAATGAAATGGATATGCACTTATGAAGTGAACTAAAATATGCATTCAGTATACTAGGCGATGTAAAAAATACTTATAAAACTAGTTATAGTACGAACGCACCTCATTTGCCACGTTTGACGTGAAATGTCCATTTTTTTTTTTTTTTTTTTTTTAATGAATTTTTCTTATTTATCTTTGTCTGTGAAATAACGAACAAAATTTTATATTTTTGTTCTATCTTTCTAAATTTTTCTTTTCTGTTTTTTCTATATTTTTTCCTTTAATTTTCTTATTTTATATAGGTCAAATGAATATTATATAATACTAGCTGTTACCCGTGACGTCATTCACGAAGCATTAACAGAAAGATAAATACATTAATTAAGCAAAACATTTCCCTCCCGATAATTAAAAGTACGTATAATTTGAGGTGTTCAGAAGACAATCTGACCAACTCCATTTTAAGTGGCGTTTTTTTAAACAAAGGAATATTGAAAATTTTCTATATATTTATACAGTGATAAAAAGTAACCCTTGATTAAAAGAAAATTAATGACTTCAATCAAAATATCCCGAGGAAAAATATTATATAGATACAATATTTTTATAGTTACAAAAACTTTTAACTGTTTATACTGAAGAATTTCATTTGATGGAGTTAATCGTTTTGTGCATTGAACGGCTCAATTAATCAACTCTTTATCACATTTTGTAAGAGACAATACGCTATTTCTTATTTATAAAGGCCTTGACAAACTCAGTCATAAACAAGTTGGAAATTGACGTCAAACGTGGTAAATGAGGTACGTTCGTACTATAACTAGTTTTATAACTATTTTTTGCACCGCATATTGTACTGAATGTATATTTTAGTGCACTTCATAAGTGCATATCCATTTCATTCTGTTCAAAAAGCTGTAACATCATTAAAATGCACTTGAAATATTTTTTCCCATTGGCCGTCATGTAACGGAAACTTATGACTGTCCCTGTCATTAAACTATAAATCCGATTTTCATAAAATTTGAAATGACTCGACAAAATTTTGCAACAATTATGTATTTAAAATTTCAGAACATTCGGTTGGGTAATTTTTACTCTGTTATATGCTGACGGACAGACGGACAGACAGACTGAACGACGACTACAGGTGCTGTGTATTTATATAATTACGAACGCACCTAAAAAGGTATAATTTTGTGTCAATTAATATAAACAATTGCGAAAATGAAATGGCAACCAAGGGGAAAAAAAAGGAAGGCCAAGTGAAATCGTGGAAATCACCGCATCTCTTTTCGTAAAGCGAAAAAGCAAAACTGGAAGAATTCTGCTACAACAGTGTATTTTAGTTGATTTTTGGTGGGAAATTTGCATATGTATGCTTTGCATCCTACAAGACTTTAGAAAACTCTATTATATATATTTAAAAAAATCATTAAAAAAAGCTATTTTCAAAAATGACAAAATATTTTTTTTCTCATTTACAGTAGAGCGCCGATTATCCGAACAAGTCGGGACCGACCCTAGTTCGGATAAGCAAAAGTTCGGATAAATGGCCAGACAATTTAAGGGATGTTTCTGACTATGCTAAAATCTTCACACTTTATCCACGCTTTGGTCTGACAGCATTAGTTAATGCTGGCATGTTTAAAAATTGATTTTTGTCTTTTTAATTTTTTGTTGTTGTTGTTGTTGTTTACTTTTTTATATTATTTTCTGAACTCCAGAGATTATAATTTAAGCACAAAAAGCTTTCGATTGTTGCTTTCTTCAGCGAAAACATTCTTTTCAATGCTGCCATATCTCTAATTCTTCAAAAATGCGTTAGTTGAATAGGATCAGCATTCTTCTGCCGTTCGAGCCATTTCATAGCTGTATCCAAGCATTCAAAGGCTTCGTTATGTGATGGACATTGGTCATTTACAGAGCATTCGTTTTTATTTTCTTTAATTTCTTTTTCGTCTTCAATCTCATCCACAATCTCATCATCATTTAAATTCTGATGCCCAGGTCTAATAGGTGTTTGGATAACTGGAAGTTCGCTTAAAAAAAATTGAGAGAAATAGGCTGTTCTTATAATTGGAAGTTCGGTTAAAAATCTTTTTTGAGAGAAATTGGCTGTTCGGATAATTGGAAGTTCGGTTTAAAATCTTTTTTGAGAGAAATTGGCTGTTCGGATAATTGGAAGTTCGGTTAATTGGAGTTCGGATAATCGGCGCTCTATTGTAAAGTTAAAAGATATGTCGTGGAATTAAAATTCGGTTGCCAAACCACGATTTGCAAACGTGTTCCAAAGAGTTTTTATTCTCAAATTGTTTTACTCATATTTTCTTAAATGAAATGGTTTTAAGAGTTTTTGAAAAATGCCTAGTTAAACTGATGACATTGAGCTCACAGGCTCTTCACACTAATTGTACATTATACTCTTATTTAAAAGAACAACACACTCAAAAAATAAATTAAAGGGGGATTAGCCCTCCCACCCCTCTGTTTCCCATCTTTATACTTAACACTCACCTTCACACTCACAAGCCTTCAAATCTCATCAGGGAAGCGCCTTATCAGACTAAAACCGGGATATTAAATTTCAAGCAAATCGAACAGAAAAACCTATTTATCTAAAGGGAAGGGGGGTCTTAGCCACACGTTTCCCCTTTATACTTAACCAATGAACCCCCCAAAACTAGTAAAAGTACCTTATCAGAATGAACCTATTTGAAAAATTTGAGGCAAATCGGATAATTCTGCCGAAAAAAAACCATTTATCTAAATTAAGGGGGATTAGCCCCACCGAGCCCCCTTTATGCTTAACCAATGAATCCCCATAAGTAATCAGAGAACAGCCTTATCAGAATTAACCTATTTACAAATTTTGAAGCAAATCGGAAAATTCTGCCTGAAAAACCAACTGATCTAAATTAAAGGGGGGGGGGGGGGTTAGCGCCCGTTCCCTTTTTTATACTTAACCAATGAACTCCCAAAAGTAATTGGAGAATCATCTTATCAGAATGAACTTATTTACAAAATTTGATGCAAATCGGAAAATTCTACCTGAAAAACCCATTTATTTAAATTAAGAGGGGGGGGGTAGCCCCCCGTTCTCCCCTTTATATTTAACCAATGACCCTTACAAAAGTAATCGAGAAGCACCTTATCAGAATGAACCTATTTACAAAATTTGACGCAAATGGGAAAATTCTGACTGAAAAACCCATTTATCTAAATTATGGGGGGTTGCTCCCCGTTCCCCCCTTTATACTTAACAAATGAACCCGACATCTAATCAGGGAAGCGCCTTATGAGAATGAACCTAGAAAAAAAATTGAAGCAACTCTGATATTTCTATCAAGAGTTATCGTGTTACGTACGTACATACAGAACCTGAGGGCAAATTAGCTCTCAGGCTTTAATAGCCTGTGAGCAAAAGATTTATTTTTAGGCAATTGAGTTAATTTTTCAGATTTAAAAAATAAAAATAACTATTTCCAGCTAATCATGATGTCATTTTCGAGATGGATAATTTTGCGTTGTATATCATTAAAAATTTTTGAAAAGAAAATAATTATTAAATCATTATGTATCCACGCAAGAATAAACCGAGTTGTCTCAATGAATATATTGAAATAACTTCAATCGAAAGGCACAAAAAGCACATAATGCACCTAAGAAAATTTCAGAAAAATAAAAATATCAAACAATGTAAGCAGACAGATTAATAAAGTTAACAGATGTAAAATCATAGATTTATAAAATTTGATTTAAAGTTTGATTATAATGACATACAAAGAATAGGTGAAAATCAGCAATATACATAAAGAAAAAAATTGTAATGTAGAACAAAATAAATACGCAACATAACGCGCTAATTTCAGTATTAAATACGCTGTATTTAAAAAAAAAAATTAAGAAAATTATATAATTAAAAAAACGGGCTTGTATAAATAGTAAATATTTATCATTTTTAAGAAATATGTAAATTAGATGCTGCTTTTGAAATGAATCAATTTGAATATACATTGCTACAACAAATGTTCATATGCAGCAAGTTATTAAGGAATATTTTTATGTATAACAAATATTTTTATAAAAATTAACTTATAATACCAATGTTGGTGCAATGTTTTGTGATAAGTTCGGCTAAGATATAGCCCATAAACAGAACATTAGCTTAATATTGTTTCACTGCAATCTCAAAGAAAACAAATGTAACTTAATCTACGAAAATATAATATAACCATGAACGAAAATATACAATAACCTCTTCCGAGTTACCAATAATTCCACCAAAAAAAAGTGTCCGATTAAACTGATGGCATTGAGCTCACAGGCTATTCGCACTAATTGCATATTATACTCTTATTTCAAAGAATAATGCCCCTCGAAGAATAAATTAAGGAGGAAATTACCCCCCCCCAGTTTCCCCTCTTTCTTTATACTTAACCAATGAACCTCCAAATCCAATCAAGGAAATACCTTATCAGAATAAACTTGTATACCAAATTCTAAGCAAAACGGATAATTCTGCATGAAAAATTCATTTAGCTAAATTAAGGGGGGATTAGCTCCCCCCATTTTACTTAGCCAATGAATCTCCAAATCAATCTAATCAGGGAAGCGCTTTATCAGAATAAATCGGTATACCAAATTTGAAGCAAATCTGATAATTCTGCATGAAAAATCCATTTATCTAAATTAAGAGGGTGGATTAGCCCCAGTGGCCCCCTTTATACTTAACCAATGGGACCCCTAAACTAATCAGGGAAGCACCTTATTAGAATGAACCTAGCAAAAAATTGAAGCAAATTACGTACATACGTACGTACACACATACATACGTACGCACATACAGAACCTGCGGGCACATTAGATCTCAGGCTTTAATAGCCTGTGAGCTAAAAGGCGCTCTTTATCTTTTGTGAACTCAGAAATCAAAATATTTTTTAGATTTAAAGAAGCATTTATAAAAACAAAGTTTTTTTGACGCGAGTTATTTTTGGAAACGTTTCCGAGTATTGTTTTTTAGGATACTATCCATCTTCAAATGCATATTGGAATTTATATATGCAAGAGTAATAAAATAATATTTATCTTAATGTTATTTTTAATGTTGTTAATTCATCATACTTGTTTGTAAAGCATGTTTGTTGAAAATGAAAATGTTTACATGAGAATTGATAACTACCGAAATATCTATATCATGGGCTGAAAAAATAGATTAACACACCATAAATACTCCTCAGAAACGTTTCCGAAAATCAGTAGCAGCAAAAGAAACTTTGTTTCTGTAAATGCTTCCTTAAATCTCGAAAATATATTGGTTTTTCAGGCTTCAAAGATTTAAAAAACGTTTTTTGGAATTGTGGCTAACTCAGAAGAGGTTTCTGCATATTTTCATTCGCGGTTTTATTATATTTTATTAGATTAAAAAACTTTTTTTTTTTTCATTTTTACTGCGTGAGGGAAGAGTTGTAACTATTTGAGTTTGGTGACAATCGACGCCTAAACCATCTTGATTTCTCTTTCTATATCATGGATTAAATGCAACAATTATAAAACGCGTGATATTTTACTCGAATAATCCCGGAAAAAATTCTATCATAAATATTCGTCTCGCACAATAGGGCGTTATAATGAAACTATAAGATTGCACGATAACGGATTATTAAATACAACAATTATAAAACCTATTACATTTTTCTCGAGTAATCCCGGAAAAAATATCATAAATATTCTTCTTGTTCGATAGGGCATATAATGAAACTAAGGTTGCAGGATAGCGAATTATTAAATACAACAATTATAAAACCCATGGTATTTTACCCGAGTAATCTCGGAAAAACTATCATAAATATTCATCTTGCATAATAGGGCATTATAATGAAATTGAGATTGCACGATAACGGATTATTAAATACAACAATTATAAAACCCATTATATTTTTCTCGAGTAATCTCGGAAAAACTGTCATAAATATTCTTCTTTTTCAATACTGCATTATAATAAAACTAAGATTGCAGGATAGCGAATTATTAAATACAATCAATTATAAAACTCGTGGTATTTTACTCGAATAATCCCGTAAAAAAATATAATAAATGTTTTTCTTGTACAGTAGGACATATAATGAAACTAAGATTGCAGGATAGCGAATTATTAAATACAACAATTATAAATCCCATGATATTTTACTCGAGTAATCCCGGAAAAAAAATGATAAATCTACAATTATAAAACCCATGACGTTTTTCTCGAGTAATCCCGGAAAAACTGTCATAAATGCTCGTCTTGTACATTAAGGCATTATAATGAATCTATAAGATTGAAGGATAATGGATTATTAAATACAATAATTATAAAACCGATATTATTTTTCTCGAGCAATCATGGCAAAACTGTCATAAATATTCTTCTTGTACGATAGGGCATTATAATGAAGCTATAAGATTGAAGGATAAGGGATTATTACATACAACAATTATAAAACCCGTGATATTTTTCTGGAGTAATCGTGGAAAAACTGTCATAAATATTCGTCTTGTACAATAGGGCGTAATGAAACTAAGATTGGAGCATAAAGGATTCCACTAAACAAAATTTTGACAAAGTTTGCTCAAATAACAATGAAAGCTTTAAATCCATCATTTAAAGCCAAATTCGTATAAATCCAGTTTCTATTCTTAAAAATCTGTGAATTTCGCAAACTATTATTTGCCTAAATTTTAATAAATGCGAACGACATCAAAGTTAATTTCTTTGAATATCTACTGTTTAACATTAAATTGTACTGAAAGACAATTAATAAATTAACAATAACGTTTCAAAACGTTATGAACAAAGATACTATTTTCCATAGTTTTGATTTGTTTGATTCGAGTATAATGATTTATTTGTTTCGAGCTCTCGGAAGATATTTTGTTGAGTTTCATGGATATACATGCTTCTTAAACCTTGTTTGTTCGCGGCAGTATTAACAATGAAGTGATTTAAAATTCTTGCTTCTTAATTATTTGTAAATTCTGCTGGAATTTATGGTCGGATGAATTCTGTTTGCTTCTTGTTTTCGAATTCGAGGAACAACTTTGGCACAGCATTTATATGCAAATGTCATACACGGAAAATGATTCTTTCGTGAAGGATTTTCTAAGAAAAGACGAGGAGATAAAACGGGAGTTGCAGAAGTTTTGTTTACACAGAAAAGTTAAGAGAGAAATCAACAGTTTTGAAATGATTTTGTAGAAGGAGAGATAATTAGGCATAGATTCTGGAATTCAAAGAATGAGCTTTCAGTTCGTGTTTGAAGATAATATGGTCTTCATTAATGGAAGTATATCATAAAATTGAAACATTATTGATCTTTAGATGAGTGGTATCAGAATATCAAGTTCTTTAAATTTATATCTCGAAATTTACAGTCATGAATAAAATATTTATGTCACACCTGAATTTATATTTCTCTTAATGTTGTCTTCGCGGAAGCGTATGTTATATACGAGTATATGGTATGTATTATAATATGATCTTCCTTAATGGAAGTATATCATAAAAGTTAAACATTATTGATCATTAGTTAGTGGTATCAGAATATCAAGCTCATAAAATTTAGACTCGAAATTTAGAGTCATGAATAAAATATTTATGTCACACCTGAATTTCTATTTCTCTCAATGTTATCTTCGCGGAACCGTATGTTATATACGAGTATATGGTATGTATTATAATATGGTCTTCATTAATGGAAGTGTATCATAAAATTGAAACGTTATTGATCTTCAGCTGAGTGGTATCAGAATATCAAGTTCATAAAATTTAGACTCGAAATTTAGAGTCATGAATAAAATATTTATGTCACACCTTAATTTCTACACTGTAAAAAAAAAATCTGTAATTTTTACAGAAAAGAATTGTATTTTTTACGGGAATATACTGCTTTGAAGAAAAACAGTTTTTTTTTTTGTAAAAGAAGCTGAATTTCGTAATTTTTACAGAACAAATCTATATTTTTTACAGAAAAAAACTGTCTTAATGAAAAATTACAGATTTTTTCAGTAAATTAAACGGTTTTCCATTGTCGCCAAAATTGACAGTTTTTTCCTGTCAATTTGACAGATTTTTTTTTAAAGTGTATTTCTCTCAATGTTGTCTTCGCGGAACAGTATGTTATATACGAGTATATGGTATGTATTATAATATGGTCTTCATTAATGGAAGTGTATCATAAAATTGAAACGTTATTGATCTTCAGCTGAGTGGTATCAGAATATCAAGTTCATAAAATTTAGACTCGAAATTTAGAGTCATGAATAAAATATTTATGTCACACCTTAATTTCTATTTCTCTCAATGTTGTCTTCGCGGAACCGTATGTTATATACGAGTATATGGTATGTATTATAATATGGTCTTCATTAATGGAAATGTATCATAAAATTGAAACATTATTGATCATTAGTTAGTGGTATCAGAATATCAAGTTCATAAAATTTAGACTCGAAATTTAGAGTCGTGAATAAAATATTTATGTCACACCTGAATTTCTATTTCTCTCAATGTTGTCTTTGCGGAACTGTATGTTATATACGAGTATATGGCATGTATTATAATATGGTCTTCATTAATGGAAGTGTATCATAAAATTGAAACATTATTGATCATTAGTTAGTGGTATCAGAATATCAAGTTCATAAAATTTAGACTCGAAATTTAGAGTCGTGAATAAAATATTTATGTCACACCTTAATTTCTATTTCTCTCAATGTTGTCTTCGCGGAACCGTATGTTATATACGAGCATATGGTATGTATTATAATATGGTCTTCATTAATGGAAGTGTATCATAAAATTGAAACGTTATTGATCTTCAGCTGAGTGGTGTCAGAATATCAAGTTCATAAAATTTAGACTCGAAATTTAGAGTCATGAATAAAATATTTATGTCACACCTGAATTTCTATTTCTCTCAATGTTGTCTTCGCGGAACCTTATGTTATATACGAGTATATGGTATGTATTATAATATGGTCTTCATTAATGGAAGTGTATGATAAAATTGAAACGTTATTGATCTTCAGCTGAGTGGTATCAGAATATCAAGTTCATAAAATTTAGACTCGAAATTTAGAGTCAAGAATAAAATATTTATGTCACACCTTAATTTCTACACTGTAAAAAAAATCTGTAATTTTTACAGAAAAGAATTGTATTTTTTACGGGAATATACTGCTTGGGAGAAAAACAGTTTTTTTTTTTGTAAAAGAAGCTGAATTTCGTAATTTTTACAGAACAAATCTGTATTTTTTACAGAAAAAAACTGTCTTAATGAAAAATTACAGCTTTTTTCAGTAAATTAAACGGTTTTCCACTGTCGCCAAAATTGACAGTTTTTCCTGTCAATTTGACAGATTTTTTTTTTACAGTGTATTTCTCTCAATGTTGTCTTCGCGGAACAGTATGTTATATACGAGTATATGGTATGTATTATAATATGGTCTTCATTAATGGAGTATATGGTATGTATTATAATATGGTCTTCATTAATGGAGATGTATCATAAAATTGAAACGTTATTGATCTTCAGCTGAGTGGTATCAGAATATCAAGTTCTTAAAATTTAGACTCGAAATTTAGAGTCATGAATAAAATATTTATGTCACACCTGAATTTCTATTTCTCTCAATGTTGTCTTCGCGGAACCGTATGTTATATACGAGTATATGGCATGTATTATAATATGGTCTTCATTAATGGAAGTGTATCATAAAATTGAAACGTTATTGATCTTCAGCTGAGTGGTATCAGAATATCAAGTTCATAAAATTTAGACTCGAAATTTAGAGTCATGAATAAAATATTTATGTCACACCTTAATTTCTATTTCTCTCAATGTTGTCTTTGCGGAACCGTATGTTATATATGAGTATATGGTATGAATTATAATATAGTCTTCATTAATGGAAGTGTATCATAAAATTGAAACGTTATTGATCTTCAGCTGAGTGGTATCAGAATACCAAATTCTTTAAATTTAGATTCGAAATTTAAAGTCATGAATAAAATATTTATGTCACACCTGAATTTCTATTTCTCTCAATGTTGCCTTCTCGGAACCGCTTGTGAAATGTTCTAGGGTGACCCCGCCAGTAGTTGATACCCTTCCAGTAGTTAATAAATTTTTTGAAATATTGTGCCATTTCAGGCGAAAATAAGTTTTAAACGTGGCACTAGACATAGTATTTTTGTCTGAATGGTAGTGCACATGTTGTCACATTGTTTTCAGCTGTCTGCTGTATGAGAAGCCATTTCATGAAATTTTCTTATTAGAAAGTGTAAACTTTTAGTAAAAAAAGGGAAAGGATTGTACTTTATGCCAATATATTAAGAAAGAGAAACAAAGCAGAAAGACACAAAAATAAATGTATAAAACGCATACAGCTGTTTCGAAACCTCTAAGGTTTCATCATCAGTGCTTAAAATTAAAGATGTGTCGAGCTGTAAGGTACGCCTTTCTGGTTCTCTGTCTCCCCCCCCCCTTTTAATTCTGAGTTAATTAGAGAATTAAAGAGAGAATTAAAGATAAAATCAAAACTCAGGATTAAAAGGGGGAGGGGGGGAGAGCCAGAAAGGCGTACCTAAAAGCTCGACATATCTTTAATTTTAAGCACTGATGATGAAACCTTGGAGGTTTCGAAACAGCTATATGCGTTTTATACACGTATTTTTGTGTATTTCTGCGTTGTTTCTCTTTCTTAAACATTTAGCTGTTGATTAGTTGGAGACAATTACGGTAAGTTTAAATAATCCATTTCCACCTTGCTTATTTCAACTAATAGTTTTATAAAAATTATTGTTAATCACAGCTCAAGTATGATATTTTAAAGATTAATTTTTAGAATTTCCACTGACTTCTTTTGATCAACCACAGGGAAAATGGCAATTAAAAGAACTGTTTATTTATAATTTTGTTGCTATTTAATTTCAGAAGATTTCATTTTCGTCCATTGTAGGACATTCATTAAGGGTTGTAGCAGCCATGTTAGTTTACATCTAAAATTTAAAAGGAAGGAAATAGAATAAAAACCCCGTAGCACTGACTTTATTTGATCAACTAATGGCTGGTTTACCTATCAATAATTTTTCCACACATACAATGTAGAACAGAAGACCTGGTCACAACGTTAAAGAATGATAATACATGTTATGTTAAGGCAAATAAGTTTTGTAAAGGAAACTAAAGGTCACAATTAATTTTTATAACAAACAAGAACGAAAAATCAAGCATAGATTGTGAAACGCTTTCGAACACTAACATGATATTTTTAGGAAATTTTGTTTTGTCATTCAATAAAAGAAGATATTTACTGAAGCAAACTCAATCGAATGCACTTTTCCATATTTTTCGAATGAAACTTTTTTTTGCCAAATTCAAGTTAGGTTTTCATGTAGATTGTCCGAAAAGGCAGGACTCGTCATTTTTAAACACTTTCCAACATAGTTGAAAAGTATTTAACGCTGTAAAAATCTCTCGAATTAACAGACAAAAACTGTAAATTTTGGCACCAGTGGTACCGTTTAATTTGCAGAAAATATCTGTAATTTTACATTAAAACAGTTTTTTTCTGTAAAAATTACAAAATCCACTTTTTTTACAGAAAAAAAAAAAACTGTTTTTCTTTAACACAGTTACAGTTTGTTTCTGTAAAAAATACAATGTTTTCTGTAAAAATTACAGATTTATTTTACATGAATTCGGTTTGTCTATCTGTCTGTTCGTCCATCTGTCTGTCCGCGCTCTAACTCGCGTAAATATAGTCAGATTGCCATGAAAATGATATATGCTATTGGAGTTATGGCATGTTTGGTATTGAAAATAAAGTGTGTAGCATTTATGATTCATTTACTGGGACACTGAAAAGAATTCCGTTACATTACGGCCTATGGGAAGAAAAATCATTGAAGGTGTATTTTAAAGTTATTACACTATTTTAAACATATTGAAATATATATTTATATATATCGTTAGGTGTACTACAAGGCACATAGTGTAGTATTTGATGTGCATATAATTTACCGTTCATTTACAGGGACACACACAAAAGTATTTAACTACAATACTGCCTATGAAAATAATTGCTGGAAATGCGTTTTCAGTTGTGGTACACGTTTTAAAACTTAACTGGTGTTTATATATATATATATTACTTGGAATGTATAAAAATAAATTCTATAGTTCATACACAGAAAAAAAAAATAAGACCTAAAACGGTAGAAAAATACCCTAATTAGGTAGAGGTACGATTCTTAGGTACGAGGTTACTCAGTTTGGGTCCATATGCCTGTTTTAGTTACCTGTGTGTATCCATTTTGTGTACTGTTAAATACCCATTTTGGGATTTAAAAAAATTCTTAATCCCAAAATGGGTATTTAAAAGTGCCCAAAATGAATACACAGTGGTAATTAAAACAGGCATATGGACCCAAATTGAGTAACCTCGTACCTAAGAATCGTACCTCTACCCAATTAGGGTATTTTTCTACCGTTTTAGGTCTTATTTTTTCTGTGCATAGAGGTCTATCAAAAAGATCTCAAGTACATTTCTTTTTATTGACGGAAATTCCTGAATGGGAATTTTCAAATGTATTTATAGCATACTATGTACTATACATAAAAGTATATAGATCATATACAGGGCTGCATAAAAATATTCAGATATTTTCCCCACTTGTTTAAACAGTTTGTAAAATGGGAAACAACTTAAAATTTTATTATTATTATTTTTAGTGTTTTAAAACCATTAAAAATGTGAATCAGTTAAAAACTGAAAACGTAATTTTTATAAGGTTTCCTATTTTTTTCACAAAAAATATTATGACCCATTTACAGTAATTGGAATGCACGATGTCTTTTTCATTCTCTAGACAATTTTTTTTTTTTTTTTTGGATCTTTTCTCGCCATCTTTTCTTTTTCTTTTTTCTTTGCACAAAGTGGCAGCAGATTACCAGAAGAAAGGGAATTGCACGGAAGATTAGTTGTTTTCCGACTTTCCCCTATCTTTAATCCACTTTCTTAGACGCACCCCGATTGCCCATTACTGCAGCTTTTAATCCAATTGAGGTGGTTTTCAGCTCAATGATGCTAGGCTTCCCTTATAGATATTTATTGCTGCGTTGATGCCGCGATAACGTTAAGAAAAGGAGAATAAAATGTTCGATATATCACATTCGATGGACAGAAAGAGTAAAGGGTGATGACGATGAGTAAAAGCACGTCAAATCGATACTCCTCCTATGCATATTTATTAGAAGGAAGGAGCAAACTTTTCCCAGTGGACAGCAGTACCTGGGCTCCCAAATGTTTCTGTTTTTTAATACCAGTATTTCTTAAGAAACATTTCCGTGGTAGATTTCTACGACATTTACAACACAAATAACACAAGTCTCTGATGGTTGTGTTGGTTAACTTTTGATAATTGATTTTTATGTATTTTTTAGCGTTGAATCCGAAAATGACCTTCATTTTTAACGATCACGTCAGGATTTTTTTACAAATCGTAAATTTCAGTGATAAAAAGTAAAAAAATAGAGAGCATCTGATACTGAAAGATACAGGAAATGGATGTGTTTCTTGACTTTTGATAACTGATTTTTATATATTTTTTAGCACTGAATTCGAAAATGACCTTCATTTTTAACCATAAAGTCAGAATTTTTTGCAAAACGAAAATTTCAAAGTAAAAAAATAGCAAAATTCGGTTACTATAAAATAGATGTGATGGTTGTGTTTTTTAAATTTTGATAATTGGTATTTTGTATGCACTTTTTAGCACTAAATCTGAAAATAACCTTCATTTTTAACAATCACGTCAGAATTTTTCGCAAATCGTTAATTTCAAAGTTAAAAAGTAAAAATTTTGCAAAAAATCCTGACGTGATGGTAAAAAATGAAGGAAATTTTCGGATTCAGCGCTACAAAATACCTAAGAATCAATTATCAAAAGCTAAGCAATATGACACAACCCAAATTTTGAGGGCTTGTGTAACCTTTCAGGTAGGATTTTACAAAATTGACAAGAACAATTAAAAAAAAAAAAAGATTTTTGTATGAAAAAAATTGGCTTACAGAAAACAGATCATTTGGGAGACCTGTACTACGCACCTCAATATTAAGTTAACTACAGTGACTACTTAAGTTAAGTGGTTTAGTCAGTCAGCTTCCCAATTCCCCTCAATAATGCTAAGCCTATGTTCGTGGAATGCATTCCTTGTATTTAAAATATCTCCTCGGGAAATTAATTTTTTTTAACTTCTTTTTTCTGTGTACTCTTCTTAAAGGATGTCTCTATTACTTACCCATCATACGTAGTATAAGGTAAATCTTGTAATCGTTTTAAAAACAGATTTTTTTTTTTTTTTTTTTTTTTTTTTTTTTAACTATTTGGAAAAATGGTTATTGTTCTCGTCAGGATGGGAAATCAAAAGCATATCTGAAGGTTTTCATTGGTTTAATCTGCATTTTATTCGTTTTATGATTGGTCTATACAGTAATCTGTATTTCCCTTTAATTTCAACAACGATGGATACCTTCTGTTGCCACTATGACGAAAAAGTAATAAAAACTACAAAAAAAAAAATAATAATAACCCAGAAACAAATTGAGATACAGCTTTCAAACAAATTGCATTTAAAAGTACATCTTTTTTCTCTATCCGACGGTGTAAAAAGTAATATTGTCGGATGTTTAGACGTTTAAGAATGAAATTTCATTTAAAATTGGCCGTCAGATTTCTTGGAAATCTGACGATGGAAAAGCCTTTTCCCGAACAGGCAATGAAATGCTTGGATATTTACGTAAGTTTCAAGTGGATAATACTTAAGTTTCATGAAATCTGACGGGTCGCAGGCGATTTTTTTGGCTTGCAATTTTTACGTGTAATAACACTATTAATGTTTAATTCATCGCGTACGTAATGTATGATCAACTCCGTGCGATTTTTAATGTCTTAAATTTTAGTCTTCGAAATAATAGTATTCCAAATGGTCGTTGTAATTTGATAAATTGCTTTTTTTTTTTTTTTTTTTTTTTTTTTGACGGACTTACACGTTTTAGACACTGGAGATTCCGAAAAACATAATTTTAGAAAAAAAAAAATGCCGTCCGTCTGGATGTGTGTGTGTCTGTAAACGCTCTATCTCCCGAACAAATTGAGATAGAGACTTGAAATTCGGTGTCTACTTAGGGAGTAATAATGGGAAGAAGTCTATTGAATATCAGTAACCTTGATTATCCGGAACTATTTTTTTCGGACTCTTGAAATATCCTTCTGATAAAAGGTATACAAAAATTTTCGAAATTGTTTATTTGTAGGAGTGAATATAAAAGACAATAAAAAAACATAAATTTTGCATCATGAATGAACTTGATCGGATAATTAGTTGCCGAGATATTTGTAATTCTATTTTTCACACTCTTCGATTTTTCATGACCCTGTATTTCATTCAAATTTCAATTCAAAAATATATTTTAATTGGAAATGAGACGCTTAATCCGACGCAGTAAACTGTTAGTTAATAGGATTATGATTTTTCGGGTTATAAGGATGTTTCTTTTACGTAATTCGGTACTACTCGATTATCCCACCGACCAAAAAACTATCGCCAAGCTATAAGATTAAATACCAATAATGGCTTATCGTAAATGTCAAGCATTTAAGGCCTCACCATACCTATAAGCGAGTTTACCATAGGGAGGACCCTGTTCTGTCGCCAAATACCGCCAAGTTTGTCGTCAACTTGGCGGTATATCGCCAAATTTGGCGATCAAAATGAGTCGCCAAATTGGCGGTATCTCTAATGTTTCGCTAAATTCCCATAGACTTCCATTGTAAACCAATAGCGTTTACTTGCTTACAGAAAATCAACAAATTAAGATATTTTAATGCAACAAAAAGTAATATTAGCTTAAGGGGTTATATTAATTATATTTAAGGGAGTCCAAATAAGTTAAATTATGAATAAAAGTAACATAGTACAATGCTTAGCATATATCACATGTTTTATTTTCATATTTTATATTATCTGTATCCATGATGGGTAAGTATTACGGTAGCCCCCAACGACTAGTTTTTAGGTGCATTCGTAATTATATAAATACGTAGCACCTATAGTCGTCATTCAATCCGTCTATCTGACCGTCCGTCCGCATATAACAGAGCAAAAACTACCCAACCGAATGGTCTGAAATTTTAAATATATAATTGTTGTAAAATTTTGACGAGTCATTTCAAATTTTATGAAAATGTTTTTTATGGATAGTTTAATTACAGGGACAGTCAAAAGTTTTCCGTTACATGACGGCCATTTGGAAAAAATTATTTCAAGTGCATTTTAATGATGTTAAAGTCTTTCGAACAGGTTGAAATTGATGTTCACTTATGAAGTGCACTAAAATATACATGCAGTACAATATGCGGTGCAAAAAATAATATTTATAAAACTAGTTGTAGTACGAACGCGCCTCATTTGCCACGTTTGACGTGCTATTTCCCACTTGTTTTTCTTAGTTGTCAAAATATTTCTAAAATATACGCTTAATTTAATCTTTTATATGTTAAAAGATCACGAGCTCTGAGTAAGATTTGAGCATTTAAAATAAAATTAAGCATGAATTTTAGAAATATTTATATTAAATAGTTACTATAAGTATATAAGATATTTCGAAATTTCTGGAAATTTTAGAAGTGTCACGAGCGAGGTTTTATGTAATGATATTCCAGGATTCTAGTTTATGCATGGATGTGTTTTCTACTGCAATTTCATTAACCATTTCCTTATGTACAGAAGATTTTATTCTATCTTTAAAAGAATATTTTTCAAGAACGAAATATCAGCATCGGTTACAAATCATAGTTTAAACAATGTATTTCTACAAATGTAAACTCCTCTTACGAGACTTACGTCCAATTTATAGCCAACGTTTTAATAGTTATCGTTTAGAAAAAAAAAAGGCTTGGTGATTATTCTATAGCAGTTAAAAGACAGCTTTTATTCAAATAAATCCTCATCTATTTTAGTAGAAAAAGAAAATCACCCGAAAATAAGCTATTTTGCTAAGAAAAATACAGTATCAAAATGGTGTGATTTTGTTTTTCCCATTCGCTTCAAACATTGTTGCTAGGCAACGGTAAAATAAAAGAGGGGAAAAAAATGCATTGGAAAAATTGTAAAAAAAAATGAGAAAGTAAAATGTTTATATTTCTCGGACTATGCATAAAATTTCCTATTATTCTAAACAATTAATTTAGAAATTCTAATAAATATATTGACAAGTTTTCAAAGCGAATGGACATATTTAAGACCTCCGTATCGAAAATTTAGTATGCATAATTTTATGTTTAACCCTCTAAGTGTTTGGGGCGTAATATTCCGTTCACTAAGCTCCAGGTTTCACAGCAATACAAGCAATATTTAAGATAATATAATTCTATAGATTTAGTGAATTTTAAATACATTGAAGAATGATTAATATTCTCAAGGATTACATTCATATTTGTAATTGAGTTTTTTTTATAATGTTGAAAGAATCATATTTTCTTAGCATTTAAAACAAACTGTAAAGAAAACAACATTACAATTTTACCCTTTTGCAAGACGCTCGGAGGGTTAAATCAATTATTTAAATATGCCATTTTCCTTTCAGCGAATAATGGAATTTTAAAATCCTTTGCATGCCATAGAAAAGTATTAAGGTATGAAATAAAATGTTCTATATTTTTCGAAGGAGGAAGCCAAATTTAACCAAAAACTACACAGCTAAATTCTGGTATATCACCAACCTACCTAATTACAAACTAACTGGACTCTTTAATGTGGCAGTTATCGTGGAACAGACAAACAAACAGACAGACAGAAACCAAAAACTTTTCAGATCTCCACAATAAGCCTCAAACATCGTTTCGGCAATAAATCCCACTTTTCCTCAACTATCAAATGGTTTAAAAATCCAACTTCGCAATCCAACATCTTTGTATTTACAAAAATATATTTTTCTTTAGACTTGCAATGTGTATAGGTTGGGTGCTTATATATTTATGCACACAAACTACGTTGGCGGGAATAGAACATGTGTCAGAACAATAACCGCTCTTTTTCTTCTGTAAAAGGTATTCAAATATTACTCTTCCAGAAAACGTATTCCCATTTAAATCCCATAAGATTCCATGGCGTGACATATAAGCGTGTGGTGCAAAAATATATAAACACATAAAACCGTAGTGGTGAGGGAAAATATTGTTTGAAACTTCCAGTGATGTTCGGAATGTTTTAAAATAGATATTTTAAGGGTGCAGTTTTGAAATCTCTAAAATAACTCAGCACATGTTGAAGATTAGTAGGGAAAAACGCAATAATTGCATTTTTATGTAGGCACTGAGGAGGAAAAAAACTGTTTTAACACGTAAAAATAAAAGAAATAGTTTGTCAAATATATAAAAACATAGAAAACTGCAGAAAACTCGGTTGTAACGAAGCACACTGCACTATAGAAAAAGATAGATTTTGTTTTTAATCTAGGCAAATATAATATATCCAAGAATGAAAATATATAGTAACCTTTCAGAATCACGCACGATTCCGAAATACACTCATTATTGTTGGAAACCCCAGAAACCAATATATTTTACAGATTTAAAGAATCATTTATAAAAGCATGGTTTCTTTTTCGGGCGCTAATTTTCGGTGTTGGTGCTAGTTTATTTATAACGGCCGAATATCTGTACAAGAGATAAGGCCCGAGGATGAGTGCCCTCCGTGGGGTCTTTCTAAGGGAACCTAACTCGTATTTACGCATGGAAATCCAAGGTTCGAAGAAAACCACGGAAAACATTGAACGACTAGGCCGACGGGCGCGATTGGGTTCGAACCTAGCACCTCCCGTCTACCAGCTTCGAAAGCAGAACCTCTCACTGATTTTCGGAAAGGTTTACAAGCAGTTTTCATAGTGCGTTAATCAGTTTTCTCAACAAGGAATATAAGTTTTTCGATGAAAAACTTATATTCCTATGGACACGTGTTTACTGTAGCTGATGGCGAGCTGTTATATTTTTAGCTCGAAACGCGTCCTATGTCTTGTTTTTATTTTATGGCGATTTTTTACAAAGTTTTATTATTTTAATTGCTTCATATCGCCAGTTTTCGGTGCTGTTTCGCTAAGTTTTTCGATGCTCAGTTCTCAAAATTTTAAAGTATCAATTTCATTCTATCTTATTTCATTCCTCTAATAATATTTGAATTCTAATTAACAAAAGTATGAATTATCTGCAAGAATAGAAAAAAAATCTCGTTCGTAAAAGTATTGCTTAGAAGAAAATGTAATGTATAATTGAAGGGTACATCTATTTTTGCTCCATTCTATGTAAAAATGCATTAAGGGGACCGGGAAAGCAAAATTCAACCCAAAAATTGATTTTTACTTTTTTTTTAAATCATTAAACTGTTTAAAATTTTATCTTTCCAACCATGTGTCATCCATGCTTATACATAAAAAAATAAGTGTTGAAATCATCCATTCTTTCTAAGAATACTTCACAGCTTAATGGGCATTTAAATCTTTAATGAACTTTTTCTCAAAACCTGGATTTTTCACGTTTATGTTCCCTTTTTTCATAAACTATTAAACTTAAGAACTAAGATTTTTATTTAATACTTATATTATGTTATATTGTATACTTTAACACATGGATTTAATGATTTATTGAAAATTATTTATTTTAGACAGTGAAATCACCAAAAATGCCAATTTAAAAATGACTTTCAATAAATAATTAATAATTAATTTTGAGTTTCACTTAGAAAGTAAATGGTCTGTTAAAATACGTAAATCATCTTATTTTAACTACTCTAAAAAATCTAGACCTCTATCTTTCACCATTTCTGAGAAAAAGGTACATAAAGTTGGTGAATTTAACATGAAGGAGATAGGGCTTTCCCGGTCCCCTGAAGTGTGAACCATATTTGCTCTACTCAGGGTGTCCTAAAAAGGACTAACTGATTATAAAATTCAATAACTTGCAAATGGTGATAGCTATTTAAAAAATTTTTGAAGCAGGGTTATATAAGATGTCAGGAGTTTTTATACTGCGATTCTCAGTCTTAATTACAAATAGCATCCATCGATGGCGCTGAAAGCAATGGGAGCTAAATACAGGCTGGCTTTTTTGGCCTTTATCTTATTCCATGCCAAAAAAAGGGGATTAAATTGTACTGAGTGGGTCCCGAAGTACCAAAAAATCGGGCCTGGATTTAGCGCATATTGCTCGCAGCGCCATCTATGGTTTGTATTTCGAACTAGGATTGAGAATCACACTAAAAAACTGCAAGAATTTTATTTAATATCTGTCACCATTTGCAGGTTATTGAATTTTAAAATCTGTCAGTCCTTTTTAGGTCACCTGGTACCTTTTCAGAATGTATATGAAAAAGGAAATACATTATTGAAAAAGCACATAATTCTATGTTTTGCAATAAACTCCAATCCTGAAAACAAGTAAAAATTAAATTTAAAAAATCAAAAAACCCGACTGCGTAAAAAGCGAACTAATTATTTATTTCTCATCAATGTGAAACTATTTTTTATATTTTCTACCTATTTTTTTTTTTATTTACTTGTATTGATGACTTTTACGTTGTGTTTAGTTGTTAGTTCCTATCTATAAAAGCTGTTTTGATGAAGCCTGTAGATGTGTATGAAGGTTAGAGTTGTAGTAAAGCTAGAGATCCTACCTACACAACTTCAGGTTGTGTATGTTTAAGCGGAGCTTCTGAATGCAAAATGGTCAATGAAACATCGTCTTCATTTTGAAAGACCTATCCAATGAATGCCACTCAATAGGGTGCGTAAAAAAAAAATTTCGACTCTACCGCCCTTTTTTATTTTACGGCCACCATTTTGAATTTATAAAAACAAAACCTAGCCTATAACCATCGGACAGTTAAGACGAATCGATAGAGACCTCATTCATAAAAATCCATCCAGCCGTTGGGATGTTTCGAGGGTATAAAGAAATCCATATACCCAGATACGCGTGAAACACATAACCCTTCTTGGCAGTCGGGTAAAAAAAGGGAATGTGTATTACACCAATGCGTTGAATTTGCTATACCATTTTTGTGGGGCAATCTGTATTTTTTCCTATGCCTTCTATTTTTTATATATTTCTCGAAGGGCCTAAACTTCGAAGGGGCCCCCTCTGAAAAAAGGGGCTCGAAGAGTTTAAAATTCGATGGGCTCAAGTAAACATTTTCGTGTTCAACAAACTATTGTTTCACAGACAAGCACGATAAATTGATAGCATTAACATTAACATTAATATTATTTAGTTTCTCTTTCCTGTATAAAATAAAATAAAACAAGAAATATCCTTTTTAAAAAGCCCATTTAAATTAATAATTAAATGTTAAACATAGTTTCTTCAATTAACTTTATGGAATTTTTCATGCCAAATTTCATAGTTTTAGATTAATATATTTATGTTAGATTATATATATACATTAAAAAAAAATATTCACTAAATTTTGGAGACTTAGTGTAAGTTAATGTAACATGAATAAAAAATAATTTATTCGTATTTGTATCTCTTTTCAGCTTCTAAGAATGATTGCTATGGATTACATTTTTGCTGATGTACAACGAATTTTTAAGAAGAGGAAAAAAATGAACTCCTGGCAGGAAGGAAAACTTTAATTGTAAGTAGTTTTTAAATGTCAACACCAATTTAATTAATAATCCGCATTACCAATCTCTGAAGTAAAAAAACATTAAAATTGAACTTATTTTACTTTCATTCCTTAGACAAGTTGATAAATTGCATGTCTAACATCTTATGACGCATCTTTCTCTTCAATCTAATAGATGACGACCCAATTTTGTTTGGTGATTAATCCTTTAGTTCGTCGCTAACGATGGGTGGAGTTATGTATCTCGTTGGCTTGGAGTAAAATTCCATGTAACGGGAAATTTAAATTTTTTTGCGAGAGCTTTTGAATGCGTGTTTATATGCATTAAATGTATTAATATTTCCACTATGTGCTTATAAGCTGATATTCTGTATCGGGTAATTTGTTTTTAACATTTCATTTTAATCAGAAATCTGAATATTGTAAGATCAAGTCTTGAAGATTAATTTTTGGACAAAAAGCAGTTTTAAAATAGGTATAAAAGTAAAAATAGTTTTATAAAAACAATCTTTTATAAGCATTCAACGTTCATCTTGAAAATCACGCCTAATTTTCACGCCTAACATCTTATGACGCATCTTTCTCTTCAATCTAATAAATGACGACCCAATTTTGTTTGGTGATTAATCCTTTAGTTCGTCGCTAACGATGGGTGGAGTTATGTATTTCGTTGGCTTGGAGTAAAATTCCATGTAACGGGAAATTTAAATTTTTTTACGAGAGCTTTTGAATGCGTGTTTATATGCATTAAATGTATTAATATTTCCACTATGTGCTTATAAGCTGATATTCTGCATCGGGTAATTTGTTTTTAACATTTCATTTTAATCAGAAATCTGAATATTGTAAGATCAAGTCTTGAAGATTAATTTTTGGACAAAAAGCAGTTTTAAAATAAGTATAAAAGTAAAAATAGTTTTATAAAAACAATCTTTTATAAGCATTCAATGTTCATCTTGAAAATCACGCCTAATTTTCACGCCTAACATCTTATGACGCATCTTTCTCTTCAATCTAATAAATGACGACCCAATTTTGTTTGGTGATTAATCCTTTAGTTCGTCGCTAACGATGGGTGGAGTTATGTATTTCGTTGGCTTGGAGTAAAATTCCATGTAACGGGAAATTTAAATTTTTTTACGAGAGCTTTTGAATGCGTGTTTATATGCATTAAATGTATTAATATTTCCACTATGTGCTTATAAGCTGATATTCTGTATCGGGTAATTTGTTTTTAACATTTCATTTTAATCAGAAATCTGAATATTGTAAGATCAAGTCTTGAAGATTAATTTTTGGACAAAAAGCAGTTTTAAAATAAGTATAAAAGTAAAAATAGTTTTATAAAAACAATCTTTTATAAGCATTCAATGTTCATCTTGAAAATCACGCCTAATTTTCACGCCTAACATCTTATGACGCATCTTTCTCTTCAATCTAATAAATGACGACCCAATTTTGTTTGGTGATTAATCCTTTAGTTCGTCGCTAACGATGGGTGGAGTTATGTATCTCGTTGGCTTGGAGTGAAATTCCATGTAACGGGAAATTTAAATTTTATTGCGAGAGCTTTTGAGTGCGTGTTTATATGCATTAAATGTATTAATATTTCCACTACGTGCTTATAAGCTGATATTCTGTATCGGGTAATTCAGTTTTAGCATTTAATTTTAATCAGAAATTTGAATATTGTAATATCGTCTGGAAGACTAAGTTTTGGACGAAAAGCAGTTTTAAAATAAGTATAAAGGTAAAAATAGTTTTTTAAAAAACAATCTTTTATAAGTATCAATGTTCATATTGAAAATCACGCCTAAATTTTGTTTGTTTGTTTGTTTACCGTAATTTATTATTTTCCTATAAAATTGCTGCTAGAATATAGTCATTTGGCGCAGACATCAAACTCGGTTAAGAAAAATTCACTGCTGTTTTACGATTGGTAGATAGCGCAAGTGAATGAATTTATTGAAAAATATATAATTTTTACTCTGTTTCTTTTATAAGGTAGAGCAACAAAAAAGAAGAGAAAATGAAACATTATATAAACTACCTTTTTTAGGATTTCTAAATTGATTTCTAAACGCATAACCGCAAGTTAATTAATATTATACTATTAATTGATGAAAAATATTTTTTAAATTATTACACTCGTTTTTAAAACAGTTGGGTTTATTTATTTATTGTATGTATGTCTGTGTAATATTTATATATACCGTTAACAGTTGAATGCAGGCGTTATTTATGTGTGTATGTGTGTTTTAATGTATTGTAGTATGTGTGTTTTAATACATAGATAGATGAAATAGTAAAATCTATTTATCGTTGTCCCGCCATCAAGACTGTCTGATTGATGGCTGGTAACTTTCCCCAACATGGTTTATTAGTGAAAAATTTCAGACCCAGATATCGGCCGGAGTGGCTCAGTGGCTAGAGCAACAGCCTAGTACGCTGTGGTCCAAGTGTCGATTCCTGGCTCTAACTAATTTTTCACTCTAGTTGTATTTATTGTATGTATGTCTGTATAATGTTTGCATATATTATTACACTCTTTATTAATTTTTTTCCTACTCTTTAGCCTTTAAAATGATTCATTGTTGCAATTTTGGCGCATAATTTGACCCATTCTTTCAACCCCTATACAAATGTATGCGTTACAGAAAATAACGGGCAAATTATCACCTGTTGCGGTCTAACTGAAATTGCCTTAAAATTAAGTTATTAACTTATAATTAAATTCTAAACGTATTAGAATATTGTACTGTCATAGGAAACTCACTTGTGAACGTAATTGTTATAATTTTGCCTATTAGACAATGGGTTAAAAATCGAGTACAAATTACATATTTACATACAAAAACCAGGTTCGGTTAAATAAAAGAATGTAAAAAATTTAAATTGAACTTAATATATTTTTGTTCATTACACAAGTTGATAAGCTGTGCATGTCTAACATCTTATGACGCATCTTTTTCTTCAATCTAATAAATGACGAACCAATTTTGTTTGGTGATTAATCCTTTAGATCGTGGCTAACGATGGTTAGAGTTATGTATCTAGTTGGCTTGGAGTGAAATTCCATGTAACGGGAAATTTAAATTTTATTGCGAGACTCTTGAGTGCGTGTTTATATGCATTAAACGTTTTAATATTTCCACTACGTGCTTATAAGTTGATATTTCTGTATCGGGTAATTCGGTTTTAGCATTTAATTTTAATCAGACATTTGAATCTTGTAATATCAAGTCTGGAAGATTAAGTTTCGGTCGAAAAGTATTTTTAAAATTAATAACATGATACTTTATAGCATACATTCATCAATAAAAAAACACTAATTAAAAAAAAAGATATATATGTATATATAGTTTGGGCGAAGTCGAAATTTTTCGTTAAATGTTTCGCAGCTAAAATATATAAGAATGGGGAGTACTTCGTGCTTGTCCAACACGTCCTATAACGTCCAACACGTCTTATAAGGACTGTTGGCTTGTCCCAACTACTATGTATTTTTTTTTTCTTTTGAGGGAGGGGGATCCCCTTAAGAATTCTTGTTCTATATTATAAAGCTGTGAATAACGCTGACGTCATATCGCTTTTACACCAATTTGTTTAACTTCTAAACTACATCTTACAATTTCGATTTTTATACCATCGAACAAGGAAAAAGAAAGGAACTTTCAAAGGAATTTCTTTTTTAATCTGAATTTACTGTTTTTTATGGTTTAAAAAATAATTTTCAACCATTTTTTTTTCTTTTTAATCTAAGATTAACCCATTTGTGCATAAAGTAATATAAACAGTTCCGCAATTGTCTTCGACAAATATTCCATAACGAAAATTACACTTCATCGATAATAAATAAAATAATAACATAAATAAAACACAAATTTAATAGGTATGTAGAAATACATAATTTATATTTTTCACATAAAAATGCTCTTTGGTATTGATAGTAGGCAATCTAAAAAAATATTAAATACAAAAATCTGTTACAGTTTTTCTAATAAAATTGTTTTCATCTATGCAGCAGTGCAACAGAGTTCACCTGAGCTCATATTCGTGCATCTTTGTTTTTTGTGAATAGTTAAATATTGGACGGAATTCACCGGAGCTCATAAATACAGCGCTCCAGAGTCCAATGAAACAGTGCATCGGTAAAACTGAAGCCAATATTATCATTTCTTTTTCCTCTCATGGTTTTCTCCCGTAGTTTTTATAACCGAGTAAGTAGTATTCGAAATCGTGTTATCAAATTCGTATTGTCATCTATGCAAGAACATTTCCTACATTAATTCCGTCTGGTCTGGCGTAATTCTAATAAGACTTGTCTTTAGATTTATTGCTCTTTTGTCTTTGGTTTACAATAAGTTTGTTATTATATGCATGTATTAATGATAATATATGTAGTTTCATTTATTATTGTCATCTTATTTATGTTTCAGCAGTATAAAAGACAGGTGTTTCTTAATTTAGGAAAATATGATATAACCATGAACGAAAATACACAATAATTTCTTCCGTGTTACAGACGATTTCGAAGAACGTTCTTTGCCTCTAGAACAGCGGTTACCAACCTTTACTGGTACGCGACCCACCTTTAAGTAAAATAATTTTTCGCGACCCGCCTAATATAAGGCTGTATATAATTGTATGGAAATTGTTGTATGACCTCTATAAACTACCTGCTATCCTTTCATACGAAAAAGGCAAATTTTCATACGAGGGATACCCTGGCAAAAAAATCCAAGAATTGGTAATCCCAATGGGTGTAAGTGGAATAATAACTAGCAAAAGCCATGCTTTGTTTGCATTCGCGAAGCATTATTTAATAAGATAAATATTTAAAAGTAACAATATTTTTTTAATATTATTCTTGCATCTTTATTAAGCAATAGCGTTATTTTATGTTTTGACGTACTTTAATTTTAGAAATGTAAATTCAGCCAAATAACTAATAATTTCCTCCGAATTTTTTATTTATGATATAAGACTGGTATAAATAAAAATATTTTCGAAGCAAAATTTTACAAAATATTTATATAACGAATTTAACGATTAATTTTATTTGTTTACATTTCTTTTGTTGCCACTTTACAAAAAAAAAAAAAAAATCATAATATAATTGTTTTAAAATGCGTAAATATCGTCTGCGTAAATGATTTACCATAATAAGAATAAATTGTGTATTTGAATTCTTAACACTGAAAAAAACTTTTATAAATAAATGCAAATAATTGAATTTTCACAAATTTCAATACATTAAAAATATGCTATAATTTTCATAAAAAAGGAATTTTAAAAGTTTCATAAAAGAAATCGTAACTCCATGATTTATTTTTCTTTCGGAAAATATACGTGTTTCATTTTTTATTTGCAAAAGTGCGTCCGTAATGTAAAAACATGTAAAATAAATTAATTAAAATAATAAATTTTTTAACGTTATTCTGTAAAAAAAAAATAATATTACGCAAATCTACAGATCATATTTTATTTTTATGTTTAATTTCAACTCAAAATACTGAATAGTTTTTTTTTTTTGTAAAGTGTACGACAAAATGTAATTTGTGTAGCCTAATAGAGGATTCGCTTCACTCATCCTAATTAAAGCATAAATTACAAAGAATTACAATTAAAAATACGTTTAATTATTATCAAAACATAACTTTATAATTAGTCAGATATCTGGCACTGGTGTTTACCGATGAGTGCATCAGACAGGGTGATTAAAAAAAAAAAAAAAAAAACGTTTACAAGATGACATGGCAAATCAGGCATACAGCAAAGATAAAAAATCACATAGGAACATAGGGTCGCAAACCACTGGTTTAGTCACAAATTACAGGATCTTTCATCCTAACTGAACCCGGGTTGACAGTATTAATATCGAGAAAATTAAAAACATTGTAATGAAAATGCAAGGATATGTACCTACTTTCGTGTGAAATGTGATAACATCGCGAAAAGATCGGGAAAAACATGTTGCTCATGCAATTGATGATTCTATGTGAATTAATAATCACAGTCCAAAATGTTGGGTGTCAAGTGCATACTGCTGGCGATTATAATGCAAACTTTTACCACTTTTATTATTTTACCAACTTTTACCGATGAGGGCATCAGACAGTGTGATTAAAAAAAACGTTTACAAGATGACATGGCAAATCAGGCATACAGCAAAGATAAAAAATCACATAGGAACATAGGGTCGCAAACCACTGGTTTAGTCACAAATTACAGGATCTTTCATCCTAACTGAACCCGGGTTGACAGTATTAATATCGAGAAAATTAAAAACATTGTAATGAAAATGCAAGGATATGTACCTACTTTCGTGTGAAATGTGATAACATCACGAAAAGATCGGGAAAAACATGTTGCTCATGCAATTGATGATTCTATGTGAATTAATAATCACAGTCCAAAATGTTGGGTGTCAAGTGCATACTGCTGGCGATTATAATGCAAACTTTTACCACTTTTATTATTTTACCAACTTTTACCGATGAGGGCATCAGACAGTGTGATTAAAAAAAACGTTTACAAGATGACATGGCAAATCAGGCATACAGCAAAGATAAAAAATCACATAGGAACATAGGGTCGCAAACCACTGGTTTAGTCACAAATTACAGGATCTTTCATCCTAACTGAACCCGGGTTGACAGTATTAATATCGAGAAAATTAAAAACATTGTAATGAAAATGCAAGGATATGTACCTACTTTCGTGTGAAATGTGATAACATCACGAAAAGATCGGGAAAAACATGTTGCTCATGCAATTGATGATTCTATGTGAATTAATAATCACAGTCCAAAATGTTGGGTGTCAAGTGCATACTGCTGGCGATTATAATGCAAACTTTTACCACTTTTATTATTTTACCAACTTTTACCGATGAGGGCATCAGACAGTGTGATTAAAAAAAACGTTTACAAGATGACATGGCAAATCAGGCATACAGCAAGGATAAAAAATCACATAGGAACATAGGGTCGCAAACCACTGGTTTAGTCGCAAATACAAGATCTTTCACCCTAACTGAACCCAGTTTGACGGTATTAATATCGAGAAAAATAAAAACATTGTAATGAAAATGCAACGATATGTATCTAGTTTCGTGTGAACGTGTTTTCGTGTCACATTTACAATAAAGGTGAGACTGTCTGTTAAATGTTTTATTATAATATACAGTCAAACCTCCATGTGCGACCACCTCCGTTAAGCGACCACTTCCCTGAACGACCATTTTTTCATGGAACGAAATTTATTCCCATAGGCTCAATACTAATTTTACCTCCATTCAAAGACCATCCCAGCGAACTCCCCCCATGAGCGACCCATTTCTTTGAAGAAAATTCGTTTTTTCCTGGTCACTTGAAGAAAGTTCTATTAGAAAAATAGTTCTAGAGAGCGCATTATTCATCAAACTTCTAAACTAAGTTAAGATTTTTTTTTTTTTTCCCGGTAACATTTAAGTGTTTAATCCCCTTTTTGCCTTTTTATGAATTTAACTCTGATGGTAAATTAAGAATGACTCTCAATAAACTCCCCTACCCAATTCTGTTGGGAAACTCTCAAAGAAATAGATAAATAAATGAAGTCGTCATTATTTGTTCTCGTCCAAAAAAAATTGCATTTATTTACTGAACTTCTATAGGGCTGGAAAATAAAAGTTATGGAAGATAAAACCGTAAAATCAAACGTCAATGTATTCATTTTTTAAACTCTACAGTAATTAACTTATATAATTAACTTTTGTTTTGATACTTAATTTTTTATATTTTTTTCCTAATGGGAAAAATAAATTTTAGTAACATTAATTGTTACTTTTTTCAACAATTAAGATCTAGATTTAAACATGACCTCCATTAAGAGACCACCTCTCGGAGCGACCTATTTTTGTTGGAACGGAACGTGGTCGCTTTAGGGAGGTTTTACTGTACTTCAGTTTTTTGAAAGTTATTACCGTCAACCCAAATTGAATTAGGGTGAAACACCCTGTATTTGTGACTCAATAAGCGGTTTGCGACCCCTATGTTCCTATGTGATTTTTCATCCTTTTGTATGCCTGATTTCTCATGAAATTTTGTAAACTTTTTTTGAATCACCCTGTATATTAGGTTAATTTTAACCTTACGTCTCTTTCTACACGCAGTTTTGTTTCTGTTCTTGTTTTTCAAAAATAGCAAATTGGCAAAAACATCTTCAAACAAGCATGTCGTGTTGAACTCCATCAAGGACCTCACTGCAAATAGAGGCGTCTTAAAATTAGACACATATGTGACTGAAAAAGAATTTTAGACACTTAAGTGTCTTAATCTGAAAATTAAGACATTATAGATGTCTTAATTTAAGATACATAAGTGTCTTACTATGATCATGGTGTAAACGAACTGAGAATAGTGTCTAAAATATTCGCAAACGTCTTATTTTAAGACACTTCGTTGCTTCAAACGTGTCTTAATTTAAGACGTTTTGATTCTTCCAACGCAACAACCACCAGGGGGCACTCTCAGTTGCGCATGCGTTTTAGATGTCTTTCGTTCGAATTAGTGTACGTTGTAATTCAAACGGAAAGTTTGTTTTTATGTACGCGTGTGTGTTAATTCGTTTTTTGCGGAATGTGAAGTACTGTGATTTTAATTCGTATTCACTTAGTTTATTTATAAATTGAATACGTACATCTAACGTGTGTGCTTGACACCATATGTCTCTTATAAGCTGTCGTCGATATAAGGGCGGGATAGAGTAAACAACAACTTGAAGATTACACCATGGAACTCTACAAAGCGTGTGCAATGGACTAGTGCTAATTTGTATTGTATCAATAATATTGTGTCATTCGTCTTCATCCTGTCAAAGCTGCCAAGATAAAAAAAAAAAAAACTTTTGTCTGGCGGGTCATATATTGAGGGTGAAACAATTCATTCTTTAAATATGGCTAGTCGGATACATTATGGAATTTTCTTCTAAAATGATGCAAGTCTTTCTCCCGCACGGTGGTAGTTTTTTAAATTCCAAATCGAGGAATTTTTCTTACCTCTTGCAAACAGCGTTTGAAGTAAGTGCCATAATTTCTTTATAGTACTAAAATTAGTGTCTTTTATGATTTTATTTATTGTACAAAATCCTGCATGAAATTCAATTAGTTTTGAATATGTTCGCAAAAAAAAAAAAAAAAAAAAAAAAAAAAAAAAAAAACACTATTTCTAGCAGTATATATTTTTAAACTTATGATGCTGTCTTTTATTACAAATTATATATCCAATGGCAGTTTTTAGTTTCAATAGCTAATTCTTATCTCACAGTAAACGACAACCACAAGCAATAAAGAAAAAAAAAGCTTTGAAAGATCACCAAATGCTTTCTTACTTCCTGGCACAAAACCGCAGATTAAAAAATGATAAATAAAGTACATGAGACTCGTCTATTATGTGAAGCTGCCAGTGAAAATATACATATTGTATTTGATTTGCAATACACTCTAATATTGATTTTTTGATTATTTTTAATAAATAAACGGTCAAGTGCGAGCATTACTCGCGCACAGAGGGTTCCGTAGAATCAATATATAAATTTGTAATTGTATTATAAAAAAAAAAAAAAAAAAAAGCTGCTAAAAGAATACTAAGACTTAGTAAAAAACTATACAACGTAGGATTGGGTATAACTGTATATATTTGAAAAGTGCAAATGGGTATACCATGAAAGTTCAAAGAGATATGGAACCTAAATAATATCAAATATAGCTATTCGTATAACTCTTTTTTTAATATTATCCTAATCTGTTTATGATGAACTTAATTCGGTACTGACAATAAAAGCAGTGCATAGTTAAACTTCATTTGGCATTTCATGGAACTGAATTCAGCGTAGTAATAACCTTTATTTCTACAGTGTAGCTAAAACAAAGCCTTTGTTCAAAGTTTAAATTTGGCATTGTGCTAAGCACGCTTCGAATTGAGATCTCAAAGTTGCAACGCCGCCTTGGTCCGCGTTTTTCCAGATAGGTGTTTAATTAACTTTTAAAGTCACTCGAGGCGTATTGAGAGATACAATCAATGCAAACTATCGCGAATCCCAAAGTATTTATGCGATTCATTCTAATTAAATCTTTCGAGGGCGATGCCTTAAAAACGGACACCTAATTTTAATTCCAAAACAGACAAACGGAACCAAGAATATTTAATTAAAATTTTCCTTTTACATGTACGTGAAAATAAGCAAGTTCGCATTTTCTAATAAATTCGTTTATAAATTCTGATGTCAGTTCATTATTTCATAAGTTTATAAATAAAATTACTCCGTGCTGGAAAGGATTAAGTGGTCGCAGGACTCTTAAAGCTTCAAAATTTAAGAAATTTTAATTTTTTTAGATGTTAAACTCCTATCTTTTCTGAATATTTTGATATAATTGTTTCCTTGAAATTCCCATTAGAACAGAAGTTTTGGCTTTTAGAATTATACCCGCTCAATAGCTGAAGCGGAGTTTCCGAAACTTTAAAGTCATTATTTTTCAAATGGCGTTTTTTGGGCATAAGGCGTAGGATACCTCAAAAACTTCTGAATATTTTTTCATGAAATTTTCAAAACATATATTTCATGTTAGTCTGTATAAACTTAACCTAAAATTTCCTTTTTATTGTTCAAAAAAATAATTTTTAGGTGATTTTACTGCTGAAATTTTCAAAATTTTGTATTACCTAAATGCAACATTGCATTAAAAATATAAAATGCTTTAAATATAAATTTATTTAAGTTCAAGGAAATTATTACAATCTGAAGTATAAGTAATCACCAAAATTTTCATTCTAGTTGCAATATTTATTTTGTAATCCTGCGCGTAAACTGTTATGCCAATTTTTTGTTCGATAGATGTCTAAAAGTTTCAAGCCCCCTATAAATACTAATTCTGTATCTTGCAATTTTTTTAATACATGAAACGAAAGAACATACTTATATCTTTCATCCCAATTAAAATTGTGTTTTAAAATCATATACATTTTAAGACATTAAATGTTGAAAATCGTCTTTTTTTTTAATTTTTTCCACTTTTTAGAGTCATGAGACCCCTTAAATTAGTATGTTTTTAACAATTTGACGTTTATTGCTTTTATACTGTTACTGGGCATTACATTCATTACACATATATATCATTAAAAGTTGTTAACTAGGCATAGAGTACGCCGCCCCTGTCCTTGTGTATGTCCAAACTAACCGTACCTTTAAGGGTTAATATCTCGGCTAATTACCGATGATTTTTTTCGAAAATTATTATCAACAATGCTTTTATTCTTCTGCAACGATAGGTATATTCAGCGATGCTCAACAATTTTTCTGAATGCCCGTAAATCGAAATTTGTGTAAACAGAAAAATGCTAATTACTCAAAAAATATGTGACCTAGGGTAATCGCTATAAATTTCCGGTAAGGTTTATATTAATGTCTACTACCTCTAATTTTTTCATAATTTTAGTTTCAGTAGATTCGGAATTAGATGGGGGGGGGGGGGGACTTATTTTTGCGCTACAATTTCAACAATATCTTTGAAAATATAATACCTAAAATTAAAAGGAATGTATTTTTGAGTTCAGCGTTACAAAAGCTTTTACAAGATACCCCACATGATATACAAAGAAAAGATTTTTTTTTTTTCAAGTAGCATAATTAGCCCCTCTACTTTTTTACTAAATATATTTATGAATGTTTATTAATCTGAAAATATGTGGGTCAATGGTCTTTATTGCTTCCCTGAATTTGAACTTTCCACGTTCCATAGTTTACGAGTAAAATGGCTGTGACAGACAGACAGACAGACAGACAGGCGGACAGACACAGGAGTGATCTTATAATGGTTCCGTTTTTACTTTTTAAGTACGGAACCCTAAAAAAGTAATTTGAAATTCATAATGGGAAAAAGGAAAAAGCTATAACTAGATTTTGCACTTAAAATAACTTTATTTATATGCACTTATACGAAAAATACAAAAATGACAGTTAGATGTTACTATATATATTTAAGACGAAAGAAGTTTGGAAACTATAAGTTATTTTTTCTTCATGTTATTAATATAGAATATGTATTTATTTATTTTTATAGATAGTTGAATAACTTTTGTGATTACCCTCTGATCTACATAAAAAGTTGCCCATGTGACAATATATAAATTTTTAAAAAATCTAATTTTAAATGATAAGGATTTTCATTTTTTTTTTCGGAAGGGGGGTGGGGATTTTGTTTGAAATTTTCGTAAAGCTGATATTTTAAATCTCACACTGATTATAATGAAAGTTTTGAACTTTTAGAGTAAGACAAAATTAAAAATGCAACTATATTTAACAAAATACCGAGGAATATTTTTTCTCAATGTTATTAAAGTAGAATATTCATTTTTTTATTTTTTTATTCATAGTTAAATAGCTGTTGTATAAATAGCTGTATCACCTGATATAACATATGTAAAATTGCCTATGTGGCAATATAATTTTTTTTTCATCTAATTTTTAAATTATATGAATTTCATTTTTTTGGGGGGGGGGGGGGGATTTTTGCAAATTCTGCACATCTGCTATTTTAAATCTTTTTCGACATTCAACCGAGTATAATAAATATTTTGAACTTTTAGAGTAGGACAAGATTATTAACAAATATATATTTATCCATGTACCTCAAAAGTCCTTAATTGCGAACACTTCGGAACCGCGGAATTTGTCCGATAAACGGAGATATCTGCTTTTGTGAGGTAAAAATATACAAATATGCATGTCTTGCGGATTAAAAAAGTATTCGTTAAATAGAGGTGTCCGCTATTCGGGAATGTCCATTAACCTCCACAACGGATACTCCCGAATACCGGACATCTCAATTTAGATAACCATAATTCAGGGTTGCAATTTTTGCAAAAAAAAATCTTCTTGATAAAAGCATGTACAATACAGGGCAGTGCCCCGTCCCCCTACGATTGTAGAGCCCCCAAATTTGATGGGGAATATTTGTGAAGCTTATATTTTAAATCTGTTTCAAAGTTGTACTGATTATAATCAATATTTTGAACTTTTAATGTGAAATAAGATTACAAAAAAAATGAATTTTAAAAAAATCTAATATTTAGGTAAATATTTTTTGTCATTAATCTTGTTCTACTCCTGAAGTTCAAGATATTGATTAAAATCAGCACAATGTCGTAAAAGATTTAAATTATCAGTTTAACGAAAATTGAATACCAAAATTGGGAGAAAAAAAAATCAGGCTGTATGGGGGTGGAAGGGGCAGGACCACAGCCGAATATTTTCCAGGATTCAACGTGGTCAAACATGGCTACGTATTATGCTTACAAAAAAAAAAAAAAAAAATGGATGCGATTCAGACGTTTGAAGTGTCTGAAATTCAGACGCAAAAGTGTCTGAAAAAATTAAGACATTTTAAAATGTCTGAAAATTGAACACTCCGTTTCAGACACTTAAGTGTTTGAATTTCATACATTTTTATTCACAGTGCTCAAAGTTGATTTAGATATTTTTTAATATTCTGCTCATATGGGGCATTCTCACAGTCTTTTGACTTTCATGTCCCTGAATAATATTTTTTATTTTAATTCATTTTTTTGTGCTTTTTTTATTTCATATACTGGGGAACATCCCATTGCATGATTGCATAACAATATTAACGAGATAAATAAGTTTTGGACGATGTTGGGGGTCCAAATACCAGGAAAACTCATACATACATACAAAACATACAAAAAGATAATGTATCGTTACAAACTCCTGAATCCCGAATTTATGGGTTGAATGGTTGGACAACTTACGTCGTCGCGACATAGAGGGAACGCGTGCAATCGCGAAAATGTAGGGCGCGTTATATGATCCCTTGTTTATATTCGATGATTTTTCTATTTTTCATATGCATTGTATTAGTAATTTTCTGTTTACATTCTGATGACGACTCAGTAAAAGAGTTGAAACATGTCAATATAGATTTTTAATTTATTTTTAATGTGTTTTTATAACGTCTTTTAAGCAAATAAATATTTTAATATTGTGATATGGTTATTAGTGGACGTAATTTTGGCTTATTACTCGCACTTATTTACAATAATTAACGTCAAAATTATTTTCATTAAAAATAATTTTATGTGGCAACCACCCCTTCTATTTCCAAAGCAGGGCCGAAACTAGCCTTTTTTTACACCCGGGGCAGGCATGGATTTTGCCCCCCACCCCCCTCCTCTTCCGCAAAGTATATTTACAAAGAGAATTTTTACTAATTTTCTAATATAAAATTTAAAATATGTAATCTTAAAATATGTAATACTGAACTACGTAATCTACAATGGCGGATCCAAGGGGGAGGTCAAGGGGGTCATGACTCCCCTCTGAACAGCAACAAAAATATTCTAAAGATCATTTTAAAAATGAAATATACAGTTAGAGTCCCGATTATCCGAATCCTGCTTAACCGAGTTTCCGCTTTTACCGAGTTATTTAAAAAAAAATTATGGCCATTTTTTTTTCTTCCCATTCCGACCAGAGTTCTAACTTTTTACGACTGCTCTTTCATCTTCACCTAACACTTCATTTATAATGGCTGCTTCATAATAATAGAAGATATCAGTCCATCAGAAGAAAATGATCCATTCCAAAGGTATAGTCCTTCATTTGGCGCCCCTTCGTTCTGGCGCCCGGGGCACATGCCCCCTCTGCCCTCCCCCCCCCCCCCCCTAGTTTCGGCCCTGTTCCAAAGAATCTCCCATATTAATATAACCGAATTGCTGTCCAACTATTTCTTTGTCAAAAGACATGGATTTCTACACGTATCCGACTACTCATCCAATTCTTTTAGAATTAAGCGTTTCTCTGCGAAATTTTGGCTTCTGCTCAGGTTCTCTTTGGACTCCAGCCCAAAAGACGTGTCTAGCTAGAGCAGAGAAATTCTTCCATCTGGGGATTTGCGGAGGCGACAGAAGCGTAAAGGCGGGGCCCTGGATGTGCTCCAGGGCCCCTCGTCACGTCCATATTTCCTCTGGAGTATTTCGGTGGAACGTACTTTCTATGTGCTGTAACTTATCATCACCTGGGACAGAAGTTATTTGTCATTGTCGAGGGGGAAAAAAATAATGGAATTGCGTTTTCTCGAAAGAAGCAAAAAAAAAAAAGGAAGAATTTTGGGACAGAATTTATATGTTGCCAGTAGTAAAAAATGATTGTCAAATTTTTGGGGCGTAGCGATGTAGAAAAGTAATTATGTAATCTAAATATATGTCAGTTGTTTACTGCGTTTTAATAAGAATTTTCCATCTTTTTTTTTTTATTATTATTATTAAATGCTCGTTCTCTCAATATATATATTTCTTTTATTCCTATTTATGCGCGCGCAAACAATTATTTATCAGATTTTTAAGTACATATTTCATTCTAACGAAGATGGGAAAAAAAAGAAAAAGGAGGAAAATAAATTCTTAAATAGTTTAATTTTTTTTGCAACACGTACGTGCACAAAAATAAGAGAAACACGAAAGAAAAATCGTATTTTAAGCATAGATTTTCCGCATTGCAATAAGTCTGCTATGAAATCATTCCAAAAATCAATCTTTTTATATCTCTCAACATATTATATCTCTCAACATTTTATATCTCTCAACATATTATACTTATTGTTGTAAAACTATTTTTACATCAACAGCATTACGCATCTGTCAAGCATATTTTGAATTTCGCAACCCTAATAAAATTTCGTGACATCACTGAAACTTGTACAACCAGTAGTTCAGCCTATATTGCTACTATATTTGAATAGTTTGAACAGCTTTCAACAAGAACTATAAATGATATATGTACTACAAGCATACAAAGATATTATTGCTGAAAAACGTATCACATCATTGAAAATGCATTCAATAAATAATCGCCCAAAGATCGCACTCATTTAATCTGTCCGTGTGCTTCTTTGACGCCCTAGATTTGGATTATACACACTATTCTAAGAGAGAAAACGTTTCTATCCAAATTTTATAGTCTGATGCATGTACGATGCATGTTGCATGTCTCGTATATTATTTTCTTTTAAGGGGTCTCAGGACTCTTGAAGCCTCAAAATTTTCGAAATTTTAATTTTTTTAGATGTTAAAATCCTATCTTTTCTGAACATTTTGATATAATTATTCCATTGAAATTCCCATTAGAACAGAAGGCTTTTAGAATTATACCCGCTCAATAGCTGAAGCGGCGTTTCCCAAGTCATTTTCCTCCAAATGACGTTTTTGGGCATAACGCGCACGATATCTCAAAAACTTCTGAATATTTTCTCATGAAATTTTCAAAACATATGTTTCATGTTAGTCTGTATAAACTAAACTTAAATTTCCTTTTTATTGTTCCAAATAAGATTTTTTTTAGGTCATTATACTGTTGAGATTTTTAAATTTTGCATTAGCTAAATACAACCTTATATTAAAAATATAAAAATGTCTTAAATACAAATTTATTTAGGTTCAGTGTAATTATTATAGTCTGAAGTATAAGTAGTCACCAAAACTTTTATTCTAGTAGCAAATTTTATTTTGTAATCCGGCGCGTGCGCTGCTATACCAATTTTCTGCTCGTCAAACGTCTGGCATTTTGTTGCCCCCTGTAAATGCTAAACCTTCATCTTGAAGTTTTTTGAATACATGAAATGAAAGAACATACTTTTATCTTTCATCCCAATAAAAATTTGTTTTAAAATCAGATATATTTTAAGATATTAAATATTGAAAATAGTCTTTTTATTTCAGTTTTTTCAATTTTAAGAGCCCTGAGACCCTTTAAGTTCTTAGCTAGCTGCTTTATGCATTTTTTATTTCTCGTGCAGAGAACCACTATAATGCCGTACATAGTCAAATAAATATGGATAACTTTCAACTGTACAACATCATTTAAACAAATTACAACAATCTGAGATAGACAATAATGGATCCAAATGTAATTTTTTGTATGACCCTGTAAAATAGCTATAAACGTTAAATTCACTATTTTACATAGAGAACATGCTGTCATGAATTTCAAAAACGTATCTTTGTCCCATTCTGTTTGAATTAGTTAATCACATTTCGTCAAAATGCACTTCAAAGAGGTAGTAACCATGGTTACTATGCATAGACCCAAAATTTCGTCCTGTCTCAGTGTAAAAGAACCATAAATGTAACATATCAAGGAGCTGATTAAAGGCTGGACCGTGGCCCTTGGACCCGGGACTTTGGAGGCTTCAAAATTTTGTATACAAGTTTGGTAAAGCTGATAGTTTAAATCTAGTTTGCCCAATCTAGTTGTATTGAATAAAGTTAAACATTTTGTGTTTTTAGAAAAGAATAAGGTTAAAGAGCAACCATACATTTATCTAAATATACAAGGTATCCATAAACCCATGGTACATACGTTAGGGGGTGATAGAACACAACTAAACAAGCACAAATCACGACACAATCCGTGGTCGGAAACGCTTTTCTAGCGCTGTAGTGACATCACAAAACACAAGAAAGACAGGACATGAATAAGAAGAGAAAACATGTTTATTATCCTTTGTACACCAAAAAACTAAGATAAAAGAACATTAAAGAGGCAACAATCGTTATCAAACTAGGTGTTCGAAATTACGACCTCGGTCCGTGATGCATGGAAGTGCATCTCCGGCGCATGGAAGGTATAATTTTCTCAAAAATACCAAGAGTGTCCTGGCCTTGCCTGCAGCGGCCACAATGCGTGCAACAAGTTCCTCAGTGCTTTCCAGCATTGTCCCGGCATTTTGCAGCACTAAGAATAATTAAAAATGTTTTTTCTCCCTATTCGTATCCTTCCTTTCTTGTGTTTTGTGCCGTCACAACCGCGCCAGGAAAACATTTCCGACCATAAATTATATGGTGATTTGTGCTTGTCTAGTTGTGTTCTATCATCAGCTAACGTATGCACCATGAGTTTAGGGACACCCTGTATATTCATATCTCTATTCTAAGGTATATAAAATGTTTAATTTTTTGTAACATAATAGGAAGAGATGGGGGGCTCGAATAAATTTATCTGGCTTGATGAGACCCTGCATGCATCAGTTTCGTTCTGTTGAAAGAAAAAAAAAATAACACCATTAAACCACGAATCAAACATTTACTACCCATAGAGTGTAATGTATCTTAATCATTGCATATCTCGCTGTAAAAGAATTATATATGCTACACACATAATTTACAATAGCAATCTTACATGCATGAAACGAATTGTTATATTTAGGTTTATTAGACATCTCATTTAGGTTTCAAGTTCTGTAAAAGTGACAAAAAATAGTGACTCATATATTTTTTGCTTACATTATTGATAATATTGCAATTTCTTCAAAAATATTAGTTTTGATATAAAATCGTAATATTCAATAATTTTTGCATATGTATGACATTTTCTATTTAATGAAATGTCAATTATACCCTAAATGCGACAAACGTATTTGAAATCGCATAGCATTTAGGCTCAATGACCTTAACCACTACCATTATCGCTCAGCTCTAATAAGACAAATTGCTAACGATATGCTGAAAAAAAATTCTATTCTGGCTTTTTTTCTTGAAATAGCCAAACAAGAGAAGCAGTGGGGAATAAAATGCTTGTAACTTTTCGCGTCACATTATACTTTTTTATAACATTCATAGTCAGTCTCACAGTAGGAATTCTTAAATGTGGATTTTGTAAAGCAGCAGAAAGTTCCAAATGTGTACTTTTTTCCGTACAAATTATATATTTGAGTCACCCTATGACTGTGAAGTAGAGGAGATCGGGGCTAGTAGGCGCAGTTTCTAGTTATTCATTTTTATTAATTTTTTGTTTAAGTTTTTTATGAAACTTTAACTGTACTTTTAATTAACAGGCATTGAGCTATAAATACACGGAGCTTTGAGTTTGTAGCTTTTGTAGTTTATGTTTAGCGGAAGCTTAAAGTAAAAGGAAAACTGTGCGCCAACCTACCCCGTCACGGGGCAAGTTGCCTATACCTATGAGGTAAGTTGGCACACGTTTTATAAAAGTTTAAATGAAACTTAAATAAGACACGCAGTTAAGAGAAATCAATTTCATTATTACCACTAAGTTTAAAGAAGGCGTTATATCGCCGTATATTGTAAATTCTAACTTATGCAGACATAAATATAATGAATAAAACATTAACATTGAGTAACTTCTATCCTACTCGATATCATCATTAGAGTTACAGTTGTCACAAATAAAAAATCCAGTGTCTCCGTTTGGGCAAGCCTCGTGTGCCCAAAATCTTGCATTGCAACCCCTTTTCTCAGTGTTTACTGTTTTTCAAGCTACCAGCACGTTAACAGTGAGAACGACTATGAATGTTATAAAACAGCATGTGAGAGGCGAAAAGTTGCTTAAGTTTTCTTCCCCAAAGCCTTTCGTGTTTGGATATTTCAAGTAAAAATGTCTGTTACAATTAACTATAAATATCAAAGAGTTCAATAAGCAAATCTAATTTTTAATTAATACATTCACCAACGAAATAGCGAGAATTGCCATCGAAAAATAATTGCTTTTTGAGGCAATTTTTTGAGGCTAATTCAGCACTGTAAATCCTTTGTATATTTTTGATCAAAAGTATTTTGCAGTCATAGGGTGTCGCAAATATGCAATTTTCACAGAAGAAGAAAGATACACCTTTTGAGACTTTCTGGCTGTTTTATAAAATCCATATTTAAGAATTCCTATAGTGAGAACGGCTATAAATATTATAAAACAGCATGATGTGATGCGAAAAGTTGCTTACGTTTTCTTCCCTACTGCTTTTTTTGTTTAGATTTTTAAACTAAAAATGTCTGTAACAATTAAATATAAATATCAAAGAGTTCAATAAAAAAATGTGATTTTTAATTAATATACATTCATCAACGAAATAGCGAGAATTTCATCTTCAAAAAATTACTAGAAACTGGGGCAATACATTCAAAAAATATGCTTAGAAGTGTTGGAATAGTTCTTGAGGATCATTCAGAGCTAGTCTAAGACTTCTCCATATTTTTTAGCCAACTGCCAAGAAGGGTTATGTGTTTCACGCGTATCTGGATATGTGGATTTCTTTATACCCTCGAAACATCCCAACGGCTGGATGGATTTTAATGAATGAGGTTTCTATATTGATTCGTCTTAACCGGCCGATGGTTATAGGCTAGGTTTTGTTTTATAAATTCAAAATGGCGGTAGAGACGAAAAAAAAAATTACGAACCCTATTAAGTGGCATATCATTGGATAGGTCTTTCAAAATGAAGATGATGTTTCATTGACTATTTTACAGTCAGAAACTCCGTTTGAATATTACACAACCTGGAAGTTATTAGGTAGAATCTCTAGCTTTCCTGCAACTCTAACCTTCATAGACATCTATAGGCTCCATCAAAACAATGTTTATAGATAGGAACTAACAATTAAACACAACTTAAATACAAGTAAATAAAAAAAATAGGTAAGTAATATAAAAAATAGTTTCACATTGATGAGAAATAATTAATTCGTTTTTTACGCAGTCGGATTTTTCGATTTTTTAAATTTAACTTTTACTTGTTATGAGAAGTACTTTGCAGTCGTAGGGTGTCTCAAATATAAAATTTGTACGAAAAAAAAAAAGTACACATTTGGAACATTCTGCTGCTTTACAAAATCCATATTTAAGAATTCCTACAGTGAGAACGACTATGACTGTTATAAAACAGCATGGTGTGACACGAAAAGTTACGAACATTTTATTCCCCACTGCTTCCCTTGTTTGGCTCTTCCAAGAAAAAAGTCAGAATAGAATTTTTTTCAGCATATCGTTAGCAATTTGTCTTGTTAAAGCTGAGCGATAATGGTAACGGTTAAGGTCATTGATCCTAAATGCGATACGATTTCAAATACTTTTATTGCATGTAGGATATAATTAATCTTTATAATACAGCATAATGTGACGCGAAAAGTTGCTTACGTTTTATTCCCTCTGCTTCACTTGTTTAGATATTTCAAGTAAAACTGTGTTTTACAATTAACTATAAATATCAAAGAGTTCAATAAACAAATCTAATTTTTAATAAATACATTTACAAATAAAATAACCAGAAATTTGAGCAAAAACTAATTGCTGTAAACCGAAGAGACACAGTAAAAAATAATTTTAGACGTATTTAGCGCTGGAGTTGTTCTTGAGGTTAATTCAGAACAAATCTATGGTCTCTGCATATTTTTAATAAGAAGTATTTTGAAACCGTGGAATCTTTCAAATATAGAATTCGTGCAGTGGAAAATAAAATAAAAAGATGCACCTTTTGAAACTTTCTGCTTTTTTACAAAATCCATGTTTCAGAATTCCTAGAGCGAGAACGACTATGAATGCTATACAACAGTATGACGTGACGCGAAACATTGCTTACGTTTCTATCCCCACACTGCTTTTCTTGTTTGGAAATTTGAATGAAAAATGTCTGTTACAATTTATATATAAATTTCAAAGAGTTTAATAAACAAATCTAATTTTAAATTAATACATTCACCAATGAAATAGCGAGAATTTTCATGGAAAAATAATGGCTGTAAACCAAAGCGAGACAGTAAAAGATATTTACGCATAGTGCTGCAGTTGTTCTTGAGTATAATTCACAACTAAGCTAAGCCCTCTGCATGTTTTTGACAAGAAGTACCTGTCGTGGGGTGTCTCATATATGGAATTTGTACAGGGAAAGAAAAAAAAAGAAATAAAAAAGGATACACATTTTAGAACTTTCTGATGTTTTACAAAATCCATATTTAAGAATTCCTACAGTGAGACTGACTATGAATGTTATAATACCGCATGATGTGACGCGAAAAGTTGCTTATGTTTTACTCCCCACTGCTTTTCTTGTTTAGATATTTCAAGTAAAAACGTTTTTTACAATTAATTATAAATATCAAACAGTTATAAACAGAGGCAATACATTTAAAAAACATTTTTAGAAGTATAAAGCATTAGAGTAGTTCTTGAGGATCATTCAGAACTCGTCTAAGACTTCTCTATACTTTTGATGAGAAGTAGGGGAGACCGGAGCTAGTTGTCTACAGGGTTAAGTCCTCATAAATCGCCTGTTTGTGGATAGATTGCGAAACCATTCACAGAGTACTTTCCTTCTTGCTTTTTACAATCCTCATTGTAGTTTTGTAGCGTTACCTACGTGCAGTGGACATTTATTACGATTTTTCTGTTTTTTGCATTCATAAATAATTTTGTCTTGCTTCATTCTTTTTCTAATTTCTAATACTTATCTTAATAATTGCGATTTAACTTGTGCAGTTTTTCTTAGTGTATGATTAACTGTACCTACCCCATATGTGATTTACTTGGATTATTTATGCTTAGATGGTTACGTGTCCCTTTTGTGAAGAAATTTATTATGGGGCTACTAGGCGCATTGAACACGGGGCAAGTTGGCTCGGTGTCTGGTAGGAATTCTTAAAGATGGATTCTGTAAAATAGCAAAAAGTTCGAAAAGGTGTGTCTTTTTATTCTGTACAAATTGAATATTTGAGACACCCTATGACTGCAAAGTAATTCTTGTCAAATACATGCAGATACCTGAAAATAGAACTATTCTCAAGAACAACTCGAGCGTTAAAATTTTCAAAATTTTCTTTACTGTATCGCTTCGCTTTACAACAATTATTTTTCAATAAAAATTCTCCCTGTTTTCTTGATGAATGCATTAATTAAAAATTAGATTTGTTTATTGAACTCTTGGATATTTGTATTTAATTGTAACAGACATTTTTACTCGAATTTTCCAAACAAGAGAAGCAATGGGGAATAAAATTTTCGTAACTTTTCGCGTCATATCATGCTGTTTTATGACATTCATGGTAGTTCTCACTGTAGGAATTCTTAAATATGGATTTCGTAAAGCAGCAGAAAGCTCCAAATGTGTATCTTTTTATGTTTATTTTTCTCCGTACAAATTCCATATTTGAGGCACCCTCCGAATACTACTTATCAAAAATATTTAGAGGTCTTAAACTAGTTCTGAATTATACTCAAGAAAAACTCGAGCACCATTTACGTCTAAAAATGTTTTTTAGGGTTCCGTACTTAAAAAATAAAAACGGAATTATTATAAGATCACTCCTGTGTCTGTCTGTCCGTCTGTCATAGCCCTTTTACTCGTAATCTATGGAACGTAGAGAGTTCAAATTGGGGGAATCAATAAAGACTATTGACCAACATATTTACAGATTCAATTACAGATTTAAACATTCACAAATATATTTAGAAAAAATGTACAGGGGCTAATTAAGTTACTTGAAAAAAAAAATCTTTTCTTTGTATATCGTGTGGGGTATTGTATGAAAGCTTTCGTAACGCTGAATTCAAAAATACATTTCTTTTAATTTTAGGTATTTTCAGAGATATCATCGAAAATATAGTGCAAAAATCCACCCCCCACCCCCCCCCATTCTATTTCCGAATCTACTGAAATAAAAATACGAAAAAATTAGAGGTAGTAGTCATTAGTTTAAACCTTGCAGGAAAATTATAGCGATTATCCTAGGTCACATAGTTTTTGAGAAATGCGCATTTTTTCGTTACACACAGATTTCGATTTGCGGGCATTCAGCAAAGGTGTTGAGGAGCGCTGGAGGTGCCTATCATAGCAGAAGTATAAAAACATTGTTGATAATGATTTTAATAAAAAATTGTCGGTAATTAGCCGAAGAGCCCCAACGTGTCGGGGAACATACCGGGAGAAACGTTAAGCTCTAAGGGGAAGGACTAGCCGGCCCTGAGCAGTCTCTCTTAGGCTGCCTAACCTTTAAGATACGGGCGGTTTGGACATACATAATGACAGGGGCGGCGTAATATATGTACAATCCACTTTTAAAGCCTAGATAACAACTTTTAATAATATATTTGTGTAATGCAATTCCTAGTAGCATTATAAAAACTATAAACGTCAAAATGTTAAAAACAGACTAATTTAATTAGAATTAATCACATAAATACTATGGGATTCGCGACTAGTTTGCATTGAGTGGACCTCTCAATACACCTCCCGTGTCTTTAAAAGTTAATAAAAAACCTATCTGGAAAAATACGTCACGGACTAAGGTGGCGTTGAAACTTTGCGACCTCCTTTCGAAGCGCGCTTAGTACAATGCCAAGTTTAAATTTTGAACAAGGGTACGCTGAATTTAGTTTTATGAAATGCCAAATGAAGTTTAAGTATGCACTACTTTTATTGTCAGTACCGAATTAAGTTCATCATAAACAGATTAGGATAAGATTAAAAAAAGAGTTATACAGAATAGTAGGCTTCATATCTCTTTGAATTTTTATGATATACCCATTCATACTTTTCTAACATATACAGCTATACCCAACCCTACATTGTATAGTTTTTTAAAAAGTCTTATTATTTTTTTAGCAACGGAAAAACGCGGCACGGGCTAAGGTGGCAATGCAGATTTGCTACCTCCTTGCGAAGCGCATTTAACAAAAGACCAAGTTTAAACTTTGAACAAGGGTTTTCTTTTAGCTGCACTGTAAAAAGAAATATTATTACTACGCTGAATTTAGTTTTATGAAATGTCAGCTAAAGTTTAGATAAGCACTACTTTCATTGTCAGTACCGAATTAAGTTCAATAAAACAGATAAGGATAAGATTAAAGAAAAGAGTTATACAGAATATCAATATTTGGTATTCTTAAATATTCTCATCTATAATTTGATATTCTGAAAAAAATAATAAGAAGAAGAAGAATACTACGGGGATTCGCGACTAGTTTGCATTGAGTGGATCTCTCATTACGCCTCCCATGTCTTTAAAAGCTAATTAAAAACCTATCTAGAAAAACGCGGCACGGAACAAGTAGGCGTTATACATTTGCGACCTCCTTTCGAAGCGCGCTTAGCACAATACGAAGTTTAAACTTTGATCAAGGGTTTTGTTTTAGCTATACTGTAAAATGAAAAGATTATTACTACTCTGAATTTAGTTTTATGAAATGCCAAATGGAGTTTAGATATGCACTTCTTTTATTGTCAGTACCGAATTAAGTTCATCATAAACAGATTACGATAAGATTACAAAAAGAGTTATACAGAATAGCAATATTTGATATAATTTAGGCTTCATATCTCTTTGAACTTTTATAGTATACCTATTCATACTTTTCTAGTATAGGGTAAATCCGGGATTTATGCCGCACTTTTTTTTAAACTTGTGTATAAAGTACCATGGTGGACATAAAATAAAAAAAAATCATGCTGTGCTATTTAATGTTAAATATACAATGCGTGTAGTGCGACAAAAAAATTCAAAACAAATTATTAATATTTTTTAACAATTTTTTTCTAAAACATTGCACTGCGGCGGGTCACCCGCACATTCAGGCTGAGACGCCGCACTTGTGCGGTAGTTATGCCGTGCTTATAATAAGAACAGAATGAAATTATAAATAAAAATATTTAAAAAAAATTCATATCTGGACTATAATTAACGATGTAATAACAAAATGAAACTAAATGAGTACAATGAAACGTATTAGTAGATTCAAATCAAAAATTGCTGCCTACTTTCACTATTAAAATTATCGACTTATTTTTTTACATTAAATTTTAATTATTATTTCAGCAACAACGTAACATGAATGTATTAGAAAGGGAAAAGAAAAAAAGTAAAATTGTGTTTACATAATTTATTTGTTAACCTTTTCGGAACCGTTGGCTTTTACAAAAATTTTATTCGGTTTGTACCACTTTTTTAAAAGAAGTTCCTTTTACTTAAATAATCATGAAAATGCTCTAATTAAATAAAGTAAATATTAGTTTTCTTTTTTACTGGTGCCAGAAACAAATTTTGTAAACTCTTTATGAAGGTGCTTATATGCACCTACGGTCCCGAATGGGCTAAGAGACCTGTTTTTTTTACTACAATCTCCAGAAAAAGTGTCGAAAAAGTACAGTCTTTATGTTACTACATTTAAACACATAATACAACGAAGCTAATTACACGTCCTCTTTTTTGGAGTAGTTTGCAAAGAACGTCTGCGTTACACGTAATCCAATTTTTCATTATTATCATCGTGACTTGCATCTTTCTTGCCCTTTTTAATTTTTATTTCCCCCTTTTTCTCCTTTGGTTTTAGAAAACTTGATAACATGCCTAACATGGTTAGTCTGTGCAAAAAGAAAAGGAAAAGTTAATAACACTTAATCATCCCGTACAAAAGAAACTGCGGCATGTATACCGGAATAGCAGTGCGGCATGTATCACATTTTCATGGTGCAGACATAAGCCATCACAGTTACCTGCAATCGCTAAGGGGAATGTCTTAAACATACACATAGTACTCTATACAAAGGCCACATTTAGTTTTGACTTCGAAATCATGCATGCATTTAGTAATTAGTGCATGAAAAGCATTTAAACATAACGTGTTTAAAAGTTTGGACAGTGAAATCATGCACTTACGTCAAATTAAAGATTGTACTTCTACAAGTAAACATCGAAATGGGATTCACACTATACACTGGTTAAAGTAATCTCATTGCGCACCTATACTGTGCGTTTGACGATCATCTATCGATAATTACAAGAAATACAAGGGGTGCGGCATCTATCCCGTATGCGGCGACTCTCCCGGAGTTACCCTATACAGCTATACCCAACCCTACGTTGGCTAGTTTTTTACAAAATCTTATTATTCTTTTAGCGACGATTTTTTTAGTAATACAGCTACTAATTCATATATTTATTATACGGAACCCTCTGAGTGCGAGTAATACTCGCACTTGACCGTTTATCTAAGTATAAGCTCACTAAATATAAATATTAATTATGTTGTATCTACTTTTATTACCGTTTGGTAGCTTTATACTTCAATATATATATATATATATATATATATATATATATATATATATAAACTAACATGATAACCGTTACAGTTATCGTTCAGCTCTAACGAGACGTATATTGTTAACGATATGCTGAAAAATATTTTCCATTCAGACTTTTACTTGGAATACCCAAACAAGTGAAGCAGTGGGAAATAAAATGTTAGTGACTTTTCGTGTCATATCATGCTGTTTTACAGCATTCATAAACATTCTCACGGTAGGAAATCGTAAATATGGATTTAAAAAAAAAAAAAAAAAAAAAAAAACAGAAAGTTGCTAAAAAGGCATATTATTTTCTAATTCCAGTTCCGTATTTATCACAACCTCACAACCTACGGTGCTAAATATTTTCCCACCAAACTATGCAGAGGCCACAGATTAGTTCGAAATTGTCAAGTACTATATTATACAATGTGAGTGCTGTATTCGTCTAAAAATGTTTTTTACTATGTTGTTGCAGTTCGTAGAAATTATTTTTAGATGAATATTCTCGTTATTTGGTTGGTGATGAATATTAATTGAAGATATGGTTAATTGAATTTCTTGATATTCTAGTCAGTTTTTACATTTGTTTAACAAAATTAGTGAGATAACTTTGAATCATGTATGATACTTTTGTTTAAACAACTTGAAAACTAATAATTTTCTGCTATTTTTTGGATTTTTTTTTCTTCCTTTTTCTCACTCTCTCCCTTTTCTATTTAAAGTTAAAATCATACATATATTTCTTTATTCTCTATTTTTCATTACATTTCAGAACATACGATAGATTTAATGACAAACTGCTTTCTTATTTAAGAGATGATATTGAAGTAAAATAGATCTTGTAGATTTTATAATTCATTTACAGGGACACTCAACAAAATTCTATTATATTATGGTATGTGGAGAAAAATTACTTGCTGTAGGGTAAAGTGCCCATATTTCGTCCAGAGAACGAAATTAGGAATTTTTTTTTCATGACAATTTTTTCAATTTTTCCCTCATGTTTGTATGGCTAATGTTTCGTTATGTTATTCTTCCACTGATAATTAGTTCATTTCTTTGTACCTTACTTTAATGTAAATTAAATTATTTACTCATTTATAAATAAATTTTGATTTAGTTATGAGTTAAGCCTCGGCGTATTGGATTTTTGGGGGGATGAAATTGCGAACCATTTTTTTTTTCTTTTGCATTTTTTAGATACTTTTTAAAAACACAATTTTTCGCATAGTTAAAACTTCTTTTGTACGATATTTGCCCATGTTTCTATGTGCGTGGGTAGTTAGTCTATGTAAAATCCAAATTTGGTAGGTTTCACTGAAAAATACAACATTTAGGGCCTAAAAGTGACTGGAAGGGGGGACGAAATATGGGCACTTTACCCTATGTATTAACGATACTATTATACTATTTCAAACATATTGGAATTGATAATATTACTGAGATTGCAATATGCCTACTATAGATTAGGTGTGCACTGAATTTATCGTTCATTTACAGGAGCAGACGAAAGAATTCGGTTACAGTATTGTTTATGAAAAGTAATTGCTGAAATTACGTTTTCAATTGTGGTATGCGTTTTAAATTTAACTAATTTTTTGCCTATTACTTGTTATGTGCAAATTCTATATATCATATACATAGCTCACACAAGAATTCGAGCACATTTTTGCTTATTGGAGGAATTTACTGAAGGACAGTTTTCAACTGTGTTATGTGTTTCATAACTGCATTACAGTTTTATTTACTAACAAGGGAACCACTTTTGGTGTTGCTCACACCTAGCATTGTGACCTGGTGCATTTTGTAGCCCTGTACATAAAACTTACAAGGAAGGTCTCCTTACTGGGCATACTCAGAATATTTTGAAAAAAATAGCAATTAAACTACTTATGTATGTAATAAGGAATCGGTCAAATTTAGCGGCGGAATTACAGCAGAAAGTCTGTAAAAAAATAAAATACTTTCGAGTATTTGGCGCGAAAAGACGAAAGCGTCACGCGATTTGGCGAGCAGTACTTTCCCTCGTCAAAAGCAAACCATTTTAATGCACTTGAAAATTTTCTGTTAATTGATTTTTAGAATGGTTGTAAAAAGTATTTAATGAATTTAAACATAAACAATGAGAGAGTTGTTTAATAAATACATTTTTTCGTATTACATATTTATGTTGCTTGTTATTTAATTTTATTACTTTAAAAACAATTTCATATATAAAAAATACTTTCATATATTTAAGCGTATTCCAAAATAAAAGCAAGGTTCATTTACCAGTTTCATTTCAATATCAAAGAATTCGTCGTTTCCATAGCAACAAAATTGAATGGACAATGCTCAATTGGACTTAATTTTGAGATATTGAAACAATTTTAATTTATTTTAATTTTGTTTTAATTCATAAAGTTTGATATTTAATGTTCATTATAAATATATATATATATGTGTGTGTGTATGACAAAACTATAGTTAAATGAAACTAAAACTGACAAAACTAAAGTTATTTACATTAAATATATTTAAACAAGTTCAATATGAAACATTTTTATCTCAAAGAGTATTCGACATATAAAAATATTTTTCGAAATTTCCTTTCATCGCCAACCGATGATAAATCGCTAAATAAACGAAATTTTCATTATTTTTTTACGAACGTTCTATCGAGGTTCCGCCAAAAAATTTTTTATAAACATATATATCCACATGAAAAGAACACTCTGTGTAATTTTTTCAGATTTTTCTGAATATGCCCGTATGGAGACCTTCCTTGTAAGAGAACCAATAAAATTTCTCTGTTAAAATCATATTTTATATACTTTTTTATACTTTTAATTTTTTATTATTACATTTTTATTTGTTTATTTCACACCAAAAGTGAGTTAAGTCGGCAAGTATGGCGCTACAATTTTTCCGCCCGCTTTATCCGGGGATAAATGTACAGTACATATTAGAATTACACTGTAAAAAAAAGTGGTAACGTTCCATGTAAAATCCAGGAAAGTTTCGCCTTTTCTCAGGTTTTCAGAATAATTTAGCTCTTTTCTGTGAAATTCTGGTTTTCTTATCTGAAACGTTCCTGAACAAAAGTTGGAAACAGCAAAACGCTGCGGCCGCCATTTATTATTTTTTTGCTATAATCCGTTGCTCGCGCGCGAGTGTCGAAAACGAATTCCTTAAATGAATGTAAAAAAATCAATATGGAATGCAAATAAATCAATAGACGACATAATCCTTTACGTCTCTATTGTCAACCATTCAGATGAAAATACAACACCTCTGTGACATCGCTAAGAGATTATCTCTCGTACTTGTCTGTGGAATGTTTAACGAGCAGACCGTGTAAAAAAATACACCTATTATTTGGATCTCCATTAACCAGGGGACCATCAAACATGATTCTCACCGAATTTGATTACTTTAAAGTATGTTTTAGAGTTCTTATCTCTAATTATTCTTGTGAAAGGATTTCTTCAAATGGGCCTTAGATTTTCAGAAATTAGATGCCGAGGTTTAGCATACGTTTCAAATACCCATTAGTTTGCAGCTCTCAACGTGTCTTTCGTGGTGTGGACGCAGAAGGCTCGCACGCCACCCGTACGGCCCGAGTTCGATGCTACCTCTTGACTTTTTTTTTTCTTTTTTAATTAATTTTACATTTTAACACTTTACAATTTGATTTATATTTGATATATATTTGACACTTTGAATTGCTGCAAATTTGAATTTTTTTTTTTTTTTTCGGAAAAAAATATACAATTACGTTTAGGATTTTTTTTTTTTTTTCATGAAAATTTATATGTATTTTATCTAACTTGTAAACTAACATAATTACTGACGAAAATCCAAAATATTTTATGTCTAGATTTTTTTTCTAATTATTATTTACATTTATATATTTTTATATTTTAAGCAAAGTTCAGAAACAATATATCATATGTATATTTACTTTATTTAATTTTAACTGAAAATTTATTTTTTTCGTGTAAATTATAAATAATAATTTTGATGTCAATTTCAAAATATTTTTTCATTCCAACAAATAATGATAATAAAGCGAAATTTGTCAACTGGAAATGTAAAAATCGTCTGCGGATCCCGCATGCTCTGAAATGTCAGTAATGTTTTGCTGTCAACAGAAATATTCCTGGTATTTCGCAGGAAATTTACTGGCATTTCTGTAGAATGTTTTTAACATATACAGTAAAGTTCCAGTCATTTTCAAGAAATGTTTCTTGGAAATAATGGGCAACTCAGCTGCCCATTTTTTCCCAGGAACTTTGCGGAATTTTTTTTTACAGTGTATATCAGATTGCGGATTAGTTTGATAATTGATATCATAAGAAACAAGAATTAATTTTTTTTTTCTATGCGGACGATAAATACAGTCGAACCTCGTTATGCCGACACTCTAAGCACCAGAACAAAGTGTCGTTATAAGCGGGGTGTCGCGGTAACCGGAGTTGGAGAAAAATGTTTATAAAAAGCTGTATTTTTAAGTAATTTAAGACCATTTGAAATTCATAACTAGTCTTGCAGTTTTAAACAATAAAACATTATTATTAACCCTTAAGTGGTGAGGTGATTTTTTTCTAACGTAACTGGTAAGTACGGGGTGTATGTAACCCCAAAATTTGATTTCTTGTGCCCTCCTTAAAATTTAGTTAATTAAAATAAGAAAATTTCCTGTGAATTTTGTATTATTTACTTGTATAAAAACAACTGAAAAAGTACGGTAAGTGTACATGCATATACATATAAATTCACGTATCTAAATACCACAAAAATTTTGTTTGCAAATAGGGAGCTCATATACAATTTCTCTGGTGTGAAAAACACCCCACCTGACCAGTTAAGGGTTAAACAAAATAAACACAAAAACAAAATTGAAACGAATAAAAATCATATTTATGGTGGCTTGTTTTTTTATTGTTACATGGAATATTAATGAATTAAGGTTTGCTTATCCCTAGATGTGCGTCCTACAATTATTTTTTCAATATTATACAATGAATTGTAATCAATATGCGTTGCTTCAGAAATGGATGTTAGATAATTTCTGATCGTTTCAATGCAATGCAATGCTTCGGTTTTAGTCGGATGAAAAATACCTTGTAACCAAAAGAAAGTGCCACCTGACCAGAACAAAAAGACCGCGAGTAGACTGATACGTCTATCTGGAGCTTAAGTGGGCCATTCATAGAGTTTGGGTTCATTTATTCAGATACAGGATTGAAGTAAAATTTCTGATTTGTCTCAATGGGTATTTTAGACACTTTTGTGAAAAGTTTGGTTAAGATATTTCTTAACGCTTCATTTCCGTGCTTATAAGATGGATTATGAAAAATGGACAATTTTTCTAAACCGTCGGGATATCCGGAGTTGAACATTATACAACGACTTAAAATCCGGAGTTTATTTACATTAAAATCATATAAGGAACATCGGGACTGATAATGACGTGATAAGCGGAGTGACGTGAAAACCGGGTGTCGGGACAACGAGGTCCGACTGTATATAAATAGTAAATATATTTCTATAAAAGCTTTCAAGATCATTGAAAACTATTTTTTAGTGAAATACAAAATAAGCAAACTATTTTGTTTTGAAATCAAATGGAATAGTTCCAAATGTTTAAAATGAAATGTTACAGTATTAAATGGTCCTTTGGTAAAAATAATCGTAAAATAAATTAATATTTGTACACAATTTAGAAAAATTACTGTGGCTAATAAGGTCGGACATTACAATTTCTACTGAAGTCCAAACCACTCCTCACACAAGACAAACAGCTATGACATTTGGCTAGATTTGCCGGAGAGTTCTACTTTTGAAAAAAAAACGCCAACTTTTTCCCCACCAAAAATGTGAATATAATCTTGCAATTTTTCAAAATCAAATTCTTAGGCTCTTGAAGAAATTTTTTAACTTTTTTCAATGTTTTATACTTATTATTGACTAATTTTTATTTTTAAATGCTTTTCTTTAAAAAACTTCAATATTAATAGTCCGGTAAGTGCTCTCGAAAATTGCATTTTCAGAAAGTTATGCTCGTATAAAATCAAGAAATATTATTTTAACAGAAAAATTTTATCGATTCTCAAACTTCGTAATATAGAGCTTTAAAATGCACCGGGTCTCAATGTTAGGCGCGAGCAGCACCAAAAGTGGTTCCCTTGTAAGTAGTAAGTACCGGTTGTCCTAAAAAGGACTGACTGATTTCAAAATTCAATAACTTGCAAACGGTGACAGATACTTAAAAAATTCTTGCAGGAGGGTGATGCATAAGATCAAAAGTTTTTTTACAGTGATTTTCTATTTTAGTTCGAATTACAAACAATAGATGGCGCTGTAAGCAATAGGCGCTAAATATAGGCTCGATTTTTTGACTGGTCTCTTCTTCCATGCGGAAAAAGGAGATGGAAATGTATTATCCGGGTATATTAATGTATTGGGGGATATTAATTATATAATTATATATTATATTAATGTATTGAGTGTGTCCCGAAGGACCAAAAGTCGAGCCTGAATTTAGCGTCTATTGATTACAGCGCCATCTATTGTTTGTAATTCGAACTAAAATCGAAAATCACTGTAAAAAAACTTTTGACATCATGCATCACCCTCGATGCAAGAATTTTTTAAATATTTGTCACCATTTGCCAGTTATTGAATTTTAAAATCAGTCAGTCGTTTTTAGGACACATGGTATACAAATCTGTAGATCATATACGAAGCTGCACAAAAGCATTCGGATATTTTAACGATTATCGATCGTAATGCCCGAAATTGGTTTTTCAAATGTGTTATGCGTTTCTAACTTGTTTACTCAGGCAAGCCGCACACAGAAGCGACAGAAACAGCATGAAGTGCGCGTACAGAAAACAACAGCATAAAGCAAAGAAGAAACTCCTTTCAAACCTTTTTTTTTTTCTCCTAGGACATGCGACAAGTTGCTTTTGTGACTTCAGTGTGCGGCCTTCCTAAGGCAGGTGTTGCACATTGAGGCGACATGAAGAAGATGAAGTGCGACTTAGGAAGAGAAGCAGGTCGAAACAAAGAAGAAAACTATTTTAAACCTATTTTAAACCTGTTTTCCCCCCGAAGTCGAGCAACATGTTGAATGAGACGCCCCAGTGTGCGACCTGCCTTTAGACAACATCTTTCACCTTAAGGCTGTTCTCAAATCCAAAGGGTCAATTTTCTGACATAAGTTTCAATTCATTTTTGTTCGGAAACGCATGAAACTAGAAAGTGTTGTTATTCAGAAACTATGTCATCGGACTGTTTTGTCCGTTTTCTTATAAACGCAATAGATCTTTCAAAAAATACTATCAAACTTGGCATTTTGAACTGAACTTCTGAACGAAAGAAGAGGATATCCAATCAGTAAGGGAAGAAAATGCCGTGTCACGTGATCAAAATCGCTTATAACTCAGTAGGTAATTTATTGATCAAGAAATGGAAAACACAGTTCGATTCCAAATCGCTTCCATGGTCAGGCTTTCGAATTTTATATCTTTCCATTAAAAAATGAATTTGTAAACCGGTCAAAACGTTTTGCGCTTGTTGAGCAGAGCAGTTGAGAACAGCCTTAATACACGGTGAAGTTTTGTTACAGTATTCTGAATGTGTTGGAAAGGGTTTCATAACTTATGCCTGATAGATGACTTTTCGTTCTTGTTGCGCATATCTTTGATTATCAAATCTTTACAGCACTTCGCGAGAATACTCTACGGTTGTGTAAGTTCATTTTAAATTATAAAGTGGGAAATTGATACTTCCGTTATTTTTTGCAAAATGAAGGTATTTATTGCATTGGATAGCTGAAGTAAATGCATATACAGGTCGCTTTCCATTTTTTTCAGGCATTTTTAATTAGTGCACTTTCACTTTCGGAACCGGTTTCGTAAGTGAAAGCATCCTCGTAAAAAAAGCGAATAAAAAACTAAAAAATGGCCTATGTACAGATCTACCTCAGCTATCCAATGCAAAAAAATAAAAAAATAAAAAATAAAATAAAATAAATAAAATAAAATAAAATAAAATAAAAGCAATTTAACAAATTACAACGACCATTTGGAAAATGATTTTTTCAAAGACAAAAATTTAAGACATAAAAAATCGCACGGAGTCGATCATACATTACGTACGCCATGAATTAGCCATGAATTAACATTAATAGTGTTATTACACGTAAAACTTCCAAGCGACAAAAATTGCCTGCGACTCGTATTTGGTGTGAAACATTTATATGTATTCATTCCTGTCCTATTTATCTTTTTTTTTTTTTTTTTAATTGGCTTATTCCATTTTTCTTTTGCACGTGAAAGTCTTACAAATTAAAATTAACTCTTTGGCAGAAATTGTTATTAATTTTCTTTCATCTTCATTAGTTATTATCCACCTGAAACTTACGTGTTATCCAAGCATTTCATTGGCTGTTCGAGAAAAGGCTTTTCCATCGTCAGATTTCAAATAAATCTGACTACCAATTTTAAATGAAATTTCATTCTTAAACTTGTAAACATCCGACAATATTACTTTTTACGCCGTCGTACAGAGAAAAAAAAAATGTACTTTTAAATGCAATTTGTTTGAAAGCTGTATCCCAATTTGTTTCAGAGTTATTAATTTTTTTTTGTAGTTTTTATTACTTTTTTGTCATAGTGGCAACATAAGGTATCCATCTCTGTTGAAATTAAAGGGAAATACAGATTACTGTATAGACCAATCAGAACTCGAATAAAATGCGGATTAAACCAATAAAAACGTTCAGATATGCTTTTGATTTCCTACCCTGACGAGAACAATAACCATTTTTCCAAATGGTTAAAAAAAAAAAAAAAATCATTCAAAAATATGAAAATGCAAACGAGATATTTTTAAAAAATTTCCCATTGGATTAACATTAGCGAACGGTTGTTTTCGACTACCACCCGCTAGCTAATGCTAAACATATGGGCAGATTGTTTTCGAATTTCTCGTTTAAATTTGAATATTTTAAAGTTTTTTTTTGCATAGTATAGCTGAGGTCGATCTCTAAGAAGGCCATTTTCAAAATACACATATCATTTAAAAATATTCAAATTTAAACAAGAAATTCGAAATCAACCTGCCCATAGGTTTTACATTAGCGAGAGCGTGTTTTCAAGTGAGTGAAGAGTCACCTTAAACATCTTCCAAGAAATGAGAAAAACATAACATAATATTCTGTATATGGAAAAAAAAAGGAAGATCAAATAGCATAAAAGATTTAGTTGAGAGGAAAATGGCAACAAAGAAGTAGCTCATCCCCTTTTATGCTCTTTTGAATCATAATCCCTCGAGAGACGTAATGTCCATGATAACTGCGCCCCTGCAATGCATCCACTGGTCACTATAGTTTTCTCGCCCCATTGCCCCTTTGCTTCTACAACCCCCTCATGGCTCCCCTAATGAGTCTATAGTGACGGCAATGCTCATCATATTGGAAGGGAAGGGCGTATCAAAGTATGGGGTCACACAATGGACGGTTATCGTCGAGATAAACATTTCATGGAAAGTGCTGCGGTCACTTTGTACTGACGTTATTATGGATCACTGCCTAAGGAAAATATTTTATTGCGTCTTTCCTTATACAGTGTAGTATGTTTTATATATTTGTCATTTAAACGATTTTTTTCATCTGGGCATGTCTGAATTAGTCCCGATTCATTTCGGTGCAATTTAATGATACAATGTTTCCATATATACGACGGCAACATAGAAAGTAAGTTCCTTTAAGCAATTAAGCAAAAGTAAACGATTATTAGAATCTTTTTTAATTGCATAATGATGTAGAATGCTTAGATTATTTTCCCACATCGTTGTCACTTTTGTTGAAATATTTATCATAACGGTGCATCAGCTTTTGTTTGCCCTCATCGTAAAAAGATGCTGTCTCCGATGCAGCTTTCTGGACACAATTTCATGAAGAAATGAATGGGAAATTTGAGGAAAATGCATTGGCAGTGTCGTAACGTTGAATCTTCCTTTCTCCTTATAGTCCAGGCAATAGAGACCGTATGGGGGCTCTACCTAGCAAAATTCATGGTAGTTCTGGAAAAAGGCTGACTATATGTTTTTTAGATCGCTGAATCCGAATTTTTAACTTCCCACCAAAATTTCCCCCGGCAACCCCCCCACCCCCCAAATTTTGGTAAAATGCCCCCCAAAAAAGGTTTTTATTTAAAAAATCATTTTTTTATTGTTTTAGAGAAAAAGCATCTAGAAAGTCAGAAAGTAGACAAAATTTGCAACAAATTAGATGTATGACATTATGACTTAGGATGAAGGGGAAGGAGGATCTGCCTCGGAACATGCGCGCGGTGCTGCATGAACTAAGTTGCGCAATTCCACTTAACCATTCACACGTTTACATTCGCCCTCCCATCTCCCCTCCGAACTTTCTCTATAAGGTTTACTTTAAGTTTTTTGGGTCGCTGAATCCGAATTTTTAACTTCCCCCCAAAATTTTCCCCCCGAAAATCCCCCCAAAACAGTTTTTTTAACTTAAATTTCTTATTGTTTTAGGGGGAAAGCATTACGAAATTCAGAAACTAGACAAAATTTGCAACAAATAGGATATATGACATTATGATGACGTAGGATGAACGGGGAGGGGGAGGGCTGCCTCTGAACATGCACTGCGGCGCTACGTGCACTAAGTTATGAAGTCCAGGCAATAGGGGATTTTACCTGGAAAAATTAATACTAGTTCTGAATTTCGACTCACTTTATATTTTTTGGGTCGCTGAATCCGAATTTGTAACTTCCCAGCAACACCTAAAAAATTGATTTTTTGAATAAAACCTTTTTTGGGGGGCTTTTTACCAAAATTTGGGGGGGGGGGTGTTGCCGGGGGAAATTTTGGTGGGAAGTTACAAATTCGGATTCAGCGACCCAAAAAACATAAAGTAAGCCGATTTCCAGAACTACCATTAATTTTGCTAGGTAAAATTCCCTATTGCCTGGACTATTAATCTTCTCTTCAACTTCTGTAAGCAAATCATCATCAATCAGAGATGGCCTCCACTTCGTTCATCGTGAACGTTTTCACTTCTATCATTGAAACTTAGCAGCCACCTTAATCGAACCATTCATTGCGTTTTGTCGGTAAGTTCGTCTGTGAATTTCAATTGGTTTAGTGTTCCTAGAATTCAGAAAACATATGACAGACCGTAACTCGCATCCCGCGGAATGTTAAAAATTTTTAAACATTTTAAATGCTCAACATCCAGCCGACGCGGTACTCAGCGATCTACAGATAACCCAGTTGTTTGCCAATGAGTCAGCAAAGTCAACGCGCATGCATGAAATCACGAACGCAGCACTTCCTGGACAAAAATTGAAAACAGAACTTACTTACTGGATTGCCCTCGTAATAGAGCAAATTTATAATTTTGTGGATATGTTTTTATGCACCCTTATAATTTTATAGAATAATTTCTTATTGCTGTATGCAAGATATAAATTTTTGAGAGATGTATACTAAAGAGTTAATAAAGAGCAGCAGCACAGTCAGTAGAGCCCTAATCTCCTATTCCTGTGATTGGGGATCGATTTTCAGCTCTAATCAAATAGCATGTTACATGATAAATTTATTTTGATTTTGATTTTTCGAAGTATAAGAAACTATTTTTAATTTTTAACTGATATTGAAATTTACTCTTCGACCTTTTCCCAGAATAAAATCCACAAGATTTTTTTTTTTTTTTTTTTTTTACATAATCAAAAAGTGCTTTTTATTCCGTATTGCTAGTCGTACGGAGTTTCTTTATTCAAACTGTTTTGTTTCGTTACCACTTTTCTGAAATAGTAATATTCACTTTATTTGATGAAAGATTAAATAAGGACTAAATAAGGGGAATATTACAACGTCAAAAAGTGGTAGCATTCTGAAACCTGAAGGAATAAACAATTAAATTTTAAAAAATCAAAAAACCCGACTGCGTAAAAAGCGAACTAATTAATTATTTCTCATCAATGTGAAACTGAAACTATTTTTTTTCATTTCCTACTATTAGCTCACACTCTCGCTAAATATATATCTTGTTCAAATTTTCAATCGTTAATAAAATAGTTATTATTCATCCAATCAAGCTCAAATAAACTTTTTTAAACTTGTACTGAATGACACTTGATGTTAATCCAGTTTTTTCAAATATTAATTCATTAATTAAATTAAATTAATTGATTTTCAATAATCGAAAGAGCCCTCTTCTTGATCAAGGTATTTTAAGACCGAGAGAGTTAATATGCATTAATTCAAGTAACAAGATGGATTATTAAACCAACGTTCAAAGGCGAAAAAAGGAGTATTTTAAAAATATTCCTGAATTTTCGCTGCTCGAAGGTTGAAGCTCGATCTTTTTCTCCATTATTAAGCTGCCGTTTTGAAACTTTCATTCAAAAGAATTTCTTCGTTCTATTTATTGAAGCAATAATTGTAATTCTATGACAATTAGAATCGAAAATACATGTGATCAAAGACGGTATCTAGCAAATCCATTAAAAGTTCCTTCAATGCTAATATAAAACATAATAATAAAAATAGATTTTTGAAAAACTTTTTGGTGTATTATCCATAGTTGCCAACCTACCGATTTTTTTTTAAACCAGTAAATTCTTACAAAATGTTCACTTTATTTAATTGCAGAAATTGTGCGATTGTACAAAACAAGTATTTCTGCATAAAAATATTGGTATTAAAAAAAGCGGGACGTTGGCAACTATATATTATCGCTCCATCCTTGGAATATATTTGTGACAAAGATCATAACAGTGAATTTTCTTGCCACGATACTACACTGTTTAAAGACAGACAGACTGACAGACAAACTTTTCCTTTAGTAGTAGATTTACAGGAATATATTTTTTTATTACGCGTTAAGATTTTGAAGAATATCAATGTAACTAAACAGTAAATAAATTATTGTCGAAAATTGCAACATATCTCGCTCTTCTAATTTCTTTACATTTCATTATAAGTAAAGCTTTTAAAATTTCATTTGCAAATTTCAGTATTATTAATTATAAATTAAAAAAAGATATAAAATTACTATGAATTTGTTTTGCTTAAGCATTTCTAAATGCAATCTAATAGAATAGCAAAACAATACCCATTCAAATCCAAATAAACTTTTCCCCGTTGACGCCACGGAACTAAATCAGAATCAACCCCACATAACGGGAGAGAGGGCGTGATTAATCCGATAACTGCGCCCCAGCGATTTATTCGATAGTTAGTAGCATTCTAACCCAATCACGCAATCACCCCCCCCCCCCTTTCCCGTTCTCCCTCACGGGGCTTGTAATGAGGCTATAGAAACACCAATGGTCATCTGATTGGGGGCACAAATAGAATAAAAGGCAAGAGAACTTCACCGACGTCGCTCCCTGAAAATATCTGTCAGAACAATTTCGAAGTAAAGCATATAAGTGAACGCTTTAATTATTATAATTGTCCAATTGTTACATTATATAACAAATATTAAACAGGTTTCTCTCATTTAAATTAATTACAGGTGATTTTAAGCTTTCAACAGCATCTGGGAAATCACATGTAAAACAGCTGATATTGAAGTTGCACTTTTTCGTGGAATGTGTTCTAGCTTGTAACATCGACAATTCAATCGTATTATTTTTGCAGGAACCACAAAATTTTTCGTTTAAACAGAATTCTGTTATAAATTTAAGTACAGTAGTATAGACTAAATTCTGCACGGGTCGAGTATAAATTCAAAAATTACTTAAGGGTGTTTATTCTCAAATCCAAAAGGGCAACTTTCTAAGATAAGTTTTAATTTATTTTTGTTCGGAAATGCATGAAACTAGCAGATGTTGTTGTTCAGAAACTATGTAATCGAGCTATTTTTTCCATTTTTTTGCAAACGTAATAGATTTTTCAGAAAATAGAGTCAAAATTGACGTTTTGAACCGAAGTTCACGAAGAAAGCAGAAAAACCAGTACGTGAAGGGCGAAAATCATGTTTGTCACATGATCAAAATCGCTTGTAACTCAATAGGTAATCGATTGATCAAAAAATGGAAAAAACAGTTCAATTCCAAATCGCTTCCATGGCCAGGCTTTCCAATTTTATATCTTTCTGCTAAAAAATGAATTTGTAAATGTGTCAAAACGTTTTTGGCTTGTTGAGCAGAGGAGTTAAGAACAGCCTTAAAGTAAACCACCAACCGAACAACAAGATAAATAAATAAATAATGTATATATCGTCGATCCGAACCCGACATACTTCAAACCAAAACCAACCCGAATCCAAAATGAAAGAAAATCAATCGATATTTTAATTCAATTATGAAAAAAATAGGCTAAAATTCTATCTCTAATACCTCTTTTATACTTTTTGTATAAAAACTAACACATATACATTCAATAATATTCAAATAAGGTATCTGATGGTCCTCGTGGCAGAATTGCGTCAACACGGCGACAATGTCGCAGAATGGGAAAGATTTCTTGCAGAAAAGAAATTTCATTTGGGGAAAAAAAATATATTTTTTGGGAGGGAGAGAAGATCAATCCAACAGCAAAGTGATCTTCTATATGTGTTTCAATTCTGCAGAACAATATTGGTACGAGATGACAGTCTTCTGCGTTTTGACAGATTTTGGTGTCTCTACCCCCCAAATTTTCGTTTCCCTCCTTTTGACCCCCCCCCCCCCCCTCCTCCCACAGCATTAAAGTTGAAAATCGTTAAAATCGTTAAGCTGAAAGTTCTGCACAGTTTTTAACATTGCTTTGTTCTAGTTTTATTGTCATCTTGAAAATACTACTATACAAATAATGAATCATACTATATATTTTTTCCCCTTCACTGAAATTTCCGATCTTAAAACACCCAAATCCTCTCACATAGTTTAAATTTTTAAAATTCTAAAAAAACTTCATTTTTTATAACTTTGAAGTAACTATAAATGAATGATCAATCATCTACCTTCTTTCGAAAATTTTAGTTTCCATCTTTTCTACCCCGCCCCCTCTCCAGCATTAAACCTTAATTGCTGTGACAGAAATTGGTGCATAGTTACTGTGCGAGCGGTCTCTGAGACTGCTTGATCGAAATATGAATAAAAAGTTCGATTAACTGATAGGTTATTGTTTCTGTGCTAAACTTTATATAACGCATCCGACTTTTATCAATGATTTTTATTCTAATAAATCTTCCGGTAACATCCTTTTAATTTTCAACACGCTTTTATCAGTAGATAAACAACTCTGGATCATCGTTATTTGTACACCATATCGGTTCTACACTATTAAGACACTCTGTATGAACCAATACTTTAAACACAAAAATAACATTATGATTTCTGTTTTAACCTCATTAAAATAATTTGTAAAAATGGATGATTGAATTAACCAGCGAGTTCTATAAGCAGCGCTTACTCTGTGATACCAGTTTATATTATAAATCTTATTTTATAGCTAGATGGAAACAAATATCCATGGAGCATCTAAAAGCATCAGTTTTCCCAAACGCATCCGACTTCTGCCAATGTTTTCCCTTCAGATAAATCACCTGGCAAAATCCTTCTGTTTTCAACGCGCTTTTCTAAGTATATATACAACCATGGCTCATCTTTATTTGTTCACCATGTCCGTATATGTTCTACACCGTTAATCTACTGTGCCTGAACCTGCTAAATACTTTAAACACAAAAATAACATTGTGATTTCTTCTTTATCCTCATTAAAAGAATTTATAAAAGTGGATGATTCAATTAACCAGCGCTATGTACAAACAGCGCTTACTGTGTGTTTATATTATAAATCTTATTTTATAGCTAGATGGATCCACACGTCCATACAGCATCTAAAAGCATCAGTTTTCCCAAACGCATCCGACTTCTGCCAATGTTTTCCATTCTGATAAATCACCTCGCAAAATCTTTCTGATTTTCAACGCGCTTTTATCAGTAGATATACAACTCTGGCTCATCTTTATTTGCTCTCCATATCGGCTCTACACCACTACCTTAAGCCACTGTGCCCCTGATCGTAGAGCGTTCACTCGGGACTCTAAAAGATGACCGCTTTCATCGCTGCAGTCCCCTGATCCGATGAAAAATTCATGAGAATCGTTGTTGGCGTAAGTGGCCGGACTCATGGGGGGTGGGGAGGGGAGAGGGGAGAAGAAGGGTGGCTGACCGTCCGGTAGTGTATTCCTCGACGACTTTAACGCCGTCCAGGATTTTCCTGTTTTTATTTTCCCGGATTTCTTTTCGGTTCCTTTTCTATACACTTTGGATTGGATTGGATAGCCTCGTCAGTGTTTGATTTGTGAAACGGTAAAAGACAGACATTTTTTCTTCCCTTCTTTTTCATTTCCTTTTCTTCCTGGTATACCTTTTTTTTATTTACAAACTAATTATAGCTTTATTTTTCTGTATTTTTGATGAAACGTTCATCCATTGATGATTCATATACCTCTTTTTGTTTTGTTAATGTTATTGTAAAAGTTTTAAAGAAAAATTACAGCATGTATCAAAAGTTTAAGCTCAACATCAAATTTCAAAATCAAATGTAATTACTGACTGCAAGTTGCGTTCCTTTTCGCATGAGCTACAAATTGAAATTTTAAAAAGATATTTAACAGAATTATGCTTTAAAATTTACCTCAAATAATAAAATTTATCAAAAGAACAAAAATGTCAAATGTTTAAGAATTATAATTCTTTAATCATTAGTAAAATAAGAATTAAAACAAATAATACTTGATTATTGCTTCATTCTGTTGCATGACTTTAAATATACGGTCTTCCATTGATAAAATGAGGTTCTGTATTGTTTCCGGTTCGATTTTAAATCAAGAGTTCTCAGTGGCATCTTTCAAGCTTTTAACTGAAGAATACTGCCTACTATTTGGATAACCTTCTTGTGTGAGAATACCTCACATATTTTCTATAGGGTTTTAATCAAAGCTAATTCCGTCCATTTCAAACTCGATAGCTTTTTCTACTTAAATCACGTTGACGTTGAGTTTTTGGTATGGATCAAAGCATTATCGTGTTGAAAAATTCCTTTTTTTTTTCTCCTAAAATCTCGCCAACAGTTAGCAAATGATTGGCGAGTGTTTCCTGGTAGTTTTCAGTTTTCATGGCCACTGATAAATGCTAAGGATGTTTAACCTTTGAAAGAAATAGTCTCCCATACACAACCACCACCATGTTTTCTGCTAAATATACTCCTGTATTCTTTGTGGAAATCATGACAATAGTATTTAAAGCCATCAGAGGCCTCGAGGTTCCATTTTTTTCATTACTGAATACGACATTTAACAACTTATCACCAAATAACATATACCGTTTGACCCCCTGCAATATAGCTTCTTTGTGGTGTTGTTTCAAACATGGTAATCAAGCCATTTTACGGTTTTTGATCTACCCTGATTCCAAAACACTTCAATGAAGTTTTTTTTTTATATTTGTCCTCCAACTGTATGTTTTATTTGCGAAAGAGAATAATTTCATGTTGAAGCCAAGTCTCAGATGTGTCGGTCTTAGCGAAAAGTGGTCACTCGTGGCATTCTTGAACGGAATTTTTGTCTAAAATTGTCACCACGAGTCAAAAATCGATGAATTCTCCGTTTTTATCTTTTTAACACACTTGCAATTTTAGAAACGGATTTATGTTTTCCTCTGATTTTCCAGATTTTTAACTCCTACTCATCTGAGAATTCTTTCGGCTTTGGCATTTTGTACTAACGCAAAAACAACAACTTTCAGCTTCTTATACCATGGTTGCTAGTTTGGCCACCATTTTCAGCTAGATATTCCAAGTTCATACCAGAATTTAAGAAGGGGATTTTTTGCTTTATTTAATTACAGATGCTTCGTGATTACATAAGGTAAAAATTCTTCATTTGAAAATTCCGGTATGACTTTGAAATTTCGAAAAAAAAAATGAAGGTCCCTGTCTTATAAATTTAGGAATTGTTTACATGTGTAAATGCTTACGTCATTTAGTAAAATTTGCATAAAACAATTTAGTGCTTAAACTTTTAATACGGTTATTTTTGTTCCATTCTTAAACACCATAATTACAATTAAAATTTTAAACACAATTTATTAAATATAATGTTAAGACTGTGACAATAACGCATACAAATGAGATATTGAAATAAAGGGGATATTTAAAGTTTTATTTTTAAATTATTGTTGTGCTTAAACTACTGATATGCACTGTAATATTAAAGTATACGCACACCTTCGGAAGGGATTTTTTGAATTTTTTGAAATTTTTTCCTGTTATCCAGTTTTTATAATGACATTTACTTTAAAACTTTGAAATAAAAATAAAAAGGTAATTTTACCAATTACCCAGAAATATTTTTTTTAAGAAAAAAATAGTGAAAATTATGTCAGAAATTGATATTCCCGCAAAACGTGATAACTCAAAAATAAAACTATGTATTGACACTTTGTAACTTGCATAATAAACAGAATAGCTTTCTCTATAGGACTTAGACTACACACATTATAATCGCGTGTCTATCTCAGATGATATGGCAGTTAAAGTACTAATGTAATGAAAATTTCGCAAAATTTGTCTCAAGTTTGTTATTTATACCAGTGTAAATATAAAACTATTTAATATAGTATTATGAGTGTTGTCTATTCCCTCAAAAGACATTTGTAAAAGAAGTACAGAAAATTTTGTGTCAGTTCATGCAAAATTTTTTGTTTTAGGATGTTTTGCATATAGTAAAAATCTGAAAAACTTCATTTTGAGAAAAAGCTGAAAATAACTTTTAAACACCATTCAAACGCTTTAATAGATGTAATTTTAAACGGCTGTAACTCGGGTCCTATTTTAGATACAGACAAAATTTAAGCAGATTTCGATAGATAAAAGATTCAATTTTAATATTATTACAAAATTGAAAAATCAATATTTTGATCGAAAATTACGTTTTAAAGGTGTTCGGATACCTTAAATCATTAAATAAAAATACAATTACCGATGTTTATTCTTTTATAAATGAACGTTATTTTTTCGTGCACTGATTAAAGTACAGTAACTAATGCAAATTACTTTCAGCACACAACGCAACGGTTGCTAGTATAGAAGTAAATATTAAGTAGAATTCTTCGGTTTCGTAAAGAAATTATAAATTTCTAAATACTTCTTTTCTGATAAGATTATTGACATGTATTCGCAATTATCCAATGCAATCTAAACGATTTAATCAGTTTGGACCTCGCCAATGCATTTTTTTACTTCTGTCACCAAATCTTTTTCTATTAACTTTTATGCATTTTGTCATTTAAATAACACCGAAATCTGCACCGATACAAATTTAAAACTAATGAATATGGCAAACATTCATAACTCTTATAATAATACTTGGAATAATCTAAGCAACTTACACAGTGCCAAATATTTAAAAAAATATTTGTTAAAACATCTCAAAATTGTAAGTGTAAAAATTCCTTTCCGTAAAATTCTGTGATCATCTATTTTCCACGTTACATACAAAAGAATCCTTCCATTCAGTTTCCAGCGTCTCCCTCATGTTTAAATTTAGGATTATAAGAGTATAATAACACTATAATAACTGTCGAGAGCGTGAATATAATTCTAGAAGGATCGACAAGCATTAGAATTAATCATTCTTGGTTAGTACAAAACTGAATTGAATGATAGTACGCAGAAGACTACAACGCATATTTCGGTATTCCAAATATTCAAAAAATATTTGTTAAAACATCTCAAAAGTACAAGACATACAAAAGAAGAATATTTCTAAACGTTTCCAATGACTTCCTCGTGTTTAAATTTAGGTTTATAAAACTATAATAACTGAGGACAATGTATAATATATAATTCCAAAAGGATCGATTTCAGAATTAATCATTCTTGGTTAGTCCAATACTGATAATTGATTGATAGTATGCAGAAAACTGCAACGCATATTTAGGTATGCTAAATGTTCAAAAAATATTTGTTAAAACATCTTAAAAGTGCAAGACATACAAAAGAAGAATCCTTCCAAACGCTTTCAATGATTTCCTTGTATTTTTATTTAGGATTATAAGAGCGTAATAACTGAAGACAATGTGTATATAATTCCAGAAGGATCGATAGGTTTCAGAATTATTTATTCTTGGTTAGTCAAAGAAGGATCGGCAAGTTTTAGAATTAATCATTATTGGTTAGTTTAAAACTAAAAGTCCCAGTTTCAATGGTATATTACAACAGTTTAATTTAGACAATTTACAACAAATCATACATCAAACTGAAGGTAACTAATCTGTTTTTTTTTTTTTTTTTTCTAACAAATGTTCAATACGTGCACCTTTATTTATAAGACACATTCCCATACTTCGGTTAACAAGTCCGGAGTAATGGAATCAACAGTCTCTTCAATTCTGTGTCTGTACTGTGGCAAATCATTCGGTAGCGGCAGAACGTAGACATGATCTTTTATAAAGTCTCAAAGGAAAAAAAATCCCTGCCGGCCCGGCCTACAGGCAGAGGTACATTTCGAAGTTAAGTATACTAATTTCACCAACAAAAACTAAATCATTATTAGATATAAATCCACTTTAACAGTTTTATCTGTCTGCTTTTGACGAGTTTTTATTTCCTTTTATAAAATAGCTGGTTTTATCAGAATCATGTTAAGGCGATATTAAAAAAAATATTTTTCCATACTCAACAACTCGAAATTTTCTGGCACATTTTCAGATTCATTTTTAATTAAAAAAAAAAATATATATATATATATATATATGAAACATGCTGACGTGATTTTTGAAAAGATTTATAAGCGACCTGTGTTTTTATTTTTCTTTCAATTAATTAAAACTTGATTAATAAACAATTATTTTCTCAGTAGGGCAATATTTTTCGTTTCTAACACAATCGCTTCGGGAAATTCTGTTCAAAATGCCCACTTTGACATCATTTTTTGAAATATATTCTGCCTCTATCAAAAAATCGATCATTACTGTGCATTATATAGTGTCTGAATAAGAGAATCTAGCAATTCGATGCGTTTGAGAGCAAAAATGAATTTAAAAATGAGTAAGAAAGTAGACAATTTGGATTTGAATGCACCCTTAATAAGATGATTTTTTTCTTCAACCGCTATATATTTTTAATTTGTTTTTGCTGTAAGAATTGGCCCTATCAAAAACTTGTCTATATAAATGTTGAAGACAATATTAAGAAGATATATGATAAATTCATGGAGATTTTATATCTTGTGAATTGACGGAGTTATGAAAATTTTTCTTCTTCAACCCCCCCCCCCTTTTTTGTTTTCGTTTTTATTTTTTATTTTTTTTTTGCGGTACGAATTGGTCCTATCAAAAACTTGTGAATATAAAAGTTGTAGATAATATTAATGAGATGTATAATAAAATTATTAGATTTGATACCTTGAGAATTGATGAAGTAAGGAATTTTTTTCTCCCAAAAACCCCATTTTTTGCGCCCCTTGAGCCTATTTTAAATTTTATCAAAAATCTGTGATGCATGAATTTTTGGCGCTATTTTTAGAAGCAATAAAAACTTTAAACTGACTTGATATGTACAAAAATTAAGAAGTTATGAGGTTTTTTCGGTTTTCACAAAACCCCTCCTTATTTCCATCCCGTTTGTCCGCTTTTGCCCATTAACGAACTTGACTGAGATTTTATGTACCAGTTTGGAAGAGATTTGTGTAGAATTAGGAAAGTTATCGTGTCCAGAAGAAAGTGATATATATATATATATAGATAGATAGATAGATAGATAGATAAAGTTTTTTACTGAGGGTGGTTTTGTGTTCTAGGGGTCATGATCGGTGTAGATCTGCAAAATTTTTTCAGAAGTTCCAACATAGGAACGATCCCAATAGGTAGTATTTCATACGAAATCTACCTAAAATCGTATAGCTTTAACAGCTTTTAAATCTTACTCCCAGCAATAACGCTTTACGTTCAAAAGTCGCCATTTTACGTATAAGGCACTGCGAGCGAGTAGATAACAAAGCAGTACTCGCGCATGCGCTTATCTAAAACTGTTTGAGTTATTCTTTATTTGTGACCTTGAGCCAACACTCTACTATTAAAATTTATAACTGGGACATTCTTTTACGGACACCCTATATTATTCAAGAAGCTATCCAACTGTTGTTGTGAAAATACTTCGTAAACTGTTTTATTCTTTGTTTACATCCGCGAGATGGTCAATGTTACAGCATAAAAATATATTTTAATTACCGGAATGTTACCGAAATTATAGGTTTGTGGATAGGATATGGGGCATTCTCACAATCTTTTGACTTTCATGTCCCTGAATAATAATTTTTTATTTAATACACTTTTTGTATTTTTTTTATTTCATATACTGGGGAACATCCCATTGCATGATTGCATAACAATATTAACGAGATAAATAAGTTTTGGACGATGTTGGGATCCAAATACCAGGAAAACTCCTATACCGTCCCGTGTCCCTGATGCTGATTTTTAAATTTGGAGCTGTCTGTATAAAATTGTTTCAATAAAAATAATTCGATGTAATTTTTTTCTGAAACTGGAACTATTGTTTTATATAAATCTGTAGCTAAAAATTAACCTGCACACATTTTTAGGGTTGTCATTATTTTTTAAACTCTGTCCCTGGGTTTTAGATTCCTTACCATCCCCCTTCTAAAATTATACAGAAAATCATTTCAGATGCAGCAACAGAATTTTTTTCAAGTTTTTTCTCATGCAGAAGTATGCTAGAGAAAGAATGTCTAAAATTATTTGGCAGGAAATTTACTGTCGAATTTAAATCAGCATTTAAATATCAATTTCAAGCTTCGTGGCTTTATGGGTAGTCTCACCGTCCCCAAGGTTTATTCCTGCACTTTTCGAGGTAAATTAAATAAAAAAAAATTTAATCCAATGTTAACACCTGTTTCTAAAAATCAATGAACATTGTGGCTATCACTTAGTCTTAACTTGATTTTCCTAAAAATAGGTGGTAATTTTCCTTACCATTCCAACCTTACCGTTCGTTTTTTTTACCATTTCGTCCCTTTTTTCCAATACCATCCCCTTTTTTTACCTTACCGTCCCTTCTTTAACACCCCTTTAAGACAATGTTATACAAAAATTCTGTATTAAAAGTACTACATTGTTATTATTTCTTATTCGAATGTCCTGTGGGTACTATGCAAATTCATTATAAGTAAAAATTTAGAAGAAAATAAAAAGTTATAGTAGTAAAATGGTAAGGAAAATTAAACTCGCAAGTTTAACTTAAATCTCAGTTAAATAAAAAAATTTTCGCTGCTGACCATTTTTTCTGTATTTTGAATCATTAAGGCATTCGTCTATCAGATTAAAATGTTATTTTAGCAAGTTTAATTTCGCCAGATTTTTTCCCCCAAAAGTCAAAAGATTGTGAGAATGCCCCATATATTTCACACATCGCAGTCTTATTCCAAATATTGATAAAATCTCATTCAACACTAGGTTTTATTTCAATTGATTCTGCAATTTTTTAAAACGAGAAAGTTAAAAAAGGTCTCCCATGAATTACAAACGAAATATGTTCCGTGATCTTTTTAAAATGAGCATCGGTGAGTAATTTCCTTTCTCATGTCGATATTCAAAGTATAATATATTTATTTTTAGTTTTCATTTGCTTAAATGATAGTATAAAATTTCATTTTACAGGTAGGCTATAAAATTCAGGCTTGAGTCGGAAAATGCATTCGGTAATTCTTGACTTTCAGACAATGTTCTAAGCAAGCCAAGATTAAGAGATATTGTAAACTCGTTTCCAAAATTTAAAGTGCAACCAACTTATAAACAAATTAATAAATAAATAAATGAAATTCGGTACATAAGTACCTCATGTATGAGATATCATGTTGCAACACAGTTATATGAAAAAAAAGTAAAAATTTTGTAATATTCACAATGGATCAAAATGGTCAAAACATGATACATATTATTCCCAGAACATGCCGGCAAATTGCGAGTGTATTCATCCTGCATAGCTACACTCGTACAAGTTATACAACGATATTTCCTGCAATTAATGAGACTTTTGTTAACAACGTGTGACAACAAACCCTACTCATCTAAATGTGCAGAATGTAAGTCCTGGCGGTGACTTGAGAGGGCTTTACGTCGTTCCATGTTTATTACATTCTTCTATCTTCAATAGAAGAAAGTATTGTAATCGAAATTTTTTTCGACTTCCGGTTTTCTACGGATTTACATGTTTTAGGGGTCAGAGATCCCCAAAAAATGTTTATAGAAAATGTCTGTCTGTCCGTGTGTCCGCATGTCGCCATTGTATCATCGAAAAGTGTATGAAGTTATGCATAGAATTGAACCAATTTTTTTTTTAAGTTTGTGGCTATGGCAAGCAGGTCCTCCCTTAATTTGGAAAAAATCAGCCGGTAGGACACGCTGTAATAGCGATTTTTGTGGCATTTCGAATATTGTACCATTGAAAAGTGTATGAAGTTATGCATAGAATTGAACCAAATTTTTTGCGTATGTTTTTGGCAATAGCAAGAAAGTCCTCCCTGAATTTGGAAATATTCCGTCGAAAGGGGGCACTATAATAGCAATTTTTGTGTAATTTCCTTTCGAAGTTGATATAGTATTGAACTAATATGAAATATTGCCATTTGTAGCAACATTTTGAAATATTAAAATATATGAGATAGAAGAAAGTTTTGGGATTGGCACATCCAACTAGTTTTTCTGAGTAATACGCAATGAATTAAGGCTCAGCATTTATGCGGTTCATTCCATACCACGAATAACATTTCTCTTCGAAAGTTGTATTCTTTGTAGGTTCGCATTATCGTCCATAATGCAAAGTCTGGACCAGCTGTTCCTCAGAAGTCTCGGTTATAGTATGAGGTTTTGTTGGAAATTTGTATACATGTGAGGAGTGACAATACTCCTTATCAGCCGGTCCGTTTTTTTGAAGTGGGGTGTCCTGATTTGACTATTTTTAATCCATTGGATACATTACAAGAGTTTTACTTCCATTTCATTTTGTTTTGAGGTCTCTGTACATGATGTCTCATAATATGACACTATATGATTTCTCATAATATAAGACTAGTGACTATGTGATTTCTCATAGTATATAAGAGTAGATATTTCATGATGTCTCATAGTATGAGGCTATATAATTCTGCATGGTATGAGACTGCTTAATGTCGCATAGTATGGGACTAAATAGTATGGTATGAGGCACTTACGTACGCAATTTCATGTTTTCATATTATTTTTGTTTATAAATGTAACCTTCCAAAAAATTGTTTCTGCTTAAATGTTTGAAGGGTAATGTTTTTAAACATGAAACCTTGTAATAAAATATTAGTTAAATTCGTTCTTATAAGTAGTGCTATGGAAATGAAAAACGTATTCAGTTCCTAAGCAACTTAAATAAAAGTTTTTGTGTCATTTACTCTTTTATGGTGATTTGGAGAGATATAGGGTGGTATACGCTTATCAAATTTTTTTACTTATAAGGCACTTTAACATAAAATGAAACATTAGAAGTCTATTATTTCTTACATTTTTGTCAAAACCAGTAGTTCCAATAAATCATTTATCTTAACACTGAGCCCTAATTTATCTAGGATTTGTTTCAACAACACTAAAAAATTTTGAAAGCATATAATCAAACAAATTATCCTATATAAAAAGTACTATACGCCAAAATTTACTCGAATTTTTTGGCGAAATAAATTAATTCTTTCGCTGTTGCCCATTGATTTCCTGGCGATCTAATCAAATGACCATTATTCTACTGGACACTAGTTATGGCTCCCCAGAGAGGAAATAAAGTGAGAGTTTATATCGTTCAGAGCTATTTCGTTGTATCACTGTGAATAAGTGCGACAGAATGTACTAATGTTTTTCTCCTTTCTAAATCAATCAGACATTCGGCGCAAAATCGTTTAGCAATGAAACGTAAAAATATACGTATTAACTTTATATGTTCTGCGCCCCCACGACCTCTGTGCTTTTCAATTATCTATTTAAAAGGAAAACAAACCTTTTTCTATTCGACCACCCTTAAATATAATATTTTTTCGCGACCCACCTATCAAGTCGTCAAGGAAGAAATTTGTAGAGAAAAGGAAAAGTTAGTTCATAACTTACAAATATAAGGAATTATTTTATACAAACTTAAGGAATTACTTTTTCCAAACTTCAACGGTAATGCATAGACACTCTGAGATGGGTCAGACTCAATGGTGACCTTTAGTTCGTCATTATTGACGAGTGATTCTGTGCGACCACGTGGCTCAATTGTGAGGTCAAAGTTACCTATACGAAATTTGGCGACCCAATTTGATACTTAAAATAAAACACTCATACTACAATATATATTAAAATACACATACACACATAAATAACGCCTGCATTCAACAGTTAAAGGTATATATAAATATTATACAGACATACAAACAATAAATACAATAAACCCAACTGGAGTGAAAAATTAACCAGAGCCAGGAATCGAACCCGGGACCACAGTATACAAGACTGCTGCTCTAACCACTGAGCTACTGTGGTCTGAGCTACTGAGCTCTAACACTGTGGTCCCTGGTTCGATTCCTGGCTCTGGCTAATTTTTCACTCCAGTTGGCTTTATTGTATTTATTGTTTGTATGTCTGTATAATATTTATATATACCTTTATCAATTTGGTACTGTCTGCCGCGTAGTAACACTAGAGCCAAATATACTATTAATGTTTCGCGCGGCCTGCGAGGCCGTAGTTCCACATAAGAACTAATACTTCATAATAGTGCGAATTTCCGACCGTTCCGTTTTCAACAAAATTAAATTAAAATAAAAGTTTTTAATATTTTTTAGAGCTTACAATAATTTCTTTAAAAAGCCGTAACTTTACAAAAAACAGAGTGGTAAAGTATTAAGTTAATGTTAAATAATAAGCTGATAAAGTTTTAAAATTATTATTAACTACAAAATTCATCCTTGCCGACCTAATAATATGTAGCTATATTGTAGCCCTTTGTATAATCCATCCAGAGATAAAGATTAACTTTGCAACTAACATATACACATGAACAGTAAAATTTAATATTAATGTGAAAGTTGAATTATGAAAACTTTTTACTACGTAAGAAAAAACACTTTTATTAATGAGTGTATTGGAAACAGTATGTTGCAGCTATCAGAAAACTTTCTGGTATATAAATAAAACTGTCTGCAATAAAAATTAAATAAGAATCTATTCCTTCTCGAGATATAGTTATCACGGAAATCGTGAAAAACAAACTATAGCAGCGACACCTGTTGAGCTGTATACACCTACCAAATAAGGATCTATTTATGTAAAGGTCTAACAGAATATGAAGTTTCGTGAAATTACGTGCTTAGTTCTTTAGACGTAGCTATCGCGAAAATTGTGAAAAGTGAAACTTTTGGTGAAATTTTAAACTACCTGTGTCTTCCATATCTTATTCCCATGAAATCAATGTCACCATATATACAAAATTTCATATGCGTTCGTTGATTACAACCGTCTCCAGATGCTTCTAAACACTGTCAGTTAGTTATAACTATTCAATATAACATTAGATTACTCGCAAATAAACGTTCGCGTATTGGGAAATGCTGAATAGAGTCGGATTAAGGTTCTATCGCAGTAGCATAAATCGATGGATATGGTAGCTCATCTTTACTGGTCAAATGAATGAGCGAAGCAAGCATATAAGAGGCATAAGGAGAGCAAGTGGATAAAACCATGCAAGACATTCAGGCATGGGCATAAGATGGGAAGTGCGCATATATTAAAATACACAGAAAACACTACATCAAAACGTCACATATGGGAATTTTATTTCTTTGAAATGATGTCAAGAACATAAAGAAATGCTCCAAGCCACCAGTTTAGATACATGTAAATGACAAAGAAATGATGGTGTTTAAAGGGGATGAAGGGATTTTTTTATATGGAGTGTGATCCTCTCAAACAGATACGACAGTTGTACAATTGGTTTCCATGTATGCCATGAGGTTGTCGACGAGTATTTGGGAAATTAGGTTCCACTCTTCAAGAAGTGCAATCTTCAAGTCCTGGACAGTCAACCGAAGCATTGGTCTTTCTATAATGCGTCGTCCGAGTGTGTACCAGACATATTCGATCGTATTTAAGTCAGGGGAGCATATAGGCACTCCATACGCTGTATTTTTTTCATTTCAAACATGTTCTACAGAAGTCGAGCTGTATGAAGTTTGTAAAAATCATGCATTAAAAGAAAGGAATCGCCAATAGTTCAGTATAAGGTATGACACGAGATCTGAGTATCTCGTCTGCATGCCTTTGACCCTTCAATCTGCCATTCCTGATAATATGCAGGCCCTTACAGTGTTGATTTCAAGGGGTGGCCCAGGGGGGACATACCCCCGGAGCAATGAGATGTCCCCCGGAAGATTTGATATTTTGTGTTTTCAATGGTATAAAAGTGCAATCCCCCCCCCCCCCCCAGAGCCACACAAATCCCTCCCGGAGAAAACTGCTCAACACTGGGCCCGTATGTCCACCTGTGCTTATACCGCTCCATACCATCATTCCGACGCATTTCTACTGAGATCTTTCCTAAATGGACGTGTGGTTCTTTCGAGTGTCGGCTTTCTTTCCATAAAAGAATACGTCTGGGGTCACACTCTAGCTTTAGGTTGAATCAGGACTCGCCAATGAAAAGTACTTTACCATGCATCGTGCATCCAATCTCGATGTTCACTGCAACTTCTCCGGACCGCACGGTGCCTTGGTTCAAAGGTGTACTACAACTGGACAACTGTACAACTAGAACTCTTATAATACAGGCTGACGTATCCCCGCCATTGTGGGTCCGGAAAGCAAAAAACCAAGCTAAAAATGGTTATCGTTAGCCAATGGAGGACGGCAACAGCTCCTTTTAAATACGCAATCCCAGCTCTGTCGGTGGACTAATGCTGAACCGGGTCCCAATATAATATGGCCGTTATTTTGGGCAACAACATGGATATGCGTCAGCTCCCCTTATAGTATAGTCTTAGTGTACACAATTGGACTGGATGTAAAGAGAATACCCTGAAGCCTACTCCGGTCTGCTTGGCCTGTCACCATTCGTCCTATTGCCAAAAGAAACTACAGCCTTTGCAACTGAGTTATGAAGAAATATAGTAGCTTTCTTGACATATGTCACACACAAAGAGTTTTTCCTATAAATTAATATCCGTATGTTGTTTCAAATTGTCCTTTCGCGTAAAAGAATTATTGAAAATAACCGAAACAAAAGACGAAGGTAACTTTTGATCATAATGTCCTGGTGGATGTCTTTAGATGAGTAGCTTTATTTTGAAAACTTATTTCTGCATGGTTTCCGAATTATGTATTAATTAAAAGTTTTGTTATAAAGTATGGATAACAGTTATAAAGGATAAAAATTCTCGTTCGCAAAATGTCAACATAAAACACAAATATACAACTCTAACAGAATTCCTAGTAACCTGACACGTTGACAGTTTCAAAAAGTGTAAAAGAAAAGAAAATAAACATCAGTAAATAAATACATAGAAATGCTTAATTCATCTTTAAAAGTTAAACTTAAACTTACACTATGTGCAAAACTACTTAAAAGATGACAGAATACTAAAAAGATGTTAAATTATTTTAATACCTTAGTACTTTCAACTATAAAAAACATAATCTTCGTCTGAGGAATATAAGAAATACAATTGTTGTTGGCGTCTAATTTTCAAAATTCACGTAGGTGGTGACGAAAGGAGTGAAAGTTGAAGTTAATTTTTAGATCCGGAAAACATTAATAAATAAAACATGGATATACGGAAGTGGAATGTTACTCGTTTTATGATTATTTAAGTAAATTGAGCCAAATTCTGGGTATGCTGTAGGATAAAACGTCAATTGCATTGAGCGTTCTTATATTCCTCAGACGAAGACTATGTTTTTTATAGTTGAAAGTACTAAGGTATTAAAATAATTTAACATCTTTTTAGTATTCTGTCATCTTTTAAGTAGTTTTGCACATAGTGAAAATAAACATGTTTGAGATTTTATTTTAAAGTATTTTCTTTATATACGCATAGAGGCCACCGATCAGGAAAAATACCAATATTTTCTTATATAACTAGCGGGCTCTGGCCCCTACGAGATATGCTCGACAATCCCCGTTCAGACACCACAGACTCAAAAAGCACGCTAATTTGATCGGCTTTAAAGAGATTTCGGAAAATTTATAATTATAATTAAAAAAAAAACAATGATGATCTCTCTGTAAACGGGTTTCCATTTGTTTTCTTTTGATTGGAGATTTTTAAGGCTAAAATCAGCTACTGTTAAGAGATACAATGGCTGTTTTCGTCTTTGATTTAAAGAAATCAGTTAAAATGTTGAAAATGAGCTAATTTAAAATAAATTAAGTAAACAGTCTTTGTATCCCGGCATTTTTTAACAACGATAAAAGAAAGTTCTTTTGAATAGGACATTTTAAACGTATCGTTTTAAATCTGACGTAATTTTCACCAAAATTTTCTTACTCTTTTTAATATTCACATGAAAATACTTTTGTTGTTAGAAATGACATATTATTTGCGCTGTCTTAAAATTCACAACAACAGTTGAAAAGATCATCTCAAAATATTAAATAAATGTCTCGCGCAAATATTTTTTTTAATTGAAACTGTCAATATTATTATTTAGCCATTTTAAATATTACCTAATTTCCTCCATTTGCGACTTTTAACGCATAATAATGAATGTATTATTTTAAAATGTTTCTTTCTCTTTTAAAATTCACGTGTAAATATAGTTTTTAGGACATAATTTTCAATATTTTCCTGCTTTTAACACTTAATCATTTAATTGTAATTTGAAAGTTTTTTTTCTTTGAACGAAAATTCTTTGCGCTGTTCTTAAAATTGGCAGGAATTTAAAATATTACCCTTTTCTAAAATATGTAAAAAATATCTCTTGAAATGCTGAAAATTTGAATTCAAAATGGAAATAAATCTATAAAAAATTAGTCAAATAGAAAAAAATAAATGCAGTCTGCACACCGGGAACTTCTAATATATAAATTGATCTAAAAATGAAATTCTTATGTATACTTCTTGCTCATATAAGAAGTTTTTTTTAATGGAAGGATTTTGACCAACTTTAACATTAAATATGTCTTAAAATAATTATTCGATTTGAAAACTGTCTGCATCAGAGTGTTTATCAAACATTGCTCTATAATACCACTGATTTTTATATTTTTGTATGCAGCAGTTTTCTTAATATTAACGAAGAAAGACCACTGGTCGCAAAAAACTCATTAACGGCGACGGTAACAGCATTGGTTACTTTTTTTTTTTTTTTTTTTTTTTTTTTTTTTTAGAATAGAGAGATAATTTGCCTTATTTAATCGCACGTTTAACTAAGGCGAATCTTTCTGCAAGATATTCATAATATTTTTCCCGAAAATTCCGTGATCTGTGGTCACTGTGCATACGTACTTGGTAAAATTACGAATCATGTACAGTAAAACCTCCCTAAGGCGACCACGTTCCGTTCCAATAAAAATGGGTCGCTCCGAGAGGTGATCTCTTAATGGAGGTCACGTTTAAATGTAGATTTTAATTGTTCAAAAAGGTAACAATTAACAGTTAATAAAATTTATTTTTCACATTAGTAAAAAATATAAAAATTTAAGTATCAAAAGAAAAGTTAATTATATAAGTTAATGACTGCAGAGTTTAAAAAATGAATACATTGACGTTTGCTTTGATTTTACGGTTTCGTCTTTTATTACTTTTATTTCCAAGTCCTTTAGAAGTTAAGCAAATAAATGCAATTTTTTTTTTTTTTTGACGGAAACAAATAATGACGATTTCGTTAATTTATCTATTTCTTTGAGAGTTTCCTGACATAATAGGGTAGGGGAGTTTATTGACCGCCATTCTTGATTTGTCATTAGACTACAGTTAAATTCATTGCCTAAAAAGGCACAAAGGGTTGTTTAAACACTTAAAAGTTGCCGGAATAAAAAAAAATAAAAAAAAAAATCTAAACTTAGTTTAGAAGTTTGATGAATAATGCGCTCTCGGGAATTATTTTTCTAATAAAACCTTCTTCAAGCGACCAGTAAAAAAATGAAATCATTTCATTTTCTGCAAAGATATGGGTCGCTCATAGAGGGAGTTCAACTGGGATGGTCTCTGAATGGAGGTAAAATTAGTATTGAGCCTATGGGAATAAATTTCGTTCCATGAAAAAATGGTCGTTCAGGGAGGTGGTCGCTTAATGGAGGTGGTCGCACATGGAGGTTTCACTGTAATTTTCACCGGTGATCATTTTTATGATTACAGTACATAAATGTACGTGCATTTTTACAAAATTTAAACATATAGCACCAATTTCCAACTCCAAGCAACAGTATCCTGTTTAGTTTAGTAGCGCTTGGACATTTAAAAAAAGTATAAAATTTAAAAAGAAAATTTAAAAACTTCTTTCAGGTTTTATTTTAAAGTCTCGTACTCATGATGATACTCTTTGTGATTCATGCAAATTACGAATTCTGTAAACTTCATCGTATGATTACAGTACATAAATCTGCGCACATTTCTACCATTTTACGGGTTTGTAACTTGTCAACCTCAACATATATAACATCAACTTCCAACTCCTATCAGCAGCATCTTGTTTAGTTAAGTTACGCATTTACAGATTTAAAAAGTTTAAAATTAAAACGAAGAAAACTTGTTTGAAATATTTTAAAGCCTCGTGTTTTATACATATCCTTCTATATATAAAAAAAAGATTTGATCTGGAAATGGACCAATGAACATCTGCGTAGATATTCCGGGTAGATCCACATCCAATTTGAATGCTTAAGCATGGCCTTTCATCGTTAATATTGAAAAAACTGTTGCATACAAAAATATGAAAATCGGTGGTATTATAGAGAAATGTTTGATAAACACACTGATGTAGACAGTTTTCAAATCGAAGAATTATTTTAAGAGATATTTAATTCTAAAGTTGGAGAAAATCGTTCCATTAAAAAAGTTTTATTGGAACAAAAACTATACATGAGAATTTAATTATTTTTAGATCATTTTATACGTTATAAGTTCCCGGTGTGGAGATTGCATTTATTTTTCTTATTTGACTCATTTTTTGAGGTGTTATTTCTATTTTAAATTCAAATTTTCAGCATTTCGAGAAATATTTTTTACAAATTTTAGAAAACGTTATTAATTTAAACTGTTGCCAGTTGTATAAACAGCGCAAACAATAATGTTTACTTCAAATAAAAAAATTATTTACTCGTGACTATTACAAACAGAAAAAAAAAACTTTAAAATTAGAATTAAATGATTACATGTTAAAAGCAGGAAAATTACGTCATAAGAACCTTATTTATAATTGAAATTTAAAAGATAAGCAAAATCTTAAAATAAAAAAATCATTATTATGCGTTAAAACTTGTAAATGGAGGAAATTACGTCATATTTAAAATGGCCAAAAAATATGGCAAAACAATTTAAATTGAAAAATATATTTGCGCGAGGTATTTTGAGATAATCTTTTCAACTATTATCGTGAATTTGAAGACAGCGCAAATAATATTTCCTTCTAACAACAAAAGTATTTTCACGTGAATATTAATAAGAGAAATAAAACTTTGGTGTAAATTACGTCATATTTAAAACGATACATTTAAAATGAATTATTTAAAAGAACTATCTTACAGCGCTGTTAAAAAATACCGGAAGACAATGACACTTTTACTTAATTCATTTTATACATTAGCTTTTTTTCTACCGGAATCGAATGACAAGTTTAAAAATATTTTTAATTTTGAACCACTTCACCGTTTTCCCCGAGATAACTCGGGGATAAAAGCACTTTTTCCCCATACCTGTCGACGGTGAAGTGGTTTGCACAATTACAAATCCTTTTTAATATATTTAAGACTTTTATATGCTTATTACGTTCAAAAACTACGAGCACAATAAACATAAATCAAAATTTTAAAATTTCTATTGTCATAAAATATTCTTTTCGTATTTAAAATTAATTCTGTATTTCAAATATTTCTTTGTTATTTATTTGACTTATATACTTAGAATTAAAGCAGCCTACATGTTTTAATATGACAAATAAAAAATAAAAATGAAAATACAAAAAAATAACATAAAATCCCAAAATAGTAATGTATAGTGAATCACTTTTACGTAAAATTTCATTTTAAATTAACAAATTTTATAAATATATCACAATGAAGAAATTTGGAAATTTAGAAAACATATTTGGCTTTTCTTGATATCTATATGTTATTTATTCAAAAGAATATTATACATGTATATATATATATATCTCAAGTGTAGATGTCCTGGCTTCCCCACATTTGATTATGCTAAATAAAGATCCAGATAGAAGAATTATTCTACTCGCGCTCTCTTTGTTCTAATCAGCCGGCGCTTTTTTGTGGCCACACTGCATTTTTCATCTTTAATGGCTTAAGAAAACCGGGACGACATGCAGTGGCGTAGCCAGGATTTCGTTTCGGGGGGGGGGGGGTCCAGAATTTTCCCTTCATGTTATATATATAGTAAAACCTGTCAAGATGAAATTGTAAATATTGGTGAAAAATTCCGTTTTACACAGGTTTCCGTGTTATTTGGTGTATTTGTATAGTATTCTTTTCCGTAGCACTATGGAACATTTATGTTTAAGACAGAACTCCGTTATAGGCAGGTTCCATTTTTAAAAGTTTTGTGTTTTTATATAAATATACTTATTTATATCATATGAATAGAATAAAACTTGTCAAAATAGTAATTGTCTATAACAGAATCCTGTCTTTAACGTAAGCATTACATGGTCTTAATATGAATTGCGATACAATTAAATTTGCTGAAAACCTGTCTGAAAAGGGGATTTTCACCCTTCTTTAGTGAAGCATAGTGAAACCTGTGAAAGCGGAATCTTTCTATAACGGAATCCTTTCTCAAACGGAAGAGTTTCAGAATCCCTGCGAAACGAACAATAGATCTTATTGAGGTAGTGTATCTTAGAAGTATAATTAATTACACTTCTTTACATGGAAGCCTGTCTAAAATGGAGCTTTTTACCAGTGCTTGGAATATTGTCTTGACTGTGTATATATGATAGAAGTATTTCGAGTAACTTTAAGAATTTAGGTATATCCTTATTTAATTTCTTAATTTAAAAAAAAGCATGGATAAAAAATATAAGGCCAATCTCTATAACTGCAACTAATAATACATTCAAGTTACATTAATATTTACCAGTGAAAAAGATTCACTTATGATGTAAAAAGCTGAGCGCATACTGAAGAGTTAAATTTAATTAACCCATTCGCTGTCATTCACGAGTATACTCGTGGCTTTAATTTATGGATTACTTTGTCACCACTATTTTAGAATTTAAAAAAAAAGCCTCATTTATTGGCAGAAATTTCGCTGTATTAGTAAAGCGAAATTTATCTTTCTGAATTTGTGCTGGCAAACGACCTTCAACAAAAAATTTGAAAATTCTTAGTTTTGGCAGCGAATGGGTTAAATCAAGTTTCATATTACATAACATTTGCCTACAATAAAGTTAGGGCCAAGTGGTTAAGTGTAAAACAGCAATTTTCATGTTTAATTTCTTGCCATTGAATTAAGAATTTGTGCTGTAATAGATATTGGATAATAATTTCACATAAGTGTCAATCGCATGAGCCGTTCATGCGATCTGCCGCGCTCCCATGGAAATTTTTGAGGTAACCCAGATAGCATGAACATTAGCAGAAAGTTTGATTTTTTCTGATATTATCTTGCCGTGACAAATTTGAATTGAGAAATTCGCAGCAAATCTCCCGCAAGGTATACCATCACCCACTTGCATGAGTAGTTTGTTGTGAAACTGATGGCAAGACTGTCTTTAATTCACGAAAGTGACGAAAGCAAAAAATCTCTCTGTTGAGAGACTCAACAACAATGAGAATCAGCACATACGCAGAAATTGCAGAAATTTTATTCGGTAGGCACCGTTTTTTCTAAACACTATACTTATTAAATACCAAAAAATGCTCGAAATAAAAAGTACAAATATTACCTAAACTTGTTTATGGTGATAAAACCTATGCATGCGCCTTCTGACGGCGCTTTCGCATCAATAGACCTGATCAGGTCTATTGACCCCTTCGAAGGGGTTAAACTTATAGTGTGATATGGAAAGATTACTACTTTGCAGTAAGTTTGCAGTATTTTTTATTACTTGTTTGCCGTTAGTTTGCAATAAATTTGATACAGCATGAATTTAACTTGCACGACAAGTTGAAAACACTCATAGTTATATTGTTAAGTAAAAAAAAAAAAAAAAATTCAAAAATTAAATTGTTTTTATCAAACGTATTTATCAATTCAAAATTATTTTAATTATTAATTGTTTAGATAACTAATTTATCAATTGCTTGTTTAAAAACTATTACATGAACTATATAATAGTTTTTATAGGGTAAATGCAAATATATATATTTTTTAATTTTCCGTTATTATAACGTTATTAACTTCATTAGGATGTATAAAAGTGATAAGGGTTCTGAAGATAAACATGTTGTTTATTCATTTATTAGTTAGCTTATAATATTATTTTTGCTCTTTAATTATAATTAATTAATAATTTCTTACTTTTTGCGAATTGTAAATTATAACTGTACTTAAAAAATTAAAATCTGCATAATATCACCTAACATTGTTAAGAGGTATTTTTACATATTTGTACAATTTTTCATTATTATTATTATTATTATTATTATTATTATTATGTTTAATTAATTAATTAATTATTACTTAGACTTTATGTTTTTGGCTGATTTTTCAAAAAATTCCTATATTATTTTTTGGAAATTATAAAAACTTTAAGTGCTATTAATAATTGCTACTAATAATTGCTATTAATTAATTCTCAAAAAAGTTAGGAATTTTAGTATAAAAATTAAATTAATATTTTATTAAATATATTTTTTATTTAATGTATCCTTAATTTATTAAATTAATAACATTATTAATATACATTACATTTTTTTACTTTAAAATAAACTCAATACATAATACATTTTATATTCAATTTATCATATAGTAGTTATAAACTGAAATTTATCTTTTACATGTTTATTTATTTTATATTTAAAGTCACCGAAATTTAAAACTATTAATATAATTAATAATAAAACTAAAATAAAAAATTATTAATTTTTTTTCTGGGAAAGTGGGAGGAAAAGGGTAATATTAAAAATCAATAAATAAACGAAAAATACAAACAAGTTGGAAATTGCTCGTCAAACGTGGCAAATGAGGTGCGTTCGTACTATAACTAGTTTTATAATTATTTTTTGCACCCCATATTGTACTGTATGTATATTTTTTTTTGCACTTCATGAGTGCATAGCCTGTGATATCATTAAAATGCACTTGCAATAACTTTTTCCCATTCCCCGTAATGTAACGTAAAACTTTTGACTGTCTCTGTAATTAAACTATACACCGATTTTCATAAAATTTCAAATGGCTCGACAAAATTTTGTAACAATTATATATTTAAAATTTCAGACCACTCGGAAGGCTGTAACATTATTAAAATGCACTTGTAATAATTTTTTCCCATTGGCCGTAATGTAACGGAAAATTTTTGACTGTCCCTGTAATTAAATTATACATCCGATTTTCATAAAATTTGAAATGGCTCGACAAAATTTTGCAACAATTATATATTTAAAATTTCAGATCATTCGGAAGGCTGTAACATCATTAAAATGCACTTGCAATAATTTTTCCCATTGGCCGCAATGTAAAGAAAAACTTTTGACAGTCCCTGTAATTAAACTATGCATCCGATATCCATAAAATTTGAAATGGCTCGACAAAATTATGCAACAATCATATATTTAAAATTTCAGACCATTCGGAAGGCTGTAACATTATTAAAATGCACTTGCAATAATTTTTCCCATTGGCCGCAATGTAAAGAAAAACTTTTGACAGTCCCTGTAATTAAACTATGCATCCGATATCCATAAAATTTGAAATGGCTCGACAAAATTATGCAACAATCATATATTTAAAATTTCAGACCATTCGGTTGGGTTGTTTTTGCTCTGTTATATGCGGACAGACGGACGGACTGAACGACGACTATAGGTGCTACGTATTTATATAATTACAAACACACCTAAAAACCTTAGTTTTGTCAGTTAAAAATTGAAAATAAAATTAATTAAAATAATACTTACACTATTACATAAAATAAAAAATAATCATCTTATTACAAAGAAATAGGCCCAGTTTCAATAAAATTAGTTCACAAAAATTGCCTGCAATGGGTGAGAAGACTGTTAAAAATGCAACCAATAATTATTTTAAACAAGTTGGAAATTGCTCGTCAAACGTGGCAAATGAGGTGCGTTCGTACTATAACTAGTTTTAAAATTATTTTTTGCACCCCATATTGTACTGAATGTATAATTTTTTGCACTTCATAACGTGCATAGTCTGATACATCATTAAAGTGCACTTCCAATAATTTTTTCGGAACACTTTTGAATGTCCCTGTAATTAAACTATACATCCGATTTTCCTAAAATTTGAAATAGCTCAACAAAATTTTGCAACAATTATATCTTTAAAATTTCAGACCATTCGGAAGGCTGTAATATCATTAAAATGCACTTGCAATAATTTTTCCCATTGGCCGTAATGTAAAGAAAAACTTTTGTCTGTCCCTGTAATTAAACTATACGTCCGATTTTCCTAAAATTTGAAATGGCTCGACAAAATTTTGCAACAATTATATCTTTAAAATTTCAGATCATTCGGAAGGCTCTAATATCATTAAAATCCACTTGCAATAATTTTTCCCATTGGCCGTAATGTAAAGAAAAACTTTTGACTGTCCCTGTAATTAAACTATACATCCTATTTTCATAAAATTTGAAATGGCTCGACAAAATTTTGCAACAATCACATATTTGAAATTTCAGACTATTCGGTTGGGTAGTTTTAGCTCTGTTACATGCGGACAGACGGACGGACTGAACGACGACTATAGGTGCTACGTATTTATATAATTACGAACGCACCTAAAAAATGAAGCGGTGGGTGGAGTTTTCTGACAACAAAATATTTTTTCTGCCACACTTAATTACCAAATCACTATTCTAGATTAATTTTAACACAATTAATCTAATTGGTAAACAAATCAGACCAGATGCAAACCAGACAAATCAGACCAGGTTTCAGACCAGGTGCTATAATCTTCAAGGTTAGCTGGGTGAAAAAGTTCGACCAGAATCGTCCGGGATAGCTCAGATGGCAGAGCACTGGCGGCTTCAGCCAGGGAGTTCCCGGGTTCGAATCCTGGTCCGGACATTTTTCGCCCAGTTGGAATTTTACATCAAATCACTATTGTTTTCCCAATGTTTATAATGGTAAAGTAACTTATGAAAACAAAATTATAACTTTGTATTATAAAAGTAATAAGAAAAATTAAATATTTTTGCTTCAATAAATATATCTCATTTCTGAATTATTAAAGGAGAGGATGTAGAAGAATGATTTGAGGAAATATTTACCTACAATAGCTTATAAGTGTCCAATTGAATTATTGAAGACATTTATTATTAATCTAATTGTAAGAAGGAGAAAAAATAAGAACAGTTTTTTAAATTATTTAATTAATGATGATAATTTAAAGGTTCTAAAAAACAACCAAAAAATCATCTATGGCAGTTTATAGTATATATAAAATACCTAATATTAATAACAAATAATAAAGCTTAAAAAATCCATTTTGTTAAATAATAATAATAATAAAAAGACAATGTCCCCTGTAAAATTATATCACATTGTTCAATCAAACAAATTTTCAGCTCGCTGTGATTTCATTATCACGAGTTATAAAAGTTTAAATTTATCGGACTGTTATATTCAGCCTTTTTTTTTTAATTTGGGGGGGGGGCGTTAAAAAAATTAAAAAAGGTCCCAAATAATGTTTAAATTACAGCGTTTGGCGGCCCACGACAATTAGAATACCAGTTATAAGGTGGTGGGCACCGAAATGACAAGGGACCGAAATGGCTAAGGACCGAAATGGCTGGGGACCGAAATGGCCAGGGACCGAAATGTCTCGGGACCGAAATGGCCAGGGACCGAAATGTCTCAGGACCGAAATGGCCAGGGACCGAAATGTCTCGGGACCGAAATGGCCAGGGACCGAAATGTCTCGAGACCGAAACGGCGGGACCGAAATGGCGGGACGGAATGTCGGGACCGAAATGTCGTGTACCCTATGTTAAAGCCTCGTGTTCTATACGTACTTAATACAAATTAAGAATCCTGTAATCTTCATCGTAAATTTACAGTATGCCTAAATTCACGTGCATTTCTATCATGGTACTGTTTCGCAATGTGCACACATGTTTTCATCTCCAGGCAGAATTCTCTTTAGTTTAGTAATGCGTTGAAAGTTTCAAAAAGTAAAAAAAGAAAAAAAGAACTTGTTCGAGATTTTATTTTAAAGCTTCGTGTTCTATACTTACTTGATACAAATTACGAATCCTGTAAACTTCATTGCATGATTACGGTAAATAAATTCATGTGCATTTCTATCATGATACTGTTTCGCGATGTGTACACATATAACACTTGTTTCCATCTCTAAGGCAGAATTCTCTTTAGTTTAGTAATGCATTGGAAGTTTCAAAAAGTAAAAAAAGAAAAAAAGGACTTGCTTGAGATTTTATTTTAAAGCTTCGTGTTCTATACTTACTTGATACAAATTACGAAACCTGTAAACTTCATTGCATGATTACGGTAAATAAATTCATGTGCATTTCTATCATGATACTGTTTCGCGATGTGTACACATATAACACTTGTTTCCATCTCTGAGGCAGAATTCTCTTTAGTTTAGTAATGCATTGGAAGTTTCAAAAAGTAAAAAAAGAAAAAAAGAACTTGTTCGAGATTTTATTTTAAAGCTTCGTGTTCTATACTTACTTGATACAAATTACGAATCCTGTAAACTTCATTGCATGATTACGGTAAATAAATTCATGTGCATTTCTATCATGATACTGTTTCGCGATGTGTACACATATAACACTTGTTTCCATCCCTAAGGCAGAATTCTCTTTAGTTTAGTAATGCGTTGAAAGTTTCAAAAAGTAAAAAAAGCAAAAAAAGAACTTGTTCGAGATTTTATTTTAAAGCTTCGTGTTCTATACTTACTTGATACAAATTACGAATCCTGTAATCTTCATTGCATGATTACGGTAAATAAATTCATGTGCATTTCTATCATGATACTGTTTCGCGATGTGTACACATATAACATTTGTTTCCATCTCTAAGGCAGAATTCTCTTTAGTTTAGTAATGCATTGAAAGTTTTAAAAAGTAAAAAAAGAAAAAAAGAACTTGTTCGAGATTTTATTTTAAAGCTTCGTGTTCTATACTTACTTGATACAAATTACGAATCCTGTAATCTTCATTGCATGATTACGGTAAATAAATTTATGTGCATTTCTATCATGATACTGTTTCGCAATGTGTACACATATAACACTTGTTTCCATCTCTAAGGCAGAATTCTCTTTAGTTTAGTAATGCGTTGAAAGTTTCAAAAAGTAAAAAAAGAAAAAAAGAACTTGTTCGAGATTTTATTTTAAAGCTTCGTGTTCTATACTTACTTGATACAAATTACGAATCCTGTAATCTTCATTGCATGATTACGGTAAATAAATTCATGTGCATTTCTATCATGATACTGTTTCGCGTTGTGTACACATATAACACTTGTTTCCATCTCTAAGGCAGAATTCTCTTTAGTTTAGTAATGCATTGGAAGTTTCAAAAAGTAAAAAAAGAAAAAAAGAACTTGTTCGAGATTTTATTTTAAAGCTTCGTGTTCTATACTTACTTGATACAAATTACGAATCCTGTAAACTTCATTGCATGATTACGGTAAATAAATCCATGTGCATTTCTATCATGATACTGTTTCGCGATGTGTACACATATAACACTTGTTTCCATCTCTAAGGCAGAATTCTCTTTAGTTTAGTAATGCGTTGAAAGTTTCAAAAAGTAAAAAAAGAAAAAAGAACTTGTTCGAGATTTTATTTTAAAGCTTCGTGTTCTATACTTACTTGATACAAATTACGAATCCTGTAATCTTCATTGCATGATTACGGTAAATAAATTCATGTGCATTTCTATCATGATACTGTTTCGCGATGTGTACACATATAACACTTGTTTCCATCTCTAAGGCAGAATTCTCTTTAGTTTAGTAATGCATTGGAAGTTTCAAAAAGTAAAAAAAGAAAAAAAGGACTTGTTTGAGATTTTATTTTAAAGCTTCGTGTTCTATACTTATTTGATACAAATTACGAATCCTGTAAACTTCATTGCATGATTACGGTAAATAAATTCATGTGCATTTCTATCATGATACTGTTTCGCGATGTGTACACATATAACACTTGTTTCCATCTCTAAGGCAGAATTCTCTTTAGTTTAGTAATGCGTTGAAAGTTTCAAAAAGTAAAAAAAGAAAAAAAGAACTTGTTCGAGATTTTATTTTAAAGCTTCGTGTTCTATACTTATTTGATACAAATTACGAATCCTGTAAACTTCATTGCATGATTACGGTAAATAAATTCAAGTGCATTTCTATCATGTTACTAGTTTGCAATGTGCACGCATATAACTCTAATTTCAACTCCATTCGGCAGAATTCTGTTTAGTTTAGTGATGCATTGGAAGTTTCAAAAAGTAAAAAAAGAAAAAAAGGACTTGTTTGGGATTTTATTTTAAAGCTTCGTGTTCTATACGTACTTGATGCAAATAATGAATCCTGTAATCTTCATTGCATGATTACAGTAAATAAATTCAAGTGCATTTCTATCATGATACTGGTTTGCAATGCGCGCACATGCAACACTTGTTTCCATCTCCAGGCAGAATTCTCTTTAGTTTAGTGATGCTTTGACAGTTTAAAAAATTAAAAAATAAAATAAAAACTTGTTTGAGATTTTATTTTAAAGCCTCGTCTTCTATACTTATTTGACACAAATTATGAATCAAGTAATCTGCATTGCATGATTACAGTAAATAAATTCGAGTGTATTTATATCATGATCTTGTTTTGCAATGTTCACACATGCAACACTTGTTTCCATCTCCAGGTACAATTCTCTTTAGTTTAGTAATGCGTTGAAGAGTTAAAAATAAATAAATAAATAAAAACTTGTTTGAGATTTTATTTTAAAGCCTCGTGTTCTATACTTACTTGATACAAATTACGAATCCTGTAATCTTCATTGCATAATGGCAGTTATATGTTCAAGTGCATTTCTAACATGTAACTGGTTTTCAATGTGCACATATTTAACACCAATTTAACTCCAATCGACAGAATTTTGTTTAGTTTAGTAACGCGTTGACAGTTTAAAAAAAAAAAGAAAGAAAGAAAGAAAAAAGAAAACTTGTTCGAGATTTTATTTTAAAGATTCGTGTTCTATACGTACTTGATACAAATTACGAATCCTGTAATCTTCATCATAAGATTACAGTACATAAATTCACGTGCATTTCTCTCCCTTTCAACTTTTTAAGGGCGGGAGGGGCGAGACGGCCGAGCTGCCGAATTGATTCAATTAGGCAAACAGCAGATGGGGCCTCTACTTCAGTTTTCAATTTTTTGCTTATTTTTTTAAACCCCCAACTTTATCTATATAAGGTGCGTTTACACACGCACCAAATTAACAGGAAGACTTTGTGGAAAAGGGGGAGAGGAACAATTGATTAGAATGTGACGTCACTGCTAGGAAAGCTTCCTATTTTAGAAGAGAAAAAAGTATAGGAAAATACCCTGGGAATAGGAAAAGGCGAATTAAGAAAATGAATATTTTGTGCTCGGATAATCATCTCTATCGGTTTTTAAGCTCGAAGACTATCTTCCTTAGAAATTATGATGTTGCGTGTTTAAATAAAAAAGAAAAGTTTTGATTTCAAGGTACTGACTCGTGTGATTTAGAATCAAACTTTGTTTTTTGTCAGCATTATATTTTGTTGTAACCATAAATAAAATATGTTTGTTTTAGTCCAAAATAAACTTTTGATAAATTTAGAAAATTATTTCTATAGATTTTTTTTCCAAAATAGTATACTAATATAAATTTTTTTTTAAATGTTATTTTGTAATTAGTTTTGTAATTCATATCGAAGATGTTTGACTTAGATTTTAAGATCTGATCAAACAACCAAATTAAGGCCTCTCCCTATAAGATGTTAGTTCAATAAGAAATAGGAAAATCTATTAAGGACTTTCAATACCAAATAGAGTACGGATCTACATTTTTATTTTTTAATGTCTTTTTTACAATTTTATCAATTATCAAACATTATTGCATTTTTTTTTTTTCATTACTGTCTGAAGACATAGTGGTCTGCCTTTATAAAAAGGAAAAAAAAAACATTCAACAATTTCAAAACATTTTTGTCATATTTACTCGCAAAATTTACGCCAACAAATGTTTTTCTCTTCAACTAGTTTTGAAAGAAAATTTAAAAAGCGAAAAAAACCGCATAATTTTTTGCGACGTAAATTTTATTAGTGAAACGTGATTTCATAAAATAACATGCATACTATTTCTAAAAGCAATATCCTTTTTTTCTATGCGCATACAAAGTACACAACGATGAACAAGGTATCATACGGACATTTTTTGAACGGGAGGCCTTTGGCATAGTACACTCAATTATTTTAGTATCACTTCAATTACTCGAAAACAAGTTATTTTATTAAAAATTACATTTAATTAAAAATTAATGTAAAAAAATTTATCAGGTTATGATATGGCACACTCTCATTTCATTTAAACATTTCAGGGTTCAGGTAATTGTGTTTCTGTATAATGTTGAATTCATACCGGAATTTTCGAAAAAGTTTCATTTGAAAATAAAGAAGTGCTTTTTGCAACTTTTTTCACCAAAGTTATAAAAGGGAAATTTAATTAAAATATTCTGGTGCAAATCATGATTAAAATTGAGTGCGATGTAATATATCCCACCGTCCCTCAAGGGATTAAGCACGTTATTTGATTAAAAAATATAGTTAATTAAACATTAATTTAAAAAACATATTTGCAAGTTATCTCAAAGAGTTCGAAACTCTGAAACGGGCCCACTGGTATTGCTACCTGAGTACGCGCCTATGAATGAAAATTAAAAAAATAAAGAGGATAAAAGCTGCCCCTAAAAAAATCCTCTGCAACACAATAAGTTCCCTAAAATTCTACAACGTAAAATAACAACTAAAAAAAAAAAAACACCGTTCGCTGTATCTATGATACATGTAAACATGTTCCACCCAGCTATTGCTAACCTATTATTTGTAAATCTCTCCTGATCCAACTCACAGTAAGCAACGACCAGTGGTAGGTCATGGGTCCCGTTAGATATGGGGGCCCCTACGAATTTGTGAGAATCCGGGGGTAAGATTGATGAGAGGGCAAACTGATTTACCAGCTGTTACTAGTATCTATCGTGTTACGCCCATAGCTTTGAGTACAAGCTTATGCCTTACAGTTTTCATTTCTTAAAAAAAAAGAATGAAACAAAACGAAAAAAGATAAAGCAAAATACAAGGTGTTGCGGCACGATACGCAGCGCGTAAATGGGACATCTTTATCCACTGTTACACTAAATTCTTACAAAAAGGGAATAAACATTTTGGTAATTTTGTTCATTCTGCAGCATTTTATGAGATATATTTAACATTAAGTTTGGATTAGTCGTGGCTTATCGATCGTTCAGCTGATACATTCATTTCTGAAAATACTAGTTGCTGTGAGGTCGGTCAGTTTGATGATAAGGCAAACTGATTTACCGGCTAATTATTACTAACAAGATAAAGACACTAATGTTCGACAGGTTAAGTGTAATCTAATTAACTATTCATTTTCATGTAGAATGAATAGAAGTTGTCTTCAAAAGTTAAAAATGCTTTAAAAAATGGCCTAAAATTTTATTATTTGTTTCGAATTCCCGAACTGTCAAACCTTGATACACTGTTGATCACTGGCGCGTTTATCCTAGTTTAAAAATTCTCTTCTGTGCGAAAATTTATTTTAAAACTGACTGGGGTTTTTTCATTTTGTTTTTGTTTACTCTTGTAAGTAGAATTTTCAGAGTACATAAGAATGTTCAAAGACTGAAGTAACTTGTTATGACTTACTTTTACATCTCCTTTATTAAGAATTAAACTCTGAACAAGATGTGTTAATATTTTCAAATTACTTTTATTGGAAAACTTTCTGACCGAACTGTTATTTTATGGTTGCATTAATTACTTTTCCCCTGAAACTTTTTTTGAGTATATAACATTAGATAATCAATATCTTGCATCTTTTGCAAATTTTTTCTAAACTTTTTTATCAATTTCATCCAAAATGTCACTACTATTTGCTGTTTAAATAAAACATTTTTAAAGAGAAAAATATTGATGATCCAGAGGATTTTCATATAACGCTTGATTGCAGACTGTCAAACTATTATAAATAGGTCGGGAAAATAAATATATCTATATTCTTAAGATACACATATAGGACGAAATTTCTGAGTGCTTTATATTTTTCTATTTAATCGATGCATTTTGAAAAATGTGATATTTCCGAAAATAGAAAATGTGTATGTAACTCAAATTAAACATTCAGCAATCTAATTGCCTGCATATGTTTAAACAAAGTTTTCTTAGCTTTCGATAGCAAAGGTAGAAATTCCTACTGTCAGAGCTGTCAAAGGTGACAATTCTTTTTATTACTATTTTGCTTTATTTATTTGTCAACAAACACAAAATGCTAATTTCTGGACACGTGAGTATTCAAAATAAAATTCGGTAATTCTTAGTTATCCCGTCGACTAAATTACTGTAAGATTAAATGCCAATAATGGTTGCCATTAATTAATTAATTGTAAGATTAAACGCCAATAATGGCCAATAAAACCATTAATTCGACGCTTTATTTGTATTTTTATTCATGTTTTACTAGTTTATTTGTTCTTGCGATATTTAAAATAAAAATTATGTCAATGTGTATAATTTGGCGAGTGGTTTGGCGATTTATATAATTTGGCGAAATTGGTCGACGGGATAACAAAGAAGTACCGGAAATTCTATAAGCAGTAAGTGTAGAAAATAGGTACTAACCTAACAGCACAGCCAGTCGATGTGAGGTCTCCTTGATGTCACAAATGGTCACATATGTGCCACAGTCACTACGATGAACTGAAATGTTATATCTTTCATTCGTCTCATTTGGCCACTCCTCTGAGAAGTCACCGTGGCTGCTGCTGCTTTGGGACGAGTCAGCAGGTCACTTTACAATAAAATCATCTTGTGATTCTCATTTGACTATCAGGCGGAGATTCCATGGTAAAGTCATTATGATAGCTGTTTTGTGACGAGTTCCCAAGTGATGGAAAAGAAATCATCTAGTGGCTTTTCACAAAGGAGCGCAATGGTGGCTTATCAGTAGAGTCTTGGTCACCTGAAAGTCAAAATGCAACTTCATTGTGACATTATTTGGTGACGTATCTCAATGCAATGCTCACAATGACTTCAAATTTGAGTCTTCAAATGATAGTCACGTTAGAATCACAAGGTGCCTCCATTGTAATTCTCCTGGTAACCTATCACAAAGTAACAGTCAGGATGACTTAACATATAGCTTTTATTTGAGAGTAATAATAAGAGGAATGAAAAATCTCATATTTTGTATCACTGTAATAACTGTAACACTTGTGATCGTGTGTGACATGAAGGAGCTAATACATCGATTATCTGTGCTATAAGGATAGTATTTATTTGCTACGCCTAATGTTTATATCATTAGTTTTTGAGTTCTCGCATGTTCGAAGATTAGCATTTTATGTTTTCTGCTTAACATTTGAACACCATCAGTGTACAGTTGACTCTAGTATGAACAATAAAGTGGTAGTTATTTGGTACTACACGGTACATATCTGGTAGACAGAATCAGTAAGGTAACCTAAAGTCATGCATAATCATCGTCAGGACCTGATTTTGAATTTGCGGGAAAGGGTTAAAGTTTAAAAAGTTTGTCACTTGGATTTAACATTAGTACCTTCAAATTTCCATATATTCTAATTCTGTGAAGATTTAAGAAATTCACAAATTACGTATTTTCTGGCTGATTTTATCCAAGAACTCAAATATAGCATCAAAAGTGGGTGTTGCTATTCGAAAAAGAAAGTTCATACTATTTTGAATATGTTGGCAGCTTCAAACCCCAATCCAGCATAACATTTAATACGTTATTACCCATCCATTGGTACCAATATCATTTTTATACGATTATTTCCGGCAGAATTAGTGTGCGGGGTATAATTTATTTCACGATTTATAGTACTTTTCTATAAAGGCCTTTAAAGCTTCTATCACGTTTCTTCTCTTATTTATTTTATTTAATTATTACTTTTAACATACTCTTAAGAACTAAATAAATGATTTTTTTCGCAGTGTTTATAAATTTTAACTAAAAAAATTTTGAAGTGTGATACACCTTATTTAGTACTAATTAATAATTTATTAAAATATTATAATCATATAAAAAACCTTCTGCTATAAAAAAAATTGCTCATTATACATATACATGCTTTAAAGTTTATTACTCAATGAACTGTAATATTCGTTGGTATTAATTTTTTATGCAAATATTCTGATAGCTAAAAAATATTGGTTATATTCATTATATTGATCTAATATTACTCTAATCATAAATATATCCATTAGAATACCAATAGTACTTAAATGCTACTTCTAAATTTGAAATTTTTGAAATGAATTCATACTATTATAAAAGTATTGGTTTTGCATTGGAAGAACTTACAATGGAATAACACTATTATATATAAATAGCACTATATTTCTTCCCAATATTCATGCCGTTGTAGTAAGATGTTATTGCTTTAAAATTACGAAGATTAGACACGATAAAATATTCAAATTATTTTTGTTATATATTGGCTTGCTTATAATGGTCAAAATATTACCAATATAATTTTTATTGCTCCAATACTGTTTTTCAATCAGGGAAATACTAATTAAGAATTTGAAAAAAAAATAAAATCCATTTTCCCCTCATTTTTTTATTTATTTACCTTCTAAAATTTTCGCCACTTTTACTGTTAAAGATTAATAAATTAAAAAAAATTATTCAAATGTAAAACACTGTAGTCTGACTATCATCTGCATGTGACTAATGAGAAATTCGCGTGTCTACAAAGTAACATGTCTTCAGCAGAGGAGATCTTTCATTTTTTCCTAAGCAATATACATGATGCGCTTTGATCATGCATATTAAAAAATATTAATAATGAAAGAAAATAAAAGAAAAAAATATTTAAAAATAGAACTGCTGTAACAAAACTGCTGGCTCCGCATGCTTTAAGATTTATTACTGAATGAATTGTGATGTTTCAAGTTACTGACTGACAATTATTTTTAATGAAAATATCCAAGAAATTAAATATCATTGTTTACACAGCTTTTATATTGAATTTATCCAAAATGCTCCCATTAAAATGTCAATACTTGTTAAATGCTGATTTCACACTGGGATTATTTCCAAAGAAACGCCATTATTACAGAAATATTGGATCCAGAATGAAAATATTTACAACGGGACACCACTTTCTAGAAATATTTAGGAGAAGGTGGCCTAAAATTATCCTCTTAAAGGAAAAACTTATGTAAAATAACATAACTGTTTAAATAAATCTTTGGCTCTATGCTAATATGTTTTACACTATATTTTGCATTATAAACATATTTTAATATTATTTTAAACCCAAATTGAGTAATGAAGAAAAACAGATTTTTGAAAAAGTGTCCAAAGGATCATTTTACCCTCACCAAAGGGCAAAATGATCCTTCATTTTAATGTAATGTCATAATGTAATGTCATAATTTCAAAAGTAATTATGACAATACATAATGAAATAAAATAAGTTTTATAATCAAATAGCATACGTAATTTATTTTATGTAAATTCTAAAATATAAAGTGTCACAGAATTTTGAAAAAACAATAAAATGGAATATTTGAAAATTATGATCCAAAAATAATAGGAAAACAATTACAAAGAGAAAGATTTGGTGTAGTCACACATTTGGCTCCCATGATGGCTAGGACCCGTTACCGGATTTTCTTCAGCCTATGAAATGGTAGTAAAACGATTTACATACTGGATCATTTTACCCGGCAACATGGCCGTCCATTTTAGGTCATATAACTGCGGATGACGCCGAGAAGCATAACAAACCTAGCAAGTGTAATTCACGTCTAAAAACATACTCTATTAAGTAAACCAAATCATATTTCTGTACATGAAAGACTGTATATCTAAATACTAAATATGAAAGTTAGTGCTTATCTTATAACAGATGTTATAAAATCCACTTTTACAACGAATTCTATTTAGACGCGTAATACTGCGATCGCTTGAATACCGCCATTGCTTCTTCTTTTTTTCTTGGCACAACTAGTTTATGTGTTACCCCGTAGATAGTGTGACCTGTCTGGAAGAAAATACACTGTAAAAAAAAAGGGGGACCAAAATACGGTAATACTACTGGCAATCTAGACTCCAGTACTATTTCCGTATTTTAACGGAACTTTTCCCCGGTAAATTACAGAAAATTTTCCTTTAAATTCCAAAAAAACAGAAAATTTTCTGTAATTTATCGGGAAAAAGTTTCGTTAAAATACGGAAATACTACTGGCGTCTAGATTGCCAGTAGTATTTCCGTATTTTAGTCCGTTTTTTTTTACAGTGTATGGGTGGACCGTTTTGCCCGCCATTTTAGGCCACCTTCCCCTTCTTTAGAATAGAACTATTTACCACGAAACGCCACAACAACAAAAATATTGGCTTTAGACTGGAAGCATTTGCAATAAAACGTCACTATTGGAGAAATTTTAGCTTTGGAATAGAAATAATTGCAACGAAACGCCACTATTACAGAAATTTTAACTTTAAAATGCTAATATATGCAACGAAACATCACTTTTGCTGAAATATTGACTTTAAAGTGGAAATATTTGCAACAAAACACAACTTTTGTAGAAATATTGACTATAGAATGGAACTGTTTCCAACGAAACGCCACTATTACAGAAACATTGGATTTCGATTCTAAATGTTTTCAACAAAATATCAGTGAGTATTGCAGAAATGTTCTCTTTTTTTTTTACTACAAAATGAAATAGCAATTAAGAAAGTGGGCGTCGGTTCGAATCACACTTGTTTGATCGTTTGTGTTAGGTCTAATCTAATAAGAGTGTTCGAGTAATAAAGTATTTCCGAAACTTACCAAAAAAAAAAAAAAAAAAAATCCCTTCTTCATTTATTTATTTGCTTATTCAAATTATTTGAATGTCCACCAGAAAACAAGCTATAAGCGTATAATATGTCTGCATTTAAAAAATAATTTCCTCTATGTGATTTTTTTTGCAAGAACTGTCTACGCAGATTTAAAGTGGTACATTTTTTTTTTTTTTCTAGAATTACTTAACGCTTATTGTAGTTTCGTATAATATGTCTGCATTTTAAAAATAATTTCCTCTATGTGATTTTTTCTGCAAGAACAGTCTACGCAAATTTAAAGTGATATTTTTTTTTTTTCTAGAATTACTTAACGCTTATTATAGTTTCGTATAATACGGCTGCATTTTAAAAATAATTTCCTCTATGTCATTTTTTCTGCAAGAACACAGTCTACGCAAATTTAAAGTGATACATTTTTTTTTTTTTTTTTCTAGAATTACTTAACGCTTATTATAGTTCCACAGTTTTTGATTAATAAATGAAATAATCTATTCAGATGTGAAACACTGAAGTCAGTGCTACCATCTGTATGTGATAAATGAGAAATTTGCGTGTCTCTAAAGTAACTTGTCTTCTGCAGAGGAAAATCTTTTGCATAAAAAAATTTCATTTATTACTTAATGAAATATTACTTAATGAATTAATTATTACTTAATGAATTGGGATGGGACTGCTATGTATTTTTAATTAATTTATGGTGTTGTTTGTTCAGCTTTCAGGATTTATTACTTGAAGAATTTTATCATATGTAAAAATATTACAATACAATTTACAATATATGTAGAAACTTTTAAACGCATTTACTGTTAACTTATGGTCGATGCTCTCCTTTATGGGAATATATAGCATGGCACCAAGTGGTTTCATTTTAATTATATATATATATATATATATATATATATATATATATATATAAGACGAAAATATGAAGTTAAACTTTAAAAAAAAACAAAAAAAAAAACCAACATCATAAAATTTCGTGCATTTTTAAAAATGAATATCAGTTAAGCATTTTGCAATTTTGCATTTAAGTATAAATATCAATGAAAATTTAGACTCATTTGAAGAAAGATAATATTTTTTTCTTATTTTAAACATTTTCCAGTTTGTATTATTATTTATTTAATCACTTGTTACATCTACAAGTATAATGCGAGTACATATTTTAACTAAATTACTCTCAACGTGAAACTCTGGAAAATCAATTTATCCAAACTCTATGGGATAGATCATAACAGATGTAAATTTCCAGACCAGGATTCGAACCAAGGATCTCCTGGCTGAAGCCTCCAGTGCTCTATCATCTGAGCTATCCCGGACGAATCTGGTGGAACTTTTTCACCCAGCATATAAAGGTTTTCTGGGTAAAAAAGTTCCACCAGATTCGTCCGGGATAGCTCCGATGGTAGAGCACTGGCGACTTCAGCCAGGAGATCCCTGGTTCGAATCCTGGTCCGGACATTTTTCGCCCAGTTGAAAATTTACATCTGATATGATTTATTTACCAATTAGTATAATTGTGTTAAAATCAATCAATTGTACGGGATAGAGTTTTAATTTTTAGAATTATTTACATTTATTATATTTTCACTGTTAAATATTAACAAATGAAATAATTTATTCAAATACTGAAATCCAACTTCCATCTGTAATGTGACAAATGAGAAATTTGCGTGTCTGTAAAGTAATATGTCTTCGGCAGAGAAATACTTTTACTTTTTAAAAAAGAAAAATGTATGATACAATTTGGTCACGCGGATTTATAAAATATTGAAATAAAAATAGATATGCTGTAACAAAACTACTGGCTGCATATGCTTTAAGATATTTAATGAATTGGAATGTTTCAGGTTATTGACTGTTATTTGTATCAGATTTCTGGGTTTATTTCTTGATGAATTTTGTAATACGTAAAAATATTTCATTAAATGCTACAGAGTTACAGTTTTATTATAAAACGCAGAATTAATAATTAATTAATAATGTAAAAGTAAAGAGTAACGAAAAAGAAAAAGAGAAAAAAATATATGTATTGCGGAACTGGAAAGTTAAGCGTTTTTATAATATTTAAACATAAAATTTATTGCACATTAACGGAGAAAATCTTTTAACTAACCGAAATATCCAAAAAATTTTAATGTAAAAATTTCCACCTCTCTCCAAAATTAGCGTTTGGACTGAGTTATTATGATCTTTTAAAACTTGACTAAAACACTGATTTTAGTCATTTTTATAGTATCACTGCATAGCACTTCGAAGCGCATATCAGTTCGATATGCACTTTCTTATACAGTTTCAAAATAGATAATAAATTTACTAACATTCTTAAAACCAGTATCATTAAGCGTTCTCAGGACTCTTAAAATTGGAAAAAATGACCTTAAAATGTATTCGATTTTAAAATACATTTCTTTTTCTTTTTTTTTTGAGGGATGAAAGATATATGTATTTTCTTTCACTTCATATGTTTAAACAAGTGGATAAGTGTGATCACAGATCGCACAGAGGGTTTCGTTTAATTTTCCTTTCAAAACACTTTATCCTTTTGCAAAATCCGTTAGTTCCAACTTTCGCAACCAGGGGACGCACTCTATTCTACATAAACCTCTATCCGATATCCGAGCGAAACTCCATGTTACAACCTATCCATAGATATATTAGTCTAGGGGATCGGGCCCATAGCACCCGAGATAGGTAGGCGCCTCCTGGCGGTAAAAAGTGGAACTAAAATATGTAAGGCTATATGCATAATATAAAAGAGTGGTCAAAGGTTTGTTGGCAAAAGTCGGCAAAAGAAAAATTGCTTAAAATACGCAAGTTAAAGGCCGGAGGGGTAAATAATATAAAACTTTTTGAAAATTTTATGACTTTTCGTGTGATCGCAAGTGTTCTGCTATAAGTATGCAAAATTTCAAGTCTCCAACTTAATTAGGAGCTCAGTTAGAAAAATTACTTAAAATGCACAAGTTAGAGCCCGGAGGGGTCAATAACATAAGACTTTTTGAAAATGTTATGATTTTTCGTATGATCACAAGTGTTCTGCTATAAGTATGCAAAATTTCATGTCTTCAAATTAAATAGGGGCTCAGTTAGGGGGAAAAAAAGCTTAAAATACACAAGTTAGAGCCCAGAAGGGTAAATATAAGACTTTTTTAAAATTTTTTGATTTGTCGTTTGATGGGAGGTGTTCAGCTATAAGTATGCAAAATTTCAAGTCTCCAACATATATAGTTTCTGAGAACGGACTCTGAGACGGACAGACAGACAGACAGACAGACAGAGGAATGAAACTAGATCGAGAATTAATATTTAAGAGGGCTTCAAACTGTCAGATATTTCTCGAGCAGAAAATTAGCATGACAGCTTACGCGCAGATAACAAAATGAATTTTGCATCTAGAATAAACATTTTGAGGCCTGATTATACTTCAGATTCTAATAATTATCCTGAATCTAAATAAATTTGTATTTAAAGTATTTTTTTATATATTTAATACAAAGTTATATATTAACTAATACGAATTTTTGTCAATTTCAACTGTATAACTGCCAAAAAAAAAAAAAAAAAAAAAAAAAAAAAAATTAACAATAAAAAGGAAATTTTAGGTTCCGTTTATGCAGACTAATATGAAACATATCTTGTGAAAATTTCATGAAAAAATATTGAGAAGTTTTTGAGATATCCTGCATCTTATGCCCAAAAACGTCATTTTGAGAAAAATGACTTTTAAGTTTCAGAAATGCTGTTTAAGTTCTCAGTGGGTAGAATTCTAAAAGTTATATTTTCTGTTCTAATGGGAATTTGGAAACAATGATATCAAAATGTTCAGAAAAGATAGAAGTTTAACATATGAAAAAATTAAATTTTTGAAAATTTTGAGTCCTGAGATCCCTTCAATAAGTTATTCTTATTCATTCAGTTTACAGTGTGTATACATTCAAAACTTTTGATAGAGATATCCGATTTGCTTAAAAAAAATTCTAGGTTTATTCTGATGAGGCGCTTCTTTGATTAGTTTTGGGGTTTCATTGGTTAAGTATAAAGGGAGTAACGGGGGGGGGGGGGTAATCTCCCCCCCCTTAATTTAGATAAATGAGTTTTTCATGGAGAATTTTCAAATTGGTATACAGGTTTATTCTGATAAGGAGCTTCCCTGATTAGATTTGGAGGTTCATTGCTTAAGTATAAAGGGTAGAAATGGGGGAGCCAATGCCCTCCTTAATTTAGCTAAATGGGTTTTTCATGCAGAAGTATCCGATTTGCTTCAAATTTGGTATGTAAATTTATTGTAATAAGGCGCTTCCCTGATTAGATTTGGAGGTTCATTAATTAAGTATAAAGGGGGAAACGGGGAGGGGCTAATCCCCCTTAATTTTTTTTCGAGAGGCTTTATTCTCTGATAAAGGAGTATTATACAATTAGTGTGAATAACCTTGATCTCAATGCCATCATTTTAACTGTGCACTTTTCTTTTATCGGTGTAGTGAATTTTCTTTATTATTTTAATGGTCCTCTTGATATGAAAAAGAAATGCGTAATATGAGGTCTATTTAATATAATTAGATTTTCTAAGAGGTGATAATATGTGCATACTTTCAATAACAATGCCTGTATAACTCTTTGAGTACCTATGATACACATGCGTACCATTTATGGCAGCCAAAGGCAACTATTTTTTTTTTTTTACTGTTATTATTGTTTATCCTACCAATATTTCCAATCAATAATCTTCATGGTAAATATCTACTAGAAATATATCATTTAGATTACTATATGAAAATAGTGATAGACAAAATAGTAAAAGAATACTCACCGTTGGCAATCCTATACCAATCGGTATGAGATAAAACTGTTATTCTAAGGGTTAAAGCTTTTCTGAAAAGTAGCATGAGGATTGACTATTTTTTGAAATAGGGAAAAAAAAAACCTTATGAACTAACAACTTCTTTTCCAATAGTGAAAAATATTTAAATATTTAAAAAATTACATTTAATTCTAATAAAAATAGATTTAAAGAAACAGATTTACATTCAGAAGTCTTATAAGATATTTTTAATCTGATTGATATTTAAATTAATATAGCTGCTTTCATGTTTAGAAATCAGAATTTTAAATAATTTTATTACTGTCTGTATTTACGTCTGTCTGTCCGTCCACACTCTAAACTAGCGTAATTAGACGCGTATTTTCATGCAATTGATATACGTTAATGATCTTTACCATGGCATGTTTGCTATTGGATATAAATTGTGTAGCATAAATAGTTCATTTACAGGGGCACTCAAAAGAATTCCGTTACATTATGGTCAGTGAGGAAAATTCGTTTTCAATGAATTTTAATAACATTACGCTGTTTTAAATGTATTGAAATTGATATAAATCACTGAATTTCACTACAAAATGATTAGAATAGGATTTTATCATTATAGTTATAGTTTTAGTTATATATAGTTTATAATTTTACTATAGAATATAGTTGTCACTGCATTTATAGTTCATTTATATATGGACACACAAATGAAATCGGTTACAGTACTGTCTTTGAGAAATAATTGCCTGAAACGCGTTTTCAATTTCGGTATGCAATTTTAAATTTAACTAATTTGTTTTCCATGTTACTCGTTTTGTATAAATTCTATACCTCTTATACAGGGCTGCACAAAAGAATTCACGTACCATTCTCCTTATTAGCGGAAATTGCTGAAGGGGAATTTTCAACTATGGTATGTATTTCCTTACTGAACTAAATTTTTGCATGCATGTAGTTCTGATATACAAATAAGGGCTACATAAACAGGGCTGATCAAAGAATTCAGATTATTTTTCGACTGTAGATGGGTATTGCTGAAATTGGGTCTCCAAATGCGTTATGCGTTTCCAAATGGTTTACTTTGACATATATTTCACCTTAATTAATGGTAAAGTTTTGTTATATTATTCTGAATGTATTGGAAAGTGTTTCATAATCTACGCTTGCCGCATGATTTTCTTTCTTGTTGTAACTACTTTCTTGTTAATAAACCAATGAAAGGCTAGATAATATAAATTTTGCTACCTTAATAATTTACTTTTATAAAGTAAGGTATTGCACAGTTCGATTATAGAAAATTATTTAAGAAAATATTAATGGTAAAATAACTTTTGCTGAATAGTTTTCCCTAAAGACCTTTTTAAATGAAGTAGGACTTTCAATTCTTCTAGACAGCAGAAAAATTTATACCAAAGTTATTTTCTCTAATCATGAAGATAAAATTGCTTAAATCTGTATTAATTTATATGCTAATGCTAACGAATTTAAAAAATTTTCTTTTTATTAGATAAAAATGTTTTCACCAACAAGCTATAAATATTAAACATGTTCCATGCTAGCTTGGACGCTATTAATGATAGAATTTGTAGAATTCTTAGAGATCATTCTTCCGTTCTGAATTTTTCACATTTGCATTTAAATATCGTCATAAGCCATTTGTAACCTCCTTTAAGAGTTTATAATAAGAGTGTTACAACTTTTGCGTAGGAATTTAGGATTGGTACTCCAAACGATACAAAAGTGACTTTCTTGAACATCTTCAAACTTCATTTTATACTACTAAGTCATGTAGAATTGTTGCAATCTCCTACCTTCAACTGAACTACCAAATATTGCGTTTACGACAAAGCAAATTCCCATTTAAATTCTGATTTTGGAAGAGAAATGCGACACCTGTCTTAGAAATTCCCCCGTTCATAATCAAAGTTTGAAGTTCCAATTATAAATTCTGGAACTTTAGTAATACCATTTAACATTCTGTTTGAAGTTTTAAAATCCTTAAAACTATCTCGAAATTTCGTGAAGTCCTGTAGAAATTTCAACGTTTTACCCCTCAGGAGGATTTGTTGGATATGCAAAGTTTCTCGACTTCCCCCGCTTTAGGATATGTATTATCTTCATATAACTTTACATGTTGAAAACCAGAGCAAAATAGAAGTCAATATCTTTGATATATCAATAACTTGCTAGCATTTATGGGAAATATCACATCATAGAAAACCAGATGGGTTAGCTGCATTTTGGAAAATTTCATTCCACCTATTCGGCAGGATTGTAGAAACTTGGGCAGTACTCTCCCCCTCTTCTATTTACATTTACCCACCGGCGACAAACGCTTACAAATTAGGTGCGGCTGTGGTGTAAATTGGAGCAAGAGTTAGTCCTTTGGCCGCCCAAGGGCAACTAAAGTGTTGCGCTTGCTCCGTCGTCTTTTACTCCAATTTTTAAAAAAGCATGCAGAAAAAAAAAGAAGAAATTTAAGTAAATAGGAAAAAGGCAACTTTTTCTTTAGAATAAATTTGCTATTTCTTTATCGAAGACTTTTATATCTATAGAAGTCTTAAGGAAGGCGATGCTAGTGAATAAAAAGGCAAAAAGTTGCCGCCAGCTAGAAAGTTTAGGCTGAAGCAATCATCAGTTCTAGCTGGAAGTTAAATTTTTTTGTGTGTATGTGTGCACAACATCTCCTCTTCTTTCCCCACCTTTTAAAGTAAAAGAGAATGGGGCATCTAACTTCTTCTTGAAATTTTTTTTTCACACCTCCCCCGTTCAAATACTCTATGTTCTCCATCCAAAGGCAGAATACCTGAGGGCTTTCAACCAGCACCAGCAAAATCGCGGGAAAAAATCTGTAAAAGAAGGAACTAAAACACAAAAAGTGCGTTAGAACGTTAGATATGAGTAAGAAAAAGCATTCTTCGCCCTCTTTTTCCGAAAACTTTAAACCCTCGAGGGCGTTACGGCGTAACTTGGGTAATGGAAGATACAGGCTTCGGCGCCCTATTCTGCATATCGGGCTGCCTAATGTTGGGACTTTTGGGAGTCTTGGAATTGATGAAACTGTAGATAGGCAGAAAGTCTTTGAAGCGGATCTGGTGGAAACTTCGGATAATGTATTCTCCGTATGCAGAAAAACGATGTCTGCATTTTACAATGAAAAGAGTTGAAGCACCATACTCTTCAGCATGGGTAAAAAGTGATACAAAGGCGAATACTGTTCGTGTATTCTCTTACATGAAAGCTCTATAGCATGCGTTACTTTGATGGTAGTTAATATGGATGAAAGTATACCTAGGAAGATGAGTTTTTCATTCAGTATGTAGGAGCACTATAACAAAAGATAATACCGCGTCTACTTTTAGGTAGCTTTCATTACAAAAAGTAAAAAGCTACCTATTGCAGCCGTTCGGAGGAAAGGACTTCCGAAAAATTTTGGTATATTTCAACCCATCATGAACCCAGACCCCCAAAACCACCCTCCGTTCAAATGTGACTTATATCTGATTTTTGTCATGCGATAACTCTCGTATTTATAAACCGATTTGGATTAAGATTTATTGTGTGTATAGTACATGCAAATGTCTCGACCGAGTTCGTTGGCCAACTTCATCCGCCATCTTGTTTCAAAATGTTGGCCATTTAAATATTTACAACTAAAAAAAACACACAAAAAATTTAGAAATCCTAATTTATTTTATGTTTAAATGTTAGGCCTTAATACAAAGATTCCGCAATATTTTTTTTCGTCTCTAACTCAAATGGTTGAGATATAGCAGTTTAAAATTCTAGGGTGGTTGACATTTTGAAACAAGACAACGATTAAAGAAAATCAGGTATTAATTTATGAGTGTTAGTAAACGTTAGCTTCAAATTCTCGCCAAGCTTGGCGGCACTTGACGAAACATCGCCAAATTTGGCGATCAAAACTAATCAATCATAAATTATGCCAACTTGGCTATAGCTTACTAATTTGGCGCAATTCTCATTCAAATTTAGTATTAGCGAATAATCTTTTATCGGGTTCGTCGCATTTTAGCTTCTTAAAATTTGAGTAAAACTTGCAAAATTTTAAAACCAAGAAAAAGGGATTCTTTATTGAATCATCTAATCGAGTTCCACTAATTTTAGCTTTGTGTGTTGGAGTAAAATAAGCTATATTTTGTTAGCTACCTTTTCCTCTCTGCAAATGCCGAAAGGACTTTTTAAATATTATCCAAAGAACTCAAATAAAAACTCAAACTATCTTGAATCTGATGGCTTGCCAGATTCAGATATCCAGACCATACTGATTTTAAATGTCTTAGAAGTGGTGGTCGGTGACTTAAAATTTTGTTCTAAGCTATTTCCGAGTGAGTGTCTAATAGCTATATTTATATTTATATCGCCTGTCTCCAGTACTGTAGAGCCCCAGTTCTAAGCAGCAGAAAATTTGAAAAAATGAAAAGTTCCATTTTTTAATATTTATTAAGGTTATAAAAAAAATAATTTAAATGAAAAATCTAATATTGTTTACTGTATTCTCTTACACTGAAGCTCTATAGGGTGTGTTACTTTGATGGTAGTTAATATGGATGAAAGTATACCTAGGAAGATGAGTTTCTCATTTAGTATGTAGGAGCACTATAACAAAAGATGATAATGAGTCTACTTTTTAAATATTATTCCAAGAACACAAATAAAAACTTAAGCTACCTTGAAGACAGGAGAGTATCTGTGATCCAAGTTGAAAAATACAAATAACTCATAATAACAAAGCTTATGATATGAAAGAAACTTATGATGCCAGATCTAAATCACTTTTTTATCTGAAAATCGTTCGACTGTTTGTAGAGTTATCATAGCTTTACACTGTAAAAAAAAAACGGACTAAAAAACGGACTAAAAAACGGAAATACTACTGGCAATCTAGACGCCAGTACTATTTCCGTTTTTTTTTTTTTTTTTACGGGAATTTTTACCCATAAATTACAGAAATTTTTCCGTTTTTCTTATTAAAAACGGAAATTTTTCTGTAATTTATGGGTAAAAATTCCCGTAGAAAAACGGAAATAGTACTGGCGTCTAGATTGCCAGTAGTATTTGCGTTTTTTAGTTCGTTTTTTTTTTTTTGTTTTTTTTTTACAATGTACATAGTTACACAAAAGACAGTTGGCATGCCTTTTTGGAACATTTTGTGTGATGGTTCTCGTTTTCATTTTACATTGCCAGGAATGACTTTTTAGAAGGAAATGCCTAGCTGATGTAGTGTAATTAAAAAATGCATTATACTAAATGATCGTCTGATGTTGACAACAGGAAATTGGCATCAGTGCGCTATGTTCTAAAAAATTTCATGCTTCTTATCGGTTTATAAAATTAACTTTAACATACCAGCCATTAGGAATTGATATATTTTTTGTAAATTTCAGTTAAACAAATTGAGATTGCACTGGAGAGAAAAATCAGATGTAACAATACTTATTAATTCATATCCATACATATACACCATATCCATGTTGTTACATGTGGACAATGGGACTGAAATAGAGCTCATGATGGAATTCGGTTCCTCGTTTAGAGATAAGGTCAAAGTTTGTCAAGAGACCATAATCTATATTGTAATTTAATTCACTGGACTTAAATAAATATTTTTTCCTCTTTTAAAAATTTGCTTATTGTAAAATCGAGCCACTGTTGATTCAAACCAGCTTTGAGTTTTTGGAGAAAAGAGTTTTGTTTAACCAAGGCATACTAGACCTATAAGACATGCCCATTTGCGTTTAATGTATGAAATTAATCGCCAGGGGACGCTGATTCCTTGCCCAAGTAAATTCTGACCAATCGCCCAAACCCTGAACCAAAACTCTGACCATGTGGATGGAATAGAAATCATCTTATTCAATGCTAAGATGGGCAGGGTTTGTGCTAAAGCACGTGGTTAAACCTGGCTACACTTTTTCGGCGGTTTTTGGCGAAATGAACAGGCCGTTATATATATATTAAGTAGGCAATGGTATAACACGTGCAAAACGCAGGGTAATGTCCCAATGCTATTACAAAGTCATCCTTTTATTTTTATTTTTTTACTCTTAAAAATATTTTTTAACACAAAGAAAGAAATACAAATATTGTGCATTAAATAGTGAGAAATATACATACAAAACAATTTCTCGATGTTATAGTAATGTAAATGATGCATTCACAATTAAAAATTTTGTTTATGAATTTCCATTAATGCAATTTAATGTAAATGCACTCTAAAATTGCTTAATATCAAATTTCAGAAAACAGTTTAAGTTTAGATAACAACACGCTAACAATAACTTTGGATTTATAAAATTTCTTTTTATCAACCGCATCTTGTATTTTATAAAGAAAAGAACGAAACAAGATAAAAATACAAAAAGTTCAAATGAACGACTTCTTGGGGTAAATATATAGTACACTTATTTCGTGAATTACAATCTCCCTTCGGCTTTAACAGCAGTGAACCAAAAACTATCTCTTTTTATTACCGTTTTTAATACATACCTCCCACCTATGAAATGAGGGAACAGCTAGAACAAGCATCTTCCCTCATTTCGAAAGATGGGGGAGGGGTGGGCAGGATAAGCCTCGTTATGTCGCTGCAGGGGGGTACAAAAACTCAAACTCATACCTCTAACAGCCTATTGCAGAAGATATACGAAGTATATATAACGAAATAAAACCGCGTCATAACTTTAAAAAGTCATCCTCCAATGCTTCTGAGGGCTCCGCGTGGTACAGTGCTCGGGGGTGTTGGAACAGTGGGAGACAAGTTAATTGGACACAGGCGCCGATGTTGTCTTGTTAGTGGAGAAGATGGAGGAGCAGTATCGTCGAAGAAAGTGACGCAAGTCTCATATTTTGGAAAATTATTTTGAAGTTTAAAACTATATAATACTTTTCAGGAATCTCTTTCTAGTTTGTTGAAATGTTTTTATTTTCAGTAGACAATTTAAAAGTTTATAGAAATATACGAAAGTAGATAAATAAGTAATGCCTCAGGTGTCTTAATAACTTTATTAATGAAACTGTAACAGCAAAAGTTATTACAGATCATATCCTAAACTGTCTTCTACTCAACACTGCCACTCAACATAGTTACCATGCATTTACACACATTTGCGCCATCGGTTAACCCAGGCATCAAAACCATTTTGAAAAAATTCAGGGTTTTACTTCTTAACCCATGATTTTAAGGCTGTTTTAATGCCATTCAAGTCATTGAATCTGAAACCAGGTAGGTTGTCTTTCACAGGTCAAAAAGGTAAAAGTCAGAAGGGTCCAAATCAGGCGTGTAGGGTGGGTGAGGCACTACAGACCAGCCCATTTCTGTAACCGCTTGGCAACACACTTAGCACAAACTTTGTGATATCTTAAGTCAGTAATTATTCTTTAGTCAGAGCCATGCAATATAGGTCAAAATTGGGAAATTTCATTAGCGGCCACTGGCCGGTAGGACTAACGTTTTAAGTGGCCACTTTCTTTAAACTAGCGGCCACTTTTTTATTTAAAAATGCTAAACAGTAAAATTTCTATAAGTATTAATCTAAAACTGAGTAGCCCAAATAAATATGTTAATATAAATATATTGGAACTAAAAAAAGTAGAATCTTTGATGAAATGCAAGAAAATTTTACCTCCTTGTAAAAAAGTGGCCGGAAGGTGGCCGCTGATAGACAATTTTTCATTAGCCACTTTTTTTCATTTACTGGCCCTGTGGCCAGTGGCTAGTGTTAATTTTGACCTTTACCATGCAAGATGTTCAATGCAGGGATGACATCAGCAACACTCTAAACTGTAACTATCTACTCGAATCAGTTCATCAGTACGTTCTCAATTCTCATCTGTAACTGATGTTGTCGGCCGGCCGCTTCCCAGTCTATCTGCATTTCCGCTTCTCCGTTTCCAAACTTCTTCACCCAACGCCGCACATTGCTAATGTCCATTACAGCATAAGCAAAAACATTCTTCAAGCGGTTATGGATTTCCTTAGGTGAACAACTTTCTTTTACCAGATATTCAATGACGACCTTTTTTTTAGCTTCAGATACATGGTTCTAATCAGTCGATCTGAAAAGGAAACTACTATATAGAATAAGGTTACCTTTATAATGTCATGCATAGATAGTCCAGAAGATGTAGAAGAAATAAAATTTAGAGCAATGGAGGTATTACTTTTAGATTCACCCTCGTATATATAACATAAAATCTCTCCCTGGTATCAAAAATATGTTGTGTGAAATGTGGTATACTTTGATGTATTAAGTACTTTGGAAGTGGTAACTGCAATAATCGGATTTTTTATGAATAACAATTACCTTAATAAGTTTCACCGTGCGCTTGTTTTGTCTCTCGAAAAATGGCAAGTACATATTCCGTTTCTCGAAAAGTGTTACAATTTTGCTCTATAAGATATGATTCAGAACCTGTTATAATGCGTACCAAAGTTTTAATATCATGAACTGATATGGTAACAATTTAGTCCTTGATAAATCCATACAAGAGTACTGCTACAGAGCAAACGTTCAAATGCGAGAATTGGTATAGCGTGGTGACTTGCAATTCTTTCAGCTTAAAGCTACACCAGTACCATAAAAATGAGAAAAATATCAAATGTTCTTTTATTGAATTTTTCAGTGGTCCATACGGTTGTGGATCATGACTCCAAATTGTAGATCTGAAATCCAAATAGTTTTAAAGATATTTGAACTTTTCTGAGTGTTCCTTTACAAACTTTAAATGCATTTTCTCAGACTTTTATTTTTGTTGATGTTAGTGTTTGCTAATCCCAAAGGCTTTTTTTCTATTGCAGATAGAGTCTTGAAATTTTTTGAAGACATTTACATGTGTATGTATACAATAATTAGCATGTATTTAGGTCTGCGGGTTATAGTTTTTTTTTTTTTAATGTCAAAGTTAATATTTCCAAAATTTTCGTGTTTTTTTTTTCAGGTTTCGCGCTACAAAAATAAATAAATTTTAAATAAAAGTTACATCTTTAATTCCATACTAACTTTTGTTAACAATAATCCAATGAATATAAGTCACTTAAAATAACTAAAAAATATTAAAAATTAAAAATGTTAAAAAAGTTTTTAAAAACTTCAAATTTTTCAAAAATTTTTAAATTTTAAAAAACGGTGATTGTTAAAACGTTTTTTTCTTACCAGAATCAATTTAATTTTATAATCTCAAACAAAGTCATTAATTATTTTTAATGTAACTGTCTCCAATTTTTTTTTTTTTTTGAAAAAGGGTACGGTGTAAGCCTTAAAGCCAAAAAAAAGTCGAAATTTACTAATTGGCATCCATGAAAAACATGGTTAGTGCAATTACCATTTCCAAAAAAAAAAAAAACATGTCTGCATAATACTACTTTACATGCAATACGTTTTTGTAGTCAGGGAAGGACTTTATGCTCATCCTGTATATATACAAGGTGTAAGAGAAAAGGGGTCACAACTTTAAGAGTTCATAATACTAATGGTCAAGATCATTTTTGTGCAGGTGATGGAGAAGCAATATCGTCGAAGAAAATTATGCAAGTCTCTTAGTTTGGAAAATTACTATACATTTTAAAACCTATACTATTTTTAGAAATCTCTTTTCGCTTTTATAGTACTGATATACCGTCAAAAGGGGGGCTACTTTGGGCGTTGTTTATATAAACAAATGATTATATATATAAATGTTGTTTATATATACAATACGTCACTTTGTTTTGAAAATGACAGAGCCAATAATTACTAGAGTTGAAAGTAGAAGTAGCAGTAGCAGTTTCTTGGATTGAATTTAATTAGAGGAAATATATATTATATTAATTGCAGTTCCATTTATTTTATGACATCATGTTTCTCATACGTCACTTTCCATGGGTAGAAGAAAATATTTAACTTCTGTACTTTAAATTTTATTACGTCACTTTGTATAAAATAATTGTTTAAATAATCGTTTAAATTGTTTAAATAAAATGCATATTTTAAACTTGTAACATCTTTTTCATTACATTAGTCGTCTTTTAAGTAAGATTGTGGACTTTTTAATATTCACATTATATATTTTGTGTTGTATCAAGGTGAAAAATTGCGTTTCGTCTTATTGCCGAAACGTCAGTGAAGGCTTACTGTGGAGACCCGAAAAGTTTTGGTTTCCGTCTGTCTGTTTGTTTGTTAGTCTGTCTGTCCCGCGATAACTGCCGTAAAAAGCGTCCGATTAGCTTGAAATTAAGGATGCATGTTGGTGAGGTCACCGGATTTAGCTGTATAGTTTTTGGTTAAATTTGGTTCATTCGTTCGGAATCTATAGAACATTTTATTTTCCGCCTTAATGCTTTCCTATAGCAATTCAGATGATTTTTCCATTTTTATTTGTTGAAAGGAAATGGCTCATATGATTGAAAGATTTAAATGATAAATTATGGATGATGGAATTTCCTAATTAGAACCATACATTATTCATATTAGTTTGAAATTTTGTGTATACATTTGTCAGTTGTTGTTGTTGTTGTATTTATGTCGGCCAATTATCAGCACGTGGGATACAAGGCCCATACATTTCTCAGAGTTTTTAAATTCGGTGTATATCTTATAAAGGGATTTTATATATGTGTTCCAATAATATAAAATATTTTCTTTTTTTTTTAATTTACTTTTTTTCAATCACATATTTCATCGTCTTAATTTTCTTTTAACTGTTTCCTAGCAACGGAAAGGTGAATTTGATCTCATATATCAAAAATAAAAGAAATACGCTTTGAGGTTGAAATAAAAGGGGCTTGTGTTATGATGATATTAATTCTTATTATTAAAAAAAAAAAGTTACTAATATCTCACGGTTTATCGTCTGTACGCAGCTAACAGAAATATTTAATTTTTAATCGAAAATTTCAATGAGAAAAAAAAAACTTTTGAAAAGCAAATTGATAGTAAATGTCAAAATTATGCACCGCAAAATTATCGCTGTCGAAAAGGACGTCATTGTATCGGGAAATAAATATTTTCATTCTTAAAAACAAGCATTAACTAGATTGCCTGAAAAAATATTTTTTGACGAGTGTTAGTTCTTAATGCCGTCTCAATTCAGAAAATATGAATGAAAATTCTTTTATCTTTAAAAGGAAATTACATTTTCGTCCGTAAAACCTAAACTTTTAATATAATTGCGTCAATGTAAATCCTTTTCTGCCCACCAGTATTGAAGAATAAGGCTCGGAAGTGTAAAAAGATTTACCATAATCATTAGCGCAATCCATAAAAAGTTACATATGTAAATTAATGAGACCACGGGATGGGGGGGGAGGGGGTTCAGGAGGCGGAGCCCCCCTGAATACTTTATTATTTACAAAAAATACCAGAATTAGTAGCTCATGAAAATTCAAAATATCCTTCCATAACAACGTTTTTAATTTAACGCTTCTAATGTCTGAAAACTTCGTATTTTTTATTCTTATAAATAATTACGTAATTTGAAAACTTTAAATTGCGGTTTGCAGGAAATTGAATATTACTAGAGTGTGTCTAAAAACAATGAATTGCAGATCTGACGTTCAGGCTCCTGATTTGCAGATTTACTAGTAATATTAAATGATGAAGGTATTGCAAATATATTTTCAATAGAATTTGCTTTATGTCAAACATGATGATATCATGGGACGTACAGTTTGTTTGATTGGTTGATTTTTGATGGCCGATTATCTACACTACGGATATAGGCCCGAGGGGGGTAGTGCCCTTCGTGGGGGTCTTTCTAAGGAAACCTAACCCGTATTTACGCATGGAAATCCATGGCTCGAAGAAAACCACGAAAACTCCGAAGGATTAGGCCGACGGGCGCGATTGGGATCGAACCCAGCACCTCCCGTCTACCAGCTTCGAGAGCAGAACCTCTCAGCCACTGGTGGGGCTGGGACGTACAGGATGAGCAATGCATTTCAATGTCACCGGCAGTGACACACTTATTGTGTCACTGATTAAAAATTTTGAGCTGGTTCAAACCAACTTTTGGTGCTTCAGTAGCTACAACCATAAGGTGGTGAAACCTTGTTCCAACGTCTGGTGCAGTGTGTAGTCCAGGAGTGTCAATTTAGGTTTAGATATAATTTTTTTTTTTTTTTTTTTCAGGGATTCTTGAATTATGGTGTTCTTATCGAGGTCTTTATGGGTCCGGAAAGAAATAATCTCAGGCGAATTAATAATAATTTTTAATACATAATAATAGTACCGAGCGACTTTCGTGTTTTTCATCCATATAAGAAATGATTAACCAAATCATAATTTCAAATCGATGAGAAAATGCAAAATGTGGAACGAAAATGTTTATCAAAAATTGAATGAAAATTCTTTGCAGAAACTATTGAGAAAATAGCGTCATGTAGTAACAAATACGTAATCAAAACTTGATATTTCAGAAAATAGTATCATACTAGCTGTTTAACCCGCTCTACGCACGGGAGTCCATGAATTTAATTCTAGAACCAAAATTAAAAATAAAAATCAGCATTCGATTTAGAAAAATATTTTTCTATTACTGTGCCTTTTTTTTAATGAAATTTAATTTATTACGTTGCTATGTCAGCAGACGATAAAACGATACCATCGGAATAAGGGAATAAATAGAATAAAAAGTTTTGCTGATATTTGTGATAAAATATTTTTCCTTATTTTTTAAGAAGGTAATAATTAAGCGCAATTAAATAATCTCTAATTATTTGCATGTGAGGTGAAAGAATTATCGTAATATCCGCTACAGCTTCTTAGTATTGCAGCGTGGCGTACGTAATATGTATATCTCACATTGCAGTAAACATTTAGAACTGAATAGAACTCGCGCAATTACGGTTTGAACATAAAAAAAAAGGCAAAAATCCGTCAAAAACATAAAATTAAAAAAAATCTATTAAATATTTTAAAATTTTTTTCACCAATCGTTCATGGGCCCCCTACCGGCAACCCGCGTGCCAAATTTCGTAGCCCTGCGCCCTGTATTTTACGAGTTTTTGAGGTTGCATAGATATGCGCACAGATTTTAATAGAGTAGATTTCTTCTGCACTACATTTTAAAACATTTTAAAAATTTTGTCGGGCGATTTAAAAGTTGATTTTTTCATGTGAATGCCTCGTCTAATACAAATTCATTCATTCACTTATTTAATCAATCATTACCTGTTTAGTTATTTTATAAATATTTAAATACTTTTCTGTTTCAGGGATATTTGTGTTTGCACTGCTTCGCTAATACTACAGAGAAATTCTGGACACTAAACAAGTTATCCTGTTGATTACACTATGTGTCAATGTGCTGCAATCTACATATGTTACACTAACATGTGTTCCTTATATCCTGATGTTTAAAGGTAAGCAAAAAAAAATTATAACAGCAAATCATATACCAAAAAATTCCAAGTTTCGCTTTTAACGTTTAAAAATGCACAATGGTGCATAAATTATATGCAAAAAAAGAAGAAAAGTTAAACCCTTAAATGTATAGTTGATGCATATTTATGACTTCCATTTGTTTTGTTATCCACTCCACTATCTTTCAGCATCAGCTCTCATAAAAATGTTTGCATCAGACGGAATATGTATTTGAGTTTCGATGTATAACTGAGAATGTAATTAATTTCGGACGCAATATGAAATATATCTGCTGGTTTCTTTATCAAAAATACATCATATATATTAGACCAGTAATTTTCTTATGTTCTTTTTAATGGTGATTATACATGATAGCGCGAAAATGTCATTCGCTGCAGTTTGGAACCGTCCGATTTTTAGGGAGTTTGCCTTAGTTCATTCATGGCTCGTTATGTCAAATGCAAATACACTATGTACAGGATAATTAAAAGAATGAAAAATCATGCGTCAAGCATAGATTATGAAACACTTTCCAACATTTCCAGAATACTTTAAGAAAACTTTGCCATTTGAAGGTAAAAAAGATACTTAAATATTTTAGAAAACACATAACACATTTGAAACGTGATTTCAACAATTATTGCATATAGCCGTAAAGGTACTTCAATTCTATTGCACAGCTCTGTACATATCTATATAATTGTAGTACATTCTACATAGTATGCTAAAATTTAGTTTAGTTAGAAAACATATAACATAATTGAAAATTGACTTTTAGAAATTTCTACCAATAGAAGAAAACATACTTAATTTTTTTTGTACAGGCTTGTATATTGCTTACAGATTCTTATACGAGCTGCATATTAAGTTGGAATTTAATTCAGGGAAAACACCTCTCTTAAAACTACTGAAATCACACTTCCAGAAATTACTATCCATCGGCAGCTATGTATCCATTTTTTTTTTTTTTTTTTTTTTTTTTACATAGTCCTGTATATTATTTTATTTATATGCTATAAACATCTCTAAATGTAGTTGAGCTTGAAAATGCATAACTCAAAAATTAATCCTTTGTCTGCAGTAATCTAATCATACTCATTATAATATAGTTATAGTAGGTTATATTTATCGATGTCGTTAGCTCAAACGACAGAAATCAAGCTATCGTATGGGCATTTTTATATTAAAAATGAAATCTGGGTATATTATTTATCTAGTTTTATTCTAGAATATCAGAATAACTGAAATTAAAATGAAAAATCAGGAAAATACATCTTCGCCGCACAAATAAGCCTTTGCAATTTACAAAGAAATTGTAACAACAATGTTTCTCTCGAAAACTCTTCCGCTTTCTCTTCCTGCTTATAAGTATCGAAAAGAAGCTGAAATTCCCGGAATAAATTTCCCGGATAGAAAAAAAAAAGAAAAATAATAATGAAAAAAGAAAAAAGAAAAAAAAAATCTAGCAAAGTGAATATCTCCAGGAGGACGATATTCCCAATCGTTATCGTTACTGGTACATTGCACATGCCGAAATTCGACCAATGGGATAAATCCTTTAACCGTTCCCGTAATATGAACTATCCCCCGTTTACCCCTCTTTCATTTTTGCGATTTCAGAAAATCGCATTTTCCCAAATCGAGAATCAATTACCGAAAAGAAAACGCAGAAATAGAAATCGGGGGTAGCACCATGTGTTCCTTTCCCTAAAGGAGTCAGTCCCGGTTTTCCAGTTATTGCTTCTCTTTTTTACTTATATTTAGCGTCGTTTTTCTTAGCTGGGAAGCAAATCCGCCTCGGATATTTCATTACTCTCTGAAGCTAACCACTGATAAATGTTTTTAAATTAACGACCGCAGAGAAGAAAGTGTCTTTTCTCAAAGATATTCCGAAAATAGGTCGCTAGTTGTTGGGAGGAAAAGGATTGGGCGCTACCGATATTGCAGTTGTTTGTGTTGTGTTTTGAGAGGGAAAAATTGGATAAAGAGAAAATTTTCTTAAAAGATGGTTTTGTGTTACAGGAAAAGAGTACTAATATAATAATAATAATAATAAAATTGAGCGATTGGCAAAATATTTTTCAAAATTCTTCCGTTGTAATGCGTTGCTAAAGTATCTTAGTTTATCGGTGTTAATTGGCCGGGTTCCAGATAGATTTTTCGCTGTTCGCGAAACGAGATTGAGCAATCAGAAGCCAGCATTTTTGGAAACAGCGAAAAGTTCCCAAAAATGAAGGCTTCTGATTGGTCAATCTCGTTTCGCTAACAGCGAAAAATCTATCTGGATCCCGCCATCGGATAGACGAATATAGTAAAAGTTCATTAGTCTTGGAGAATTTTCCATAAAAACAGACTTGGTAAGTCTAGGCTACAGCGCCTAGAAGATACAGTGTGGAAAACGGCTACAAAATAGGGCTAAAAAATTGAATCCCATAAATGTACAACGATGCTGAATAACAAGATGTCGATCGTAGCGCCATCGTAGTGATTTAAAAACGATAGTCATTCTAAAAGAGACTCTTTAACCTATTTCACGTCATTCCTTAAAAATTAGCTTATAACAGACTAAAATATCTTATATTTATAGTTTCCGATATTTAACATTCTACAATTTTTGAAAACACAGGGTTTATATTGAAAAGAGTTACGAGATGGCGCTCGTATCAGCATATTGCCGCTGAGCATTGTTGGAGATTTATGGGATACAAGTTTTTAGCACTTTTTAAAGCATTATAGGAATAGCCGTTTTCCACACTGTATCTTCTAGGCGCTGTATCTAGGCTGCTTCGATATGAGAATGACGACATGTGGAATGTAACTACAGCGCCTAGAATACCTAGTGTGGAAATATGCTATCCAAACAGTGCTAAAAATTTGTATCCCTTAAGTGTGCGACGATACTGCTAAAATCCCAAGTGTCGATCGCAGAGACATCTGCGGGATTTTCGTATTACTAGTATTACATTGTATAGACTAGCAATTTCTTGCAGTTGTAGAAAATATCCTGCAGATGTCGCTGCGATCTGCATATTGCAGCAGTATCATTGCACATTTAAGGGATACAATATTTTAGCGCTTTTTTAAGTATTACAGGGATAGCCGATTTCCACACTATGTATTCTAGGCGCTATAATGTAACCTTTAAATTGTCCAGACGGTTTTGGACAAAATGAATCGCCTAGCATCTTGGTGAGCCTGCCATTATCGTCAAGCTTATAGGCTGGGATCCAAATAGATTTTGCGCTGTTAGCAAAACGAGATTGACCGATCAGAAGCTTGCATTTTTGCGAAATTTTCACTGTTAAAATTAAGTAAACAAATTTTCTGATTGGTCAATCTCGTTTTGCTAACAGCGCAAAATCTGTGTGGATCCCGGCCTATGTTTGTTAACTTGTCTCACTCGCATAGTCGAACTCATCCAGGTGAATATCATCAAGTTCAATATTAATTCACATATTTCTCGTTAAATTAAATCATTGTTCTTATATGAGTTGTAATTTTCCAACTTGGCTTAAAATGTCTGTACCAGGATTCGAGCCAGAGATCTCTTGGCTGAAGCTGCCAATGCTCTGCCAACTGAGCCATCCCGGAATAATCGGGTTAAACGTAATTGCGTATCCGGCGTTTACTGGAGTTCCATTAGCTGCGATTTATTCTGTTGAGCTGATTTATGTAGCAGACTAGATGCTATGGTCAATAAGGTTAGCTGGGTGAATTAGGTCCTCCATATTTGTCCGGGGTAGCTCAGTTGGCAGAACATTGGTAGCTTCAACCAAGAGATCCCTGGTTCGAATCCCTGCCTGGACATTCTTCACTCAGCTGTAAAATTACAACTGATATGATTTATCTACCAATTAGAATAATTGTGATAAAATTAATCTAGTACATTGCTCTTACCTTTGCATTTTTTCTTCGTTTTTTTCCGTCATTTTATTATGGCTTCAGTTATTTTTTTTTCTTTTGATGCTTTACTTTTTTTCAATACTAACTGAATTATCCGCTACAAAGAATGAAAATTTAAAGAAAAGAAAGTTTTAAAAAAGCTTTTGATCATCCATGGGAATAAAAGAAATTCCATTTTATTCCAAATCGAAATTCGTTATAAAAAAAGCTTCCATTCTTAGAATAGTTTTTTCTCTTTACTTAAAGACCACAAGTTAGAAAGAACAATACATTTTATAGTTAGAGACGTGGGAATGTACCAAACGGTGACAGTTACCGTTAAAATCCTTATTTCCTTTTTCTCTCGTGAAAATATGAGATAAAACGATTCTGGGCACGGAAAATCGATAGTTATCGATTCCAAAGACATCAGTTATACGTTGATGGACCATAAGCACCAAATATAATTTTTAATGACCAGCATGCACTTTTGCGTGTGTTCTCAGAAGTAGAGATATTGTTACAAGCTCAAGTAAAAGCTTTCATGGTCAATGTAATTCTCCTCTAATGATGCCAGAAATCGGATTAAAATGGTTGACAAAATTAAGTGTGATTCAGATTTATATTCACAACTTCTCTTTTATATAACATTAGTTTGAGATCAAGTTTTCTTAAAATATAAGTGAATATTTTCAGTAAATTGCTAGTGCGTGAATTTCATTATTAAAAACAGAAAAAACTATTCCATATTAATAACTATTAATTATTTTACTATTTATGTTTCTGAAAATTAAGAATATTTACCCTAGTCGCAAAACCGTACTGGACGATTGTTATTGGTATTAGTTATATGTCGGCCAATATTGGCTACATCTTGCATGATATTGGCATTTAATTGCCAATATTTCTGAAATATTGAATTTTTGTTACAAATATAAGCGTTATGGGTATTACAGGCGAAGCCAACAAAGATCTTCTTTTTCTTTTTATTTATTTATTTATTTTTACATAACATGGATTACCACTTGAATAACCGTGGATAACCATACATAACCCCTTATTACAGCTGTAATAAGTGGTACAGTCACTTATAAGAGTCAAGATAGCCTCTAGACGCACTGAAGTTTGCTGAAAAAAAAAAGGACTTTTTGTCTTAAAAGTCCAAGATCAACGAAAGTCCAAGGTCAACAGTCCAAGAATCCATCGTGTGCAATCGTATATTTAAGAAATTACTTCACTCACACAAATACAGCCGCTTGCTAATGTTAATCCTATAGATTTTTTTCTTTTATCTCTTTGCGTTTCAATATTTTTTAATTATTTTTTTCAGATCTCTAGAAAGACCTTTTTTTACTTTTTCGGAACCGGTTTCAAAAGTGAAAATATCCTCATTAAAAAAACTGCAAAGGGAATCTTAAAAATAAAAAAGGCGGCCTTTTACAGATTAATATCAGCTATCCAATTCAAAAAAATCATTTAAAAATATTTAAATACAAAACGAGATATTTAAAAAAAATTCTTCCATAGGATTAAAATTAGCACGCGGGTGTTTTCGCATGAGTGAAGTATCCCCTTTACATAGAAGTTAGATTTCCTTAACCTTCGAGGAGTCTTTTGTTGACCGAGAGGGACTGCTCAGACTAGGAATCAAGTCTGTAGAGCATAGATGTGCCTCCTGGTCTTCTTTATTAAAGTCTTTTGAAAAGTTCAACCCAAGATGAGCCCGCCGTTACGCGCGACAGAGGGCGGGGGGGAGGACCTTCTCCGAAAAGTTATTCAGTTTAACTCACTTAAATCGGCTCTAAATGATCTCATTCGTTCATCTCGTTCTGCAGGAATCTAAGGAAATCCCTTAGCAGATAGTAATGTCACTCTAAATGGAATCCCGTATATTCCGAAATAGAAAACTCTGCACATTACCAAATTGACGAAGGCTTAGAACTGACAACATACGAAAACTGCTAGTCGTATTTTCCGGTTGAAGGTAACACGTGGCTCAATTCTACTAGAGAACTCAAATACACGAGGGCAGGATGCGTTGCAAATCCACAGATTCCATTTCTTAGCGTAATATATATAGATAGTACCACAGTTACTTAATTACCATTTCATTGAAAAAATAGCCGTGACAATCAGATTCCTGGAGATACATATGCACTCTGATTAACTTAAACAAATGACAGAATAGGTCTCATTCACGAACAATATTAGAATTCAGAACACCACGATCGCGCATAAAATTTCAAATCTCACTCGTTCACTAGAGTAACCTTGTAAAAGAGTAGCTAATCACTCTGCTACAAATTCTTATAAATTATAACGGTAAATATGATTGCATGCACTGATGCTACAGCGCCTAGAATACCTAGTGTGGAAATATGCTATCCAGACAGTGCTAAATATTTGTATCCCTTAAATGTGCGACGATACTGCTAAAATCTCAAGTGTCGACCGCAACGACATCTGCGGGATTTTCGTATTACATTGTATAGACTAGCAATATCTTGCAGTTGTAGAAACTTTCCTGCAGATGTCGCTGCGATCTGAATATTTCAGCAGCATCGTTGCACATTTAAGGGATACAATATTTTAGCACTTTTTAAAGTACTAGGGGGCTCAGCCCCCTACGAGCTACGCTCGCCAACCCAGACCCTACGCCCGCCCGTCCAGACACCCCAGACTCTAAATGCACGTTAATTTGATCGGCTTTAAAAAGATTTCGAAAGATTGAATTATAATTTAAAAAACAGTGGCGATCTACCTATAAACGAATTTCTATTCATTTCTCTTTGATTGGGGAATTTTAACGCCAAATCCGCTGCGGTACTACTTGATTATCCTGTCGACCAATTTCGCCAAATTATATAAATCGCCAAACCACTCGCCAAATTATACAAATTGATATAATTTTTATTTTAAATAACGAAAGAACAAATAAATTCGTACAACATTAATAAAAACACAAATAAAACGTCGAAATAAAAATAACTTGATGACGTATACACGTGTAACAACATTTCAAAATAAGCTAATATAAAAGGAATTAAGTAAAGAGAGTCTTTGTCTCCTGGTATTTTTTAACAAAGCGAAAAGAAAGTTCTTTTAAATGAGACATTTTAAATTAATTCTCAAAATATCAAATAAATGTCTAGCGCAATTTCTAAATTTAAACTTTTTTGCAATATTATTTTGTGTTCATTTTATGTAATAACTATAATGTGACGTAAATATGACGTAATTTCTCCTAAGACTTCTAACGCATGTTAATGAATTTATTATTTTACAATATCCTTTCTCTTTTAAAATTCACGAGTATACTTTTTATGACGTAATTTTTAATAAGATCCTGCTTTTTATACGTAATTAATTAATTCTAATTTGAAAGTTTTTTTCCTGTTTATAATAGTCACGTGTAAATAAATTTTTAATTTGAAGCAAACATTATTGCTTGCGCTTTTTATACAGTTGGCAACAGTTTAAATTAGTACAATTTTCTGAAATCTGTAAAAAATATCTCTAGAAATGCTGAAAATTTGAATTTAAAATAGAAATAAAACCTGAAAAAATGAGTCAAAATAAAAAAATTAATGCAATCTGCACTCCGGCAAATTCTAACGCATATAATGATCTAAAAATGATTACACTGCCATGTATAGTTTTTGCTGCTATAAAACTTTTTTAGTGGAACGATTTTGTCCAACTTTAGCATTAAATAACTCTTAAAATAATTCTTCGATTTGAAAACTGTCTCCATCAGCGTGTTTATCAAACATTTCTGTATAAAACCACCGATTTTCATATTTTTGTATGCATTATTTTTGTTAATATTAACGAAGAAAGGCCTCCAGTCACAAAAAAATCAAAACCGGCGGCGGCGGCGGTGACAGCGGTAGTTACTTTTTTTTAGAATAGAGAGATTACAAGGATAGCCAATTTCCACACTATATATTCTAAGCGCTATACTGATGCTCTAAGACTATAGCGCCTAGAATATATAGTGTGGAAATGGAGGATATTCCAAATATGGGTTCGAGGCTGAAAAAAGTCACGTGATACCGGTAATTTGCCCAAGGAACTGCTAACTGATAAGAAGGGGAGATACTACTACTTTGCCTCATGAACTGTTTCATTGGCTAGCAGGGATTTACATTACACGTCTACGGAGCCTTCCCTTCTTTACGCTAGAAGTTTTTACCTTGACCAGGTGATCAAAATGTAGATGGAATATCCTCCATTGGCTATCCGTGTAATACTTAAAAAAGTGCTAAAATATTGTATCCCTTAAATGTGCAACGATGCTGCTGAAATATACAGATCGCAGCGACATCTGCAGGATAGTTTCTGCAAATGCAAGATATTGCTATTCTATACAATGCAATACGAAAATCCCGCAGATGTCGCTGCGATCGACACATGGGATTTTAGCAGTATCGTCGCACATTTAAGGGATACAAATTTTTAGCGTTGTTTGGATAGCATATTTCCACACTAGGTATTCTAGACGCTGTACTAAGATTGTTCATTTTCTATAGAAGTTTTTTTATTATATGTTTCCCCCCTTTCCGCCTCAACCCCTCGTTGTACTCACAGTTTTCAGTGTATTTAATCTTCTGTCTGAAATAATAAATTGTTGATTTTGTGATAATGACTTTAAAACTTAATTTGAATGCTTATTTATTCTCATAAAAATTTAATTAATTACTGATGATACTAATTGTATAAAATATAATTCACACCATAATTATTGAACGTCATATTCACCTTGATTAACATATAAATATACGATATTACAATTCTGATAAAATTTTACTTAAAAGGTGCTAAAATACATGAAAAGGTTTCTACAGCATAAAAACCGTCAAAGATGTTAAAACCCCAAGCGCTTTCAACTGCATTATAACAGTCGTCTTCAGGGGGGAAATCAGAGGAGTGAAAGTTCGTGGAAATTCCTTGCTTAAGTATCAGTGGACGAGTCTATTTCAAAGGAAGGGAGGAGGGGGAGGGAAGAAGGTGGAAAAATAATTATGCTTCAAAATCGCTAGAAATATCTAGTATTCTATACCAGATCTTAGATATGTTGTAGGACAATGTATCGTTGCAAGCATTCTTTCTTTGAGTTAAAAATACTAATTGTATATACAGGGAGCCCTCGAATTCATGGATCAAACTCTATGGGAAGGGAGATTACACATAAAGCAGCCATTTAGGTTGGCAATGTGGGGTCGGAAATGAAAAGTTTTCGCGAAAATCAAAAAATACGGATGAAATTAAAACAAGCGTTTTATCGACATAACAACTACAGTAAGTACTCAAATGTGCCACCACCAACATCGATACACATCCGGCAGCGTCTAGTAAGTGATTGGTGTACCGGATTAAAGGTTCCAGATGTCTCATCTATGAGACACCGGTTGACTTTGATGAGGACCTTATTAGCCCCCGGTACGATATGCTATTTCTTTCTCCCAGCTTATTTTGTGTCGTCTCCAAAAAATAACGTTACCTTACAGAAGCCAGCCGTAAAACAAAGCAGTACGATTAAATACTCTATAGCAATTTTTTTTTTATTATTATTTCTAAGCATCGCACATTTTCATTTTTTATACCGTCGTATCGGAAAAAAAAAGTACTTTTGAATGCAATTTGTTTGAAAACAATATCTCCATCTATTTTTGAAATATTAATTTTTTTGTAGTTTTTAGCACCATTTGTTTAATTTTGGCAACTCAAGTACTCCATTTATGTAGAAAGTAAAGGAAAAATAATTGAAAAAATAGCAATTGTATCTTTTTGTTGCCATTTTCTCATAACAACCGAAAGAAAATGTAATTAAAATACGTGCTATTTTGAAAAAATATAAACGAATAATTTCTATTAAAACATCGAGCTATTATAAACTATATTTAATTTTAAATATCTATATTAACGTTACAAGCAAATAAAAGCCTATAAATCATTAGATAGCCTTTTTTTTTGTCCAGTTTCTTTAATGACGGCATCTTTTTGCAGCATTTGTGTTATTTTGCGATAGTGAAATCCTATGCATGCTTTACTGTAGATGTTTAAGAGTGGATCGTAAATGTGAAATTCTTAAGCGGATGCGAATGACGTCATTTTACATAAAATAAAAGTGTGTTCAGTAAGTCTTAAAATTGAAATAGGTTTTGTACTATTTATGTATACATATTTTTTTTTTCATCGGGGGCGACACTAAATTCTGAAAAAGCAAAATTCCTGTTTTCTACTTGCAAAACTTTCAGTCGTTGCTGCAAATGTTCATGAAACGTTTGAAATCTGCGAAAAGGTACGCCAATCTCTTATCTTGTTAGACTCTGCCAGTGGCACATTTGAGCATTTTCTGTAATTGTTTTGTCGTTTTCATTCCCTCTGCATTTCTTGTTTTTCGCCAAAAATTTTCATTACCGACCCCACAGTACTGTACCAAAATTACTTCTTCCCTTACAGTTCGACCAATGAATTTGGGACACCCTGTATAACAGTTAGACCTCGAAAATCCGGCAACTTCAAAAATCTCTCAACAAAGTCACCCCCACTTTTTTCCTACTTCCAATTTATGAAAACGAAAGAAAAATACCATTTTTTAAGAATGAAAAACTTCGAGGTTGAAAAGAATGGATTAGCGGACAGTGAGGTCGTTGACGCTGTGCTAAATAGAACCGCCGATAATATTGGTAGCAGCTCAGAGGAACGAGAGCGAGGAGCTAGCAGAAAGAAAAGATGTCTCAGGAAAAATGCACAAATTTGACTGGAAAATTAATATCTGCTTTAAAGAAACAATACAAGACTGCATTTTCGAAATCGATATTCTTCACTTGTATAAAATCCGAGAAAAACTTGTTAAAGAAATGTTAAAAAAAAATGAAGTAATTAAATTTGGCATAGGTGTTTCGGAAATACCACGAGAAGAAATGACTTCACTATTTATTAGAAAATTTTTCGTAACATAGAAAATATCAGTTAAAGTAATTTTCTTTAAATAATTAATTTTCTCTTTTTCTTACATAAATATCTTTTGACTATGAATTAAATTATGAATAAAGGCACCATTAAGAACATCGGAAGTGCTTTTGATATTCCTTCAGAAATCCGGAATTTTCAAAAATCCGGCTTAGTCTTGGTCCCGGCGATGCCGGATTTCCGAGGTTATACTGATTATTAAATACCTACTTAAGCGCTTCCCATAATTTTTGAATTACTACGCCAAATGCGCACTTCGTCATTTCTGCGTTCCAAATCCATCGAGCCCGTTTCCTAGCGTACTGTATATACCGGGTGTCCTAAAAAGGACTGACTGATTTTAAAATTCAATAACTTGCAAACGGTGACAGATATTTAAAAAATTCTTGCAGGATGGTTATGCATGAGGTCAAAAGTTTTTTCACAGTGAGTTTCGATTTTAGTTCGAATCACAAACAATAGATGGCGTTGCGATCAATAGACGCTAAATTCAGGCTCGATTTTTGGTACGTCCTTCTCCTCATGGAAGAAGTAAAATACAAAAAAAAATCCAGCCTGTATTTAGCGCCTATTGCTTACGACGCTATCTATTGCTTGTAATTCGAACTAAAATCGAAAATCACTGTAAACAAACTTTTGACCTTATGCATAACTCTCCTGAAAGAATTTTTTAAATATCTGTCACTGTTTGCAAGCATAGGCGTAGCGTCGGGGGGGGGGGGGCACCCCCCCCAACCTTCTACACCCTGGGCGCCAGAAGAGAAAGCGTAGGGGGCGCCATATGGAGATTTTTTTTTGTCTTTACATACAAACATATATATGTATTTATATTGAATTTGCATAAAAATGTCTTACAGCCGGAAAATCCAAATGTAAAACTGAACCAAACGCATTGAAATTTACAAATATATAAAAAATATTCATCTATAATAGAAGACTGCAAATGAATTGGAAAAAAAGAGCTTTTTTCTTAGGCATTATTCTTTCTCCAATTCCAAGTGTACCGAAAGGCGAAGGGGGCGCCAAATGAAGATTTTGTTTGACTCTGACTTTTCTGATGAAAAGATTCCATGAAGACTGATCAATTTTCTTTTCTCTCTCATCGTGAGCAGTGTTGAGCTTTCATTTTTCCCGTCTTGATATGGGCGAGATCGGGTGGCTGCCCGGGACAGGTTCGGCTAGGTGGGGAGGCCTAGCAATTGGCTTTAGCTCAACAAGCCCCACCCAGGCTGCCCGGGACAATAAAAATTAACGGGAGAAAGAGTCATGGTCGAAACTAAGGGGGTGGAGAGGAGGCATGTGCCGTGGACGCCACGCGAAGGGGGCGCCATATGAAAATTTGGTTTACCGTTTTATACAATCTATATATGTGCGTGTGAAATTTGTGTAAAAAGATATTTTTTAGCTGAAAAACCAAAAAGAAAAGCTGAGTAAAGTGCATTAAAATTGTCGAATAGATAAAAAGATTTGCCTACAATATACAAAACAGCAAATCAATAATTCTATTATTTTTCTTATAATTACTTTTTTACATGCATATTACCATATCTGGCCTTAGATGGGGCGAGGTCAGGTGACTGACTGGGACAATGAAAACCAACCGGTCGAAAATTCACAAACTGAGAAGTAAAAATTTAATAATTTTGTTGTTGCTGTTGTTGTTTTGAGTCACACATAAATTTGAAAATTAGCTTTGAAAATTAAATTTGAAAAGTTGAGGAAAGTATGTAGACATATCAATCTATAAATAAGAAGAGTGATATAAGTGATAATTCCACAAAACTGGTGTAGATAGTACAGGAAGATATTTTACAATGCTGGAATTCATTTTTATGCCTACAGTAAATCCTGGTTTTTTTAGTTCCTGAAACAATGTGACTCATATCACTATGACATTAAAGTACCTCAATTGTGATAATTTGTAATGCTACAATAGTAAACATCTAGAAAAATGAAATATATCTGTAATGGAATATTGTCTTAAACGAAAAAAACTGCATGGTTCAAACAGAAATAATACCAACATTTATATCTGCTAAGACGAAAACCTGTATAAAGCGGAATTATTTCCGTTTCCTTTCGATTTTTTTTCACAGGTTTTAATGCATACATATTTGACAAAGCTGGTTATAGTTTTCAATATTATTACGTATTTTACTGTTACACATTTTAAATTTTAAAATAAGTTCTCTAATAGAAACTTTCGTAAATTTCGCTTTGTAAATTTACTTTTCGGAGGAAGGAGGGGTCGCCAAAATGCCTGTTTGCCCCGGGTGAAAATATAGCTAGTTTCGGCCCTGGAAGGAGTGCACAAAGTAAAATGCTTTAGTGAAACCCTTTAAAAGAAAAAAAATGAGTATAGCATTTGCAGTGGTACAATAAAAAATCTCACACAGGGCGCCATGGCTAATAAATTCGCCTCTGCCTTTCTCCTCCAAATGATCTTTTCACTTCTTTTTGCCTCCTTGCCCTTGAACTTCCTCAGTCAGTCGACAAAAGAAAAGAGGAATTTTGACAAAAGGTCGTGGAAAAATATGGCGAATTTCGTCAAAAAAATCTCTGAAACAAATACCGAATATCATTTTCACCAATCGGTCATAGAAAAATTCACGAAATTTGACAAAGGATCGTGTAAACAAAATCGTGAATTCCATAAAACGATCGGCGGAAAAAAAATGCGAATTTTGGTAATTCGTCGTCGAAAAAATCGCGAATCTCCTAAAAGGACCGTGGAAAAATATCTTTAATTTTATCAAAGGTTGCGGAAACAAATGGCGATTTTCGTCATTCGATCACGAAAAAAATCATCGCAAATTTCGTCAAAAGAATGCACAAAATATTACGAATTTCGTGTAACGGCCAAGAGAAAAAAATTGCAAACTTCATCAAATATTTGCGGACAAAAAGACGACAAGGGTAATTCTGAGTAAAAAAAAAATATCTGAAATTCACAGCAAATTGTCTGAAAGGTTACAGCAGAGGAGGGAAAAAGGGGAAATCTCCCGGCCCCAATTATGCGTTTTTTCGGCTGCCTTTAGCGAAATTCACGTTTTCCGCGATTCTTCGACGAAATTTGCGTTACTTTATCGCGATTCTTTGACGAAATTCTCGCTTTTCCGTGATGTTTTGATAAAAATTGCATTTTTTGCGATCCCTTGGTGAAATGTGTTTGTTTTTCGCGATTCCCAGACGAAGTTTGCGTTTTTTCGTGATCACTTGTCGAAATTCGCGTTTTTTTCCACGATTCTTTGGCGAAATTCGTTTTTTCTGCGATCCTTTGAAGAAATTGGCGACTTTTTTCTGTGAACGATTGTCGAAATTAATTTTTTCGGCGACCATTTACCGAAATTCGCGATATTTTTTATGCCCGAATTTTAGGATTGATGACAGAAATTTTTTTTTTAATTTTCTGAACCGAATGCCTTAAATTTTCGGAAAATTCAGAACAGAATAACCTCTGAAAAGTCGCGAATTTGGTCAAATAATCGCGTAAAAAATCGAGAATGTAAACAAATAATCAAGAATTTCGTAAGTCGGTTTTGAAAAACAAATCATGAATTTCGATAAACTATCGCGGAAAAGAATTACGAATTTCTTCAAATGATATCTGAAACAAACAGCGAGTACCATCAATCGGTCGCGGAAAAAATATATATCGGGAATTTCAACAAGTGGTGGCGGAGAAAAAATTTCCACAGTTTGTCGTAGAAAAATTCGCGAATTTTGGCAAAGTATAGCGGAAAAATAATCGTGAATTCAGTGAAACGATCGCCGGAAACAAAAACGCGAAATTTGGCAAATGATCACTGGGAAAAAAAAATTATGAGTTCCGTGATACGATCGCCCTCAAAAAGTTGAGAAATTTGCAATAGGTCATAGGAAAAATTGCGAAATATCCTTCAACGATCGGAGCAAAAGATAGCGAAAAGAAATAACTATTATCATTAGTCGATTCGTGAAAAAATCGCGAATTTCGCAATTCGTCGTGGAAAAAATCGCGAATCTCCTCAAACAACTGTAAAAAATATCTTGAATTTTGCCAAAGGTCACGGAAACAAATGGAGATTTTCGTAATTCGGTCGCGAATAAATCATCACAAATTTCGTCAAAAGAATGGACAACAAATTGCGAATTTCGTCTAACGATGACGAAAAAAATCTCAAATTTCGTCAAATGGTCGCGGTCAAAAAACGCAAATTTGGTCAAAAAAAATTGAGAATTTAACTAAATGATCGTGCAAAAAATCACGAATTTTATAACTCGGTCATGAAAAGAAAATCACGAATTTTGACAAACGATCTCGAAAAGAATCGGGAATTTCGTCAAAAGATCTCTGAAACAAATAGTAAGGACCATCAATCGGTCGCGGAAAATCTATATCGCGAATTTGGACATGTGGTAGCGGAAAAAAAATCGATTTCGTCAATCTGACGTAGAAAAATTTGCGATATTTGGCAAAGGATCGCGGAAAAAACCGCAAAATCTCCTTCAACGATTGTATAAAAAGATCTCGGAAAAAAATAAGTATTTTCGTCAATAGATTGAAGAGGGGCAGGGGGCGAAATCGAGAATTTTGGAATTCGTCGAGGAAAAAATCGCGAATCTTTTCAAACAACCGTTGAAAAAGTGTGTTTGGGAAGATGACTTTACAGATGCTTCGAAGAAAAAAATCAAATATTTTCAGTAAAAATAGTCACTGAAATCCAGAAAAAGTCGCCTTTTTTCTTGAAGTAACCGCTTTTTAATGGTTTTCGGCCTAAACTAGCCGCATAGCCACCGATGCTGAAAATAATCGCTTTTAGTAGCAAGTGGCAGCCCTGCAATTGTATGTTAAGAAAAATCGGAATTTTTTGAGAAATTGTGTCGAGTCGAACCGAACGGGGGCTGATTTAAATGATTTTTTCATGGGCTGGGCTTGTTTTCATTGATTTTTGTACGAGCCGGTCCTGGTAAATTGTAAAAAAATAAACGGGCCGGACCTGGGCCTTGGAATTGCGGTCCGTGCAGACCTCTGTTGTGCCCCTCAGGGCCGTGCAAAGAGCGTCTAAAGGAGCGCCCCGGGCGCGAGATTTACGCTGCAAACCACGGTTTTGTTTATTTATTCATTTTTCAGGGAATTTCTTTTTCTCTCTTCATCACTTTTTCCCATGTCGTTAAACATCATGAACTCTCTAACAAATAAGTGCAATTTTCTTTTGTGTTATTTAGTTGTTCTGAATTCCTAAATTAAAATTAAACCCTTTAAAGTTCCAAAATAAACGCGAAAAATATTTATTCGAAAGAATTTATTTATGTTTCTGCACTTTATCAATTTTATTACACCTATCACAAAAATAAAGATTTTTTTGGGGGGGAGGGGGGGGGGACGCAAAATTGAAAATTCGCCCGGGGCGCCGTTTTTATTTTGCACGACCTTGGTGCCCCCCCCCCAAAAAAAAAAAAAAAAAAATTTTTTGGTCACGCTACGCCTATGTTTGCAAGTGATTGAATTTTTAAATCAGTCAGTCCTTTTTAGGACATCCGGTAGGTACTACATAACCGCAGTCACCTTATTAACATATGATTGAAGAAAATAACGGTGACAATCAGATTCCCGGAGATACATATGCACTTTGTGAAACTTAAAGAAATGACAGAATTAGGTCAAATATTAGATAGGACAAATATTAGAATTCACGTTCGCTCTCAAAATCTCATATCTCACTCGTTCACTAAAGTACCTTTATAAAAGAGTAGCTAGGCACTCTGCTACAAACTCTTATAAATTGTAACGGCAAATATGATTGCGTGCACAGATGCTCTAAGATTGTTTATTTTCTGTAGAAGATTTTTATTATATGAGACTCCTCAACCTCTCGTTCTCTCATAACGGACTATATTCCAGATCTGGGTTCGAGGCTGAAAAAAGTCACGTGGTACCGGTAATTTACCCAAAGAATTTCTAACTGATAGGAAGGGAGGCTACTACTGCTCTCCACATGAACTGTTTCACTGGCTGGCGGGTATTTACATTACTTCTACGGAGCTTTCCCTTCTTTACGCTAGAAGTTTTTAACTTGACCACGTGATCAAAACGTAGATGGAATATCCTCCATTTACTAATCTTAACTATTTAGAATTTACAGAGCGTTTAATCTTCTGTCTAAAATAATTAAAGTGTTGATCTTGTGACAATGAGATTTAAAATTAGTTTGAATAAATATCTATTCTAAAAAAAATTTCATTAATTGATGATAATAAGAATTGTATATTTTTTATAATGATAACTTGAGCCCTACCGTGATTTTTGAATTACTTCGTCCTAACCAGGGGCGTAGCTACAGATATTTTTTCGGGGGGGAGAGTTCGAAAATTTTCCAACTTGAAACAAATTCCTCCAACTTTCAACTAAAGTGATATGCACAAAGTGTGTAATAATGATAATGAAGTTTATGCATAAAAAATTCCTTTCCAAAGAAAAATTTTGAAACAAGAAACATAAAAATTCTAATTATTGGTTTGTTTAATAAACAAACAAACACGCGTTTTACTTTCTTCTGTCTTCACAAGACGAAAGTATTGAATTCGTAAAAAAATTCTACAACTGGTTTTCGACGGTTTGATACGTTTTAGAAGGTCCTGAACATAATTTGACTGTTTTTAGAAAATGTCTGTCTGTGTGAATGTGACACAAATTTTGTGGGTGCTCTATCTCAAGAACTAATTCGCGGAATTTTATAAAACTTTAGATTCAGTTATACCTTGATAAAAATTAATGCTGATTAGTTTTTGGTGTAAATTATCCAAAAGGTGGCGCTGCTATGCTGTATTTTTCACGATTTACATGATTTTAGCGATAGTTATATCTCAAAAACTGTTGCACAGAATTTGATCAAATTTCATATTCTGTTAAACCTTGACATAATTTAGTGCTTATTAGGTTTTTGTACATATCTGTGGCACTGCTGTGCAATATTTTTCACGATTTTCGCGTTAGCTATATCTGGAAAACTAATGCACGGAAATTTAGTCAAACTTCATATTCGGTTACACTTCCTTATTGGGCTTGAGTGTATACTGTCCAAAGGTATCACTTTTGAGCTCTTTGGGTTTGGAATTTTGGTTGCAGACATCTAAGAGCATGTGTGTCGAAATTCAATGATTTGTTTGAAAAATGCGATGCTTCTATCTCCTTTTTAAATGCACACAATTAAACGAATTATAAATTAAATGCACACAATTAAACCTTTAGAATTCATTATTATGGGCATAGAATTGTTATTTAATTTTAACATTGTGATTGCAAATTTTGAAGTATTAACATGTATGGGATAGAATAAGGTTTTAGGATTGGCACATCCAAATTGTTTTCATTTAACATAAATTCTTTTGGTCTTCAAAGAATCTAACCCTGATGAAGCTAATCTAACATCGTCAAGTTTAATAAAATCCACTATTTCACTTTGACATTTTAAAAGCATTAAGCTGTCAAATCTGTCAGACCTCATTGTAGCTTGCAATATATATTTTTACAATTTTTATTTGACTAAAGATTCTTTCATTAGATGCAACGCCAAAAAGATCAGCTGCTGTAAATGTTAAGGTACGAGTATATAGTTTGACAGTGTGACCCAAATAGTCTTTGAATTTCATGGCATGAGTAAAAGGTTTGTTAAGGGTGTATTCGAAAAAATATTTTTCCACCCTCAACAGCTCGAAATTTTCTGAGACATTTTCAGACTCATTTTTAAAAGTAAAAACATGAAACTTGCTGGGGTGATTTCTGAAGACATGTTTAACATGCCGTGTGATTTCATTTTCAGCTGAATTAAATAGAATTGGCACATTATATAGTTTCTAAATAAGAGAATTTCCTAGTTTGATGCTTTTGAGAGCAAAAATGAATTTTAAAAGGAATCAGAAAATGAGCAGTTTGGATCAGAATACACCCTTGCGTTTTGAACCGAATTTTCCGTAACGGGCGGTCTGGGGATGAAAAAAATGGTCATACTGAGAAAATAATTTTTTAAAAATCAAATTCTATTTAATTCAGCTGAAAATGAAATCACACGGCATGTTAAACATGTCTTCAGAAATCACCCCAGCAAGTTTCATGTTTTTACTTTTAAAAATGAGTCTGAAAATGTCTCAGAAAATTTCGAGCTGTTGAGGGTGGAAAAATATTTTTTCGAATACACCCTTAAGTGAGTTGGGATTTGGTTTATTTCTATTTGACTCTGCAAGTCATGTACATCCGGTTTCTCATATCCAGGTGGAAACATTATTAACTTTTCTAAGTTAGTGATACTCAAATTTGCCTTGCATAATTGTAATTTAAATATGCAATGTATTGGTGCAATATTCTCCTGATATAGGAAACATTGTCATTTAAGCCCATTACTAAATTGCCGAAATTTTCTTGTATTTCTTATAACTCTTCCCTGTAAAACTTATGTGTATCAATGTCCATTGCTATGCTATTATTTTTATCTATTCCATTTGGTGAAACCGTTTTCCCACGGTGCTTTCAGAAGTCAGCTTCTTCAATCACTACCTAATATTCATAATTGTTTATGAACTTGTCTATAAGGAAATCTTTATTTCTTCAAAATTTTATTCAAGTGCAACCTGTCAGTGTTTATGTCAACCTGTATGTCGATTTTTTTTTTCAGTTGATGGACTGCTTTCATGGTCATATTTCTGTTCCAAATTCAAATCATCCACATTTTACCTTTTTCATCCTCGAATGGATTTTTAGATGCTCCAAAATCTTGCACGAAAACTTTTTTCCTATTATGAAGGGTTCTTTCGTGCTAAGATTTATAGTCATTTTTTAGAACAGCTCTAAACACACAACACTGGACTTTTGGTTTAAAATTTCATAAGCACCTATAAATATAAATGAACAGGACATATATATATTTCTGCACACAAATAAAGGTAAAATGTGGCAAATTTATCTAAACTAACGACTTCTTACATTCACATTTGCTCATATAATGCTTTTGTCTTGACAGCAAAGGGTTAACTAATTTTCGGAGCAAAAAAATCACGAGAATGAATAAAATATTGTCCAAAAATCGCAAAATTAGTGCAATTTGTGAAAACGCATCAAATCTTCTTTCCCAGCTGTGTTTCAAGTAGGTGACTACATTCCTATCTGTTGTGCTACAAGTGATCTCCAATTTTCAAAAGAAGCTGCAATCCCTTTGGATTAAAATAGCTGGATTCCCTTTTAGGAGGGGAAAGGGAGGAAGGGTGAAATTTTTGAGAAAGGTACAAAGTTTTGAAGGAAATAAAGGAACTGGATAGTCAGCTGTTGGTGGATAGGAGAAGAGAAATTTAGGTCTGGTAGATGTATAATATTTTTGTAGATCTGAAAAATACAATGATAGATTGAGTGTGGCTGATTTCTTTTTGTATTTCTTTTGATAATTTAACTTGCTTACTGTTACAGTACTTAGTCAGAAACATAATCACCAAAACAATAAAAAATTCATAATGTCTCAAAAATCCAGAATTTCCCAACTCTAAGCTCAAATTTCCCAACTTCACAAATATTGGGGGGGGAGGCTCCCCCCCCATACCCCCCCATGGCGACGCCCCTGGTCCTAACAAATACACGCTTCATCCTTTTTAACACTGCAGCAGGCGAGGGGGCCAGAGGCAGCATGTGCCCTGGGCGCCAGAACGAAGGGGCGCCAAATGAAGGATTATACCTTTGGAAAGGATCATTTTCTTCTCATTGACTGGTGGCTTCCATTATTATGAAACAGCCATATTATAAATGAAGTGTTAGGTGGCGATGAAAGAGCAGTCGTAAAAAGTTAGAACTCTGATTTTCTGGTTAGAATAATGGGAAAAAATGGCCATAATTATTTTTTTTTCTTTTGGCTGCTCTTTTATCTTTACCTAACATTTCATTTAAAATGGCTGTTTCATAATAATGGAAGTCATCAGTCCATCAGAAGAAAATAACTCGGTTAAAGTGGAAACTCGGTTAAGCAGGACTGGTATGATCGGGACTCTACTGTATATTTCATTTAAAAAATGATCTTTAGAACATTTTTATTGGTGTTCAGAGGGAAGTAAGTCATGACCCCTGTGACCTTCCCCTTGGGTCCGCCATTGTAGATAACGAAGTTCAGTATTACATATTTTATGATTACATATTTTAAATTTTAAAATAAGCCGGCTATTAGAAAATTAGCAAAACTCTCTTTGTAAATATATTTTGCGGGAAAGGTGGGGGGCGCCAAAATCCATGTTTGCCCCGGATGCAAAAAAGGCTGGTTTCGGCCCTGCACTGCAGACATGACTCGATGCAATTGCAGTGTAAAATTACTCGCTCTTCATTTCCAGACATAATAACAAACAAATACCGCCATTAAAAATTTCAAAAGAGATATTAAATCCCCCTCGGAGTCAAGTGGCGTGTTATCATTACGGAAGACCTCGCCATTGTTTTGCCTCGCTTCAGGGGTGTACGCCGTGGGTTTTTAAATAATCCGAGCAGGGGGTGACAGTATCAGTTGAGGATTAGGGAAAAGAGGGTTGCTCAGTTTATATAACGTGATTTTTCCCCCCTGCAACAGATTTATGAAATAGTGCCAATCAGTATGCCAATGAACAGTTAGGGAAAATAAGTGTATAGAAATATCATTAAATCTAAAATTATATCTACCGTGTTTTCCCCAAAATATGACTGAAGCTTATATGACATTCTCTGAAAGGTTTATAACAGAGGAAAAATAATGAAATAAATTTAAAATATCAAAAAACCCGACTGCGTAAAAAGCGAACTAATTAATTATTTCTCATCAATGTGAAACTATTTTTTATAGTACTTACCTATTTTTTTATTTACTTGTATGTATGACTTTTAAGTTGTGTTCAATTGTTAGTTCCTATCTATAAACACTGTTTTGATGATGCCTATAGATGTCTATGAAGGTTACAGCTGCAGTAAAGCTAGAGATCCTACTTACACAACTTCCAGGTTGTGTCATATTTAAACAGAGCTTCTGGCTGTAAAATAGTCAATGAAACATCTTCATTTTGAAAGACTTATCCAATGATAGGCCACTCAATAGGGTGCGTAAATTTTTTTTTCGTTTCTACCGCTATTTTGAATTTATAAAAACAAAACCTAGCCTATAACCATCGGACGGTTAATATGAATCGATAGAGACCTCATTCATTAAAATCCATCCAGTCGTTGAGATGTTTGGAGTGTATAAAGAAATCCACATACCCAGATACGCGTGAAACACATAACCGTTCTTGGCAGCCGTGTAAAAAAATCAGAGATACATTTTTCATATAATACGTCAATCTTTTCTTCGGTTGCACATCTGCAGTACAACTAAAAACTACTGTCGTGTGGCTGTTTAACGCTAAAATATTGCAAATTAGTAAATATTTTAATAAGCATGTCTCCAAATACCTTACTTTATGTAATTATTTATTTTATAAAACTTAACGTTTAATCCTTTAATTCCCATGATAGAATACGTTCTAGAAATTACGTAGTTCAGAGAATCTGATTTTACACCAGAAAGTTTCAATGGTTAATTTTGCTTTATTTAAATGCGGAATTTCTGTTATTCATTAAAGCAAATATTGCTATTTAATTTTCTAGTGTGAGTTAGGTATATACAACTAAAAAAATCTATTAAATTCAAAACACTGTTATTTCCATATATATGCAAAGCTGCGCACTAAAGAGTTAAGAGGTCTCGGGACTAAAACTGGAAAAAAAGAAGAAGAAAAAGACCATTTTCAACATTTAATATCTTAAAATGCATATGATTTAAAAAGTACAATTTTTATTGTGATGAAAGAGATAAGTATGTTCTTTCATATCATGTATTTAAAAAATTGCAAGATGCAGAGTTAGTATTTATAGGGGTCTCTAAACTGTCAGATATTTTTCCAGCAGAAAATTGGCATAACAGCTTATGCGCAGGATTACAAAATACATTGTGCAACGAGAATGAAACTTTTTTTGTCTAATTTTTCTTCAGATTGTAATAATTACCCTGAACCTAAATAATTTTTTATGTAAAACATTTTTATATTTTTAATACAAAGTTGTATTTAGCTAATAGTACAATATTTTGAAAATTTCAACAGTATAATCAACTAAAAAAATACTTTTTTGAACAATAAAAATGAAATTTTTTGATCAATTTAAACAGATTAACATGAAACATATGTTTTGAAAATTTCGTGAAAAAACATTCAGAAGTTTTTGAGATATCCTGCGCGTTATTCCCAAATACGTCATTTCGAGAAATATCACTTCAAAGTTTCGGAAACGCCGTGGCGCTTCAGCTAACTAGCGTGTATAATTCATTCTGAAAGCCATAACTTATGTTCTAATGGGAATTTCAAGGAAACAATTACAGTAAAACCTCCCTAGAGCGACCACGTTACGTTCCAATAAAAAGTGGTTGCTCCGAGAGGTGGCCTCTTAATGGAGGTCATGTTTAAATCTAGATTTTAATTGTTGAAAAAAGGTAACAACTAATGTTATTAAAATTTACTTTTCGCATTAGGAAAAAATATAAAAGATTAAGTATCAAAACAAAAGTTAACTACATAAGTTAAATACCGCAGACTTTGAAAAATGAATACATTGACGTTTGCTTTGATTTTACGGTTTTATCTTTTATAACTTTTATTTCCAAGTCCTTCCGAAGTTTAGTAAATAAATGCAACTTTGTTTTGGACAGGAACAAATAATGACGATTTCATTCATTTATCTATTTCTATGAGAGTTTCCTAACAGAATAAATCAGGGGAGTTTATCGACCGTCATTTTTCATCAGAGTTAAATTCATTGTCTAAAGAGGCACAAAGGGGTTTAAACACTTAAAACTTACCGGAATAATTAAAAAAAAAAAGCTTAGTTTAGAAATTTGATGAATAATGCGCTCTCCGGAATTATTTTTCTAATAAAACCTTCTTCAAGCGACCAGGAAGAAACGGAATTTGTTTCATTTTCTTCAAAGAAAGTGGTTGCTCATAGCGGGAGTTCAACTTGGATGGTCTCTGAATGGAGGTTAAATTAGTATTGAGCCTATGGGAATAAATTTATGAAAAAAAAATGGTCGTTCGAGGTGGTCGCACAGGAAGGTTTCACTGTATATCAAAATGTTCAGAAAAAATAAGAGTTTAACATCTAAAAAAAAATAAACTTTCGAAAATTTTGAGGCTTTAAGACCCCTTAAATTAGCAAGGATGTCCAACTCGAGCTTCACGAGTTACAGAATATAGGTGAAAACCAATTTTACATTCTTTTATTTAACTCAACCTGATTTTTAGCCCCCGGTATGCAATTTCTTTCTCCCAGCTTATTTTGTCTCCAATAATCTACAGCATTTTTTATAACTTTTAACCATCGCACATTTTCAATGTTTATACCGTCGTATTGAAAAAAAAAGTACTTTTTAATGCAATTTGTTTGAAAACTGCATCTCCATTTGTTTTTGAAGTATTAATTTTTTTGTAGTTTTTAGCGACATTTGTATCATTTTGGCAACTCAAGTACTCCATTTCTGTAGAAAGTAAAGAAAACATTGTTGAAAAATAGCAATTATATCTTCTTGTTGCCATTTTCTCATAAAAATTGGAAAAAAAAATTAATTAAAATACGTGCTATTTTGAGAAAAATATAAATGAAGGATTTATGATAAAACAGGTAGCTATTATAAACTATATTTAATTTTATGTAACTATATTAATGCAAATGACGTCATTTTACATAAAATAAAAGCGTATGCTTTAAGTCTTAAAATTGAAATATGTTTTGTTGTAGAGTCCCGATTATCCGAGTACCGCTTAACCGAGTTATTTTCTTCTGATGGACTGGTGGCTTCTATTATTATGAAGCAGCCATTATAAATGAAGCGTTAGGTGAGGATGAAAGAGGAGCCGTAAAATGTTAGAATGGGGGAAAAAAAGGTCAGAATGGGGGGTGGGGGGATGCCCATATATATATATATATATATATATATATATATATATTTTTTTTTTTTTTTTTTTTTTTTTTTTTTCATTCTGACCAGAAAATCAGAGACTAACTTTTTACGACTGCTCTTTCATCCTCACCTAACGCTTCATTTATAATGGCTGTTTCATAATAATAGAAACAACCAGTCCACCAGAAGAAAATGAAGTAATGGAAATGCCGGGGGCGACACTAAATTCTGAAAAAGCAGTATTCCTGTTCTCTAGTTACTTTCTTCTATCATTACAAGAAGGAAGTATTAGATTCGTGAAAAATTTCGACTTCCTGCTTTCGATGGGTTTATACGTTTTAGAAGGTCCTGAACACGATTTTCTGGTTTTTAGAAAATATCTGTCTGTCACTCTGCGAGTCTGTATGTACAAAAATTTTGTGGTCGCTCTATTTCAAAAACTAATGCACGGAATTTCACAAAACTTGAGATTCAGTTAGACCTTGATATAAACTGGTTTTAATTACTTTTTGGTGTAAATCGTCCAACAGGTGGCGCTTCTGTGCTGCATTTTTCACGATTTCCGCAATAGCTATATCTCAAGAACAAATGCACGGAATTTCATAAAACTTCAGATTCAATCTGTCCTTGATGTAATTCGGTGCTCATTACTTTTTGGTGAAAAGTGGCCAACAGGTGGCGCTTCTATACTGCATTATTCTTGATTATCGTAATAGCTTTATCTCCAGAACTAATGCACGAATTTTCATCAAACTTCAGATTCAGTTAGTCCCTGATATAAATTAGTGCTGTTTAGATTTTGGTGTTTGCTGTTTAGTCAGGTGGCGCTGCTGTACAGCATTTTTCACGATTTCCGCAATAGCTGTATCTCAAGAACTAAAGCATGAATTTTCATCAAGTTTCAGATTCAGCTAGTCCTAAGTATAAACTGGTCTTAATTAGTGTTTGGTGTACATCGCTCAACAGGTGGCGTTACTATGTGGAATTTTTTACGATATCCCTAATAGCTCTATCTCAAAAACTAATGCACGGATTTTCATCAAACTTCAAATTCAATTAAAAGTTGTCATAAGTTGTCACTGATTAGATTTTGGTGTAAATCACCTAACCATTGGAGCTGCTACGCTGGGAATTAATGCACTGAATTTCATCAAACTTCAGGTTCAGTTAGAAGTTAACATAATTAGTGACGCTTATATGCTGCATTTTGCATGATTTAGACGATTTTAGTGATAGTCCTATCTCAAGAACTAATGCGCGGAATTTCATATTTCTAGAATCCTCATGATGGGCATAGATTGCCATTTAACTTTGGCACTGTACTTGAGAATTTTGAAGTATTAATATGCAGTCCAAGAGCCGACAGCACAAAAACCTATGTTATCAAGCACAAGAAAAAAACCTTTATTTTATGGGAGAGTAGAAGTAGGGGAATCTAATGACCCATATCTGCCGGAAGTGGAGTGGTGCATAAGCCAAAAATCAATACCACTAGCGGTTGACTCGTAGGTTTATCATTGTGTTTGTCCTACAAAACAAGATATGAAAACAGGGAAGACTGGGAGCAGAAAAACTCAATGATAAACCTACGAGTCAACTACAGGAGGTATTAATTTTTGGCTTATGCACCACTCCACTTCCGGCAGACATGGATCATTAGATTCCTCTACTTCTACTCTCCCATAAAATAAAGGTTTTTTTCTTGTGCTTGATAACATAGGTTTTTGTGCTGCCGGCTCTTTGGACTAATCCATGAAATAGAAGAAAGTTTTGGGATTGGCATATCCGAATTGTTGTATGTAAAGACGGAATTTCGCAACCGATTTTTAACCTACTTCCTGATAGGATAGAACTATAAAAATTACGTTCACAGTATAGGTGCAGATTTACGGTCGCCAATCGCCACGTGGCGACTAAATTTTTTGCTGTGGCGTCTAACTTTCAGAGTCTTAGTCGCCAGAAATCAATTTCTAGTGTTCCCAATCCCCGTCGCGGAATTTTGATATTTTTTTTTCTTTTGCAAATAGAAAAGAACCTGCTCTTATCACTGGCCGAGATCAAGTATGACCTTGATAAAAATTCAGGAAATTTTTGCGATCTCAGTTACTGTCGTGAACGCTGCCCTGTGATGTACTGCTTTCTTGCCGAACATTATGTTGGAATATAATTCTGGGCATGTCCGCGCCACTACAAGCCTTGACAGCTGCGAAGCTCGGCACATGAGTGCGCTAATGATAAAGCTTCTCCTTTGAACACCAGCGAAAGCAAGCATTTCTTCGAAGGTTTCGTCCGAAATCCAGAGTTGAAATAAATACTCCTTTACTAGATCGACTCACGAGACAGTTCAAAGTTCCCGATGCGATGGATATTATTTAAGGGGATCCTTCGCGCACTTGAAAACACCCGTTCCGTAATGTTAATCCTATGGGTAGGTTATTTTCGAATTTCTCGTTTCAATTTGAATATTTTTAAACGATTTTTTTTGCATAGGATAGCTGAGCTCAATCTTTAATATGATTCTTTTTTTTACTTTTTCGATTGTGGTTGCAGATTTTTTTTTTAAAGGTACTTTCAGTTTCGAAACCGGTTTGGAAACTGAAAGTACATTTTTAAAAAAAAATCTGCAACCAAAATCGAAAAAGGAAAAAAGAGTCATATTAAAGATCGACCTCATCTAGCCTATGCAAAAAAATCGCTTAAAAATATTCAAATTGAAACGAGAAATTCGAAAATAACCTGCCCATAGGATTAACATTACTGTGCAGGTGTTTTCAAGTGCGCGAAGTATCCCTTTAAGGGCTTTGGATCATGGAGTCGCGAGGATAGAGGATTCTGAACTCTAAAGAAAAAAGAACAAAAAGAAAAAGAAACTCGCACGAAAAAATAAAGTGAAACCTCCCTGTGCAACCACCTCCCTGAACGACCATTTTTTCATGGAACGAAATTTGTTCCCATCGTCTCAATACTAATTTAACCTCCATTCAGAGACCATCCCAGTTGAACTCCCTCCATGAGCGACCACCTTCTTTGAAGAAAATGAAACAAATTCAGTTTTTTCCTGGTCGCTTGATGAAGGTTTTATTTGAAAAATAATTCCGGAGAGCGCATTATTCATCAAACTTCTAAACTAGGGGGGGATTTTTGTTTTATTATTATTATTATTATTATTATTCCGGTAAGTTTTAAGTGTTTAAACCCCTTTGTGCCTCTTTAGGCAATGAATTTGACTCTGATAAAAAATGACAGTCGATAAGCTCCCCTGACCTATTCTGTCAGGAAACTCTCATAGAAATAGATAAATTAATGAAATCGTCATTATTTGTTCCTGTCCAAAACAAAGTTTCATTTATTTACTAAGCTTCGGAAGGACTTGGAAATAAAAGTTATAAAAGATAAAACCATAAAATCAAAGCAAACGTCAATGTATTCATTTTTCAAAGTCTGCGGTATTTAACTTATGCAATTAACTTTTGTTTTGATACTTAATATTTTATATTTTTTCCTAATGTGAAAAATAAATTTTTATAACATTAGTTGTTACCTTTTTTCAACAATTAAAATCTAGATTTCAACATGACCTCCATTAAGAGACCACCTCTCTGAGCGACCACTTTTTATTGGAACGGAACGTGGTCACTGTAGGGAGGTTTTACTGTATATTAAAGATCCGAAAAATTGTTTGTCTACAAAATTCAAACGCTTGTAACTTTGCGGAAAATAATCACATCTACATGAAGTTTTTCTCAAATTGCTCAGAACAAACTGCAGAATAATAATGTTCACAAAAATAATATTCTATTTTTGAACAAATATAAGTCCACGGCCCCCTTAAAGCCCACCGTATAAGTAACATTGACTTTTGAGTATGTTGCAGATAAGCAACGCGGTGACACAAAGGGTTAATGGCACAAACGCGATTCATTTTACTACTAGTTACTATATAAGTTTTAGCTATTCTTTTTTTCGCTATTCCATTTTTATCAGAAAATTATTTTCGTAAAAAGGCAGGACATTCATGAACTATATCAAAAATCTATTGATGTATAATATTAAGTGAATAACTGCCTTTCTTTTTTCCCTCTAATTTCATGTAAGCAATTAGGAATACCCACCATTCATTTTCTTTACTTTGTAAATCATTTTGGAAGTCTTTTCCCAATCCATCATGTCCTACAAATGTAACGAATTTGCATGCGTGATATGTAACAATTCATCTAGAAATTATTTAAATCCATGTCCTTTTCATTTGAATATGAGTATGATTTATGTACCCCAGTATGTATCACCTACCAATATGGTTTTTGAATTCCTTCAACTGTAGGTTTCTATGTTGATCGTAATGCCGGAAACTGAACGTTAATACTAAGAAATAACGAAACGGGTAAAGCATGAATACATTTTTAATTAATAAATTGTACAGTATACGATTTTAATCTGTTTAACAGATTACTGACAGGCTAAAGCATAAGTTTTCTTGAAAAAAAAATCTGACAATTGGAGACATAATTTCAAAAATTATGAATTGTGAAATGTTTCCATCACAACGTTCATCTTTTTAGAGAATAATTGGTAGAATCATTGTCATGATACGTGGCATTGGAAATCAAATGAAAATATATCACTGTAAAAAAAAAAAAAAAAAAAAAAACGGACCAAAATACGGAAATGCTACTGGCAATCTAGACGCCAGTACTATTTCCGTATTTTAACGGAACTTTTTCCCGGTAAATTACAGAAAATTTTTCGTTAAGTTCCAAAAAAAACGGGAAATTTTCTGTAATTTATCGGGAAAAAGTTCCGTTAAAATACGGAAATACTACTGGCGTATAGATTGCCAGTAGTATTTCCGTATTTTAGTCCGTTTTTTTTTTTAGGAAATTTGGGTATAATGGAATGGTCGGACTATATGGAATACTTCAATATATGGCGCATACGGTGTTTCAGCCAAGCATAAATCTGCCATACGACTTCCTATTACTTGCCATGAGGCACTTTTGCTCAGTTCTGTTTTGATACCTGTTGTTGAAGCGACACAGTGAAATAAAATCTTATTCTCAATTTTTGCACTTTTTTGCAGGTACACTGCAAATTCGTGAAACACTTTTGCAATACTAACTGAACATAATAATTAACACTTCTAACTAAAATCAATTTCGATTGTGTTGTGAATGTGTTGCGAATGTGTTGTGCCAAATAAAAAGATTGTGCAAAAAGTGTTGTTAAAAATTACAAGAGGAGAAAATGTGTTTTCAAATCCTTCATTTTTTAAATTGTGTTATAAATGTTTAATAAATAGTATGTTTTAAGTGTGCGTGCGCGTTATTTTAAAGGCACCCTGTAGAAAGTGTTTTGAAAGTGTTTTTACATGCGCTGTTTTATAGTGTTCTAAATTGTGTGGTGTTTACAATGTGTTGTTAATTTGGTGACAAAGTGTTGTGCAGCACAACACTATTGTAAGAAAATATTTTCATCAACACTATTTACAACGCGATTTCAACACTATTAACAACACTATTTTTAGAACACATTTTTAGATAGCAACACTTTTGCAACGTATTAAGAACACAATCACAGCACAGAAAATATTTTGTATATGAAGTTTTCGAATTCACATTAATGTGTTTGTTTATGCAACAAAAATTTATTTAACAATTATTATAATCTAGGAGAAACTTTTTTTGATGTTTATTGAACGAGTAATCTGAACCATTTATCAGTCATAAATCATACAGCTCATTTCTTGTGCTGATACAAATACACTCTAAAAGAAAAAGAGTGACTATTCACTCCGGAGGAGTGAATAGTCACTCTATCGCAGAGTCAAAATATGCCCAACCTCTTTAGAGTGACTATTCACTCTGAGCCAAAGTGAAATTTTTGACTCTCTGAAAGAGTGAATAGTCACTCCTTGAAAGTGAATATCCACTCTAAACAGGGGTGGATAATCATTATTTCGGAGGAGTGACTATTCACTCTTGCTAAAGGAGTGCAGTTTTTCACCCCTGGTAGGAGTGAATAGTCACTCTTTCACAGGGGTGACTGTTCATTTTTTTGTAGTGGGTTGTTTTTTTTATTTTGCTTTTATGGTCATTTTAAAAGAATCGCATCTTTTACGGCACGCAATGGAAATAGATAACGTGTGGTAAAGATTGGAATAAAGTACTTTATTAGCAATATTTATTTAATTCATAGTTTGTAACACTAATTGAACTTTTAAGGAAAAATTAAGTTAAAGTTACATACGAATTTAAATTAGATTACTGACAGAAATGATCTAAAATATTTTATTCCAATCTTATCCTTTGTGTTTGCTTTTATTGCATGCCCTATAAAGATATTACTTTTAAAGTTTTATTAATAACTTTTTAATAGGTGGATGTTATATGTTTAACAATGTTTGATCTCATTTTAATTTTTGTTTTAAATATAAAACCGTACCTTTTCCTTAAATTATTGCTATTTTTGCAAAGTTCTATTGTTCTAAAATATTTTTAATCTTTCCATTTAAACGCAATACTTATAAACTCACTTCTTTTTTAAATAAGTTCTAAGCATGATTTAAATGTTAAGAATGTGTAATTTTTTTTTTATCCGCTGTGATTTGCTTTTGTTTTATTTAATATGAACATGGAGTCTAAATTTTGAGTTCTCTGGAATATGTATTTTTTTTTAAACATATTCCTTAACTTAATCATGATTTTTAATTTTCGTCCGTTATTGCCATAAGCCACGATAAGCCATATTTAATTTAAATTTTTTATTCGCGTAGATATTGTATTTTGTGACTATGAGCAAAATATATTTAATGTGATTTATAGGAAAAGATTGACCTTGGAAATAGAAAAAAAGAAACTTAAAAATAAAGTAAACGACTTCATTAGAAATATTCTTATTGTTTTTAAAACATTTTAGTGTAAAAAAGTGGTTATTAATCTGTTTAAAAGATATTCAGTTCTGTATTATGTAAGTAAATATGACCATTTTAAAAAATATACTAAAGCAGTCTTATCCATAAATTTCAAAACAGGCATAAAAAACATTTTATTCCAATGCTTAAATATCATGTTTTATTGTTTAGCGTCAAAAATTACGTGCATCAAAAACGTAGAAAATGTTTTTATAATAGAAGGAAATTTAATAACTCATGCAGAATATCTATAATTAAATTTTTTTATATTACTCAGTCTCGAAATTTTAAAATCATAACCCGCAGAAAAATGTTTGCATACAATTTAAAAAAGTTAATATACAGTAAAACCTCCCTAAGGCGACCACGTACCGTTCCAATAAAATTGGGTCATTCCGAGAGGTGGTCTCTTAATAGAGGTCATGTTTAAATCGATTTTAATTGTTTAAAAATGATAACAATGTTACTAAAATTTATTTTTCACATTTGTAAAAAATATAAAAATTTAAGTATCAAAATAAAAGTTAATTACATAAGTTAATTACTGCAGAGTTTTAAAAATGAATACATTGAGCTTTTGCTTTAATTTTACAGTTTTATATTTTATAATTTTTATCTGCAAGCCCTTTCGAAGTTCAGTAAATAAATGCATTTTTTTGTGGACGGGGACAAATAATGACGGTTTCATTACTTTATCTATTTCTTTGAGAGTTTTCCGACAGAACAGGGCAGAGGAGTTTATTGACAGTCATTCTTAATATGTATTCACAGTTAAATTCATTACCTAAAAAGGCACAAAGGGAATTAAAAGCTCTTAAAAACACTTAAAAGTTACCGGGATTTAAAAAAAAAAACTAAACTTAGTTTAGAAGTTTGATGAATAATGCACTCTCCGTAATTATTTTTTTAATAAAACCTTCTTCAAGCGACCAGGAAAAAACGGAATTTATTTCATTTTCTTCAAAGAAATCGATCTCTCATGGAGGGAGTTCAACTAAGATGGTCTCTGAATGGAGGTAAAATTAGTATTGAGCCTATGGGAATAAATTTCGTTTCATGAAAAAAATGGTCGTTCAGGGAGGTGGTCGCCTAATGGAGTTGGTCGCACAGTGAGGTTTCACTGTACCAACCTTTTCGTAATATCATAAACATCAAATATCATATTTAACTCCGAAACAATAATAAATACACTTAACTGTATATAATCCGAAATCAGTAATAAACAAACAACAACAACAAAAAAATATTAATAATCTCATGTAACGGCAAATTAATGTTTTCGAATTTGTCCCCAACGAAATTGATACAGATTTCTTCTCTTATGAGTCAGTCACCCTTTCAAACGAAAGAGATAAAACTTTTTTGTTTTGATCGCTGGCAAAAATAATTTTCAACACAAGATTGAAAGGGAAGAATAAAATATTTACTGATTTTATTTTTTTATTCACATTTCCCAAACTAATGAAGTTTTGATTAAATTTTTTTGCTAAGCATTGTTCATATTAGAGGTCTGCACGGGCTGTCCAAGCCCGGACCCGACACGGCCCAGTAAAAACTTAAAAGTTTGGCCCGAGCCCGGCACGGCACGGAAATAAAGTTAAAATCTCGGCCCGAGTGAATTAAAAATCTGAAAATGCTATACAGTAAGACGGAATTGGATAGAAAAGAAAAAAAAAATGAGTTATAGACAAGTTCCCTTCTTAGCGAGTGTAAATGTATTATATATTCTTTTCTTATATATCAGTATATTAATTGTGCATGGATCAACACGTTAGTGAGTTTAAAACAGGGTTCCGTCATATGTAGGTTCTTTTTCACACGTTTTACTGTGTTTTAATTTAGCTATATTTTAATAAGCGCAGAAAAAGGTTCGCCACCCCTGATCTAGACAACTGTTTCAAGGCGAGTCTAAAAATTAAAACAAATTTTCAAATAATTGGATGATTTATAGATGATAATCCAAAACCAATATTTGCGTATCATAGCAAATATCCTTAATGTAAAGTCAATACTTTTCTAATACAGACATTCGACTGTCAATATTTGTAAAACAAATATTTCTGCAACATTGGTATATTATAGCAAATATTTCCAATGACAATATTTTGCTAATACTGATATTTCATTCTCAAATATTTGCAAAAACAATATTTCCCCAATACTGGCATGCCATAATGAATATTTCTAATGCAAAGCAAATATTTTTCTAATACAGATATTCAATTGTTAAAATTTTGTAAAAACAATATTTCTGAAATATTGGCGTGTCATAGCAAATATTCTCAATGTAAAGCAATACTTTTCTAATATAATTACCAATATTTGTAAAATAAATATTTCTCCAATATTAGTGTGTCATAGCAAATATTTCCAATGCCAATATTTTGCTAATACTGACATTTCATTTTCAATATTTGTAAAAACAATATTTCCCCCAATATTGGCATGCCATATCAAATACAGTCCTCCCCACTTAATCGGGTCGCTGATAATCGAATACCCCGCTTATTAGAATAGAATCCCCCGGAACCGAATGTATTCCTATTGTTTCTATTCTATTTTTCCCCACTTAAACCAAATACCTTTTACGAACGTCCCCGCTTAATCGAATAACAACTGTGTGATCGATGTTTGAAAATAGACGCGGAAAGCACGTTTCAGCTGCAATTTCCTTTCACCTTTTGTCATTTTTAGTTCCTTTACGCTGAAAACAAATTTTCAGTCTTCCAACAATGATTTCGACTAACAGGCGTATAATGGACAGGTCAAATGATTTTCCCACCTTGATCCCTTCACAACACTTTTTGCTGTTAACCAGCCAATGCGTCGTCACTTCGAGATTAGAGATGGTAATTGTGATATTTTGCTCTCATTCGAAAAATAACTCGATATTTACTCCTTTAAGATTCCACTTAAACAAATTACTTTAAACGATTTTTTTAAGGCATTATAAGTAACGTAAATTAGAAGTATAGAAGTTTTGACCAAATTCAAACGAGCTGCATTGTGATGTAAACCATATAAATGTATGTACTGACATTAAATTAATACGTATTTACTTTATATCAGCATTTGTATTTATTTTAGTTTAAGTTATTCTGTTAACGATTTATTATGTTGTTAATGAAATATACCGTAGATGGTTCTTTTACCTTTTTATTACGCATTAAACATTGCAGTTATGATATCCCTTTTAATCAAATAACCCGCTTAATCGAATATTATTTTTGGAACCGTCAATATTCGTTTAAACGGGGACGACTGTATGTCTAATGCAAATCAAATACTTTTCTAATACAGACATTCAATTATCAAAATTTTGTAAAAACAATATTTCTGAATTATTGGCGTGCCATGGCAAAAATTTCCAATGTAAGGCCGATATTTTTCTAATACAGACATTCCATTTTCAATATTTGTAAAGCCAAAATCTGTGCAATATTGGCGTGTCACATTAAATATTTCCAATGTAAAACCAATTTTTATCAAAAATTGGTATGCCATTAAGAGGTCTCAGGACACTTAAAATCGAAAAAAATGAAAAAAAAAAAAAAAAACCAGGCCATTTTCAACATTTAATATCTTAAAATGTATATGATTTTAAAACAAAATTTTGATTGGAATGAAAGATAGCCCAGTGGTTAGGGAGTTGAAATCGGAAATAATTAGGGTAAAGATGGAAATTGTTTTAACCCCTTCAGTTTAGGTCTAAAATGAATATGCTGCGTTTTCCCCCTCGTACTAGGTGAGCGTTAGGAATTATACATTGATTTATAGTCAAAAAACGCGTTTTTTAAAAATACTATAACACTATCTCGAAATCACTAACTTTTTCAAAAATATTGTCAATACAAATGTTGTAGAGCTTAAAATTCTGAATAAAATGAGTACCTATACACTTAATACTTTTGTTGAATATTAAGGTCACAATTCTACTTTAAAGTTTTAGCCCCGTGGTCAGAGGGTTGAACTCAGAATTAATTAGGGGAAAACTGGAAATCATTTTAATCCCTTCAGATTAGGTCTGAAATGAATATTCTATGTTTCCCCCTCGTACCAAGTAAGCGTTAGGAAATATATACGTAATTACATTCGAAAAACATGTTTTTCCTTTATATTTTTAACAATATCTCAAAATAGTTAATTCTATCAAAAACATTGTCAATGTAAATGTTGTAGAGCTTAAAATTCTGGATAAAATAAACACGGACATTACTATTTTTGTTCAAAATTAAGGTCGCAATTCTAATTTCAAAATTTTGCCTTAATCGCTAATCAAGAGCTTGAAGTCTGGAGAGACCAAGTTACCTAAGAATATCTCAAAACAGCTAAATCTATCAAAAACATTGTCAGTACAAATGTTGTAGGGCATAAAATTCTGAATAAAATCAGCACCCACATTAATATTTTTGTTCAAAATTAAGGTCGCAATTCCATTTAAAAATTTTGCCTTAATCACTAATCAAGAGCTTCAAGATAGGAGAGACCAGATTACTTTAACAGTATCTCAAAATAGCTAACTATATCAAAAAATTGTCAATACAGATGTTGTAGAGCTTAAAATTCTGAATAAAATGAATACTCACATTAATATTTTTGTTCAAAATTAAGGTCGCAATTTCAGATATTGTTAAAAATATTAAAAGAAAAACGCGTTTTACGAATGTAAATGTGTACATATTTCCTAACGCTCACTTAGTACGAAGGGGAAAACATAGAATATTCATTTTAGACCTAATCTGAAGGGATTAAAACTATTTCCAGTTTTCCCCTAATTAATTCTGAGTCTTCTGACCACGGGGCTAAAACTTTAAAGTAGTGTTGTGACCTTAATATTCAACAAAAGTATTAAGTGTATAGGTACTCATTTTATTCAGAATTTTAAGCTCTGCAACATTTGTGCTGACAATGTTTTTGAAAAAGTTAGTGATTTCGAAATAGTGTTATGGTATTTAAAAAAAAAACGTGTTTTTTGACTATAAATCAATGTATAATTCCTAACGCTCACCTAGTAAGAGGGGGGAAACGTAGCATATTCATTCTAGACATAAACTGAAGTGATTAAAACAATTTCCAGCTTTCCCCTAATTATTTCCGAACTGGGCCTTTTCTTGCTCCCCTACCACTGGACTAAGATGAAAGTATGTTCTTTCATTTCATGTATTTAAACAATTGCTAGATGCAGAATTAGCAATTATAGAAGGTTCAAACTGCCAGACATTTGACGAGCAGAAAATCGGTATAACAGATTACGCGTAGAATTACAAAATGAATTTTGAAATTAGAATGAAAATTTCAGTACTTACTTATACTTCAAATTGTAATAATTACCCTGAACCTAAATAAATTTGTATTTAAAGCATTTTTATATTTTTAATAAAAAGTTGTATTTAGCTAATGCAAAATTGTTAAAATTTTAACAGTAAAATCACCTAAAAAAATATTTTTTTTTAACAACAAAAAGGAAATTTTAGGTTCAGTTTATACAGACTAACATAAAACATAAGTTTTGAAAATTTCAAGAAAAAATATTCTGAAGTTTTTGAATTATCGTGCGCGTTATGCCAAAAAACGTCATTTGGAGAAAAATGACTTCAAAGTTTCGGAAACGCGCTTCAGCTATTGAGCGGATGTAATTCTAAAAGCTATAATTTCTGTTCTAATGGAATTTTCAAGAAAACGATTATATCAAAGAGTCCAGAAAAGATAGGAATTTAACATCTAAAAAAAAAAAAAAAAAAAAAAAAAAAATTAATATTTCGAAAATTTTGAGACTTTAAGAGTCCTTAAGCCCCTTAAAAGTATTTCAAATTACCGTATATACTCGTGTATAAGTATGAGAATTTTAGACAAAATTTGGGGAGTTGAAAGTGGGGGGGGGGGGGGGGTCGACTTATACTCGAGTTAGTAAAAAAAAAAAAAAAAAGTGCAGATAATCGGCGAATGGGCAAGTCTTTTAAGTAATCACATTTGGGTCTAGGTTAGAGAGAGAGATAAAAGCGGACAATGGTCATTTCGCTGTGATTGACAAAAAAAGGCTCAACAATAATGTCCCTGTAATTGTTCTGCACTCATTTTCTCTTGGGATAGAATTCCCTTCAATACAGGGGCATTCCTTTCAACATTTTAATCCCCTTTAATAAGTTATTCACAGATAAATCTGTTTATTTAAAACCTGTATTTTACATATAATCCATAACTTTAAGTTATTTACCTTATTATCAGGTTTTACTTTATTTTCCATGTGCAGCAATACTTTATTTTGTATACATCTTTCATATATTTAAAAGCATTTTCATTTTGTTAATATTTTCTTTATTTATATTAAAAAAGGCCACATCATTTTAAATTGTTTTTAAAAACTATATATTATTTTACAGTTCTATATAAAAAAACATTACATTTAACTTCACTTAGTATTCCCTTTTACTATCCATTTATATACTTTGTATTTCGTCCGTTTCGTCCGTTCCGGATTGAACTGTAACTTTATGAAATATTTGTGAACGGACGAAATACAAAGTATATAAATGGATAGTATAAAAGGGAATACTAAGTGAAGTTAAATGTAATGTTTTTTTTATATAGAACTGTAAAATAATATATAGTTTTTAAAAACAATTTAAAATGATGTGGCCTTTTTTAATATAAATAAAGAAAATATTAACAAAATGAAAATGCTTTTAAATATATGAAGGATGTATACAAAATAAAGTATTGCTGCACATGGAAAATAAAGTAAAACCTGATACTAAGGTAAATAACTTAAAGTTATGGATTATATTTTAATCCCCTCTTTAAAAAGAGTTCAACTTGAGAGTGCTTCTAGATATCTCTTCTAAAAGTCTTACAGTACAAAGAAGTACTATATTTTAGCAGTCTAAGAAGATGTTCACCCTTTGTAAATAAGGCTTGAATAGATTTTTAAAAGAATTTTTTTCTTTTTAAGTATCATTAAATTGATGTGAATAGGTTTCAAAATAGTTTAAGCTTCTTCATAATTAAACAATTTTAAAACGTTCATTTTTTTTTTTTTTTTTTTTTTTTTTTTTTTATCAAGTCTGATTAGAATCGTAGAAAAAAAAGTGTTTACTAATTTAATGAAAATTTATTATTTTTTTTTTTTCATCCTCAATTACAATTCATTTTTTACATATTATACCAGAAATGTGTAATTCGACTTATGCACCAAAATTGAATTTTTTTCAAAATTTTGCTTAAGAATTGGGAGGGTTGATTTATACATGAGTATATACGGTAATGTAAGATTTGCGCAATATTGAGCCGCAATATAACCGATGGTATGTTTCTATGATAATTACCGGATACTGAACCAATTTTAAGCCATTCAAAGCTCCTATCCTCATCATCCTTCATCCTATTGCCAGAAATACGATGTTTCGCCAAAATCTGCCAACCCAGACGTCGGAGAGATTTTCCGGCTCTGTAGTGAAAAGGTGTCATACTAAATCCAGTACCTAAGCCCCAACATCCACATCCCCTAAGGGCGGATCAACGCACGCTGGAGATGATCGGATGAATTAAACATCGCAAGAAAGCTGCTTTAAATGGACAATATTTGGATAGCCTTCATCTTTTGCTTTCATAGTATCTTGCAGCGAGTGTTTAAAAAAAAAAAAAAAAAAAAAAAAAAAAAAAAACATAAACTAAAAATTAAAAAGTATGAATTTCTTGCCTTTGTTTAAAAGTCGTTTAAGGGGGTCCGGGATACAAAAATCTTCAAATTTTGCAAAAACATTTTATTTCATTAAAAAAATTTGTTTTTTCCTGCTTAAAATGAGATTTAAATCATGTTTTTATCTGCATTAGAACAAAAAATATTAATTTTTTCGTTTTGGTTTGTTTTCAAAATCTAGCTTTCAAGCAGTGGCTGTCATGACTTCTTGTAAAAATGCGTTTTTCTTCATGATAGGTTTTTTCACCATTTCTCATATTTAAATTCTTATCACTCGAGAACCGTTAAAGATACAGGGTTCAAACTTGGAACATATCTTTTTGAATTGTTTTACTTTAATTTTGATTCAGCATATTTGGAAAAAAATATTTACTTTTGAAAATATGATTTTTTTTTTTTTTTTTTTTTTTTTTTTTTAAGTTGCACCACTTTTTTTGAAATTTTTTCGTTAAATATTTTTAATTTTTTTATAAATTAATATTTTTAAAAATTCTGAATCAAAATTAAAACTGATATATTTATGTTTATTTAAATGAAAAAAAAATGAAATTCTATAAATAACATTTTGAGTTATTATCAATATATTTTGAGTTTAACGATTTTAAATTACCCCACTTTTTAATAAATTTCAAATTTAAATTATAAAAACATGTTTTGTCATGTGATTTTGTTTACAAATGATAAGTTAACCATCACAAAAAAATTCAGAATTTTAACTCAATAAATAAAAATTATTTTAATATGTGTCCCGGACCCCCTTAATGCGAAAATGCTTTCTACCAGAGTCTCAATACAAAATCATTTAGTTGTAATAAAAACTACAAAAAAAAAGTAATAACTCAGAAACAAATTGAGATATAGCTTTCAAACAAATTGCATTTAAAAGTACATTTTTTTCTCTATACGACGGTGTAAAAAGTAATATTGTGGGATGTTTAAAAGTTTAAGAATGAAATTTCATTTAAAATGGGTCGTCAGATTTCTTGGAAATCTGACGATGGAAAAGCCTTTTCCCGAACAGCCAATGAAATGCTTGGATAATACGTAAGTTTCAGGTGGATAATACATACGAGTCGCAGGCGATTTCTGTCGCTTGCAATTTTTACGCGTAATAACACTATTAATGTTAAATTCATGGCGTACGTAATGTATGATCAACTCCGTGCTATTTTTTATGTCTTAAATTTTAGTCTTCGAAAAAATCATTTTCCAAATGGTCGTTGTAATTTGTTAAATTGCTTTTTTTTAATTCCGTTGATGTTACTGGTACAATTTTTTATTACTATAGCCCAATGTAACGCATTCCTGACACAGAAGTATGCAAATTACTGGCTTGGCCACGGCCCCGTAATCTCTCTGACACAAAAATGGCGGCTGTCGTAGGCGGATATTTTTAAGCGCCTGTACCGTCCCCTAAATTTAGACACAAGTACAGTAGAACCTCGATTATTCCAAGTAATTGGGACCGACCTTCTTTCGGAAAATCGAAATTTTCCGATAATCGAGAATGCTTCAATTTTAAGATTGGGGAGAAATGTATGCGCTATTTCTTATTATTGTAACAAGTGCTTAATAAAAATAAAGCAATAGCAAAATAGAACCAAGAATAAATTACCCGAGCTTTAATTTGGAAATTAAGTACCCTTTACATATTTCACAATGTTTTGTTTGTCACAGTTTCGATTGCCTTTGCTTTGAAGCTTTTTCACGAAGTTTTAAAATATTATTTGTCCGCCAGTATCACATTCCTTCTGATGATCCAGCCAAGCCAAAACTTTTGCAAAACATTCAAAAGCTTCAGAATCGCTAATTTGTTCGTTTTCTTAGTTCGTTCCACTCCGCAGCTTACGGGAGCTCAAGTTAAATTCAAAGGAATTCTAAGAAAAGGGATCGAAAATATTTATATGTACTCGTGGTTCTGAATGGACCGCTTGCACACGAGGAATATGATAGTTAAAAAAAAATAGCTTTCAAAATGGATTTTGCATACAAGGAATGTGATAGTAAAAATAAAAAGCTTTAAAAATGGATTTCGGTTAACCGAGAATTTCGGTTAAAAGAGTTTCGGATAAAAGAGGTTTTGCTGTATTTTCTAAAAGTTTTCTTTTACTTATTTAATCTCTAAAAAATAAGGAGGAGAAAACTTTTTAAAATCATTGGAATTGAAATTCAAGGGGCTGTGCAAACGCTGAAGGAACGTCCGCCTACGACAGCCACCATTTTTTTGTCAGAGCATAGGCCTAGTATTCAGAGGGCAGTGGCTTGGATTACGAGATGTTCAAAGTTTCCTTGTTAGCTCCCGGTATGCTATTTCTATCTCCCAGCAATTAAAGTGTCGTCTCCAAACAATAACGTTCCGTTGTATAAGCCAGCCGTAAAACAAAACAGACGTATCATTGTACCGAATAATCTCTACTGCAATTTTTTTAACTTCTAAGCATTGCACATTTTCAATTTTTATACCGTCGTATTAAGGAAAAAAAGTTCTTTTAAATGCAATTTGTTTAAAAACTTCATCTTTGAGATATTGTTTTTTATTTTTTTAAGTTTTTCGTGCCATTTGTTTAATGTTGGCAACTCAAGTACTCCATATCTGTAGCAAATAAAGGAAAAATAGCGATTATATCTTTTTGTTGCCATTCTCCCATAAAAATTGAAAAAAAAAATGTACTTAAAATACGTGCTATTTTGAGAAAATATAAATGAATGATTTCTGATAAAACATGGAGCTATTATAAACTAAATTTAATTTTAAATAGCTATATCAATTTTACAAACAAATGAAGGCATATGAATCATTAGATAGCCTACTTTTTGTCGAGTTTCTTGCCGATTTTTTTTTTCTTCTTTTTTGCTGCACTTGTGTATTATTCTGAGATAGTGACGTCCTATGCACACTTTACTGTAGATGTTGTTTAAGATTGCATCGTAAATGAGGAATCCTTCAGCGGATACGAATACGGATGACGTCGTTTTATATGAAATAATAATAAAACTGTGTGTTTTAAGTCTTAAAAATGAACTATCTATATTTATATACATAGTATATATTTTTTTCATCGGGCGCGACACTAAATTCTGAAAAAGCAAAATTCCTGTTTTCTAGTCGTATACATTGCTTTCATCCTTGAAGATACGTTTTTCCAATGAATACCACAGTTGGAATCATCGTTAAGACCGGTACTGAAGAAAAAATTTATGGTAGGAATGATTATTTATTTATTTTTTTATTTCATTTCTTTATGTATTTCATTTTATTTCTTTCTTTCTTTCATTTTATTTATTTATTTATTTTATTTATTTATTTATTTATTTATTTATTTATTTATTGCCAAATAAAAGTGAAAATTGTTGATTTGCTCTCCCATATTGGAGAGTTAAACTATCTTGCAATACTTTGCAAGTGGTTTGCGTGTTTACATTTAGACTATTGGACTCTCATGTACACAATGAAATGAGAAATGGCTGCACACATTTGTACGTTTCGTAGGTATCTTACTTTTGTTTTAAAGTATCTGCCTACATTAAAGTGGCCATTTTGATGAAAATTTTCCGATTTTATTATTATTATTATTATTGTTTGATTGCTGTAAAACACAATGATGGGTTAGAAATATTCTATAGATTAAACTTGTTTTGCTTGATCACAAAATTTATTTACATACTTAGAAATAATAGACAGGGACATTCGAAGAGATGTTGATATTGACAGTTATTTACATATTTACAAAATTACAGATTAATTTTACCTTGAATTCAGATCATCGTACTTTACATCAAAAAATATGATCATAAAATATGTTTTCTATCTGCACTATTAAATTATCGCCATGCTTATTCAGGAAAATAGACGGAATTCTTCTAAATAACATTCATAGCTACAGACGATAAAAAACATAAACATTCCAAGCAAATTATTTTTAACCGCTCAAATATAAACAGATGCCAACTTTTATTTCCAAAATTTTAACCTCTTCTCGTGAAATAAAAGAAATGTAAAAAAAAAAGGGGGGGGGGAACCATAGCAACGCAAAAAAAAAACATAGCAACGATCCGCGTTTAACAAATAAAATAAAGTATCAAAGCGGTATTGCCAAAAGCCGTGCGTATAAATAAAATATTTATTTACCGATTCCTAACAATTATTATTGTTTTACTTGAAGGAGCATTCTTTACGATTCCAAATCTGTTTTAATTTGACTTCTACGATTACTAGAAGAGGAGTTATGACCAATTTAATAAAAAGTAAACATGAGCCAAATACCGGAAGTATGCGGGAAGGCCAGGAGAAATGTAAATAGTGTTTCTACGCATGATTATCTTACGTTTTTTACATAAAATCACTAATAAACCTTAATTGAACTTTCTAGATTAATTTTACAGATAAGAAATCTTTAAACGTCATTTCAGGAAAATCCATTTTTCCGTTATTTCCACGCACGATTATCGTCATATACATAAAATGTTTTAAACATATTTCAGTGAAAATGTATCAGAATCCTTTCCCTATTTACTCACTATGTTCTGAACTAGAACCTAAGCTCTGTGTGATTATTTTATAGTTATACTCGAATATTAAAAAAATGATAATATTTAATAAATAATATGTATTTTTGACATATTTTTATATTTTTATTTAAAAGTAGGCTTTATTTCCAATCGTTTAGTACCTGTAAATTTTTTTATTATTATAATTAGTTGCAGAGTTAGTAGGGGGTGTTTACTTTTTTTTTTCTCATGACTGTACCTTAAACGAGGATAAGCCAACAACGATGGATAACTTATTTATGAGCACTTAGTGAAATCACACTGCGTGAAAAAAAAATCTCACTAATCAAAGCTGTGACTCCACCTTCTCTTCTAACATCTCATTAGAAATATACAGTGTTTTCACTTCATGTTGATGACGATTTTTAAAAGAATCAACACACCGGAACGCTTTCAGCCACCTAAGTCTTTTTGTCCATTAATTACTATCAAAAGCAACAAAGCAATTGGTTAGAGAATTTGGATAGTGAATAAAAAGTTATTTTCATTTTCCCTCGACTTCTGATCAAAAGCAGTTATTCGGTGTGTTAATGCAATTTTTTATGTTTCTACATCCCACAAATTTTGAATGCATTCACCTATATTTATTTATATTAGCACCTATATTTCACATACACTTATTTAGTCTTTTATATGAAAAGGTTCGTTTTTCCAGTGACCGGAAGTAAATTTCATTAGCATCCAATAATGATGATTCTATTTTTTCTGTACTTGTATATGTGTCTCTCTAACTCGTGATCTAATTTTTGGAAAGTAACTGTATATTTAATTTAAAAAATCCAAAATGGTGGCCGTAGGACCACTGTATTTGTTATGTTCCCACAGAATCATTAAACAACCAAAGCGATTTTGCCAAATAAAGTATCCTTTGATTTGTCTTAACAAGGTCAGCACCAATGAGCATGAAAAATTAGAAAAATCCAAAATGTTAACCTTAGGTCACCTTAACATCTTGCGCTCTATGATGTACGCAGCGTACATGATGCTAGTTTGGTTATTTCCAAGAATGACGTACTTTAGTGTACGTCATGATGTCTGGCTGAGTTTTTAATTAGACATTCCGATTTCCCACAGGAAAGTTTTAACTCTTATTTTTGCTTTACAAAATAATTGATTATCCATAAATAAAGTAAAAGAACATTATTAATTAAATTTTTGTGGTGTGAATTCAAAATTTTTATTAAAAAAAAAAGAAAATTTGCCAGGTGCGCCAACACTGGTGGCGAATGACATACATTCGCTAACAGTGTTAGAGCTCAAGGAGTTAATTTGCAAAATTGTCGTATATTTAGTTATTTAACAAACAAACTCATTTTCACAAACAGGTTTTTTTCTGTTCTTGTGTACATTCTTTTTACCCGACTGCCAAGAAGGGTTATGTGTTTCACGCGATCTGGATATGTGTATTTCTTTATACCCTCGAAACATCCCAACGGCTGGATGGATTTTAATGAATAAGGTCTCTATCGATTCGTCTTAACCGTCCGATGGTTATAGGCTAGGCTTTGTTTTTATAAATTTAAAATGGCGGCCGTAAAATACAAAATGGCGGTAGAGACGAAAAAAAAATTTTAAGCACCCTATTGAGTGCCATATCATTGGATAGATCTTTCAAAATGAAGATCGTGTTTCATTGACTATTTTACAGTCAGAAGCTCCGTTTAAATATTACAGAACCTGGAAGTTGTGTAGGTAGGATCTCTAGCTTTACTGCAACTCTAACCTTCATAGACATCTATAGGCTTCATCAAAACAGTGTTATAGATAGAAACTAACAATTAAACACAACTTAAAAGTCATCAATACAAGTAAATAAAAAAAAATAGGTAAGTAATATAAAAAATAGTTTCACCTTGATAAGAAATAATTAATTAGTTCGCTTTTTACGCAGTCGGGTTTTTGATTTTTAAATTTAATTTTTACTTGTTATTATTATTATTATTGTATTTTTTAAAACTAGTAAGAAAATGTTTAAAAAAAGTCAGGGCAAAGTTTAATTGCTGCATAGTAAACACTAAAATAAACAATTTTTGTATCGGAAATCGCTATGGTCAGGAATCCATTTTTCAATCAAAAATATGAGATATCTCAATCCAATTTGAATCCGGACCTTATCAAGAACTTAAACAATAGATATTTTAGCAAAATTTTTAGCAGGCTTATCTTCTTTGCTTAAAAAGCGGTGACTTTATGAAAGTTGATAGAAGCAGAACAATTCTATGAGTACCAACTTATGTAATGCAAACTATACGCAGTCGACATTTTATAATATATGGAGACGAAATATAGAGAGTCTAGTTCAGCGCTGTTTGAATTCAGGTGGTCGCCGTTCACAACTTGTCGTGATAACGTTTCATTTCAACCAACCAACCAATATGTCTCTTTAAAATATCGTCATTATCATTAAAGTTTCGTACAGAAATCAGCATTTGAATTGGAGTTTGAACCCTGTATTTTTGACTAAATAAATAGATAACGATCTTGGTTTTATTTTTAAAGAATTGATTGTTGTAGTTTTCTCTTATCACTTCTTAAAGTTTGACTAGTCATTTTTTTTTTTAAACTCCCTGAGCATGAATAACATTTTTATTTAGATTATGTCAATTTTCGCTTAAGACTGTTCTTAACTGCTCTGCTCAACAAGCGCAAAACGTTTTGACACATTTACAAATTCAATTTTTAACGGAAAGATATCAAATTGGAAAGCCTGGCCATGGAAGCGATTTGGAATGGAACTGTTTTTTTTCCATTATTTGATCCATCCATTACCTATTGAGTTAGAAGCGTTTTGGATCACGTGACAAACCCGTTTTTTGCCCGCTCTTGAGTGCTTTTTCTTCCTTCGCGCGGAAATTCGGTTCAAAACGCTTACTTTGACCCTTTTTTCTGAAAGATCTATTGCATTTGCAAAAAAATGGAAAAAAACAGCTCGATGACATAGTTTCTGAACTACAACACTAGCTAGTTTCATGCATTTTCGAACAAAAATAAATTAAAAGTTATGTCAGAAAATTGCCATTTTGGATTTGAAAAAAAAAAAAAAAAAAAAAAAAAAAAAATCGCAAAATACTCCTTTTAAGCAACACAAGTAATAAACTTTAACATTCAGCCCTCTTTTTTTTAAAAAAAAGGTTTATTTTATTTTATTTTACTTTACTTTACATTTATTTTAATTTAATTTTATTTTATTTATTTATTTTTTTTTTCAAATGCGTTTTGGCAGCTAAAGTCCACAAATAAAAAAAAGCATCTGACTTAGGAACAGCCAATCAATATTTCATAAAAATATTACGGTACCAAGATACTATCGTATATACATTCATATATATTCAGATATGCGTAGAGTAAAAAGTAAAATGCATATTTTCCTCTTTTTCTCTCATGAATGAAACTCACGTGACCCGTATTCAATTTCTGAATGAATGATGCATAAGCTGTTCTGCTGTTATTCAAGGTTAATTGATGCTGCAACAACGCAGTTTGCATTTGGAGCAGTTTTCGCAGACGATATTTTTTACAGTTTATTACTTTAAGTTAAATTTGCACATTTAGATATTTATAGAATGGAATAATGTTTTGTACATGAATTCTCTTTATGCAGATTGTCTCTAAATGAAGCAAACAATTATTTTCTTTTTACAACAGTCCCAGTACGCAGACAGTATTTTTAAAATTTATCACTTTTTGTTAAATTTGCACATTTGGATACTTATAGAATGAAACAATGTTTAGTGCATGAATTCTTTTTACGCAGATTGTCTCTACATGAAATAAAGAACAGTTCTTTCCCTTTCCTGAAACTACGCAAAATGCAAAACGCTATAAGTAATTTAAATAAAATTATTTTTTTTAATATATGCACGTGTATATGTGCATATTTGGCTTTTGTCCTTCGCCTTTTGGTAGTTATAGAATTAAATGATATTTATTGCATTAACTTTGTTTGTGCATGTTGTCTTTAAGTAGAATAAAGAATATCTTTTCGTAGAACATTTAAATTTGCGCATTTGGATAGAATGGCGTAATGTTTATTAGATCAACTTATTTTATGCAAATTGTCTCTAAATAAAATTAACAATTATTTTGTATTTAGATTTTTTTTCCCTTTCCTGAAACAGAGCAAAGTAATATAAGTAATTCAGATAAAACATTTTAAATATATGTAAATGTGGTACACATTTGGCTTTTATTCTTCACTGTTGGATAGTTATAGAATTAAATGATATTTATTACATTAACTTTCTTTTTGCATACTTTCTGTATAAGTAGAATATAAAGTTCCTTTCTTCGTAGAACATTTAAATTTGCACATTTGATATTTATAGAATGAAATCACGTTTATTAGATCAACTCTTGTTATGCATGTTTTCTCTACGTAAAATACATAATTATTTTGTTTTTAGAACAGTTTTTTCCCTTTCTCGACACTGAGCTAAATACAATAACTATAAGTAATTTAAATAAAGTTAATTTTTTTAATGTATGTATGTGTCTGTATATGTGTACATATTTGGTTTTTGCTCTTTACCTTTGGATAATTATAGAATTAAATGTTTTTTACATAATCTTTCTTTGTGCATGTTGTCTTTAAATAGCATAAATATTTTATTCATACAAGTACTTTGTTCATAGAGCAGTTAAATTAACGCGTGTCAAGTGGAATAAACCATTTAACACTGGAAAAAATTTTAAAGAGAATTTAAATATTTTGCGTATTTATTTTGTAATTGTTCTCTTTATATGTTTTTTACTGATCAAGTTTCATTTCAATCGCATTTGATTCAAATCAATGAACAGAACAGCCGCTACAAGGTGTCCACTCTCAACGGTATAGCCAATGGCTAATTTCTAAACCGTTAGTCATAGACCTACAGATCCAATTACAAAAATGTTTTAAATGAAGTACAAAATTATTCTAAAAGTCGTTTTGATCAATTCAAAAAAGAGTTACAAAATTTAATTTTTTATACGATCTCCCACTCCTAAAAGTGATATTTAGTAAAAATTGCCTATTACACTAACACGTAAGTACGACAAAAAAAAAGTCCCATTCATCTAACACTAAAATTTACCATGTTATGAAACTTTGAATTGCATGACTTATGCCAATTTCTACATCTGAACACAGATGAGTTGGACTATGCTTCGAGGGATCGTACACAAAGTACTTAAAATATTAGAAGGATTTATTTCGCATGTACATTTCTGCATTGCAGCTGAAGGGAGTCACTTCGATCAATTTTTAAGCTAATTTTTATTTTTATTAATAAAGTTTTATATTAGGTAATCTAATAGCATTTTAAAATGTGTATCATTTTGTAAAGAATTGCGACTGTTGCTTTTCATAATTTCATTTTACAAAAATTCTTTTTATTTTTTTAATTTATATTTTTAGTACAAATTGTATATTTTTCTATAATATGTCAGAATGAAAATAGATTTCAAATTTATATTATAATGTTAATTTTACTCTCAAGTAATATTTTTTTATACATTCATATCTGACGATTATTTATATTTCTAGTAAATTTATGAATGACATCTATTTCGCAGCAAAAAAGAGGCTTCAACTTTAAATAGCATTACTTGGTCAGTTTTAATCGTAGAGGAATAAGACTTTTTTTTTTGTCCAGACCCGATTTTTGGTACTTCGGGATCCATTCAGTGCAATTTAATCTCCTTTTTTCGCATGGAAGAAGAGAGTGGCCGAAAAATCGAGTCTGGATTTAGCGGTTATTGCTTGCAACGCCATCTATCGATGCTATTTGCAACTAAAACTGAGAATCACAGCATAAAAACTCCTGACACCTTACATAACCCTCCTGCAAGAATGTTTTTAATATCTGTTTACCGTTTGCAAGTTATTGAATTTTAAAATCCATCAGTCATTTTTGGGACACCCGGTATGTAACACTTCTCAGATTGTCTACATTGCATTATTCGTTGGTATTCGTGGTATGTAACACTTCTCAGATTGTCTACATTGCATTATTCGTTGGTATTCGTGGTATGTAACACTTCTCAGATTGTCTACATTGCATTATTCGTTATCCATTCATGTTTAATTAGCATTGGATTGTTCGAGAACTCAATCAAATTTTCCAGAAGTAGTGAAAATAAAATTAATTGAGTATTTAAACTTTAAAAGTGTATTTTACACTGTGACTGTGAGTAATATATGAACAGTGGGCTAAAGCTCAGATTTTTATACATATGCTAAAGCAGTGTATACTGGAAAAGGAAATATACATAACGTTTCAAAATATACATGATATTTAAAATATGCATGGCATTTAAAACATTAAAACGGCGTTAAAAATCTTCTAGCACCGTTATAATGTTTTAAATGTCATGCATATTTTTAAGGCTGTTCTTAACTGCTCCGATGAACAAGCGCAAAACGTTCTGACACATTTACAAATTCATTTTTTAATAGAAAGATATAAAATTGGAAAAGAAGCGATTTGGAATTGAACTGTTTTTTCCATTTTTTGATCAATCAATTACCCATTGAGTTATAAGCGATATCGATCACGTGACAACTCCGTTTTTCGCGCCCGCTCTTGAGTGATTTTTCTACTTTCGCGCGGAAATTCAGTTCAGAAGGTCCACTTTGACATTATTTTCTGAAAGATCTATTGCGTTTGCAAAAAAAATGGAAAAAACAGCTCGATGACATAGTTTCTGAACAACAACACCAGTTAGTTTCATGCATTTTTGAACAAAAATAAATTAAAACTTATGTCAGGAAGTTGCCCTTTTGGATTTGAGAACAGCCTTAAGTGTCATGTATATATTTTTAAACGTTGTGGATATTTTATTTCCCAGTATACACTGATTTAGCATAAGGGAAGATTTTTAGCATCGTTTAATGTTTTAAATGTCATGCATATTTTTAGGTGCCATGTATATTTTTAAACATTATGTACATTTCATTTCCCAGTATACACTGATTTAGCATATGTATAAAAATCTGAGCTTTTTTAGCTCATTGTTCAAAATTAATTGATTCCCATCTCTCAAATTATTCCCTGAATTTACATGTACCAAGGTATCCATTATAATATACGCACCAGCAAAATATAAAAACACATGAAGTACTGTTACTTTGCGTTACATTTGACAATGGCAAGTTTATCACATCTATATTGTAAAGCAAAATATTTGTCCATGAGTAATGCTGATGTCATAGCGACGGTGGCAACAACTGACCAATATGCTTAAAAATCTATCTCTATTGCGTGCAGCTCAATTACGAAAGATTAACAGTTTGCATTTAAAACTTTACAAATAGTTCAGCATTTTTCCCCCGATAATAATTCATAACAAAATGAAAACTTCATCGATAAATAAATAAAACAAAATAAACTTTCATAGTGCATATCTACAGCATTGTTGAAAATTATTAAAATGAGGAGGAAGATTATGCTATAGATGAATGTGAAATAACAGCAAATGGTTTGTCCAATATGTAAATACATTGGAAGAAATTTTTTTTTATTACAGAGAAAACCTCAGACAACGAGCAAACAACCAGAAGACTCACAAAACGGTTCATTTTTTATTCATTCTGCTTAACACTAAACGTACCGATATTTTTTTATACCTATTCCTGCCGGAAGGGTACCCCGATAATAATTCATAACAAAATGAAAATTTCATCCATAAATAAATAAAACAAAATAAACTTTCATAGAGCATCTCTACAGCATTGTTGAAAATGATTAAAATGAGGAGGAAGATTATGCTATAGATGAGTGTGAAACAACAGCAAATGGCTTGTCCAATATGTAAATACATTGGAAGAAACTTTTTTTTTATTACAGAGAAAACCTCAGACAACGAGCAAATAACCGGAAGACTCACAAAACGGTTCAATTTTTATTCATTCTGCTTAACACTAAACGTACCGATATTTTTTTATACCTATTCCTGCCGGAAGGGTACCCCGATAATAATTCATAACAAAATGAAAACTTCATCGATAAATAAATAAAACAAAATAAACTTTCATAGTGCATATCTACAGCATTGTTGAAAATTATTAAAATGAGGAGGAAGATTATGCTATAGATGAGTGTGAAATAACAGCAAATGGTTTGTCCAATATGTAAATACATTGGAAGAAATTTTTTTTTATTACAGAGAAAACCTCAGACAACGAGCAAACAACCAGAAGACTCACAAAACGGTTCATTTTTTATTCATTCTGCTTAACACTAAACGTACCGATATTTTTTTATACCTATTCCTGCCGGAAGGGTACCCCGATAATAATTCATAACAAAATGAAAATTTCATCCATAAATAAATAAAACAAAATAAACTTTCATAGTGCATCTCTACAGCATTGTTGAAAATGATTAAAATGAGGAGGAAGATTATGCTATAGATGAGTGCGAAACAACAGCAAACGGTTTGTCCAATATGTAAATACATTGGAAGAAACTTTTTTTTTATTACAGAGAAAACCTCAGACAACGAGCAAATAACCGGAAGACTCACAAAACGGTTCAATTTTTATTCATTCTGCTTAACACTAAACGTACCGATATTTTTTTATACCTATTCCTGCCGGAAGGGTACCCCGATAATAATTCATAACAAAATGAAAACTTCATCGATAAATAAATAAAACAAAATAAACTTTCATAGTGCATATCTACAGCATTGTTGAAAATTATTAAAATGAGGAGGAAGATTATGCTATAGATGAGTGTGAAATAACAGCAAACGGTTTGTCCAATATGTAAATACATTGGAAGAATTTTTTTTTTTATTACAGAGAAAACCTCAGACAACGAGCAAATAACCGGAAGACTCACAAAACGGTTCAATTTTTATTCATTCTGCTTAACACTAAACGTACCGATATTTTTTTATACCTATTCCTGCCGGAAGGGTACCCCGATAATAATTCATAACAAAATGAAAACTTCATCGATAAATAAATAAAACAAAATAAACTTTCATAGTGCATATCTACAGCATTGTTGAAAATTATTAAAATGAGGAGGAAGATTATGCTATAGATGAGTGTGAAATAACAGCAAACGGTTTGTCCAATATGTAAATACATTGGAAGAAACTTTTTTTTTATTACAGAGAAAACCTCAGACAACGAGCAAATAACCGGAAGACTCACAAAACGGTTCAATTTTTATTCATTCTGCTTAACACTAAACGTACCGATATTTTTTTATACCTATTCCTGCCGGAAGGGTACCCCGATAATAATTCATAACAAAATGAAAATTTCATCCATAAATAAATAAAACAAAATAAACTTTCATAGTGCATATCTACAGCATTGTTTAAAATGATTAAAATGAGGAGGAAGATTATGCTACAGATGAGTGCGAAACAACAGCAAACGGTTTGTCCAATATGTAAATACATTGGAAGAAATTTTTTTTTATTACAGAGAAAACCTCAGACAACGAGCAAATAACCGGAAGACTCACAAAACGGTTCAATTTTTATTCATTCTGCTTAACACTAAACGTACCGATATTTTTTTATACCTATTCCTGCCGGAAGGGTACCCCGATAATAATTCATAACAAAATGAAAACTTCATCGATAAATAAATAAAACAAAATAAACTTTCATAGTGCATATCTACAGCATTGTTGAAAATTATTAAAATGAGGAGGAAGATTATGCTATAGATGAGTGTGAAATAACAGCAAATGGTTTGTCCAATATGTAAATACATTGGAAGAAATTTTTTTTTATTACAGAGAAAACCTCAGACAACGAGCAAACAACCAGAAGACTCACAAAACGGTTCATTTTTTATTCATTCTGCTTAACACTAAACGTACCGATATTTTTTTATACCTATTCCTGCCGGAAGGGTACCCCGATAATAATTCATAACAAAATGAAAATTTCATCCATAAATAAATAAAACAAAATAAACTTTCATAGTGCATCTCTACAGCATTGTTGAAAATGATTAAAATGAGGAGGAAGATTATGCTATAGATGAGTGCGAAACAACAGCAAACGGTTTGTCCAATATGTAAATACATTGGAAGAAACTTTTTTTTTATTACAGAGAAAACCTCAGACAACGAGCAAATAACCGGAAGACTCACAAAACGGTTCAATTTTTATTCATTCTGCTTAACACTAAACGTACCGATATTTTTTTATACCTATTCCTGCCGGAAGGGTACCCCGATAATAATTCATAACAAAATAAAAACTTCATCGATAAATAAATAAAACAAAATAAACTTTCATAGTGCATATCTACAGCATTGTTGAAAATTATTAAAATGAGGAGGAAGATTATGCTATAGATGAGTGTGAAATAACAGCAAATGGTTTGTCCAATATGTAAATACATTGGAAGAAATTTTTTTTTATTACAGAGAAAACCTCAGACAACGAGCAAACAACCAGAAGACTCACAAAACGGTTCATTTTTTATTCATTCTGCTTAACACTAAACGTACCGATATTTTTTTATACCTATTCCTGCCGGAAGGGTACCCCGATAATAATTCATAACAAAATGAAAATTTCATCCATAAATAAATAAAACAAAATAAACTTTCATAGTGCATCTCTACAGCATTGTTGAAAATGATTAAAATGAGGAGGAAGATTATGCTACAGATGAGTGCGAAACAACAGCAAACGGTTTGTCCAATATGTAAATACATTGGAAGAAACTTTTTTTTTATTACAGAGAAAACCTCAGACAACGAGCAAATAACCGGAAGACTCACAAAACGGTTCAATTTTTATTCATTCTGCTTAACACTAAACGTACCGATATTTTTTTATACCTATTCCTGCCGGAAGGGTACCCCGATAATAATTCATAACAAAATGAAAACTTCATCGATAAATAAATAAAACAAAATAAACTTTCATAGTGCATATCTACAGCATTGTTGAAAATTATTAAAATGAGGAGGAAGATTATGCTATAGATGAGTGTGAAATAACAGCAAATGGTTTGTCCAATATGTAAATACATTGGAAGAAATTTTTTTTTATTACAGAGAAAACCTCAGACAACGAGCAAACAACCAGAAGACTCACAAAACGGTTCATTTTTTATTCATTCTGCTTAACACTAAACGTACCGATATTTTTTTATACCTATTCCTGCCGGAAGGGTACCCCGATAATAATTCATAACAAAATGAAAACTTCATCGATAAATAAATAAAACAAAATAAACTTTCATAGTGCATCTCTACAGCATTGTTGAAAATGATTAAAATGAGGAGGAAGATTATGCTACAGATGAGTGCGAAACAACAGCAAACGGTTTGTCCAATATGTAAATACATTGGAAGAAACTTTTTTTTTATTACAGAGAAAACCTCAGACAACGAGCAAATAACCGGAAGACTCACAAAACGGTTCAATTTTTATTCATTCTGCTTAACACTAAACGTACCGATATTTTTTTATACCTATTCCTGCCGGAAGGGTACCCCGATAATAATTCATAACAAAATGAAAACTTCATCGATAAATAAATAAAACAAAATAAACTTTCATAGTGCATATCTACAGCATTGTTGAAAATTATTAAAATGAGGAGGAAGATTATGCTATAGATGAGTGTGAAATAACAGCAAATGGTTTGTCCAATATGTAAATACATTGGAAGAAATTTTTTTTTATTACAGAGAAAACCTCAGACAACGAGCAAACAACCAGAAGACTCACAAAACGGTTCATTTTTTATTCATTCTGCTTAACACTAAACGTACCGATATTTTTTTATACCTATTCCTGCCGGAAGGGTACCCCGATAATAATTCATAACAAAATGAAAATTTCATCCATAAATAAATAAAACAAAATAAACTTTCATAGTGCATCTCTACAGCATTGTTGAAAATGATTAAAATGAGGAGGAAGATTATGCTACAGATGAGTGCGAAACAACAGCAAACGGTTTGTCCAATATGTAAATACATTGGAAGAAACTTTTTTTTTATTACAGAGAAAACCTCAGACAACGAGCAAATAACCGGAAGACTCACAAAACGGTTCAATTTTTATTCATTCTGCTTAACACTAAACGTACCGATATTTTTTTATACCTATTCCTGCCGGAAGGGTACCCCGATAATAATTCATAACAAAATGAAAACTTCATCGATAAATAAATAAAACAAAATAAACTTTCATAGTGCATATCTACAGCATTGTTGAAAATTATTAAAATGAGGAGGAAGATTATGCTACAGATGAGTGCGAAACAACAGCAAACGGTTTGTCCAATATGTAAATACATTGGAAGAAACTTTTTTTTTATTACAGAGAAAACCTCAGACAACGAGCAAATAACCGGAAGACTCACAAAACGGTTCAATTTTTATTCATTCTGCTTAACACTAAACGTACCGATATTTTTTTATACCTATTCCTGCCGGAAGGGTACCCCGATAATAATTCATAACAAAATGAAAACTTCATCGATAAATAAATAAAACAAAATAAACTTTCATAGTGCATATCTACAGCATTGTTGAAAATTATTAAAATGAGGAGGAAGATTATGCTATAGATGAGTGTGAAATAACAGCAAATGGTTTGTCCAATATGTAAATACATTGGAAGAAATTTTTTTTTATTACAGAGAAAACCTCAGACAACGAGCAAACAACCAGAAGACTCACAAAACGGTTCATTTTTTATTCATTCTGCTTAACACTAAACGTACCGATATTTTTTTATACCTATTCCTGCCGGAAGGGTACCCCGATAATAATTCATAACAAAATGAAAACTTCATCGATAAATAAATAAAACAAAATAAACTTTCATAGTGCATCTCTACAGCATTGTTGAAAATGATTAAAATGAGGAGGAAGATTATGCTACAGATGAGTGCGAAACAACAGCAAACGGTTTGTCCAATATGTAAATACATTGGAAGAAACTTTTTTTTTATTACAGAGAAAACCTCAGACAACGAGCAAATAACCGGAAGACTCACAAAACGGTTCAATTTTTATTCATTCTGCTTAACACTAAACGTACCGATATTTTTTTATACCTATTCCTGCCGGAAGGGTACCCCGATAATAATTCATAACAAAATGAAAACTTCATCGATAAATAAATAAAACAAAATAAACTTTCATAGTGCATATCTACAGCATTGTTGAAAATTATTAAAATGAGGAGGAAGATTATGCTATAGATGAGTGTGAAATAACAGCAAATGGTTTGTCCAATATGTAAATACATTGGAAGAAATTTTTTTTTATTACAGAGAAAACCTCAGACAACGAGCAAACAACCAGAAGACTCACAAAACGGTTCATTTTTTATTCATTCTGCTTAACACTAAACGTACCGATATTTTTTTATACCTATTCCTGCCGGAAGGGTACCCCGATAATAATTCATAACAAAATGAAAATTTCATCCATAAATAAATAAAACAAAATAAACTTTCATAGTGCATCTCTACAGCATTGTTGAAAATGATTAAAATGAGGAGGAAGATTATGCTACAGATGAGTGCGAAACAACAGCAAACGGTTTGTCCAATATGTAAATACATTGGAAGAAACTTTTTTTTTATTACAGAGAAAACCTCAGACAACGAGCAAATAACCGGAAGACTCACAAAACGGTTCAATTTTTATTCATTCTGCTTAACACTAAACGTACCGATATTTTTTTATACCTATTCCTGCCGGAAGGGTACCCCGATAATAATTCATAACAAAATGAAAATTTCATCGATAAATAAATAAAACAAAATAAACTTTCATAGTGCATCTCTACAGCATTGTTGAAAGTGATTAAAATGAGGAGGAAGATTATGCTATAGATGAGTGTGAAATAACAGCAAATGGTTTGTCCAATATGTAAATACATTGGAAGAATTTTTTTTTTTTTTATTATTACAGAGAAAACCTCAGACAACGAGCAAACAACCAGAAGACTCACAAAACGGATCATTTTTTATTCATTCTGCTTAACACTAAACGTACCGATATTTTTTTATACCTATTCCTGCCGGAAGGGTACCCCGATAATAATTCATAACAAAATGAAAATTTCATCGATAAATAAATAAAACAAAATAAACTTTCATAGTGCATCTCTACAGCATTGTTGAAAATGATTAAAATGAGGAGGAAGATTATGCTACAGATGAGTGCGAAACAACAGCAAACGGTTTGTCCAATATGTAAATACATTGGAAGAAACTTTTTTTTTTATTACAGAGAAAACCTCAGACAACGAGCAAATAACCGGAAGACTCACAAAACGGTTCAATTTTTATTCATTCTGCTTAACACTAAACGTACCGATATTTTTTTATACCTATTCCTGCCGGAAGGGTACCCCGATAATAATCCATAACAAAATGAAAATTTCATCGATAAATAAATAAAACAAAATAAACTTTCATAGTGCATCTCTACAGCATTGTTGAAAGTGATTAAAATGAGGAGGAAGATTATGCTATAGATGAGTGTGAAATAACAGCAAATGGTTTGTCCAATATGTAAATACATTGGAAGAATTTTTTTTTTTATTATTATTACAGAGAAAACCTCAGACAACGAGCAAACAACCAGAAGACTCACAAAACGGTTCATTTTTTATTCATTCTGCTTAACACTAAACGTACCGATATTTTTTTATACCTATTCCTGCCGGAAGGGTACCCCGATAATAATTCATAACAAAATGAAAATTTCATCCATAAATAAATAAAACAAAATAAACTTTCATAGTGCATCTCTACAGCATTGTTGAAAATGATTAAAATGAGGAGGAAGATTATGCTATAGATGAGTGCGAAACAACAGCAAACGGTTTGTCCAATATGTAAATACATTGGAAGAAACTTTTTTTTTATTACAGAGAAAACCTCAGACAACGAGCAAATAACCGGAAGACTCACAAAACGGTTCAATTTTTATTCATTCTGCTTAACACTAAACGTACCGATATTTTTTTATACCTATTCCTGCCGGAAGGGTACCCCGATAATAATTCATAACAAAATAAAAACTTCATCGATAAATAAATAAAACAAAATAAACTTTCATAGTGCATATCTACAGCATTGTTGAAAATTATTAAAATGAGGAGGAAGATTATGCTATAGATGAGTGTGAAATAACAGCAAATGGTTTGTCCAATATGTAAATACATTGGAAGAAATTTTTTTTTATTACAGAGAAAACCTCAGACAACGAGCAAACAACCAGAAGACTCACAAAACGGTTCATTTTTTATTCATTCTGCTTAACACTAAACGTACCGATATTTTTTTATACCTATTCCTGCCGGAAGGGTACCCCGATAATAATTCATAACAAAATGAAAATTTCATCCATAAATAAATAAAACAAAATAAACTTTCATAGTGCATCTCTACAGCATTGTTGAAAATGATTAAAATGAGGAGGAAGATTATGCTACAGATGAGTGCGAAACAACAGCAAACGGTTTGTCCAATATGTAAATACATTGGAAGAAACTTTTTTTTTATTACAGAGAAAACCTCAGACAACGAGCAAATAACCGGAAGACTCACAAAACGGTTCAATTTTTATTCATTCTGCTTAACACTAAACGTACCGATATTTTTTTATACCTATTCCTGCCGGAAGGGTACCCCGATAATAATTCATAACAAAATGAAAACTTCATCGATAAATAAATAAAACAAAATAAACTTTCATAGTGCATATCTACAGCATTGTTGAAAATTATTAAAATGAGGAGGAAGATTATGCTATAGATGAGTGTGAAATAACAGCAAATGGTTTGTCCAATATGTAAATACATTGGAAGAAATTTTTTTTTATTACAGAGAAAACCTCAGACAACGAGCAAACAACCAGAAGACTCACAAAACGGTTCATTTTTTATTCATTCTGCTTAACACTAAACGTACCGATATTTTTTTATACCTATTCCTGCCGGAAGGGTACCCCGATAATAATTCATAACAAAATGAAAACTTCATCGATAAATAAATAAAACAAAATAAACTTTCATAGTGCATCTCTACAGCATTGTTGAAAATGATTAAAATGAGGAGGAAGATTATGCTACAGATGAGTGCGAAACAACAGCAAACGGTTTGTCCAATATGTAAATACATTGGAAGAAACTTTTTTTTTATTACAGAGAAAACCTCAGACAACGAGCAAATAACCGGAAGACTCACAAAACGGTTCAATTTTTATTCATTCTGCTTAACACTAAACGTACCGATATTTTTTTATACCTATTCCTGCCGGAAGGGTACCCCGATAATAATTCATAACAAAATGAAAACTTCATCGATAAATAAATAAAACAAAATAAACTTTCATAGTGCATATCTACAGCATTGTTGAAAATTATTAAAATGAGGAGGAAGATTATGCTATAGATGAGTGTGAAATAACAGCAAATGGTTTGTCCAATATGTAAATACATTGGAAGAAATTTTTTTTTATTACAGAGAAAACCTCAGACAACGAGCAAACAACCAGAAGACTCACAAAACGGTTCATTTTTTATTCATTCTGCTTAACACTAAACGTACCGATATTTTTTTATACCTATTCCTGCCGGAAGGGTACCCCGATAATAATTCATAACAAAATGAAAATTTCATCCATAAATAAATAAAACAAAATAAACTTTCATAGTGCATCTCTACAGCATTGTTGAAAATGATTAAAATGAGGAGGAAGATTATGCTACAGATGAGTGCGAAACAACAGCAAACGGTTTGTCCAATATGTAAATACATTGGAAGAAACTTTTTTTTTATTACAGAGAAAACCTCAGACAACGAGCAAATAACCGGAAGACTCACAAAACGGTTCAATTTTTATTCATTCTGCTTAACACTAAACGTACCGATATTTTTTTATACCTATTCCTGCCGGAAGGGTACCCCGATAATAATTCATAACAAAATGAAAACTTCATCGATAAATAAATAAAACAAAATAAACTTTCATAGTGCATATCTACAGCATTGTTGAAAATTATTAAAATGAGGAGGAAGATTATGCTACAGATGAGTGCGAAACAACAGCAAACGGTTTGTCCAATATGTAAATACATTGGAAGAAACTTTTTTTTTATTACAGAGAAAACCTCAGACAACGAGCAAATAACCGGAAGACTCACAAAACGGTTCAATTTTTATTCATTCTGCTTAACACTAAACGTACCGATATTTTTTTATACCTATTCCTGCCGGAAGGGTACCCCGATAATAATTCATAACAAAATGAAAACTTCATCGATAAATAAATAAAACAAAATAAACTTTCATAGTGCATATCTACAGCATTGTTGAAAATTATTAAAATGAGGAGGAAGATTATGCTATAGATGAGTGTGAAATAACAGCAAATGGTTTGTCCAATATGTAAATACATTGGAAGAAATTTTTTTTTATTACAGAGAAAACCTCAGACAACGAGCAAACAACCAGAAGACTCACAAAACGGTTCATTTTTTATTCATTCTGCTTAACACTAAACGTACCGATATTTTTTTATACCTATTCCTGCCGGAAGGGTACCCCGATAATAATTCATAACAAAATGAAAACTTCATCGATAAATAAATAAAACAAAATAAACTTTCATAGTGCATCTCTACAGCATTGTTGAAAATGATTAAAATGAGGAGGAAGATTATGCTACAGATGAGTGCGAAACAACAGCAAACGGTTTGTCCAATATGTAAATACATTGGAAGAAACTTTTTTTTTATTACAGAGAAAACCTCAGACAACGAGCAAATAACCGGAAGACTCACAAAACGGTTCAATTTTTATTCATTCTGCTTAACACTAAACGTACCGATATTTTTTTATACCTATTCCTGCCGGAAGGGTACCCCGATAATAATTCATAACAAAATGAAAACTTCATCGATAAATAAATAAAACAAAATAAACTTTCATAGTGCATATCTACAGCATTGTTGAAAATTATTAAAATGAGGAGGAAGATTATGCTATAGATGAGTGTGAAATAACAGCAAATGGTTTGTCCAATATGTAAATACATTGGAAGAAATTTTTTTTTATTACAGAGAAAACCTCAGACAACGAGCAAACAACCAGAAGACTCACAAAACGGTTCATTTTTTATTCATTCTGCTTAACACTAAACGTACCGATATTTTTTTATACCTATTCCTGCCGGAAGGGTACCCCGATAATAATTCATAACAAAATGAAAATTTCATCCATAAATAAATAAAACAAAATAAACTTTCATAGTGCATCTCTACAGCATTGTTGAAAATGATTAAAATGAGGAGGAAGATTATGCTACAGATGAGTGCGAAACAACAGCAAACGGTTTGTCCAATATGTAAATACATTGGAAGAAACTTTTTTTTTATTACAGAGAAAACCTCAGACAACGAGCAAATAACCGGAAGACTCACAAAACGGTTCAATTTTTATTCATTCTGCTTAACACTAAACGTACCGATATTTTTTTATACCTATTCCTGCCGGAAGGGTACCCCGATAATAATTCATAACAAAATGAAAATTTCATCGATAAATAAATAAAACAAAATAAACTTTCATAGTGCATCTCTACAGCATTGTTGAAAGTGATTAAAATGAGGAGGAAGATTATGCTATAGATGAGTGTGAAATAACAGCAAATGGTTTGTCCAATATGTAAATACATTGGAAGAATTTTTTTTTTTTTTATTATTACAGAGAAAACCTCAGACAACGAGCAAACAACCAGAAGACTCACAAAACGGATCATTTTTTATTCATTCTGCTTAACACTAAACGTACCGATATTTTTTTATACCTATTCCTGCCGGAAGGGTACCCCGATAATAATTCATAACAAAATGAAAATTTCATCGATAAATAAATAAAACAAAATAAACTTTCATAGTGCATCTCTACAGCATTGTTGAAAATGATTAAAATGAGGAGGAAGATTATGCTACAGATGAGTGCGAAACAACAGCAAACGGTTTGTCCAATATGTAAATACATTGGAAGAAACTTTTTTTTTTATTACAGAGAAAACCTCAGACAACGAGCAAATAACCGGAAGACTCACAAAACGGTTCAATTTTATTCATTCTGCTTAACACTAAACGTACCGATATTTTTTTATACCTATTCCTGCCGGAAGGGTACCCCGATAATAATCCATAACAAAATGAAAATTTCATCGATAAATAAATAAAACAAAATAAACTTTCATAGTGCATCTCTACAGCATTGTTGAAAGTGATTAAAATGAGGAGGAAGATTATGCTATAGATGAGTGTGAAATAACAGCAAATGGTTTGTCCAATATGTAAATACATTGGAAGAATTTTTTTTTTTATTATTATTACAGAGAAAACCTCAGACAACGAGCAAACAACCAGAAGACTCACAAAACGGTTCATTTTTTTATTCATTCTGCTTAACACTAAACGTACCGATATTTTTTTATACCTATTCCTGCCGGAAGGGTACCCCGATAATAATTCATAACAAAATGAAAATTTCATCGATAAATAAATAAAACAAAATAAACTTTCATAGTGCATCTCTACAGCATTGTTGAAAATGATTAAAATGAGGAGGAAGATTATGCTATAGATGAGTGTGAAACAACAGCAAATGGCTTGTCCAATATGTAAATACATTGGAAGAAACTTTTTTTTAATTACAGAGAAAACCTCAGACAACGAGCAAACAACCGGAAGACTCACAAAACGGTTCATTTTTTATTCATTCTGCTTAACACTAAATGTACCGATATTTTTTTATACCTATTCCTGCCGGAAGGGTACCCCGATAATAATTCATAACAAAATGAAAATTTCATCCATAAATAAATAAAACAAAATAAACTTTCATAGTGCATCTCTACAGCATTGTTGAAAATGATTAAAATGAGGAGGAAGATTATGCTATAGATGAGTGTGAAACAACAGCAAATGGCTTGTCCAATATGTAAATACATTGGAAGAAACTTTTTTTTATTATTATAGAGAAAACCTCAGACAACGAGCAAACAACCAGAAGTCTCACAAAACGGTTCATTTTTTATTCATTCTGCTTAACACTAAACGTACCGATATTTTTTTATACCTATTCCTGCCGGAAGGGTACCCCGATAATAATTCATAACAAAATGAAAATTTCATCGATAAATAAATAAAACAAAATAAACTTTCATAGTGCATCTCTACAGCATTGTTGAAAATGATTAAAATGAGGAGGAAGATTATGCTATAGATGAGTGTGAAACAACAGCAAATGGCTTGTCCAATATGTAAATACATTGGAAGAAACTTTTTTTTATTATTATTATTACAGAGAAAACCTCAGACAACGAGCAAACAACCAGAAGACTCACAAAACGGTTCATTTTTTATTCATTCTGCTTAACACTAAACGTACCGATATTTTTTTATACCTATTCCTGCCGGAAGGGTACCCCGATAATAATTCATAACAAAATGAAAATTTCATCGATAAATAAATAAAACAAAATAAACTTTCATAGTGCATCTCTACAGCATTGTTGAAAAGATTAAAATGAGGAGGAAGATTATGCTATAGATGAGTGTGAAACAACAGCAAATGGCTTGTCCAATATGTAAATACATTGGAAGAAACTTTTTTTTTTTTTATTATTACAGAGAAAACCTCAGACAACGAGCAAACAACCAGAAGTCTCACAAAACGGTTCATTTTTTATTCATTCTGCTTAACACTAAACGTACCGATATTTTTTTATACCTATTCCTGCCGGAAGGGTACCCCGATAATAATTCATAACAAAATGAAAATTTCATCGATAAATAAATAAAACAAAATAAACTTTCATAGTGCATCTCTACAGCATTGTTGAAAATGATTAAAATGAGGAGGAAGATTATGCTATAGATGAGTGTGAAACAACAGCAAATGGCTTGTCCAATATGTAAATACATTGGAAGAAACTTTTTTTTTTATTATTATTACAGAGAAAACCTCAGACAACGAGCAAACAACCAGAAGACTCACAAAACGGTTCATTTTTTATTCATTCTGCTTAACACTAAACGTACCGATATTTTTTTATACCTATTCCTGCCGGAAGGGTACCCCGATAATAATTCATAACAAAATGAAAATTTCATCCATAAATAAATAAAACAAAATAAACTTTCATAGTGCATCTCTACAGCATTGTTGAAAATGATTAAAATGAGGAGGAAGATTATGCTATAGATGAGTGTGAAACAACAGCAAATGGCTTGTCCAATATGTAAATACATTGGAAGAAACTTTTTTTTTTTATTATAGAGAAAACCTCAGACAACGAGCAAACAACCAGAAGTCTCACAAAACGGTTCATTTTTTATTCATTCTGCTTAACACTAAACGTACCGATATTTTTTTATACCTATTCCTGCCGGAAGGGTACCCCGATAATAATTCATAACAAAATGAAAATTTCATCCATAAATGAATAAAACAAAATAAACTTTCATAGTGCATCTCTACAGCATTGTTGAAAATGATTAAAATGAGGAGGAAGATTATGCTATAGATGAGTGTGAAACAACAGCAAATGGCTTGTCCAATATGTAAATACATTGGAAGAAACTTTTTTTTTTATTATAGAGAAAACCTCAGACAACGAGCAAACAACCAGAAGTCTCACAAAACGGTTCATTTTTTATTCATTCTGCTTAACACTAAACGTACCGATATTTTTTTATACCTATTCCTGCCGGAAGGGTACCCCGATAATAATTCATAACAAAATGAAAATTTCATCGATAAATAAATAAAACAAAATAAACTTTCATAGTGCATCTCTACAGCATTGTTGAAAGTGATTAAAATGAGGAGGAAGATTATGCTATAGATGAGTGTGAAATAACAGCAAATGGTTTGTCCAATATGTAAATACATTGGAAGAATTTTTTTTTTTTTTATTATTACAGAGAAAACCTCAGACAACGAGCAAACAACCAGAAGACTCACAAAACGGATCATTTTTTATTCATTCTGCTTAACACTAAACGTACCGATATTTTTTTATACCTATTCCTGCCGGAAGGGTACCCCGATAATAATTCATAACAAAATGAAAATTTCATCGATAAATAAATAAAACAAAATAAACTTTCATAGTGCATCTCTACAGCATTGTTGAAAATGATTAAAATGGGGAGGAAGATTATGCTATAGATGAGTGTGAAACAACAGCAAATGGTTTGTCCAATATGTAAATACATTATAAGAAACTTTTTTTTTTATTACAGAGAAAACCTCAGACAACGAGCAAACAACCAGAAGACTCACAAAACGGTTCATTTTTTATTCATTCTGCTTAACACTAAACGTACCGATATTTTTTTATACCTATTCCTGCCGGAAGGGTACCCCAATAATAATACATAACAAAATGAAAATTTCATCGATAAATAAATAAAACAAAATAAACTTTCATAGTGCATATCTACAGCATTGTTGAAAATGATTAAAATGGGGAGGAAGATTATGCTATAGATGAGTGTGAAACAACAGCAAATGGTTTGTCCAATATGTAAATACATTGGAAGAAATTTTTTTTTATTACAGAGAAAACCTCAGACAACGAGCAAACAACCAGAAGACTCACAAAACGGTTCATTTTTTATTCATTCTGCTTAACACTAAACGTACCGATATTTTTTTATACCTATTCCTGCCGGAAGGGTACCCCAATAATAATTCATAACAAAATGAAAATTTCATCGATAGATAAATAAAACAAAATAAACTTTCATAGTGCATCTTTACAGCATTGTTGAAAATGATTAAAATGGGGAGGAAGATTATGCTATAGATGAGTGTGAAACAACAGCAAATGGTTTGTCCAATATGTAAATACATTGGAAGAAATTTTTTTTTTATTACAGAGAAAACCTCAGACAACGACCAAACAACCAGAAGACTCACAAAACGGTTCATTTTTTATTCATTCTGCTTAACACTAAACGTATCGATATTTTTTTATACCTATTCCTGCCGGAAGGGTACCCCGATAATAATTCATAACAAAATGAAAATTTCATCCATAAATAAATAAAACAAAATAAACTTTCATAGTGCATCTCTACAGCATTGTTGAAAATGATTAAAATGAGGAGGAAGATTATGCTATAGATGAGTGTGAAACAACAGCAAATGGCTTGTCCAATATGTAAATACATTGGAAGAAACTTTTTTTTTTTATTACAGAGAAAACCTCAGACAACGAGCAAACAACCAGAAGACTCACAAAACGGTTCATTTTTTATTCATCCTGCTTAACACTAAACGTATCGATATTTTTTTATACCTATTCCTGCCGGAAGGGTACCCCGATAATAATTCATAACAAAATGAAAATTTCATCGATAAATAAATAAAACAAAATAAACTTTCATAGTGCATCTCTACAGCATTGTTGAAAATGATTAAAATGAGGAGGAAGATTATGCTATAGATGAGTGTGAAACAACAGCAAATGGCTTGTCCAATATGTAAATACATTGGAAGAAACTTTTTTTTTTTTTATTATTACAGAGAAAACCTCAGACAACGAGCAAACAACCAGAAGTCTCACAAAACGGTTCATTTTTTATTCATTCTGCTTAACACTAAACGTACCGATATTTTTTTATACCTATTCCTGCCGGAAGGGTACCCCGATAATAATTCATAACAAAATGAAAATTTCATCGATAAATAAATAAAACAAAATAAACTTTCATAGTGCATCTCTACAGCATTGTTGAAAATGATTAAAATGAGGAGGAAGATTATGCTATAGATGAGTGTGAAACAACAGCAAATGGCTTGTCCAATATGTAAATACATTGGAAGAAACTTTTTTTTTTTTTATTATTACAGAGAAAACCTCAGACAACGAGCAAACAACCAGAAGACTCACAAAACGGTTCATTTTTTATTCATTCTGCTTAACACTAAACGTACCGATATTTTTTTATACCTATTCCTGCCGGAAGGGTACCCCGATAATAATTCATAACAAAATGAAAATTTCATCCATAAATAAATAAAACAAAATAAACTTTCATAGTGCATCTCTACAGCATTGTTGAAAATGATTAAAATGAGGAGGAAGATTATGCTATAGATGAGTGTGAAACAACAGCAAATGGCTTGTCCAATATGTAAATACATTGGAAGAAACTTTTTTTTTTTATTATAGAGAAAACCTCAGACAACGAGCAAACAACCAGAAGTCTCACAAAACGGTTCATTTTTTATTCATTCTGCTTAACACTAAACGTACCGATATTTTTTTATACCTATTCCTGCCGGAAGGGTACCCCGATAATAATTCATAACAAAATGAAAATTTCATCCATAAATGAATAAAACAAAATAAACTTTCATAGTGCATCTCTACAGCATTGTTGAAAATGATTAAAATGAGGAGGAAGATTATGCTATAGATGAGTGTGAAACAACAGCAAATGGCTTGTCCAATATGTAAATACATTGGAAGAAACTTTTTTTTTTATTATAGAGAAAACCTCAGACAACGAGCAAACAACCAGAAGTCTCACAAAACGGTTCATTTTTTATTCATTCTGCTTAACACTAAACGTACCGATATTTTTTTATACCTATTCCTGCCGGAAGGGTACCCCGATAATAATTCATAACAAAATGAAAATTTCATCGATAAATAAATAAAACAAAATAAACTTTCATAGTGCATCTCTACAGCATTGTTGAAAGTGATTAAAATGAGGAGGAAGATTATGCTATAGATGAGTGTGAAATAACAGCAAATGGTTTGTCCAATATGTAAATACATTGGAAGAATTTTTTTTTTTTTTATTATTACAGAGAAAACCTCAGACAACGAGCAAACAACCAGAAGACTCACAAAACGGATCATTTTTTATTCATTCTGCTTAACACTAAACGTACCGATATTTTTTTATACCTATTCCTGCCGGAAGGGTACCCCGATAATAATTCATAACAAAATGAAAATTTCATCGATAAATAAATAAAACAAAATAAACTTTCATAGTGCATCTCTACAGCATTGTTGAAAATGATTAAAATGGGGAGGAAGATTATGCTATAGATGAGTGTGAAACAACAGCAAATGGTTTGTCCAATATGTAAATACATTATAAGAAACTTTTTTTTTTATTACAGAGAAAACCTCAGACAACGAGCAAACAACCAGAAGACTCACAAAACGGTTCATTTTTTATTCATTCTGCTTAACACTAAACGTACCGATATTTTTTTATACCTATTCCTGCCGGAAGGGTACCCCAATAATAATACATAACAAAATGAAAATTTCATCGATAAATAAATAAAACAAAATAAACTTTCATAGTGCATATCTACAGCATTGTTGAAAATGATTAAAATGGGGAGGAAGATTATGCTATAGATGAGTGTGAAACAACAGCAAATGGTTTGTCCAATATGTAAATACATTGGAAGAAATTTTTTTTTATTACAGAGAAAACCTCAGACAACGAGCAAACAACCAGAAGACTCACAAAACGGTTCATTTTTTATTCATTCTGCTTAACACTAAACGTACCGATATTTTTTTATACCTATTCCTGCCGGAAGGGTACCCCAATAATAATTCATAACAAAATGAAAATTTCATCGATAGATAAATAAAACAAAATAAACTTTCATAGTGCATCTTTACAGCATTGTTGAAAATGATTAAAATGGGGAGGAAGATTATGCTATAGATGAGTGTGAAACAACAGCAAATGGTTTGTCCAATATGTAAATACATTGGAAGAAATTTTTTTTTTATTACAGAGAAAACCTCAGACAACGACCAAACAACCAGAAGACTCACAAAACGGTTCATTTTTTATTCATTCTGCTTAACACTAAACGTATCGATATTTTTTTATACCTATTCCTGCCGGAAGGGTACCCCGATAATAATTCATAACAAAATGAAAATTTCATCCATAAATAAATAAAACAAAATAAACTTTCATAGTGCATCTCTACAGCATTGTTGAAAATGATTAAAATGAGGAGGAAGATTATGCTATAGATGAGTGTGAAACAACAGCAAATGGCTTGTCCAATATGTAAATACATTGGAAGAAACTTTTTTTTTTTATTACAGAGAAAACCTCAGACAACGAGCAAACAACCAGAAGACTCACAAAACGGTTCATTTTTTATTCATCCTGCTTAACACTAAACGTATCGATATTTTTTTATACCTATTCCTGCCGGAAGGGTACCCCGATAATAATTCATAACAAAATGAAAATTTCATCGATAAATAAATAAAACAAAATAAACTTTCATAGTGCATCTCTACAGCATTGTTGAAAATGATTAAAATGAGGAGGAAGATTATGCTATAGATGAGTGTGAAACAACAGCAAATGGCTTGTCCAATATGTAAATACATTGGAAGAAACTTTTTTTTTTTATTACAGAGAAAACCTCAGACAACGAGCAAACAACCAGAAGACTCACAAAACGGTTCATTTTTTATTCATCCTGCTTAACACTAAACGTATCGATATTTTTTTATACCTATTCCTGCCGGAAGGGTACCCCGATAATAATTCATAACAAAATGAAAATTTCATCGATAAATAAATAAAACAAAATAAACTTTCATAGTGCATCTCTACAGCATTGTTGAAAATGATTAAAATGGGGAGGAAGATTATGCTATAGATGAGTGTGAAACAACAGCAAATGGTTTGTCCAATATGTAAATACATTGGAAGAAATTTTTTTTTATTACAGAGAAAACCTCAGACAACGAGCAAACAACCAGAAGACTCACAAAACGGTTCATTTTTTATTCATTCTGCTTAAGGGTCCTTTCCCTGCCGGCGAAGACACTCACGAGCTGATGCTAATCCTATGGGGAGGGATTTTTCTAATATCTCGTTTGCATTTCGACATTTTAAAATAATTTTTTTTTGCATTGGATAACCGAGGTCCGTCTCTACAGCGCACCTTGGTTACTTTTTTGATTTTGGTCGCAGATATTTTTAATAAGTTACTTTCATTTTCAAAACCGGTTCTGAAAATGAAAGTGCCATTCTAAAAAATATCTGTAACCAAAATCGAAAAAGTAATCAAGGTGCGCTGTAGAGACGGAGCTCAGCTATAAAATGCAAAAAAAAATTATTTAAAAATATCGAAATGCAAATGAGATATTAGAAAAATCCCTCCCCATAGGATTAGCATTAGCTCGTGAGTGTCTTCGCCGGCAGGGACAGGACCCTTAACACTAAACGTACCGATATTTTTTTATACCTATTTCTGCCGGAAGGGTACCCCGATAATAATTCATAACAAAATGAAAATTTCATCGATAAATAAATAAAACAAAATAAACTTTCTTAGTGAATCTCTACAGCATTGTTGAAAAGGATTAAAATGAGGAGGAAGATTCTGCTACAGATGAGTGTGAAACAACAGCAAACGGTTTGTCCAACATGTAAATACATTGGAAGAAACTTTTTTTTATTACAGAGAAAACCTCAGACAACGAGCAAACAATCAGAAGACTCACAAAACAGTTCATTTTTTATTCATTTTGCTTAACACTAAACGTACCGATATTTTTTTATACCTATTCCTGCCGAAAGGGTACCCCGATATAAAAAGTTATATAGTTTACGATGTTTTGCGAAAAATATACCAGTTGATACACTTTGGTGTATAAATAAAAAAAATTTTTTCAAATAGTTATTACAAATTGTTTATTTATTAACCCCTTGAGGGGCGGTGGGATATATTTTATCCCACCTTCGATTAATGAAGATTCGAACCAGAAAATTTTTATTAAATTTTACTTTTCTAACTTTGGTGGAAAAAAGTCGTAAAATTGCTGTTCCCCATTTTGCAATAAATCTTTTTGCAGATTCCGGTGTGAATTCCACGTTACAGAAACACAATTACTTACCCCTCAAAGGGCTAAAACTAAAAAGAAATTATAATTACGCAAAAAAAATTAAGAAAAAAATTAATTATTTCAAGAAATTCGAAAATTTAATAAACAAATACTGTGCAAATTTGTTTATGTTCACCGCATATTTTTAAGATTATTTCGTCCTCGATATAACCTGAAATGTTCAAACTAGAATCTCACTCGGAATAAAGTCAATTTCTCATTATACCATCACACATTAATAAATATGATGCACTACAGTAGAATAAATGATGTAATAGCGAAAATACGCAATTTACGAATGTTCTTACAAAATAAAACATTTATACCTTTATGATTTAGCATAAATTTATTCATTATCATTTAACATAAATTTATTCAGAGGTCAAATGACCCCTTGCGGTAGTTAAGCCTAAAATATTTTTTTTCTAGGCAAAAAAGATAGTTCGGAGATGAGGCATTTTAAGGAATAATACGATCATATATTTTAATAAAAGTCGTGAAAAAATTATGGTCATTTTTTTTCATTCTGACCAGAAAATCGGAGTTCTAACTTTTTACGACTGCTCTTTCATCTTCCCCTACCGCTTCTTTTATAATGGCTGTTTCATAATAATAGAAGCCACCAGTCTACCAGAAGGAAATAACTCGGTTAAGTGAGACTCGGATAATCGGGACTCTACTGTAGTGCAAAACATATTTCAATTTCAAGACTTAAAGCACACGCTTTTATTTTATGTAAAATGACCTCAATTGCATTAATATAGATACTTAAAATTAAATATAGTTTATAATAGCTCCATGTTTTATCATAAATCATTCATTTATATTTTTCTCAAAATAGCAAGTATTTTAATTACATTTTTTCAGTTTTTATGGGCAACAAGAAAATATAATCGCTATTTTTCATGTTTTCTTTACTTTCTACAGAAATGGAGAACTTGACTTGCCTAAGTGAAACAAATGTCGGTAAAAGCTACAAAAAAATTAATATCTCAAAAACAAATAGAGATGCAGTTTTCAAAAAAATTGCATTAAAAAGTACTTTTTTTCCCAATACGACAGTATAAACATTGAAAATGTGCGATGCTTAGAAGTTTTCAAAAATGCTGTAGAGTATTTAATCGCGCAATGAAGCATCGGCTTTTGTCTTACGGCTGGCTTATACAAGGTAACGTTATTTATTGGAGACGACACAAAATAAGCTGGGAGAAAAAAATAGCACACCGGGGGCTAATAAATATATAGTATATGCTAAAAGGGATTACAATAAACATAAAGGCATTAAAAAAAAAAGTTTTAAAACAGATCTACTAGTTTCGTACACACAATCAGTGCCGTTCTCAAGATCAGTAATGATAAAGCAAACTGTGTTCGCTAAAAATTTTGAAATATGAACTTGATAAACAAACATAACGATAAACCAGCTATCATCATGAAAGAAGGCGCTTCAATAAAAATAGTCATCTTTAAACGTGATTTAATTGCATCTTGTTTTTAAATATATGAAGCATCTCGCACCAAATTTTAGAAATCTCAAAGGAGGCTATTTCATTACACATGCTTTCGCTACGCATATAGATTTCTTTTGATTTACAGAAAATGGATGGAAATAAAATCTGAATGGATAAATAATTTTACTAGTTTTAAATTTAATCTGTAAATGGTCTTAAGGGGGGCAACTATCCCTGACTTGCTCCACTTCTTATTTTTCGCATTTTTATGAAATATACGTTTTTTCTTTACTTCTAGCCTAGTAAGAACTCTGTATTTTAGATTTATTCCACTTTTTTTACGCCTATCTTTTATTCAACCAAATGGATTCAACTTACTTATAAAACATTTTAAAAATTCAAATCTCTGACAATGAAATTCGGCAAGAATGTTAGCCAATTTCAAAGAAATCGCCTCTAAAATGACAAACTTACCTCTTGTTTCTTCTTGGTGAATATACATAATAAATATGTATGTATACCTATATCAATCCAAAGCCTAAACCCATAGAGAACAGGTATACGTTTCATATTGCATATGTTTACGTATGATAAATTATGCTGAATGTTGGAATTTCACTCTAAAACTGGAAGGAGGGAAAAGTTCACTCTTTGAAAGAGAGACAGGCCTTTTCACTCTTTTTGGAGTGAATTTTGTAAAAATACACTCCTTAAAGAGTGGAATTTCCCACTCTCTAGAAAGAAGTGCAATATCTCACTCCGTTATCGAGAGTGAAGTTGTCACTCCCGAAAGAGTGGCTTACGTGTGCATTGCTTATTAACCAATCAGGCGACAGCACTCTCGTAAAGATAAGAAAAATGATCACATTTTCGTCTGGTCCGCCATCTTAAGATTAACAGATTAGGATATCATTAAAATTATTCTTAATGGAATACATAAATAAAGGATAGTTTTATTTAATTTTAACCATTTATTCGTGTAGATATGTTAAGATTATGCACTAAATAGTTGTATGTTGTATAGAAAAAGATTGATCGTTAGAGTGTTCTAAAGTGATTGTCTGTTATATTTCTTCATGTAGCGCTTTGAAATATAATTCTTTTAACAATTGAATACGCACTAGAGATCTGCACGGGCCGGTCCCGGGCCACACTTTTTTCTGAAGGGCCGGGCCGGGCCTAGCTTATTTTTTCTGTACAAAGCCGGGACTGGTTCATTCCGAGTCTTCACGACCCAAAATTTTCAGTCCTAATTTTGACCCAGCCCGTATGAAAATCATTGTCTCAGCATGGCCTGGTCTATTCAAAAGTCAGTAAAATTAGGTCTGGTCCAAAAATGTTTGCAAAAAATGCATACATTTTTAAATCGTCATTATTCTACCCTTAAACATTAAAATTTATTATTTTTAAAGAACACTAGATTTCTGCGCTTATTAAAATATAGCTAAATTAAAACATAGTAAAACGTGCCAAAAGAACCTGCGTATAACGGAACCCAGTTTTAAACTCACTAACGTAATTCAAACTTCATTAGTTCGGGAAATGTGAATAAAAAAAAAAATGAGTGAAAATATTTTTTTATTCCCTTTCAATGCTGTGTTTGCAAATTATAAACTTTTACCAACGACCAAAACAAAGAAGTTTTATCTCTTTCGTTTGAAAGAGTGACTGACTCATATAAGAGAAGATAGATTTTCTCAATCGTAGGACACATTCGAAAACATTAATTTGCCGTTCTATAAGTTTTTTTTTTTTTTTTTTTTTTTTTTTTAATTTTGATTTCAGATTATATACAGTTAAGAGTATTTATTATTTTTTCGGAATTAAATATGATATTTGATGTTTATGATATTACGAAAAGGTTTTTACAGTGAAACCTCCCTGTGCGACCAACTCTATTAGGCGACCACCTCCCTCAACGACCATTTTTTCATGGGACGAAATTTATTCCAATAGGCTCAATACCAATTTGACCTCCATTCAGAGACCATCCCAGTTGAACCCCCTCCATCAGAGACCGATTTCTTTGAAGAAAATGAAATAAATTCCGCTTTTTCCTGGTCGCTTGAAGAAGGTTTCATTAAAAAAATAATTCCGGAGAGTGCATTATTCATCAAACTTCTAAACTAAGTTTAGATTTTTTTTTTTTATCACGGTAACATTTAAGTGTTTAAAACCCTTTGTGCCTTTTTAGGCAATGAATTTAACTCTGATTACAAATTCAGACTGACGGTTAATAAACTCCTCTGGCCTGTTGTGTCGGAAAACTCTCAAAGAAATAGATAAAGTAATGAAATCGTCATTATTTGTTTCCGTCCACAAAAAAATGCATTTATTTACTGAACTTCGAAAGGACTTGGAAATAAAAATTATAAAATATAAAACTGTAATAGTAGGAGAGCTGTTGAACATTTTTGAGTAGGTATTTGAGGCACCCTGAAAATTTGTGCAACACTTCTTTTGTAATGCCTGAATACAAAATCGAATGTCTGGCTGAAGGATCGTGGCCCAAAACCTGTGCCAGACACGTGTCACGTGCCATTTTTTGACACTACCCAAAAAGGGATTTGAGGCACGCTGAGATTGAAACAGAATAATATCTATACTTAGAAAAAAATATTTTGAAAATGACAGACACTTTAGTCGGCCCAAAAACTGTGCCAGACACGTGTCAAGTGCCATTTTTTGACACTACCCAAAAAGGGATTTGAGGCACGCTGAGATTGAGGCACAATAATATTTATGCTTAGAAAAAAATATTTTGAAAATGACAGACACTTTAGTCGGCACAAAAACTGTGCCAGACACGTGCCAAGTGCCATTTTTTGTCTGGCACAGGTTTTGGGCCACGATCCTTCAGCCAGACATTCGATTTTGTATTCAGGCATTACAAAAGAAGTGTTGCACAAATTTTCAGGGTGCCTCAAATACCTTCCCTAAAATGTTTAACAGCTCTTGGACTATAAAATTAAAGCAAAGCTCAATGTGTTCATTTTTTAAACTCTGCAGTAATTAACTTATGTAATTAACTTTTATTTTGATACTTAAATTTTTATATTTTTTCCTAGTGTGAAAAATAAATTTAAGTAACATTGTTACCATTTTTCAACAATTAAAATCTAGATTTAAACATGATCTCCATTAAGAGACCACCTCTCGAAGAGACCAATTTTTATTGGAACAGTACGTGGACGTTTTAGGGAGGTTTTACTGTATATTAATTTTTTTTTTAATTGTATCTAAATATTTTTCTGCGAGTTATGATTTTAAAATTTCGAGACTGAGTAATATAAAAAAAATAATTATAGACATTCTGCATCAGTTATTAAATTTCCTTCAATTTAAACGCATTTCTACGTTTTTGATGCACGTAATTTTTGGCACTAAAAAATAAAACATGATATTTAAGCATTGAAATAAAATGTTTTATATGCCTGTTTTGAAGTTTATCAATAAGACAGCTTTAGTATATTTTCTAAAACGTTCATATTTTCTTAGATAATTTAGGACTGAATATTTTTTTTAAAGAAATTAATAACTACTTTTTTACTTTAAAATTTTTTCCAAACAATAAGAACTTTTATATGCAGTCATTTACTTTATTTTTATTAAAATTCATACAGATACAAATAAATGTAATGTGTTTATTTTTATATTTATTTTTTTCTATTTCCTAGGTCAATCTTTTCCTATAAAACATATCAAATCTATTTTGCTCATATTCCCAAAGTACAACATCTACGGGAATAAAAAATTTAAATTAAATATGACTTGCCGTGTCGTTTCATTAATAAGTATTGTTTTCAACAATAATGGTCCAAAATTAGAAATCATGATTAAGTTAAGGAATATGTTTAAAAGAAATATATATACATATTCCAGAGAACTTAAAATTTAGACTACATGATCATATTAAATAAAACAAAAGCAAATCACAGCGGAAAAAAATACACATTCTTAATATTTAAATCATACTTAGAACTCATTTTTAAAAAAATATGTAAATTTATAAGCATTGTTTTCAAGTAAAAAAAATGAAAAATATTTTAGAACAATAGGACTTTGCAAAAATAGCAATAATTTACGGAAAAAAGATAGGAATTTATATTTAAAACCAAAAATTAAAATGACATCAAACATTGTTAAACATATAATATTCACCTATTAAAAAGTTATTTATAAAACTTTAAAAGTAATATTTTTATAGGGTATGCAATAAAAGCAAACACAAAGGATAAAATTGGAATAAAATATATTAGTTTATTTCTGCCAGTAATCTAAATTAAATTCATATGTAACTTTAACTGATTTTTTCCTTGAAAGTTCAATTAGTGTTACAAACTATGAATTAAATAAATATTGCTGATAAAGTATTTTATTCCAATCTTTACCACGCTTGTATCTATTTTCATTGCATGCTGTAAAAGATGTGATTCTTTTAAAATGCCCATAAAAGCAAAATAAAAAAAGAATTGACTCCATAAAAAATGAACATCCACTTCTATGAAAGAGTGACTATTCACTCCTACCAGGTGTGAAAAACCGCACTCCTTTAGCAAGAGTGAATAGTCACTCCTCCGAAAGAGTGATTATTCACCCCTGTTTAGAGTGAATATTCACTTCCCAGGAGTGACTATTCACTCTTTCAGAGAGTCAAAAATTTCACTTTTGCTCAGAGTGAATAGTCACTCTAAAGAGGTTGGGCATATTTTGACTCTGCGATAGAGTGACTATTCACTCCTCTGGAGTGAATTGTCACTCCTTTTTATTTAGAGTGTTCACTGTCAAATTGTCCACATCACACAAATGTACAGTAATTCTAGTTTAAATTGATATTTAGTATTATATAGAATCATTGTATTTTTTTTACCTGTTTTTAGATTATAACCTGTTGATTTTTTACCTGTTTTTATATTTTTTAGACATTGCATCGTTAACCCATATTGGACCACACCAATTAAATATTTTTGAAATTTTTTAAAACTTCAATTACATCATTAATATGGTGTAATTAAGTAGATACTAGCAAAATTTTGAAAAAAAGTTTTTAATTTTTTAAGTAACTAGTTGTCCTATAAACAGGACATATTAGTAGGAGTAACATAGTAAGGACATATAAAATGCATACATAAACTAATTTTATGAGCAAATATTTTATTTTACTTTAAAAAACTGTTTATGTAATACTCTATGATACAAAAATACAAAAATACTCTATGATTTCTCCAATAAAAAGATAATAATAACGGTAAATTTCTAGATTATAAGATCAAATTTTAAAAGAATTTTTTAAATAGATTTTTTTTCAATTAAATTTTAATTGGTTACTTGTTTTTTTGTTTATATGTTATACTTTTATGTATTTTAAAGACATCATAACAAAATGCATCCAAAAAATCCTTACCAATTTTATTTAAAAAAATATTTTATTAGCTGTCCTATTTATAGGACAGCGGTCCAACAGGGGTTAATGTTTCCTTGGAATTGTGCTTAGGGAAGCATTTTAAATGCCTTTTTTTTATTATTATTCGCCTCTTTACTTCCTAGGTCTAGAACATGACGAATAAGCGAAATTTTGTATGTTTGTTTGCAATATTAACTTTCACAGTGCCCTAGATGCTAAAAAATATTAACACTAACCACAATATGTTTTATGAAAATATTACCAGAAACATTCTTTAAAACTAATTAACTTATTTATTTGACACTTTTAGGGGGGTGGCGTATTTAACTTATTTTATAAATCTTTGGATCGAATCGACATTTATTCATTTGGTACAGGTCATCCCGGTTCTAGCGTTAAAACAATCAATTATTTGGAATTATATTCATTGTCATTACCTCACAAATTCTCTTGTAATTTTAATATCTCCCAGATATTTTAAATGCAATAGTCTTGTGATAATATAACACCCAGTTTACTATTTAAATTTTAAATATTAGTGTACTACGCAAAGTTAAAATATTTTTTTAATGTAGTTTATTAATATTTTTAATGCATACAATAGGAATCGATGTTACTATTTTAATTAAACATAATATACTTTATTAAAATTAATTGATAACACTGATAATGAAAAGATTAAATTAGCTACTTTAAAGCTTAAGAGGTATTTTTTATTTTTATGAAATATATATATATATATTTAACAACCCACATGCTCTGGTTATATTCAAGTTTCGCTAATATCTATCTTTTATTCAGCCAACAAATTCATCATATTCGTAAAACATTTCAAAAAGTCAAAACCCTGATAATGAAATTCAACAGAAAAATAAGCCGATTTTAAAAGAAATTGCGTCTAAAACGTCAAATTTGCTCTTCTTTTTTTCTTTGTGGAAATACATAGTAAATAGGAATGTGCCAATATTAACCCAAAGCCTAAATCTATAAGATCTGTTTTATACATGGTTATATTTACGTATGCAAAAACGATGCCAAAAGTTGGAATTTCACTATCAAATAGTTCAAATATATACACACCTCATCTGTACTATATAATTATATAAAGTATAGTATTGTATAATTATAGTACTACATAATTATATAGTTACAGTAATTCTAGTTTAAGTTTATATGTAGATATAAAAGCATTGTATTTTTTTTACTGAGCTTTAGATTATTATCACCATTTAGGGAAGCAATAATTATAAAGAAGGAGCTTGGTGCAATATAATAGAAACGTAAAAAATACAACGTTAAAAGCACCAAAAATTTCAAATTTTAAGCATACCGGTTTCGGTAGCATATAGCATACCTTCCTCAGTGCTAAGGATGGCGGAAATTTGCTCACATATATAGGAGAGATGGGGATTCAAGTTAAAGGTTTAATGACCAATAGGAAAACAGAGGATTGCAGGTAACAGCCAATAGGAAAATAGATGGGAAATGGAACCGAAGTAGTGAGAAAAAGAAAATTAAGAGACAGAAGTTTTTATGTAATATTTCCAACAATCTGATAATGGGGGAATAGCGAATTCCCAATTAACAATATTTTCAAAATTTTTATAAATATGAAATGCTTCAAGGAAGTTAAGTTCGTGTATACAAGTAGGTTTGGGGATTATTTTAACCGACTTGAAGTCAAAAGTATGGTTCATCTCCCAGCAATGTTTTGCAATAGAGGATTTATTTATTTCTTGTTTTTTAATATATTGTTGATGTTCTTTGATACGAAATTTTAAGCAGCGTTTGGTTTGTCCAATATAGGAAAGGCCACATTGGCAATTAATCCGGTAGATACCCCATGAATTGGATAATTCAATAGGGTCTTCGAGTTTGGAGAGGATGAGTTTATTGGTAGGGGCAAAAATTATTTTGAAGTCATATTGTCTAAGAATTTTAGCAGTGGGAAAGCTTGATTTAGGAAAGAAGGGCAACACAATGCTAATATTGGAAAGAGTAGAAGACTGAGGAGAGTTTGAGGAACGAGGATGCTGAAGTTTAAATAGAGCAGTATCAATTATAGAAGGGTTGTAACCTCTGTCAATCGCAATGGCTTTAATGTATTGAATTTCACTATTATTTCACTATGGTCGCCTTTTATACCTTTATTAATCGTGCCATACATATTTGCTCTGATTCTCAGTCATTTAATAGTTCATCAATTAATCAATTCAATACATTAAAGCCATTGCGATTGACAGAGGTTAAAACCCTTCTATAATTGATACTGCTCTATTTAAACTTCAGCATTCTCGTTCCTCAAACTCTCCTCAGTCTTCTACTCTTTCCAATATTATTAGCATTGTGTTACCCTTCTTTCCTAAATCAAGCTTTCCCATTGCTAAAATTCTTAGACAATATGACTTCAAAGTAATTTTTGCCCCTACCAATAAAATCATCCTCTCCAAACTCAAAGACCCTATTGAATTATCCAATTCATGGGGTATCTACCGGATTAATTGCCAATGTGGCCTTTCCTATATTGGACAAACTAAACGCTGCTTAAAATTTCGTATCAAAGAACATCAACAATATATTAAAAAACAAGAAATCAATAAATCCTCTATTGCAAAACATTGATGGGAGATGAATCATACTTTTGACTTCAAGTCGGTTAAAATAATCTCCAAACCTACTTGTATACACGAAATTAACTTCCTTGAAGCATTTCGTATTTATAAAAATTTTAAAAATATTGTTAATTGTGAATTCGCTATTCCCCCATTATCAAATTGTTGGAAATATTACATAAAAACTTCTGTCTCTTAATTTTTTTTTCTCACTACTTCGGTTCCATTTCCCATCTATTTTCCTATTGGCTGTTACCTGCAATCCTCTGTTTTCCTATTGGTCAATAAACCTTTAACTTGAATCCCCATCTCTCCTATATATGTGAGCTAATTTTCGCCATCCTTAGCACTGAGGAAAGTATGCTATATGCTACCGAAACCGGTATGCTTAAAATCTGAAATTTTTTGGTGCTTTTAACGTTGTATTTTTTGCGCTTCCATTTAGGGAAGCATTTTAAATATTTTCTTTTATTCGCCTCTTTGCTTTCTTGATCTAGAACATGACGAATAAGTTTTGAAAAGTTTATTTGCATTATTGATTTCCGTTTTACCTTAGATTATAAAGAATATTAACACTAGAACCACGGTAAATTTTATAAAAATAGATTTATCAGATATATCAGAAAATGTCTTTAAAACTACTTCACTTATTTATGAAATTTATATTTGTGTGGTGATTTACCTTATTTATTAAATTTATATTTGTGTGGTGATTTAACTTATTGTATGAAAAAAATCTTGACTCGAATCGACATTTATTAATTCAAAATGACCTCTCATCGCGGTTCTAGTGTTAAACCAATCATTTATTTAGAATTATATTTATTCTCTTTACCTTAAATTCCCTTATGTAATTTTAATATCGCCCTAATATTTTAAATACAATAGTCTTATAATGATATAGCAACAGTCTACTATTTATGCTTTTAAGTATTAGCGTAGCACACGACGTTACAATATATTTCTTTTAATATAGTTTATTAATATTTTAATATTTTTAAACACACACAATAGGAATCGATGTTACTTACAATTTTTTAATTAAACATAATATGTTTTATTAAAATTAATTTAAAACATTTAGTATCTTGGCAATGAAGATATTAAATTAATGTAAAATGTAAAAGTTATTGTTTTATTGTTCCTTATTTTTATGAAGTATATGCTTTTTTATCTTTCAAGAGCCTTGTGTTCGGGTTATATTCAGGTTTTGCTTAACGTCTATCTTTTATTCAGCCAATGAATTCATCATATTTGTAAAACATTTCAAAAAGTCAAAACCCTGATAATGAAATTCAGCAAAAATATAAGAGCCAATTTCAAAAGAAATTGCTTCTTTCTTCTTGGTGGATATACATAACAAATATGCATATATCAATATCAACCCAAAAGCTTAAATAAAATATCTGTTCTCTGTTTTATACATGGTGTTGGGGTTTATTTGCATTATTAACTCCCTAGATGACAAAGAATATTAACACTAAAACCGTGCTAAGTTTTATAAAAATATATTTATCAGAAAATTTCTTTAAAACTGTTTAATTAATTTATTTAACTTATATTGTGGTGTATATTTAACTTATTTTATGAAGAAATTTCTGGTTCGAATCAACATTTATTAATTCAAAATTACCTGTCATCGTAGTTTTAGTGTTAAACCAATCATTTATTTGGAATTATATTCATTTCATTACCTTAAATTCTCTTATGTAATTTTAATATTGCCCTAATATTTTAAATACAATAGTCTTATGATCATATAACAGCAGTTTACTATTTAGATTTTAAGTATTAGCGTATAGTACGCAAAGTTAAAATATTATTTTATACATAGTTTATCAATATTTTAATATTTTTAAACACATGAGATAGGAATCAATGTTGCTCACTATTATTTTAATGAAATATAATATGTTTTATTAAAATTAATTTATAAGATTTAGTTTATTGAAAATGAAAAAATTAATTTAAAATTTAAAAGTCTTTTATTATTATTATTATTGTTCCATATTCTTATGAAATAGGACATTTTTACCTTTCATGAACCCTGTGTTCTGGTTATATTCAAGTTTTGTTTACGTCTATCTTTTATTCCGCCAATGAATTCATCATATTTGTAAAACATTTCAAAAAGTCAAAACCCTGATAATGAAATTCAGCAGAAATATAAGCCGATTTCAAAAGAAATCGCCTCTAAAGCGTCAAATTTGCTTCTTCTTTCTTCTTGGTGGATATACATAACAAATATGCATATACCAATATCAACCCAAAGCCTAAATCCATAAACATCTGTTCTGCGATTTATACATGGATATATTTGCGTATGGAAAAATGATGCCGAATGTTGGCATTTCATTGTTATGCCAAACGGTTCGAATCCGTACCCTCCCTTCACCCACGTGGTAATCCTAGTTCAGAATAAGCCAAGGGGGTAAAGAGGAATACTGAATATGTTTATCAAAACAACAGAAAAAAAAATTACTATGTGGTGGCGAAACAGGAGAAAGGGGAAGCTTGCTTTTTAAAATGTATGAACATTTTATCGAATGGCCCTAGCAAAAAGAGAAGGGGGGGGGGGTGTTAGCGAAAAAGAGAGAGCGCGGAAATTTATATTCACGGGGTGGTCCCTGTGTTGTAAATGAGGACCCGAGTAAAAATCTGAGGTAATTCATTCACTTAACAAGAGGCTAAGACCCGGATGATCCATATTAAGTTGATAATTATCCGGAGAGCGACTGGAGAGGAGAACTCGAGCAGTTCTCCCCATTTCGAATGCAGATGCACCCACTTACTTTCCATATAATTACAAATGAATGCAAGAAAAGCCGACGCGCGCCGCAAAACGCCGCTAAGGCCCGCAGAATGAGGAGTCAGTACGCGACGGAGACGAAGCGGACGCGGCATCGGTCGGTGTTTGCGGGAAGCTGTGACGGTGATGTGCCGCGAAGATTGATGCCTGGGCTTTTCGGTATCCTCACCGCGGGATGGGGTTGATGTGTGACCGCTAAGCTGTTTGTTGTGACAGGAGACATTGCTGGAGAAGGAACGTAAGTAGGACGGGAAAACTTTTGTTGTTTGTAGTGTTTTAGGAAGTGGCGATCACACGAGAATATCTGATGCATGCGCTATCTTTTTCCTAAATAAACCCATAAAAGATGGTTTATGTGCTGTTGCTTTTTATTTGCAGATGAAGTGATTACACTAACCGTTTACAATGAATGTCTGGCCTGAAAAATGTTTTTTTTTTTTTTTTTTTTTTTCCTATGGTTTTCTTCTAATTCGTGTTTATACTAGATATTCCGTTAAATATTTATTTGTAAAATATTTTAATTAGTGCGATTGTTGTAAAATTGGGTAAAAGTATATTGTTATTTCACTATTTATATCATTTAAAAACTAACAGTTGATTTTTATAATAAAACTAGGTAGTTTACAGTAATAATCTGTCCTTATAAATAGTTCAGGTTATTTTAGAAAAAGATATAATATAAAATTGCTCTTCATTGTGTATATTAATTTTTAAATATTAAACTGATATTCCTAGGCTTATTGTTATAATTTTCAAAAAATTCTTTGTTTACGTTTAAAAGAAATATTCTGACTAGATATATTAAAACGAAATTGATTTTTTTTATTATTATTACTGAAGGAATTTACACGCACACACAACACACACGTGTAGATATATATATATTTATTTATTTTTAAGTGACAATGAAAACATCATTTTAAGTTTAAAACATTAGGCCTCACTCCTGAGTGTAGCTCCCGAATTTTTTTATTGTTATTACTATTTCTTTTAATGCGTTATATTTAAAGTTCTATTTGTGGTCCTCATTTATCATTAGATATATATAAAATAAAGATTCTTCTTTTTTTAATTCTGCGTTTAAAAAAGAATAATTTTGTGTATGCATAAATATTTGTGTTTTACAGAATAATAATAATGTTTGTGTATGCAGTATTCCACGCGGTCACTTTTTCGCTACCACTTACTTCCCGGAAATAATCTTCGTTTCAGATTTCTCTTGCAAATGTTATGGAAACATATTTTCTGGTATAGATTTATTTTGCATATGTCGTGGAATTCTACCGCGAAGATTATTGTTAATAGTGGTAGCTGAAAAAAATTGATAACGTCGACCCCTGGTGTGTGAGAGAGAGAGAAAGAGTGTGTGTGTGTGTCGATATACAATATATACAGGTCGATATACAATATATACTCAATTATCTTATTAAAAATTTATAAAGTTATTGATCAATAACAAAGCATTTTTGCTAGATTTTTCTTTTTTGTTTACTTTAAGAGTATTTAATACCCTGTGAACTATAATATGACAGATTAAATGGTTTTTGAAGAATGCAATTCTTGCGGTAAATATTGAAAATTGTTATTTTTTTTATTATTTAACAAAATTTTAAACTACTTCTCCTAGAATTGAACTCTACTTTTGAACTCTTCGGAACAATTTTTTTTCTTTTTTATGTTTCTCTTATAAGTGTGTGTGTTCTAAACCAGTAAGGATCGAATTTTCTTAATCCTTTTAAGAAAGAAAGAAACACTGTAAAAAAAATCTGCAATTTTTACAGAAAAGAATTGTATTTTTTACAGAAAAAAACTGTTTTTCTTCAAAACAGTTTTTTTCCAACTGGATTTCGCAATTTTTGCAGAAAATATCTATATTTTTTACAGAAAAAAATGCTTTAATGACAAATTACAACTTTTTTACCTGACTGAAAAGAAGGGTTATGTGTTTCACGCGTATCTGTGTATGTGGATTTTTTATACCCTCGAAACATCCCAACGGCTGGATGGATTTTAATGAATGAGGTCTGTATCAATTCGTCTTAACGGCCCGATGGTTATAAGCTAGGTTTTGTTTTTATAAATTCAAAATGGCGGCCGTAAAATACAAAATGGCGGTAGAGACGAAAAAAAAAATTTACGCACCCTATTGAGTGGCCTATCATTGGATAGGTTTTTCAAAATGAAGACGATGTTTCATTGACTATTTTACAGCCAGAAGCTCCGTTAAAATATTATACAACCTGGAAGGTGTGTATGTAGGATCTCTAGCTTTACTGCAACTCTAATCATCATAGACATCTATAGACCTCATCAAAACAGTGTCTATAGATAGGAACTAACAATTAAACACAAGTTAAAAGTCATCAATACAAGTAAATAAAAAAAAAAATAGGTAAGTAATATAAACAAGTGATATAAAAAAATATTTTAAGTCAATTCCTACTTAGGTCAATAAGAGAATTTTTTTTTCTCCCATTCTTCTTCCCTCTTGAGTGGCACTTAAAATGCCTTGATCAAGAAGACGGCCCTCTCAGTCTTAAAATACCTTGATAAAGAAGAGGGCTCTCTCGATTATTGAAAATTAATTAATTTAATTTAATTAATTAATTAATATTTGAAAAAAAACTGGATTAATATCAAGTGTCATCCACTACAAGTTTAAAAAAATTTATTTGAGCTTGATTGGATGAATAATGAGCATTTTATTAACGATTGAAAATTTGAACAAGATATATATATAGCGAGAGTGTAAGCTAATAGTAGGAGTTGAAAAAAAAATAGTTTCACATTGATAAGAAATAATTAATTAGTTCGCTTTTTACGCAGTCGGGTTTTTTTATTTTTTTTTTATTTAATTGTTTATTTTCTGTAAATTAAACGGTTTTCCACTGGCGCCAAAATTGACAGTTTTTTCCTGTCAATTCGACAGTTTTTTTTTTTTTTTACAGTGAATGAAATGTCATAACGTAAAAATACAATAAAAATGATTATTAATTAACATTAAAAATATATATATTTATATTACTGAAAAATCCAATTCCTAATATTATGTAAAGCATATCTTAAGAATTGGTCCAACATAAACAGCGAGTGAACTGACAAGTTTATGTTGTATCAGTATTTCGATCATCCTGATTTATTGAAAATCCTGATTCGGAAATAGATGGGGGGGGGGGGCATATTTTTGCACTACATTTTCGCTTATATCTCTGAAAATATATTATATACCTAAAATTAAAAGAAATGCATTTTTGAGTTCAGCGTTGCGACAGCTTACACACGATATACAAAGAAAATATATTTTTCTAGTAACTTAATTAACTCCTCTGCATTTTTACTAAATTTATTTGTGAATGTTTAATAATCTTTGAATATGTGGGTCAAAAGTCTTTATTGCTTCCCCCAATTTGAACTTTCCATGTCCCATAGTTTACGAGTAAAATGGCTGTGACAGACGGACAGATAGACACAGGAGTGATCTTATAATGGTTCCGTTTTTACTTTTTAAGTACGGAACCATAAAAATAGTCCAAAATCATGGTTAAATTATATTACAGTTTCTAAATAAAAAATATACACTGTAAAAAAAAAAAAAAAAAAAAAAAAAAAAAAATTCTCAAATTGACAAAAAAAAAATAACTGTCAACTTTGGCGCCGGTGAAAAACTGTTTAATTTACAAAAAAATATCTGTAATTTTTCATTAAAACAGTTTTTTCTGTTAAAAAAATAAATTTTTCCGTAAAAATTACAAAAAACAAAATTTTTTTACAGAAAAAACTGTTTATCTTTAAAACAGTTTTTTTTTTTTTTTTTTTTTTTTGTAAAAAATACAATTTTTTTCTGTAAAAATTACAGATTTTTTTTTTTTTTTTACAGTGTAATTTTATAACTTTTTTTAGTTTCCGAAAATTGTTTTCAAATATTGCTATAATAATAATAATAATAATAACCTTAATGCTAAAATGATTACATTTGGATAAAAAAAAAAAAGGTTGGGGCAGGGAAGGGGAGGAGGACGTTTCTGGCAAACAATTTTCTAAGCCTAACTTTTATTAAACTGCAAAGTTTTAAACTATCAGGGTAGATTTGTTGTTGTTGTTGTCAGGAAAGATTTCGTTCTTCTAAACGGAATTTTTGTCTCTTCCAGTTTTTTGCTTCGAAATTAAGAACAAAAACAAGCGAAAACTGGATAAAGAAACATTATTAATATAAATAAATATCAATATCTCTACTATGTCACTGCTTTAAATTTATATATATATATCTATTTAAATTAAGCATTAATAAAAATTTTCTGAAATTATATAGAGAAAATTTAACTGTTTATCTACATTTATTTTAAACAGCAAAAATAAATGAACAATTATTTTTTTAAATTACAATATTAGTAAATAAACACTGATTTTATATTTTACTTCGACAATAAAATTTACTAAGCACATTAATAATATTAATAAATGAACTTTATAAATATATGTAAATTATCTTTAATATTTTACTTATTTAGCTTGAAGTATGAAATAAAATAACCAGCATAACCATTTAAAAACTATATATAAATATAAAAATATATCATAAAAATAGAGAAACTCAATTAATATTCTCCAAAAATTTAAACAAATGCAAATTTATTTATAAATTGACTTCCTTTTTTTAATGATATTTGATATTTTTAGAAAAATACAATTAGTTACTTACCTATCAATATTCTGTTTTGTAGTAACATGTCTCAGAAAGAAATTCCATAAATTATTGGACCTCATTATAACAAGAGAAAGTTACTGGTACCACGTGATTGTGAATAAAGTCTACTTTTAAATGATGTAGGGGAGAGTAGCCGAATTTGGACCACTTCACATATTTTCAGGTGTAACTCACTTAATTTTTGGAATGTCTGCAAAAGATCATTACACGTGGTCAATCTATTCATCTACTAACTAAATATTTAGATCAATTTCTTTTTGAAAATCTTAAATTTTATTTTAATTTGAAAAAATTGTCAAAAGTGGTCCAAATTCAGCAACTGGTCGCCTAAGTTGGATCCCCAGTCTCCTAAATTGGACCAAATAATATCAGGTTGTTTTAAGGATTAGGGAATATAACTAATTTTATTAAAAGCAAAGTTTGCAATTAAGGAAACTGTCTAACAAAATAACAGCAAAGAAATATAATGAAATCAAATATCCGAAAATAAGAGTAATTGTTTTAAATCAAAATGTATTCAAAATATAAATCAAAGTTATCAGTAATTAAGAATAGAAATTATTGAACTAATTCTTAGTTACTTGAATATCATATAAGGAGTGATGCAAAGCTTATACATGAATTTTGTTTATTGTTTTTGTTTTCCAATGCACACAACAAGGAACCGTATAATGGCAATCTGAACACTGAATCATTTCTGCTATTTTATTTTTTTTACAAATTAGGCAAAACCAATCATCACTGTCTAGTTTTTTTTCCTTTTTAGATTCTGAATTATGAGACTTTCTTTTTTTGCAACAGAAGTTTTCTTTACATTATGTTTGTAGTTCTTCTCTTCCATCATTTTCTTGCTAATTGCATTACGCCTATTTTTTTAAACTCGATGTTCCAATTGTTTTTGTTCTTTGAAAACTTCCTTTTTGTCTTTTTTTTCTTTTTTTTTTTTCTTTTTTTTTTTTTTTTTTTTTTTTTTCAATTAAATGTTTAGTTTATATGGCGATGATGTTAACACAACTGTTTTCTGGCTCCCTCTGTGCTTTGATTTAACTGAATTTATCAAGGGAAATAACATTTCTAATGATTTGTTTGCTTTTGGGGAAGATTTGTAGCTGCAGCCTTGTTGCAGGTCAATTTCTTCACAACTTACTGTCTGCTTTTTGTTTCCTATATCTTTAACAGCTTTTGCTGCCACGGGTGTTTTTCTTCCAGACAGTTTGTTTATGTCTTTTTCAACATTTTTATCAACGTTTGAGATTTTATGCGTTTTAATGGCAAAAAAGTATAATTCCACCCTCCAGAACTGTAAAAAGTCTTTCATCACAAATAACCTGCAGGAGAAAAATGTTTGAATTCAACTCTGTAAATCAAATATGTCGTAGGAATAAAGAATTCAAAGACAATAAATACAATTACATACAAGATAAGAGATATTGCAAACAAAATTTATTGCACAGACATGTAAAAATATTTTTATGTTTATATAGGCCTAAACTGTATAAAAAAAATTAATCCAGATATACAAAAAAAAAAAAAAAAAAAACTTGCATGGAGATAGTAATCCATTATAAAATATAAAAAAAAAAATAGCGTACAAAGCGTACCGTCCTCGAAATTCATTACTTACTTTTCAAATTTATGATCGCATATATGGTCCAATTTAAGCAACTTAAATTGGCCCAATTACTGAAACGTTCGCCATTTTTTAATACAATTAATTTCAAGACTAGGAACAAAAACGAAATCAAACAAATCCGCGTGAAAAATATGCGCAATAAACAGATGAATTCATATATGTATATGAAAACATTACAACTTACCTTAGTTTTAAAATATTCACTTACGTTTAGCAGGAAAAAAATTGATCAAAACAGCTAACTTTAGGTGTTTTTAAATTGTCTGGAAACAGCACGTGGTAGGCGGCTGCTTCTTCTAATCACGAGTGACGTCATTCTGATGAGTAGGATTTCAGCGGTAGATGGAGTCTCTTCCTGTGATTAACGGCAGAATGGCAACGGTCGAATTAAAGCGGCGGTCCAAATATGGTTACTCTCCCCTACATAAAATTTCCTTAGAGAGCCATATACAAATTAAAACCAGAACAAACTTTGTTTTCTTTTATGGCAACACCCAATTTTGACATTATTTTTAAAAAATCTTCGTTTCAAACTATTCCCAGGAACGAAATTTCAAGTCATTTGGATGATAAGTTTTTGAATTATAAATTCAAAATTCTAGAGCTTCTATATACCGGGTGTCCCAAAAAGGACTGACTGATTTTAAAATTCAATAACTTGCAAACGGTGACAGATATTAAAAAAATTCTTGCAGGAGGGTTATGCATAAGGTCAAAAGTTTTATTACAGTGATTTTCAATTTTAGTTCGATTTACAAACAATAGATGGCGCTGCGATCAGTAGACGCTAAATTCAGGCTCGATTTTTGGTACTTCGTGGCCCGGATAATACATTTCCATCTCCTTTTTCTGCATGGAACAAGATAAAGGACCAAAAATCGAGCCTGTATTTAGCAACTATTGCTTACAGCGCCATCTATTGTTTGTAAATCGAACTAGAATTGAAAATCACTGTAATAAAACTTTTGACCTTATGCATAACCCTCCTGCAAGAATTTTTTTAATATCTGTCACCGTTTGCAAGTTATTGAATTTTAAAATCAGTCAGTCCTTTTTGGGACACCCGGTATGTTAAACTACATTTTCATATTTTTATTAATATTTCATGACACATTTTCTAACTCATTATTAAGTATAAAAGGATCACACTTGACAGCATTATTACTGAAGTAATTAGTAATCGATCAGTTTGTCATTTTCGTTAAATTAATTAGAATATGATTTATAAACAATTTATTATCTCATGACACCAGTATTTTTTTTTTTTTTTTTTTTTTCTAGCCCTGTGAGCATTTTCAATAAAATTTTTTGCCCTTACCAAAAAATGGGAAGAACAGTCCAATTGCATAGTTTCTGGATAAGATATCAATTTGATTCGTTTGAAAAGAACAAGTAATATAAAAATTTTGTTTTTAAAGTCAATTCCTACTTAGGTCATCAAAGAAAAATTTAATATAATTTCTTAAGCTAATATTAGTTTTTGTTGCATTAAAGTATCTCAATTTGTTGATTTTCTATAAGCAAGTAAGTTTACAAATTTGAAGTCTATGGGAATTTGGTGAAATATTAGAGATATCGCCAAGTTGGCGTCACTTTTGGCGACTCATTTTGACGATATATCGCCAAGTTGGCGACAGACTTGGCGGTATTTGGCTACAGACAGGGTCCACCCTATGGTAACCCTCCCTTATAGATATGAAGATGTATTAAATGCTTCAATAACCAATGGCCGCCATTTTGTCTCCCATGTAAAACTAAAATTAATTAATTAAAATTTAATTAACGAATTAATATTTGAAAAAAACTGTATTAACATCAATTGTCATCCAATACAAGTTTAAAAAAATTATTTTAACTTGATAGGATGAATAATAAGTATTTTATTAACGATTGAAAATTTGAACAAGATATATATATAAATAAATAAATAAATAAATAAATATAAGGAGAGTGTGAACTAATAGGGAATTGAAAAAAGTGGGCGCAGATGTCATATACGTACCACGTTGGCGCGATTTTTTACTGACGCCAATGTCATATACGCTTATAGTAACTGGCGCCAAAGTGTCATTATTTTGCTTGATATAGTAACCCGGATGTTGTTATTTATTTATTAATAAATTGTTTATTTACTTTTATTTTCTCTTTTAAAATTATATATATTGTTTTGTTCTACAGTTATTAATGAAACTTTTTTTTTTTTTTTTACTGTTATTCCCTTTTTAAAAATACATATGTAACAGGTTATTCGAAAACGATATTTTCGCCAAATTGGCGTTAGAAAAAAAAACACGCCAATGTGGCTTGTAAATGACATCTGTGCCAAAAAATATATTAAAAAATGTGTCGAAAGAAGACAGTTTGGATTTGAGATCGGCCTTAAATGTTTACCTGACTGCATAGGAGGATCTGTTTTTGACCATGAAATATTTAAGAATTTTAAGGCTAATGTCAGACGAGCGTCGATTTCCATGCTTTTTGTTTAAACACGAAACAGAAACTCCTGTTAGCAAAGGTGTTTCTTTTCATGTTGAAACAAACAAGCATGCAAATAGACGTTCGTCTGACATTAGCTTATACTCTCGTAAAATGGAAGCGGGTGGGTGGATTTTGATAAATGTGGTATCAAAATGGTTATTTTCATTTCCCGAGTGTCATAGATTATTAGGATGAGCGAAGCGAATCCTCTACTAAGCTACACGAATTACATTGTGTCGTACACTTTACAAAAAAACTATTCAGTATTTTGACTTGAAATGAAACATAAAAATAAATTATGATCTGTAGATTTGCACAATATTATTTTTTTACCGAATAACCTTAAAAAAATTATTATTTTAATTAATTTATTTTACATGTTTTTCCATTACGGATGCATTTTTGCAAATAAAAAATGGAACAAGTACATTTTCAGAAGGAAAAATAAATCATGGAGTTAGTCATTATAAATAGAATCATGATTAATTAAATAGTTTCACGATTTCTTTTATGAAATTTTTAAAATACCTTTTTTATGAAAATTATAGCATATTTTTGACGAATTAAAATTTGTGAAAATTCTATTATTTACATTCAATTATAAAAGTATTTTTCAGTGTTAAGAATTCCAATGCACAATTTATTCTTATTATGTGAAATCATTTACGCAGACGATAATTACACATTTTAAAAGAATTATATTATGATTTTTTTTTTTGGAAAGTGGCAACACAAGAATTGTAAACAAATACAATTAACTGTTAAATTCGTTATATCATAAATAAAAAATTCCGAGGAAATTCTTAGTTATTTGGCTGAATTTACATTTATAAAATTAAAATGCGCCAAAATATAAAATAACTGTTTTGCTTAATAAAGATGCAAAAATAATATAAAAAATATTGTTACTTTCAAATATTTGTCTTATTAAATAATGCTTTGCGAATCCAAACAAAGCAAGGCTTTTGCTAGTAGTTATCAGGCTTGGACTGGCCTGCCGGCCCATCGGCCCGAAGGCCGGTGCGCCCTCGTCCAGAGAAAACTTTGCGCCCCTAAGTGCCTAACCCGCTCCAACATTTTCCCCCTCGTTGTACACATGCATTCTGAGTAGTGTACGAATTTTCGAGAATTCGTTTAGGGAATAATCATCAGTCAACAGACAGACAGCACAAGAAAGATATTTTTTATTATAACAAAGAAATTAAAGATACATCGAAACAATTTTAGGATCGGAAACCAAAGTAGGCATCTTTGCATGCGATTGAGAGAGAAAACGTGCACCCAGGGAAAACTTTAGTAGTCACGGCGCCCTGGGCTGGATATTTTTTCATCGTTTCTTTGAATTTCTTTTAGATTTTAACCAAATATTTTGCATATTTTCAGTCCTTTAGTTTTTAGTACCTTGTCCCTCCTTCCCATTTTAAAGCCGGACCTGAATGCACCTGTAATTAAAACCGCGCTTTATAAAAATAACTTGAGAAAAGGAAGAGATAAATATTAGAAGGCAAAAAGCCTTTTATGGTGCTTTTGTTGTTGATTGGAAAACATGATCTTACTTTTCGAGACTACAAATTTGATGACATTTCATGGATTACAATCCAGCAAGCTGCGGAATTCAACGGCCAGCGATTTTTTTTTTTTAATTCACAAAATCTACAACATAATTTTCGGTTAGTAATCTCCGCTTTATTTAATGACAGACTTTCATTGGTTAAATATCTATTAAGAAATTCTAGCATGTATTTCAAATAAAAATTGTTTCATTTAATCATGGAAAAATATATTATTAAATAAGGCGATGATTATATAGAGAAATTATGACAGGTTTTTTGAATAAAAAAAACGCTGGCCACAGGATCCTGCAACTTCCAGGAATACGATCCCTGAAGAATTTCTCTCAATTGTCGAAATTTAAATATTTCCCTTGATGTCTAATTATAAGAATTTTGTAAATCATGGGAGTAAATTATTTTAGCAATTTTGGGCTGATAAAGCGAATTTCTTGGTGCACTTTTTTTGTCGAAACCTTTTAATAGTGAAATAGCAATTCAGCATTTTATGTATACATAAGTTGATTTTTTTAAGGATGAAAAATGCCTCTTACTACAAGGTACCTGACTCCTGAAAGTAATTGCTGTCAGACCTGAAAAGACCTGAAAGTAATTGCTGTCAGATTGTAACAAAAATTGAATTTGTCTCATTTTTAACTGACTGATAACTGATTCTTATTACCTTTAAGAAATAAACTTAAAAAAAAAAAAAAAAAAAGATTGAAGCTCTTAGCAGCACCACAGCAACTCTATTTGGCACTTAGTGCAAAAAACCTTCTTAGTTCTTATACCAACTTCCAGTGCATCAAAGGTAATAAATGGAATAAAAGTAGTTACCCCTTACTAATTCCGATAAAATTAATCATAAAACAATCTCTAGGAACCAATAGACTGGGTATAATGTCTACTAGTTATTGTTATGTATAAATTAAGTTTCCGAAGACGGTTACATTTAAAAAAATTGTACCAACTTTGAATTTTCAAAAAGTAACACCCATTTTTGACATCTTATTTCAGTTTCTTGTATCCAAACAGCCAGAAAATGGCATTGTTTATCCATATTATCTTAAATCTTGATAGAGTTAAAAGAGTTTCAATTTGAGGATGCTAAAGTTAAACCCATTTGAGAAACATTAATTTATATCTTCATAAAAGTCATCTAATTGATTCTTTATTAATTTATTAAAGAGATACACTGAACAGACCCAAACATAGACATTTTTCTCTATTCAGAAACATTTTTTTAATTATTGAAACTATTAATAAATTATGAATTACGGTACACATTAATTTTTGAATTAAATTCCAACCACAATCGTTAAACACGTCGATGTGTAAGTTTACAGCTTATTTGAATAAGTATTTTTCAAGATACAGAAAAATTTTGCCTTTCTATAATATAAGGGGAACGGCTTCTTTTATCAAAAGACCCAAAGAAAAAACATCGTAGATACTTACCGAAAACACTTTGTAGTATTATTTTAACTTTAAGTAAGTTTATTATAAATTTAAAATTACTGTATAATTTTACTGGTGACAAATTGAGTTTCTTTTGGTACTTTTTCTTCTAATATCTTCATTTTATTTTCCGAAATTTATGGATAAACGCCTAACACTGTTTGTTTTATAACTGTATTAAGATTTAAGAATATTATCTAAACTATATTTCTTTCTTGTCTGGTAAGGATTCAAATAGGGTGTCAAAAATGGATGTTACCATTTGAAAAATCAACGTTCATGCATTTTTTAATATATAGACAATCCCCAAAGCAAAATTTATAAATAGCATATAATAGTCGATATTGTTACCAATCAATTGATATGTCTTTTTTATAGGTCATTTGCAGGAGAATTGGGAGGGGTGATCACTTTTTCCCCCATGGTCCATATAAGCCATCTATTGTCAAAAGAATAAAATAAAAAAGCGACAGCCTTGATATCACTTATCTACTATAAGCTAATCTGTGTTCAACTTGCTGGAACTTTTAGATATTACATGATTCGCTTTAGAAAATTGCGTAACATTCAGTAGATTTTATGAAACTTTAAACACGCACGTAGAATATAGCGAAACCTTCTATTTAGACTATTTAGATTAGAGATATAATTTTAAGCCATTTTCATATTAGGTGCTATGCGAATGTGTTAAACCATGTCAAGCTGGATACAACACAAGCAAGTAAAATTGACGTGAGTTCGTTAACCTTTTCAACGCGGCAGTACCTCATGTGAGTGGTCTACTAGATACATGATTCTATTTTTGTATTCTATTCTCACCACTATATTTTAAAAGTACATTTTTTAGTAAGTTTCTCTTGCTCACGTTGTCAAAGTGCAAATAAAAATGTTTCTTAAGAAAAAAGTGGTGTCAACCGAGAAATTCGTGTAAGCGATGCTTGTCCCTGGGAGAAGTACTTCGACCGCAAAGGGTTAAATATTTTTGCGCCCTCTGAAAATCCAAGGTCTGCGCCCTTTTCCCTGGCCCAGTCCGACCCTGGTAGTTATATAGCCTATGTATCCTGGAATGGTTATAAATAGTTTCCAAAATGATTATAAATTGTTGTTCCATTAAAATCTATATTTCGATGAAGTCAATAAACTTCTGTGGCTCAGCGGTTACGTATCCAGCCTCTTATTTGAAAGTTACGGGTTCGAACCTCGACGTCTCCATTGTAGCATTATAAACTTTTCAACAAAACAAAACAAAACTAATCGTTGGGGCTACCGTAATACTTATCCATCATGGATATAGAGGAAAAGGTCCAAATACCGGCTACCACTTTTGTTTTCAATCTAGATCATACAATTTTCAAAATTAGTAAAAGAAAAAGTGACAGCAGGGTACCTTGACATGTTTTACACCCCTTTAGAGAAAACAAAATTAGTTTAAAGTGAGTTTTCTGTTTATAAAAAGCAAAATTCCGAAAGTCTTTAAATTTTAAGTTTTGAAAATGGGGTCTAAATACCGGCTACCTAAGTTTTTTCCCAAAAGATCGCACAAATATAGCTAATGACAACAATTATAAAATTAAGCAATTATAAAATTATTTTAATAAGTTTTATTGATTAATAACATTTCTTATGCACAGAAAAAATACGTAATTTTTAATAAACAAGCATTTTTGTCAAATTTGTAAAATTCTTAACGACTATCTCTCACAGTCTTCTTTCCATTAAGTTTCTAGTTTTGTTTTTTAACGTGTAACTGAAAAAAGCTTGCTGATTAAAATGAGAATTATTTTATCTGAAAAAATCACAAACGTAATATCACTCTCTGCGTCGGTGTAGTCGCTATCGGCCCACATATCGCATTCTTAAAATTGGACCCAGAATTCCCTCCCCCATTGTTGTCCGCAGAGAAAGCACCCATACAGTAGACAAATTGCATCATCTTCCTCTGTTCGATATCTTCCTTTTTCTCTTTTTTAAAATCCAATTTCTGCCATTTTTGCCTGTTTTCCTCCGTCATTTTCTTCTTTCTCTTCCCGTTTATTGCAGGCAATTTTGGAGTGTCCAACAGCGCTTTTTTGTGAAGTGATCCGTTAACCAGTGTCGCTCCAGAAGAATTATGGCCACGGTTGCTTTCTTCATATTGTACGAAATGGTACTGCAACTATTTCTGAACCATTTAAATTAATTTATTAATTATGGAACAATTTAAATTATTATTTTCTTCTCCCCTTCAAGCAGTGGAACCGAGAGAGGTCCAAATATCGGCTAGCCGGTTTTTAGACAACTCTATGTAGCCGGTATTCGGACCACTGCTATGTTTAAGTTTAAACCAGTATTTCTCATTCATATAATAAAATACCAATAATGTGCACGCGGCAATTGAGAGCTAAATATGTCTAGAAAAAAAACTTAATCATCAATTCAACCCAATATATGGTCAGTATATTTAAAACAATGAGAAACACTTATCTGAAAAACTTTTGATGTACCAGATTACGTCGTTCCGTCACTTTTACATATATTGTTTGTAAATGAGACAGACTTCAGCTACGTACTTTTCGTAACTTTCTTTTCTAAATTAAAGTTACAAACTCTACCTATCGCCGCTAGGCTGCAAATCGCTCTGTTCTCAGAACACCTAGTAGCCGGTATTTGGACCTTTTCCTCTCTCTGTCTCTCTATATATATATATGTACTAAATTTTGTCCGCGCAATAAAAGTCGCAATTATGCACGGATCGTCTTCAAACTCGCCAACAACTTTGATATAGCTAATATCTCGGCGGGGAATGAAAATGGGCTTAATTGGCCCAAGGGGGTGGAAATGGGGAGGGTTCAAAATTTTGAATACCGTCTTAACATGATTCTGATAAAACTAGCTCTTACACAACAATGACAGGAAAAAATAAACATTTTTCGTTATAGCAGTTGCCAACAATTTAAAAAAAGAATAAAATTCTCACCACAACAATTACTTTTCTATTGCAAGATTTTCACGTGAAAAATTAAATAAAATAAATAGTTTGACGAATTGAAAACAAATTGAATATTACATCATAAGTTTTCTAGAGCAAGATTTCCGCATGAAAACTCAAAATAAAATAAATAGTTTGACGAATTAAAAAATATATATATATTGCGTCATATTGGAAATATAATGAACCTCAGCAGGTGAATATGTAACTTCATGTGGGTTTGAAGAAACGTATTAAAACATAATAAAAACTCGATTATGGAAATATTAACATATTTTAACACTTTCAGATTTTCTGCATTTGCTGTATCCATTTTTAAACCTATTCCATATACATGCGTGTGTGTATTCGTGTATATTAGAATTTTCACAAAACGTTTAGCTCCCTAGAGCTCATTCTTAGTGAAGAAACTGGGTTTATCTGTAATCTTGATTTAAGTTTTGTTTGTGAATTTAGTACTTAACTTCGAAATCTACCTCCTTCTGTAGGCCGAGCCAGCAGGGATTTTTTTTTTCATTTGGAGCTTTAATAGGTTTTCATATATATATTACATAGTTATGATTAAAATCTAATGCAATTACAGTAGATGTATAAAGGTCGTTTTAATACACTATGTCATATTATCCAACTAAAATATATATGTATATTTTTAATGTAAGCAAAATAAAACAAAAACGAAAAATCATGCATCAAGGCATAGATTATGAAACACATTCTCACATGATCGGAATATTGTTAAGAAATTTCATTAATTTTCATACAACAAAAATCTAAAGAAAAAACAAACCCACACACAAAGCATAGTAAAAATTAAATTTTAGCCATTGTTATTAATAGCTTTCGTGCAACCCTGTATATAATCTACAAAACTAATTTTCAATGTTTTACGAGTTAAGTTTTAAGATCCATATCACAGCTGAAAATGCACATCCAGCCGTTATGACTTATGTCAGTCCTGTAACCGCATTCTTTTAAGTGCCTCTGTAAATAAATGATAAATTCTCCCTACCCAATAATCTATAGAAAACATGCTGTATTGCATCTCAGTAACGCATATAATTTTTATTGAAATGCTGTAACATCAGTAAAATACATTGCAAATGATTTTTCCGCTATATCATAATGTAATAGAATTTTTTTGTGTTTCCCTGTAAACGAACTATAATTATTACTTGAACTACACTCTATAAAAAGAATGTTGCTATCCACCTCGTGATGCATTATCAATTTGATTATGTTTGAAGCAGTGTGACATCATTAAAATGCACTGAAAGTTGTTTTTCCCCGTTGACTGCAATGTTACAGAATGCTTTTGAGTGTCCCTATAAACGAACTATAATTACTACTTATTCTATAGTCTATAGAAAGCATGTTGTCGGCCATTGATACATATCAATTTCATTATGTTCGAAACAGTACACTGCCAAAAACAAAAATTGTTGTTTTACAGTATAATACTGGCAGCTGGAGCGCCAGTATTATACCGTAAGATTAACAATAATAAACCGTAAAATAAACAGTAATATATCGTTAAAAGGGTCCGGGACACATTTTTACTTATAGAGTTAAAATTCTGAATTATTTTTTTTATTACCTTATCATTTGTAAACAAAATCACATGATAAAACTTCTCAGAATTTTTTTTTTAATTTAAATTTAAAATTTATTCAAAAAGTGGGGTAATTTAAAATCCTTATAACTCGAAATATTATTTATAGAATTTCAATTTTTTTCATTTAAATAAACATAAATATATAAGTTTTAATTTTGATTCAGCATTTTTAAAAATATTAATTTATAAAAAAAATTAAAAATATTTAACGAAAAATTTTCAAAAAAAGAGGTGCAACTTTTAAAAAAAAATCATATTTTCAAAAGTAATTTTTTTTTTCAAATATGTTGAATCAAAATTAAAATAAAATGATTGAAAAAGATATGTTCCAAGTTTGAGACCTGTATCTTTAACGGTTCTCGAGTGATAAGAATTTAAATACGACAAATGGTGAAGAAAAACGCATTTTTACAAGAAGTCGTTTCCATTGCTTGAAAGCTAGATTTTGAAAACAAACCAAAACGAAAAATTTAATATTTTTTGTTCTAATTCAGATAGAAACATGATTTAAATGTCATTTTAAGCAAGAAAAAACAGATAATTTTTTTTATGAAATAAAATGTTTTTGCAAAATTTGAAGATTTTTGTGTCCCGGACCCCCTTAAGTAGTAATATATGGTATATTACTGCATTTTCATTGACGGTATACTACTGTTTATATTTAAGGTTTATTATTGTTGATTTTACAGTATAATACTGGCGCGCCAGCTTCCAGTATTATACTGTAAAATCAACAAATTTTTTTATGTAGTGTATAGCATCGTTAAAATGCCCTGAAAACTATTTTCCCCATTGACCATAATATAACAGAATAATTTTGAATGCCCCTGTAAACAAACTATAAATACCACACTCTTCATTTTCAATACAGAGCAAGTAATATGCAGAAAATGGATTACATTTAAAAACGCATACCGCAATTGAAAACGCACTTCCAGCAATTGCTGTTCATAGACAGTTTTATAACCAAATTCTTTTGTGAGTCCCTGTAAATGAATGGTAAAATCTATGCATGCCATATTCTATACTAAGCTTCTTGTAGTGCACGCCAGGGGTGTATATCAATTTGTTTGAAATGGGGTAACATCATTAAAATTCACTACAAACTACTTTTCCCATTGACCGTAATGTAACAAAACAATTTTGAATGCCCCTGTAAACGATTTATAATTACTACGCACTTCATTTTCAATTACCAAACATGCAATGGTAAACCTTAAGGTGACTCTTCACTCACTTGAAAACGCCCGCTCCGTAATGCTAAACCAATAGGAATGGGCATGTTGTTTTCGAATTTCTCTTTTCAATTTGAATATTTTAAAACTATTTTTTTTTCGCATAGGATAGCTGAGCTCGATCTTCAATATGGCTGTTTTTTCTTTTTCAATTTCGGTTGCGGATTTTTTTAATAAAGGTACTTTCACTTTCGGAACCGGTTTTGAAACTGAAAGTACCTTTTAAAAAAATCTGCAACCAAAATCAAAAAAGGAAAAAAAAAGTCATATTGAAGATCAAGCTCAGCTATCCTATGACAAAAAAAAAAAAAAAAAAAAAAATCACCTGCCCATTGATTTAACATTACGGAGTGGGTGTTTTCAAGTGAGTGTAATATCCCTTAATAACATATACCCGTTACATGGCAATCAGAGTATACTTACATTAGTGAGAGTGCGGACAGACGGACAGACAAACCGAATTCATAAACACTTTTCAACTATGTTGGAAAGTGTTGAAAAAGACACAAACCGTTTTTCATCGAATTCGTATAAGCTTTCATTTTTAGACTAATTGTACACGCTTCTTTTTATATTAAATTCATCACTAAATTCTTTATTTTTATTATTATCGCCTCACCCATTTTAGTGAATACTTAAATAATACATCTTTCCCGTTACGAACTCAATTACCGACAAGAACCTGCTGAAATGGATTTCATTGCTTCGACTTCAGAGAAAATGGTTTTCCGACTACGAAGTCGTTTGTATACATCAGCAATTAAGTCTGTTAATTACAGACATCTTGAAGTAAATGGAACATTTTAATATCTCATTTACCTCGAGATGACAGTATTTCTGCCTGTTTGTTAAAGTGCAATTTATTTTGACGATAACGGTATGGCGTAAATAGATTTTGTTTGAAGCACTTTGCATTCATCACCGATACCTGTACATTTAACATGAAAAGCTTCAATAGGTTTCTGTTATACTTCATATAATTGCGAATTATAGTTTAACGTAATGACCGTAGATTAGAAAAGTCATTGCAAAAACGCAATGGCGAATGTTTAAGACTAATTTAGGCTGATCTGAGCATGCGCAATGAGCATTTTAGGTATTTTCTGTCATACGTCAACAATTAAGTCTGTTAAATGCAGACATTTTGAAGTAAATGGAACATTTTAATATATCATTTACCTCGAGATGACAATATTTCTGTCTGTTGTTAAAGTGCAACTTATTTTGACGATATGGGGTAAATAGATTTTGTTTGTAGCAATTTGCATTCATCACCGATTCGTAGGTTTCTGTTATATTTCACATAACTGCGAAATATAGTCTAACGCAGTGGTTTCCAACATAGGGCGTACGCCTCGACAATTCGACCTTTTAAGGGGGCAATTTGAATTTTTCGTGGGCAATTACGAAATTGGTATTCACTCGTTCACTATCAGTTTCTTTTTTCTTTAAAAAAAAAAAAAAATGAATGTTGCAAACTAAAAATAAATGAAATACAAGCAAAATTTAAGAAATCTGTTATTTACTGAATTTAAAAAACATTTTAAATCAAAAGTTTTAACAAATTAAAATATAACCAACACCGGAATAATTGCACAAGTAATCTATTAAGATATTGTGACATTTTTTCTATTATTAAAATCTCTATAAATATTCTGGTTGTTATTGTATTTTACAATTATTTGTAACATTTTCAATTGTTTGTCGAATGAGCTTTCTTAGTCTATTCGCTATATGTTACACAAAGAATCTTTTTCACGTTTAAATACTAAAAATAAAAACTGACAATCAAGAACATAGTTTACCTAAAAAATATATGAAATATCTAAACGAGGTATTACCAACGTTATAAAATTCATAAATCCTAAATAGCATTAGAAAAGGAAATGGGTAGGGAGTAAATATCTATTACTCTAGTGCAGGTATCCTACACAGTAAATAAATTTACAGGATGACATCGCTCACCCGCAAGAAAAGTGACACATCTCGACAAAATGAATTTCACAGGAGAGGCCTACCAAATGGCTTAACACTAGAACCGCCGTAGCGGTCATTTTGACCGCTACCAAATAAAAATATTTCGATTATCACCAGAAATTTCTTTCTAAAATAAGTTTAAAATGTACCACGGAGAAATAAGTTAAATAAATAAGAGAAGTAGTTTCAATTAAAATTTCCGGTGTCAAATATTTTTATACAGTCGGACCTCTATTTAACGAACCTCTATTTTGCGAACTTTTACTTGGAACCAAGAACATTTTGCAAATTTCTTCGTAAAATAACCTCCAAATAGCGAAGTGCATTCTCTATTTAACGAACTTTTCCTTGGGATATAATTATTTTTCCCTATTTCTTAAAATATTTCTGGACATTTCAAACTTATTCTTTCTTTTAACACATTTTGTGATGATCAATGACCATGAACAGATCTTGTCAGGCACCTAACTCACCGAGAGCAGTAAAATTGGTGTGATTCTTTGCTTTCCATCCAAGAAGTGCAAACTTTCAATATCCCCTTTTAACCCCTATCAATGGAGCTGCCCCGTGTCGTTAAACTATAGTTTCCCGTTTTCTAGATTGTTGATCATGATCAATCGTGTTGGTAATTTCGGTTCTTGCTCTTGTAGATCAAAAGTATCAAAGCGAAAGTGCTTGAGCATCAAAAAAGCAAAATATTATTCTTGATGAGGTGGTTAGAAGCGTAAAGAAAAAAAAATACTGCTTTAAAATTTGGTATTCCTCCAAACAGCTTATCAACCATAATAAAAAATCGTGATTTTAATGTAAAATTATTTTTTTAACTGAAAATACAATGTATTTCCAGACAATGTTTTGTTTCATTCTTATTTCCCTTGCAGATTTCTTTTTGATGGGTAAAATAAAAAAACAAATAAATATAATTTATAAAAAAAGTGTGACTAATTACTTTTTCAAATTATATTTAGTGTTTATGGGCTTAAAATATGTTTTATGTAGTTTAAAGTATTTTAAAAGGTGACTCTCTATTTAACGAATTTTCCATATAACGAACTTTTTTCGGAATTTAGCGACTTCGTTAAATAGAGGTCCGACTGTAATACTTCAGTAAAATTTCCGGCGGTTATAGTGTTAAACACTAGAAAATTTGCTGAATTATACTATAAGATGAAATTGCAGCACTTAGCTCTGCATGCAAAAATAAAAACGTGCATAAAAGCACAAGCTCCTTAAAAATGAAGACGTAGGATGTGGTTTGGAGGATTGGGTAATTTTACCTCCGCACACAATCCACTTCTCTTCTGTGGTCACAAATGGACATATAGCGTAATAAAGGTTTTTTTCCGTATAACTACCCTTATGAAACTGTTTGTGTAGCAAGATACACCTATGACAATCCTACTAGTGGAATAAAATGCAAAATGAATTTTGCGAGATGTGTCACTTTTCTTGTGGGTGAGCGACATAGCATTTTAAATTTTAAAATTCAGATAATGTATGGAAGATAACGATATTTGAAAGGGAAAACAGAGAAAAAATTTGTTCTGGTGCGGAATAATGGCTACTTAAAATTAATCCTTAAAGCTCCGAAGTCTCTTGCACAAATTTTATTCGATCGGCACCACTTTTTAAAAAGCAGTTTCCATCAAGTACACAATTTCAAAAATGCTCTGATTAAATAAAGTGAATTTTATTTTCCTTTATTACTGGTACGAAAAACAAATTTTACAAAGACTTAGGATGTCTCCGCAGCGGAGCCAACGGAGTGGGAAGGGTTAATAAAGATGAGAATTTTGAAATGCTACTTGTGTATTGTGTTATGTATAGAAAGAGACTTTTGTGTCCAAAGCTTTTATACCAACTCTTAATCAGTTACAAAAATGAATTATAAAATACGTGACTATTATCAATGCCAAAATGTAAGTCTCTCTTCAAGATATTTTGGGAAGATAAGCTACAGACCATATAGCACTTTTCTTTAACATTAACCCTTTATCTACTGATGGTACTTATAAGTACCATTAAAATAACTTGTTATAATATTCATTTAATACACCGATTAGTTGTAATGCAGTTTAGAATAGGTTATACATACATTACTTTATCTTGTTTCAAAAGCATTATGGGTTACACAAAACAAAAATATTTTTAAAAGGATGATTTCATTTGGCTTTGCATCTTTTCAGCTTTCATGGCGTTGGGGAGGGGGAGGGGAGAGGATTTTTCAATTCGGAAATATTTCTATATTTCTATTGTAAGAACATTATATTTGTACATTTCCTAATTCTACAAAATATTTAAAATAAAAGATTTGAGTGGGGTTATAAATAGTGCACAAAATCCCTGTAAATTCAAATTTAATGAATCGTTCTAAATCCTTCTAAAATTTATGAAATGATTATGTAAGTCTTCTAATGTAGTTTAAACAATTCAGGAAAAATGCTTTCGGGGATAATAAATTTCATGAATTCATAATTCAGTAGCTAAAGGGTTAAAGTAAGTTAGAATAGTGCAACAAAACTCTTCTTGCCACCAAGGAGAAGATGTGCACAGACTCATTGCATTTATAGAATTATGTTATAGAAGTGCATTTATTTATTTATTTTTTAAGTTAAAAACTGCGTCATGAATAGTTATTGTTAAGCTCCATTACGCTTCCACTGTGTGAATAGAGTTAACTTTTTAAATAATAAGAGGCAACATTTATAGAGTTATAGGGGGGGGGGGGGACATAGTGATTTTACAGATGATTTGGTGGAGCGTAGTCAATAAAAGGTTGGGCACTACTGGTCTAACGTAATATCCGTAGATTAGAAAAGCCGTTATGTAAAACGCAAAGGGGGGTGTTTAAAACTAACTCTGAGGAAATTAGAGGAAATATATATTATTATTAATTATTGGCTAGCTCATTTTCAAAACAATGTGACGTATTTGTATAAATAAATAACATTTAGTTATTGAGATAGTCTCTGATGATGAGCCTGGATGGCTTGAAAGTACTAAGAAGTTTTTAAATAAAATATATATTTTAAATTTTAACATCTTTTTCATTACGTTAGTCGCCTTTTAAGTAAGATTGTAGACCTTTTTAATGTTCACATCATTATTTATTTTAAAATGTATGCTTTTCTTGACATTTAGTTTTTTGCACTTTCAATAGTTAGCAATTCCAATGTTATTTAAAATAAATATTAATGTATATAAACCTATTTAAAAATTGTAATTAAATTATAAAAAATTAAAAATTTGCTTAGAAAAAACATAATTTAATTTCGAATCATTATCTTTAGTCATTCGCTTCTCCCCTCTCTCTCCACACACATACACACTAAGGGAAAAAATTACATGTGTTATTTTACTCAAAACTTTTTGAGCCCGCCCAATATTTCTGAAAAGTTGGCGCTACTGACCTTTAGGTTAAAATGATATTTCTTTGAGAGTTATACGCTAACCAATATAAGATGCTTTTTTTTATTGTAACTAATTTTGTAGGTTTATTATAAATTAATGAAACAGTTCCTTAACGTACCGATATTTTTTTATACCTATTCCTACCGAAAGTGGTCAAATGACCCCTATATAAAAAGTTATCTATTTTACGATGTTTTGCGAAAAATATACCAGTTGATACACTTTGGTGTATGAATAAAACATTTTTATAATTATTACAAATTGTTTATTTATTAAAGTTAAAAAAACTATAATTACGCAAAAAATTAGGAAAACAATTAATTATTTCAAGAAATTCGAAAATTTAATAAACAAATATTGTGCAAATTTGGTTTTATATTCGCCACATATTTTTAAGATAATTTCGTTCTCGATATAACCTGAAATGTTCAAACTAGAATCTCACCCGGAATAAAGTCAATTTCTAATTGTACCATCTCACATTAACCCTTTCAGGGGCGGTGGTATGTTTATGAAACCACTTAATTTTAATTCCCAAACGCCACAATGGCACCCAAATTTTGGTAAAATATTTTCCATTTAATATGTAAGTGAAATATAGCCTTTTTCACATTTACAAATAAATTTGTTGGTCAATTCCGGTGCCAATTTTTTACTTCAACACTTTAGCATTGAAATTACTTTGCCCCTGAAAGGGTTAACAAATATAATGTAATACAGTTGAATAAATAATGTAATAGCAAAAATGCGAAAGTTACTAATGTTCTTATTCAGGGGTCAAATGACCCCTTGCGATAGTCCAGCCAAAAATATTTTTTTTCTAGGCAAAAAAAAAATCGGAGATGAGGCATTTTAATATGATCCTATATTTTAACAAAAGTCGTTAAATATAAAGAAATTTCGTAATGTTTTAGTTTGAGAAATTCCGAAAAAAAAATTCAAAAAGGGTCATTTGACCCTCGCGGTCATTTTCTTTCGAATGGTTGCACCTCGTAATAATATTTTCTCTCTCTCTCTCCTCTGGGGTGACACTAAATTCTGGAAAAGCAGAATTTCTGCTTCCTGCTTGTTTCTGATTTCTTTATGTTTGAGGTATGTATTTAGATTAGCTAACAATCCTCAATCCAATCAAAGAGCTTATGCTCTGGTCTTATCAGGCATAATCACGAAATTAAGGGCACGGAGAACTCACAAACTCCGTTTATCGCAAAAAATTGCTTCATTATGTCTGAAAAAGGCTTCTCTACCTGTTTTGAAAAGTGGGTTGAACGATGGGACAGTTGCATATAATCTGAGGAAAGGTATTTTGAAAAAAAAATGATATAGTTTTTGCTGTAAATATATTTCTTGATTTTTTTATGATTTTACTCTCAGTTTTTATGGAACGCCTTTTGTAAATTAATGAAGCGGTTTTTTCTTAAACATTTTCTTTCACCGAAATTCGACAGCTTCCACCTCGCAATAATAATAATAATTATATATATATATATATATATATATATATATATATTCATCGGGGGCGACTCTAAATTCTAAAAAAAGCAGAATTCCTGCTTCCTGCTTGTCCTTAAAGCTAAAGCTTGTGGCACACTAAATATAACTTTCCTAGCGAAAACTTATAGCTCATAAATCGCCTGTTCGAGGCTAGCTTGCGCAACCAGTCACAGAGTACCTTTCCTCTTGCTTTTTACAATCCTCATTGTAGTTTTGCAGGGTTACCTACGTGCAGTGGACATTTATTACGATTTTTCTCTTCTTTGCACTCAGAAGTAATTTTTTGTTGCTTCATACTTTTTCTAATTTCTAATACTTTTCTTAATAATTGCGATTTAACTTGTGCAGTTTTTCTTAGTGTATGATTAACTGTACCTACCCCATATGTGATTTACTTGGATTATTTATGCTTAGATGGTTACGTGCCCCTTTTCTAAAGAAGTTTATTATGGGGCTAGTAGGCGCATTGAACACGGAACAAGTTGGCTCGGTGTCTGGTGTGTGCTGGTAGCTTGAAAAACAGCAAACACCGACAAAAGTGCTTGCAATGCAAGATTTTGGGCACACGAGGCTTGCCCAAACGGGGACAACTGTAGCTCTGATGATGATATCCGGTAGAATAGAAGTTATTTCAATGTTAACCCTCCGTCTACCAGACGGGTCCATTGGACCCGACAGGTACATACAAAATATTCATTCAAACCAGAAATTTCTTTAAAATAAACTAAGTATATAAACCAGACAAAAATAAGGTAAATAAAGAAGTTAAATAGTTTTAAATAAAAATTCTGGTGTAGAACGTTTTATTAAAACTTGAATAAAATTCCCGGTAGATCTAGGGTTAATGTTTTATTCATTATTTTTATGTCTGCATTATTTAGAATTTACATTGTACGGCGATAACGCCTTTGTTTAAATTTACTGGTAATAATGAAATTGATTTCTCTTAACTGCGTGCCTTAGTTTAGTTTCATTTAAATTTTTATAAAGAGTGTGTCAACTTACCCCATCGGTATAGGCAACTTGCCCCGTGACGGGGTAGGTTGGCGCACAATTTTCCTTTTACTTTAGGCTTCCGCTAAACATAAACTACAAAAGCTACAAATTCAAAACTCCGGGTATTTATAGCCTAATGCCTGTTCTTTAATCCTGCCCGCGGACTTGGTCGAAGACATGGTCAGTTGGTGGAGGGGTTTTTCAGCCAGGGATTTTTGCCTTTGCCTATCTGGTTGGCACCCTGGTTGAGTGTTTCTATCCGCTTTCTGTTTCTTTCTGCCTGTTCTTTAAAAGTACAGTTAAAGTTTCATAAAAAACTTAAACAAAAAATTAATAAAAATCAATAATTAAAAACTGCGCCTACTAGCTCCGGTCTCCCCTACACTGTAAAAAAAGGACAAATATTTCTTAATCTAGAAATGTATAATGTAACCACGAACAAAAATGACATAATAACCACTTCCGAGTTACTCACGATTATAAGAAGCGTTCTTTATCATAAGAAACCACTGTATTTTCTATATTTAAAGAAGAATTCATAAAAACAAAGATTTCTTTTTTTTTGGCCATTGATTTTCGGAAACGTTTTCGAGTAGTTTTTATAGTGTATTAATCAGTTTTTTTTTGTTTTTTGTTTTTTTTTTTAATTCTTGAATATAGATTTTTCAAATGCTAGTTATTTTCAGGTAAGCATTTTCATGTTCAATCAACATGTTTGGCAGATAAACATAATGAATGAACAGCATTAAGATTAACATTACAATTAATATTATTTCGTTGCTTTTACATGCATAAATTCTATTACACAGCTGAAAATGTTTAATAGATCTCAAGACTATAAAAATTGGAAAAAATGAAAAAAAATTATGCATTTAATATCTTAAATGCATACGATTTTAAAACGCAATTTTTGGAAAGATGAAAAATAAAAGTATGTTCTTTTATTTCATATATTTAAAAAACTGCAAGATGCAGAATTGATATTTATAGGGGGCTCCAAACTGTCAGACATTTTACGAGCATAATATTGGCATGACAGCTTACGCGCAGGATTACAAAAATAATCTTGCATCTAGAATGAAAATTTTGTTGCCTAATTATTTATACTTCAGATTATAATAATTAGCCTGAACCTAAATAAATTTGTATTTAAAGCATTTTTATATTTTTAATGCAAAGTTGTATTTAGCTAATACAAAATTTGGTAATTTTAAGAGTACAACCGCTTATTTTTTTTTTTTTTTTTTTTTTTTTTTTAACATTTAAAAGAAAAAAAAAAATTAGGTTCCGTTTATGCAGACTAACATGAAATTTATCGTTTGAAAATTTCATGAAAATATTGAGAAGTTTTCTAGTTATTCTGCACGTTATGCCCAAAAACGACACTTTGAGAAAATGACTTCAAAGTTTCGGAAAGGACGTTTCAGCTATGGGTGGGTATAATATTCTAAAAGCCATAACTTCTGTTCTAATGGTAATTTCAAGGAAACAATTATATCAAAATATTCGGAAAAGATGGGATTTTAACATGTCAAACAATTACAATTTTGAAATTTTGAAGCTTTAAGAGTCCTAAGACGCAATAACTGAGAGTGGATAGCAACGTAAAAAGCTATATTTAGCTTGATAAAACTGATTAATACGCCACAAAAAGTACTCGGAAATGTTCCCGAAAATCATTGTCAGCTCAAGAAACTTTGTTTTTATACATGCTTCTTTAATTCTGGAAAGTATATGGGTTTCTAGAGATAAAGCACACTTTTCGAAATCGTGGATTATTCCGAAGACGTTATTATGTATTTTTGTTTGTTGCTATGTTATACTTTTGTAGATTAAGACTCATTTGTCTTTTTTTACAGTATATATTTGAAAGAAGGACATCTGTAACAAGGCTGTCATCTTTTGTGTGGATTTCGGTGAAAAGATATAGAAGATAAAAGAAGAAATTTGTAACAAAGCTTCTATGTCTTCAAATATCCATATAATAAAAGCCTAAGTCATGTGACTGTCATCAACAGTTTCGGGTTGACCTCTTCACTTTTTGTATGCCAAGCGGCCAATTTGGTAATTTAATGTTAGCCGGGAGCATGTGATAAACCGCCAAATATTGTTCCTTCGCCATATATTGTAACTATCATGTCATCAGTATTATAATAGTCCATTTCATGCGATTGTCATAAACAATTTTTCACGTGGTAAATTAAAAGAGAGCTTTGATGTTGAAATTAAATGTCATGGTTTATGGTATTATTTATTACTTTTCTTTTTTTTTTAAGCAACAGTTGAGAGTCATAAATTTTAAATATTTGAGTTTTAAATTAAAGTTATATATTTTAAATAAAATGAGTGAAAGTACTACATTTTAAATGAAATTCGAACAAATACGACGAGAACAATGTTTGGCGATTCATCACCTGCGCCCGGCTAACATAAAAATGATTTTCAGGATTTCTGTATCAGAATCTTCGGATTTGGCGAAGGATTGAGCAAGTAAATTAAATTATGTATAAAAGTAACGTGATACAATGCTTAGCATATTTTTAAGGGAGACCAAACTGGTCGCCAAGGGCGGCTAGTTATGCAATAAAGGTCATTCGAGACATCAGCCATAGTAACTAAAACTAAAAGTCACCCCCTCTAAAGTATTCAATACATTTTTCCTCTTCAGTTAATACTACCACATTATTGACAAATGAGTTGAATTCGCGGTTATCGCTGCCGCTCGCCATTGAACCAAATCGCGACAAAATGCTTCATTTAGCGAGTAAACGATCAATCAGACTCGCCAAATTGTGAGGGCTCAATTTCTGCTCTTTTTGTGAGTGTGTGTGTGGCAATACAATCGAGATTTTCATCCACGTTACTGTACGATAGAGATACTGATTCAGCACTATTTCAGTTTAGCATCAGCCAAAGACACAGAAAGGATTATACGATAGGTAATTCTCTGTTGTCAGTTAATCACTATCGATGCGCTGGTAAAATCACAATCAAAATCACTCGCATAAGCGCCAAATAGAAAAAAGTTTTGCAGGATTGCGGCGTCGAATTTGCCATTTAACGTACTAATTTATTAGTTGTACGCAAAGCGTGATTGGCCACTCATCATTTTTTTTCTATTGGATAGAGTCGAAATCTCATAGCAATTTTCAGTGTATATTTTCACAACGGTAAATCAAAGATAGCTGTTTTGAATTTTTATTTAGACCGCTAATAGAATGTCTGAAACATTTACACATTTAGGAGACATTTAGAATGCACTTATTTCTAGTAGTTTCTGTAGCGGATAGTCGAATTTCTATTTTTTAAGCAATTAGAAAAAATTGTGTTATTTTAGAACATATAGAAAAAAAAACGAATACAATAAGGGGTTAAAGATAGATTTTTCAGTGTTTCACGCCAAATCTAATTTGAAACATTTGTTTTCATTTGGCTAATGTTTTTTATTTCTTATTCGCCAAATCGCTAATCTTGGTCAAAAGGCAGCGAGAACCCTAGTTGAATTACTTACACCTTAGCTTATACTATACTGCTTTATTGTGCTATCTTGGTAACACGCTAAATATGCTTTTTTCATGTTCACGGAAGGTGCAAGTTAATTAAAGCATCCTGTATTAATTTATGGAAATGCCAATTTTCGAATCAAAAGTCTGAGAATGTTTAACGATTCGATTGTCATTAGAGACAACAGCCATAGTAACCAAAAGTTTCAAAGTAACCTCCTCTAAATATCTAGTTCTATATATTTTTCACCTCTAGTTAATACTATCAGTATTGGCATATGATTTGGATTACTGACACCTGAGCTTTACTATACTGCTTTTTGTGCTATCTTGGTAACACTTTAAATACGCTTTTTCCACGTCCACAGAAGGTGCAAGTTAATTAAAGCATCCTGTATTGAATTATGGAAATGCCAACTTTCGAACAAAACATTTCAGTACGTTTAAAGTTTAACGATTTGATTATCATTCGAGATAACAGCCATAGTAAAAAAAAAAAAAAGTTTCAAAATAACCTCTTCTAAGTATCTAATTTTATATATTTTTCATTTTCAGTTAATACTATCATTATTGACAAATCACTTGAATTACCGACACCTTAGTTTTACTAATACCACTTTTGTGCTCTCTTAGTAACACATTAAATACGCTTTTCTCACGTTCACAAAAGTTGCACTTTGATTAAAGCATCCTGTGTGGAATCGTGCAAATATCAACTTTCGAATCAAACAATCTCAGAAGGTTTAACAATACGATTGTCATTCGAGACAACAGTCATAGTAACCAAAATATCCCTCCTTAAAAGTCTAGTTCTATACATTTTTCATCTCTAGTTAATACTATGATTATTGACAAATGGCTTGAACTACTGACACTTTAGTTTTACTAATACCACCTTTTTGTGTTACCTTGGCAACACATTAAATCCCGTTTTCCCACGTTCACAGAAGTTGCACTTTAATTAAAGCATCCTGTACCGAACCGTTCAAATGTCGATTTTCGAATCAAGCATCTCAGAACGTTTAACGAGGACGGCAGATAACCGAGCGATAGGCATCTACCAATTCTTCAAAAAGAAAACCAGGGTAATAAAATTTTACACTTCAAAAATCTAACCACCTTCGATAGAAATCTGACTTCTCCTTTGCATTCGACAGCAACTGGACAGGTGAGAAGCTTGAGTGATGACAATGATGAAACAGGCTGTCAGCATCCTCAGAGATGGATAAAGTGATATAGAATTTCGGAAAGGAAGAACGGAGATGTGCTTATCTCTTCTTTTCTCCCATTCAGCCCACGTAGGTTTGTAGGTTTGTAACGCCGGATTTAAGCTTCTGCAGTAGTTTTCCGGCTTTGTGAGCAAGCAGTAAACTCAAACTTTGATGCTTGAATTGGAAAGGTCTAGAGAATCGTATAGATATTGGTGAGAATTTAAATGATCAAGTTTTTTTTTTTATAGGGACAATATGAAATATTTTTTTACCCGACTGCCAAGAAGGGTTATGTGTTTCACGCGTAACTGGGTATGTGAATTTCTTTATACCCTCGAAACATCCCAACGGCAGGATGGATTTTAATGAATGAGGTCTCTAAAGATTCGTCTTAACTGTCCGATGGTTATAGGCTAGGTTTTGTTTTTATAAATTCAAAATGGTGACCGTTAAATACAAAATGGCGGTAGAGACGAAAAAAGTTTTTTACGCACCCTATTGAGGGACATATCATTGGATAGGTCTTTCAAAATGAAGACGATGTTTCATTGACTATTTTATAGTCAGAAGCTCCGTTTAAATATTACACAACCTGGAAGTTGTGTAGGTAGGATCTCTAGCTTTACTGCAACTCTAACCTTCATAGACATCTATAGGCCTCATCAAAACAGTGTTTATAGATAGGAACTAACAACTAAACACAACTTAAAAGTCATCAATACAAGTAAATAAAAAAATAGGTAAGTAATATAAAAAAATAATTTCACATCGATGAGAAATAATTAATTAGTTCGCTTTTTACGCAGTCGGGTTTTTTAATTTTTTTAATTTGTTTTTTTATTCTATTCAGTTTTGAATTGCAGTTTTCCAGGCAGGATTCGATCAATCGAAATCGAGGTCCAGGACCTGGTGCTCATTCGTAATCCATTGTAGCTAAAAACAGAGAATTTTCAATGCCTTACATTACATATATGAATATAAAAATACATATTTTGATAAATCTATCTTTTGTTTCTAATCTCATCCTACTCTAAAATTACAAAACATTGATTATCATCAATTCAATATCGAAAAGTGATTTAAAAATTGTGAACTAAACTTGAGAGCCCGATAAATCTTTGGAACCCGTTGCTATGACCCTGTTTGCCTATGCTATAATCAGATCATGGTACCATGTTAGGAAATTGACAGAACTGCCAGTGTTATCAACCGTCTATTTCCTAATAACACAACCAGAGTCCAGGTGACATGATTTTTCATTACAGCATCACAAATGTTCACACAGTTACAATGAGGGCAAAAAGTGTGTGACTCCTTTAAATTATGACTCTAAACTAACCGTCACTGCGTATTTCTACTTTGAATTTACTGTCACTGATTGAGTAGTCAATTGCAATTCCTCATAAAATAAGACACAGTGACTTAGATACAACTCATTTTCCATGATAGGGCGACAATGGCGAAAATCAAAGTTTCATTTTGGACACTGTATATTCCCATTTTGTTCATGGTGTTGGGGATGTTATCAGTATCAATTTCTTTCAAACGCTCTGTGTAATCAATTGATTCGCTTAACCCTTACAGGCGCAAATAAGTGTGCCGCTATAATTTGGAATACACACCAGAAACTTCAAAATTTTTCATTTTAAAATAAAGAAGTGCAATTTTAGAAGGTTTTCGCGTATTGTAAAAGTAAAAGTTCATACAATATTCTGGTACGAATTGTAATTTAAACTAAAAAAAAAAGTGTCACAAATAATATATAACCTCCCTTAGTACCCTAGGATTTAATATTTCCAACTTGAAGTATGAGTCCAAACTTTTTTTGATAAATTGGTGGCAAATTTTACAGACACAGTATTATTTTCTAACAAAGCAAATGTTATTTAAGAAGTTTTAATTGTTTAAAGTTTCTCTTCTCTCTATTCTACAAAAAAGTAACTAACGCTGTCACCGCCTCCGCCGCCGGTTTTGAATTTTTTGTGAACGGAGGTCTTTCTTCGTTAATATTAAGAAAAATATTGCATGCAATAATCTGACACTCGGCGGTGTTATAGAGAAATGTTTGATAAACACGCTGATGCAGACAGTTTTCAAATCGAAGAATTATTTTAAGAGATATTTAATATTAAAGTTGATCAAAATCGTTCCATTAAAAAAGTTTTATAGCAGCAAATACTATACACAGGAATTTAATCATTTTTAGATCATTTTACACATTAAAAGTTCCCGGTGTGCAGACTATATTAATTTTTTTAATTTGACTCATTTTTTGAGGTTTTATTTCGATTTTAAATTCAAATTTTCAGCATTTCGAGAGATATATTTTACAACTTTTAGAAAAGCGAAAAGCGTATTATCTTAAATTGTTGCCAAATTTAAAAATAGCGCGAAGAATAATAATTCCTTCAAATTAAAAATTTATTTACACATGACTATTATAAACAGAAAAAACTTTCAAATGAGAATTAAATGATTACGTATTAAAAGCAGAAAAATGTTGATAATTACGTCATAAAAGCTATATTTACACTGAATTTTCAAAGACAAAGAAAATTGAAAAATAATAAATTCACTAATATGCGTTAAAAGATGTAAATGGAGGAAATTACGTCATATTTAAAATTACCAAACCATAATCTTGCCAAACAGTTTAAATTTAAAAATATACTTGCGCGAGACATTTATTTCATATTTTGAGATAATCTTTTAAAACTAATCTATATTGAACAGCATTTAATGCATTTCCATACCTATAAGGGGGGGTTACCATAAGGGGGACCCTGTTCTGTCGTCAAATGCTGCCAAGTTTGTCGTCAACTTGGCGATATATCACCAAATTTGGCGACCAAAATTAGTCATCAAAAGTGACGCCAACTTGGCGATGTCTCTAATATTTCGCCAAATTCCCATAGACTTCCACTGTAAACCAATAGGGTTTACTTGCTTACAGAAAATCGACAAATTGGGATATTTTGAACCAATGAACCAATGAAGAAGTTATTGAAGTGCCTACAAGAGCCGCATTGCTCTTGTGTTGAGAATTTTAAGACAGCGCAAATAATATTTCATTTCTAACAACAAAAGTATTTTCACGTGAATATTAAAAGAGAAAGAAAACTTTGGTGAAAATTACGTCAGTTTTAAAACGATGCCTTTAAAATGTTTTATTTTTAAAAAAACTTCTTGTAGCGTTGTTAAAAAATACCGGCAGACAAAGACTCTGTTTACTTAAATCATTTCATATTAGCTTATTTTCACATGTTTCACTGATCTGATTTAATCAAAGACAAAAACAACCCATTAACAAGGCCACTGTTTTTTTTTTTTTTTTTTTTTTTTTTTTTTTTTTTTTTTTAATTATATTTCATTTTTCCGAAATATTTTTAAAGCCGGTCAAATTAGCGTGCTTGTAGAGTTTGCGGTGTCTGAACGGGGGTTGGCGAGCGTAGCTCGTAGGGGGCAAAACCTCCTAGTAATGAAAACAAGGCAAAATAAAATAAATGGTGGAAATCGTTACTAACTTAAAGGCAGTGGTATATCGTATAGCTAACAATTGATAAAGTGCTAATTGATAAAGTGCTAATTGATGATATGCTGCGGCTAATGAAATAGACATGATGCGTGCAATTTAATTGTTGGGGAACGAGGACCGGCACGGTTTTAGACCAAAGTACTTTAAAACTCTCCCATCAGTGCGCAAATGTATGAAACTTGAGTTTTAGGGTTTGCTATTCATCACATATCATATTAAAAAAATCATAATAGCTTGCATTAAAAAATGTAAAACTTAGTAAGATATTTTTTTTTTTTTTTTTTGCAATATGCACTTATTGTTCTTCTCGTACCATTAAGCACTGTGGTAAAAAAAAAAAAAAAAAAAAAAAAAAAAAAAAAAAAAGTATTCTAATATTAGTATGTTTTTGCTTTTAATTATGTCTACCGTTTGGTTAAAAATGTAATCAAAGAACAGGGAAAAAAGACTTTGATCAATTAACAGAGAAAAAACACACTGAAATAAAAATAAATAAAAGAACAGAAAAACGAATCTCTTTATTTATAATTTTGTTAATTTAAACTGAATTTGTCCTTTTTTTTTTTTGGCTTGTTATTCGTACTAAACCTCAAAAAAGTAAATAAAGAAAGGCAATTTTAACTGTATGTCAATATTGTTAAAATGTATAATCAATATTGTTATAACTGAAATCATAAATACATATTTGTTCATAGAAAAGAATTGTAACCAATAGTGCGTGACCACACATGGCGCATTGCTTTATATATATATATATATATTTAAATGAGAAATAGGGGGGGGGGGTTGTTTCATCTACAAAATTCATATATTTATTGACACTGTTAAAAAGTTTTGAGTTAGCAATCTTTATCCAATATTTGGTGCTATGCTTCAACTCGAGTTCCAAATCTTTGAGTGAGATTTCACCATCTTATGGTTGCAAGTAATAGAGCACCAAAAGTTGGTTCAACCGGAGTTCCAACTCTTGGCGTGAGGTTTCACCATCTTATGGTTGCAGCTACTGCAGCACCAAAAGTTGATTCAACCAGAGTCCCAAATCTTGTTGTGAGATTTCACCATCTTATGGCTGCAACTACTGCAGCAACAAAAGTTGGTTCAACAGGAGTTCCAAATCTTGGAGTGAGATTCCACCATTTTATAGGGTTGCAGCTACTGCAGCAACAAAAATTTGTTCAACCTACTACGAAATTTTTAACAATGTTCGAATAATACATCAGAAAGGGGAAAAGTTTTATTTCTCCGTTTCAATATATAAATTACTATCGGTGGATTATTTTTTATTTACTAATCTGCCTCCAAAAAAATGCAGTGTCCGTTTTTATTAATGAATCTACAGAAATGTACCTAAATAAATTCGAAAGTTAATGATTAAATATTAAAACAATACAGAATGCTTCATAAAAGATAAAGAAAAAAAAACTTCAACTCTTCTTTAAAATAAATAATTCTGAGATAAATTGCCCTTCCGCGGCAATTAAATGTTTTATTTATTTCTAATTTATCATTCCTAACATATATTTATTGCAATATTAATTACCGTCAGACGAAAATTAATTAATTGATACTTTTATCTTCCACCTTTTCCAAGTCTATTTACTGTCAACGACTTAAAGTTTATTTCGAAGTGCTTTATATACCATAACTTGCTCTAATAATTATTTTCAGCCGAGATATCTTTTGCGAAACTAATTTTGGCTCCATTCCTTGGTTCACACGCATTTAAAATCGCTTATGCAAATCCAAGATGGAAAGTAGCATTAGTCGGGACCGTAACGGTCCCCAAACGATGATGGATTGGATAGAAGGCATCTAAAATGGCGGGTGCACCTAAATTAGTGCCTCTCTATAAACACTAAGGAGTTAGAGAAACTGGATGGCCGGGGTTGCGATAGAAAATATTCTACCACCTTCGTTATAAAATATTTTTTAATGGTTCACTTTAAAACTAAAATAGAATTTTCAACAAACTTGGGAAAAAAATGAGAGGTAAATGTATACTTAGGGATGTCCATCATTGATGTTGCTGGTTGATTCGTATTCAAGCAAAGATTTCAACAAAAGCTGTCGCTTCATAATAGGTGGTCTCGTTTCAGTTTTTGCTAGAATAAATTATTTGCTGGTTATAATTACTTAAAGATGCGGTATTAAATAATTTTAGCATCTAATATACAATTGTTTAAGTATTAGACCAATGTCAGACGGGCATCTTTTTTGCTGCTTTTTTGCTTGCGTATTATCCATCGTCAATGCTACAGCATTGTGAATGGATAATACATAAGCAAAAAAGCAGCAAAAAAGACGCCCGTCTGACATTGGTCTTAGGCTTGACGGTTTATAAGACTTTTTTTAAGGAACATCTCTAAAAAACGCATTTATGAAAAATAAGTTCTGTACACAATACAAGGGGAGGAAAAACCATAATATAAGGTAAACGCACCAGCAGTGGGCGACTTAAAGACATTTATCTACCACCTTCTATTATTCTATTATTTCTATGATTCTACCACCTTCCTTATAAAATATTTTTTAATAGTTCACTTTAAAACTAAAATAGAGTTTTCAATAAACTTGGAAAAAAATGAGAGGTAAATGTTAACTTAGGGATGTCTATGATTGATGTTGATGGTTGATTCGTATTCAAGCACAGATTTCAACAAAAGCTGTCGTTTTATAATAGTGATCTCCTTTTAATATTATCTAGAAAAAAAAATACTTGCTGGTTATAATTCTTAAAGATGCGGTATTAAAGAATTTTATCATCTAATATACAATTGTTTAAGTATTAGGCTTGACGGTTTATAAGATTTTTTTTTTAAGGAACATCGCTAAAAATCGCATTTTTGAAAAATAAGTTCAGTGCACAATACAAAGGGAGGAAAAAACATAATATAAGGTAAACGCACCAGTAGTGGGCACTTAAGGACATTTATCTACCACCTTCTATTATTCTATTATTTCTATGATTCTACCACCTTCCTTATAAAATATTTTTTAATAGTTCACTTTAAAATAGAATTTTCAATAAACTTGGAAAAAGATGAGAGGTAAATGTTAACTTAGGGATGTCCATCACTGATGTTGGCGGTTGAATTGTATTCAAGTACAGATTTCAACAAAAGCTGTCGGTTCATAATAGGTGGGCTAGTTTCAATTTGTTCTAGATTAAATTGTTTGCTGGTCATAATTACATAAAGATGCGATTTTTAATAGTTTTATCATCTAATACTCAATTGTTTAAATATTAGGCTTAGCCGTTCATAAGATTTTTTTAAGAAACCTCTCTAAAAAACGCATTTATGAAATTAAGTTCAGTACACAATACGACGAAGAAAAAAAAACATAATATAAGGTAAACGCACCAGTAGTGGGCCACTTAAGGACATTTATCTACCACCTTCTATTATTCTATTATATCTATGATTCTACCACCTTCCTTATAAAATATTTTTTAATAGTTCACTTTAAAACTAAAATAGAGTTTTCAATAAACTTGGAAAAAGATGAGAGGTAAATGTTAACTTAGGGATATCCATCATTGATGTTGACGGTTGGTTCGTATTCAAGCAAAGATTCAACAAAAGCTATTGCTTCATAATAGGGGGTCTTATTAAAAAATTTTCTAGAATAAATTATTTTCTGGTTATAATTACATACAGATTCGATGATAAAATCTGCCCTCTAGTATTGGATATAACAATTAAACAGTAATGTCATGATATTGTGTAGGAGGGGGCGGGGGGGGGGCTAATTAATAAGATTATGGATTGACCTTTAAAAAGAGTAACTCGAATAAGTTAATAGAATGAATATTGAAGAAGAAATAAATAAATATTTGATATGGATGATAACTTATTTAATTATCGTGCAATTTTAAATAGATTTATAAATGAATTCGCTACATTACAGCGAAATAATAAACTTCAATAACTTCATATTTAATTAAAATTTCCTTAACAGTGCAGAATCATTAAAATAATAAAGTTAGATGGTGTGAAAAATAAAATTAACAGTTTAAAATAATGAATATAAATAAATAACATTTAAAATTTCTGTAACACTGCATAATAATAAAAATAAATAATTGAATTTTGGGGGAGGGGAAAGAAAAGTTTTTTTACAAACAAAAGGACTACGTCTGAATTCATTCATAATTATAAAAAAATTTCAAAATAACAGAGATTACATTAAAGGATAAAAACACTGAAAACAATTTAAAAGGACGTTTCGGATTCATTCTGAATCCCCCATCAATTAATTCTTAACGTAAAAGTCATACTAGGTTTTAAAGTTCAACAAGTAGGAAAACATTACATGAAGTTGCTCAAGTTGCATCAAGTTGGCAACTTGATGTAATGTTTTCCTACTTGTTGAACTTTAAAACCTAGTATGACTTTTACGTTAAGAATTAGTTGATGAGGGATTCAGAATGAATCCGAAACGTCCTTTTAAATTGTTTTCAGTGTTTTTATCCTTTAATGTAATGTAATGTAATGTAATGTCTGTTATTTTGAAAAGTTTTTATAATAAAAACAGTTGTTTAACATTTTATTAACTCTATTTCTACCACGAGGTGTTAAAAGACACCTTTCACATTTTAACTTAAAATTATTCTTTAAGATTAATCATTTCTACACAATTACCTTTTTGACTTTTCATACAATAGTTGTTAAATTATTTCAGCGATATCATTTTCTTCCAGTTCATCCTGGGTCTAAAAATGTGCATAGGGTATACCTTATTTCTACCATGAGATGTCTTTTGACACCATAAAGATTTTATAATTTCTAAGGATTTCATAATTTGTAATATTAAACCATTTTACATATAAATATCAACACCGTTTTATAGCATCATGTCAAAAATGCAGAAATACAGTAAAACCTCTCTAGAGCGACCACGTTCCGTTCCAATAAAAATTGGTCGCTCCGAGAATTGGTCGCTTAATGGAGGTCATGTTTAAACCTAGAATTTAATTGTTGAAAAAAAGGTAACAATTAATGTTACTACAGTGCGTCCCATAAAGTTTATAGACAACCATTTTTTTTTTAATTTAAGAGCTAACTAAACGAGTAAAAAAGACAAAATAAATTATGAAAGTATATAATGATGAAATAAAAATAATAAAATACTCAAACAACTTTTAGAAGTCGTAGATTTAATATAAAAAATTAAAAACAAGAAAATGCTGTCCCAAAAATATCTAGACAACCGGTGTTAAAAGCTGATTTAAGTACTGATATCCAAAATTTACATATTCCAAGGTGAAATTCTGGTGACTCAATATCAATAGTTTTCTGAGATAAAATTGAAACTGTCTTTTCTTTTCCGACTGATTGCAAAGATGCCTCGCAATGTGCAGTTTTCCAAAAAGGAAATTTTGGAATTCTATCCTTTAAAGGCTCATGGATGGAAAGTTGTGGATATTTCAAGAAAAGCTGGACGCAGCAGGGTTGGTATTTACCTAATTCCTGTCAAAAGGTGACAATCTGAAACAAAATCCCGTTCTAGACGACCAAAGAAAACAACTAAATGATAAGACAGAGAAATTTTGACATTAATTTCAACCCAGAACCTGTGTGTACGGTCAGTTTCTATAAAAGTAAACGTTCCAGTAACAATATTCACGGTCCATCGACGGCTGCATTTCATTATTTTCGCAAAATGCGTCATTCGCCAAAGTTTAACAAAACGAAATAAAGACACTAGTGTTCAATGGACCCGAAATTACAGGAATTGGCCTGATGCATGGTTGGGTGTTCTTGTCAGTGATGAAAATAAATTCAATTTAGAAGTCCCCGATGGTTGGGCATAATACTGGCACGAAATTAGCAAGAAACCACGAACTTTTTTTTACTAGACAACAAGGAGGGGGTTCACTCATAGTGTCTGCAGCATTTTCTTATAATGGTCTTAAAAATAACCTATAAATAGCCCATATTTCTTTTTTAAAAGGTCATCAATGTTCCGAAGATTACCAGAAAGTGCTTGAAGTACAGTTAATTCCATTTGGAAAGTTGCTAGGGAGGGGACAAATCGATGTACCAGCAAGACTATTGCTCCATTCTCGTGTCCAACTCTAGAATGCTGTAGCTAAGACAAAACCAACTAATTGCTATGGACTGGCCAGCCCTTAGTCTTGACATGAACCCAACAGAGAATCTCTGGGGAAGATTAGCTAGAGACGTATACGCTAAAAGGTGGCAATTTGCAACGGTTCAAGATCTAAAGCTGCAATTTGAACGAAGTTGATTTTCTTTAAAGTCAGAACTTCTTCAAACTCTTGATTTGAGTATGCCTGATCGAGTTTTTGAAGTGATTAGAACAAACGGCTTAAAAATTAGAACGTTAAAGGAAAAGAAATCAGTTGTCTATAAACTTTTGGGACAGTCAAATTTAAGTTTTAATTTTTTTTCACAAAGTCTATGATTGTGTAATATTACTTGTGTATAGCATTATTATTGTCTTGCTATTATTTATAATTATAAATTGTTTTGAAATTGTTACTCCTCTTTTTGAATTGGAAAATTAAAAAATAAACTATAAACTTTTGGGACGCACTGTAAAATTTACTTTCCACATTAGGAAAAAAATATGAAAATTTAAGTATCAAAACAAAAGTTAATTACATAAGTTAATTACTGCAGAGTTTAAAAAATGAATACGTTGACGTTTGTTGTGATTTTACGGTTTTATCTTTTATAACTTTTATTTCCAAGTCCTTTCAAGATTTAGTAAATAAAAGCAATTTTTTTCTTTTTGGACGGGAACAATTAATGACGATTTCATTAATTTATCTATTTCTTTGAGAGTTTCCTGACAGAATAGGGCAGTGAAATTTATTGACCGACATTCTTAATTTGTCATCAGAGTTAAATTCATTGCCTAAAAAGGCACAAAGGGTTTAAACACTTAAAAGTTACCGGTATATTAAAAAAAATTGAACTTAGTTTAGAAGTTTGATGAATAATGCACTCTCCGGAATTATTTTTCTAATAAAACCTTCTTCAAGCGACCAGGAAAAAACGGAATTTGTTTCATTTTCTTCAAAGAGATCGGTCGCTCATGGAGGGAGTTCAACTGGGATGGTCTCTGAAAGGAGGTAAGATTAGTATTGAGTCTATAGGAATAAATTTCGTTCCAAGAAAAAAATGGTCGTTCAGCGAGGTGGTCGCACAGGGAGGTTTCACTGTAGATGCATAACTTTGATATTAGCTTGTTTTCCGAAATTTTGTATTTTAGTATAGATCATTGCAGTGACTAGTTCTAAAAAAATTGAATAACTCGTTTTTCTTCTCCAATTCTGGTAGTGAGTTCAGAACTCATAAATTTTGTTTTCATTCGTGTAAAAGCTGTGGCATTGAATAAGGAAAGAATTTTATAACACTACTATTTTCATTATTACTGTTTTGTTGTTGCTGTTACAAAGACTGAATTTTTATGAGACTGAAAGTTTTTTATACAATTAAATTATAAGTAATTTAATATTATTAAAATATTTGATTATCATTCTAATGAATGATAATCAAATATTTTAATAATATTAAATTACTTATAATTTAATTATATACTACTAATGCTTATAATTTAATTTAAAAAATAAAAAAATGAAGAAGATAATATTTTATAATTATTGTTCCTGTTGACGTAAAACATGTTTGATTACATTTATGTATACAGTAGAACCCCGCTAATTCGAAATTCCGGTTAATCCGAATCGATTTTATTTTCCACTTGGTTTATTCCGACTTTATGTTCGTTATGGACTTGAAGCATGCCGGATTACGAAATTTTCCGGATTACAGGATGAATGTCGGGAAAACGCGTAGAAGTTAGAACTAAACAAAAAATGGCAATAAAGCATGTTTTTTATTCTTTAAACAGCTTCAATAGAATAAAAAAAAATACTCAATAATATAAAAGTACAACCTATGTACACGAATATAAAATGAAAACGTGCACTGTAAGCCTACTCGTAGAAGCCATCTTAAAAAAATCTCAAATGTCAGTTTGTTTGCCAGACACTATAGAATTATTTTCTAAAATGCAAAAAGTATTTAATTCAGATGACAAAAATTTATTTTTCCTTTCAACAGTTTGATTTCGCAAATTATCACAGAAATGTTTTTTTTCTTCCCGTCGACGTGGAGACTGAGCTATTTATAAATCGCGAGTTTGAACCGTTTGTAATGGGTTGCTACGTAATTCATCATTCTGAAGTTCCATTGGATTATTATAAACATCAGGAGGGATAAAACAAGGAGTACTATTTTTTTCTGAAAGTCGTGCCGGATTATCCAGCATAACGGACCATAGGATGACGGATTAGAGGACGTTTACTGTACCACCGAGTACTTAAAACTTGCATTGTTTTTTAAACGTATCTTTTTCTGTTCTATTTTTTCGGAATTTCGGGTAATCCGAACCAGGGCCGAAACTAGCCTTTTTTGCATCCGGGACAAGCATGGATTTTGCCCCCCCCCCCCCCCCTTCCTCCTCTTCCGCAAAGTATATTTACAAAGAGAATTTTACTAATTTTCTAATAGCCGACTTATTTTAAAATTTAAAATATGTAACCTTAAAATATGTAACACTGAACTACGTAATCTACAATGTCGGATCCAAGGTGGAGATCAAGGGGGTCATGACTCCCCTCTGAACACCAACAAAAATATTCTAAAGATCATTTTTAAAATGAAATATACAGTTAGAGCCCCGATTTTCCGAGTCCTGCTTAACCGAGTTTCTGCTTTCACCGAGTTATTTTCTTCTGATGGACGTATGTCTTCTATTATTATGAAACAGACATTATAAATGAAGTGTTAGGTGAAGAGGAAAGAGCAGTCGTAAAAAGTTAGAACTCTGATTTTCTGGTCAGAATGGGAAGAAAAAAAAAATGGCCATAATTTTTTTTGAAAAGAAAATTATGGCCATTTTTTTTCTTTCCATTATTAGATTACGCATAGATTACCCAGATTACGCATATTAAAACGAATAGAATACGACATTTGGTTTACATGGATAAGATAAATTCTCGCCTGTTTACCCAAAAATGTCCAAAATCGATTCACTCCCAGTTTGTGTAAACGTTTGAATGGAATAGTCAGAAGTATGAAGAAATACGCACAATTTATGCTATAAATACGTACTTATCTCAATACATTTTGATAACATCACACAAAAAAAAAAGGACAAACTGTCTCACAGGGATAAAAAGTTAATATTCAGTATGTTCGAAAAGTTCGCCATTGCTCACGATACAAGTTTGTATTCGTAAGAGTAATTCTGCATGCACATTTCTCAGCATGGAGCGTCTATTACAAGCCTCTTCAATACGACGACATAGCTTTAACCCTTTCAAGGGCGGTGGCTAGACAGTCTAGCCACCTAATTTTAATTCCAAAACTGACAAATGGCACCAAGAATATTTTAATAAAATTTTGCTTTTGTAATGAAAGTGCAAATTAGCGGGTTTTTGTTTTCTGAGAAATTCGTTTGAATATTCTGGTGTCAGTCAATTATTTCATCAGTTTACGAACAGAACTCTTTTGGCCCTGAAAGGGTTATTCTAAAATTTTAAATGCATTGGAAATTAAATCTTTACAGACATTACAGCACAGTACAACGTCACAATCTGCAATTGTACACTGCTACATTTCCGGAATGTGAATAAGCAAAGTAGAATCGTCGCTCATCGATTTCGCACATTTTTGGGTATTCAGGCGACGATTTATCTTGTTGAAAAAATGTTAATTAATGCATTTTTTACTTAATGCTTAAATTACTTAATGTAACTTAATGCAATTATTTTACTTAATGCAAGAGATTTGTTTGTATAAAAGGTATTTCTGGGTAACTGGGTCTATTTCCGGACCGAAAAACGCTTGGTACAAAGTAACCCCGAAAAACTAGTTTTCATGCTAGCTTTATGAAAACGTAAACATTTTCTGTGAGAATAAAAAGTTAAAGGAAAAATTATGATCACACATGGGTTACAGATTACTAAAGATAATATTTTGACACTTACCTTATTTATATATCTCTTGTCCAGATTGTTCCTCTATAGAAAGTTTGGGAAGTTAAAGTCTATACACGAAAACAGTTGTTTACAAACACATCCAGTGTTGCCTCTAAAAAATATTTAATTACCCCCAAACTATTTAAATACCCCATAGTAGGGTTTAAAATATTTTTCAAGGGCAAAAACTCCGAATTATCTTGTACTGTTTGTTCAATACAAAGAATAAAACTTTTTTTTTTTTTTTTTATGGGATGGACCAAAGTAACCGCAAGGACCAAAGTAGCCCCGGTTGACGGTAATGAAACTTTTAACAGCCATGCTCATAAATTAAATAAAATCATAAGACGAAACGCAATTTTTTTCACCTCGATTCAACATAAAATAAATAATGTGAACATTAAAAATGTCCACAATCTTACTTAAAAGGCGACTAATGTAATGAAAAAGATGTTACAAGTTTGAAATATACTCTATTTAAAACTTCTTAGTACTTTCAAGCCTTCCAGGCTCATCAACAGAGAATATCTTAATAACTAAATGTTGTTTATTTATACAAATACGTCACTTTGATTTTGGTTTTTTCCTCTGCTGCTGTTACTTCTACTTTCAACTCTAGTAATTATTGGTTCTCTCATTTTCAAAACAAAGTGACGTATTTGTATAAATAAACAACATTTAGTTAATAAAATAGTCTCTGATGATGAGCTTGGAAAGCTTGAAAGTACTAAGAAGTTTTAAATAAAATGTATATTTTTTTAACTTGTAACATATTTTTAATTACTTTAGCCACCTTTTAAGTAAGACTGTGAACTTTTTAAAGTTCACGTTATATATACGAGTTGGAACCCGTCGAAATTCGACGAACTAAAATGTTAGAAAGGAACTGTCAGATCGAATATATATAATAAACCTAAAAAAATAATTACAATAAAAAATTCATCTGACATTGGTTGTCTAACTCTTAAAACAAATAATATATTTAACCTAAAATTATTAAAATATTATTTCCACAAACTTCAACTGCTTAAATTATTGGAAAATTAAAAAGTATTAGAATAGGTATTCAAGATAAGTAATTATGATGAAGTTATCGATTGAGGCTCTTATGTTTGTTTTTACAGAATGAAAAATCAGTAAAAAGGATTTCGCTTTGTCGCATCAAAAAACGTTCCCCAATAAAATCTAAATTGTACGCTATTTTCACATTCTCATAATTTACATACGCACCACTCAAATTCACAATTTGAAAGTATTTTAACACGCAATAGATTATTAATGAATGTATTTCCAAACTTAAAGTCATGTTTGTCCGATACAACTTTTCATGTGAACATTCGCACAAATTTTAAGTTCTAATCTCAGAACCCTCGAAAGAAAAAAATCAAAAATTTGCTTTTAGTTACCATAGTATTGGCCATTTAGTATTGGTCAAATATTTAATTTTATCAAAAAAATGATCGTTTTGTTTTAAATATGACATCATTTTTACTCACTGAATCATTTTGCTAGCGTCTCAAACGCGGTATCAGCTTAATGTAAAAATATTGAAATGTAACTGATTTATGAAGAAGAATGCGTGTTTTTTTTTTTTTTTTTTTTTTTTTAATGTCTGACGTCATTTTCTGTTAAAAAATTATAAAAAGTTACTTTTATTTGTAATGTGAAAATGGCATCAATAAGGATATAATCAATAAAAATAATAAACAATGACTATTTTCTCTTTACTTTCAATATATATGGGGTACCTTTGTTGTCACGATAAGAAAAATGGTATTAAAAACTACCAAAAAAATTAATATCTCAAAAATAAATTGAGATACAGCTTTCAAACAAATTGCATTTAAAAGAGCATTTTTTTTCCTTATACGACGGTGTAAAAATTTAAAATGTGCGATGTTTAGAAGTTTAAAGATTTGCAGTAGAGAAATTGCGACATCAAAATTTGATTTCAAATTTCAAAGTGTTGCCATTCGCAAAATGACGTATGCGTTACGCACAGATATGTTTGTCCTTTATAATATAGATAGACATGTTCATTTTTGTTATAAATGTGATAACATCAAAAAGAGTGGTAGTAGTTTCCATTATACGCGCTAGCAGTATGCACTTGACGCTTCACATTTTGAACTACGATTACCAGTTCATACGGTATCATTGATTGCGTGAGTTCCCTGTTTTTCAGAAACTTTCCATGATGTTATCACGTTTCATACCAAACAAGGTACACATCGTTAGATTTTCATTGCAATATTTTTATTTTTCTCGAAATTATTACCGTCAATACGAGATCAGTTAGGGTGAAACACCCTGAAAAAATAAGTGGTTTGCTACTCCATGTTCTGCGGTAATTTTTCATCCTCTTGATGGCCTTACTAATCACTCCTCTGAATTTGTCGGTCGAATTAGACAACACCCTGTATATACATTCATTTCATTTCGAGCAGTTATTACAATAATACAGTGAAACCCCGCTTTAAAGTTATTCAAGGGACCATAAAGAAATAACGCTAAATGCGGGAAAACGTTAAATCGGGGTAAGACGAAAACAAACACTGACCATAAAATAAAGACTCTTGATTTACAATAATTTAGACATCAGGTTTCTAAATTATGCTTTAAGGGTGTATTCCGATCCAAACTGCTTATTTTCTGATTCATTTTAAAATTAATTTTTGCCCTCAAACGCATCAAACTGGGAAATTCTCTTATTTAGAAAATATATAATGTGCCGTGCTTCTTAATTTTTTGATAAATGCAGAAAATACTGTAAAAAACGCAGTCAAAGTGGGCGTTTTGAACCGAATTTTCCGAAGCGGGCGATCTGGGAATGAAAAAAATGGTCATACTGAGAAAATAATTGTTTAAAAATCAAATTCTAATGAATTGAACTGAAAATGAAATCACACGGCATGTTAAACATGTCTTCAGAAATCACCCCAGCAAGTGTCATGTTTTTACTTTTAAAAATGAGTCTGAAAATGTCTCAGAAAATTTCGAGCTGTTGAGGGTGGAAAAATATTTTTTCGAATATACCCTTAACGAAATATTTTATTTTACTTTGCGTCCTGTTTTTAGCAGCTACATCACAAATCGCTTTCTCAACGTACATGAGTTTGTGTAAAATTTCTCTTGGACTTCAGTATTTCAAAAGAATGCTTTCAGTGTTATGAAAGTTCTATGGCTTCCAAATTCCTTAAACGGTGACGATTTCACGTTTTTTTTCTTTTTTTAGCCTGTTTTTCCATTTTTTACAATTTTGGCCCATTAAATCTACTTATTGTAAAATTGTTTACAAATTTGAATACGGAATTCAAATTAAACATATTAATTGTATTTTTGGGCTTTCGCAAAAACTTCCCATTTTTCAAGTGAAGAAAGTCGCTTTCTTTTTGACGCCATACAATCTAAAGCTAATGAAAAATCTCTAGCAAATGCTATCAGCTCCGTTGTAGGTAACCTTACGTTGTAGTAACACAAAGCACAATCGAATAAAATAAAAAGATGCAGGTGAAAAAGAGGAGGGCTTTTGAATATTGTACCTACAGTTGGTAAGAAAGGATGAAAAAAAGAGAGAGGGAGATTCCGAATTTTGAACGTTTTGATAAGAAAGTTTTATTTAAAATCACAAATTCGGACTATTTTAGAAAAATGTAATTGAGATTTTACCGCTCAAAAAACGTTAAATGCGGGAAATAATTCAAAATGATAACGTTAAATCCGGGATTTTTTAACATTACAAGTATAGGAAATTAGTTGGGACTAGCTAAAAATGACGTTATATGCGGGAAATCGTTAAATACGGGTTACATTAAATCGGGGTTTCACTGTATTAATATTTATAACTTTGTTAATATTTGTTATTATATTACAATATATATTCCAAACGGAAAAGTCAAAACGTATATTAAAACATTTATTTCCTTAAAAGACGTTACTAAACACATTAAAAGTATATTAAAAACCTCTATTGACATGTTTCAACTGCTTCACTGAGTCGTCATCAGAATGTATAACAGAAATTACAAATACAATGCATATGAAAACGGGTAAAAAAATCATCGAATACAAAGAAGTAAAACATATAACGCCCCCTACATTTTCGATATCGGACGTGTTCCTTCTATGTCGCGATTCCGCAAGTCGTCCAACCAAGCAAATAAATTAAAATAATAAAACTTTGTAAAAAATCACCATAAAATAAAAACAATACATAGGACGCGTTTCGAGCTAAAAATATTAACAGCTCGTCATCAGCTACAGTAAACACGTGTCCGTAAGGGGACAAGGTAAAAAATGAACTGAAAGGTAGAGAATGTTCCAAAGAATGCGACAGATGCGCTGTCGCATTCTTTGCAACATTCTCTACCTTTCACAGATGCTCTGTCGCATTCTTTGCAACATTCTCTACCTTTCAGTTCATTTTTGACCTTGTCCCCTTACGGACACGTGTTTACTGTAGCTGATGACGAGCTGTTATATTTTTAGCTCGAAACGCGTCCTAGTTTTTATTTTATGGTGATTTTTTACAAAGTTTTATTATTTTAATTGCTTCGTATCGCCAATATTCGGTGCTGTTTCAAGCAAATAAATATTTTAATATATGTTTTGAATTTTCCGTGTGGAATATATGTTGTGATATGGTTATCAGTGGGCGTAATTAAGACTTATTACTCTTATTTATACTTACATTTTGTTATTAGATATCGCAATGAGCAATTCTCGAAAATTTATAGCTTTCCCCTTTTTTATGATTTTTTGTAGTACAAATCGTTTCATCTATAGTGCATTTTCATCTATAGAGCTATAAAGCATTCGGTTTGAAACCCGAACGAAGCTATTAGCGGAGCTACGGTCATGCAAAATATTTAATCCTACATCTCCCCACTAAATCCAAACATCCCATAATATCCCTGATACTTTGCTTTACTCCCTAGTCCCCACTTTTTTGTATTAAAAATAAATGGGGGAGAAACCTTCCATGTAGAATGGTATTCAGTTCCCCCGAAGCCTTACTCCATTAGATAGTAGTTCGAATAAATTTTTCTACAACTCCATATTTTTAACTTAAAAGATAAAAAGGAAATATTTTATCGAAGCGGGTTTGATTTGAATTACACGCAAATAGTCGACATATTAAGGTTCGAAGAGAAAAAAATCATTAAAACGTTAATAAGAAAATATCAGTATGATTATAATAAAGAGAAAAATAATTAGAGTTAAAATGAATATGAAAATATCAGGGTTGAAGGGAAAAATCATTAAAACATGATTAGTAAGAAGGGAGTATAAAAATATCAGAACAGCTATCAGAAAAAAAATCGAAATTAAAAATGAACATGAAAATATCAGAATTTGAAGAGAAAAGATTATTAAAACGTGATTATATAAAGTAAATATGAAAATATCAAGAAAATCATCATTAGAATAAATGCAATTAAATATATATTGACATTTAATAATCCGGTAAAATCACTAATTTGGCATAGCCGTGGACTCGAACGTGCCGGATTAAATAACTTCTTACTGTAGTATGGAAGTGTATTTATTAGCTGACGGCTGAATTCGGTGTAACAAAGCTACCCTTCGTCAAAGTACCCCTAGGTTAGCCCTGCGTTCTATTATGCAGCTGGTCCGTTATGAAGGTTTCACTGTATATTTATTTTATACAAAATTATAAGCAAACACACACACACACACACACAAAAAAAAACAAGCTTTGCAATAAAGGTATGCACGACACAAAATTTCCAGGCTCGGCCCATTTATAATTAGCAGTTCACGGCAAGGACTGAGCAAAAATCATTTAAATCAGTCCCGAACCAACTCAATTTCTACAAAAAAAAATTCGATTTTTCTTAACATGTAATAAAGGTTCTTTGAAAGGAAACTGCAAGACATAGAATACAAAATAACAACATTAATGATCATTCAGACTCTTACAAGGAGAGGGCCAACCTTGTTAATCACAGATTTTGATTATTTTAATATATGTTGTTGTAGGGTAGACACCCCTTAGTGTCAGGTTCAACGGATTTTATCCAATGCCCCTTAGTTCTTGAAAAACCAGGGGGTCTAATATTAGTAGACAACTTAAATACTTACTTCGCAGCAAAAATGACAGGTTAGTCGTAGCTCAGTTTGCATGGCGTTTGCCGGGTGATCCGAGGGCCCGGGTTCGATACCTGAATGCGCTATATTTGTTTTTCTTATTTTTTGTTTTATAAATACGAGTTGGGACCCGTCGATATTCGACGAACTAAAATGTTTAGAAAGATGCTGTTAGATCAAATTTATGATAAACCTACAAAATAATTACAATGAAAAATTCATCTTACATTAGTGGTCTAACTCTTAAAACAAATGATATTTTTAACCTAAAATTACCAAAATGTTATTTCCACAAACTTCAACTGCTTAAATTATTGAAAAATTAAACTGTGTTAGTATACGTAATCAAGATGAATAATTATGATGAAGTTATCGATTGAGGCTCTTACGTTTGTTTTTACGGGATGAAAAATCAGTAAAAAAGGATTTTGCTTTGTCACATCATAAAAATTTCCCCCATAAAATCTAAACTGTACGTTATTTTCACATTCTCAAAATTTACATGCGCATCACTCAACTTCACAATTTAAAAGTATTTTAACGCGCAATAGATTATTAATGAGTGTATTTCCAAACTTAATGTCACGTTTGTTTGATACAACTTTGCATTCTCACATTGCACAGCTTGCATTGAACATTCTCACAAACTTTAAGTTCTAATCTCAGTACCCGCGAATAAAAAAAATCAGAAATTTGCCTTTAGTTGTCATAGCATTGGTCAAATATTTAGTTTTATCAAAGAAAATGATCGTTTTGTTTTAAATATAAAATCATTTTTACTCACTGAATCATTTTTCCTAGCGTCTCAAACTCAGTATCAGCGTAATGTAAAAGTATTGAAATGTAACTGATTTATGAAGGAGAATGCGTGTTTTTTTTTAATGGCTGGCGTCATTTTCAGTTCAAAAATTATAAAAAAAGTTATTTTTATTTGTAATGTGAAAATGGCATCAATAAGGATATAATCAATAAAAATAAATAAACCATGACTATTTTCCCTTTACTTTTAATAGAAATGGTGTACTTCAGTTGCCACAATTACAAAATTGATACTAAAAACTATAAAAAAATTAATATCTCAAAAATAAATTGAGATAGAGCTTTTAAACAAATTGCATTTAAAAGTACATTTTTTCCCCTATATTACGGTGTAAAAATTGAAACTGTGCGATGTTTAGAAGTTTAAAAATTTGCAATAGCGAAAATTGCAAAACCGAATTTTCATTTCAAATTTCAGTATTGCCAATCGCAGAATGACGTATGCGTTACGCACAGATATGTTTGTCCTTTATAATATAGATAGTTATAATTAAACTTAATAATTTCAATTAAAAATTTTAACACCAAATATTAATTATAATGTTAAGAAACTTAAATTTATTATTTCTTATTTGTAAACTATCATTTCTCATCCATTAAAGAGGTTTAAAAAGAAATTGGATCTATTATTGAATGATAAAAATTCCAAAATCGTGACAAATTCTGTTGTGGTGCCATCTAGTTATGATAAAAAAAAAAAAAAGGAATATTCAAATAAAATAAAAGCAGAAAAAAGATAAAGGGGAAAGCAAAATAATTGAAAGCGCAAGCATACTTATTACAAATTTAAAAATCTTTAATATGCAAAAAATCGGTTGTAATTTAATTCTGATGCTAATTTTTAATATGATTATGCTTGTTACTTTAAAAACAGAATAATAGTATTATGTCATTGACTTCCTTTGTTAAAGCAATGCGTAAATGATGTTTCTTTAAAATCACGAATTGACACAATTGCTCAATATCATTGCAACGATAAAGAATGTATGAAATACATTTTAAAAGTGATTTTTTTAAAAAATTAACAGTTTTATGATGTTTTATTACAACTATTCAGTTAAAAGTAAAAAATTAAATAGGTTAAAATTATAATTGATATACAATATTAAAAATTTTAATTGACAGTGAGATTATTAAGTTATACTTACAAGTAAATTTATAAAACAAAAAATGAGAAAAACAAATGTAGCGCATTCAGGTATCGAACCCGGGCCCGCAAATCAGCCTGTTAACACCATACCAACTGAGCTACGACTGACCTATCATTGTTGTAGCAAAGTAAGTATTTAAGTTGTGCACTAATATTAGACCCCCCGGTTTCTCAAGAACTAAGGAGCATTGGATAAAATCCGTTGAACCTGACACTAAGGGGCCTCTACCCTACAACATATATTAAAATAATCAAAATCTGTGATTAACAAGGTTGGCCCTCTCCTTGTTAGACTATTACATTTATACTTATTCATACTTTTATTTATAAAGACTCATTAAAAAATTAATATAGTTTAAAATAAATAAAAAATATATCGTTAAAAACATCAGAGCTTTTGAAGCTATATAATAAAAAAAAGTTAATAGTAAAGTTAATAGTAAAAGTTAATAGTAAAAGAGGGTGGTCGAAACTTCTTGGTTTTTAAACTTTTAAAATTTTTATTTAATGTTTTAAAAGTGTTTTTATGTAGTATACGTCTTTAAGTTAGAAAAGAAAAAAATAATTTATTGTGTGATGTTATATTTCACTAATGATGTTGCCAAACTAGCATCGGCTCGTGTAGCACATTCATGCTTATTCTCGCGTCCCAGTCATCATATCATATCAATTGAAAAATTTTATATCTTATCGTCTTAGTTTATTCTTTTTAAATTTTTTATATCGGGCCAGTCGGTCCGCATCATTTTTTCTATCGGCACAGTCCGTTTATTTTTTTATTGGCCGGGCGCGGCCCACTTAAAATTTTGCCTTCATTTTGCCGGGCCCATGCAGACCACTATTCTGCGATATAAGAAATTTCGTCCAGCATTTCTTCAATTTGTCTAAAAGAAAAAAAAAAATCATGATTAGATCTTCTTCAATTATGGTACACTTTGTCTGAAACAGACAAAGCCTTTCCGCTCCCTCCACTAAACGTGGGTGTGATATCACTTTCTAAACTACTTATTACGTACAACTCGAAACAGCCGAGTAATCAGAGCTTATTATACCTGCCACAGAATTCTTCACCTTTGCACACAATGGAATCACCAGTTCTCTCTTGGCCCCGATGTGCAGTTCAGGGCAGATGGCCTGCGTGCCGTAATAGGCCCTAATGGCGGGAAGGGAAAAAAGGGCCCGCCGAAAATGAGGGTTCATCATCGCACCCCTGGTACCCTTAGGTGAGATGCGATCGTGATCAGCGAATCATTGAGCTTGTCCTCTCTGTTTACCTGGGCGGAAAATAGAAAATAGAAAAATGATGTTTTGGGTATCCGAAATTCCTATAATCACGTAATAGTTCAAACAGTGGGTACGTGAGGACTTATGTGGGAAGTAAGTTTTGCTGAGGCTTTTGTCTATAGCATGGATGGATACATTTTATTTTTAGAGAGGAAGCTTATGCATTTTCAGAAACACCATAAGGTGCACTGTAAAGAAAAAAAAAATGTGAAAAAAATAGAAAACGTACTGACAGCAAAGTAGTCGTCTAATCTTCGTTTTTTTCACAAAACTTCCGCTTTGGTATCCCCGGTTTTCAAGATGGAAATTTACCGCTATTCAAGATAAGATTATTTATTTATTTATTTATTTATTATTTTTTAAGAAATAAATGTGAGCAATAGCGCAATATTAAAAAAAATCATTGCTATTATTGTATTATAATTATTTTCACATTACTATAATATATTGCCACCCGCGAGAAGAAAAGGTCGAGTATGGATGGGCTACAGACTTGTTGAACAAGATAATGCATTAAGGCTCCCGTCCCTGCCGACGAAGGCACTCACGAGCTAATGCTAATCCTATAGGGAGGGATTTTCCTAATATCTCGTTTGCATTTCGACATTTTTAATTTTTTTTTTTCTTTTTGCATTGGATAGCCATTTATTTGGATAGCCAGCATATTTTTTAGGATGACACTTTTATTTTCAGAACCGGTTTTGAAAGTGAAAGTAACTTTATGAAAAATATCTGCGACCAAAATCAAAAAAGTTAAAAAGGTGCGATGTAGAGGCGGACCTCGGCTATCCAGTGCAAAAAAAAATTGTTTAAAAATGTAGAAATACAAACTAGATATTAGACAAATCCCTCCCTATACGATTAGCATTAGCTTGTGAGTGCCTTTGCCGGCAGGGATAGGAGACTTAAATAAAAACTTCTTTTGTATATTCCAATAATATCTGAAACTGAAGACATTATCTCGTAGTCAAACGGTTGCCTAAGTGATATGTAACCGTCAGTGTGTTGTCTAGGAAGTTCAAGTTGTAGAGCATTTGCAATTTAAGATAAATGAGTTCTGAGTTCGACTCCCGGGTTGGCCATTTTTTGACACATAAAAATTATAACTTGTATAAACAAATATTTCTCATTCTACACAAATCTAGAGCAACATTTTAAGTATATCAATACAGATAACTAAATTTTTTATTTTATTTTTACATAGTTCATAAGTGAGAGGGTTAATTTTTCTTTAAAAAGATTTCCTTTTTATATCGAAAACTTCGAACCTAAAGTATGAAATGCTATGAAATGTTTTATCTAACAGCTTATTGTGTAACTTGTATTCTTAATAAAATCTTTATTAAAAATTGTTATGCATAGAATCTTCCAACGCGAAGTAAATCATTCCAGTTTGCGGTACGAAAATAAATAATTAAATAATTAATTAATTAATTAAAGGTAATACATGCGGTGAAACGTAATACGACTCGATGGTATATAGTCCCTTGCCTGTACACTTGGTTGCGATTTCCTTTTACAACTTTTACCCATCATAAACAATCGAAAAAAGTAAAACCTTTGTGAGACGCTCGTAATACAAAGGTGCCTTTAGAGTGTCTATAGTGTGCCTCAACCTAGGAACTGCCCTAAATACAAGAGAAATTAAATTTTCATCGAAATTTTTTCTATCGTGGATTGGTTTATTTAATCTCAGTTAATTATTTCAAAAGAATTATCTCTTACATAATGGATTTAGCTATTTCAGAGACAAAAATTAATAATTGAAAACTTTTATCATAGGCGGGAGGGTGTCTACCTGTGGGAGGAGGAAGGGTTGGTTGTGTTTATGACGGCCAATTATCAACACGAGGGATATGGGAACTAGGGGGGGTGCCCTTTGTGGGGGTCTTTCTAAGGGAACCTAACCCGTATTTACGTTTGGAAATCCAAGGTTTCGAAGAAAACCACAAAAACTCCGAAACGATTAGGCCGACGGGCGCGATTGGGTTCGAACCCAGCACCTTCCGTCTACCAGCTTTGAGAGCAGAACCTCTCGGCCACTGGTGGGGCAGGGAGGATGAAGGGCAAAGGGGGAGTTACCTGTGAATTATACTTCTGGAGGTGCCTTGCCAGGTGAAGGTCTCGTCATCTTATCAAAGTACTAAATCACGAGATCAACTTGAGTAACAATGTGCAGATGCCAATCAATAATATATAAACGTTAAGTAACAGGGATAACAAAGCTCACATCTGAACAGCAGGAAAGACGGCGGGTCTAGGTGATCGTCAGTTTCCCCGATACCAGGTTTCAAACCCGTTTAGCTGGGGCAACCCGGCAGGTAGGAGCCTGGTCATCGGTTAGAAAGAAAAAATGGGCAACGGTGTGCCACCCTCTGCTGGGAATTTTCAGGAGTGTTAAGCCTTTGAAAATATAAAGTAGAAGGTCTGTTCCTTCATCTCTTTCACTAACTTCTGTAGCCTCCATGATCGACTGCACCTTGAAATTTTTAAAAATCAGTACCTCTGACTTTAATTAATCATGAAAGAAAGAATATTATGTATATGATTCTGATAGTTTAAAAAAAAAACACAATATGTTATATTGTTTTATATACTTGTCGTCTCAAAAATATTAAAAGAAATTAATTGCTACATTTACAGAATTTGTTGAATAGTTTTCATAACCAACAATGAAGTTCGTTCACGAACAAAAATCATCCCCAACAGTTAGGGACAAATAAGCTCCTGGGCTCCTAATTTTAGGGGCCTGTAGACTTGGTATGCCTTTAAAATCTGTTTTGACTTGTATTGCTTATAATCGATACTTAGTACTTTGAGAGTAGGAGATAAAAAAATATTTATCTAAATGTGTATTTAAAATATTTATTCTGTATTCTAAAGCATCGGAAATGTTTAATTTTTTGTGGCAGTATACCAAGAGGGCTTTTAATGAATACCAGGTCATGGGCACGGGCAGGATATAGCGGACGGTATACGGCGGTATATATCGTAAACTTACTGGATTATTTTAAGGAACTCCATATACCCTCTGATTCTGAAATAAAGCTATAGCATATACTCTCTAGCGTATACTTTCTGCTTACGACCTATACTGTCTGTGTTTTTTTATGGCGACACAACTGGTCATGGGCCTCTCTCTTTGGCGAGATGGTTCCCCACCAACAATCAATAGTTTACGAAAAAAAATTGAAATTTGTTTACAAATCACACACATTCACTCCCATTTTACACATTTCTCACAGTAAAACACACCCATTCTTTTGTTTGCAATCTGTTGCATGACCGTATGCCTTCTGTGATATACGGCCATATCTGAGGCAGCATCGAAAAACTGGCCGTATCAAAAACTCCCCCCGTCACGTGCCACCGTCAAAATCCTCTGGGTGGCGGGTGAATACGAAGGCGACGACAAGAGACACAATGGTCCATCTGGTAGCGGGAGGCCTCCGATATTCGACACCTCCATTGTAGGACAAAGCAAACTGTTACGATTGCCGAAGAATAGGGTTTCTGTTGTGGAAGCGGGATGAAAGGAAAGACACTTCTTCCTGCTGAGAGATCTGATTTCGAATGGTGTAGCGAATGTGTCAAACCCCCCTCCATGCGTAAAGTTTTGCTTTCGCCGTGAAGCGTATCGTTCTTCGAATTTTGTTATTAATATCCTCGTAGAAAACCAGTGTTATTCATATTGATTACACCGGGGCCCAATATTACACTAATATTTCTGAGATAATCGAAAATTACTTCCAATAAAATACCAACATTTTTTAAATATTGGTTTTAGCCAATCGCACCAGGGAAAGTTTAACTGCTGACCTTCAAATCAACATTATTAATTTATCTTGACAAATTAATTCAGAAACAATACATTAAAGCTTATTAGTTGAAGTTTAAATATAATTAAAGTTAATAGTTGGCAATTATTCTTCTACTCTGGGCTGTGGACTCTCCTCTAATTAAAGATGCATGCTCCTTGTCGTATTTTTGGCAGCAACCTCAGTTTTCATTTTCTTTATTGCCCGCCTCAACCTTTTTACATTTTGCCCTATGTTCCGTTGTGGGCGATCTGGTCTTTGACTATAGTCTGTTTTTTTTTTTTTTTTTTTTTTCACTTTTTTTCACTTTTTTTCACCCCGTCACTTTTCGCGTTTGCCGTTGGGTTCAGTCCCGGCTGAATTATTCTTATTATTGTTATTATTGTAAGACCTTAATAAAGGGTACCCGGAAGGACATCTATGTTCGACAGGCTTAGTTTCATCGCCTGAGCAGTCTCTCTTAGACTTCAAATATTTGCAATGAATCGCCTATATTCAGTAAATGTTGGCTTTATATTGAAAAAATTGGCAAAAAGAAAGTGAAATATTTCTTGCCAATATTGGTAAATTATAAAAATTGTGTTTGTGCAATATTTCGAACTGACTAAGATACAGCATACAGCCAATACAAACAATACGGGTGGTGAGTAAAAAAGGGATCCAATAACGATTTTTCGCTACTGTTATGCCGCATTTACACGCCTCTACTGATCCATCTCTACTAGGATCAAATACTCCAAATGTCCAGATTCTCTCTAATATACCGCCTAGAATATATAGTGTGGAAATCGGCTATTCGTGTAATACTTAAAAAAGCGCTAAAATATTGTATCCCTTAAATGTGTAATGATACTGCTGCAATATGCAGATCGCAGTGACATCTGCAGGATATTTTCTACAACTGCAAGAAATTGCAAGTCTATACAATGTAATACTAGCAATACGAAAATACCGCCGATGTCGCTGCGATCGACACTTAAAATTTTAGCTACAGCGCTTAGACAATACAGTGTGGAAAACGTCTATTCCTATAATGCTTTAAAAAATGCTAAAAACTTGTATCCCATAAATCTCCAACAATGCTCAGTGGCAATATGCTGATACGAGCGCCATCTCGTAACTCTTTTCAATATAAACACTGTGTTTTCAAAAATTATAGAATGTTAAATATCGGAAACTATAAATATCAGATATTTTGGCCTGTTATAAGCTAATTTAGTTAAGGAATGACGTGAAATAGGTTAAAGAGTTTCTTTTAGAATGACTATCGTTTTTAAATCACCACGATGGCGCTACGATCGACATCTTGTTATTCAGCATCGTTGTACATTTATGGGATTCAATTTTTTAGCACTATTTTGTAGCCGTTTTCCACACTGTATCTTCTAGGCGCTGTAATTTTAGCAGTATCGTCGTACATTTAAGGGATACAAATTTTTTGCACTGTTTGGATAGCATATTTCCACACTAGGTATTCTAGCCGCTGTACTCTCTAATAGACAGTATTCTCGTGACGTCATAGTAGGAATCACGTGATGGAAAAATAGTGGCTAGCGCGTTTGTTACCTTTTTGTGTGAGTTGATGCAGCCAAAATTCAGATAAATGCATGCGTAAAATACTGCAGATTCATTTTTTATGAATTATTTTCGATGAATACTTATATACATATTAATTAAAATCAATATATGCTTATTAATATAAATTTTAAATTGTTATTTTATAAATAAAATGAAAAATATCATGCGAGTGAATTAAAATAGAGAAAAGGAAATATAGAGAACCAATATCTGACCCTGAAAAGGCCTAAAACTCCATATAAAAACAAAATACAGTTGGCTCTCTGTTTAACGACTTTCAAGAACCCTTGAAAAACCGTCCTTAAATAGAGATCGTCCAGAAGATCGTACAGAATTCGTGGAAAAATAATATTTGTAAAAGATTTCCCTTCACAGTTTGCAGGCTTAAGACTATCAATACATTTCTCAATATATTGGCGTGTTTAGAAATGTTTTATTCATTTATTTAAATTTACTTTATGCTTTCTTTCTTTTGTTTTTATTAATACAGATATACTACATATTTTTATTGCACAAATACAAATTGCATTAAGTATACTGCATACAAGAACAACATTACAGCATACAATGTTACTTAAAGTACAATAAAAATATTTATAATACATTTAATTAAACAATGTTACTTACAGTACAATAAAAATATTTATAATACATTTAATTAAACAAATTAAGTTTTTAAAGTATCAAAAAGTATAGATTGTTTCAATCGTGGTCTAGTTTTAAGTACCCTTGCTTCAAGCTTTTCAAGAAGGTTGAATGAGTCATCTTCCATATTTGATGAAACAATGTATTGGCGAAGAATACCCATGGCAGAATTCGCATCTGAGTAAGAAGGAGGTGGTGTCTTGCTTTCTGTATCATATCAGCTTCATCACCATCTTCTGCATCTGAAATTGCATTTTCATTTGCAATGACTTCATAAATTTTATCTAGATTTCTGAAGTCGGTTGTTAAAACATCTTCGTCACATGGGTAAAGTTCATTACACCCTTCTCCTTTATCTTCTCCTTCTGTCTGTTTTATAATCTCCTTCTGTACTCATTTGAATTGCAAGAAAACTTGTTTTGGTATCAGAGGAAGTTCCCTCGTTTAACATGTTTAAAGGGATCAGGGGAAAAAAACTACGTGAAAATCGTCGTTAAATAGAAACAATTTCGTCTTTAAATACAGATTTTTTTACTTAAAGGAACCGGGACCTCAAAATACCGTCCTTAAATAGAGATCGTCATTAAGTAGAGCGACGTTAAACAGAGAGTCAACTGTATAAGCATAAATTTTCTAAACACAATGCTTGTCACTGGCGAGGTTATGAACGTTATTCCCAAGCAGACGATTTTTTGTAGCCTGGAACCCAAAGGGAGAATATTGTCCATTTCACTCAGACGCGGAAAGGAGGGTTCGAGATTAGGATCAAACCAAACAAGGCGTGAATTTTAGTTCGGCATGAACACGTGGCGTAAGAAAAGTTGACTTTCCTTAATTCGAATTTGCATAATTAGTAATAATTACTTTGTGATTATTTTGGAATTTGAATTTGAATTTTTCAGATTATTAGATAAGAATTATTTATCATCTGTCAGTTGTTATTATAAATATTAAATATCAATAGCTGTTACCTGCGATTCAAACCCGACGTAAATTACAAGCTAAAGAGATTATTGTTAAAACAGGGCATCTTTTATTTTTGTACATAAAATGATTTATTTACTTACTTATTTTTTTAAAGACATAAATGTATTCCTTTAAAGATACATGATCAAGAAACGCAATATGAAAAAATAATTTTAATCGGAGGAATTCAATCTTCGCCTAAATCACCAGAAATCTTATCAGTTTGTTTTTACTTTCTTCTCAAAGAAGAAAGTATTGGATTCATGAAAATTTTCGAATTCCGGTTTTCGACGGATTTACACGTTTTGGGGGTCAGAGAACCCGAAAAACATGTTTTTACAAAATGTCTGTCTGTGTGTGACACAAATTTTGTGGGCGCTAATGCACGGAATTTAATAAAAATTTATATTCAGGTAGTCCCTGATATAAATTGGTGCTGATTAGTCTTTGGTGTAAATCGCTCAACAGGTGGCGCTGCTATGCTGCATTTTTCCCGATTTCTGCAATAGCTGTATCTCAAGAACTAATGCATGGATTTTCTTAAAACTTCAGGTTCCGTTAGTCCTTGACATGAATGGATGCTGTTTATGTTTTGGTGTAAATCGCCCAACAGGTGGCGCTGCATTTTGCAGGATTTACACGATTTCTGCAATAGCTCTATCTCAAGAACTAATGGACACATTTCATCAAACTTCAGATTCAGTTACTCTTTGATGTGAAATGATGCTGACTGCGTGTTGGTGTAAATCATCCAATAGGTGGCGCTGCTGTGCCGCATTTTGTACTATTTCCTCAATAGCTCTAACTCAAGAACTAATGCACGAATTTTCATAAAACTTCAGATTTAAGTATAACTTGATTAATATAGCTGCTGATTATGTGTTGGTGTGAATCGCTCAACAGGTGGCGCTGCTATGCTGCATTTGTCATGATTTGCGAAATAGCTCTATCTCAAGAACTAATGCACGAATTTTCCTCAAATTTCATATTCAGTTAGACGTTGACATAAGTTGATGATAATTAGGTTCAGGTGTAAATAACCCAATAGTTGGCACTGCAATGCTGCATTTTGCTGGATCTACACGATTTCAGCGACAGTCGTACCTCGAGAACTAATGCATGGAATTTCCATCTTTTTAAAATCCTCATGATGAGCACAGATTGCCCTTTAATTTGGCACTGTGATAGCGAATTTTGAAGTATTGACATGTATGAGATAGAAGAAAGTTTTGTGATGGCCCCAGCATACTAGTTTATAATTATTACTGCTTTGGTTATAATGATAATATAAGATTATCACAATGAAAAACAGTTACTTTAAATGTACTGCATGAGGAATAAAAAAAGGCTTAGTTTGTAATAATCTATCCCATTACCACCATGAATAAAATTATGCTTTTTCCTGTATTTCTGATAAAGCTGAATAGCAAGAAAGTATTTTTAAATAAACGAGATAACGAAAATTATCACGTACCAAGCTGTTGTTATATCTTTACAATTCTCCTAGTCTACAAGTTCAGATTATGATATACTTTAGTTTAAACATTTTTTTTAATTTAAATTTTCACCTATCATTATATCTTCTTCTCTCCTCCAAACGAAACAAACACTTCTTTCTTTTATGAAACAATTAACGACAACTCAACACAACCGCTTACGGCTCGTTCTCTTTTACCAGACCAAACAAAACGACTTCTCGCTTTTACAAGGCTTCGTACAAACATACTAACACCCGTTTTCCATCTCTATACTTCTAATGCCTCTTTTCTCCAGCCAAACAGTTAACACCGCATATCTAATATCCCCTTTCACTCTGTAACAATCGCTTCTTGTAAGGAGAATTCGCGGAGAATGCTAATGGAGGTTCCAATTAATGCAAATTGAAGTCCTCCCAGCGGCGGCTTCCAAAACCTTCTTGTTTTCTTCTCACTCGGCTATTAGGATTTAAGTAAATTTCATTTCATAAGACGGTGAGAAGACAAAACAGAAAAAGGTAAAATTCTGGTTACAGTTTTCACTTGGGATAATACACGTTTGTTTAAAAGACAAGATTCTCGTCTGGTTTGTTCGCAAACTATATTTGAATACTGTTTTCAGAGAAGCCATAACGGATCTCATGAAAATGTCTTTTGATTTAATGTCAAAAAATTATAACGTTATTTAAAGAAAATAACTAAACAAATAAAATAGGCTTTTTTTAATATGAATCTTTATCTATTTATTAACTTTTATTTCTTGTTCTATATTTTGTGAGGCAGAGATTGTAATAAATTGCTGCGTCAGATCCTATTTATTTTCCTGAAGGTACTTTTGTATTTTGGCATTTATTTATAAAAGAAATAAATCTTGTGAACAGGTTATGTCAGGATTTTCAAGCTGTTTATATCATATATTTTCAAAAAGAGTGGTACAAGTCAAAAATCATCATTTTTGAGGTATCCGAGAAATCTCATTCGGACTATAGCATTTAACCCGTTAATAGTCGCGCGTTGGTCTTTTCCCCGCCCGAAATTAGTTATCTTCCTGTAACTCATTTCCTGTTAAAGTTACGATAGCCAAATTCCGTGTAGCTGACCTTGAGTGTTCACACTCTTGTGTAGTAAAATTGTAAGTCATTCCTGCTATTTCTTAGCATTTTTATGGAATTCTTAAGTTTCAATCGGTCTAAAAGACCGCGTTGCGACCATTTGTGTTAGTTGAATTTTTCCCCCTCGTGTTCATCCTTTCCCATTTCCTCGAAATCTGCGGGGGAAAGTTTCTTCGAAGTACGGACTCTATGTCTGTTGTTATTTCGTCTTTCTTCTTTCTGCTATTTTACCCGTTCATAGAGTACTTTTTTTACTTTTAGAATGTTACTTAAAATTGTTTTATTATATTAGTTGTGAAGTCAGTTCGCACAAAAAACTGATTGATGGTCACTTACATTTTTTTTTTCATTGTCAAACATTGCGGGAATAAATTCTCAAATTGATAATCGTTTAAATATGGAAAAAAAGGGAAATTCATCATCATTATTTGAAAGAAGTTGCTTTCCATTTATTACCAGAACATATAAATGAAAAAAAAAAAAAAAAAAAAAAAAAAAAAACAGACAATAACACAGCCAAACCATTAAAAAAGAGAGAAGAGAATTTTGTGGGAATCAGTAAAAAAATTGCCGTATCTCCAAAATCTGAAAAGTATTGTTTTTGTACAATAAAACAAACTCGAAAGATAAAACAGTTTTCTCAGAAATGTAGTATGTATATCTGCGAAGAACATACATATAATTTATTTGCAAAATAATGAGAATTTTATAATGTAGGTTAGAAATTACGCAAATAAAAATCTCTTTTGGTTAATTCAGTGAATATTTATACTATGATTTTAAAAAATATTTTAAGTATTTCTCTAAAATTTATCTATTTTTAAATTTTCATACTGTAAGTAAAAACCCATTTTTACTTTCTTCTATCTTTACAAGAAGAAAGTATTGAATTCATGAAAATTTTCGAATTCCGGTTTTCGACGGATTTACACGTTTTAGGGGTCAGAGATTCCAAAAAACATGTTTTTACAAAATGTCTGTCTGTGACTCTGTGAGTCTGTCTGTCTGTCTGTCTGTGTGTATGTGACACAAATTTTGTGGGCGCTCTATCTCAAGAACTAATGCACGGAAATTAATAAAAATTGATATTCAGTTAGTCCCTAATACAAATTGATGCTGATTAGTTTTTGGTGTACATCGCTCAACAGGTGGCGCTGCTATGCTGCATTTTTCACGATTTTCGCAATAGCTCTATCTCAAGAACTAATGCACGGATTTCGATCAAACTTCAGATTTAGTTAGTCCTTGATATGAATTGATGATGATTACGTTTTGGTGTAAATCGCCCAACAGGTGGCGCTGTTATGATGAATTTTGCAGGATTTACACGATTTCCACAATAGCTCTATCTTAAGAACTAACGCACGGATTTTCATCAAACTTCAGATTCAGTTAGTCCTTCATATGACTTGCTACTGATTATGTGTTGGTGTAAATCGCCCAAAGGCTCTGCTGCCTTTTTCAAGATTGCCTCAGTAGCTCTATCAATAGAACTAATGGACGAATTTTCATCTAACTTCAGATTTAGTTGTATGTTGACACAAGTTGTTGTTAATTAGGTTTTGGTGTTAATCACCCAATAGGTGGCGCTGCTATGCAGGAATTTTCACGATTTTCGTTATTGCTCTATCTCAAAAACTAATGTACGGATTTTCTCCAAACTTCAGATTCAGTCAGACGTTGACATAAATTGTTGCTGATTAGGATTTGGTATAAATCACCCAATAGGGGGCGCTGCTAGGCAGCATTTTTCTGAATTTAGACGATTTCAGCGATAGTCATATCTCAAGAACTAACGCACGGAATTTCATATCGTTAGAATCCTCATGAGATGCATAGATTGCCATTTAATTTTGGCAGTGTGATAGCGGATTTTGAAGTATTAACATGTATGAGATAGAAGAAAGTTTTGGGATTGGTACATCCGACTAGTTTTTAATGCCACAGAAAATGTTTTTTTTTTATTATTATTGAAATCCAATAGAGGCTTGGGGACGGTATCTAACAAATTTAAATTTGTTGTCCTTCATCAATTGTTCAAACTATTTTTCAGAATAATGTTTTTCAGAATACGAGAGAAAATTCATTTAAATAAAATTATTGCTGCATATTTATAATTTCGGAGAAAAATTTCTTATTGTTTTTATTATTTTAATGAATGTTATTATAAAACAATAAATTATAACAATAATACCTTATTATGAAATGTACAATTGAATATTTATTTTAATTAAATAGTTGCTGTAAAATACATCCCTATTAAGATGAACCTTTCAGTGATTCTATTAATTAAAATAATTTATCCATCTTAGATTTAAATCTACAATTGCAAATGTATTTAAATTAAATAAATAATTTCAATAACTTATTTATTATTTGCTTTATATAAGCGAAGTTCGTATCCAGAGTTTTTATTCAGGGGCTCTGCTCCCACCCTGAAATAAGTAGAAAAACTACAAATTATGCATTTTCATTTGAAAAATGGATTTAATCATAAAATTTCGAGAGCCCCCCCCCCCCCCCCCCCTCCTCTCTCCCCTCATACACACATAGACACCCCACAAAATAAATAAATAAAACGTAGTTACAACATTTATATTTATAATTTCGAAATTAAGTATTTTTTACCTTTTTCTTTATTATATATAATGTCAGTGTAATATATTGATGCTAAATTTATTAATTTTATTTTATTAAATGGATATAGAGTGCCGGAGTATCATAAAAATCTACCTGACTATGATTCCGTCCTTCCAAAAAAAAAAAAAAAAAAAAAAAAAAACCCTATCACGAATTTAGATTTATATTCGTAAATGTTTTCCTACTAATTATTGATTCGTAGTAACATCAGAAATTCAATCAAATCATTTACTATTTACTTTTAAGTATTTATGCAGAACGAAGAAAGAGTTATTAAAAACATTTATCTAGATGCCAACTGAATATATACTTAAGCGAAATAAATAATTTGCTGTAAATGGTTGTAAAATGAATAATTGCTGTAATCTTTTAAAGTTCAGTCAATATTTTCACCCTACGTTATTCGTTTTCGATCATCTGATAACACCGGCAATTTTCCCCTTCGTTTTCGGCCTGCTGGTAACGGCGGCAAATGGACCAAACGCGACTACTCTCGGGTTAAGTTTACTTAATTTTAAGTCACTTAAGTGAATGTTCTCAAACACTATAGTAATGATAAAAGTCAAGTCTATATATTTCCCAACCGTCTGCTTCAAAAACATGTTCTTACTTGTCCCTTACTTGCCTGAACGTATAACATAATATATTTCAAACTGAAGTTGCTTCTTTCTGGAGGAATACTGTTTTAAACTATCTATGACTGTCGTTAGATAAATTTGTTTGCAAATAAAAAAGTAGTATGACATGCTCTTGAATAAAAACTTTAGAACGCTTTATCTCAGAAAGCTAATTTTTGAATTATGTCCACTCTTCCCAAAAAGTGATGGTATCATTTTATTTAATTCAATGATTTTGTTTTACTCCTTAAAATCATGTATAATCCATTATTTCTTCCTAAAATCAAACAAGTATCGCATCACTGCATGTGTGACTATTCCAAAGTTGTAAAACAAAGGAAAATTAGCAGTTTTCTCCTATATACATTACTGACCAGAGAATCTCAAAGTTGTTTGGTGCAACATGTGCTGCCCAAAGCATTTCATACTGCTACGATCTTAGATAATTAATTTTTTTCTTTTAATCAAAAAACCCGACAGCGCAAAAAGCGAACTACTAATTAATTATTTCTCATCTATGTGAAACTATTTTTTATATTACTTACCTATTTTTTTTATTTACTTGTATTGATTACTTTTAAGTTGTGTTTAATGGTTAGTTCCTACCTATAAACACTGTTTTGATGAGGCCTATAGATGTCTATGAAGGTTAGAGTTCCAGTAAAGCTAGAGATCCTACCTACATAACTTCCAGGTAGTGTAATATTTAAACGGAGCTTCTGACTGTAAAATAGTCAATGAAACATCGTCTTCATTTGGAAAGACCTATCCAATGATATGCCACTCAGTAGGGTGCGTAATTTTTTTTCGTCTCTACCGCCATTTTGAATTTATAAAAACAAAACCTAGCCTATAACCATTGGACGGTTAAGACGAATCGATAGAGACCTAATTCATTAAAATCCATTCAGCCTTTGGGATGTTTCGAGGGTAGAAAGAAATCCACATACTCAGATACGCGTAAGACTTTAAAATTTCTGTGACTGAAAAACATACGAATGTATCATGTATCTGCTTCCTATATGATAGAAATAAGAGCATTTTCAAGTAAAATTCTGACCTTTTTCTTGTGTTAAAACCATGCTGCCATGCTTAATTTCAGACTAAAAATTAAAAATGTAAATATAAATGAGAAATAGAAACCATCCTCGATAGATTTGCTTATGTCTATGTGTATTAGTCGGAAGACATTAAAATTTCTGCGACTAAAAAAACATACGAATGTATCTGCTTTCTCTGATAGACACAAAAACATTTTCAAGTAAAATTTTGAACTTTTTCCCGCTTTAAAATCATGCTGTCACGATTGCTGATATAGTAAAAATGCAAGAATTAGAAATAGAAATCATCCCAGAAAGTGAGTACAGTCGGACCTCTATTTAACGAACCTCTATTTTGCGAATTTCTCCATTTTGCGAACTTTTCCTTGGAACCAAGAACATTTTGCGAATTTCTTCGTAACATAACCTCCTAATAGCGAAGTGCATTCTCAATTTAACAAAATTTTACTTGTGATCAATTTTTTTTTTTCTCCCTGTTTCTCAAAATATTTCTGGACATTTCAAACTTATCCTTTCTTTTAACACATTTTATGATGTTCAATGGCCTTGAACTGGTTTTACCAGGCGCCTTCTTTGTCGGCAGTGAAAATTCGGAAGTACGGAGGACGAAGACGTCCCTTAGAGTAACTTAAAAAAATGTGGATAGAGTGAGAAAAAAGAAGAAATTAACCATGATGTGCTGATTGATGATTGTATTTCACTTAATTCTGAAACTGAGACCTCGGAAACGCTATCCGAATTGGATATTTTCGACAGTGTGAAAAATAAAAACAATACAGCAATGAATTGCGATGAAGACGAATATGATGATGATAGAAATTATCATTATGCAGGAATTAACAAAACTTCGTATGATGAAATGCTAAAACCATTTGAAACAATCCTACGAGGATTATAGTTTAAAGAATATACGCATGAAGGGGTTTTTCGTGCATTGCAAAGATGCGAAACGTATTATGAGAGAAATCACTTTTTAAAAGGAAAAACTCAGGTAAAATTAACAGAGTTTTACAGAAATTAAATTTAAGGACGCATGTCGTAATTATGGTTAAAATTATTTGTTATAATAATAATGAATATGATAATGTCATTAAAATTCATTAATTATAATGTAAAAACTATTTATATTATACTGAAAATACAGTGTATTCCCGGACAATGTTTTGTTTTCCTCCCAGATTTCAAAGATTTAAACATATAGAAAAAATGAATTGATGATAGGTATTAGTGGGTAAAATAAATAAAGCAAATATATATAATTTATAAAAAAAAGTGTGATTAATTACTTTTATTAAAAATATTTAGTGTTTATGAATTCAAAATCTGTTTTATGTAGTTTAAAATATTTTAAACGGTGAATCTCCATTTAACGAATTTTCCATATAACGAACTTTTTCCCGGGATTTAGCGACTTCGTTAAACAGAGGTTCGACTGTATTACGAACAATTTTTCCAGAAAAAAAATTGTGCAATAATGACTTTAAAGATATATCTATTTCGCGTGAAAGGTCGCAGCTTTTTATGCTAGCAATTCAAAGCTAATTTATAGCGATTACCACAGCATCACCTTGACAGTGATTTTTATATTCTTGGTCATGCATATCGATTCGAAAACATGCGCATACAAAACCTTTCAAGTTTAGGATTCCGAAAGTTTATGACTCATATTACAAAATTATGAAATTCAAGCTCGTTGGCCTTTATCAACTAAACTGTTGTTTTCTTATATTAATTACTTCTTCGGAAGTAATTTCATTGCTTTGTGCATCTAACAGTACATACTCGAGAAGCGACCAATAAATCATCACTTATTGTTACAGCACTCCTAACGTCATTGGTTTCTTTTCTTTTATTTTTACTACACTCAAAAGGCAGCAGATTATATTATTGGTATGGGTGGGTAATTTATATATATATATATATACATTTTATGATATTTCCCTTAGAAAGACTCCCCACGGAGGTTATTCTCCCCCCCCCCCTCCTTTGGCCTATGTCTCTCATGCAGATAATTGGTCATAACAAAACAACCAAAAACCAACCTGTCTTAAAAAATGTTGACATACTTAATTTCATAATTTCAGACGAAAAAAAAAAATAGAAACTATCCCCAATAGATAAAAAGTAAATATTCCAGATAATTTTTCCAGAATAAAACAAGTTGGAAATTGCTCGTCAAACGTGGCAAATGAGGTGCGTTCGTACTATAACTAGTTTTATAATTATTTTTTGCACCCCATATTGTACTGAATGTATATTTTTTAGCACTTCATAAGTGCATAGTCTGTAACATCATTAAAATGCACTTGCAATAATTCTTTTCCTATTCCCTGTAATGTAGCGGAACACTTTTGACTGTCCCTGTAATTAAACTATAGATCCAATTTTCATACAATTTGAAATGGCTCGACAAAATTTTGCAACAATTATATATTTAAAATTTCAGACCATTCGGAAGGCTTTAACATCATTAAAATGCACTTGCAATAATTTTTTTGCCATTGGCCGTAATGTAACGGAAAACTTTTGACTGTCCCTGTAATTAAACTATACATCCGATTTTCATAAAATTTGAAATGGCTCGACAAAATATTGCAACAATTATGTATTTAAAATTTCAGACCATTCGGAAGGCTGCAACATCATTAAAATGCATTTGCAATAATTTTTTCCCGTTGGCCGTAATGTAACGGAAAACTTTTGACTGTCCCTGTAATTAAACTATACATCCGATTTTCATAAAATTTGAAATGGCTCGACAAAATATTGCTACAATTATGTATTTAAAATTTCAGACCATTCGGAAGGCTTTTACATCATTAAAATGCACTTGCAATAATTTTTCCCATTGGCCGTAATGTAAAGAAAAGCTTTTGACTGTCCCTGTAATTAAACTATCTAACAAAAACATAACTGTGAAAAAAGGGAGCCAAGTTCTGTAAAGACAATGGCAAGAAAAGAAATGATATCTAAGTGGGTGCCAAGTTCAAATAAAATTCGCTCAAACTTACCTACAGAAGTATTATAGCATTTTTTTAAATTGTTTAGAAATAAAAATTATTGATAGCATATTAATAATAAATCTAGCACTTGGCAAGTTTTTACCTACGAGTCATTTATTTTTATTAATGACATTATTATACCAAAACATGTTATTTCATGTTTGGAAGCCTTCATTTGAGTGAGCTCCTTTCTTTTGAAGGGTGGTAGGATAAAATATATCCCACCTAATTTTAACTCCAAAATGCCACATTGACAACTAGAATTCAGGACTAAAAAGTTTAATTTTATTAAATAAGTGAAAAGAATCTTTTACCCATTTTGAAATAAATTTGTTTTAAATTCTGGTGTGATTGAATCGTTTCAGCATTTTACGAATAAAAGTTCTTTGCCCCGGAAAGGGTTAAAGGGGTGCAGTCTCTAGAGTGATGAGCAAGAACAAGCGTAAGTGTATCTGTCTCTTTGTCAGACCTTTTAGTTTGTTTGCATTGAGGTTTCCGGGAGGTGAGTGCTACAGTGATAACCAAAGACGTGTGTGTTTATTGGTTTATCAAATCTTTAAAATGAGTCATTTGTTTATAATAATAACTATATTATTTCTTTTATAATGACATTGAATTAATATTAACATCATCATTTTATTAAGACATGAAATTGATAGGCATAACATTTATCAAAAACTTGCCAAGTTCTAGATTTATTATTAATATGCTATCAATAATTTTTATTTTTAAACAATTTAAAAAATGCTATAATACTTCAGTAGGTAAGTTTGAGAGAATTTTATTTGAACTTGGCACCCTCTTAGATATCATTTCTTTTCTTGCCATTGTCTTTACAGAACTTGGCTCCCTTTTTTCACAGTTATGTTTTTGGTAGATATCATTACTTTTTGTAAAGTTATAATATATTTGGACACTTTACTTAATGCTTTTTAATGTGTTTACATATGACTATTTTATTCACCAAGAAACATTCAATTTTAATTTTAATTTCATGCAACAAGGTATTTGGCTGTCAATTTGCGACAGAAATCTATATTTTAATACTGCTATATTAAATGCATGTTTTGAAATGAAATGTATTGATTCGAAATTTTTATTGTTTCTGAAACAACAATTCCTATTAAATTCCTATGTTAAATTATCCTATTAAATTTTCCAATTAAATATCCTATAGCTGGGCCTGCTTTTTTGTACTGAAAGTGAAAAATAAAGTTATGTGCTTATGCCACACTGGTGCCGGCAAAGAGGCACTGCAGAGGAAGCGCATTGCCTCTCCCTGGATTTTCAAATTTAACTAATTAAATATACTTTTCTCTGATGATTTTCAAAATAACAAGTGGGTAAGTGTGATCACAGATCGCACAGAGGGTTTCGTTTAATATTCCTTTCAAAACACTTTATCCTTTTGAAAAATCTGTTAGTTCCACATTTCGCAACCAGGGGCGCACTCTATTCTAAACAAACCTCTATCCGAACGAAACTCCGTTTTACATACTATCCGTAGATATATTAGTCGAGGGGATTGAACCCATAGCACCCGAGATAAGTCGGCGCCCCTAGCGGTAAAAAGTGGAACTAAAATATGTAAGGATATGGTGCATAATATGAAAGAATGGTCAAAGGGGTGTCGGCAAAAGTTGGAAAAGTGCTCCCCGGGTCAAAAGGACGGAGGTTAGAAAAATTGCTTAAAATACACAAGTTAGAGCCCGGAGGAGTAAATAATATAAGACTTTTTCAAAATTTTATGATTTGTCGTGTGGTCTAAAGTATTCAGCTATACGTATGAAAAAAGTCATGTCTCCAACATAATTAGGGGCTCCCTTAGAAAGAATTGCTTAAAATACATATGTGGTAGCTCAAAGAGTTAAGCATAAGAATTTTTCAAGATTTTATGATTTGTCACCTGGCCTCAGGTGTTCTGCTATAAGTATGCAAAATTTCAAATCTGCAGTTTAATAAGGGGCTCAGTTAGAAAGAATTGCTTAAAATACGCATGTGGAAGCCCAAAGGGTTAAATGTACGACTTTTTCAAAATTTTATGATTTGTCATTTGATGTGTGTTCAGCTATAAGTATGCAAATTTTCACGCCTCCAACATAATTAGGGGCTCACTTAGAAAATATTGTTTAAAATACACATGTGAGAGCCCAAAGGGTTAAATGTACGACTTTTTCAAAATTTTATGGTTTGTCGTTTGATGTGAGGTGCTCAGCTATAAGTATCCAAAATTTCACGCCTCCAACCTAATTAGGGGCTCACTTAGAAAGAATTGTTTAAAATACACATGTGGGAGCGCAAAGGGTTAAATGTACGACTTTTTGAAAATGTTATGATTTGTCGTTTAATGTGAGGTGTTCAGCTATAAGTATGCAAAATTTCACGCTTCCAACATAATTAGAGGCTCCCTTTGAAAGAATTGTTTAAAGTACACATGCGGGAGCCCAAAGGGTTAAATGTACGACTTTTTCAAAATTTTAGGATTTCTCGTTTGATGTGAGGTGTTCAGCTATATGTATGCTAAATTCCACGCCTCCAACCTAATTAGGGGCTCACTTAGAAAGAATTGATTAAAACACACATGTGGGAGTCCAAAGGGTTAAATGTACGACTTTTTCAAAATTTTATAGATTTTCGTTTGATGTGATGTGTTCATCTATAAGTATGTACAATTTTACGCCTCCAACCTAATTAGGGGCTCACTTAGAAAGGATTGTTTAAAATACACATGTGAAACCCCAAATGGTTAAATTTACAACTTTTTCAAAATTTTATAATTTGTCATTTCATGTGAGGTGTTCAGCTATAGAATATGCAAAATTTCACGTCTCCAACGTATTAGAGGCTCACATAGAAAGAATTGTTTAAAATATACATGTGGGAGCCCAAAGGATTAAATGTACGACTTTTTCAAACTGTTATGGTTTGTCATTTGATGTGAGGTGTTCAGCTATAAGTATGCAAAATTTTATGCCTCCAACCTAATTAGGGCTCACTTAGAAAGTATTTTTTTAAATACACATGTGGGAGCCCAAATGGTTAAATGTACGACTTTTTCAAAATTTTATGATTTGTCGTTTGATGTGAGGTGTTCAGCTATAAGTCTGTAAAATTTCACGCCTCCAACCTAATTAGGGCTCACTTAGAAAGTTTTTTTTTTAAATACACATGTGGGAGCCCAAAGGGTTAAATGTACGACTTTCTCAAAATTTTATGATTTGTCATATGATGTGTGGTGTTCAGCCATAAGTATGCAAAATTTCAAGTATCCAACATGCATAGTTTCTGAGAACGGGCTCTGTGACGGACAGAATATCTCAATTTGTTGATTTTCTGTAAGCAAGTAAACCCAGATTAACCCCCAGTAAGTAGATAGGTTTACAATAGAAGTCTATCTGAATTTGGCGAAATATTAGAGATATCGCCAAGGTGGCGTCACTTTTGGCGACTAATTTTGGTCGCCAAATTTGGCGATATATCGCCATGTTGGCGAGAAACTTGGCGGTATTTGGCGACAGAACAGAGTCCCCTCCTACGGCAAATTAAAATTTCGCCTAATAGACGTAATGTTAAAGTAAAAATGGGCACCCCCGGGTGGGTAATTCATCGATTTTCACAATTTTTTTATTTTTTTCCTTAGTTTTGTAGTGTAAACAAACTTCGCACCAAATTTGAAGTCTGTAGCTGCAGTAGATATACGAGATCTTTTTGATGAGTGAGTCAGTCAGTCAGTAAGTCAGTGGTAAAATTATCGATTATCAGACATTTTCAAATATCATTATCTCGGAAACTATTTGTGCGTTATTTATAAAATTTTGGATTTTAGGTAATTAGGGTGGCCTTACTACACATTTCGTATTACAAGTATGTAGCTCTCATAGATATTCAGTAGTAGAGCATTGAAATTTGACGAAAACAGCTCGAAATGGTTCGTGTAAATAACACACGGCTATGTCAGGCGAACTTGGCTGACACACTGCCGTGTGTCTAGATACATCCGATTTTCATAAAATTTGAAATGGCTCGACAAAATTTTGCAACAATCATATATTTAAAATCTCAGACCATTCGGTTGGGTAGTTTTTGGTCTGTTATATGCGGACAGACAGACGGACAGACAGACAGACAGATGGACAGACGGACTGAACGACGACTATAGGTGCTACGTATTTATATAATTACGAACGCACCTAAAAAGCAGTAATGGATTGAAAGATACTTCTTATTCGCGTGAGAAATCACGGCTAGCAATTCAAAGCTGATTTATACAGATTACCACAGCATCACCTTGACAGTGATTTTTATATTTTTGGTCATGCACTTTGATTAGAAAACATACACATATAAAACCTTTCAAGTTTATGATTCATATTACAAAATTATGAAATTCAAGTTCGTTGGCCTTTACTTTTGTCAACTACACTGTTGTTTTCTTATATCAATTACTTCATCGTGAGTAAGTCCATTGCTTTCTGCATCTTACACTCACAGAGCGACCAATAAAAAATCACGTATTGTTACATCACTCCTGACGTCATTGGTTCCTTTTCTTTTATTTTTACTACACTCAAAAGACATCAGATTATGTTATTGGTACGGGTGGGTAATTTTTTTTATACATTTTATGATATTTCCCTTATTAGCAGAAAGTTTCCGAAATGTTTTACAGCCGCAGGTCGCCTCATTAAAAAAAGAAAGAGAACTTTTTTTCTCTTTGCAAAAATGAAATAACAATAAATACCTAGAGAAAAAAAAACCGCTTTGTTCGAACAGAAAAGATGTTTTAACAACTAGATTTCAGACGGATTAGCGAACAATTGCCAATTAGTCGAGCGGTGTTTTTGAAAACACTTTTTGAAACCACACACGCAGTAATATTTCTTTATTATTATTATTTTATTAAGAAAAAAGTATTGATCGTATTTTGAGGGGGAAAAAAAGAAAATTAAAATTACTCTATTTTATGAAATTTCTTTTATACAAAAGGATGTCTGCAGGCAGAATTTTTCAATTTTCAGACAATGTGGTATAATCTCTTTTAATGAATTCATCTAATCATAAAATATTGCGCCAATATTTTATTTGCCAAAATAGATTTATCACTTATATATGAACATTTAATTTGGATAAAAGTTAAATGTGACATCTATTCAAAAATTAATTAATTTAATTTTACAAAAAGTTTTAAATTTAAGGTGAAGGGGATTTTTTTAATTAAATTTTAACACGTTGAAGTCCAGTTAGCTTCATTGTCAAATTTACTGAGTGACCATGTATAGTGTAAACAAGAAAGAAAAAAAATCGCGCGATAAGCATAGATTATATAACACTTTCCAACACATTCAGAATAATGTAACAAAACTTCACCGTTTAATGAGTTGAAATATAATGTCTACACTGTATAAGACCGGACTAAAAAACGGAGATTCTACTGGCAATCTAAATGCCAGTACTATTTCTGTATTTTTACGGAAAAATTTTCCCATAAATTACAGAAAATTTCCCGTTTTTAATCAGAAAAACGGAAATTTTTCTGTAATTTATGGGGGGAAATTTTCGTAAAAATACGGAAATAATACTGGCGTCTAGATTGCTAGTAGAATCTCCGCTTTTCAGTCCGTTTTTTTTAACAGGGTAATTGAACCATTTGGAAAGGCATAACACATTTCAAAACCTAAATTCAGCAATTCCCATCCACAGTCGGTAAATTATCCGAATGCTTTGAGCAGCCCTGTATAAGATATACAGATTTGTATCTATAAACTACATCCATTCAAAAATTTAATTCAGTTAGGAAATGCACACCACAGTTGAAAATTCCCCTTCAGCAATTTCCGCTAATAAGGAGAGTGGTACGTGAATTATTTTGTGCAGCCCTGTATACGAGGTATAGAATTTATACAAAACGAGTAACATGGAAAAAAATTGTTAAATTTAAAAGCGCATACCGAAATTAAAAACGCACTTCCAGCAATTATTGCTCAAATACAGTACTGTAACCGATTTCTTTCGTGTGTGCGTGTAAATGAACGATAAATGATATGAACGCCCTATTCTATAGTAATCATCTTGTAGTGTAATTCAGTGATTTATATCAATATCAATACATTTGAAATAGCGTCATGTCATTAAAATACACTGCAAACGATTTTTCCCCGACCATAATGCAACGGAATTCTTTTGAGCGCCCTGTAAATTAAATATGTTATAAATAATGAATAATCTCTTGCAAATGAACGATAAATGCTATGAACGCCCTATTCTATAGTAATCCTCTTGTAGAGGAATTCAGTGATTTATATCAATATCAATACATTTGAAATAGCGTAATGTCATTAAAATACACTGCAAACGATTTTTCCCCGACCATAATGCAACGGAATTCTTTTGAGCGCCCTGTAAATTAAATATGTTATAAATAATGAATAATCTCTTGAAAATGAACGATAAATGCTATGAACGCCCTATTCTATAGTAATCCTTTTGTACACTGCAAATAGAAGCGTCTTAAATTTAGACACATATGTGACTGAAAAAGAATTTTAGACACTAAGTATCTTAATCTCAAAATTAAGGCACTATAGATGTCTTAATTTAAGATACATAAGCGTCTTACTATGACCATGGTGTAAACGACCTGAGAATAATGTCTAAAATATCCGCAAACGTCTTATTTTAAGACACTTCATTTCTTTAAACGTGTCTTAATTTAAGACGTTTTGATTCTTCCGACGCAATAACCACCAGGGGGCACTGGGGCACTGCCAGTCACGCATGCGTTTTAGATGTCTTCGTTCAAAGTTGGTATACGTTGTAATTCCAACGAAGTTTGTTATGTACGCGTGTATTTTAATTCGTTTTTCGCGGAATGTGAAGTTCTGTGATTTAAATTCGTATTCACTTGGATTATTTATTTATTGAATACATACATCTGACGTGTGTGCTTGGCATCAAATGTCTCTTAGAAGCTGTCGTCCATATAAGGGCGGGATAGACACAGAAGAGAAGTAGACGACGCTTGAAGTTTATACCCGGAAATTCTACAAAGCGTGTGCAATGGACTTAGTGTTAATTCGTATTAATTTATATCAATAATATTGCGTTCATCTTCGTCCTGTCGAAGCTAGCAAAAAAAAAAAAAAAAAAAAAAAAGAAACTTTTGTCTGGCGGATCCTATTTTGAGAATGAAACATTTCATTCTTTAAATATGGCTAGTCGGATATATTATGGAATTTCGTACTAAAATGATGCAAGCCCTTCTCCTTCACTGGGGTAGTTTTTGAAATTTCAAATCGAGGAATTTTTCTTACCTCTTGCAGCAACTGAAGTAAGTTTCTTTATAGTACTAAAATTAGTGTATTTTATGATTTTATTTATTGTACTAAACAAAATCCTGCGTGAAATTTAACTAGTTTTGAATCTGTTCGCAAAAAACCCCACTAATTCTAGAAGTATATATTTTTAAACTTATGACGTTGTTTTTATTACGAATTATATATTCAATGTCAGTTCTTAGTTTCAATGGATAATTCTTATCTCATAGTAAACGACGGCCACAAGGAAGTAAAGAAAAAAAAACTTTGAAAGATGACCTAATGCTTTCTTACTTCCTGGTATAAAACCACAGATTAAAAAAAGATAAATAAAGTAAATGAGACTCGTCTATTATATGAAGCTGCCTGTAAAAATATACATATGTATTTGATTTGCAATCAACTCTAATACTGATTTTTTTATTATTTTTAATAAAAAAGTAATTTGAAATTTATAATGGGAAAAAGTAAAAACCTATAACTAGATTTCGTATTTAAAATTGTGGTAACTTTATTTATATGCACTTATACGAAAAGTACAAAAATGACAGATGTTACTGTATATATTTAAGACGAAAGAAGTTTGGAAATGTTAAGTTATTTTTTCCTCATGTTTTTAATATAGAATATGTACTTATTTGTTTTTATTGATAGTTGAATAGCTTTTGTGATTAGCCTCTGATCTACATAAAAACTTGCCCCTGTGGAAATATAAATTTTTTTTAAACATAATTTTTAAATAAGTATTTTCATTTTTTTTGGGGGGGGGGGGGAGGGGGGGATTTTGCATGAAATTTTCGTAAAGCTGATAGCTTAAATCTTGCACTGATTATAATGAAAGTTTTGAACTTTTAGAGTAGGACAAGTTTAAAAACACAAATATATTTAACAAAATACCAAAGTCATTTTTTCCCCAATGTTATTAAAGTAGAATATTTATTTATTTATTTTCATTATTCATAGTTAAATGGCTGTTGTGATTATCAAGTGATGTATATGTAAAATTGCCTATGTGGCAATATATTTTTTAAAAAATCTAATTTTTAAATTATGAGTTTTAATTCTTTTTTTGGGGGGGGAGGGGGGGGATTTTTGCAATTTTCGTACATCTGATATTTTAAATCTTTTTCCACATTCAACCGAGTATAATAAATATTTTGAACTTTTAGAGTAGGACAAGATTATAAAATATTTATATATATTTATCTATGTACCTTAAAAGCCCTTAATAGCGAACACTTCGGGACCGCGGAATTTGTCCGATAATTGGAGATGTCTACTTTTATTAGGTAAAAATATACAAATATGTATGTCTGCTGATTAAAAAAGTATTCGTTAAATAGAGGTGTTCGCTATTCGAGAATGTCCATTAACCTCCACAACGGATACTCCCGAATACCGGACATCTCAATTTAGACAACTATAATGCAGGGTTGCGTTTTTTGCAAAAGTACTTCTTGATTAAAGGATGGGCAAACTGGGAAGTGCCCCGTCCCCCTACAGCTATAGTGCCCCCAAATTTGATGTGCAATATTTGTAAAGCTTATATTTTAAATCTGTTTCGAAATTGTACTGATTATAATCAATATTTTGAACTTTTAAAGTAAAATAAGGTTAAAAACAAAATAAATTTAAAAAATCTAATATTTAGATAAATATTTTTTGTTTTTTAATCTTGTTCTACTCCTGAAGTTCAAGATATTGATTATAATCAGTACAATGTCGTAAAAGATTTAAATTATCAGCGTAACGAAAATTGTATACCAAAATTGAGAGCACCAAAAAAATCAGGCTGTATTGGGGGGGGGGGGGAGGGCAGGACCACAGCCAAATATTTTTCCAGGATTCAACGTGGTCAAACATGGCTACGTATGATGCTTACAAAAAAATGGATGCGATTCAGACGTTTGAAGTGTCTGAAATTCAGACGCAAAAAGTGTCTGAAAAAATTCAGACATTTTAAAATGTCTGAAAATTGAACACTCCATTTCAGACACTTAAGTGTCTGAATTTCAGACATTTTAATTTACAGTGTCGAGAAATTCAGTGATTTATATCAATATCAATACATTTGAAATAGCGTAATGTCATTAAAATACACTGCAAACGATTTTTCCCCGACCATAATGCAACGGAATTCCTTTGAGCGCCCTGTAAATTAAATCTAACAAAAACATAGCTGTGAAAAAAGGGAGCCAAGTTCTGTAAAGACAATGGCAAGAAAAGAAGTGATATCTAAGTGGGTGCCAAGTTCAAATAACATTCACTCAAACTTACCTACAGAAGTATTATAGCATTTTTTAAATTGTTTAGAAATAAAAATTATTGATAGCATATTAATAATAAATCTAGCACTTGGCAAGTTTTTACCTATGAGTCATTTATTTTTATTAATGACATTATTATATCAAAACATGTTATTTCATGTTTGGAAGCCTTCATTTGAGTAAGCTCCTTTCTTTTGAAGGGTGGTAGGATAAAATATATCCCACCTAATTTTAACTGCAAAATGCCACATTGACAACTAGAATTCAGGACTAAAAAGTTTAATTTTATTAAATACGTGAAAAGAAGCTTTTACCCATTTTGAAATAAATTTGTTTTTAAATTCTGGTGTGATTCAATCATTTCAGCATGTCACGAATAAAAGCTCTTTACCCCTGAAGGGTTAAAGGGGTGCAGTCTCTAGAGGGATGACCAAGAAGAAGCGTAAGGGTATCTGTCTCTTTCTCAGGCCTTTTAGTCTGTTTGCATTGAGGTTTCTGGAGGGTGGGTGCTAGAGTAATAACCAAAGACGAGCGGGAGTGTATCTGTGTATTTATTGGTTTATCAAATCTTTAACATGTGTCATTTGTTTATAATAATAACTATATTAATTTTTTTATAATGACAGTGTTGTTAATATTAACATCATCATTTTATTAAGACATGAAATTGATGGGCATAACATTTATCAAAAACTTGCCAAGTTCTAGATTTATTATTAATATGCTATAAATAATTTTTATTTCTAAACAATTTAAAAAATGCTATAATACTTCTGTAGGTAAGTTTGAGTGAATGTTATTTGAACTTGGCACCCACTTAGATATCACTTCTTTTCTTGCCATTGTCTTTACAGAACTTGGCTCCCTTTTTTCACAGCTATGTTTTTGTTAGATATCATTACTTTTTGTAAAGTTACAATATATTTAGACACTTTACTTAATGCTTTTTAATGTGTTTACATGTGACTATTTTATTCACCAAGCAACATTCAATTTTAATTTAAATTTCCAACAACAAACTATTTGGCTGTCAATTTGCGGCTGAAATCTGTATTTTAATACTGCTACATTGAATGCATGTTTTGAAACGAAATGTATTGATTCGAAATTTTTATTGTTTCTGAAACAATAATTCTTATTAAATTCCTATATTAAATTTTCCAATTAAATATCCTATAGCTGGGCCTGCTTTTTTGTACTGAAAGTGAAAAATAAAGTTATGTGCTTATGCCACACTGGTGCCGGAAAAGAGGCACTGCAGAGGAAGCACATTGCCTCTCCCTCAAACTTAACTAATTAAATATCCTTTTCTCTGATGATTTTCAAAATAACAAGTGGGTAAGTGTGATCACAGATCACACAGAGGGTTTCGTTTAATATTCCTTTCAAAACACTTTATCCTTTTGAAAAATCTGTTAGTTCCACATTTCGTAACCACGGGCGCACTCTATTCTAAACAAACCTCTATCCGAACGAAACTCTGTTTTACATACTATCCGTAGATATATTAGTCGAGGGGATTGAACCCATAGCACCCGAGATAAGTCGGCGCCCCTAGCGGTAAAATGTGGAGCTAAAATATGTAAGGCTATGGTGCATAATACGAAAGAATGGTCAAAGGGGTATCGGCAAAAGTTGGAAAAGTGCTCCCGGGTGAAAAGGACGGAGGTTAGAAAAATTACTTAAAATACAAAAGTTAGAGCCCGGAGGAGTAAATAATATAAGACTTTTTCAAATTTTTATGATTTGTCGTGTGGTCTAAGGTATTCAGCTATACGTATGAAAAAAGTCATGTCTCCAACTTAATTAGGGGCTCCCTTAGAAAGAATTGCTTAAAATACATATGTGGTAGCTCAAAGAGTTAAGCATAAGAATTTTTCAAGATTCACCTGGCCTCAGGTGTTCTGCTATAAGTATGCAAAATTTCAAATCTGCAGTTTAATAAGGGGCTCAGTTAGAAAGAATTGCTTAAAATACGCATGTGGAAGCCCAGAGGATTAAATATACGACTTTTTCAAAATTTTATGATTTGTCATTTGATGTGTGTTCAGCTATAAGTATGCAAATATTCACGCCTCCAACATAATTAGGGGCTCACTTAGAAAATATTGTTTAAAATACACACGTGAGAGCCCAAAGGGTTAAATGTACGACTTTTTCAAAATTTTATGATTTCTCGTTTGATGTGAGGTGCTCAGCTATAAGTATCCAAAATTTCAAGCCTCCAACCTAATTAGGGGCTCACTTAGAAAGAATTGTTTAAAATACACATGCGGGAGCCCAAAGGGTTAAAAGTAAGACTTTTTGAAAATGTTATGATTTGTCGTTTGATGTGAAGTGTTCAGCTATAAGTATGCAAATTTTCACGCCTCCAACATAATTAGGGTCTCACTTTGAAAGTATTGTTTAAAATACACATGTGAGAGCCCAAAGGGTTAAATGTACGACTTTTTCAAAATTTTATGATTTCTCGTTTGATGTGAGGTGCTCAGCTATAAGTATCCAAAATTTCAAGCCTCCAACCTAATTAGGGGCTCACTTAGAAAGAATTGTTTAAAATACACATGCGGGAGCCCAAAGGGTTAAATGTACGACTTTTTGAAAATGTTATGATTTGTCGTTTGATGTGAGGTGTTCATCTATAAGTATGCAAAATTTCACGCTTCCAACATAATTAGAGGCTCCCTTTGAAAGAATTGTTTAAAATACACATGGGGGAGCCCAAAGGGTTAAATGTGCGACTTTTTCAAAATTTTATGATTTCTCGTTTGATGTGATGTGTTCAGCTATATGTATGCTAAATTCCACGCCTCCAACCTAATTAGGGGCTCACTAAGAAATAATTGATTAAAACACACATGTGGCAGCCCAAAGGGTTAAATGTACGACTTTTTCAAAATTTTATAGATTTTCGTTTGATGTGATGTGTTCATCTATAAGTATGTACAATTTTACGCCTCCAACCTAATTAGGGGCTCACTTAGAAAGGATTATTTAAAATACACATGTGAAACCCCAAAGGGTTAAATTTACAACTTTTTCAAAATTTTATAATTTGTCATTTGATGTGAGGTGTTCAGCTGTAAAATTTCTGCTGTGTCTGTAAAATTTCATGCCTCCAACCTAATTAGGGGCTCACTTAGAAAGAATTGTTTAAAATAAACATGTGAGAGCCAAAGGGTTAAATGTACGACTTTCTAAAAATTTTTATGATTTGTCGTATGATGTGTGGTGTTCAGCCATAAGTATGCAAAATTTCAAGTATCCAACATGTATAGTTTCTGAGAACGGGCTCTGTGACGAACAGAATATCTCAATTTGTTGATTTTCTGTAAGCAAGTAAACCCAGATAAACACCCAGTAAGTAGATAGGTTTACAATAGAAGTCTATGGGAATTTGGCGAAATATTAGAGATATCGCCAAGGTGGCGTCACTTTTGGCGACTAATTTTGGTCGCCAAATTTGGCGATATATCGCCATGTTGGCGAGAAACTTGGCGGTATTTGGCGACAGAACAGAGTCCCCTCCTACGGCAAATTAAAATTTCGCCTAATAGACGTAATGTTAAAGTAAAAATGGGCACCCCCAGGTGGGTAATTCATCGATTTTCACATTTATTTTATTTTTTTCCTTAGTTGTGTAGTGTAAACAAACTTCGCACCAAATTTGAAGTCTGTAGCTGCAGTAGATATACGAGATCTTTTTGATGAGTGAGTCAGTCAGTCAGTCAGTCAGTGGTAAAATTATCGATTATCAGACATTTTCAAATGTCATTATCTCGGAAACTAATTATGCGTTATTTATAAAATTTTGGATTTTAGGTAATTAGGGTGGCCTTACTACACATTTCGTATAACAAGTACGTAGGTCTCATAGATTTTCAGTAGTAGACCATTGAAATTTGACGAAAACAGCTCGAAATGGTTCGTGTAAATAACACACGGCTATGTCAGGCGAACTTGGCTGACACACTGCCGTGTGTCTAGATATGTTATATATAATGAATAATCTCTTGTAAATGAACGATAAATGCTATGAACGCCCTATTCTATAGTAATCCTCTTGTAGAGGAATTCAGTGATTTATATCAATATCAATACATTTGAAATAGCGCAATGTCATTAAAATACACTGCAAACGATTTTTCCCCGACCATAATGCAACGGAATTCTTTTGAGCGCCCTGTAAATTAAATATGTTATAAATAATGAATAATCTCTTGAAAATGAACGATAAATGCTATGAACGCCCTATTCTATAGTAATCCACTTGTAGAGAAATTCAGTGATTTATATCAATATCAATACATTTGAAATAGCGTAATGTCATTAAAATACACTGCAAACGATTTTTCCCCGACCATAATGCAACGGAATTCTTTTGAGCGCCCTGTAAATTAAATATGTTATAAATAATGAATAATCTCTTGTAAATGAACGATAAATGCTATGAACGCCCTATTCTATAGTAATCCTCTTGTAGAGAAATTCAGTGATTTATATCAATATCAATACATTTGAAATAGCGTAATGTCATTAAAATACACTGCAAACGATTTTTCCCCGACCATAATGCAACGGAATTCTTTTGAGCGCCCTGTAAATTAAATATGTTATAAATAATGAATAATCTCTTGTAAATGAACGATAAATGCTATGAACGCCCTATTCTATAGTAATCCTCTTGTAGAGGAATTCAGTGATTTATATCAATATCAATACATTTGAAATAGCGTAATGTCATTAAAATACACTGCAAACGATTTTTCCCCGACCATAATGCAACGGAATTCTTTTGAGCGCCCTGTAAATTAAATATGTTATAAATAATGAATAATCTCTTGTAAATGAACGATAAATGCTATGAACGTCCTATTCTATAGTAATCCTCTTGTAGAGGAATTCAGTGATTTATATCAATATCAATACATTTGAAATAGCCTTATGTCATTAAAATACACTGGAAACGATTTTTCCCCGACCATAATGCAACGGAATTCTTTTGAGCGCCCTGTAAATTAAATATGTTATAAATAATGAATAATCTCTTGTAAATGAACGATAAATGCTATGAACGCCCTATTCTATAGTAATCCTCTTGTAGTGAAATTCAGTGATTTATATCAATATCAATACATTTGAAATACCGTTATGTCATTAAAATACACTGCAAACGATTTTTCCCCGACCATAATGCAACGGAATTCTTTTGAGCGCCCTGTAAATTAAATATGTTATAAATAATGAATAATCTCTTGTAAATGAACGATAAATGCTATGAACGCCCTATTCTATAGTAATCCTCTTGTAGAGGAATTCAGTGATTTATATCAATATCAATACATTTGAAATAGCGTAATGTCATTAAAATACACTGCAAACGATTTTTCTCCGACCATAATGCAACGGAATTCTTTTGAGCGCCCTGTAAATTAAATATGTTATAAATAATGAATAATCTCTTGTAAATGAACGATAAAGGCTATGAACGTCCTATTCTATAGTAATTCTCTTGTAGAGGAATTCAGTGATTTATATCAATATCAATACATTTGAAATAGCCTTATGTCATTAAAATACACTGGAAACGATTTTTCCCCGACCATAATGCAACGGAATTCTTTTGAGCGCCCTGTAAATTAAATATGTTATAAATAATGAATAATCTCTTGTAAATGAACGATAAATGCTATGAACGCCCTATTCTATAGTAATCCTCTTGTAGTGAAATTCAGTGATTTATATCAATATCAATACATTTGAAATACCGTTATGTCATTAAAATACACTGCAAACTATTTTTCTCCGTTGAGCATAATGTAACGGAATACTTTTGGTGCCCCTGTAAATGAGCTATTAATGCTACGCACTTTATATTCAATACCGAACATGCCATCATTAACATATATTCATTGCATTGAAATCCGAATCTAGTTACGTGAGCTAGAGCGTGGACAGACGGACTGTGAAACCGAATTCATCACATTCCAACTATGTTGGAAAGTGTTATAAATGCAAATATTTCTTAATCTAAGAAAATATAATCTAACCACGAGCGAAAATATATAATAACCTCTCCCAAGTTACCCACGATTCCGAAAACCGTTCTTTTGCTGCCACTGATTTCGAAAACGTTTCCGAGTAGTTTTTGTAGTGTATTAATACGTTCTTTCTCCCGCAATATAGATTTTTGTATGCCATCCATACTCAAGTAAAAATTTTCATGTTTAACAAGTATGATAAATTAGCAGCAATAATATTAACATTAAATGTAATATTATTTTGTTATTCTTGTATGTATAAATACAATTATGCAGCTTAATATACTTTTGAAAACTGAAAGCATCCTAAAAGCCGATATTGTTGTTTGAGAAAACTGGCTAACCCTTACACGGGCAAATCAGTTGTATTGCTGGAATGTCGAATGGATTGACTGTCACCAGAATCTACGCACAAATTGATTTGAAAATAAATAAATGCTTTTCTTCAAGTGCATTATAAAACAAAAAAAAATTTTCAACAATTCTGGTACGATTGCGGCGATTGTAAATTAAAGTTGTTAAGTGAGAAGTATATTTCCACCGCCTGTTTAAGGGTTAATGCAGTATAAAAACTACTCAGAAACGTTTCCGAAAATCAGTGGCAACAACAGAAACTTTGTTTTTATAACTCTCTCTTTAAATCTCGAAAATATATTGATTTCTGGGGGTTTCTAATGATAAAGAACGATGTTTGGAATCGTGGGAAGTTTTAAAAATTAAATATCCACTGCATTTTGAGAAATGTATAGAAAATGTCATTTTGTTCTTCGTGGTTATCGAAAACTTTAACGCTAGAAAGGGTCGTAACGATCCAGAGGCGTCGCGATGGGGAGGGGGGTTATGGGGGAAGCCTCCCCCCCAATATATGTGAACTTGGGAAATTTGAGCTTAGAGGTGGGAAATTATAGATTTTTGAAACACTTTTTCTTTTTTCAAACAAAAAGTAAAAAAAAAAAAGTAAAAAAAAGAATTTTTTATTATTTTGCTGACTACCTTTCTGAATTCTGTTATCGTAAAATAGTTAAACTTTCAAAAGAAATACAAAAAGCAGCCACACTCAATGTCTCATTATGTTTCTCTGTGCTACGAAAATATCATACATCTATCAGCCGGAATTTGTCTACTGTTGTCCATCAACAGTATCTAATATATTTCCTCCAAAACTTTGTTCCTTTCTCAAAAATCTAAAAATATGAGGCTATTTTCACATGAAGTGCGATTATGATTCGTACATAATTGAAGACAAAAACTTTCATTAAATGAACCAATAATTATCATTTTTATGTTTTTAGTTTCAGCATTTTCCTTTGGAAAGATTTTTTTTTTCTTTTTCTTTTTTTTACGCAGAAGTATATCATTATCATTAAATACACTTTGAGCATATCATTTTAGTTGGAAAATAGAGTTAGTTCATTGTTTTTGTTTCACGTTGGGAAAATTTTGAACTTTCTCCCCCCCCCCCCCCCCCCGAATTTTTTTTTGTACTACGCCCCTGTAACGGTCAATGAAAATTTGATTCAAATTGTGCAGACATATTTTGAAACAAAATAGATCAGGTTCGATAAGGCTTTAAAAAGAGTCCCTGCGACATCCCTGTAAATTTTAAAGTACATCACAGAATAATTATTAACTAATAATCTAACAAGATCGTATGAAAAATAATTTAATCACCGCTTAGTAAAAGATATTTTAGAAACTATAGTCTCAGATAAATTAACAAACAATCACCAATCATATTGCTCTTTACATTCGAGTGGTGTTTAAAAACAAAAAAAAATGTATCACGCACACCACCGCCGTAGCCAATAGGGGGGGGGGGGGTCACTAGGGTTTGATCACCTCCGAAATTTGTTTAAGGATAACTATAAATACACCATTAAATATCAATCAAGACAGTTAAAATTTGAAGTTATTTTACCTGTCAACCATTTTGAGACATCCTGTATATTAAGTGTTCTTCAAATTCTTCAATTCATTTTTTCCTCCTGTTTTCTATAAAATTTCAAGAAGTTTTTTTCTATACACATCTTACAATCTTAAAAAAGAAAAGAAAAAAATATTTACCAAAGAAGGTTTACTTTAGCCTATTTAAAAAAAATAATACACATCTAATCCGTATTGGTTAATAGCAATGATTAATCATTCTGTCAATCAGTTTTCTTTTTTGTCTTTATATGTTTTGCGCCTAAATGGAAGAATTCGTATTTTTTAAAAAAAGAACTTTACAAAGCTATTCCCCAACTAATAAAAATCATAGAACGTAAAAAAATATATATCAACATTTGGAAAATTCTTCTTGTTATTTTTAGATCAATAAATAAATAATTAAATACGATAAATTATGCCTTCAATAAAAAATTAAATATTAAAAATCTACGCTGCATACAGCATGAATTTCCATATCCATAATTCTTTCTCTTCAATTGTTTAGATAATAAATAAATTAGTGAAACAAATCTGACATTTGATGAAATATTTTAAATCGATGTTACACTAAGCGCAAATATTTATATACAAATTCCTCCATTTTTGCAGATTAAATAAATAAATAAACAGGTTTACAAGAAACACTTTTCATCAGGAAGTCAAATGTTAAAAAATTATTCTAGACTTTAGATGCAAAACAGTTGCTGTTTCAGTTTGTAGTCCATCCATATCGATAATTTAATAAATTAAGCATTTGAAAATAAAAAATTTCTAACCATATTTTTTTTTAATCCATTGTTGAGACAAACATCAAATATTTCATAGAATTCTTGTTTTTTATCAGTCATATAAAAACAAGAAAGAAAAATCATGCCTCAACCATAGATTATGAAACATTTTCAACACTTCCAGAAGACTGTATCAGAAGTTTATTTTAAATAAACAATTTCGAAAACGCCTAACAACTGATACCGTAACTTTTCGAAATGAGCACACTCTACACACAAAATCTACACACAGCAATGTGTCCAGTTCTTTGCGTAACACTACATATGAATTTGTTTATATACTGCGAACATCTCTTAGTGTACTATAGGTATTGTTCAGCTGGAAAATCTAACTCAATTTTTTTTAACGCTCTTAAGTAATTCACGCTCATATTACACAGTCAGTTTACGAATCCTTTTGTGTAACCCTGTATATGGTCTACGGAAGTTAGGTACTCCACGTAATATGCAAAAAATTATTTAAACTTAAAAGCACATTCAAAACTAAAAACGCGCCTCCAGTATTTATCACTTGGGAACAGTACATGACCGAAATCTTTTGTGTGAACCTGTAAATGAATGATAAATGCTTTGCACTCCATATTAAACGGAAATCATGTTTTAGTGAACCTCAGTAATGCATATAAAAATTTTTATGCTTGACATAGAGTAACATCATTCAAATTAAAATACAGGACAGATGATTTTTTCCTTAGACCATAGTGTAACGGGATTCTTCTGAGTGTTCCTGTAAGCGAACTATAAATGCTATGCACTCCATTTTCAATAGCAAAGATGCCATATTGAAACTCAAGTATATCAATTACTTGTCAATCCGATTATATTTACGTGAATTAGAGCACGAAGAGAAGCAGGGCCGAAACTAGCCTTTTTTGCACCCGGAGCAAACATGGATTTTGGCGCCCCCTCCCCCCTTTTACGCAAAGTATATTTAGAAAGAGAATTTTACTAATTTTCTAATAGCCGGCTTATTTTAAAATTTAAAATATGTATTCATAAAATATGTAATACTGAACTACGTAATCTAGAATGGCGAATCCAAGGGGGTGGTCACGGGGATCAAGATCCCCCCTATCTGAACATCAACAAAAATATTCTAAAGATCATTTTTTAAATGCAATATATAGTAGAGTCCCGATTATCCGTGTCCCGCTTAACCGAGTTTCCGCTTTAACAGAGTTATTTTTTTCTGATGGACCGATATCTTCATTTATTATGAAACAGCCATTATAAATGAAATGTTAGGTGAAGATGAAAGAGCAGCCGTAAAAAGTTAGAACTCTGATTTTCTGGTCAGAATGGGGGGGAAAGGGGGGGCATTTTTTTTAAACTGTGATTTTCTGGTCAGAATGGGGGAAAAAATGATAATTTTTTTTGAAAATTATGCCCATTTTTTCCCCCCATTCTGACCAGAAAATCAGAGTTCTAACTTTTTACGGCTGCTCTTTCATCTTCACCTAGCACATCATTTATAATGGCTATTTCATAATAAATGAAGATATCAGTCCATCAGAAGAAAATGATCCATTCCAAAGGTATAATCCTTCATTTGGCGCCCCTTCGTTCTGGCGCGGGCTCATGCCCCCTCTGCCCCTCCCCCTCCACCCGTAGACAGACAGACAAACTAAATTCATGAACAATTTTCGACTACAGTGGAACTTTCCTTTAACGAAGTTTACTACCTAACGAAATTTTCTGCTGAACCTTGACTTTGAACACCATTAACATGTAAATTAATTTCCGTATTACGAAAAATATATTCTATACTAGTTGAAGCACCCGGCGTTGCCCGGAATTTTAAGAATGTTTGTTTAGAAAAATCAATTTAGACCGAGATAAAAACCTTTTGATTAAAAGTTGTTTCCGAGTACAGTAAAACCTCCCTAAAGCGACCACGTTCCGTTCCAATAAAAATGGGTCGCTCCGAGAGGTGGTCTCTTAATAGAGGTCATGTTTAAATCTAGATTTTAATTGTTCAAAAAAGGTAACAATTAACAGTTAATAAAATTTATTTTTCACATTAGTAAAAAATATAAAAATTTAAGTATCAAAACAAAAGTTAATTACATAAGTTAATGACTGCAGAGTTTAAAAGATGAATACATTGACGTTTGCTTTGATTTTACGATTTTGTCATTTATTACTTTTATTTCCAAGTCCTTTCAAAGATCAGTAAATAAATGCGATTTTTTTTTTTTTTTTTTTTTTTTTTTTTGACAGAAACAAATTATGACGATTTCGTTAATTTATCTATTTCTTTGGGAGTTTCCTGACAGAATAGGCCAGGGAAGTTTATTGACCGTCATTCTTGATTTGTCATTAGACTAGGGTTAAATTCATTGCCTAAAAAGGCACAAAGGGTTGTTTAAACACTTAAAAGTTGCCGGAATAAAAAAAAAAAAAAAAAAAAAAATCTAAACTTAGTTTAGAAGTTTGATGAATAATGCGCTCTCGGAATTATTTTTCTAATAAAACCTTCTTCAAGCGACCAGGAAAAAACGGAATTTTCATTCTCTTCAAAGATATGGGTCGCTCATGGAGGGAGTTCAACTGGGATGGTCTCTGAATGGAGGTAAAATTAGTATTGAGCCTATGAGAATAAATTTCGTTCCATGAAAAAATTGTCGTTTAGGGAGGTGGTCGCTTAATGGAGGTGAGCGCACATGGAGGTTTCACTGTATTTTGTTATTTAAATAATTTTTTCATGATTAAAGAAAAATTGCATGTACAAAAATTCTATGAATTTTATTTTTAAAAAATCTGAAATCTTTATTTCCGTTCTTTAGTAAGAATACTTCTAGGGACCCAAACCTTTGTGGATGGAATATACGTATGTATATGGAATAGATTTAAAAATGGCGAAAACAAATTTAGAGAACCTCAAAATGTTAAAATATGCCAACATTTTCATGATCGGGTTTTTATCATGCTTCAATACGTTTTTTCAAACTTATATGACATTATATATTCACCTGCTGACATCCATTATATTTCCAATATCACGTAATATTCACTTAAATTAAGAAAATCGTCAAACTATTTATTTAATTTTTCACGTGGAAATCTTGCAATAGAAAAGTAATTTTTGTGGTAAGAATTTTATTGTGGATTTTTATTTTTTGGCAACTGCTATAACGAAAAATGTTTGATTGGAAATTGCTGTTAAATGGGTGGTTTTTATTAATTAAAAATTAACTGTAAATTATTTCGATTCCGGATTACTTTAGTCGCCTCGGCCGTGTTTTAATACACATGCACGTAACATTTCACAATTCTGGCTTCCAAACTGTGGAGTTGTATAGAATTACAGAGACAGACAAATTTTCCTTTTTATATATTAGATAACGAAGTTTATTCTACTTTTGTGCATGTGTAGCATTCAAACGGAGAAGTTGCGGTTGCGATGGATGTATGAAGTTATTTCAGCGGATTGTATGAAAATGAATTTTCATATGTGTATATTGCATAAAAGAAAAGGTGACTGTCCGAATTAAAATATATTTTAGGTAGATTTCGTAAGAAATACTACGTATTGCAGTCGTTACCATGGTGCGACTTTTGAAAAATTCCTCATAACTTTCCATTATAGGACCCCAAGAACACAAAACCACCCCCACCTAAAAAAGTTATTATTTTTTTATTATTTTTTATTTTTTTATTTTAATATTTCTCTGTGTTATTACCCGTTTAATTTTAAATAATTTAATTTTTTATACTTTTAGTAATAATTTATTCCAGGATCCTTAAAATGCATCTAATAATTTTTATTATAAAGACTATATATGTTAACTATAATTATTATATTTATTAGAAGTTGTGTATTTTCTGCGCAATGTGTTGTTTTGCAACCGTAAGAATTCGATTTTAACTGTTCCATTAAATTGGCGGGTCTTTTGCTGTGCTAATATTGATACTTGTTCAAGTTATAATAAGGTCATTGCAATTCTGTTGCTGGGTATGTCTTTAAATTTAAATGTTTCTATATATTAATATTGTTCACTTTTACAGATCTTGTATTGATTAATATATATATATATATATACTTACTTTCTTCGATCCTTACAAGAAGAAAGTATTGGTTTCATGAAAATTTTCGAATTCCAGTTTTCGACGGATTTACACGTTTTAGGGGTCAGAGATTCCAAAAAACATGTTTTTACAAAATGTCTGTCTGTGAGTCTGTGAGTCTGTCTGTCTGTCCGTCCGTCTGTCTGTCTGTATGTGACACAAATTTTGTGGGCGCTCTATCTCAAGAACTAATGCACGGAATTTAATAAAAATTTATATTCAGATAGTCCCTGATATAGATTGGTGCTGATTAGTTTTTGGTGTAAATCGCCCAGCAGGTGGCGCTGCAATGTAGCATTTTGCAGGATTTCCGCAAAATCTCTATCTCAAGAACTAATGCACAGATTCTTATAAAACTTCAGATTCCGTTAGTCCTTGACATGAATGGATGCTGTTTACGTTTTGGTGTAAATCGCCCAACAGGTGGCGCTACTATGCTGCATTTTGAAGGATTTACGCTATTTTCGCAGTAGCTCTATCTCAAGAACTAATGCACACATTTTCATCAAACTTCGGATTTAGTTAGTCCTTCATATGAAATGATACTGACTACGTGTTAGTGTAAATCGCCCAATAGGTGGCGCTGCTGTGCTGCATTTTGAACTATTTCCTCAATAGCTCTATCTCAAGAACTAATGCACGAATTTTCATCAAACTTCAAATTTAAGTATAACTTGATTAATATTCCTGCTCATTATACGTTGTTGTAAATCGCTCAACAGGTGGGGCTTCTATGCTGCATTTGTCATGATTTGCGCAATACCTTTATCTCAAGAACTAATGCACGAATTTCCCTCGAACTTCATATTCAGTTAGACGTTGACATAAGTTTGTGATAATTACGTTCTGGTGTAAATAACCCAATAGGTGGCGCTGCTATGCTGCATTTTGCTGGATTTACACAATTTCAGCGACAGTCATACCTCGAGAACTAATGCACGGAATTTCATATTTTTAGAATTCTCATGATGAACATAGATTGCCATTTAATTTGGCACTGAGATAGTGAATTTTGAAGTATTCACATGTATGAGATAGAAGAAAGTTTTGTGATGGCCACAACATACTAGTTTAATTCAATTTATCTATCATGGTAAATGCTTTTTTGGTGTGTGGTCGATCGGATACATAAGGAATCTAATTTTTAGCTTAATGCTGGATTCTTTTACAGAAATCGACTATGCTTTTGCTTATATTGGTATTTCATGTAACTCTTGATAAAGTGAAATGCTATATAAGCTTCCGGCTACATCCTTCCATTTGATCTATTATTTGTTTACAATATGTCTTTTAATGGTTCAACATTATTTTGCAGGGTTTTTTGTTTCATATGTCTTTAATAGATTTTTTTTTTTCAAAATTTGGTGGTTTTTCATATGTTAATATGGACTAATCGTCTGTAATGTGCTAGTCAATTAGTGGATTTTGCTTAATTTGTATTGCTTGTATAGGGTTCCATCTGTTTTTTGTATAATGTTACAGTTATAATTAGATGCTAAATTTATTAATTTATTGAATTATAGTAATTGGAAACAGATGATGATTTGTAATTATATTATGGTTATATATATATGTATATATATATATATATATATATATATATATATATATATGTATATATATATATATATATATATATATATGCACTAAATTTTGTCCGCACGACAAAAGTCGCAATTATGCACGGATCTTCTTCAAACTCGTCAACAACATTGAGATGGCTAATATCTCGGCGGGGATTGAATATGGGCAAAATCGGGCCAAGGGGGTGGAAATGGCGAGGGTTCAAGATTTTGAATACCGTCTTAACATGATTCTGATAAAAACCAGCTCTTACACAACAATGACAAGAATAAAATAAACATTTTTCGTTATAGAAGTTGCCAACAATTAAAAAACTAGTATGTTGTGGCCATCACAAAACTTTCTTCTATATAAATCACGTCAATTAAATCATTTAAATAGTAAAAGAAATGACAACGATTTAGCACCAATTCATATCAAAGTGTATCTGAATTTGAAGTTGGATGAAAATTCGTGCATTAGTTCTTGAGATAGAGCTATAGCGGAAATTCTGAAAAAAATGTAGCATAGCAGCGCCACCTGTTGAGTGATTTACACCAAAAGTAAACAGCACTAAACGATATCAGGGTATACCTGAATCTGAAGTTTGTTGAAAATCCAAGCATTAGTTCTTGAGATAAAGCTATTGCGGAAATCGCAAAAAATACAGCATAGCAGCGCCACCTGTTGAGCGATTTACACCAAAAATTAAACAGCACTAATTTATACATCAATTCATGTCAAGGATTAACTAAATCTGAAGTTTGATGAAAATCCGTGCAATAGTTCTTGAGATACACCTCTTGTGGAAATCGTGAAAAATTCAGTACAGCAGCGCCACCTGTTGGGCGATTTGCAGCAAAACTTAAGCAGCACTAATTTATATCAGGGACTAACAGAATCTGAAGTTTGATGAAAATTCGTGCATTTTTTCTTGAGTTAGAGCAATTGCGATAATCATGAACAATGCAGCGTACCAGCGCCACCTATTGGGCGATTTTCACAAAAAAGTAATCAGCACCAAACTATATCTTGGACTAACTGAATCTGAAGTTTGATGAAAATTCGTGCATTTTTTCTTGAGTTAGAGCTATTGCGATAATCATGAACAATGCAGCGTACCAGCGCCACCTGTTGGGCGATTTTTACAAAAAAGTAATCAGCACCAAACTATATCTTGGACTAACTGAATCTGAAGTTTTATGAAAATCCGTGCAGTAGTTCTTGAGATACAGCTATTGCAGAAATCGTTAAAAAAGCCGCATAGCAGCGCCACCTGTTGTGCGATTTTCACCAAAAACTAATCAGTTCCAGTTTATATCAAGGTCTAACTAAATATGAAGTTTTGTGAAATTTCGTGCATTAGTTCTTGAGATAGAGCGCCCACAAAATTTGTGTCACATACAGACAGACAGACGGACAGACAGACAGACTCACAGACAGACATTTTGTAAAAACATGTTTTTTGGAATCTCTGACTCATAAAACGTGTAAATCCGTCGAAAACTGGAATTCGAAAATTTTCATGAAACCAATACTTTCTTCTTGTAAAGATAGAAGAAAGTAAAAACAATAAAATTCTCACCATAACAATTACTTTTCTATTAAGACTTTCACGTGAAAAATTAAATTAAATAAATAGTTTCACGAATTGAAAACAAATTGAATATTACGTCATAAGTTTTCTAGAGCAAGATTTCCGCATGAAAACTCAAAATAAAATAAATAGTTTGACGAATTAAAATATATATATATATATATATATATTGCGTCATATTGGAAATATAATGGACCTCAGCAGGTGAATATGTAACTTCATGTGGGTTTGAAGAAACGTATTAAAACATAATAAAAACCCGACTATGGAAATATTAACATATTTTAACACTTTCAGATTTTCTGCATTTGCTGTATCCATTTTTAAACCTATTCCATATACATGCGTGTGTGTATTCGTGTATATTAGAATTTTCACAAAAAGCTTAGCTCCCTAGTGCTCATTCTTAGTGAAGAAACTGGGTTTATCTCTAATCTTGATTTAAGTTCTGTTGGTGAATTTAGTACTTAACTTCGAAATCTACCTCCGCCTGCAGGCCGAGCCGGCAGGGATTTTTCCCAATATTTCCATTTTGTGTGCATTTTCATTTTATATACATGGGTCTTTTATTAAACAAATTTCATGAATTTAACTTGATTTCTATTTAACGAATTTTCTTCATAATGAAGTGTTTAAGTGAAACGATGAGATTTCGTTAAATGGAAGTATCCCGTATGTTGGAAAATGTTTTTTTTTTTTTTTTAATCATATAAAAGTTTTTTTCTCATTAAGAAAGAAAATATTTGAAAAGAATTTACAAGAAGCACGGTTTTTTCGATAAATTCTTAATTTTGATTTGTTTAGATCAAAAAATACGCGAATAATTATCTGTGAAAAGACCTTTCGTTAAGATTGAAACATTATAAATTTGTTTGTCGCTTTTTACAAAAGTAAAGAAAATAATTTTAATTTTAATTTTAGGTTATTTATTTTTAAGCTATAACTAAACTTTAAAAAATAATGACAACAAAAACAATGTATGCTCATGATGGTTAAGAAACCATATTGAAAAGAAACATGTATAAATTTAAAAGCAAAATAAATTTGTGCATATTGATTATATATTGCATATTGCTCATATTATTTGTGATCTTTATAAATATTATACTTTTGATAACAGGTCTCAGAACGGTCCCTTTTTTTGCCAATACTTTATTATTATTATTATTATTATTATTATTTTCTTGGTGGATTACTACAATAATTGCAATAAAAAGACCAACAGGAAGCGTGTTTATATAAACAATGGAACAATGTGATCTGATTTTTGGACTGCCTAGTCGCGTTGCAACTTTACATCAAGTAGAAAGGTGCTCGTGTTGAAAGAGCATTAGGGACCCTTAAAAAATTTATGTTTAGACGTGGCTGGTAGCCAAAAGAAGAAAATAACTTTAAAAAGTTAAGAAAAGAATATCATTATATAAGAACATAAAGTACTCAAAGTTTAACAACACTGTAAAAAAACCACTGTAGATTTGCCAGAACTAACTCGATCACAGTGAATGTGCTGTATCTTTCTTTATTTTCCTGACTATATTAACATGGAAAATACAGTAGTTGCGTAAAATTAACAGCACAATGTGTTGGCAATTTTGACGCATTTTTTTACAGCACAAACTGCTGGCGTCCAAATTGCCAGCACATTGTGCTGTTAATTTTACGCAACTACTGTATTTTCCATGTTAATACAGTGGAAACCAAAGAAAGATACAGTACATTCACTGTGATTGAGTTTGTGCGCGAGATGAACAGTACTTTGTACTGTAAAAATGTCGTTTTTTTTTTTTTTTTTTTTTTTTTTTTTTTTTTTTTTTTACAGTGAATGTAAGAGGGGAAAAAAAAAGAGAAAGAAAAAATTTGAAATATTTAGAAAAAAAGAAATTCCATTAGTTCCAAAAAGGACAGGCGAAAAAGCTACCAAGGGATACCCCATCATAAAAAAGACTCTTTTCAGAGGCCACACATTTAAGCTGTTAAAAATGCTATTATATAGCAGATTTTTTTTTTTTTTCACAGGACAGAACAAACAGAAAGATTAAGTATATTAGAAGGGTGAGGGAACCCCAGTCTTTATCGTCAAGCAAAAACGAGTATTTAGGGCGTTTTCTATTAGTGGGGTCGGATACCTCGTAGTCGGGTAGTTCCGCAATGATTTGGTTAGGTAGATTGTATACAGTTTTATAAAACTTTTTAGAAAGTTGATTAATGGGATTTTTTAAGGAAGTTGTTTTAAGATCCCTGCGGATTACGTAGGTAATGGTGACCATTACGGATATAACGTAGACTTTTTATTGTGAGCACGGTAGAGGTAGTCCATACTAGTTTTGCATGCGAATCCCCAGATCGGACAGGCATAGGTTAAAACAGATCTAATACAAGCATTATATAAAAAAAAGTTTATTATGAATAGAAAGAGTGTTTATATGACATTATCAAGATAAATCTAAAATGAAAATTTTCGTCAGAAAATAGTGGTGGTCAAAATTTAATGACCATGAAATGAAACTGCTCCGAGGCCTGTAATAACCAATATGTTGAAATTTTTCTTGTTAACTTGATGATATTTTTTATTATAGGTTGGCGAGACGGCATAAATATACATCAGAACAGAAGATCCGATCTGGTAAGTTAAAATTCAACAGAATTCTTAGACAAAAAATTTGGTACTTTTCCTGTATATGGGCCTTGGCAAAATAGGAAATGGCCTTGGCGAAAGAAGGAAATTTGGCAACATATTTTCTGGCAACCTATTCACTGTTTCATATATACAGGCAATTTTTTCAATATCTATAAAAAATATTTAATATAAAAAAGCCGTTTATTTAGTTTATATACAAACAGAAGTAAACTGCGTATAAAAAACAACAATAATATATGTATAAATAAAATGTTCGTAAATATGTATAAAAATACGTATATAAACGAGCATAAAAGCTTATCAGGCTTGTTTTCATAGCTGTTTATATCATTTAGAATCTCACTTTCTGAAGCCCGGATTACGCCAAACTGTCTATATAAACGCCAAGGCCCCTATAATGGAAAAGTACAAAAAATTGTTTATAACTGTTGCATTTAAAACGTCAATTTCGATCAAATTTTCAATTCAAAACCTTATTGTTTTAGGAGGGAAAAAAAGAGGGTGAATTTTATGATCCTGGAGCTTTTTAAGCATTTATATTTCTTATAAACTTTGAAAAACTAAGTTGAAAGTTGTAGTTTGATTTTTCTCAAAAGTTATTATTATTATTATTTATTTATTTATTTATTTTTTTTTTTTTTTTGTCGAAAAATTCTCATTACTCAATAAATAACAGTTAAATTACCACAAAATTTTAAAATTTTGTTTGAAATACATATTCAGAGGAAGTAAGACTATCCTTATGCTGAATTATTGAAAAGTTTACGAATTGCACAATTTCAATTTATGAATTATTAAGGTTTTTCATACATTTTCAGCGTTGTTTGTATTTCTATACCTGTAGCTTTTAAAATATTCACGTTATTGTCCTAAAAATAGTTTAGTTCCAGTAAAACATTATATTTATGATGGAATTCATAAAATGTATTTATATTTAATAGTTTTAAATTAAAATAGTTTTAAGAAAATTGCATTTTTTCGGTAAACTATTTTTTTTAAATAAAAAAATTAAATTACTTATTTGTATGCTTATGTCACATTTATATGATATTTAATAAAAATTAGCAATCTTAAACTTAACATTTACGAAAACTCAAAAAATTCGCTCGAAGGCGTACAGATACATTAATATTAGTTATTTTGGTGTTAAGCTATTTTTATGGGAGGGGGGGGGGGGGGGGTGCTTGTTTTTTTAGATCTTTTCATTTATTTATTTTTTGTTACATATTTGTCCTTTGTGGCCAATTGTTAAACTAAAGTGCTAATTCAAAATATCTATTTTTCCCACCAGGATATAAAAATTAATAATCAATACACTCCTGAATTCTCTATATTTGTTTTGCTTAATCATAAAAGAAGAGTTTACCATATTTTCTTAATTTTGATGATATTTTAATCATCTTAATTTGAAAATGTGCTGAAAACGATGATTTAGTTGAATTCATTTGTTAAAGGTATTCTTGAGAATTTTTATTAACTAATTAATTTTTTTTAAGAAGAAAGTAAAATCATGAGTTAAAGGTTAATTACGATACAATTTCCAGTATTACTACCATGCATCTCAATCAGGGGCGTCGCCATGGGGGGGGGGGGGGGTATGGGGGGGAGCCTCCCCCCCCAATATTTGTGAAGTTGGGAAATTTGAGCTTAGAGTTGGGAAATTCTGGACTTTCGAGACATTATGAAATTTTTATTGTTTTGGTGATTATGTTTCTGACTGAGTACTGTAACAGTAAGCAAGTTAAATTATCAAAAGAAATACAAAAAGAAATCGGCCACACTCATTCTATCATTGTATTTTTCAGTTCTACAAAAATATTATACATCTACCAAACCTAAATTTCTCTACTCCTATCCACCAATAGCTGACTCTCCAGTTCCTTTATTTCCTTCAAAACTTTGTTCTTTTCTCAAAAATTTCACCCTCCCTTCCTTCCTTTCCCCTCCCAAAAGAGAATCCAGCTATTTTAATCCAAAGGGATTGCAGCTTCTTTTGAAAATTGGAGATCACTTGTAGCACAACAGAAAGGAATGTAGTCACCTACTTGAAACACAGCTGGGCAAGAAGATTTGATGAGTTTTCACAAATTGCACTAATTTTGCGATTTTTGGACAATATTTTACTCATTCTCGTGATTTTTTTGCTCCGAAAATTAGTTAACCCTTCGCTGTCAAAACAAAAGCATTATATGAGCAAATATGAATATAAGAAGTCGTTAGTTTAGATAAATTTGCCACATTTTACCTTTATTTGTGTGCGGAAATATATATATGTCCTGTTCATTTATATTTATAGGTGTTTATGAAATTTTAAACCAAAAGTCCAGTGTTGTGTGTTTAAAGCTGTTCTAAAAAATGACTATAAATCTTAGCACGAAAGAACCCTTCATAATAGGAAAAGAGTTTTCGTGCAAGATTTTGGAGCATCTAAAAATCCATTTGAGGATGAAAAAGGTAAAAAAGTGGATGATTTGAATTTGGAACAGAAATATGACCATGAAAGCAGTCTATCAACTGAAGAAAAAAATCGACATACAGGTTGACATAAACACTGACAGGTTGCACTTGAATAAAATTTTGAAGGAATAAAGATTTCCTTATAGACAAGTTCATAAACAATTATGAATATTAGGATGTGATTGAAGAAGCTGACTTCTGAAAGCACCGTGGGAAAACGGTTTCACGAAATGGAATAGATAAAAATAATAGCATAGCAATGGACATTGGTACACATAAGTTTTACAGGGAAGAGTTATAAGAAATACAAGAAAATTTCGGCAGTTTAGTAATGGGCTTAAATGACAATGTTCCCTATATCAGGAGAATATTGCACCAATACATTCCATATTTAAATTACAATTGTGCAAGGCAAATTTGAGTATCACTAACTTAGAAAAGTTAATAATGTTTCCACCTGGATATGAGAAACCGGATGTACATGACTTGCAGAGTTAAATAGAAATAAACCAAATCCCAACTCGCTTAACAAACTTTTTACTCATGCCATGAAATTCAAAGACTATTTGGGTCACACTGTCAAACTATATACTCGTACCTTAACATTCACAGCAGCTTATCTTTTTGGCGTTGCATCTAATGAAAGAATCTTTAGTCAAATAAAAATTTAAAAAATATATATTGCAATCTACAATGAGGCCTGACAGACTTGACAGCCAAATGCTTTTAAAATGTGAAAGTGAAATAGTGCATTTTATTAAACTGGACGATGTTAGGTTACCTTCATCAGGGTTAGCTTCTTTGAAGACCAAAAGAATTGATGTTAAATGAAAACTATTTGGATGTGCCAATCCCAAAACCTTATTCTATCCCATACATGTTAATACTTCAAAATTTGCAATCACAATGTTAAAATTAAATAACAATTCTATGCCCATAATAATGAATTCTAAAGGTTTAATTGTGTGCATTTAATTTATAATTCGTTTAATTGTGTGCATTTAAAAAGGAGATAGAAGCATCACATTTTTCAAACAAATCATTGATTTTCGGCACCCATGTTCTTAGATGTCTGCAATCAAAATTCCAAACCCAAAGAGCTCAAAGGCGATACCTTTGGACAGTATACACCCAAGCCCAATAAGGAAGTGTAACCGAATATGAAGTTTGACTAAATTTCCGTGCATTAGTTTTTCAGATATAGGTAACGCGAAAATCGTGAAAAATGTTCCACAGCAGTGCCACAGATATATACAAAAACCCAATAAGCACTAAATTATGTCAAGGTTTAACAGAATATGAAATTTGATCAAATTCTGTTCAACAACAGTTTTTGAGATATAACTATCGCTATAATCATGTAAATCGTGAAAAATACAGCATAGCAGCGCCACCTTTTGAGTAATTTACACCCAAAACTAATCAGCATTAATTTTTATCAAGGTATAACTGAATCTAAAGTTTTATAAAATTCCACGAATTAGTTCTTGAGATAGAGCACCCACAAAATTTGTGTCACATTCACACAGACATACATTTTCTAAAAACAGTCAAATCATGTTCAGGACCTTCTAAAACGTATCAAACCGTCGAAAACCAGTTGTAGAATTTTTTTATGAATTCAATACTTTCGTCTTGTAAAGACAGAAGAAAGTAAAACGCGTGTTTGTTTTTTTTTTATTAAATAAACCAATAAATAGAATTTTTATATTTCTAGTTTCAAAATTTTTCTTTGGAAAGAAAATTTTTATGCATAAGCTTCATTATCATTATTGCACACTTTGTGCATATCACTTTAGTTGAATGTTGGAGGAATTTGTTTCAAGTTGGGAAATTTTCGAACTCTCCCCCCCGAAAAAATATCTGTAGCTACGCCCCTGATCTCAATTTACATACTTTTCTCAGGCCGTCAAATTTTTTGAAAATTTTGGTATTAATTCAACATTACAGAAACATAATTACTTGCCCCTGAAAGGGTTAAGCTTTGTCTTATATATAAAAATCATTTGTAAAGTATCAACCAAACCATAAAGTGTTTTTTTCTTTATGGAAAGCAGTTATCCTTATTTCAGAAGATTCTTTAAAACTTTATTTTTTATAACTTTGGTAGTCAAAAGCCGTAAAATGACATTTCTTAGTTTCGAATAAAATTTTTCGAAAATTTGGTTTTAATTCAACATTACAGAAACACAATTACTTGCCCCTGAAAGGGTTAAGCTTTGTCTTATATTTAAGAATAATTTGTAAAGTATCAACCAAAGCACAAAGTTTTTTTTTTTTCTTTATGGGAATCATTTATCCTTATTTCAGTAGATTCTCTTGTATCATTCACGTAACTCTCAAACGATCTTTTAAATACTCAGAATTTAAATTGCTTAACGTAAAGGGAAAATTGGGATTTAAATTTCCCCAATGTACCTGCCTGAAACAGTTCGGCTGAGTAGCGCCATCTAGTAGCGTTCAAATTAGTATTCGAGCGTAAATTCTTAAATTCTCCCAGATGATGATAACCAAGCTCACGTAATATCTAAATTTTAAAATGAAATAAACATAATTTTAAGATAAATTTCATGAATTGATTCACAAATACTTAAGCTTTCCAAATCATAAGACTATTTAAAAGAATAATTTAAAAAATATTTAAATTAAAATAGATTTTTTTTTTAATGGAAAACATTGTTAAATAATTAATTCTTCGTATGCTTCATTGTCGAATGTATAATCTGGAATTCAGTTTAAAAGTATGATCGATTTATGCTTATTAAGCAATATATTGCAAATAATAAAATTCCATAATTTATTCATAAGGAAATGTTCATTCTTCAAAAAAACCTGTAACACATTTATTAATGGAAATTCAGAAAACAATAATTATATACCGAACGGATGATGTGTTCGGTATATATCGTTGCAAATATATTGGTAAAACGCTGAGGTGAAACATTTATGAAAAATATATTTGTTTTGAACATGTTTTTAGGCTTTAAAACTCAGGTGATAATTTAGAAATCTTTATCAACTACAACACGTATTAATTAATTAACAAAATTAGTCAATTTTATTAATTAAGAGGCTACTTCAGTCAAGTGAAAACACCTGCTCGCTAATGCTAATCCTATGAAAGAAAATTGTAAAGATATCTCGCTTGAATTTCAATATTTTTAAATGATTTTGTATTGGATAGCTGCGATTGATTTGTACAAAGGCCGTTTTTTACTTTTTCGATTTTGTTTACAGGTATTTTTAATAAGGACCCTTTCATTTTCGGAACCGGTTTCAAAAGTGAAAGCATCCTCATTAAAAAATTGGTAATCAAATAGAAAAAGTAAAAGTTGCCGAATTTTTTTTTTTTTTTTTTTTTTTTTTATGAGGATGCTTTTATTTTTGAAATCGGTTCCGAAAATGAAAGTGTCCTTATTAAAAAATATCTGTAAACAAAATCAAAAAAGTGAAATACGGCTTTTGTACAGATCGAACCTCAGCTATCCAATGAAAAAAAAAAAAAAAAAAAAAAATCATTTAAAAATATTGAAATGCAAACGAGATATTTTTATAAATTTCTTCCATAGGATTAGCATTAGCGAGCGGGTCTTTTCGCGTGACTGAAAAGTAGTCCCTTAAGGCTGTTCTCAAATCCAAAGGGCAACTTTCTGACATAAGTTTTAATTCCTTTTTGTTCGGAAACGCATGAAACCAGAAAGTGTTGTTATTCAGAAACTGTCATCGAACTGTGTTTTCCGTTTCCTTGTAAACGCAATAGATCTTTCAGAAAATACTGTCAAAATTGGCATTTTGAACTGAACTTCCGAACGAAAGAAGAAAATCCAGTCAATAAGAGCAGAAAAATGTCGTGTCACGTGATCAAAATCGCTTATAACTCAATAGGTAATTGATGGATCAAAAAATGGAGAAAACAGTTAGATTCCAAATCGCTTCCATAGTCAGGCTTTCCATTTTTATATCTTTCCGTTAAAAAATGAATTTGTAAATATGTCAGAACGTTTTACGCTTGTTGAGCAGAGCAGTTGAGAACAGCCTTAATTAATCAGCGACGCAACCACCACCATCCTCATATAAAAGCGGTTTTGAACCATCGTTAGGTTAATGTCAGACGAACGTCTTTTTGCACGCTTTTTTCCTTACGCATTATCCCTACACAATGCTAGCGGCATTGTGTAGGGATACGGCCTTACTCATGAAATTAACACTTTCGTTGGGCTACGTCCCCGTACCCATAGTGTTTAGTAAATACGAGACATATAAATACCGAAGTAATGAAAAGCACAAATAACCATAATAAAGTTAGCATTTGTGTGTTTAAAGGTTTCATAAAAGAACATCTCCTTCAATCTTAAGAGGAAAAAAAAAAAAAAAAAGAAGAAGAAGAAGAAGAAGAGAGCAAGAACAGTAGTAGGCAAACCTGCGTACGTCTTTGCTGCTATCTCTCCTAACCTTTTCTTCCATTAATTTTGTGTTGAAATATAGGCTTATTTTAAGAATATTTGAAACAGTTGAGTTGTAAACATTTTAATGCTGTTTATGCTTTTCTTTACTTTGGTTTTTACATATATTTTTATCTTAACACAACGGGATATACGTATGCATCATCATATCAGTTTTTAAATGCTCTAGAAGGAGTTATAACCTCGAAATCCCCCCTCGCCCCAGTGAATTATGATAAATGTGTATTAGTATAAATAATAAAATATTTTTGTGCGAGCGCGCCCGTGTGTGTGTATATGCAAGGCGTCTTTTCGTACTAAATCGGTGCTGCTACTAAAGGTTCGTAGTTTCGTACTAAAGGTGTCTATTCTCAACAATGTCCAGTGGCTAATTTCTAAACCGTTAGTCATACACATATAGTTCCAGTTACAAAAATGTTTTAAATGAGGTAAACAATTATCTAAAAGCCGTTTGGATCAATAAAAACATTTCTTTAAAAGTTACGAAATTTAAATTTTTTATATGCTCCCCGGTCCTATAAATGATATTTAATAAAAATTTCCTATTACACTAACAAGTAAGACAAAAAAAAAAAAGAAAGAAAAAGAAAAAGAAAAGAAAAGTCCCATTCATCTAACACTAAAATTGACCGAATTATGAAACTTTGAATTGCAAAACTTATGCCATTTTTTTTTTCATCTGAATACAGATGAGTTGGGTCATGCTTCCAGGGATCGTACACAAAGTGCTTAAAGCATTACAAGGATTTATTTCGCGTGTAGATTTCTGCATTGCAGCCGAAATGGAGTCACTTCGAGCAAGTTTTAAGATAACTTATTTTTATTAATTAAGTTTCAGATTAGATAATGTAATTTCACTTTAAAATGTGTTTTAATTTTAAAGAATTGAGACTGTTGCTTATCATCATTTCATTTAACAAAAATTCTGTTAACTTATATTTTTAGTACCAGTTGCATATTTTTCTTTAATATGCCAGATTGAAAACAGATTTAAGATTTATATTGTAATGTTAAATTTACTCTCAACTATTATTTATTTATAAAATAAACCTGAAAATTACTTATATTTTTAGTAAATTTGGGAATGACTCCTATTTCGCAGCAAAAAAGTTGCTTCAACTTTAAACAGTTATAACTCGTCCAGTTTTAATCATAGAAGAATGGAACTTTTGTCTTACTTCTTTGTATAATAGGATATTTTTACTAAATATAACTTATAGGACAGGGGGACAGTATAAAAATTTAAATTTTGTAATTTAAGATATGTTTTTATTCACCCAAAATCGCTTTTAAAATACTTCTTTACCTCATTTAAAACATTTTTGTAATTGGAAATAATATATGTCTATGTCTAACGGTTTAGGAATTAGCCATTGGACACCGTTGAGAGTGGACACCCTGTATATCTTTGTAAATGAATATTTTCCCTATTTCGTATTGTTTTCGTGATCAGCTCATAAACTTCTAATTTCAGTGCTAAGGGTCGCTGTAATCGGTCTCGAGAAAGAGAGCATGGTCACTTTATATTATTAATAGACACCATTTTTATTACTACACATGTCGGTATTCAAAAGTTAAGGGTCTGAGAATGGTAAGAGTTTCCTGGATTCTGAATAGAATATGTAATTTCACAATATATTTATGTTTTTGTCAGAAACAATTGAGTTTTCTATCGAGCGCGACAGTTTTTTTTATGTTTGTTTTTGTTTTTATTTATTTTATTTATTTTTTTTTTGGGGGGGGAGGGGGGGAGAGGAGAGAGATTACATTGTGAATCATTCGAATCGTCGCTCGGTAACTTCTGCCCGAAATAAAAAAAATTTCGCACTCGACTGCGTCTCATCCTGCGCAATTTCAAAAGAATTCGCGTCACTTCCAAAAACAATGTTTTAATTTTATTTTCATCTATAATAATAAGGAAAGAAGTTTGTGTGCGAGTGTGTCGACGGTATTCTGAAGAGGCCGCTGCACGTAGAGCTACAAAATTGGGGGAAAAGATATCTCTATACATGAAGTTTTGTACCTCGAAGCCCAATTTTCGATTTTTTTATTAGTTTTTTTTATTTAATTTTTATGCGATTTTTAGCGTTTAAGTTTTGAAGCGATTTTTCCACATTAGTGAAAGGAATACGGTTTCATTGTTTTAACCCAATATAGTAAATTTAGTTTTATTTTCAAAAAAGTTTATTCGGAATTCGTACAACGATTTTTGAATTTTTAGCGAAATTTTTATGCGACTTTTGAACAGCATTTAATGCATCACCATACCTATAAGGGGGTTACCGTAGGGGACACAGTTCTGTCGCCAAAAGTGACGCCAACTTGGCGATATCTCTAATATTTCGCCAAATTCCCATAGACTTCCATTGTAAACCAATAGGGATTACTTGCTTACAGAAAATCAACAAATTGAGATATTTTATTGCAACAAAAACTAATATTAACTTAAGGGATTATATTAATTATATTTAAGGGAATGCAAGTAAATTAAATTATGAATAAAAGTAACATAATACAATGTTTAGCATGCTTTCCCAAACATAAATTTTAAGAGCAGGTCAAAGGAATTAGATTTGAAACTTTTATCCAATTACAGTAAATTTTGACTTTCGTGATTTTTGAACTTTTTGTGATTTTTAATTCGATTTCTACGTTTCTTCGCGATCTGCTGCAATTTTTTGACATTCCATTTTTGGCCTATAATACTAAAGTCATTTCTGCCCTCATTTCAATAAAATTTATTCGGATTTTGCTCTTTGCATAGCAATTTTCTAATTTTTCGGTAATTTTGTATGTGATTTTTAGTGTATTTTAGCGATTTCCTACAATTTTTCCACATTAGTGAAAGGAATCAACTTTCAATCTTCAAACACAATATATATATTTTTTTCTCTTTTCGAAATTTGTGCAGCAATTTAAAATTTTTTCGCGATATCTTATTGTGATTTTCAGAGCTTTTTCGCAATTCGTGCTGCTTTTTTGACGTACCCGGACAACGCCGGGTAAGTTAGCTAGTAATAAATATAATAATAAATGAATGGTTTATGTATGTTATGTGCTTTATGTTTGCCTGGAATTCGACAGAAGATTGCGAAACGAGATAGTGAATATCTTGTTCCACGAAACTATCAGAGAAAAATTGTCTATTGATGCATTTATGTAATGATGTAAGATAAGAACTTGTTTCTAATCTTGACCAGTTTAATAAATAATAAATTATAAGTAAAAAAATATTTTAAAGACAATGTGTTATCTTAATGTATTAAAACGGGGGGGGGGGGGGAATTTGAAGGACATTGAAATAAATACATTTTTTAAAAGAAATAAATTAAGTTAAATAATGATAAAATATTTTTATTAAGATTGACGAACGTTTCATTGCACAAACGGCAACATTTTCAAAATCATTCATGATAAAAAATATTTTCACATAATTTAAAAACAATAACATAGTAAACAATGCCACGAGACATCATGCATATTGAAAAACATTGCAAACATAAAATAAAATAAAAATTAAATTGGCTATTTGCGAGCGTGGATTAATTTTCACATAATTTAAAAACAATAACATGGCAAACAATGTCACGAGACAGCATGCATAATGAAAAACAATCCAAAATATAAAATAAAAATAAAATTAACTTGGCTATTTGCGTGCGTGGATTAATTTTTACAAATGTTACTGAAATTACATCGCATCTCCTTCCAAATTTTAGGTAAATCAAGGGACACTGGATCATTGCGAATGTTCTCGTTGCGTAAAAATATCTCTATTGATTCCCGAGTTATGGATGGTAAATAAAATCTTGGTGGATAAATTAACCTGCTATTTTTAAAATCGATCTGTAAAGGTTTTTCGCTGCATAATCTGGCTAAAGCTGTGGCTCTCCTATGTTGTTTGTGCAATGAAACGTTCGTCAATGCTAATAAAGATATTTTATCACTTTTTCTAGCATTATTTAACTTAATCTGTTTATAAGTGATTATTATACATATAATAAAACACACATACTACAATACATATTAAAACACACATACACACATAAATAAAGCCTGCATTCAACAGTTAAAGGTATATATAAATATTATATATACATACAATAAATACAATAAACCCAACCGGAGTGAAAAATTAGCCAGAGCCAGGAATCGAACCCGGGACCACAGTATACAAAACTGCTGCTCTATTATGCTTTATTATATTTATCGTAGATCGATGTAATAGTAAAATCTATTCATCGTTGTCCGGTCATCCAAGGCTGTCGTATAGATAGCTGGTGACTTCCCCAACATAGTTTATTAGTGAGAAATTGCAGACTCAGGCATCGGCCGGAGTAGCTCAGTGTGGTTAGAGCAGCAGTCTTGTATACTGTGGTCTCGGGTTCGATTCCTGGCTCTGGCTAATTTTTCACTCCGGTTGGGTTTATTGTATTTATTGCATCTATGTCTGTACACTCTAAATAAAAAGGAGTGACTATTCACTCCAGAGGAGTGAATAGTCACTCCTCTGTTCACTCCACTATAGTCACTCCACTATTCACTCCAGAGGAGTGAATAGTCACTCTATCGCAGAGTCTAAATATGCCCAACCTCTTTAGAGTGACTATTCACTCTGAGCAAAAGTGAAATTTTTGACTCTCTGAAAGAGTAAATAGTCACTCCTGGGAAGTGAATATTCACTCTAAACAGGGGTGGATAATCACTCTTTCGGAGGAGTGACTATTCACTCTTGCTAAAGGAGTGCGGTTTTTCACCCCTGGTAGGAGTGAATAGTCACTCTTTCATAGAAGTGAATGTTCATTTTTTATGGAGTCAATTCTTTTTTTATTTTGATTTTATGGGCATTTTAAAAGAATCACATCTTTTACAGCATGCAATGAAAATAGATACAAGCGTGGTAAAGATTGGAATAAAATACTTTATCAGCAATATTTATTTAATTCATAGTTTGTAACACTAATTGAGCTTTTAAGGAAAAAATCAGTTAAAGTTACATATGAATTTAATTTAGATTACTGACAGAAATAAACTAATATATTTTATTCCAATTTTATCCTTTGTGTTTGCTTTTATTGCATATCCTATAAAAATATTACTTTTAAAGTTTTATAAATAACTTTTTAATAGGTGGATATTATATGTTTAACCATGTTTAATGTCATTTTAATTTTTGGTTTTAAATATAAATTCCTATCTTTTTACCGTACTTTTCCGTAAATTATTGCTATTTTTGCAAAGTCCTATTGTTCTAAAATATTTTTCATTTTTTTACTTAAAAACAATGCTTATAAACTTACATATTTTTTGAAAAATGAGTTCTAAGTATGATTTAAATATTAAGAATGTGTATTTTTTTCCGCTGTGATTTGCTCTTGTTTTATTTAATATGATCATGTAGTCTAATTTTTTAGTTCTCTGGAATATGTATATATATGTCTTTTAAACATATTCCTTAACTTAATCATAATTTCTAATTTTGGTCCATTATTGTTGAAAACAATACTTATTAATGAAATGACACGGTAAGTCATATTTAATTTAAATTTTTTATTCCCGTAGATATTGTATTTTGGGAATATGAGCAAAATAGATTTTATATGTTTTATAGGAAAAGATTGACCTAGGAAATAGAAAAAAATAAATATAAAAATAAACACATTACATTTATTTGTATCTGTATGAATTTTAATGAAAATAAAGTGAATGACTGCATATAAAAGTTCTTATTGTTTGAAAAACATTTTAATGTAACAAAGTATTTATTAATCTCTTTTAAAAAATATTCAGTCCTAAATCATGTAAGAAAATATGAACTTTTAAAAAATATATACTAAAGCTGTCTTATCGATAACTTTCAAAACAGGCATAAAAAACATTTTATTTCAATGATTAAATATCATGTTTTATTTTTTAGTGCTAAAAATTACGTGCATCAAAAACGTAGAAAATGCGTTTAAATTGAAGGAAATTTAATAACTGATGCAGAATGTCTATAATTATTTTTTTCTTATATTACTCAGTCTCGAAATTTTAAAATCATAACCCGCAGAAAAATGTTTAGATACAATTTAAAAAAATTAATATACAGTAAAACCTCCCTAAAACGACCACGTACTGTTCCAATAAAAATTGGTCTCTCCGAGAGGTGGTCTCTTAATGAAGGTCATGTTTAAATCTAGATTTTAATTGTTGAAAAATGGTAACAATGTTACTTAAATTTATTTTTCACACTAGGAAAAAATATAAAAATTTAAGTATCAAAATAAAGGTTAAGTACATAAGTTAATTACTGCAGAGTTTAAAAAATGAACACATTGAGCTTTGCTTTAATTTTACAGTTTTATATTTTATCATTTTTATTTCCAAGTCCTTTCGAAGTTCAGTAAATAAATGCATTTTTTTGTGAACGGGAACAAATACGATTTCATTACTTTATCTATTTCTTTGAGAGTTTTCCGACACAACAGGGCAGAGGAGTTTATTAACCGTCAGTCTTTATTTGTAATCAGAGTTAAATTCATTGCCTAAAAAGGCACAAAGGGGTTTAAACACTTAAAAGTTACCGGGATTTAAAAAAAAAATTTAAACTTAGTTTAGAAGTTTGATGAATAATGCACTCTCCGGAATTATTTTTTTAATAAAACCTTCTTCAAGGGAAAAAGAAAAAACGGAATTTATTTCATTTTCTTCAAAGAATTCGGTCTCTCATGGAGGAAGTTCAACTGGGATGGTCTCTGAATGGAGGTCAAATTAGTATTGAGCCTATGGGAATAAATTTCGTTCCATGAAAAAATGGTCGTTGAGGGAGGTGGTCGCCTAATAGAGTTGATCGCACAGGGAGGTTTCACTGTACCAACCTTTTCGTAATATCATAAACATCAAATATCATATTTAACTCCGAAACAATAATAAATACTCTTAACTGTATATAATCTGAAATCAAAATTAAACCGAAAAAAAAAATCTCATAGAACGGCAAATTAATGTTTTCGAATGACGTGTCTCCTACGATTGAGAAATTCTATTTTCTCTTATGAGTCAGTCACCCTTTCAAACGAAAGAGATAAAACTTCTTTGTTTTGGTCGTTGGTAAAAGTTTTATAATTTGCAAACACAGCATTGAAAGGGAATAAAAAAATATTTTCACTCATTTTTTTAAATTCACATTTCCCGAACTAATGAAGTTTGGATTATTTTTTTGTTAAGCATTGTGAGCTTAGAGGTCTGCACGGGCCAAAATTTCCAAGGACCTGGCCCGACTCATAGAAAAAAAATTCGCCCCGGCCCGTAGAAAAAAACTTTGTCCGGCCCGGTAAAAAACTTAAAAGTTCTGCCCGAGCCCGGCCCGGAAAAAAGTTAAAATCTCGGCCCGAGGGAATTTCAACAAAACATTGATTTTTTATTTATTTATTTATTTTTTTTTTTTTTTTTTGAAGTGTTAAAAATCTGGAAAATGCTATACAGTAAGATGGAATTGTATAGAAAAGAAAAAAAAATGCGTTATAAACAAGTTCCCTTCTTAGCGAGTGTAAATGTATTATATATTCTTTTCTTATGTATTAGTATATTAGTTATGCATGGATCAATACGTTAGTGAGTTTAAAACTGGGTTCCGTCATACGCAGGTTCTTTTCACACGTTTTACTATTTTTTAATATAACTATATTTTAATAAGCTCAGAAATCTAGTGTTCTTTAAAAATAATAAATTTTAATGTTGAAGGATACAATAATGACGATTTAAAAATGTATGCATTTTTTGCAAGCATTTTTGGGCCAAACCTAATTTTACTGACCTTTGAATAGACCAGGCCACGATGAGACAATGATTTTCATACGGGCTGGGTCAGAATTAGGACTGAAAATTTTGGGTCGTGAAGACTCGGAATGAACCAGTCCCGGCTTTGTACAAAAAAAGTAAGCTAGGCCCGGCCCGAGCCTTCAGAAAAAAGTGTGGCCCGGGACCGGCCCGAGTTCCGTGAGTGAAAATCGGCCCGAGCACGAGCCGGCCCGTGCAGATCTCTAGTGCGTATTCAATTGTTAAAAGAATTATATTCCAAACCGCTACATGAAGAAATATAACAGACAATCACTTTTGAACACTCTAACGATCAATCTTTTTCTATACAACATACAACTATTTAGTGCATAATCTTAACATATCTACACGAATAAATGGTTAAAATTAAATAAGACTTACCTTTATTTTATGTATTCCATTAAGAATAATTTTAATGATATCCTTATCTGTTAATCCTAAGATGGCGGACCAGACGAAAATGTGATAATTTTTCTTATCTTACGAGGGCACTGTCGCCTTGCTGTTCTGATTGGCTAATAAGCAATGCATACGCAAGCCACTCTTTCGGGAGTGACAACTTCACTCTCTATAACGGAGTGAGATATTGCACTTCTTTCTAGAGAGTGGAAAATTCCACTCTTTAAGGAGTGTATTTTCACAAAATTCACTCCAAAAAGAGTGAAAAGGCCTGCCACTCTTTCAAAGAGTGAGCTTTTCACTCCTCCCAGTTTTAGAGTGTATAATATTTATATATACCTTTGATTATTATACATGTTGTTAGAAATAAATTAAATTGCGAGTGATTTTGTATCAGTTTTTTTAATAAAATGGATATGCAATTTCAAATCGAGCTTTCTGGCCAGAAAAAAATTGATCAACATCTTTTGACGACCGAACCCGCATCCACTCCACCCCTACGCGGAACTGAAAGATGGCCTATTTACCAACCATGCCGTGGTTTAATCGAAGAACATCAGCTTATTTCTAAAGCAATCAATGACATTTAAGTGATTACAAACGCGGTAACATTTACGGACCCTTACTGGACAAATATTTTTGCTCCCTGAGAGGTGGAGGAGGCAAAATTCAAATATTTTGTTTTACAGAGTATGGTATTGTTAGCGAAAATGCGTCACACTCCTAAAAATTGGGCCAAGTGCAGCACAGAAAGGGTGTTAAAATTATATTTCAAGATTTGAGCTGAACAGAAAGACGTGGCAAGTTAAATAAAAACTTGTAAAAATATTAAAACATCAACCAAATTCAAAGTTTTTAAATTACCCGAGTTGTTAAATATGTTTTATTTAGTCTACATTTTTAAGTCGTTTTATTACTTTTAAAAACAAACTGCCAATGGGTTAGCATAAATGAATGACCGAATTTTAAAAATTTATATTTTCAAAAGTATTACACACATTATAATAAGTGATATATATAAAAAAAAAAGACCAAGGTTGTTAGGGCGTTTTCTTGTTTTTTTTTTTTTTTTTTTTTTTCGTTGCATAACGTTGGATTGGAAGTGCGAATAACGAAGACTTATCTTTATTCACACGACCACCAAGAACCCCGGATCTTACGCCATGTGATTTCTCTTTTGTGTGATTACATCAAAGATCTTTTTGATGAACCACCATTGTCGAATACACTCAGAGAACACAAAGGACGCATCAGTGCTGCATTAAGAACCGTTTACAATGTAAAACTCCAAAATGTGTGGAACGAACTTGATTGCAGATTAGATTGTTTGTCGTGTTACAAAAGGTTCACACATCGAACATTTGTAACTGAAAAAAACTTGGAATGTTTCCCTTTATTTTCATATATCATTTATTATAATAATCTGTACAATAGTATGTGCAATTTTAAAATACGGTCGTTCACTTACCATGTGTGAAAATTATTAGAATAATTGTGAAATTTACAATAAAAGCTTGTTATATTAAATAAATATTTAAAAAATATTGATACATTTAATATTTAGTGTACATCCCCTTGTTTTTTATTAAAGAAATTATGGCATACTTGTCTTGACATACTGTGTGTGAGTTTTTGGCAATTAATTTGTATTTCGTTGTCATGATGCCAAATTTGGATGAGTCTTTCTATCAGACTAGTCTTGTTTGTGATGTTATATTTCTTTTTTTTTTCTTTACAATGGCCCAAGGGTTCTCTATGGGGTTCATATCTGGACTGTTTCCAGGCCATGGGAATGTTTTCTTTAATTAAATTAAAGAAATGCGACATCACAAACAAGAATGTTCTGATAGAAAAATTCATCCAAATTTGGCATCATGACCACGAACTACAAATTAATTGCCAAAAACTCATACAAAGTATGCCAAGACGTATAGAATCTTTAATAAAAAAAACAAGGGGATGCACAATAAATATTAAATGTATCAATATTTTTTAAATGTATTATTTCTTTAATATAACAAGATTTTAAGGTAGATTTCACAATTATTCTAATAATTTTCACACGTCTGTATATTCGATACAGAATGGCAATTGAAAAGAAACATATGTGAACAAGCAATTAAACGACGTCCACAAAAACTGACACCATAACGCGTGGGCCATATGAATAAAGCAGCCATCTGATCTCGACGACTGCAGCGCACAAAGCAATGCTTCTACAATTTCGTCAAATGCTATTTTAGCGTGGGCTTTCATCAGTTTTCTTTCATGTCCTCTCTTCAAAAGGTGTCACAACCGCTATCACAGACGGACAAAACGTTTATTTATTAAATTTGTGCGGCAACACACCTGCATGTGAGCGGTTATGACGAAGCATGGCCAAAAAAAGATAAAAATTTCGAAAATTTCAGACCGCCAAAAATTAGGCTAACTATAGAACAGAACATGTGTTAAAATTAGTTTGCAACATTTGAGATGAACAGGCAGACAAGGGAAATTAAATAAAAATTTATAAAAATATTAAAACATAAACCAAATTCAAAGTTTTTTAATTACCAAGCTTATACGTCTTATTTGTTCCATATTTATAAGTTGTTTTATTACTTTTAAAAACAATTTGTCAACGTACAATATACATAGGGTTAGCATAAATGAATGCCTGAATTTAAAAAAATTGTATTTTCAAAACTATTAAACACGTAATAGTAAGTGATATGTGAAAAAAAAAAAAAAAAAAAAAAAAAAAACCAAGGGTTTTCTTTTTCTCTCTCACTCAACGCTGGATTTGGCTAGCGGCTAACGATGATTTACATTTATTAACATGGACACCAAGATCTCCGGATCTTACGCCGCATGATTTCTTTTCGTAGGGTTACATCAAAGATTTTGTTGATGAACCACCATTGATGAAAACATTCAAAGAACTCAAAGACCGCATCAGTGATGCATTAAGAACCGTTGACAGTGTAAAACTGCAAAATGTGTGGAACGAACTTGATTACAGATTAGGTTGTTTGTTGTGTTACAAAAAGTTCATACATCGAACATTTGTAACTGAAAAAAAAAAGAACTTTGGACTGTTTTCCTTTATTTTCATATATCACTTATTATAATAATCTGTGCAATAGTACGTGCAATTTTAAAATACGGTCATTCATTTACCATTGTATATTCGATACAGAATGGCAATCTAAAAGAAACATCTGTGAACAAGCAATTAAACGACGTCCACAAAAGCTGATACCATAACGCGTGGGCTATATGAATAAAACAACCATCTGATCTTGACGACTGCAGCACACAAAGCAATGCGTCTACAATTTCGTCAAATGCTATTTCATCAGTTCTCTTTCGTGTCCTCTTTTCAAAGGTGTCACAACCGCTATCACAGACGGAAAAACGTTTATTTATTAAACTTATGCGGCAACACATCTGCATGCGAGCGGTTATGACGAAGCATGGCCAAAGAAGACGAAAATTTCAGACAGCCGACAATTAAGCTAACTGTAGAAGAGAAAATGTGTTAAAATTAGTTTGCAACATTTGAGATGAACAGGTAGACAAGGGAAGTTAAATAAAAATTTATAAAAATATTATAACATTAACCAAATTACGTCTTATACGTTCTATATTTATAAGTTGTTTTATTACTTTTAAAAACGATTTTCTCACCGTACAATATACATAGGGTTAGCATAAATGAATCCCTGAATTTAAAAAAATTGTATTTTCAAAACTATTACACACGTGATAGTAAGTAATGTAAAAAAAAAAAAAAAAAAAAAAAAAAAAATTTTTTTTTTTTTTTTGTCTCTCAACGCTGGATTTGGATAGCGAGTAACGGTGGATTTACATTATTCACATGGCCACCAAGATCTCCTTATCTTACGCCGCATGATTTCTTTTCTTAAGGTTACATCAAAGATTTTATTGATGAACCACCATTGCCGAAAACACTCAACGAACTCAAAGACCGCATCAGTGATGCATTAAGAACCGTTGACAGTGTAAAACTGCATAATGTGTGGAACGAACTTGATTACAGATTAGATTGTTTGCCGTGTTACAAAAGGTTCATACACCGATCTTGAACTGAAAAAAAAACCCTAGAATGTTTTCCTCTATTTTTATATATCACTTATTATAATATGTACAATAGTTTTGAAAATTGAAATTTTAAAATACGATCATTCACGTAGATTAACCATGTATATTCGATACAGAATGGTAATTCAAAAAAAAAGCATATGTGAACAAGCAATTAAACGACGTCCACAAAAACTGACACCATAACGCGTGGGCCATATGAATAAAGGAGCCATATGATCTTGACGACTGCAGCTCACAAAGTAATGCGTCTACAATTTCGTCAAATGCTATTTTAGCGTGGGCTTTCATCAGTTCTCTTTCATGTCCTCTCTTCAAAAGGTGTCACAACCGCTATCACAGACGGAAAAACGTTTATTTATTAAACTTATGCGGCAACACATCTGCATGCGAGCGGTTATGACGAAGCATGGCCAAAAGAAGACGAAAATTTCGAAATACCTCGAAACACGCCATTTCATGAAGACCTGAAAAAAAGAAAAAAAGTTTAAGAAATGGAATGACAGTGCAATATTTCCCAAAAAGAGAGAACAAAATAAGAAAAGCAACAAATTCACAGCGCAGCGAAACCTTAACTGCAACCTTAAAGGTGGAAGATTATTTGCTGCCATGAGGGTGTGCAGTCGGACTGGAAGTGGAGTGGAGAGGTGGCAGAGTCTCCACGCGACGTCTGAAAATTTTCAATTAGATAGAGTCGTCAGGAGTCTTTCGTGATTCATTCTGAAGTATGGAAATTTTTGAGGAACCTTGGGAGTTTCGGGAGGATGCGAATTTGGATGGAGGGAGGAAGAGTCTTTCTGTGCTTTCCCCTCCTGGGATGGGGGGAGGTGAGAAAAATCCCCTAAAGACGACACGCAGTAAATTTCGGTGAAAAGTTGTAGAGTGATGAGATGTAGAGTAAAATGGCAATACTGGAGTATAACATTCTGAATATTGGAATATTGGAAGGCTCAAAGTTCTGCTTTCAAATTTACAGAGAGTTGTAATTTAAAGATATTTCAATTTCACTTTTGGGACATTTTAAGCGTACATTTTGCAGACATATGCCTCATAAAATCCACCTGAGAACATTCTGTATTTGGAAATTGTTGCAATTAAAATACTTCATATAAATAATAATTTGTAAAACATAGCTTTATTTTCTACCTATAAATCTATTCTCTTTAAAATAGAAACACCATTAAATTTTTACCCAGAAAAATTATATAAAAATTCTTAATAAATTAATATGCTAACTTAATATTTATAAGTAAAAATTAATAGAAGTCATACTTCACAATTTTCAAATATCAATTTATTAATTATTTTTATAATTAAAAAATATCTTTTTGAATAAAAAATATATATATATACCTGGGATATGTTGGGGTTGTATACATTTTATCGCATGAAAAAAGAAACATTTCAATCGATTCTTTACGAAGATATACATTAAAGATTGTCGCGATTAACATTAATATCCTCAACTTTTGTTACCTTCTAACTCTTTGAAGATTTAAGAAAAAGTATATAAACTGTACCTTTTTCCGCGATGTGTCCAAGGAACTTAAGTATCGTGTCAAAAGTGGGTGTTACTATTTGAAAAATGAAACCTTGTATAATTTTTAATATATAGGCTAAACTATTTAAAAAATTGCATTCATATTCGGATGGAAAACATTACACCGAATCTAATGACATGCTTGTTGTAATTTTATTGTCAACGAATTGAATATTGAAATATGTGTATCTTTTTTTTTGGGGGGGGGGGGGGTCGCAAGAAACGAAGCGTCACGTGTTGACGCCTCAGAAAGAAACAATCACAGGGATTTCGCATTGTAGTCATCCTGTTGACCGTCATTTCGCTATGTGACTAACTACAACAATCACATTTTCTTGACTTTGTAATTGTAGCACTTGTTGAGGTAGTTAAAGCTGCAGAAGAGATTCTACAACTGTACCTGGCACCAATTTATAAATGGCTAATTAATGATTAATCTTTGATTAACCAATCTCTTATCTGAACTTTATTGCTAATTAAAATTTAAAAAATCAGAAGATAACTTCGTTTGTTACCGTATTATTCACACATAACATAGTCACACAACTCGTTTTCTCTTGAGTTATACATCGTATCCGACCAACTCGATGAAGATGTTTTTCCCTTTCATCCTGGTCCGATCTGAAGAAAAATTGCCTTTCTATATGACAGTTATTCTAGGGTTGAAAGCTCCCCGTTGCCAGTATCATTTCTCTCTGGACTCCTTCCTCTCCCTTAATCTTTTCAGCATGTCCACTAAGAGTTTTATCGGTTTATCAATGCTGTCGTCCAGCAAATCTGTAACTTGCTGAACCCTATTTGAACGTAAAAATCCTTAAAAGTGCTTACATTTTTCAAATAGAATTTTTAGTGCTTAAAAGTACTTATTTTCATGCAAAATCGGCAAAAAGTCCTTAAAAGTGCTTAATTTTATTCTTGTATTATTTATTAATCAGGGATGAAACTTTTCTGCATTTCTTTGAATTTCTGATTTAAAAATAAATCCCCCCCCCCTCCCTTTGCCTCTCCTTCTTCCCAAATTTCACTTCCTCCTTTTGCTCATTCCTCCACAATATCAAAGTTTTAAAATATTTAAAACTTAATTTTTTTAAACTTTTTCTACTCTATTTGTTACTTTATAGTGAATAAATAATCAGCCCTAAATTTCATTGACAAATCATTTCATTAAAATTTCATCTGAATTTCACCTTCTCAAAATTTTGCTTCCCCGTTCTTGAACCGCCCCCCCCCCTCCCCACCACTACATTACTCAAAGTTTAAAAACTCTTTAATTTAATAATAATAATAATAATAATAATAATAATAATAATAATAATAATAATAAAAAGCAATTTAATAAATTACAACGACCATTTGGAAAAGGATTTTTTCGAAGACTAAAATTTAAGACATAAAAAATCGCACGGAGTTGATCCTACATTACGTACGCCATGAATTAAACATTAATAGTGTTATTACACGTAAAAAGTGCAAGCGACAAAAATCGCCTGCAACCCGTCAGATTTCTTAAAACTTACGTATTATCCACCTGAAACTTACGTATTATCCAAGCATTTCATTGGCTGTTCGGGAAAAGGCTTTTCCATCGACCAAGAAATCTGACGACCCATTTTAAATTAAATTTCATTCTTAAACTTCTAAACATCCCACAATATTACTTTTTACACCGTCGTATAGAGAAAAAAAAAATGTACTTTTAAATGCAATTTGTTTGGAAGCTGTATCTCAATTTGTTTCTGAGTTATTTTTTTTTTTTTTTGTAGTTTTTATTACTTTTTTGTCATAGTGGCAACAGAAGTATCCATCTCTGTTGAAAGTAAAGGAAAATACAGATTACTGTATAGACCAATCAGAAAACGAATAAAATGCGGATTGAACCAATAAAAAGCTTCAGATATGCTTTTGATTTCCTACCCTGACGAGGACAATAATCATTTTTCCAAATGGTAAAAAAAAAAAAAAAAAAAAAAAACCCTGCTCTATTTATTATTTTATTGTCACAATAAATAATCGATCATGAACATTTCTCTTCCCACCCGACATTGGCATTTTCCCTTTGCTCCGGCTCCCCCCACTTAAAAAGTACTTGCATTTTTTTAAGGTTTCCGCAATAGCTCTATCTCAAGAACTAATGCATGAATTTTCATCTAACTTCAGATTCAGGCATACCTTGATAAATATTAATACTAATTACATTTTGGTGCAAATCTCCCGACAGGTGGGGCTGCTATGCTGCCTTTTATTTTACGATTTCTGCAATAGCTCTATCTCAGGAACTAAATGCATGAATTTTCATCAAACTTCAGATTCAGATATACCTTGATAAATATTGGTGGTTATTATGTTTTGGTGTAAATTGTCCAATAAGTGGCGCTGATATGCTGGATTATAAGATTTTCGCAATAGCTCTATCTGCAAAGTATTGCACGGATTTTCATCAAACTTCAGATTCAGTTAGACGTTGACATAAGTTGTTGCTGATTAGATTTTGGTGTAAATCACCCAATAGGTGGCGCTGCCGTGCTGCATTTTGCAGGATTTAAACGATTTTAGCAATAGTCATATCTCAAGAACTAATGCACGGAATTTCGTATCTTTAGATCCTCATGATGGGTATAGATTGTCATTTAATTTTGGTACTCTGAAAGCGAAGTATTAACATGTATGAAATGGAAGAAAGTTTTGAGATTGTCACATCCGACTAGTTTTTTTCTCCTGCTGTATTTGTTATTTTAAAATTTTCTAAATTTCTACTGCCGCACTCTGAAATGCCTCCCTTCCTATCCATTTGAATGTTTAAAACTTGTATTTACAAAAATGAAACTCTTTATTAAAAAATGCATATTATAATTTATTAGTTTATCTAATTTGTAGGTCCTTGCATTTTTTGGTTTTGGTCCTTGATTTTTATTTAAAGAAATGCGTACGAACCCTGTTATAGTTGGGCGGATTTTCAGAATCTCCGTGTACAGAGTAATTCAAAAATGTTTGGATAAATTTTAAGAAATGGTAGGCGCACTAGAGATGAGACGGGCTCAGCCCAGCCCCAAACATTCGATTTTTAAACCAGGTTTCACGCTCGGGCGTACTCTGGCTCAAAATAAAAATTTTATTTATTAACAAATTGAAAAAAAAAAGAGAGAGAGAGAAGCTTCCCAGAGGCTTTTGAGAAACAAAAATGTTGTCTAAAATACTTAAAGTGTTTTAAAATCTTATAAAAATTAGTTTGAATGGGAAATTAATTGTTATTGAAAGGATACAAAGAGAAAAATTCTCTCTAAAATTCGTGTTTTACAATCCTATAAAAATTAGTTTGAATGGGAAATTAATTGTTATTGAAAGGATACAAAGAGAAAAATTCTCTCTAAAATTCGTGTTTTACAATCCTATAAAAATTAGTTTGAATGGGAAATTAATTGTTATTGAAAGGATACAAAGAGAAAAATTCTCTCTAAAATTCGTGTTTTACAATCCTATAAAAATTAGTTTGAATAGAAATTGAATCGGTATCGAAGGCTTTAAAAGAAAAATATTCTCTTTCTAAAATTCTTAATGTGTTTTTACAAAAATTAGTTTGAATGGGATTCGAATTATTATTGAAGGGATGTAAAGAGAAATATTATCTCTAAAATTCGTGTTTTACAATCCTATAAAAATTAGTCTGAATAGAAATTGAATTGGTATTGAAGGTATATAAAGAGAAATTTTCTCTCTCTAAAATTCTTAATGTGTTTTTACAAAAATTAGTTTGAATAGGATTTGAATTGTTATTGAAGGGATGTAAAGAGAAATATTCTCTCTGAATCTGAACCCTAGCCACGGTCAGTAATATAAAGACGCCGTTAGATATTCCTTGTCTATCCTCTGTTTCTGTTTGAAGTTATTTTCCAGAATTGAAAAAAAAAAAAAAAAAAAAAAAAAAAAAAAAAAAAAAAAGAATTTCTTTTTGCCATAGTTGTACAATGGTATTTAAAAAATATAAGAATTGTGACGTTTGAAGATTTCTGCCAATGGCAGTGTATAAATAACAAATTTTCTATTTAAAACAGATTTCCAGAGACATGAAAGTCACGAAGCGAGACTTCATGTGAGAATTTTTAAGATTAATAGAAATTTCTATGAAAAAAAAATAAAATTTTTAAATGAGAAAGTTAATTTTGAAACAATTTTAAAATGTTATTAACGATTTTTTACAGCTTACTTTCGGTTTCGCGCTTGGCTATGATGGCATGATATCAGACTCGAGCTCCGATTGATTTTAATTTGATAGCAGAATTACAACTTTGTTACTGTATTATTTAATTATTATAAAAAGAGAAGCTGTGTGTTATAAACGTATCATAAATCTTTAAGTAGCTAAAAAGAAACTAAAGAACAAAAAATCATTTATATTAAGCAGATAAAAATGTTCGTAATCTTTAATAATTATAATATTTCATGAACTATAACAGTAACCAACATTAAACGGGAAATTTTTCATTATCCTGACGTAGAAAATGTTATACAATTATGCTAAGACATAAACCTACCTAAAACAAAATTTTTGTTCGGATTCCTTCAATTCCCTCTTTGCAGGTTTTACTGCATTTGTTTTTTCGAGATTATTAAGAATTATTTCATAAGCTGCACGTTGCACATTAGGCTGGAACTTAAGTATAGGGTAAAAAAAAAAAAAAACTTTTTTGTTTTAATATGTAATAGTGAAAATGTTTTTCCTTTTTGGATGACTAAACATTTGGCTGAAAGGGTTTTTTTTCAATTAATTTGTTTTCCGGTTCCTCGAGGACGTCAAAGTTTTAAAATTTCAGTATAAAGTAACTTAAAGTAAACAACGTAGCTGTTAGCTCATATCTTCTTATATTAAGCAAATACTACCCACAAGTCACTAAGAGGAGATTGCTAAATATCGACTTTCACCCTCGTTATCTCCCTTTGTTATGGATTAATTCAATTGTATATTCAACGTACTGGCTTCTTAGGTAAACTTTGTCATTACATTGTGGGAATTCAACTTTCCCAAGATAAAGCCATCTATTGCTTAATATCTAAAGACGGTTGACGCAGCTCTAAGGACAATTTTGACAAACATTTCCACTGTTTGAGAATGGCAAGGAAAATCTAAAATTCAGGTGTATCCCCTGTTTGTACTTTTTTTAAAGTTCTTCATCCAATCAGTCCATCAAGACAGGATCCATGTTTTTATAGTCTATAATTTAAATATGTTCTCATTTTTTTCAAGTTGCTTTCCTATTGGTCCAGAAAATCATTTAGTACCCGTAGTTTTTCCAGCAAGATTTTGAAATAAGTATCTAAAAAATGTTCATTTGCATGTAATAAGCAAATTATCCATTGTAAAGTTTTTAGAGTATTGCTTCCGATGTTTTGACAACTCCAGATTTGCGTCCTGCATTGACGACGTTTCTGTTTCACCCAATAAATTTCAAACTTGAAATGTCGGTGTATTATTTTGAAAATACACCAAACTTGCTGTGGCTATATTAATATAAAAAGAAGATATCAATGAAATATGACCAATATATTTTGATCCTGGTTTTTGAACTAAGACCATGTGTTCTTCATTAAGGATTCTTAGTTGTACGTTTTCCCTTTTGTTCAGTTATCATAGTGTTATACTTTCTGCCATCAAAATACAAATCTTTTAAAATTAATTCATTTTGTCTTTCTTATTCTTTAAAATTCTTCCTTTTCTTTTCTCTTTCTCGTCTTCAACCCCTTCTTTCAGTTGCATTTTCTTTATTATCATCAGAAATACCCATATCTTTTAGGGTGCCATTTGCAATAATATTTGCAGTTCTGTCTAATTCTTTCACCTTGTTGATTATCAAATTCAGGTTTAGAACAACCGATTGAACCATTTCCTTCTGAACTATTTTTTTCACTTGACGATCATTCAATCAAAACATCACTTTTTTGTTTTAAAATAACTTTTTCTTTCCTTGATATTTCTTTTTCCAGTCTTACCACGCATTTGTTTGTAGTTTTTATATCTATTGATCCTATTGCCAGCACCCCATCTCTCTTTGATCTTTTAGAAAGGGACGTTCTTGTTCTGATACACGATAATATTTAGTGCATTTACACAAAGAAAAGTTTTTTGCACGATTACCTAACATTTTGCAATTTTATATTGGATGTGGGATTATTCTTTCCAATCTTAATATTTTTCTTCAAATTTTGACATTTCTCACGATATTCTAAGCATTTTTTTATGATTTGTGTATCAGAAAGAGTTGGAATTAGAGGTCTCAGCAATACACTTTTAATTGTATCAGCAACAGCTTTAGATATTTCAGACACAGTGTGTTCCAGATTCCATATGGCAGATTTTAAGTTAAATTGAACCCATAAATAATGTTTCATAACGTAACGTCTTCATATGTTTACCAATGATGACAGTCTAATGTTAATTATTTTGGTTCGCAAAATGCAAGACACTTCAACAATTTTCTAGATTTAGTTACGTTAGCAGACATTGCCACATTTGACACCGACTATTTATTGAAAAATAATCAAAGAATCTGTTAACACACGCTAAATCGGACTAACTTGTTATGAGTCGCAGACAAATAAATCAGAGACAATCAAAGTGGACGCACACTGCACTGACTTCGACAGAAGTCAAATAAAGGGCCATCTTTTCCATGGCACTAAAACTAAATTATTCTCTTTATTACAGGACATAAACACTTCATTAATTTAATTTTGCAAAATATAAATTTAACAATAAGCTTAAAAAACTTTTCATGAAAATATTGGCTTTTGTTCATTTTTTATGGAAAATCAGATGCTTTGAGTAATCGGAAAATATCATTTTAAAATTAAAAGAAAAATATTTTCTTTTTATGGAGTTAAAAAGGAAAAAAATAATCACTAATAGAATATAAAATTCGAAACTTCGTTTTTTAGTTCCACCCTATATTGCACATACGTAAGAGTATTAACCTACTGTCTAAATATCATCCTTAACAACACAAATTCGTTTCATCGGAATCATTCCTTACCTTTCTTCATTATTAAATTAGTGAACCTTAAATATTTCTTCATAAATGTTTCAAAATTAATCTCCACAAAATGTTATTCGGAATTCTTTGCAGTACGATGTTTCCCGTTTTTCTAATTTTCCCTGCGTGGATTCGAATTGCAATTAACAACAATAACAAGAAAATAATAAAATAAATAAATAAATAACTCAGTATGGGGGAGGGGGAATGTTTAACAATGGTCTGTCTTGTCTATATTATTTTATCATATGGTACTTTCAGGGAGAGCTTCCTAATGAATGATGCCATCCAAATTCGTACTAAGGTAAATGAACCTATAGTGTACCACGTACCAGCAGTGGGTTACTAATTTTTAGGTGCGTTCGTAATTATATAAAAGTATAATATATAATATGTAGCACCTATAGTCGTCTGTCTGTCTGTCCGTCTGTCTGATCGTATGTCTGATCGTATGTCTGTCCGTCCGCATATAACAGAGCAAAAACTACTCAACCGAATCATCTGAAAATTGAAATATGTAATTGTTGCAAAATTTTATCGAGTCATTTCAAATTTTATGAAAATCGGATGTATAGTTTAATGACAGGGACAGTCAAAAGTTTTCCGTTACATTACGACCAATGGGAAAAAATTATTTCAAGTGCATTTTAATGATGTTACAGCCTTTCGAACAGATGAACGCACTTATGAAGTGCACAAAAATATATATTCAGTGCAATATGCGGTGCAAAAAATATTTATAAAACTAGTTATAGTACGAATTCATTTGCCACGTTTGACGTGCAATTTCCAACTTGTTAAAGTTTAAAAAGAAGCCCAAAATGCATTTCTGAAAAATGACTGAAAGAAATCTGATTGATATTAGTCAATGGAAAGTTAAATATTAACTTTCCATAAATTGTTTATTTATTTATTTTTTTTTTTTTAACCATTTGGAAATGGTTTTTTTCGTTCGAGGATGGGGCCAAACGATGCTCGCATTTTATTTTTTTTACGAAATTCAACGATGTTCTTTACTTTTAGAGGAATTTTTATTTGAATAGGTAATAGAAACAGAAAGACATAAAATCGTTAAAAATTGTTTTAATAGGTAATCGAAAGGCATAAAATCGTTAAAATTTGAAAAAGTTACAAAATGGATATAGGCGCAAATTATCAGATATGGAAAAATCCAAAGCCAAAGAGCGACGCCGAAATGAAAATCGTCTTGCAAAGCAAAAATCGAGGTCTTCAACTCATTATGTAGGCCATGAAAATCGAGGTCTTCAACTCATTATGTAGGCCATGAAAATCGAGGTCTTCAACTGATTATGTAGCCCATGAAAATCGATTACAGAATAAAAGACGAACGCGAAAAAGGAAACAATCTAATGTTTAATCGATTGATAGTAAAAGGCCATGTCTCGAGGGGCTCCAAACCACTAGCCACGGCGTTTTACAATCGGTTGATTCTAACCGGGAAAAACTGAGTTCAACGTAGGTATTTTGTCACAATCTGTGGATAATTGGGTGGAACTGCTTTCGATTTGTAAACTGTTTTTCTTCTCGAAACGGGACTTGGAGAGCTTATCGATGAAGGTTTCGGTCGTCTGAAGTTTGATCTTTGCGTTCTGTTGTTGAAGAGGATGCGACGGAATTTGGTGGACGAAATAAATTCCAAATGGTCGTTGTAATCTATTAAATTACAATTTTTTTTTTTTTTTTTTTTTCTGGTACATTTGTTTATTTTGCGTCTACAAAAACAGATTTTTTTTGGCCAATTCTTAGAGATTCCATTAAGATATCAGTTTTTATTTAAAACATTGTTACTTTAATATTATGTTTTGATAGACTCTATTACATTGTAAATAATTTGTTGGATAAGCCGAAAACTTAAAGATTCACGCATCAGAAATTGACTAGGCCCACTACTGGAGCATAGAGGAATATTTTTTATTTTTCATTTTTTCCAAAGAATATACAGTAGAACTCCGATTATCCGAACAAGTCGGGACCGACCCTAGTTCGGGTAAGCAAAAGTTCGGATAAATCGACAGACAATTTAAGGGATATTCCTGGCTATACAAAAACCTTCACACCTTATCCAGGCTTAAGACTGGTAGCACCAGTTAGTGCTAACGGGTTTAATTTTTTTTTAACTCTTTTATCATTTAAAATTTCCCTTTTCTCTTTTTATCAAAATTTCTGAACTCCAGAGATTTATAATTTAAGCAAAAAAGCTTCCGATTGTTGCTTGCTTCAAAGAAGACGGTCTTTCTAATGCTGCCACATCTCGAATTCTTCTTAAATACGTTAGTAGTTGTATAGGATCAGAGTTCTTCTGCCGTTCGAGCCATTTCATTGTTGTTTCCAAACATTCAAAGGCTTCGTTATGTGATGGACCTGGGTCATTTTCAGAGCATTCGTTTTCATTTCTTCAATTTCTTTTTCATCTTAAATATCATCCACAATCTCATCATTAAAAAAAATTTTTTTGAGAGAAATAGGCTGTTCGGATAATTGGAAGTTCGGTTAATTGGAGCTCCGATAATCGGCGCTTTACTGTAATTTGATACTTTGAATATTTATTCTGGTATGTGAAGGTTAGGAATAGGGTAGAAAATTTATGTCTTTTTGACTTCACTAACATCTTAATAATTATTTGATAAATGTCCTTAAGTAGCTCACTACTAGTGCGCTTATACCTCATGTGTCGAAATCCCTAAAAATCTTACGAGACCACCTAATTTAACCTTTAACTGATGTGACAGAAATTGTCATATAGCAACACCGAAAGATGAATAAAAGGCACGATTAACTCATTGGATGATGTTTTTGTAGTAAACTTTTTGTACAAGGCTGTTATAATTAAAATTCACCTATTGAAAAGTCTCTGGTGATAGTACTAAAGTTCCAAACGAAGCAAAATTTCGGTAGTGTTTGTAAGTTAAACTGAAAGTTACAAGTTGAACCATAAAAATGGAAAAAAGCAGCAGTCTGTGAGACCGGTAACATCAGTTAAAGGTTAAATAAATTCTGTGAATTTTGATTCTTAAGTTCTTTTAGTTCTCATAAAGTTAGTTAACATAAAGTTCTCATTTAGTTTTTGAAGTATTTTTTATTCCCCTAAAATGAGTACGCAATCTACTTATTGTGATTCTTTCAGCGACGCTTGCTCATATTTATGGTGGACAAAATTAAGATATACCAAAGTTTAACATGTTCACGCCGGCGCGGTGGGTCACACTCGACTGTCTCAGAGCTGTCAAGTCTCCGGCTTTTTGGATACCAGTATTTTAATACAGAAAATGTTGTTTTATTTAATTAGAACAATTGGGCGATTTAAAGGAACAACATTTTCTCTAAAATAATAGTGGTGTGCAAAAAGCCAGAGTATTGACAACACTGAGACAGTTCAGTGTGACCCACCGCGCCGGCGTGAACGTGTTAAGTAAACTAATATTTCTTACAAAATATTAATGTGAAATAGTCTTGAGTTATATCGAATGATTCTTCACTTATTTAACTAAATTAGTGAAAGTAAGTATCTGTTCTAAAAAGCTATTTCAGATATTTGCTTTCTGCAAAACATCTAAATAAGTTAAACAACACTTGATACAATTCACAAATATTTCGTAACTGCACGCACGCAGAGTATTAATTTGAATAGTTAACAGTCCAAGAGTTCCTGCTTTTCTAACATTGAAAATTAACACGGATTCAAATTACAAATAACAGGAATTAACAATTTGAGTTTAACATTGGTTGGTTTTGGTCATATTACTATATAGCAGTTTCATAGGAACCATTCTAAGGTAATGTGATCCGAATTCTTATTATATATCGAAATCTCTGAAAATCTCACGGTACTACAAAGTACAATGTTCGTATAAAATAAGCACGCCATCCATTGAAGTGATTCTTGCAACAACAGGGCTTACTCACAATTAGTGGATAAAAGTAAGAAATACTAAAATTTAAGCAAACAAATTTTCCTCAGAAATATTAATATCAAGTAATTTTGAACTATATCAGATAAGATATTCAACTGATTTACATGAGCTAGAGAAAGTAAATGTCTCTGCTAAAAAGCTATTTCAAACATTTACTTTCTCCAAAACATGTAAATAAGTTAAGTATCATTTGATACAATTCAAGATTATTTCGTATATTTGCCTGTGCAGAGTATTAATCTAGAGTCTCATATCATTCTTAACACAAATTCGTTTTCATCGGATTCCTTTCTTTGCTTACCTTCATTATTAAATTTATGTTACCTTAAACATTTATTCATAAATGTTTCAAAATTAATCTCCACAAAATATTATTCGAAATTGTTTACAGTGCGATGGTTCCCCTTTTTCAAACTTTCCCTGCGTGGATTCGAATTGCAATTAACAAGAAAACCACGCAGCTGTAAGCAAATAATTACCTTGATTATGCTCTTAATCGAATGTTTGTCTCGGTTCTTTTCCCCGCTCGATAACCAGCTCAAGATGCCTTCCCCCTTTTACTCCTTTCAAGACAGCCCGATCCCGCGAAATTCAATTTACTCCTAGAGCTCCTCGATCCACCCCCCCCCCCCCTTTCTCGATGTGTATCGATTGTCCGTGACCTGTCCTGCGTGAGATCGGAAGCTCTTGAGGAAAACAGTGCCTTGTGCTGCAAAAGTGTCGACTCGAGAGATTTTCAATTAAAATGGGGAACGAGAAAGGGACTCAAGATTGAACCAAGGCGAAAACAATCAGCTGGTCTATCCTAATTACTCGGAGTTCCGACGCTTGAAAACGGACAGAAGATGCTTCTGCTCGGGGATGTTCCGCAAATTGATGAATTCTTGATCCAATGATCTCCTTATCAAAAGTCAAAGGACACAGTGTAACAAAAGTCCTACACTGACAGCTCGTATTTACATTAAAAAGGTGTAACAATAGTTTGAAAGGAATTGAACACCCCTCTAACTTCAAGATTACCCTTATCTTTTTATCAGAAATCTTTCTATAAAAATTACATTGAATGTTAAAATGAAATCTGCCGGCTTTTCTAATTTCAGCTATGCACCGCAGTGTAAAGAAATTGAACACCCCTAACTGCAAGATTACCCTTTTCTTTTAAGAAATCTTTCTCAAAAATGAAATCTGCCGGCTTTTCTAATTTCAGTTCGCAACGCAGTGTCTTACTAAAACCTGATTGAGGGTACTTCCTTTAATCCATATCCGTTCAATTTCTCTACCCATAAACAATAATAAAAAAATGAATAATTTGTCCCTGGGTCGTGACTAGTTTGTCAAACACTATATTCTGTCCTGTCTTGCACAGATGTTAATACTTTGTAATTGTCCAACATTTAGAGACTCAAGATTGAACCAAGGTGAAAACAATCAGCTGGTCTATCCTAATTACTCGGAGTTCCGACGCTTGAAAACGGACAGAAGATGCTTCTGCTCGGGGATGTTCCGCAAATTGATGAATTCTTGATCCAATGATCTCCTTATCAAAAGTCAAAGGACGCAGTGTAACAAAAGTTTCACACTGAAAACTCGTGTTTACATTTAAAAGATGCAGCAATAGTTTGAACGGAATTGAACATCCCTAACTGCAAGATTACTCTCATCTTCTTTTCAGAAATCTTTCTCAAAAAAAAGTTACACTGAATGTTAAAATGAAACCTGCCGGCTTTTCTAATTTCAGCTATGCGCCGCCGTGTAGTACCAAAATCTGATTGAGGACACTTCCTTCCATAGATATCCCTTCAATTCCTTTATCCATAAACATTAATAATAAAAAATTAATAAATTTGTCCCTAGGTCGTGACTAGTTTACCAAACACTTAGATTCGGCCCTGAATTGCACAGATGTTAATACTTTGTAATTGTCCAACACAAAGAGACTCAAGATTGAACCGAGGCGAAAACAATCAGCTGGTCTATCCTAATTACTCGGAGTTCCGACGTTTGAAAAGCAACCGAAGATGCTTCTGCTCGGGGATGTTCCGCAAATTGATGAATTCTTGATCCAATGATCTCCTTATCAAAAGTCAAAAGGCACAGACCACAGAGTAACAAAAGTTCCACACTGAAATCTTATGTTTACATTAAAAACATGTAACAATAGTTTTAAATGAATTGAACACCCTAAATGCAAGATTTCCTTTATTTTCTTTTCAGAAATATTTCAAAAAAAAAAAAAAAAAAAAAAAAAAAAAAAAGAAAAACTGCAGAATGTTGAAATGAAATCTACCGGTTTCATAATTTCAGCTACGCACCATAATGCCTTGACAGAATTGAGGGTACTTCCTTTCATTAATAACCGTTTAAATCCTTAATTCACTTTAAATTAATAATAACATATGAATAATTTATTATAAATGTAGAGGAGGTGCCCCTATATTATGACTATGTGCCCAACGTTAGACTCGCTCTTGCCTTGCACAGATGATGTTAATACTTTGTAATTGTTCAAAACAAATGGTCTTATAAGATTGAACCAAGGTAAAAATCAATTAGCTGGTCCTAATTACTCAGACGTTCCGACGACTGAAAATGGACAGAAGGTGTTTCTGCTCGGGGATGTTCCTCAAATTGATGAATTCGTGATGCACCGATATCCTTATCAAAAGTCAAAAGACACAGGGTAACAAAAGTTCCACATTGAAAGCTCATGTTTACATTAAAAGGATGTAGCAATATTTGAAACACTAATTGCAAGATTCTTCTATGTTGAGAAATCTTTCTCAAAAAGAAGAAAAAAAACGGATTGAGGGCACTTTTTTTATTCATACCCGTTCAAATCCTTTATCCATAAAAAATAATAATTTATTATAAATGCAGAGGGCCGCCTCTGGATTATGCCTGGTGTGCCCAACGTTAAATTCGGTCCTTCCTTGTGCAGATTGTGTTAATACTTTGTAATTGTTCAACTCAAAATCGAACCAAACTGAAACCAATCAGCTGATCTATCCTAATTACTCGAAGTTCCGATGCCTGAAAATTGACAGAAGATGCTTCTGTTCGGAGACGTTCCGAAAATTGAGGCATTCTTGATCCACTGATCTCCTGCATGCTAATTAAAAATCAAACGACACGCAATGTAAAGATGAAATTTAATGATTACATTAAAAGGTGTAGTAATATTCTGAAGCCAAGTGTATGAAAATAGACACTAATATAGTAATAAACCTACAGAAACTATAATAGCTGCTTTGATATAGACTGCCGTCTGACACCAGCACACGTCTTTGACTGTCCGGTCATCTCTAACAGATCTGCATAAAATTGGTATTCCAACTGTTCTAAATCTTTTTTATGGTAAAATTGTACAAATTCCGTGATGTACCCATCAGGTCCATCCCATTGTAACTGAGATATAATCGAATTTTAGACTTTAAAAGCTATTTATTTAAATCAAATAGGGAAGGGATGCGATGGATCTTTTTAATTTAACCTATATACTACTCTGCACTTAATGATAATCTAGTCCGTAAATAAAAATTCAATAATACAAAAAATTCAAGGTTACTAATTTCTAAAACTAACTTAGTACAGAAGACAGACTTCTGAAACAAAAATCGCAAATAGCTTCGAGATCGAGCGCAACTATCACTGTCGATTCGCTTAAAATTTCAATAAACACTGAAAACTTCAATTCAAATGTCACTAAAATTAGCAACCTGTGGTTTCCGGTCATCTTTGTTGAATGATAACCAAAGTTCACTCTTACAAAAACGGACAACTTCTACTTAACTAAATTCTACAATGTCGACCCCTTAGAGTGCGTGACACACTTTACTTCCAAAAACCGTCAACTTGCCTAGCAACACTTTCGAAAGCAGGTCTCGACCTGTCGCCGTTACAAACTTTCGATCTTTTTTTATGCTCTGCAGATTGATTAGCGTAGCGTAATTTGCATAAAACTACAGCGATAACAACTTACCGCAGATTCCGAGAGCTACAAACACACTTCGGAAAATAAAAGTAAAACGAATGATAGAGGTCGCTTTTACGCACACAAGTTAATATCGACAGAATTCCTCATTCAAAAAACTAGACTCCCTTTATAAGAGAGTTGCTAGTCCTCTACAATTTCCAAAGCTTTCACTGGCCCTGGTTACAGCGTCTAGAATACCTAGAGTGGAAATATGCTATCCAAACTGTACCAAAAATTTGTATCCTTTAAATGTGTGACGATACTGCTAAAATCCCAAGTGTCGATCGCAGCGACATCTGCGGGATTTTCGTATTACTGGTATTACATTGTATAGACTAGCAATTTCTTGCAGTTGTAGAAAATATCCTGCAGATGTCGCTGCGATCTACATATTGCAGCAGCATCATTGCACATTTAAGGGATACAATATTTTAGCGTTTTTTTTTTTAAGTATTACAGGGATAGCCGATTTCCACACTGTGTATTCTAGTCGCTATGCCATGCCACTAAGGTGAAACTTCCTTTAAAGGCCACCCCTATTCAAGGGCCACCTCTATTAAGGGCCAATATCTTTTGGAACGTAAATTTTCCCCATTGACGTAATGTTAAGTTTACTCCTATTAGGGTCCGCACCTACCCCTCATAAAGGCCATTTTTTCACATGTGCCTTAAATCCTAAACAGGTGTATTGAATTCCTAAACCAAAAGATAAGAGTTCAGTAAACTGCACTTGCAACAAAGAATGCAGGGGGAGATGGGGAGGATTTAGTAATGCAATGAAGAACCACAAACTTTTCTACAAGTGAGACAAACAGGTATTCCTCACACTTTGTTTGACCTTTCAACTTGTAGGGGTTGGGTTGGAGGGGAAACTTACCCTTTGTTGTGGGCACACAAAGGATAATAGATTATCTAGAAAAACTGATTCTACATTTACTAAAACTGTGAATGCATATTGAAGCACAATTTTTACATCTGTCAGGAAACGCTAACAAAAATAAACTAATATCTGATTCTAAGGCATTAATAAATGATACAAATTTAAGTAATTTGTTCCATAAAGTAAAAGAATCATTAGAAACCAAAATTGTCTGCGAAAACATTATGAAAAGTAAACAAACATAAATAGAAAAATTTTTCAATCATGTATAGAGTTTTAAAATGTTAATAAACAGTTCTTTTACCTATATAGGTTTTGATTTCCTTATTTTAGTTATTGTTTTTTTTTTTTTTTTTTTTTTTTTTGTCATCCCTATTCAAAGGCCAATTTTCAATGGAACGGCAGGTGGCCCTTACAGAGAGTATTTAGTTTCGGTCAGCAAGTATCATCACAGACATGACATTATCAACCATATTTTGAGACAAACTGAACATTTATAACTAATTCTAAGATTTCCTTGATTATTCTTTTTGGAAATCTTTCTCCATAAAAAGAGAAACTAGAATGTTGAAGTGAAATCTAGAAGTTTTGCTAATTATGCATCATAGTGCATTACACCAGGATCGTCTCAAAGGCCTTTCTTTCATTGGTTCCCTTTTAAAGTCCTTTATGTATCTAAATACAGTAAACTCTGTCTAAGGCGGAATCGATCGGGACCGAAGAAATTTTACGCCGTAGACAATATTCCGCCTTATGCAAAATACTCGAAAAATAAAATTTAAAACATTAAAAAAATTGAACAAATTGTATATTTTTTTACGTTCGCAACCTTTAGTATCGGTCTTTAAAATTAAGATTTTAATGAAATTAAACCTTTTATTAAATTTATTGTCTTTAACAATCTTGAAAAACTTTATTTGAAAACTGAAATAAATGGTATCGGTATGAAATTACTTCAGTTCTAGATTTTAATGAAAAACATTAAGATTGTTCTTAACTGCTCTGCTCAACAAGCGCAAAACATTTTGACACATTTACAAATTCATTTTTTAACGGAAAGATATAAAATTGGAAAGCCTGACCATGGAAGCGATTTCGAATCGAATTGTGTTTTCCATTTTTTGATAAATAGATTACCTATTGAGTTATAAGAGATTTTGATCACTTGACAAATACGTTTTTCACCCTTTCTTGAGCGGTTATTCTTCTTTCGCGCAGAAATTCGGTTCAAAACGCCCACTTTGACACTATTTTCCGAAAAAATCTATTGCGTTTGAAAAAAAAAAAAAAAAAAAAAACGTAAAAAACAGCTCGATTACATAGTTGCTGAACAACAACACCTGTTAGTTTCATGCATTTCCGAACAAAAATAACTTTAAACTTATGTCATAAAGTTGCACTTCTTGATTTGAGAACAGCCTTAACAAATTCAAACCTCATCTTTAACATAGTAGTTTAGAGAGTCGGAAAATAATCTTTTATCAATGGTTTTTTTTTTCCTTTCGGTTTACCAAGACATCTTCAGTAACACATTCCAAGTCACATTGTGCTACTGATTTTTATGGTTAAAAATTATCATTTAAAAATATTTAATCTTAAAGATAAATAAGGTTCTTTAATTAACTTTATTATACTCTATTATACGCAATTTATCAAAAAGTTCGAAAGCATTTTATGTACATATATCAGTTTTAAAGTTTCGCAAATTAAATGCATTTCATTTTTAAAACAGGATTTTTTCCGCCTTATGCAAAATTTCGGGTTCGGTGGGACATTATAAACCTTTCCGTTTCCGCGTTAGGCAGATTCCAGCTTACACAGCATGAACTAATGTTATTTTCTATGGGTTCGCCGGGACTAGGAAAATTTTCCGTGTTAGACAGATTTCCGGCTTGCACAGAGTCCGCCTTAGACAGAATTTACTGTAATCGGAAACATGAATATATATTATAAATGTAGAGAGGTACTTCTAGATTTGCCTACTGTCTTGAACCGTAAATCCGATTCGGTCTTGCACAGATGATGTGAATATCAGGTTATAACGAAAGTTTCCCGCCACAGCTAAGGCGATTTGTGCAAACAGTTCGCGTTGACGTGTTCGCTTATATTTTGTCAAATGATTTTTGGCATTTGAAAGAAAGAGACTTGCTTTATAACACTGTGTTGTGAAATTTGTAAAAAAATATCGTTATCATTAAACACAAGGGGTCTGGAATGGAACGCTACCAGATTAGAACCATAATTTACTTTCGGTTCTGTTGCAAAATGTCAGCTACAAAATATCACCGAATAAAGTGTACAGCTTTAGGTACTAGTGTTGTATCATATGACACTGTGAAGGTTTGGCGGAATGATGATTATATATAAAATTACAGTTAATTATATATATTATAATTAGTATTGTGTAATGGTGATTTGGCGGAAAACTTTCGTTACAACCTAATATTCTGCACTTGTCCAATATAAAAGGATTCAGTATTGAACCAAGGCGAAAGCAATAAACTAGCCTGTCCTAATTATATGAATTCTGACGCCTGAAAACGAACAGAAGACGCTTCTACTCAGGGATATTCCGCAAATTGACACACTTTTGATCTACTGATCTTCTGCATCCTAATCAAAAGTCAAAAGCGCAATGTAACAAAGACTCCATGCTCAAAACTCGTGACTGCATTTAAAAAAAAAGTAATACTTTTAAACTAACTGAACACCAATAAATACAAGTTTTTCTTTACTTAAAAAAAAAAAAAAAAAAAAAAAAAAAAAAAAAAAAAAAAATATCTTGCCCAACAAAAAATAAATAAAAATAAAAAAGGAATAAAATGTTTCAATGAAAGGTTTATGCTAAGTGTTGCTGTGCATCATACCACTGTGCACAAATGATGTTATCATAGAAATTGTTTAACTCCTCATATTTAAAATGTACCTATACAAATGATCTAATGAATCGCATCTGATTATGAATTTGGGGTACTATTCGTTGACTATCGTAGCAAATCTGCAAAGAGAAAGAAATTGCTGTTTAAATCCTGTTATTATCTCTTTATCCGTGTAGCTGATTGTTTCTTCAATCTAAAATTCTAGAAGTCGCTGTTAGGCCAAAGTAGTCTATATGTATATATACCGGGTGTCCCAAAAATGACTGATGAATTTTAAAATTCCATAACTTGCAAACGGTGACAGATATTAAAAAAAAAATTCTTACAGGAGTGTTATGTAAGATGTCAAGATATTTTATGAAGCGATTCACAGTTTTAGTTACAAATAGCATCGATAGATGGCGCTGCAAGCAATAACCGCTAAATCCGGGATCGATTTTTCGGCCTCTCTCTTCTGCGAAAAAAGGAGATTAAAATGTATTGAGTGGATCCCGAAGTACCAAAAATCGGGTCTGGACTGAGCGTCTATTGCTCTCAGCGCCATCTATTGTTTGAAATTCGAACTAAAATCAAGAATCACAGTACAAAAACTCCTGACATCATACTCCTGCAAGAATTTTTTAAATATATGTCACCGTTTGGAAGTTACTGAATTTTAAAATTCATCAGTCATTTTTGGGGCACCCGGTATATACATATATATATGTTAGATTATTAGATCTAATTCCGCGATTTCCTTATCTTATTCTAAATTACTACTATTCTAAATAACAATATTATTTATTTGTTTATTATTGTTATTAGTGTTTAATATTATTAATATTATTAGTGCAACATAGTCTGTGATATAAGATTTAAACAACCTTAAAACTCTTATGAACTCTACAAATCCATATTTCAGTACGAACTAAACATCACTAGAGGACATATAATTTAGTGAATATACTGAATAAATATGTTATGGTTTTGAAAATTGTGTCACTGTTGCTAACTAATGAACTGATATTAATATTGCTGTATTAATACACAGAAAGCAAAACTGTTGCTAATTTTGAATATTAACCAAATATTATTATAATTGTTTTTATTATTGGACATGTACTTATTACAGCAGTTTCCACTAAGACGCGAATTTTTTTTAAATTTTTAATTATAATTTTTTTTTTCTTCCTTTCAAAATGAAATTAAAGCTTTGAGCAACGCGATTTGGTGACCAAGCAACGGTACCATTTTAAAGATGATTGTAAAACAAAGAAGCAAAAATTGTAAAACGAGTATCTGCCTTCTCTCAATGAACTCGCAGGTCATCGGGACCTACTAGTTCATTAATTTTTTTTGAGGGGAGGGATTTTGTTACATTATTAGATCTAATTCCGTGATTTCTTTATCTTATTCTAAATTAATACTTTATTTTCACTAAATCCTTATTCTTAAATAATCTCTATCGTTAACTCTGTTTAATTCCCTTTAATTTAATGTCTCACTTGTCTTAATCGCTTAAATATTACGCTTTTAGTATTCTTAAATTAAATGGTCCATTCCCGCGCTTTTTTCTTTCGAGAATATTCTTTTATCTTCCATTTTTACTTTCCTGCGCATTTCTGGGGTTATCCCTTTTCCCTCCAAATTCATCCGCTAGCTCTGTCCGCACTCTTTATATGACATGACATTCTTAATTATTCATTGGTTGAGAGCTCGATCTACGTCATATTTGTATTCGTACACGTAAGGAACAAAAAGTTGATACTCGCTGTGTTTCAACAGATTTTGTCAGATTTGAGTCGTATTTCCAGTTTTCATCCATCCCCTGGTCATCGTCCTGTTATTCGATTATCTGGAACTTTGTTTAAGGGTGTATTCCAATCCAAACTGCTTATTTTCTGATTCATTTTTAAATTCATTTTTGCTCTCAACCGCATCAAACTGGGAAATTTTCTTATTCAGAAACTACATAATGTGCCGTGATTCTCGATTTTTTGAAAAATGCAGATAATAGTGTGAAAAATGCTGTCAAAGTCGGCGTTTTGAACCGAATTTTCCGAAGCGGGAGATCTGGGAATGAAAAAAATGGTCATACTGAGAAAATAAGTGTTTAAAAATCAAATTCTAATTAATTGAACGAAAAATGAAATCACACCGCCTCTTATACATCTCTTCAAAAATCATCTCAGCAAGTTTCATGTTTTTATTTTTAAAAATGAATCTGAAAATGTCTCAGAAATTTTCGAGCTGTTGAGGGTGGTAAAATATTTTTTCGAATGCACCCTTAAACCTAATTACTACTACGGAGAGATGGCTAATTATCTTGATGGAAACTGCACCTTTTGCAAGAAGTTCTAATAAAGTGCTTAGCTGATATTATGAGTTGTTTCAATTTCTTCTGGGGAAACTTCACGGAACGATGTATTCCATTGTTTTCACTCGACAACTGCATTTCAACAGTTTGTTCTACTAATATAACAGATTCGAATTATCTGTTCTGACCACTTCTTTTACGCCATTATCGCTGGATGTGATCCACAACTACTATCGTGACAGCCAGTACTGCATTTTCAACGATAAAGCCAATCCAATGTTGCTAGAATGTAACATATATATAATATATATATATACTAATTAGTAGTACTTAGTAGTTTAATAGTTGTTAGTAGAGTATTATTGAGCTACTACCTTAGGTTTTGGGTAGGTTTTATTTTCAGCTCTGACCAAAGGATGTTGCTGTGTGAGCAGCTCACCTGGTGGTGACGACATGTAAAATGCATCGCAACTGCAAATTCCAACAGAAAAAGTTGAGATGCTCTGTGATGCGTGATACAATATCCTTGTTTAAAGAAATTCTTTCCACGTAAAGGAAAAACGCCATTGGTATTAAAAAAAAAAAAAAAAAAAAAAAAATGTAAGCAGTCGCTGGAATCAATCGTTTAGTTAGTGAAGCAGAGTTTACTTGGATGAGAAATGAATGTTATAACAAAAGATGCATTATAAATTTAATTAATATATATATATATATGTTCACTTTTTCTTTTAGTACTAAAATTTTACCCTTCATTATCTCCTTTTGATAAAGTTTGTACTTATCAGTCAAAAATGTTAATCATTGAATACTATAGTAAAGTACTTTGATAAAAGATTATTACGCTTAATATCACTTTTTTTTTTCACATGAATGAAATCTGATCAACCATCTCCCATCACGGGAGCATGAAAATGCATTAAATTATCCTAAATAGGGTTATTCAAAAAAACTAAGATATCTAAAACGAATACTTGATGTTGACTGACGCACCCCCGCTACTATCTTGACGTCGCAACGTCCGAATTTGATGGATTCGCCTAATACGCTATCCCAGGCATTCTATCATATAATCTGAACCATTGTTGTGGTTTCACTTTTTACATCTTGTAAAAGAGAGTTTAATGTACATTATAATGCAGTTTGTGCACGGGAGTTGTTCTGTTACCCCCAAGTCCAGCCATGCTGTCTCCCACCCCTCGGTTGAATCAGGGGAAATCTTGGAGACTGTCGTTGACATACAAGAGGCATGGTCGCAATGGGGAGAAATTGTTTTAGAAGTTATCGGCTTTCATTCATCAAAGAACGATCTATCATCTGAGAGAGGAGGGGGAGGGGCATGAAGCTTCAGAAAGTATTTCCCTTAAAGTAATAAAAAAAATTGATATAAAAAAAGAGGATAGTCTCATGAGGGCTTCTGCCCCACCCACTAGACTTTTACTAAAAGAGAAAAAAATCATATCCACCCCCTCATATTTTTTTCCCCTTGATCTTTAGTGCAAAAGTAATGCTTTTACTGACGGTAACACTAAAGTTCTTTTTGTCGTCGTTAAGTTTATATATCTCCAACTTATTTTTTTTCTTCCTTTTTCCGAAAGTAAAAGTGGGTGGGGGTAGAATCCCGCTCGCTGGCACATAGTTTTTCGGTTGGCAAATGCCTTTTTTTTCTTCCTGGAGTAGAAAAACTCTTTTCGTTTATTTATTTTATTTTTTGGGAACTTCCCGCATAGACTGTTTTGCATTGCAGATACGGCAGGTCCGTCAGTCCAACGGACAGCCCGCCCCCCTTTTTCGAAAATGGAAGAGAGGGGAAGTAAAGTTATAGAAGAGAAAGCCCTGTCCGCCGATGTTAGAACAGCTTTTATATATACAGAAGTTCGATACTCTAGGTATTTTTTTTCCCTTATATTTTTCTCCTGAACAAGACAAGCAAGAGAAAACTTTTTTTTTTCTTATCTTTCCCCTTCTATTTTACTTTAAGAGAATTTGATTCGCTGAAAGGCCGCCTGGCCCTGAAATAGAATAAGCAGAAGAGATGATCTTGGAAGTTTAGATGTAAGTAGCCCTGGGGAATAGGTGTTCTGGAAAAATATTGCTTTATGATATGATAGCTCACACACTTTGGCTGGAACAATCGCATTGGGAATATAGCCAATAAAATAATGGTGAACAATGAAGATACGTGAGAATTCCATTCAACAAAAAATTGAGATGTGCCGATCTCGTTGCAGAATACTTGAAGGTTCGGTATATTAGAAAACATACATTGAACAGGCTGCTGTCTTTTACATAAAAATTTTGTTTATACCACCAATTTAACCCTTTATCTACTGACGGTACTGATAAGTACCATTAAAATAATTTGTTATAAAATTCATTTAACCCTTTTGACCCTGGCGGTCACAAATGTTTTCCTTACTTTTAAAATGCTTTAAACTATAAATATGAAATGATCATGTAATGCTGTAAGACCTAATGGTCACATATGTGTGCATTTGATAAAATGTATAATTTTCAAATAATCAAAATAAAATAAATTGACATGTATTTTACTACTCAAAACTGCTGTTTGACAAAAGTTTTAATTTTTTTTTTTTTTTACTTTAAGAAAAAAGTCAGAGGTACTTTAAGAGTACTTTAAGGGGTACTTTGGCTTTAAGAAAAAAGCCGAAAGGGAAAACTGTACTGTATTACAACTGTACTAAATGTAAACTGTATTACATCGATTAGTTGTAATACAGTTTAGAATGAGTTATAGATACATTATTTTATCTTATTCCAAAAGTATTATGGGTTACACAAAACAAAAAAATATTTTTAAAAGGATGATTTCTTTTGTCTTTTCATCTTTTCAGCTTTCTTGGCGTTGGGGAGGGGGGGGGGATTTTTCAATTCGTAAGTATTTCTAATATTTCTACTGTAAAAACATTATATTTGTACATTTACTAGTTCTACAAAGTACTAAAAAAGATATTTAAAATAAAAGATTTGAGTGGGATTATAAATAGTGCGCAAAATCAATGTTACCAGATTGGGACTTTTCTGTCCCTAGATTGTTGATTGTCAACGCTTTTTTGAAATAGAAATATTCGGCCTATTTAGAAAAAGATTAAAAATTCTGAAAAACAAGGCTAAAAAAAATATACTAAAAACAAATACTATTTTAAAAAAGTGGTGACAGTCAAATAATCTTAATTAAAAAAGTCCCCATCTGGCAACACTCGGCAAAATCCCTATAAATTCAAATTTAATTAATCCTTCTAAATCTTTCAATCTGACTAAAATCCTTCTAAAATTTATTAAATGATTATGTAAATCTTATAATGTAGTTTAAACAATTCACGAAAAATGCTTTAGAAGATGAAATTTTCATGAATTCATAATTCAATACATAAAGGGTTAAAGGGACGGTTGACTTAAAAAATTATTGTTTTATTGTTAACTCTTAAATGCTTGATGATGCATATCTACATCACTTTTTATTTAATTCTCCACAACCAGTATATTTATATAGAAATATTAATCCTGTAAAAATTACAAAAATATAAAGTTAAAAATTTATCTTAAAATTTCTGGTGTCTAATTTTTAATATAAAAGTAAAAAACATAACTCTTAAAAAAAGATTTATGCATTTAAGGGTTAGGCAGCCTAAGAGAGACTGCTCAGGGCCGGCTAGGCCTGCCCCTTAGAGCTTAACGTCTCTCCCGGTATGTTCCCCGACACGTTGAGGCTCGTTAGTGAGTACAGCCCTGTCCGGCCGTATGCAGACGGACAAACACAAAATGCTCAAGGGGCGACGCTCACCCGCTAAGGGCGTCTATGCACCACCGACCACAGAACCCAGAATATATTTTAAAAAGGACAAAGTGGGATTACAAAAATTAGACGAATGCCTTCCCGCCAGGAAAACGCCTACTCGCGACAGAGGGCGGGAGTATGAGAACATTTAAAGTAAAAATAAAATAAAATAAATAATAATAATAATAATAATAAACATCACTGATCCTGGCCGCCGGGGTAGGAACCCCTCTCGCGACAAGGGGCGGCAGGAAGGGAAAAGAATGGAATGCGTGGCACAAGTAAGATGGCACGAGCAAATACTCAAGCGTCCATTGGAGATGTAATGATTTGCGTGGCACAAATAAGATGGCACGAGCAAATACTCAGCGTCCATTGGAGATGTAATGTTTTGTGTGGCATAAGTAAGATGGCACGAGCAGATACTCAAGCGTCCATTGGAGATGTATCTCTTGATAGAATGGTCAGAAGCACGAGCAGAGGCTCTTGCGATCGTAGGAAACCACACATTGATGAGTAAGAGAATTTAATTGGAGCCTATAAAGAGGACTGGATTCTGGTGCTGTTTGAAGATTGATATGGTGACAGTGAGACTGGATAAGCAGAACCAGGGCTTAAGTTAAGTTTGTTAAGTATGTAAGGAAATTGTGAATGTGTTTTAATTTGTTGAGTAGGAGGGTGCGGGAAAGGACGTTTTGGAGCCAGTTGACTGGCAGTATGTCTGGACGCCTCAAGTGCCAGCGTTGCGTGAGAGTACAACTGTAGTACGGGTGACTTATAGTGCCATCTTCACCGCAGACGCAAGTGGCAGTGGATCTTATTTTGAAGCGGTCCAGATATGCCATGAAAGGGCCATGTCCTGTTAAGAAGCTAGTGGTGTAGGGTGTTAAGTTATATAGTGTGAGAGAAACTTTAGGAATTAGCTTATATGTGTGCCTGCCCTTTTTTGAAGTATCCCAGTGCTCCTGCCATCGCGTCAGTATCCTTGCTCTAAGGACCCTTTTGACGTATGACTGGGGCACTGGGAGGTGTGTGTCTATTGTTTCTTTCTGTGTGGCCTTCTTCGCTAGGTTGTCTGCTAGTTCATTGCCAAAGATACCTTTGTGAGCCGAGACGTGACCTAGTGAGATACGATGTAGGAGATTCTTAAGTTTTAGTTTGATTTGCAGTACTAGAGGATGTTTTGTCCTGTGTGCCTGTATTGCCTGCAGGCCAGAGAGGCAGTCACTGTAGATGATAATACTATTGCTAGAGTGGGATTCCACCCATTCTAATGCGTTTAGTATTGCGAACAGCTCCGCTTGGAATACGGAGTTATTATCATCTAGCCTTGCAGACCACTGATGGACCACCACCGTGCCCTCCGTGACGCAATAGGCTGCGCCCACGCCAGTCTCTGTGCCTGAACCATCAGTGAAGAGTGTGGTGCTAAGGGCAGGTGTGTAGCTGTTGCGTGTTGTGTTTACTTGAAAATGTGAAGTCTCCTCAGCCGGGTGGAGCTGCCAGCTCCTGACTTTGTATTGCAATGTTGTGTTTGGAAAAAGAGAATCTATTACTGTATCACGTTTTAGCTGTAGGATTGAGGATTTGGCGTGTTCGTATTCTAGTTGAAGTGTGATGGGTGGAATACCTGTAAGTATATGTAGTGCATCTGTGGAGATTGTGCGGTAGCCTCTTGAAATTTGTAGGAGAAAAGTGCGTTGTATTGATTTTAGTTTAGGTTGTGCTATGGATGATAAATTACCCCCCCAGATACAGGCCCCGTAAAGTATTATTCTTTCGATTATTGTTAGGTACCAGATCTTCAGTGTTTTGTTGTCTACCCCTCCCAATTTAGAAGTTAGTCTTAATGAATTATTATGATATGATGTCAATTTAAGTTTTAGGTCGTTAATGTGTGGGATCCAGTTAAGATTTGCGTCAATGGTTATACCTAGGAGTTTTATGAATGCATTTAAGGGTTAAGTTTTACAAAATAAAAATATATTTAAAATAAGGTACAGTAAACTCTGTCTAAGGCAGAATCGATCGGGACCGAAGAAATTTTCCGCCGTAGACAATATTCCGGCACAGATGTCACATACGCACCAGGGTACCTAATTGGCACACAAATGGCATTATTTTGATAGGCATGGTAACCCGGCTATTGTTGTTTATTTAATAATAAATGTATATTTACTTTTATTTATTTTTTTAAATTTATATAAATTATTTTGTTCTATAGTAATTAATTATTTTTTTTGCTATTTCCTTTTGAAAATGATGGAAAATAATTAAAAAATACGGTACAATGTAGTAATTATTCCGTCACCCAATTTCGCAAATTATATAAATCGCCAAATTGTACAGATTGACAAAATTTTTATTTAAATAACGAAAGAACAAATAAATTAGTATAACATTAATAAATATAAAAATAAAACGTCGAAATAAAAATCACTTGATGACGTAAACACGTGTAACTTGCTAAAAGTCGAGTGAATGTGACATTTACGATCAACCATTATTGACATTAAGACCAATGTCAGACGGACGTCTTTTGTGCTGCTTTTTTGCTTATGTATTATCCATTCACAATGCTGTAGCATTGTGAATGGATAATACATAAACAAAAAAGCAGCAAAAAAGACGCCCGTCTGACATTGGTCTTAATCTTATAGTTCGCGATAGATTTTTTGTCGACGGGATAGCTAAGTAGTACCAAAAATACATATGTAACTGGTATTCGAAAACGAGGTTTTCGCCAAATTTTCGTAAAAAAAAAAAAAGAACAATCATGCCAAACATGCCGTATATGACATCTGGCGAAATATTAAATTATGTAACAAACCATGACATTTAATTTCAACTTCAAATCAATGTTTTAATTTACCACTCGAACAATAAAAAAAATGCTAACTGGCGAGTTGAAAAAAAGATATTGGCGAGATTTGCACCCGGCTTTTATTTATTTCGGCACAGATGTCATATACGGCCCCATATTGGCGCGATTTTTTCTGACGCCAATATCATATACGCAACGGGTATTTAACTGGCGCCAAAGTATCGTTATTTTGCTTGATATGGTAAGCGGGATGTTGTTGTTTATGCTGTTGATGCGTTACCCAAATTGGCGTTGGAAAAAAATCGCGCCAATATGGGGCGTATATGACATTTGTTCCAAACCTTCATATGAAAGGCGAAGGGATCAGATCGTATTTGTTTATGGCATTTGATGACTTAAACTATTATAATATAGATGAAATGATGGGTATAGAATAATATTTGGCGACTTATCACCTGTGTCTGGATAACATTAAAGTATCAAAATGGCACCTAGAGTATAAAAAGCAAAGTGTTCCGCCCGGAACTGTTGATGATAGTCACATGATTTAGGCTATTGTTATAGAGATTGTTTTAAAATATCGGTTGACAAAGACTCTGAATACTTAATTCATTTTATTTTAGCTTCTTTTCAAATGTTTAACTGGTCCTCTTTAGTAAAACACGAAAACAACCATTGGATGTCTTAACAGCAACTGATTCTCCGTTAAATTTTTGCAATCAAAGGGAATTGAATGGAAACCCGTTTACAGGGAGATCTGCAGAGCTTTTTCAGTATAATTTAATCTTCTCTAATATTTTTTAAAACCCATTAGATTTTTAGATTTTTAGATTCTGCGGTGTCTGAACGGGGGTTGGCGAGCGTAGCTTGCAGGAGGCAGAGCCCCCTAGTTATACTATACTTATATATATAATTTTTGACTATGCATATATAATTTTTTCGAAACAAAATGAAAAATCATGCATTTAAGTGTTAATGTTAATCCCAACAAGAAAATCTTCAAAGAAATGTTCTGTAACATCTACTATAGATATAAAATGCAAATGTGAATTTCGTTCCGTCCGCTTATAAATTGAGATTTGCTGAATGGATTTTGATGAAACTTCCGTTATTAATAATTAAGGACTTTTCGTTGTAAAATGGGATACTAAACAAAATAGAGGTTTCTATCCAACGTATACGTTATTCATAAATTTAAAGGTGATGTAAAAAGAAAAACACATGAATAAAATAAAACTCAACGTTTCGGTTTAATCTTCAAAACCATCTTCAGGAGTAAAATTTTCTAAAAAGACAAATTGGCAGGAAACAATCTACCATGTTACATCATATTATACTATACTTATATATATAATTTTTGACTATGTCATGTAGATTGTTTACTGCCGATTTGTGTTTTTAGAAAATGTACTCCTGCAGATGGTTTAGAAGATTAAACCGAAACGTTGAGTGTTATTTTATTCATTTTTTTTTTTTATCATCATCTATAAATATATTAATAAAGTATACGTTGGATAGCAACCTCTATTTTGTTTTGTCTTCATTTATTATTTAGATAATTTTTCAGGGGAAATTTTGCTATAGAGAATATTGTTCTACGTTTCTTGATTATAGAATTATGGAGCAAAGTTCTATAATCAGGTGAATCCTATTATGAAAAATTAATCTTTTAAAAAGTTCTGACGGATTTTGATGAGACTTGCAGTGTTAGTTTGATAATTTTCAGGTATGTTTTAGTATATTGTATATCGTTTTATCATTTTTAAAAAAAAAAATCATACTCTACTGTAAAAGATCCACTAAAAGTATTAGGCCTGAACAGCCCAAATTTTGTCGAGCACGTAGAAAATCTAATAGAACAATCAAGTTCGTATCGTTTCCAGCAATGCCGAAGAACATTCCATTTAAAGGTCCACATTGCTTTAATCCTTTATGCCTCGACAGTACTTTAAATTGCCACAGTTTTCTATCCAAATTAAAACACATCCATTAAAAGCATTCGCAATGATACTTTTAAGAAACAATAGTAAATACTTTCCTTGACTAGATAGTAATAGCAGTTCAGTAAGCTGAAAATTGTTCATGAAGCTATTTTGGCACGTGTGAGTGTTAATTTTGCTTCCATTTTCTTATCTGACATGGTATCCCTAACTTTTGCTTATAAACATCTTAAAATTTAAAAGTAAGGCTACACTCTAAATAAAAAGGAGTGACTACTGACTCCGGAGCAGTGAATAGTCACTCCTTTTTATTAATATTAAATATTAGAGACTTCGGCAACTACCTTGCATTAGATGTAGAGTTGAGCCGTTGCCAACAAAATAAAGATTTCCAGACGATATTCTCAAAGTGATGGAAAATGTTTCATAATCTATGTGGAAATTGAGCAAGGAGACCAAAATAAGAGAATTCTTTTTTTAACTTACAAACATTTAATGAAGTCTTGGTTAAGGGAACTCTTCACTCACTTGAAAACACTCGCTCGGTAATTTTAAAACTAATGTACAGGTTGTTTTCGAAATTCTCGTTTAAATTTGAATATTTTTAAACGATTTTCCTTGCATAGGATTGCTGAGATCGATCTCTAATAGTGCCATTTTGTACTTTTTCGATATTGGTTGCAGATTTTTTTTAATAAAGGTACTTTCATTTTCGAAACCGGTTCTGAAAGTGAAAGTACCTTTATTAAAAAAATCTGCAGCCGGAATCGAAAAAGTAAAAAATAGCCATATTAGAGATCGACCTCAGCTATTTTCTGCAAAAAAATCGTTTAAAAATATTCAAATTTAAACAAAAAATTCGTTTAGTTTGCAATATTTGTCTGGGGCCTCGACCCTCCAATGCGGTTTCTCCGGCCATCTGGTCTGCGGTGATGATTTCACGCCACATTTATACATGATACATGATTTTTCTTTACAAGTGTGAGGAACAGAATTGTAATAATAATAATAAAAAAAAAGTAATTTAACAAATTACAACGACCACTTGGAAAATGATTTTTTCAAAGATTAAAATTTAAGACATAAAAAATCGCACGGAGTTGATCATACATTACGTACGCCATGAATTAAACATTAACACAGCAATTAAAAACAGCGACAAAAGTCGCCGGCGACTTGTCAAACTTCCTGAAAATTACGTGTTATCCACCTGAAACTTACGTATTATCCAAGCATTTCATTGGCTGTTCGGGAAAAGGTTTTTCCATCGGCAGATTTCCAAGAAATCTGACGACCCATTTTAAATGAAATTTCATTCTTAAACTTCTAAACATCCCACAATATTACTTTTTACACCGTCGTAAAGGGGAAAAAATGTACTTTTAAATACAATTTGTTTGAAAGCTGTATCTCAATTTGTTTCTGAGTTTTTTTTTTTTTTTTTTTTTTTTTTTTTTGGAGTTTTTATTACTTTTTTGTCATAGTGGCAACAGAAGTATCCATCTCTGTTGAAAGTAAAGGTTAGTGTATAGACCAATCAGAAAACGAATAAAATGCGGATTAAACCAATAAAAAGCGTCAGATTTGTTTTTGATTTCCTACCCTGACGAGGACAATAACCATTTTTCCAAATGGTTAATAGCGAAAAGTCTAGGTGTAGAATTTCACAACATGCTCAAACTTACAAAAAGTTAATCATGTCTAGTATATTCAGGTGAAGTCGAAGAAATATCACATCTTACGTTTCACGAGCACTGATTATTTATGTTCACGCTGGAAGGAAAAAAAAAAAAAGGCTTTTATGAAAAAGATAACTTTTTCAAAGAATATTGTTTCAAAACTAACTAAATAAGTTACTAAGTACTTCAGCTTTCTTTATCTAGGGAAAGTGATCATCGCTAGCATTAGACGCGAAATTACACATTTTTACTACTTCTTAAAAACTTTCCAAGAGTATTTTTCTGCACCTTCTCCAAAAGAGAATACGCAAGAAAGAAAGAAATAAAAAACGGGTGAATAAAAATTTCCCGTTTATATTTTATCTTTTCCGGCGGAAAAATATAGCGCCAGCTTCGCCACAACCAATTGTTGCAATAACAAACTACTTTAAATACGCCTTCCTAACAAGCTCCCTGCCTAATATTTCATCATTAACAAAAATTAGCTCGGCCCGCACTCCTATTTTTTGCGCTCCCTTGCCGCCCGTATCATCCACTCTGCGCACCGCGAGAAGGTGAAAAGTCCCTCCCGGCACACTCTTGAGTAGTATCACCTTTCTTCGTCTAGCGCGGAGGGCACAACCACGTGACAGCTCATTCATATGCAAATGCGGCAAGCGCAGTTAATGAGTTGTGCAACGATAGTAACGCGGGGGTTGCAAGTTACTACGCCCCCTCGAGGGGGTGCCAACCGACGCTAATCACATGTGGAGGGAGGGGGGGGGGGAGCTTAAGACAGCTTCGAAACTCAGCTGCAAGAGAGGACCAGGTACAATTTGCATTTCAATGGGGGGTAAGTTTGAGATCGCAGAAAGGCAAGTCATATTTAGCTATAGATCAGAACTAGCGCTGGATTCAATTTGTAGCGGGCAGATTAATACCCCTCGACGGTGTTTCAATAATCTAGAGACCCAAGGGTAAAAGGAGTGTGGAACACTGTTCCTGATCTAAGATTTCTATTTCCTTTTTTGCGGGACATAGAAAATTGGACTGGAAAACTACGCACTCGAATAAGCCCCACATTTTGCACTTATGGACCGTTTCCTCTTCTTTTTTTTCTTCACCTTATAGGTACGGAATAAATCTACAGCCCCCCCCCCCCCCTCGTCTAATCTTTTTAACGCTAAAAGTGTGCATTTACTCTATAATCACTAGGATATACTTTATAATCGGTTGTTTGAATGAAGCTTGCACTTGAGAATAAGAATTGGACAGATTGGAATTTTAGCAAAATTTCCTTTTATACGTAATTGTTTATTTATATTATTTTCCACAGAAGGGTAATGACATATAAATAAAATATTATGCGAATGCGGTTTGGTATTGAAATTTCATCTACAGTTTCTCTTTCCCCTTTTTGGGGAACACAGAAAATTGGACTGGAAAACGATGCACTGGAAATAGACCTACACTTTGCACTTATGGGCGGTTCCATTTTTAAATCTCCGTCTCCAGACACAAGATAAACCTATATATAGTCCTTCCTAATCCTTTTGATGTTAAAGGTGTGAGTAACTCTGTAATCACTGTGATATAGATTGTAATCGGCTGTTTGAATAAAAATTGAACAGGTTGGCATTTCAACAAAATTCCCGTTTATAAGTAATTGTTTATTCATATTATTTTCTGCAGAAGGATAATGAAATATAAATAAAATATGACGGGAAAGCGATTTTATCTACAATTTCTCTTTCCATTTTTATCAGAACACAGAAAATTGGACTGGAAAAAGATGTACTTCGGATGAACTCCGCATTTTGCACTTATGGGCGGTTTCCTTTTTTAAATCTCCATCTTTCAGATCCGAGATAAACGCATAGTCCTCCTTAATCCTCTTGATTTTAGAGGTGTGAGTTTACTCTGTAATCACTAGGATATACTTTGTAATCAGTTGTTTGAATAAAAATTGAACATCTTGGAATTTTAACAAAATTCCCGTTAATTGTTTATTCATGTTATTTTCTACAGAAGGATAATAAAATATAAATAAAATATGATGGGAAAGCGATTTTGTATTGAAATTTCATCTGCAATTTCTCTTTCCATTTTTATCAGAACACAAAAAATTGGACTGGGAAAAGGTGCACTTCGGATGAACCCCACATTTTGCACTTATGGGCGGTTTCCTTTTTTAAATCTCCATCTTTCAGATCCGAGATAAACTCATAGTCCTCCTTTTAAAGGTGTGAGTTTACTCTGTAATCACTAGGATATATACTTTGTAATTGGTTGTTTGAATAAAAATTGAACATCTTGAAATTTTAACAAAATTCCCGTTTATAAGTAATTGATTATTCATATTATTTTCTACATAGAAGGATAATAAAATATGACGGGAAAGAGATTTTGTATCGAAATTTCATCTGCAATTTCTCTTTCTATTTTTATCGGAACTCAGAAAATTGGTCGGGAAAAAGATGCACTCGAATGAGCCTTGCATTTTGCACTTATGGGCGGTTTCCTTTTTAAAATCTCCATCTTTCAGTTCCAAGATAAACCCATAGTCCTCTTTTATCCTCTTAATTTTAAGGGTGTGTGTTTACTCTGTATAATCACTAGGATATACTTTGTAATCGGTTGTTTGAATATAAATTGAACATGTTGGAATTTTAACAAAAGTCCCCTTTATAAGTAATTGTTTATTCCTATTATTTCCTACAGAAGGATAATGAAATATAAATAAAATATGACGAGAAAACGATTTTGTATGGAAATTTCGTCTACAATTTATCTTTGCATTTTTATCCGAATACAGAAAATTGGACTGGAAAAAGATGCACTCGAATGAGCCCCACATTTTGCATTTATGAGCGATTTCCTTTTTCAAAATCCATCTTTCAGATCCGAGATAAACCTATAGTCCTCTTTAATCCTCTTGATTTTAAAGGTGTGCATTTACTCTCTAATCATTTGTAATCGATTGTTTGAATAAGGATTGCACATAAGAATGGAAATTGGACAGTTTGAAACTTTAAAAAAATTCCCGTGTATCCATAATTGTTTATTTATATTATTTTCGACGGATATTACATATAAATAAATTGTTAAGGGAATGCGATTTTGTACTGAAATTCCCTCTACAATTTCTCTTTCCCCTTTGTTGGGAACACAGAAAATTGGACTGTGAAATGATGCACTCGAAACAGCCTCACATTTTGTACTTATGGGTACTTTTCTTTTTTTAAATCTCCATCTCCAGAAGCGAGATAAACCTATAGTCCTCCCTAATCCTCTTGATGTTAAGAGGCTAGTCAGACGTAAACACCCGTTCGCTAATGTTAATCCTATGGGCAAAATTTTTAAAAATATCTCGTTTGCATTTCAATATTTTTAAATGATTTTTTTTTAATTGCATAGCAGAGGTCGGTCTCTACATCTGCCGTTTTTTACTTTTTCGATTTTGTTTTCAGGTATTTTTAATGAGGACACTTTCATTTTCGGAACCGGTTTCGAAAGGGAAAGCATCCTCATAAAAAAAAAATCTGCAAATAAATTCGAAAAAGTAAAAAACGGTTTTTGTACAGATCTATCTCTGCTATCCAATGCAAAAAAAAAAAAAAAAAAAAAAAAAAAAAAAAAAAAAAAAAAAAAATCATTTAAAAATATTGAAATGCAAACGAGATATCTTCAAAAATTTCTTCCATAGGATTAGTATTAGCGAGCGGGTCTTTTCGCAGGTCTGAAGTAGTCCTTAAAGGTGTGAGTTTACTCTGTAATCACTGGTATATACTTTGTAATCAATTGTTTGAATAAGGATTCCACATGAGAATGAGAATTGAACAGTTAGGAATTTTAACAATTTTCCAGTATACTTATAATTATTTATATTTTCTACAGAAAGGTAATGAAATACAAATAAAAAATTTCGGTAACGCAGTTACTTATTGAAATTTCATTTATTGCCACATTTTTCTGCCACGTTGTTGTTCATAGTACATGGTGCGTCATAAATTCATGCAAACTTAAAATCGTAACAAAAAAAGGCAATGCTCGGAAAATTTTCGGTTTGCGCCAATATGATCAGAGAGACATTGGATTTTTTTTTTTTTTTTTTTTTTTTTTTTTTTTTTTTTTTTTCATGTATAAAAAAAAATATTCAAAAAGTAATCGAAAGAGGGCGCTCACACGCATACTGAGCCGTTTTATGCAAATCAGGCAAACACAAACAGAGAATGAAAGATGAATGGGGTTAGTTTAACTGCGATATTTAACATTCTATGTTTTCATTGTTTCTGGTTGGGGTTAGTTTTGGTTCCCAGTTTCTTATCTTATAATTTTATAATTCAGTAGGAAAAGATGGAATTGAGCGAAGCTTCTGCTGGAATTTTGGCAGATAAAATATAGTTTAAAAAATTAATAATTGATAATAGAAATTAATTGTTAGTGTATACGTTTTTTAAATAATCACTTTAATTAAATACAGTACAGTTTAAAATTTTACTTCAGTAAAGTTTGCCTTTATTTTGCGCTATATTTTGGTAAATTGTTTTTAAGGCTGAGAATTAATTACTTATGTTTTACCTCACTGATATTTGGTAATAGCTAATGATGTAAATTATGTAAATATGTTCTTTGTTTTAATTAGTATTAATGTGTTATTCATTATTTTATTTATTTATATTTTTGTTTCAGTTAATATGTGGTGCACTTATTTACATTTACTGCTATTTAAGAAAATATTTTTCAAGTGCTAAAATACTAATGCTAACATCTTAATTTTGCTAAGTCTCAGGTAGATAAAATAATTCTGTGAAGCTAGAACCAAATCGAAAATTTGTTCATTATTCTTTCTGTAGTTAAAATTTATTCTATTTTCAACCAATTATGAATTACATTAAATCCTAGATTGACCTATGAGGAGATTTATGCACCCCATATTGTTTTGTTCAAGGTAACAAATTATTCATGGCTCGTTCCAGTGCAGACTTAGTATAAAATAAAAATAATAATGATAATAAAGGACACAGCACTCCCATTGGCAGGTTTTCTGAATTATGAGCCATACCCATTTGGATATAGATTGTGGATGTTATTAAATGAACTTATTTGTGAATTAATTACTATGATATGAATTTGAAAAGATGATATTTGTGAAGATAATTACAATTTGAGTATTGAATATTATTAAGGAGAAGTGCGCCCATTTAAACATTTGTATATATAGTAAACAACTAACTTAGATTTATTAAATATTTTTATTTAGATATTATTATGTTATATTGTAGACGATTTATGTTATGTTAAGAGATTCTTACTACAATTCGTTGGTTAAAATTATTATGCAAACAGAATTTATACATCCAAATTATTGAGACAGAAATCTAAGTTGAAAACTGTGTTATTTATTTACTGTTGAAAAATATTGTACTATTAAGTTAATTTCTTTGCTCTAGAAAATAATTTTTACTTACTTCTTTAAAAGCCACTAAAAAGTCATTCTCTATCAAATCCTTAATGAATTATCTGATGTAAATGTTGACACGAATAAACAGACTCAAAATAAGATTACTGGAATGGTCCATGTATCAAAATTATGCCATTATTACCCTCCTGACAAACTAAAGTAACCGTCAACTGGGGCTACTTTGGGCCACTTTTTCCTGGTTCCACTCACATTTTCATTATTAAAAAATATTTTTTGTGATTTTTCAACGTCGAAATGGAGTTGTAAACAATTAACATGAAACAATGAAGCAAACTGCATGGTTTTAAAGAAGAAATATTTTATTTTTTAACTATTTTTAAAGTTTTGGAACAAAGTAGCTCCTGCTGGGGGCTTCTTTGGTCCATTCACTTAGTTTCACATAAAATGAATACATTTTTATTGAAACCCCCTTGCAATAGCATTTGCTAATAAATTAACACTGCAAACTTGATAAACAAATGCTTTTTTTAATTTTTTTTTTTTTTTTTTTTTTTTTTTTTTTTTTTTTTTTTTACATTTAAACCCAATAAACTAATTGTTATTATTAAAGACACGAGAAACAGTTTTCATCATGTTACCCTCAGCAACTGGAACAAAAACAATTAATGTAACATTTTGCTGCAGTAACATTTGAAAAAAAGTTACTTAAAACAGGTTTTAAGAGATTTGGTTGTATAAAAGGCATTTCTAAGTAATTGGGGCTATTTTCGGACCAAAAAAAGCCTGGCACAAAGTAGCCCCGAAATACTAGTTTTCATGATAACTTTATGGAAACGTAAACATTTCCTGTCAAAATAAAAAGTTAAAGGAAAAACTATGATCAGACATGGGTTACAGGTTACTAAAGGTAATATTTCGACACTTACCTTATTTGTAACTCTTATCCAGGCTAAATTACCCCCAAACTATTCAAATACCCTATTGTAGGGTTTAAAATATTTTTCAAGGGCAAAACACGCTCCTAATTATCTTGTATTGTTTGGTCTATACAAAGAATAAAACCCTTTTTTTTTTATGCGATGGACCAAAGTACAAGGACCAAACAAGGACCAAAGTAGACCCGGTTGACGGTATCCCATGCGCAACAACAAACTTATGCTAAATCTATATTTTATTATTAAATTTATAGTAGTTAAAAATTAGCTAAAATTAGTGAAATCAAATTCTAATTAACTAATCAATTCTCTTCCATATAACAGTGTGTTCTTGAATCCGGACAAGAATATTTACTGCTGAGATTTTTACTTGAATTAGCTTTTTATACAGGCAATCCGACTGAATTGATGGTAATTTTTCACAGACATTTCTCATTTACTTTATTCTTTATTTTGTTTTATTTTATTGAGTATATTTTCATTCCTCATTGACATTGAAAGAATGATGGATTAATTTATATACTTGAGGAGTTATTGATGATGATTGGTTAATACTATTTTGAATTATATTGTTTGTTATTGTTGAACTGTTATTATTATTATTTACTATATGATAAAAAATTATAAGGAAGAATATTGTTGAGAATTGCGATAAAGGATAATAATTACTAGTCAATTAATTGATGGTAGAAGATAACATCTTGCTAGCAAACATATTATAAGTGAATTAAATAATTACTATATATCTAGTTGACTGAACTGTAGTAATTGACTGAAATAATTACTTTTAGCCGGCCGTACAAAAAAAAAAAAAAAAAAAAAAAGAAAAAAAAAAAAACTTTTAAAAACTTTTATTACTTTTTCGTAGAACTGAAATGTCAATATGAATGAAAGACTTATTTAACTTGATTAAGATGAATATTTTTATTGTGGACACTCACAACAACTATAAAATGGCATCAGGCCATTCACTAAATTTCAACTAAAGGACTGAAAGATTTTATTCAATTATTTGGAAATTTTCTTCTATATTTTTAAAAGAATTAAATTTTATTATTGTTTAGTTTATATTCACACTTTTCCTTAGTTATGTTAATATTAGCTTACAAAAGGAAAAACATTTATTTGTAACTATTGTAATCCGAAATCATGCTTTTCCTTAATGAACTTGCAGGTCACGGATCTACCAGTTCATTGGTTTTAGGGGGGGGGGGATGTTTTATAAAAAATTTACTTTGCAATAGTCATTTAAATTATTCTAAGTTTCCTGCATATTCATTATTTCCCTATTTCTTAATAATACCTATTATTTATTCCTATCGAATTTCCTTTAAATTTAAAATGCGTATATTAATAATTATTTTATTCAAAATTTTAATCTAAAACTCTTAATCCCATTATACATTTTTATCAGCTACTAAAGCTGATAATTCTGAGATAAGCTGGTTTTTGTTTTCGAATGTTTTTAAAAGCCATTTTGCTATTTTTATTTCTAATCTTAATTCTACGAATCTAGTCCCGCGCCCTTTAGACGCTAGACATTTTACCTCGAAATCCCTAAGTTACCAGGTATGGGATTCATTCTCCTAAGCCAAGCCTTCTCTCGCGCCATTAGTTTAGCTGCCCGTTGTTCGAAGTGCGCCTTTCACCGATTGGTTCGTTTCTGTACTACGTCAAAATCTCTCACCCACCGCGAGTTCTAACAAAAACCAGATGCAGTGACTTCGGAGCTCAGATTTCTGTCTTGTTCAAGTACTTCAAACTATGTTACCCGGTGTCTAACAGTCTTGTAGAATTCTAAATTTGCTTTTTAAGATCTTATAGCATGATGAAGCTATTCATGACCCAGCATGGGTGCTTTACGAATTTTCTCATAATGTAGGACTTGTTTTTACGTTTTCATGTTTTGTTAAATAAACGCCTAGAATGACAATTGGCTCTTTTTTTTCTGGAGAAACCACGGGATTGCTAAATCCATTGCCTTGCTACACTTACACCTTGACCACCGAATTAATAATACGACTGCAAAACGAATACTTATATCTCTTTTGGAATTAGCTGATCTCAGCTATTACCAACAATTTCATGTAAGTTGACTGGATTTGTCGACTGTAAAAATAACACAAACTTTCACCAGCCGCCAGTATTCCGTTAATTAATGCATCCAACTACAACCTTTCACAAGTTCGAGAAGAATTTTATACAACGTTTCATGTATACAAAAAGCATTTTTTAATTAGATGAAATTCGTATAATTAGAAAATCATTCTGTGTCGTTGATGAATTAATTACATTTTATTTTATGTGACAATAAAAAGTTTTGATCAGAGGCACAGACAGGCAACGTGGGCCACACGTATATCTCATTATACATTTTATCAGCTACCCAAGCTATAATATTCTGAGATAAGTTGGTTTTTGTTTTCGAATGTTTTTAAAAGCCATTTTGCTATTTTTATTTCTAATCTTAATTCCACCAATCTAGTCCCGCTCCCTTTAGACGCTAGACTTTTTACCTCGAAATACCTACGTTACCAGGTATGGGATTCATTCTCCTAAGCCAAGCCTTCTCTCGCGCCATTAGTTTAGCTGTCCGTTGTTCGAAGTGCGCCTTTCACCGATTGGTTCGTTTCTGTACTACGTCAAAATCTCTCACCCACCGCGAGTTCTAACAAAAACCAGATGCAGTGACTTCGGAGCTCAGATTTCTGTCTTGTTCAAGTACTTCAAACTACGTTACCCGGTGTCTAACAATCTTGTAGAATTCTAAATTTGCTTTTTAAGATCTTATAGCATGATGAAGCTATTCATGACCCAGCCAGGGTGCTTTACGAATTTTCTCATAATGTAGGACTTGTTTTTACGTTTTCATGTTTTGATAAATAAACGCCTTAGAATGACAATTAGCTCTTTTTTTTTTTCTGGAGAAATCACGGGATTGCTAAATCCATTGCCTTGCTACACTTACACCTTGACCATCGAATTAATAATACGACTGCAAAACGAATACTTATATCTCTTTTGGAATTAGCTTATCTCAGCTATTACCAACAATTTCATGTAAGTTGACTGGATTTGTCGACTTTAAAAATAACACAAACTTTCACCAGCCGCCAGTATTCCATTAATTAATGCATCCAACTACAACCTTTCACAAGTTCGAGAAGAATTTTATACAACGTTTCATGTATACAAAAAACATTTTTTTAATTAGATGAAATTCGTATAATTAGAAAATCATTCTGTGTCGTTGATGAATTAATTACATTGTATTTTATGTGGCAATAAAAAGTTTTGATCATAGAGACACAGACAGGCAACTTGGGCCACACGTATAATTAATTAATAATTATGTATATTTAATAAACACGTATAATTAATTCATAATTATGTTTATTTATGTATGTATTACTAGTTACTTCTAAAGAAATTTTTGGACGTTTTCCTTTTAGTTTTCGGCCGAAAATAGAAAGATTACCGAAATTCGGTTTCTGTTTCGGTCGACCCTTCATTGTTAAGAAAAAAATGATAGTCAATTTAAATTAGCCAGTACTTTTAAATCCCATTAGTTCAGAAAGGGTTCAATTTTATATTAACGAATCAGCGATCATATTAAATAATTTTGCAACTGTATTTTATTATTTGAATCCTTTACTGGCAATATTGTTCCCCAACTAGTATACTACTTCGGCAAAGAAGCCGTCGATCGTACGAATTTCTTGTTATTAAGAGAGTCGGATACTCTTAAACTGTTGAGCCAAAGACTCGTTGCTCAGGTCGAGTTTAAAATAAAGATAGAAGTGTGTGTGTGTGGGGGGGGGGGGGGGGATCGAGTGAAGACTAGGGTAAGGCTTGATAAATTTGCTGCTTTAGCTGGCAATTTACAAGTTAATTGCTAGGAGATTTCGTTGTTGTGAGATAATGGTTGATGTTTTACTTTTAACACTTAAGGATAATACAGTTATTGTATATTTTTTAAATGTGTTTGTTTAGAATGTATTTTTTAAATGTTTTCGTTTAGAATATATTTTACTTGCGAATATTTTTTTATAACTTAAAAAAGCAAATTGCGAATTATTTTAAATGAATGAGAAAATTAATAGTTCCTTTTTAAATTCGATAGCATTATTTTTGTTTGTTTGCTTTTAAATAAATTAGAAATTTTAATTTATTGAATTTTCGATTTTTCATTTTTAAAATAAATTCGAACTTTAGTATTAATAGAACCAATGCGCATGCGTTCTATGAATAACGGGATTTCCCCCTCTTTTTCGGGTTTTCGGGAAGAATTTGCGAAAAAAAAAAAAAAAAAAAAAAAAAAACGCGTTTTTTAGGAGTGCGGCCATTATTTGTTGAAAAATGAGGACTAATTTGTTGTATAAAGACGAGTTTTTCTGGCAATATAAACTACCTTGTATTTTAGTGTTAAAATGCTTGGTTTCTGGGACACAGGTAAATTTTATGTTAGAACTTAATTTAATTTATGCGGTTTTCCCTTGAGCAATTTCGAGTTTGAAATTCACGCCGAAAAGTAAGAAATAAAGATGTTCTATGCTTGTTCTTAAGGTAAAAACAAACCAAAACACAAAAAACTTTAAAAGTGTTAGAAATTTTTTCATGTATCATTCGACGAAAGAGAAAGTGTTCTTTGAATTAAACTTGATTTACAATGCTTCGAACAGAAATAAAATATATTCATCTCGGTAAAAACCCATAAAATACCCTTTTTTAAAAACCCTAATAATATTTTATTATCATTTACAAGATGTATATTTCACAAAAATATAAAATTTGAATTTAATGAAGCTATATTTAATCAATATATGTTAATTCACCAACACAATATTTAAATTGAAAATAAATGCAAGAATTTTTCGTATTTACCGTGTTCTTAATATGCATATGCATGAGACTACATATCGGTATTAAATTTTCATTTTTATTTTACTTATTTAGATTTATTTTTTTCTCATCTAAAAATATCTTAATAGATCAAATATAAATGATATCATAAATTCTAATTGTAAAATTTAGTGAAAGAAGTTTTTGTATTTACCATGTTTCTAATATGCATATACATGAGACTGCATATCAGTTTTAAATTTTCATTTTTATTTCACTTGTTTGGATTTTTTTTTTCTCATCTAAAAAGTCTTAATCGAAAAAATAGAAAGGATATCATTAATTCTAATTGTAGGTTTTAGTGTAAGAAGTTTTTGTATTTACCATGTTTTAGTATGCATATACATGAGACTGCATATCAGTTTTAAGTTTTCATTTTTATTCCACTTGTTTAGATTTTTTTTCTCATCTAAAAAGTCTTAATCGAACAAATAGAAAGGATACCGTTAATTTTAATTGTAGGATTTAGTGTAAGAAGTTTTTGTATTTACCATGTTTTTATTATGCATATACATGAGACTGCGTATCAGTTGTAAATTTTCATTTTTATTTCACTTGTTTGGATTTTTTTTTTTCTCATCTAAAATGTCTTAATCGAACAAATAGAAAGGATATCATTAATTCTAATTGTAGGATTTAGAGTAAGAAGTTTTTGTATTTACCATGTTTTTATTATGCATAAACATGAGACTGCATATTAGTTTTAAATTTTCATTTTTATTTTACTTGTTTGGATTTTTTTTCTCATCTAAAAAGTCTTAATCGAACAAATAGAAAGGATATCATTAATTCTAATTGTAGGATTTAGTGTAAGAAGTTTTTGTATTTACCATGTTTTTAATATGCATATACATGGGACTGCATATCAGTTTTAAATTTTCATGTTTAGATTAGGGGAGGTAGGGGAGGTATGATACATAGGGAGGGTTGATACATTGACAATTTTTTTCAACAAATGACATTAACAGCTATTGTAACAGATGTAAAGGCTTCTTTTATTAGCAGCGGTCATCATTAGCTGGGTAAACAGTGAAGAATTGACAACGTTTTTTTTCTTTTAATTTTGAAGATTTCTGGGATGTCAATGTAATTTTTTTTTTATTACTGATTTTCTTTCATAAATCTTATTATTGTGAAGATAATATCTTGTAATTATTTTTTATTTGTAAAGCACATTGTTAGGGTGAGTTTTACTACAAAGCAGATTGACATTTTGCAACTGTATTTACACAAACTGATTGAAAATCGAATAAAGCATGATAGGGAGAAATGATACATTAGTGCTGGGGAGAAATGATACACTTGTATATTTGAAATTTAATAGTTTTTTTAAGTTGTAAACTAATATAGGACAGTAATATTCATTATTGTTTTACAGCAAGAGTTACTGAAATTGGTAAGGAAGAACAAAGACTATTCATAGACATGATGTACGTTGCATAGAAAAGCAGTACGATGATAGATGGTTAGTTCGCTTAGCTCGCTCGTCATGTAGAAGAAAAAAGTTTAAATGGCTTCAAAGGGAAGATGTTTCTATTATTGATGAAGGGCAAATTGAAAAAACATTAAATCCACCCGGTTTTATTTATCAAAATGATAGAGTTATTAGTTTTTCTTTTAACCATTTCAGTGGTGGTGGTATATTTATGAAACCACTTAATTTTAATTTCCAAACGCCACACTGGCACCAGCATTTTGGTAAAATATTTTCCATTTAATATGAAAGTGAAATATAACCCTTAACTTATTTCCAATTAAATTTGTTGGTAAATTCCGGTGCCATTCATTTATTCAACACTTTAGCATTGAAAATGCTTTGCCCTGAAAGGGTTAAAGAAATCTTAAATGTGCTAAATTTATGTTAAATTATTTGCAAATAAACAATGTTCACTTCATTTTTTCTTGCAGCAAGATCTCTAGGGGTTTGTTTTCCATTATTTATTTTCTAAAAAGTGTGTTAATAGGATTGTTTAAATAATAGCAAGTGTTTAAATAATTTTGTAAAAACATTCCTGAAACAAAAATATGTCAATGTCATTTCTTTTTAAATTGTACTTAAATATTTCAAGATTTATCATAAAAAATTGTATGACACATAAATTGAATTGTCTGCATTTTTTTTTTTTATTATTTACATAACAATGTATCAAACCTCCCTTGCTATAGTGTATCAATCCTCCTCAGTAATGGGGAGATTTGATACAGTAGTAACCATTCAAAATAATTGAGATATATTTTTTGTATGATTATTTTTTAAATTCACACTATTTTTAATAAATGAATAAAAGGTCACTTTATAAGAAAACGCGAAAAATTTGTTTAAAAATAGCTTTCTAAGGGTTGTAAAAAATTACTAAAAAAAAGTGTATCATACCTCCCCTACTCATTTAGATTTTTCTTCTTATCAAAAAATACCTTGATCGTATAGAAAGGAACGTATATAGAAACGTATAGAAAGGATTTCAATTCTAATTGTAGAATTTGGTGTAAAAACATGTTACGTTTTCTTTGATTTTCTCAAATATTGTTTAACTTTATGGGTGAAGGTAAACTATCCAATCCAGTGGTAAGGCTAAAATACTAAGAATTAGTTTTTAAGATATGAGACTTAATATTTTAAGTAAGGATCGACCGAAACATGTTTTTAAGACCGAAATCAAAACCGAATTTCGGTAATCTTCTTATTTTCGGAAACGAAAACGTCCGAATCGGCCGAAAACGAAAACGTCCAAAACAATTTTTAAGTAATTGATACATACATAAATATACATAATTATTAATTAATTATATGTGTTTATTAAATATACACAATTATTAATTTATTATGCGTGTGGCTCTCTGTGTCTCTGACAAATTTTTTTATTTTCATAGAAAATAAAATGTAATTAATTCATAAACGACAGAGAATGATTTTCTAATTAGTATGCGAATTTCGTCTAATTAAAAAATGTTTTGAGTATATATACAGTGAAATACGTTTAACACGAAACTGAAGGGACCGAAAAAATTTTTCGTGTTAATAGAATTTCGCGTTAAAAGATTCGTAAAAAAAGGACAAAACTTACAAATATTTTCGACGTCGTCAAATTTTAAATCGATTTCCTGTTAAATTACTAGTAAGTTGCATCCATTAGGATAAAAAACAAGTAAAAAAAAAAAAAAAAAGTTTTTTTTTTAAGTGTTTTTTTTTTTTTTTTTTTTTTTTTTTTTTTTTTTTTTAGTATTCTGAGATCTAGCTTGTTTGAACCAAAAAAGCAAAGCTGTCTCTAAACCTTCGTGCTTAGCAGTTCTCATGCGTTTTCTGTCTGGCTTAAACATATTGTGCTCAAATATTAACGTAATAGGATCCCTGTTTTTTATTATTGTTGATAAAGTCGAATTGGCAATGCCAAACTCTTTGCAGATTTCAGTTTTCGTCCTTTTTTTTCATCAACTGCATTAAGCAGCTTCGTCTTCATTTGAAGCGAAATAGCAGTTTGTTTTCGCACCGATTTCTCAGCCATTGCGCTCATAAAACATTAGTATTGGCGTCACTTTAGCGAGAGTTGAGTTGTTTTTTGCTGGATATGAAAATCGTACTGTTGGACGAGGAGTAAATTTTGAAAACGTACTCTTGGACGAAGGGTAAATTTTTTAACGAGGGACGTGTCCGAAATCGTACTCTTGGACGAGGGGTAAAATTTTTTTCAGCGAGGGGGATGTCCGAAATTTAACTATAAGATGAGGGATAAATTTTTTAGCGAGGGGCGTGTCCGAAATCGTACTCTTGGACGAGGGGCAAATTTTTTTAGCGAGGGACGTGTCCGAAATCGTAATCTTGGACGAAGGGTAAAATTTTTTAGAGAGGGGCGTCTCCGAAATCGTACTCTTGGACGAGGGGCAAATTTTTTTTAGCGAGGGACGTGTCCGAAATCGTAATCTTGGACGAAGGGTAAAATTTCTTAGAGAGGGGCGTCTCCGAAATCGTACTCTTGGACGAGGGGGTAAAAATTTTTTTTTAGCGAGGGTGTGTCCGAAAATGAACTATAAGATGAGGGATAATTTTTTTAGCGAGGGGCGTGTCCGAAAACGTCCTCTTGAACGAACGGAGAATTTTAAAGGGGGGGGCGGGCGTGTCCCAAAATGAACTATAAGATGAAGGGTTACGAGGGGGGAAGAAGTGGGGGGTTGGCAATAGTTACTTGTTAGAGGAGAGGGGTTGTATTGGAGTTTCGGTTTCTGAAAGTATGACGTAATCAGTGGATTTCAATTTTAGGGAATGCATTTTTAATAAGTTTTATTTAAATAAGTTTATTTTTAAATTGATTACATTGCATTTATTATTTTTTAGTTTCGGTTTTCTCGAGGAGTTGATTGTTAGCGAGGCTAACGAAAAAGACAGGCTACCACGGTGGGTTCGATTCTTCTTTTTTTACAGACCGCTGGAGTCACGTGATTCTCGAATGCACCAATGAAGGTGTGCGAAAAGAGCATCACGTGACTCCAGCGGTCTGTAAAAAAGAAAGAATCTGACCCACCGCGGAAGCCTGTCTTTCTCGTTAGCCTCGATTGTTAGAGTATGACGTAATCAGAGATTTGGATTTATGTTTAATTTCATTGAATTTATTTTTAATTTAAATAATTTTCATTGATTCTATGTTAATTTAAACGAATTTAAGTTTTAATGGATGATTAGTTTTTTTAGAACCTTTCACTGAATGTATTATTTTCACGATGACGTATTCGGTGATTGGAATTTATTTTTTAACGCATTAACTAAAAAATATAATTATTTTTAATCGGATTGTTTTTAACCGCTTTAAAATTAAATTTAACTTATGTTTAATGAGTTTTTAAATATATTTCTTTTTCGAAAATTTCTGCAGCACATTTTTTAGACAAGAGGGTGTATGTTGGAACATGAATGTGACGTCATGCAATGATTGCACCCTTGACATACAATTACGAGGACCGTTTGCAAAGTTGAGTTGTTTTTTAGGTTTAAAAATGCGTTTAACTTTAACCAAATGTGAAGTTGGGTTGTTTGAATGACCATTAACAGTCACTGATAATGAAAAATGTTTGTTATGCAGCAAATGGCAACAGTTGTCTTCGTCAGTTGCTTCGATTTTTCTTGTGAGTGTTGCGTCGTTTGGTGAATTTTATTCGTGTAGATTTTTATAACAAAGTTTCAAATTGAAAAGGCTTAGTTCGGATTTATGTAATTTAGAATACTATACTTAAACTTTTTTCTTCAACATAACTTTTTCCTAAATTTAGAACTTTTTCCAAACATATAAATTTTACTATACTTAAACTTTTTCTTTCCTAAACATAAAACATTTTTTCCCTAAACATAAAACATTTTTCTTAAACATAAAACATTTTTCTTAAACATAAAACATTTTTTTCCTAAACATAAAACATTTTTTCCAAACACAAAATCTTTTTCTCCTAAACATAAAACATTTTTTCCAAACATAAAACTTTTTTTTTCCAAACATATAATTTTTTGCTGTACTTAATCTTTTTCTTCAACATAATTTTTCCTAAATTTAAAACTTTTTCCGAGCATATAATTTTTACCGTACTTACATTTTTTACTTCCTAAACATAAAACATTTTTTTCCTAAACATAAAACATTTTTTTCCTAAACATAAAACATTTTTTCCAAACACAAAACCTTTTTTTCCTAAACATAAAACATTTTTTCCAAACACAAAACATTTTTTTTCCCTAAACATTTTTTTCCTAAACATTTTTTTGCAAACATAAAACATTTTTTCCAAACATAAAACTTTTTTTCCCAAACACAAAATTTTTTACTGTACTTAATCTTTTTTAAAAAAATAAATTCAATGAAATTAAACGTAAATCCAAATCTCTGATTACGTCATACTCTAACAATCAACTCGTCGAGAAAACCGAAACTAAAAAATAATAAATGCAAAGTAATCAATTTAAAAATAAATCTATTTAAATAAAACTTATTAAAAATGCATTCCCTAAAACTGAAATCCACTGATTACGCCATACTTTCAGACACCGAAACTCCAATTCAACCCCTTCCTCTAACACGTAACCATTGTCATCCCCCACTTCTTCCCCCCCTCGTAAAAGAAACTCCTCATCTTACAGTTCATTTTCGGACACGCCCCCCCCTTCAAAATTCTCCCTTCGTCTAAGAGGACGTTTTCGGACACGCCCCTCGCTAAAAAATTTAACCCTCATCTTATAGTTCATTTTCGCACACGCCCCTCATAAAAATAATTACCCCCTCGTCCAAGAGTACGATTTCGGACACGCCCTTCGTTAAAAAATTTACCCCTCATCTTATAGTTCATTTTCGGACACGCCCCTCGCTAAAAAATTTATCCCTCATCTTATAGTTCATTTTCGGACACGCCCCTCGCAAAAAAATTTACCCCCTTGTCCAAGAGTACGATTTCGGACACGCCCCTCGCTAAAAAATTTTACCCCTCGTCCAAGAGTACGATTTCGGACACGCCCCTCGTTAAAAAAATTACCCCTCATCTTATAGTTCATTTTCGGACACGCCTCTTGCTAAAAAAAATTTTACCCCTCGTCCAAGAGTGCTATTTCGGACACGCCCCTTGCTAAAAAATTTACCCCTCATCCAAGAGGACGTTTCAAAAATTTACCCTTCGTCCAAGAGTACGTTTCCAAAATTTACCCCTCGTCCAACAGTACGATTTTCACATCCAGCAAAAAACAACTCAACCCTCGCTAAAGTAACACCAGTACTACTATTCTTTATTAGTATAGATTGTATAGTAAAATATTGTAGTAAATATATTTGTCCCTGAGGTTGACCATCATCTCAGTCCCTCTAAAAACACATTTAGGTTAACAGATACTAGGTGGCGCTAGCAGAATTATTTCTATTGCAACAGCAATTAAAGTTCAGCTAGCCAACATGGATGAAGGTAAGTCGTTCTTCTCTTTGTTTCATATTTAGAAATATTTAGTTTTGGTTCTGAATAGGGATAAGTATTTTTTTATAGCATCATTCATGTTCCCATATTTAAATTTTTATTTATAAAAAAAAAGCTTATTGCAACTTTATTTGTGTAACATACAAATGTCACATGGCATATTTAATAATTTACATGCGTGCAAAATGATCTAACAAAATGGCTGTGCAGCTGTTAAGATAAAAACATCACCCCAGTCTCCATCATATCAGTCCCAATTATTAGACGCTGATTATGGTGTTAACAGGCACTTTCTTCCATAAAAGTTTATCCTACGCATAAAATATACATCCTTGATCTCAAAACATACAGCATTCAAATGACAAAACATGTATCATAGTATATACAGTCGAACCTCGTTATCCCGACACTCTAAGGACCAGAACAAATTGTCGTCATAAGCGGGGTGTCGCGGTAACCGGAGTTGGAGAAAAGGTTTATAAAAAGCTGTATTTTTAAGTAATTTAAGACAATTTCAAATTCATAACTGCTCTTGTAGTTTTAAGCAATAAAACCTTATTATTAAACAAAATAAACACAAAAACAAAATTGAAAATAATAAAAATCGGATTTATGGTGACATGCTTTTTATTGTTACATGAAATATTGATGAATTAAGGTTTGCTTATCCCTAGATGTGCTTCCTACAATTCTTTTTTCAATATTATACAATGTATTGTAATCAATATTCGGTGTTTCAGAAATGGATGTTAAATAATTTCTGATCGTTTCAATGCAATGCAATGCTTCGGTTTTAGTCGGATGAAAAATGCTTTGTAACCAAAAGAAAGCACCACCTGACCAGAACAAAAAGACCGTGAGTAGACTGATACGTCTATCTGGAGCTTAAGTGGATGATTCATAGAGCTTGGGTTTATTTACTCAGATAAAGAATTGAAGTAAAATTTCTGATTTATCACAATGGGTATTTTTGACACTTTTGTGAAAAGTTTGACTAAGACATTTCTTACCGCTTAATTTCCGTGCTTATAAGATGGATTACGAAAAATGGACAATTTTCCTAAACCGTCGGGATATCCGGAGTTGAAAATTATACAACGACGTAAAATCCGGAGTTTATTTACATTAAATTCATATACAGAAAATCGGGACTTTTGAAAAACTGACGTGATAAGCGTAGTGGCGTGAAAACCGGATGTCGGGATAACGAGGTCCGACTGTAATTGTATTTGGAAGTTGGTACATTAATTAAAAAAAATAAAAATTCTGGAGTGAAATTATCCAGTTTTCAGATATTGGTCCATTGTTGATGCTTCCCTCGCCCCAATTTTCATTAATGTTTTACGCGGCTTGTTGAGCATTGCGACAGAGTTTAAACTCTTAAAAATAAATTTGACGAAAATCTTGTTTTGATATCTCACCTTCTGAAATCCAGTAATAGCCAAAAAAAAAACGAAAAAAAAACTATAAAATAATTTCCAAAGAAAGTTTTTAAAATAAGCTTTAAAATGATATGTAGTACATACCACTAGGATCAAATTCTGTATACAAAATGCTTATAAAATAAGTTGCATTGTGAAATAATGCATTATTTTTGCACCAATCTAATAATTTTTCCTTACATCAAATCATTTCTAAAGCTGCTAGCACTTCAGAATCTAATAAATCTTGTATTTTGAAAATCCTATATCAATTTTAAACTCAAATTTTGATTTCAAAAATTCATGTTCACACGAAATATCTGAAGTACAGAGCTAACTACAATTATCTATTAATTAACTGATGAATGTCAATTACCTGATCAAAAAACAAAAAAAAAAAAAAAAAAGTATGTGAAGTAATTTATAGAATTGTTTTTTATAATTAGTTATTTGAAAATATTCAATAATTCAATATAAGATGAAATTTGATTACACTTTCTAAATAAAATAGCCTGTAAGTATGTGTTATACCACTAAGCAAACAATCAATCAATATAACAATATAGGCAGCAGTCTAAAGTTAATTATACAAGGTGTCCGAAAAACGTTCCTCGATTACAAAATGCATTCATATCCGCTATATTTACGAATCAGAAAAAAAACTCAGCGTGTCCACTGGTATCGCGAAAGACAAGACCCTTTCTACACTACCACCATGTTACGGAAACCTGCAACAAAGAAGTTTTCCAACAGTTTCGCATGCCAATCTTACATATAGCGAATATAAATGAATTTTGTGTTCAGGGAAGGGAAAGACTTTTCGGATACCTTTTATTTATTATATTGGTATCCGGTATTGTGTCAATGTTGCATTTTTAGAAATACTTCCAAAAAATTTTATAATATTTGGTAAATACCGGCTTTACATTGAAAATATTTGCAATAAAACTCCAATATTGCAGAAATATTGGCTTTACTTTGAAAAAATGGTAATGAAATGCCGAAATATTTCTTGACAACATTGATTCAATGTTGGCAAAATGCAAATATCCCAGTGTTGTGGCAATGTTTCATGCCAATATTAGTCAATGTATAGACGGATTATAGACAATATGGACCAAAATATAGTCGGTGCCACATCAAGCTATCCAATATGAAAACAGTGTTGCAAGTGTGCTACTTTTTTTTATTATTATTCAGATTTCTTGATTGGCACCACTTTTTTGAAATAGTAAAAACCGCCTTATTTAATGACATATTAATTAAGGCGAAAACGAAGGGGGAATTTTACCATTTCAGAAAGTGATGCCAACCAAGAAATCTGAAATTTAAAATAGTATAATAATAGTAAAATAGTAGCCCACTAGCAGCACTGATTTTAGACATGGTACCGACGATATAGCTAATACAAAACTACTTAACCAATATCGTTTTGTTACTAGGGTATGGTTTGTTTTCTGTTGCTTATTACACGTGTGCAATGTATTTAATTTGTTCACGTCATCGAGCATCCAGATCGTTCAAAAAGCTATCAGCACTCTAGAATCTCGTAAATTTTATTGCAAGCTAGTTCTAGTTTCGGATCTTTTCTATCTCTATGCCTCGCTCCACATCTATCCTACAGAGCTTTCCAATTACAGCGCATCCATGAAATAGGTCTTGCCAGCAAACAGTGTGAATAATCGGGTACAAAAGGGGAACCCTGAAAGCGTTTACCATAACAATGCAGATAACTTGGGGCGGCAGCGCCATTGTTGCCTTGCCAGATAAGAGATTAGAGGGGCCAGGGCGTCTATGTCTCTTTAATTGAAAGAGCAGCCACTCTCGCACTTGAATGAGAGGTGCCCGGTTCTTCTTCTAGGGCGTCTTTAATAAACACGCCGCGTACACAAGGTATGTATGTGTGTGCCCCCTTGTGTATTATGACACGCAGCTTCAATGACAGAGCGAGAGATTAATATAAAAAGGATTCGCTACTTTGGAGTCGAAAAAACAAAGAAATGAAAAGAAGTCAATTTTCGTGAGACCTTTGTTGCCAGTGTTGTCTTCAAAATATTAAGTTTTGCGCTCTTTCGGGAGTCAACACTGAGAGGAAGGAGAAAGATTGGTTTCTTCGATTATTTCACTTCAAGACAAAAGGGGAAGCTCTTTGACGAAGGATGTTATGAAAGATGGGTCTTTGGGTTTTGCCGCTGCGATAATAAATTAATTAAAATGCAGGCATCTTGGCGGAATGATCATATCTGGCTGGATGCTAAAAAGTGTTTCAATTAGAGGCCTTGCAATGTTTGGCTTTGCCGGCTTGTAATCCATGTTTTCATTATGTTTCTTTCACAAATATGTCTGCGGTTTTGAAAGATTCTCGGAGAGTTAAAACATTATTTTTCATCGGAATTTATGGCGAAGATAAAAATGAAATTGTTATTTAGAATAAAACAAGGGTATTAAGGCATATAAAAGATCTTAAATCTGTAAGAATTATTTTATTAAACCGTAATTGAATTAATGCGTGTGAGAGAGATTTGCGGAAAATGTTCGAGAAATTTTCTGTTAAAACATATTGCTGGAGAGTTTTTCGGTAGTTTGGCGTAATATGAATCTTAATTATTCAGGTTCCAGAATTTATGCATGTATATCTATTTTCTTACTTACACCTTTGCTTAAATTTTGTAAATAGTGTTCATGGATTAACCAAAGTTACATTAAAACAATAGTGCACGGTTTATATGAATTTAATTTGGTTAACTAGACTTGTTTATTAATTAATAACACTATGCAAAGGATTTGAAATTTGTGTTTGAATGGAACTGTGACATTATATTTTAAACTTAAGTTTCGAAAATCTTAATATATCGTTATTAAGCTGATATAAGCCACATTTGTAAACGGAAACAAAGTTTCTTTAGAATAGATAAATAATTCTTCTATCAACCTTATGCTGTTAAACCAAAATTTATTGTGGCTTCCTTTTGAATTCAAAATAAACTCAAGAATAATTGAGAAAATCCTATTATTTAATTAAATTAAATATTTAAGCAAATTATAATAATACTGCTAGTTCCCATTACATATTAATTAAAACCTATGTCTAAAAATACTTAGATATATAAGCCCCTGATTTGAGAGATATTTTTTGAAAATATTTATCCCATTCTAATTTTGCAGAAAATTTGAAGGGTATCTACTTAAAAATTTAAGAATTTATAAAAGATTGCATTAAAGCTATAAAACGTTGCTTTGCGTGGTAATTAACTCAAGAATAATTGGTAAAACCCTCTTCTTTAATTATATTTAATATTTAAGCAAATTACAATAATACTGCTAGTTCCCATTACATATTAATTAAAAGTTATAAGTCTAAAAATGCATTGATATAAGCCCCTGATTTGACAGACATTTTTTTAAACCATTTATCCCGTTCTAATTTTTCAGAAAATTTTAAAAGATAGCTACACATATACAGTTATGATAATTTGTAATGTAAAATTTAATTTAGGGGATGCAGAGAAGGGTTGGCCCATTTTTTACAAAATGATTTTTTATTTTTTAAATGTTGAACCTAGAATAAAGTTTTCTATATCTTTTTTTTTTCCTCATAGAATCAGTTATCAAAAAGAAATTGCGTCATGAGTTTAATATATAAGAAACTTGAAAAATGATTGGATTTAATCATGAGAAAATAATGGGTCAAGGCTCCCCACATATGGAAGTCTTGACCCACTTTATTTTACACTAAAATATTTGTTCAGGGAAATAAAACCAGTTTTAAACAAGAAAGAAAAAATCATCCGCCAAGCACAGATTATGAAACACTTTCCTACACATTCAGAATAATGGAACAAAACTGCACCGTTTAAAAAATTAAAATGTTATGTCTAATTCAACCTTATGGAAACGCATAACACATTTCAAAACCCAATTTCAGCTGTTCCCATTTACAATCGGAAAATTATCCGAATTTTTTTAGCAGCCCTGTAATGATATATAGATTTGTATCTCTTAACTACATGCATTCCAAAATTTAGTTCACTTAATAAACACATATACTTCAGTTGAAAATTCCCCTTCAGCAATTTCCTCTAATAAGGAGAATGGTACTTGAATATTTTTGTGCAGCCCTGCATATGAATTATAGAATTTATATAAAACGAGTAACATGCAAAAAATTAGTTTAATTTAAAAGCGCATACTGAATTTTAAACCGTGCACTCCAGCAATTATTACTCAAAGACAGTGCTGTAACCGATTTCTTTTGTGTGACACTGTAAATGAATAAAAATGCTATGAATGCCCTGTTCTAACGTGATCGTAGCGAAATTCAGTGATTTATATCAGTTGTAATATATTTGAAATAGCGTAATGTCATTAAAATACTCTGCAAACGATTTTTCCCCATATACCATAATGTAATGGAATACTTTTGAGTGCCCCTGTAAATGAACTATTAATCCCACATACTTCATATACAATATCAAACATGCTTTGGTGACCCTAAATAACCATTATGAATTCCAAGAAAATCCGAATATATTTTCGGGAGTTAGAGCTTGAACAGACGGACAGACAAACCGAATGCATAAAACTTTTCAACTTGTTGGAAAGTGTTAAAAAGGCAGAATAACTTTATGCTAAATGGTTTAGTTATTATTAAAAATTGATTGGGGAAATGTGATACGTAAACAAATCTGCTTAGATGAAATACAAGGCACAGGAGAAAAATTCCGTTTTAAACACCCACTTTTTGTGGCACTGGATCTGCAACATAAGCTGCCAAATAGTTTGGCTTAATCTCATTGTGTTCATCTTGGTGAAATTTGTCTACATACCTTCCTAAAGTTTTGATCAATGCTATGATCTTTTATAGAGGGATGAAAACTTAACATTTCTTAAGGCTGCAGCTTTCTTCATTTCAAATCTTTTCCATTTTTTAAATTTACCTCCTATGGGTACAATTTAAATGAAATAAAAGTTCCTATCAGCTTTCCCATTTATATTACATTAAATTTTTTATTGATTTTATAGCAATTTTTCACATCTTCCTTTAATAAGTTTTAAACATTTTACTGTAGCTTTACAGAATAAATTTACATTATTTTACAAATATAACCATTAACCTTTTATTATGTACAATAGATAATAAAATGATTTCAAAAAACACTTAGTTAAGGGAACTTTGACCATCAGGTCAATCCCCCCCCCCCTCACATTGATTGCGTCAAGCCTCCTCACATAACTACTTTTTAAAGACAGCACATTGTTATGTTAAGCCTAATTTATTGTATAAATTTCATGCCTGGAATGAAAGCTCAATATTTCTGCATTACTTAAAAACTACTTACTTAAATTTGTATGATATATTTTATCTAGAAAAAATCTTACAAAATATCTCTAAAAAATACACATTTAGGTAGCTTTCATTACAAAAGTAAAAAGCTAACTATTGCAGCCGTCCGGAGGAAAGCAAGTCCGAAAAAATTTGGTATATTTTCACCGATCATGACCCCCAGATCCCAAAACCACCCTCCGTTCAAATGTGATGTATATATATACATATATATATATAACATCAAATTTTTGTCATGCGATAACTCTCGTATGTATAAACCGATTTGGATGAGATTTATTGTGTGTATAGTACAAATGTCTCGACCGCGTTCATTGGCGAACTTCATCCGCCATCTTGTTTCAAAATGGCGGCCATTTAAATATTTAAAATAAAATCAATACAAAATAAATTTAGAAATCCAAATTTATTTTATGTTTAGGTGTTAGGCCTTGATTCAAGGATTCCGGAGTATTTTTTGTTTCCTCTCTAACTTAAAAAATGGTTAAGATATAGCAATTTGAAATTCTAGGATGGTTGACATTTTGAAACACGACAACAATTAAAGAAAATCAGTTATTAATTTATGAGTAATAGTGAGCGTTAGCTTCAAATTCTTGCCAAGCTTGGCGACACTTGGCGAAATATCGCCAAATTTGGCGACCAAAAATAAATAATCATAAATTATGCCAGCTTGATTATAGTTTACTGATTTGGCGCAATTCTCATTCAAATTCAGTATAATGTTCTCTTATCGGGTTCGTCGCATTTTAGCATCTTAAAATTTGAGTAAAATTAGCTTTGAGTAAAACTTGCAAAATTTTAAAACCAAGAAATATGAAAGCTACCTCTTCCTCCCGGCACTGGCCGAAAAAACTTTTTAAGTTAAAAACTCTTCACAATTGATCATTCCACACCTGTTTCAATTATCTGCATGAAACAAAGACGTTTGGTTGAACATTCCAGTAGCTTTGGTTGCCCTCTAACTGTTGGTAAAACTCTGAAATTCTTTTAAATATGAAAATTGAAGGGTGGGCCAAGCCTCCCTTATGGTCAACCCTCCTCAGTCTCTCCCCATATACATTCGTGAGAAAAAGTCTCTGTTCCGATTTGCTTTCACCCGAAACCGACCTAACCCGTGACTCAGCTGGGTTTGGCGCTAATTTATTTCGTTTCACTCAGGTTGACTGATTGATTCGGTTTTCGATTGGTATTTGACTCTTGTGGGTCGGCTTCTGGTAAGGGGGTCTCATGACTCTTAAAGCTACAAAATTTTCGAAATTTTTATAATTTTAGATGTTAAACTTCTATCTTTGATGAGCATTTTAATATAATTATTTCCTTCAAATTCCTATTAGAACAGAACTTATGGCTTTTAGAATTATACCCGCTCAATGGCTGAAGCGGCGTTTCCGAAACTTTGAAGTCATTTTTCTCCAAATGACGTTTTTGAACATGGCGCGCGGGATATCTCAAAATCCTCTGAATATTTTTTTCATGAAATTTTCAAAATATATGTTTCATGTTAGTCTGTATAAACTGGACCTAAAATTTCATTTTAATTGTTTAAAAAAATATTTTTAGGTGATTATATTGTTGAAATTTTCAAAATTTTTATTAGCTAAATACAAATTTGCATTAAAAATATAAAAATGCTTTAATTAGAAATTCATTTAGGCTTAGGGTACTTATTACAATCTGAAGTATAATTAGGCACAAAAATTTTCAGTCTAGTTGCAAAATTTATTTTGTAATACTGCACGTAAGCTTTTATACCAATTTTCTGCTCGACAAATGTCTGATAGTTTGGAGCCCCTATAAATACTAATTCTGCATCTTGCAATTTTTTAAATACATGAAATGAAAGAACATACTTATTATTATTATTTTTTTTAATGTTTTCCAATTTTACGAGTCCTGAGACCCCTTAACCCGATTTTTCAAAAAAGAAAATCCGGAATACTTTTTGATGTGGAAAAACATACATATTTAAACATAAATATGAATGAGTAAATGTGTACTTATTTTTTAACCATAAAAGATAAAATTGTTATTAAAAATAAAGTACCCAATTTCTCCAAGTTAGTATTAAAAGGGGTTTATTTTTCTTTCTTTTCGGGTTTCGGGTTGTACTGTATTGGGTTCTGGCTGGCCCATGAAAGAAAGAAATTAAAAAATTCATAGCTTCGTAACAGTCTACAATAGATAAGAATTATTATCTATTGTTCTGAAACAAAATATTAATTAAAACGTATAGCAAATTAACCTTTTCCGGCGCGGAATATGTCTGTTTGTAAAATGATGAAATGATGTACTGATACCAGAATTTGCAAACGAATTTATTAGAAAATAAAAACTTGCTTCCCCCCCCCCCCCGTATTTTATAAAAAAGAAAATTTTAATTAAATATTCTTGGTGCCGCTTGTCAGTTTTGAAATTAAAATTAGGTGTCCTTTTTTGTGTACACCGTCCGGTAAAGGATTAAAACCGCTTAGTTGTCCGAACAGTAAGACAAAATGAAATTTAAAATAGAAATATTTGTTCAATGCTTAAAACAGAATTTTTAAATTTATGTGTGACTTTCTTTTTGGAAATGGGGATCCCTATGAGAATCCTTTATAAAATTTATGCAAAATCATAAGCCTAAACTAGTTTCTTCCCTGAATTTTGATTCTTAGAATTAAAAATCAAAAACCCATGCATACACCAACTTCATATTCTTTTTTTTAATAGGAATAATTAGCCATTGTTCAGAATCAAAATATTAATTAAAACTCGTATTTAGTTGCCCTCACACAATGACAAAATTAAAATTAAAACTCAAATTTTTACAGCCTCGTAAAAACTGATATCGTGTGTACATCGTGCTCCTCATTAACCCTAAAATCGTGTCTCGAGACTTGAGTAAACAGATAAAAATGCACCCAGCATTAACTCACTTTTACGAATGGGGTAATAAAATGGATATTCGCCGTGCTACTGGAGAGATCGTTTTGTGAACTTATTCAAACACAAATTCTTGCCGCCCAGGGAAAGGTCTATAAATTATGGTTCCCCTTTTGGCAACATCCATATTTGTTACGGTAAATCGTATAGACGGAGGAATGATAATAATAATAAAAAGCTCGGTTCTTAATGCATTGAAGACCATTAAAATCATCTAATGGAGATAATTTTATTCTTGTTATTCTCCCAGATTATTTATACAATAGTGTTTCGAAGAAGAGTGGAGTTGTAAAGTGCATTTCTTTAGCGTTGTAAAAAAATTTGGTAAACTAAGTAAAAAAAAAAAACTTTGAGTATGCTTTCATGGAAGTGTTTTCATATCATTCAAGTTGTAAAATGCTTATTTAGTTGCAAGATAATTGTTAAATCTTATAAATTAAAAACCTATTAATTCCAACTCTCGAATGTCATGTAATTTCAGACTATGATCAGCTGAAAAGAACAATTTTTGAGTCCACAATTAATCGTCCCCCTTTCGCCAGCATTTGTATTTTTACGGATACATAGTATAACCGGAAAAATACAAAAAAGAGAAGGAAAAAATCTCGGTTCTTGATGCAGGAGGACTATTAAAATTGTCCAATGGACGGACATCATTTTGTTCTTGTTATTCTTTCAAATTACTTATGCAGTAAAATTTCCAAGAAGATTGAAGTTGCATTATTTTTGCGTTGAAAATAGTTGGCAAGCTAAGTAAAAGAAAACTTTAAGTCTATTTTTGAAGAAGGATTTTTAAATAATGTAACTTCTAAGATGTTTATTTATTTTATTTTTCTATACGAAAATATTCATTTGTTAAATCGTATAATTTTAAACTTTGTTCATTCCACTTTCGGATTTGAGATACATAATCTAGTTTTTAATCGTCCATACTCAAGTAACTAATTGGATACTAGCCCCGCCATCAAAAGCACATCTTATATCTAGCAAGAGGGTGCTGAAGAATTCAAGCGCCCAATTGAGAAATATTTGATAATATTCTAGATATAATCTATTTTTTATTTTCTACTCTTAGTCCAGGCAATAGAGACCGTATAGGGGCTCTACCTAGCAAAATTCATGGTAGTTCTGGAAAAAGGCCTACTATATGTTTTTAGGGTCACTGAATCCGAATTTTTAACTTCCCACCAAAATTTCCCCCGGCAACCCCTCCAAATTTTGGTAAAATGCCCCCAAAAAAGGTTTTTATTAAAAAAATCAATTTTTTTATTGTTTTAGGGGAAAAGTATCTATAAATTCAGAAAGTAGACAAAATTTGCAACAAATTAGATATATGACATTATGACTTAGGATGAAGGGGAAGGGAGGATCTGCCTCGGAACATGCGCGCAGTGCTGCGTGAACTAAGTTGCGCAATTCCACTTAACGACTGTCACGTTTACATTCGCACTCCCATCTCCCCTGTGAACTTTCTATATAAGGTTTACTTTAAGTTTTTTGCGTCGCTGAATCCAAATTTTTAACTTCCCCCAAAATTCCCCCCCCCCCGACACCCCCTCCCCCAATAGTTGTTTTTAACTTAAATTTCTTATTGTTTTAGGGGGAAAGCATTACGAAATTCAGAAACTAGACAAAATTTGCAACAAATAGGATACATGACATTATGACGTAGGATGAACGGGGAGGTGGGGGCTGCCTCTGAACATGCACTGCGGCGCTACGTGCACTAAGTTATGAAGTCCAGGCAATAGGGGATTTTACCTGGAAAAATTGATACTAGTTCTGAATTTCGACTCACTTTATGTTTTTTGTGTTACTGAATCCGAATTTGTAACTTCCCACCAAACTTGCACCCGGCAACCCCCCGAAAAATTGATTTTTTGAAAAAATTTGGTTTTTGAGAAAAGCGCGCGAGGAATGTTCCGAGGCAGCTCCCTCTCTCCCAGTTTATCCTACGTCATAATGTCATATATCCTATTTGTTAGAAATTTTGTCTAGTTTCTGAATGTCGTAATGCTTTTCCCCTAAAAGAATAAGAAATTTAAGCTAATAACAACTATTTTGGGGGGTTTTCGAGGGGGGGGGGAATTTTGGGGTAAGTTAAAAATTCGGATTCAGCGACCCAAAAAACTTAAAGTAAACCTTATAAGGAAAGTTCGGAGGGGAGAGGGGAGGGGGGCGAATGTAAACTTGTAAGTGGTTAAGTGGAATTCCGCAACTTAGTCCACGCAGCACCGCGCGCATGTTCGGAGGCAGATCCTTCCTTCCCCTTCATCCTAAGTCATAATGTCATATATCTAATTTGTTGCAAATTTTGTCTACTTCCTGAATTTCTAGATACTTTTCCCCTAAAAGAATAAAAAAAATTGGTTTTTTTAATAAAAACCTTTTTTGGGGACTTTTTACCAAAATTTGGGGGTGGTTGCCGGGAGAAATTTTGGTGGGAAGTTACAAATTCGTATTCAGCAACCCAAAAAACATAAAGTACGCCCATTTCCAGAACTACCATTAATTTTGCTAGGTAAAATTCCCTATTGCCTGGACTATCTCTAGTATCTGGCATGCATACGAGTTCGACACAATCGGCAACGAAAAACTCATTCTACATCCAGGCTTATACGCGAGCATGCTAAAAAATCCAAGAGTTCGGTTGAGGATTGTTTGATAATAGTCCAGATATGTAATGTAGTATTTATTTCTCTATACTCTAGTTCTCTTCTAGTTTGATATAGCTCCGCAACCCAAAGCATACCCTACACCCAGCTTAAGCAAGACGGTGCTGAAGAATCGAAGCGCCCAATTGATAAATGTCCCATAATATTCTAGATATATAATGTAGTTTTTAATTTTCTACACTCTAGTATGCATACGAGTTCGATACATCCCGCAACTCAAAACTCATTCTACATCCAAGCTTATACAAGAGCATGCTAAAAAAATCCAAGGGCTCGGTTGAGGCTTGTTCGATGATAGCCTAGATATATAATCTAGCATTTATTTCTCTATACTGTATAGTTCTCTGATATAGCTCTGCAACCCAAAGTACACCCTACATCCAGCTTAAGCAAGTGGGTGCTAAAGAATCCAAGCGTCCAATGGAGACATGTTCAATAATATTCTAGTTATATGTATAATATAGTGTCTAAATTCCTACGCTCTTATATCAAATTCTATACTAGCCCCGCAAACCAAAGCGCATCCTAACATTCAACTTATGCAAAAGGTGGTAACGCCTCCGAGCGTCTGATTGATGCATTTACGATAATATTCTAGATATATAATCTAGTTTTTAATTATCTACACTCTAGTATCTAGTATCCAGTTCGAAAGGAGACAAATTCTAGTATTCAAACCGGTTTTTTAGGGTAAACAGGATGAAATGTCTCTTGATTCACGCTTTTTTGTCATTTGTCTGCTCAGTGTGCGAACTGCCTGGGCCTAACCCCACAACCCAAAACTTATCCTACATCCAGCTTATGCAAGAGTGTGTTAAAAGATCAGAGGTTTAATTAAGGCTTGTTCAATAATATTCTCGAATCTAGATATATGGTCTAATAATCTTGTATTTAATCTTTAGCCTCTAATCATTGGTCTCTATTCCTTAGTCTCTTTTTAAATCTTCAGTATCTACTTCGTATCAGCCTTGCAGTTCAAAAACACATCGTACATCCAGCTTGTGTAAGAAGGTGTTGAAGAATCCAAACGATTGAGGCATTTGTTCTGTAATACCCTGTTTGATTTAGGTATTTAAGATATCTCAGACCGTGGAACTCTCTGAGAGAGTTGCACAAACTCTCTCAGTGAGTTTCTACTTTCTTCCGCCAAGTACCGGCACTACCACCCACTCCAATTGGCTATCGAAGCTTCGAGTTTACTGATTGGCTGTTGCGGCCGGTTTTATTTTAAGCGCATGCGCATATTTTACATTTGTTCTGATCTCAGACACAGTGCCTTCACTGAGTAAAGTTTTTCGATGTGAACAGGCATTCAATTCCGAGACGGTACCACTTCAAAAGTGGCGGTTTGAGATATCTGAAAGCATCCAGTGCGAACAGGGTATAATATACCATGTATATATTATTTATATATATACGTTGTATGTAGCCTACTTATCTTGTCTTCAGTAATCTAGATACTATTATATAGCAGTATAAAAGGTTGCTGCAGAATGCCCTCAAAAGGGATTATAACCTTAAACCCGCACTTCTTCTGCTGATCGTATTATAGTATTATATCGTAGTATAGTATCGTATTATAGTACATTTTTAAACATTTAATGATAAAAAGTTTTTAAACTTTATAGAGAACTTTTTACCTGCTATGAATGAGCAATGGGGAGCATCCAGAAACTCATGTTAGACTCAATGACTAGCAACATATTTTTATCTATATATTTATTATTTATATATCTATCTTTGAAAACAACAATGATCGAATTAGATATCAAAACTACCCTCCCCCAAAAATCTTTCGTAAAATACTAGTGAGTAGAGGAGGGTGGTAGGAGGCAGGGAAAAGGCGCCAACCGGAACTAAGCTAAAACGCTGACATTGCAGGGATGTTGTCACATTCCAGATTTGTTGGCATAGCAACGAATCGTCGAGGGTGGGAGAATAATGATTTGTTTACATCCCCTCCATTCTCGTTATTGTTGCCCTTAATGAGAAAGGCTCAAACTCAGGTGTCAAGCCCCGCAGCCCAAAGCACATCCAACATCTAGCTTGTGCAAGAGGGTGCTAAAGAATCCAAGCGTTCGATTGAGGCATGTTCGATAATATTCTAGCCCTAGAGGTGAACCAAGTTATGTTCGATATCTGAATTTTACTCTAGAAAAGAGAGAGTGGGGGGGGGGGAGATTTTTTTTTCCTTGCGTCTTATTCAAAGTTGTTTGGTGTCGTTCAATCAATAAGATTTCCACCGAGGCATCGATGTGTGTTCTCAATCGACTTACGGGTCGACAATTTTAAAGAAGAAGAAGAGAAAGAGGGTTTTATTCGACATTAAAGTAAAGAAATAAAAATGTCTCCAGTAACGAGAAGAGGTTTTTCAAGCTTGGGAGTTGAGATGCGTAGTGTGCAGTAAATTGCTTCGTATTTTTTTTTTTTTTTTTTTTTTTTTTTTTTTTTTTTTTTTTTTTTATCGATTATCATTTGTGTTTTCTTGAATGTCATCAGATCGAATTCATTCCTACAGTTGGATCTATTGCTTTAAAAAAATTATTATTTTGTTTTATAGTAAAGTGTGTTTTCTCTAATAAACTAATTTAAATTGAAATGATTTTATAGTTCTGGATAGTACATGCAAACTTTTTTGCGCTTTGTTTGTGTTTTTACCCGATTGAAAAGAAGAGTTATGTGTTTCACGCGTATCTGAGTATGTGGATTTCTTTATACCCTCGAAACATCCCAACGGCTGGATGGATTTTAATGAATGAGGTCTCTATCGATTCGTCTTAACGGCCCAATGATTATAGGCTAGGTTTTGTTTTTATAAATTCACAATGGAGGCCGTAAAATACAAAATGGTGATAGAGACGAAAAAAAATTTACGCACCCTATTGAGTGGCCTATCATTGGATAGGTCTTTCGAAATGAAGACGATGTTTCATTGACTATTTTACAGTCAGAAGCTCCATTAAAATATTATATAACCTGGAAGTTGTGCATGTATTGTGGATCTCTAGCTCTACTGCAACTCTAACTATCATTGACATCTACAGACTTCATCAAAACAGTGTTTAGAGATAGGAACTAACAATTAAACACAACTTAAAAGTCATCAATACAAGTAAATAAAAAAATAGGTAAGTAATATAAACAAGTAATATAAAAAAAATATTTTAAGTCAATTCCCACTTAGGTCAATAAGAGAACATTTTTTTCTCATATTCTTCTTTCCTGTTGAGTGGCACTTAAAATGCTTTGATCAAGAAGAGGGCTCTCTCGGTCTTAAAATACCTTGATCAAGAAGAGGGCTCTCTCGATTATTGAAAATTAATTAATTTAATTTAATTAATGAATTAATATTTGAAAACACTGGATTAACATCAAGTGTCATCCACTACAAGTTTAAAACAATTTATTTGAGCTTGATTGGATGAATAATAAGTGTTTTATTAACGATTGAAAATTTGAATAAGATATATATAGCGAGAGTGTGAGCTTAGGAATTGAAAAAAAAAAAAAAAAAAAGTAGCTTCACATTGATGAGAAATGATTAATTAGTTCGCTTTTTACTTAGTCGGGTTTTTTTATTTTTTAAATTTAATAGTTTATTGTCTATCTAATTATTGCAAATCTTGTTATTAGAACTTCGTGCAAACAATATTTAATTTATTAAGAAATCTTTTCTGATATTGTTTCGCTCATTATCACTCAAAACTACTGTGAGATGTTATTATCACTTCAAAATAAAATTTTTGTCATTGGTTTCTGTATCCTATTAAATATATTGTACCATTTATAATTTTTTTAAAAATAAGTAATTAGTAGACAGCTTGACCCAAAAATGCCATAGGTAGATAATTGTATGCAATGTATTATAAATTGTTTTAAGGGACAGCATCATGGGTACCTGTTATTCGGATATTTGTATAAATTTACGTTATTTACTCGCGTTTTTGTTTTCTTTTTGCACTTTGTTTACTTTTTTTGGTATCAAAATTAGGGAAGATGAGAAATATGTGTGTCATTTTTTGTTAAATGTTTATTTGTTGGATGCATGCGCCGTTAACGGAAATAAATTTAACCTTTAACGGCCGAGGACCCACTACAGGAACATCACAGATTCACGACGATGATCATCAATTACACTTTTTCTGACAAACTTTTTTTGGGGCGTTATTTAATTTCTGAAATTTTGAGATAAAATACGGCAAAATTTTCTGTGCAAAAATATTGATGTGTAAATGTACGGATTTTGCACACTCTTCGGCCTTGAATTTGGGCACCGGTATTTTTGCACAGAAAATTTCTCCTTACCTAATCTTCAAATTTCAGAAATTAATCGATATAAAAAAAAGTTTGTCAGAAAAAGTGGTGCGAAAAAAAAGAAAGTGTAATTGACACTTTTGGTGAAAGTGTGATGTCCCCATAGTGTGGACTTTCGACCAGGGTTAAGAGTTCACTGATATTATTTTTTTTTTTTTTTCAAGGAAAGACAATATATTTTTTTAATATTGTTTTTTTAATGGATAATTACTTTTAATTGAAATATTCAAATAAAGAGACACTTCGCGTGTTTGTTATCGTAAAATTTCAATCATATTTTAAAATTTTCTACTATACCATTTATCCGTGTTCTACATTGGTTTGAGGGTGTTTCCTATATTTGGAAACACTAAATGTTCTTACACTGATACTTGCTTTGGTTACTTCATATTTTTATCTGCGCCATTTACAAAAGTTTAATTTACGACGAATTTACTATAAGCGGGAAATGAAAAACTTACGAGCTGTAATTTTTGAAACTGAGTGAAGAAGTTTCCATGTCGGGATTTGAATCCAATACCTTGGCGTACGCTGCCAACGCTCTACCAACGAAGCTATCCTAGACAAAGCCGGATGGCACAATTCCCTCACTCAACCTTTTGGCAAAGACATCTGGTATGTTATCTGAAACAACTCGACAGAATGAACAGCTGGTGAAGGAACTCAAATAAGGTAAACACATCTGACCTGTTATCTGAAACAGCTCGACAGAATGAACTGCAAGCAAAGGAAATCCAATAAGGTAAAGGCACCTGATCTGTTACATGTGAAGCAGCACAACAGAACGAACCGCAGGTGAAGGAACTCCAATAAGACAAATAGATATGGTTTGTTATCTGAAACAGCTTGGCAGAATGAACCGCAAGTAAAGGAACTCCGGTACGGCAAAGACATCTGGTCTATTGTTTGAAACAGCTCGACAGAATGAACCGCAGGTAAAGGAATTCCAATGAGGAAAAGACACTTGATCTATTATCTGAAACAGCTCGACAGAATGAACCGCTGGTAAAGGAACTCGAATAGGGCAAAGACATCTGCTCTGTTATCTGAAACAGCCCGACAGAATGAACTGCAAGTAAAAGAATTGCAATAAGGCAAAGACATCTGGTCTGTTATATGTGTAAAAGCTCTACAGAACGAACCGCAGGTAAAGGAATTCCAATAAGGAAAAGACATTTGGTCTGTTATCTGAAACAGCTCGACAGAATGAACTAGAAGTAAAGGAATTCCAATAAGGCAAAGACATCTGGTCTGTTATATGTGAAACAGCTCGACAGAACGAAGCGCAGGTAAAGGAACTGCAGTAAGACAGACAGATATGGTTTGTTATCTGAAACAGCTCGGCAGAATGAACTACAGGTAAAGGAACTCCAGTACGGCAAATACTACATCTTATCTATTATCTGAAACAGCTCGACAGAATTAACTGCAAGTAAAGGAATTCCAATAAGGCAAAGACATCTTGCCTGTTATATGTGAAACAGCTCGACAGAACGAACCGCAGGTAAAAGAACTCCAATAAGAGAAATAAATATGGTTTGTTATCTGAAAAAGCTCAGCAGGATGAACCGCATGTAAAGGAACTTCAGTACGGCAAAGAAGTCTGGTTTGTTATCTAAAATAGCTCGACAGAATAAACCGCAGGTAAAGGAACTCCAATAAGTCAAATATATCTAGTCTGTTATCTGAAACAGCTCGACAGAATGAACTGCAAGTAAACGAATTCCAATGAGGCAAAGACTTCTGGCCTGTTGTATGTGAAACAGCTCAATAGAATGAACCGCAGTTAAAAGAACTCCAATAAGACAAATACATATGGTTTTCTGTCTGAAATAGCTCTGCAGATTGAACCGCAGGTAAAGGAACTCCAAAGAACTTTATTTTAGTTTTGAGCTTTCTACAATGACAAATAGAAAACTCAAAACTAGGATCAAAGAACACATAGCAGATATAAAATACAACAAGAAAACTATAGCTCTGGCCAGACTATATATCAGAGAACCTTTATAAATATATTGTAAAAATAGTAGAATAATTTATGCATCAAGATCTTATTTGCCATCCATCATCAGAGAATCTATAGAGATCTCCTTACGCAATGAGAATACTTGCAATGATCCAGCATCCATGGAGGTCCCTGAAATTTGGAAAGAAATGCTACACAAAGTCATGAAACAATAATGTAAAATAATTCAAGTTCACAAATTTCTATTTTTAATATTGCAGTTAATTTTCATTGTCCTTGTGCTCGCGTGATTTTTGATTTGTTTACAGTTTTGAATTTGAATTTTTGCGAAAGTATTTTTATCATTTTATTTCCCTGAGAATGGTGCCGTCTGATGCAATGAGACATGTCGAAATGTAAATAAATAAAAGTATTTTGCCTTTTTTAAAATTTATGTTTATCACTTATAGCATTTATTGAGTATTTTGATATTTTGAAGTGATTTTTATATATAGTTTAAAAACTCTTTTATTGTACAGGATTGGCCATAATTAACTCAGCAAGTTTTTTTGCCTAATAACTTCTGAATTAATATTATATGTACGAAATTTACACTAAACTAAAATTCAAAGTATGCAAATTACTTGCAATAATTTAATAATGAATCAATGAGGAGTAAGGAATAGAATATAGATTATAGAATATGAATAGAATAGAATATAGAATATAAATATGAATAGTTTACAATAGAATATAGACTATGAATAGTATAGAATAGAATATAGAATATGAATATGAATCTAGATAGAATATAGTAGAAGGTATGCAATACACTAACAACTTCCATCGAAATGCATTCAGCAGAATTGTTCTTTAAAGGCTGATGCTTTATAATAGGATTCATCTTATCATAGAACATTCCCCTATAGCTTTATAACTAAGCAACGTAGAATTATATATTATATATACCTATGTTATATTATCTTTCCGGAAAAATTATCAAACCAACAGTGCCAAGTTCTCATCGAAATGAGTTCAGCAGAATCTTTTAAAAAGGGCTAATTTTTCACAATCGGGTTCATCTGAATATAGAACTTTCATCCTTAATTCTATAACAGTGCAACGTAGAACGATAAGTCATATATTACAACATTTCTTAAAATATTATGTAAATAACGGTGCAAGCTCCATCGAAATCCGTTCAGCGGAATCTATTTAAAAAGCCTAATTTTTCACAATCGGGTTCATCTGAATATAGAACTTTCACCCATAATTCTATAACTGAGCAACGCAAAACGGTATGTTATATACTAAAACCTTTACTAAAATATTATCAAACCAACAGTGTAAGTTCCACCAAATCCATTCAGAAAAACTCAAGTTATAAGTGGCTGAAACGAAATTCCCCTCTGCGTTTTATATAAGTACAGATAGTAGATAAGTTGCACATTTTGAATTTTGTTTTGGTGCAAATTTTGTAAAGATAAATATATGAGTTCAAAAGTTACTAAAAAAAAGAAAAGAACTAGAGGACAGGAATTCTGCTTTTTCAGAATTTAGTGTCGCCCCTGACATTTCCATTACTTCATTTTCTTCTGATGGACTGGTGGTTTCTATTATTATGAAACAGCCATTATAAATGAAGTGTTAGGTGAAGATGAAAGAGCAGCCGTAAAAAGTTATACCTCTGATTTTATGGTCAGAATGGGGAAAAAAAATTGGCCCTATTTTTTTTTTGAAAAAAAAAAAAAAAAAAAAAAAATTATGGCCATTTTCTTTTCTCATTCTGACCAGAAAATCAGAGGTCTAACTTTTTACGACTGCTCTTTCATCTTCACCTAACACTTCATTTATAACGGCTGTTTCATAATAATAGAAGCCATCAGTCCATCAGAAGAAAATAACTCGGTTGAGCGAGACTAATCGGAACTCTACTGTAGCTCAGTTTTAAGACTTAAAACACGCGATTTTATTTATATAAAACGGCGTCATCCGAATCCGATAAAGAATTCCTCATTTACGATCCAATCATAAACATCTACAATAAAGTATGGGTAGGACGTCACTATCTCAGAATAATACACAAATGCAGCAAAAAGAAATCAATTCATTTATATTTTTTCAAAATAGCACGTATTTTAATTACTTTTTTTTTCAGTTTTTATGAGAAAGTGGCAGCGAAAAGATATAATTGCTATTTTTCAACTATTTTCCCTTTACTTTCTACAGAAATGGAGTACTTGAGTTGCCAAAATGAAACAAATGTCGCCAAAAACTACAAAAAAATTAATATTTCAAAAACAAATGGAGATGCAGTTTTCAAACAAAATGCATTTAAAAGTACTTTTTTTTCTCAATACGACGGTATAAAAATTGAAAATGTGCGATGCTTAGAAGTTTAAAAAAATGCTGTAGAGTATTTAAATGTACTGCTTTGTTTTACGGCTGGCTTCTGTAAGGTAACGTTATTTTTTGAAGACGACACAAAATAAGCTAGGAGAAAGAAATAGCATACCGTACCGGAGGCTAATATACAAAGTTGCTTTTCTTCAAGGAAAGCTGGTAAATCTTGATTCCATAACAATAACAAATCTCGGGAATTTTTCTAAGATCTTAAAAAGAATATAATAGTTGCTGACATAATATGACCAACTCCGTCACAAATTGCTAATGAAGCAATCTATATGCGAGGAATGTAATGAAAAAATTATAGCCGCATTTAAACAAATGACAATCTTATAATTTTATGAAGAAGATATTTTCGTCGTTTTATTTTATTTCTTGAGAATTTTATGGCATCATCAGAGGTTTTCTTAAGCTGAGATAACCCTTCTCTTTCATAACTTTATTTACTTGAGACTATCGTTATAGTTGGAGGCATAAAAATTTGTAGAAAATGCCTGTTATATAAATTTTCTTCCCCGTTATTAGAAAAGACATTAAATGGACAAGCATATTAAATATACTTTTACGCAGCAATATATAAAAGCAAAATAAAGTTACTGTAAGTATTCTATCTTGGGAAGGGTTCGTATTCCGTGCCGGTTGGCGCGATTGGCATCGGAATCCAAAATGGCGCCAAAAGGCCGTTTTACTACCTTATAAAATTTTCAAGATGGCGAAAAAACATGATTTTTAAATATTTATAAAATCTATGCTTAATTTAATATTTTATAAATATCAATAAGTGCGAGTAGTAAGTCAATAATTAATTAATTATTAAGTAATTAACAGAGATTACCTCTCAGGAGTTTATATGATTCCATTTATTAAGGAGGGAGGAATCAAAAATCATTATATAGGTATAACCCAACGAAAATTCAATATCAGATGTAAAGAACATATAGCGGACATAAAATATAATAGAGGTAATACTGCTTTATCCCGGCTAAATCAAATAGAGAACATTAACATACTTTTTAACGAGAGTAAAATAATCTATAGGTCTAAGTTTTATTTACAATTATTCATAAGTGAGTCCATTGAAATTTATTTAAGAGGTTCAGGAGTTTGTAACGATACATTATCTTTTCGTATCCCGAATTGCCCCACCAGTGGCCGAGAGGTTCTGCTCTCAAAGCTGGTAGACGGGAGGTGCTGGGTTCGAACCCAATCGCGCCCGTCGGCCTAATCGTTCGGAGTTTTCGTGGTTTTCTTCGAGCCGTGGATTTTCCATGCGTAAATACGGATTAGGTTCCCTTAGAAAGACCCCCCACGGAGGGCACTTCCCCCCCTGGGCCTATATCCCTCGTGTAGATAATTGGCCGTCACAAATCAACCAATCAACCCGAATTTATGGGTTGAATGGTTGGATAACTTATGGCGTCGCGACATAGAGGGAACACGAGCCATCGCGAAAATGTAGGGCGCGTTATTTGATTACTTGTTTATATTTAATGATTTTTTCCATTTTTCATATGCATCCGTAATTTTATGTTATACATTCTGATGACGACTCAGAAAATGAGTTGAAACATGTAAATATAGATTTTTAATTTACTTTTAATGCGTTTTTATAACGTCTTTTAAGCAAATAAATATTTTAATATTGTGATATTATTAATATTTTATGATTTAAAAACTGATGAACTGGGAGTAAAATTTTAACATTTCATATAAATTACGCGTAGATTTTAGAAATATTTTGAAAACTGACAAAAAAAGAGACATCCTTTAAGAAGAGAACACAGAAAAAAGAATTTAAAAATATTGATTTCCCGAGGAGATATTTTAAATATGCATCAAATTCCCATAGACTTAACATTACCGAGGGGAATTCGGAAGCTGGGTGACTATCAGCCTTAAGAGCCCTCTTTAGTCACGCGAAGAAACGAGAACACTGATGTTAAACCTATCGGATAAATTTTTACAGATTTCTCACTTGTGTTTTAATATTTTTAAATGATTTTGTTTTGCATGGGATACCTGAGGTCGATATCTAATGTTGTCCATCGGTTCTAACCGGTTCCAAAAGTAAAAGTGCCCACATAAAAAAAAAAAAAAAAAAAAAAAAAAAAAAAAAAAATGTGAGCGAAATTGAAAAAGAACAAACGCACAAGATTAGATATCAACCACATAGACATCCTATGCAGGAAACACCATTTCAAAATATTTAAATATAAGCGAGAAAATTGTAAAGACTTCTCCAAAGGCTTAACATTAGCATTTGAATTTTTCGTGTGACTAGTGCGGGCTCTTAAGGGGGCTGGTCACTCAGCTTCCGATTTCCCCTCACTAATGTAAAGTCTGTGGGCATTTGATGCATCCGTATATTTAAAATATCTCCTCGGGAAATTAATATTTTTAACTTCTACTTTTTGTGTACACTTCCTAAAAGAGGTCTCTTTTTTTTCTCAGTTCTCAAAATATTTCTAAAGTATAGACTTAATTTTATAGAAAGTGTTAAAATCTTACTCACAGTTCCCCCGCTTTTAACAGGGATGCACCGAATAGTGATTTTGGCCGAATATCGAATGCCGAATATTCGGCCTATAGGCGAACCGAATACCGAATATTCGGCCCGCTGAATAGTAACTATTCGGCCGAATACCGAATATTCGGCTTGTCGAATAATTTTATATTTCAAAGTTTAAAGGCATTAAAATGTTACATTTTAAAACAATTTTACACAATATTTAAAACAGAAACTTTCATTTTGATAATCAAGAGCTTTTTTCAAGTAAACTTTATGCTGAAAAAAATGTGCTTTGAGCTATTTAAGAAGAGGATTAGTTATAAAACTGTTTTAATTAATAAAATTTTGAATTTCATGGCTTCTTCTGTGAATTAAAACAAATGAATAAATTTTTCTAAAATTCTAAAACATTTTAAAATCAAAGAGAAATTGTGAAAAAACTGGAAGAAAAATTGTACAGGATCACATATTATTTGTTTGTCAGGAAGAGACTAAAGTAAAAGTAAATAAATAATACAATCTATTCAAATTTTATGCGGTGGTAACTCAGCAAGAATAACTGTTCTACTCCCTTTGATCAAGCAAGGAAGTTTTTAAAGGCATCCTAGATCGGTGTCTGGAGTGAACGATCATTTTCAGAGATTGTAAACGTTGTTCTTAAAATCTTAGTAAGAAACAGATTATTTACTGGACAATGTTCAGGAACTTGCATTTGTACATAATTAATTCCTATGAAAATCCTCGTGATTGGTTAATTTTCATAAATAATACTGAACAAACAGCAAATAAAATTAACAAATAATTTAAATATATGATTCTGTTTCTAATTATTCTGAATATCTTTATACGTTGACTGTTAAACGCGGAAGTGGTATAAGGTTTTAAAAAATATGTTTGAAAAGTTTTTCTTAAGTATTCGGTTGGGCCGAATATTTCGATATTCGGCCAAACCGAATATTCGGCAGGCTGAATAGTTTGCTATTCGGCCAAGCCGAATATTCGGTATACCGAATAGTTTTATATTCGGCCAAACCGAATATTCGGTAACATGGCCGAATACCGAATAGATACCGAATATTCGGTGCATCCCTACTTTTAACACATAAAATATTTAATTCAGCCTAGATTATAGAAATATTTTGAAAAGTAAGAAAAAAAGAGACATCCTTTAAGAAGAGCACACAGAAAAAATAAGATGTTAAAAATATGAATTTCCCGAGAAGATATTTTAAATATATGAATGCATCAAAAGTCCATACACTTAACATTACAGACAATTCCAAAGCTGAGTGACCAGCCCCCTTAAGGGGACAAGGGACCTTTAAACTCATTTTTTTATTGCACTTTAAATGCAATTCAAGGGTATATATTACACTATATGGCATATTTTATCACACAAGAAATTTAAAAAACAAAAAAAGATTTTTTTTTTTTTTTTTTGAGAAAAATAAGGAATTTTCCTGAATATGTTAAGTGTTATGAAGAACTTTTCAAATTGCCTCAAACGCATTACATATCAATTAAAATTCTCATTTTTTTTATGCCAGCCCAGTTTGATTTACATATACAAATAAAACTGTGCATTGTTTTTTTTTTTTTGTTTTTTTTTTAACTAAATATAATTGGAAAAGTTAAAGGTAGTTAAGTGCAGAAATATGATTTCAGAAAATGCTGAAAATTTCATAAAATTTAGAAAATGTTTTTTTTTACCCTTAAGCTTAGAAAAATAAAATCGAACACTGCACCTTCTATTTCTCATTAATATCGCGTCCAAATTTTTCAATATCCAAAACTTCTTGAATCCTATAATAATAAAAAACTGATTCCTTCAAACACATACTACGCATATATTGTCGAATGAAATGATGGGTAATGACATACTTTTGTCGTCCTGTCCCAATTCTTTCATTCGATAAACATAATACTGATTCCCTGTTCTGAAACTTACGGAATTCATATTCTTACATTCTCTGTTCTGTCAGTCTGTTCAGGGCCGTGCGAAGAGAAAACTGCGCCCGGGGCAGCGTGTCAATTTGGCGCCCCCCCCCCCCCCTCCTTCAAAATTGATAAAGGGCAGAAACAGAAATAAATTATATTGAATAAATATTTTGCATTTATTTTAGAACTTTGAAAGATTTAATTTTAATTCAGAAATTCCAAACAACTGAACAACAGAAAAGAAAATTGCACTTATTTGTTAATGAGATCATGATGCTTTGCGACAGATTTTTATTAACCTTTCTCAGATATTTTTCTAGCCATTTTTAGTTCTTGTTACTCTTTAAGCTGCAGAAAATGGGTAAAAATCGCTAACAACCAGATTGGAAACAAGCGGTCCCTTCAACCAATTAAGTACTAAAAAAGCAAAACAAATAAAAAACCTGCAGAACATAATGTAATAGATAAAAATAAATTATAATTTCAGTACATTAATTAAGAAAAATAACTGAAGCAATGTTTTAATTAACCTTTAACTGATGTCACAGAAATTGTCACATAACTAGTGTGAAGCGGTCTGTGAGACCGCTCCATTGAAAGATGAATAAAAGGCACAATTAACTCATAGGGTGGTGGTTTTGTACTAAACTTTTTGTACAGGACTGTTATAATTTAAATTCACCTATTCAAAAGTCTCTGGTGATAGTACTAAAGTTCCAAACGGAACAAAATTTTAGTAGTGTTTGTAGTTAAACTGAAAATTGCAAGTTAAACTATAAAAATTGAAAAAAGCCGCGGTCTGAGAGACCGGTAACATCAGTTAAAAGTTAACCTTTAATTGATGTTACCGGTCTCTCAGACCGCGGCTTTTTTCAATTTTTATAGTTTAAATTGGTTTAACTACAAACACTACCGAAATCTTGTACCGTTTGGAACTTTAGTACTATCAACAGAGACTTTTGAATAGGTGCATTTTAATTATAACAGTCCTGTACAAAAAGTTTAGTACAAAAACACCATCCTATGAGTTAATCATGCCTTTTATTTATCTTTCGATGGAGCGGTCTCACAAACCACTTCACACTAGTTATGTGACAATTTCTGTGGCATCAGTTAAAAGTTAAAATATAATATAATATCAGGCAAATACATTTACTTCCATTTTATTTTTCTTGCATTTAGGGTAACAAAATCGTTTATTATTTTATCTGTAAAGATTGTGACACACTGAATTTTATAGAAAGTAAATTCAGGTTGCTTAATCTCTCGACTCATAGTAGATCTTAAGTAGTTTTTTACTAGTTTATTGTTACTGGAATACTTATAAATTATGTACGCTGTCTCCATGTTTTTGTAATTCCTTGTTTTCCCAAAGTTAAAATTATGGAGCAACTAAAGGATTTCTAATTGATCCATTTCATAAAAGTTCTTATATAATGGTAGAAATAAGGTTTTCGCATTTAAAACCTCGCTTAACAATTCAAGTCCATTCAAGTCAGCAATAAAGGGCAAGGTCCAGGCAATATTAACAGATTTTCGATAACCGATCTTAGATTCGCACCAGCCAGAAACTCAAATTCTTGTTTTACATTTCTCAGTTTCTCAAACCTCCAGTTCAGTTGCACGGTTATAGTGTCTCTACGTAACACGAAATCCTCCACATTCATATAAATTTCCAGTTTCATCAGAAGCTTCGTAGTCAAATTGTTCTACGAATTTTACGTTTTCTGTTTTGCTCAAATAAAGACTCTAACATTTACAGACATAACCAAATCTTCGCTTTCTTGTTCAAAAATTTCCTCTCTTATTGTCAGAAATGTGTTTTTTAGTGTTTCTATCAGTTTGCTGGCGATCAAAACATTGACAGTTTTTTTTCTTCTTTTTTTTTTTTTTTTTCGTGAGAATAATATTAACTTTTTCCATTTCATTTAAAATGCTGTGTCAAACTAGTAGGCCGTAAATTAAGGGGAATTTCCTTATTTGCTTTATTAAGCTTTTTGCTCCTGAGTAAGTTTACTCATTTTACTTCATTTCTATAAGATCTTCCAGAGCTTTAAAAATCTGTGGCAATTGTTTGCAAACTGCAGATATAGCTTTATTTTTTCATGACCATAGAGTATCGCAATGTTTCTTAAAATAAACTGATAAGTGGGACATAAGTATATCCCATCTTTCAGTAGAAGAGAAGAAAAAACAAACACATTTTATGCAGTTCCGGACATTTTTGGACATACACCAGCAGCACGAACTCAAAGTTTAGAGAATGTGCAGAACATGGTAAAAAATAGACGAATTTATTTACTTCGATGATTCGAGCTTACACAGCATTATATTGGGAAGCCATATTTGCACCATATCACAACATTGAGCTCTGAAGGGTTCATATTGGTATTGTTTATGACGGCCTATTATCTACAAGTTGGATATAGTAGGCCGGAGTGGGATGGGAGTGTCCTCTGTAAGGTCTTTCTAAGGGAACCTAACCCATATTTACGCAAGGTTCGAAGAAAACTACGGACAATTTCGAACGATTAGGCTGACGTGCGCGATTGGGTCGAACTCAGCACCTCCCGTCTACCGTCTTTGAGAACAGAACCTCTCGTGCAGCTGTGAATGTCGAGATTGTCGGACATTAGCTTATCTTAAATTTCTTATGTTAATTTTTTTCGTTTTTTTTTTTCTTTTGACTTGATGTAGTCAAGAAACCTTTCCACGAATGAAAATTTTCTATTTTCGGTATCGTATAATTTGCGTCATTTGTTCTTTGTGGGGTGTACTGGATTCCTAAACTGGACTGTGTTTTAAATTCAGTAACTTGCAAATGGTTACAATTATTAAAAGAAATTCTTGCAGGAGAGTTATGTAAGATATTAGAAGTATTTTTACTGCGGTTTTCGGTTTTAGTTCCAAATAGCAGAGATAGATTGCAAGCAATAAGCACTCAATAGAGGCCTAAACTGAAATCCCTTAGCATTATGCGAAGGAAGAAGGTTAAATATATAGAATAGGCCCCTAAAAATAAGATTGTATTGGAGAATGAGACCCACTCTTGAGACCTCTTTTCGCATCAGTGTTGGGCGATTCCGGTTTTGGCCTTGATTGAGCACTTATGGCGCTAGATGTTGTCTTTATAGTGTTTGTGTGATTATACATTGCTGGCATAATTGTCAATTCAGTATAAACTTGATTGATTTTCACGAATATTGTTTAATAAAGTATACTGCTGTAACCTGAATTGACTATAAACCTATTTAATTCTTCAACAAATCATCGATATTTATGTTGTAATGTGAAATTGTAAAACTGCAGAATAAGAATTGAAAAAGTCATTTGTAACGCAAGCAGCTAGTGGATTTGGTCTGCCCTTCGGCATTGCACTGTCACGCTAAAGCGTAAGCTGAGTTCCCGAGGTGGTCATCCCTGCTTGCAGCGACATCTATAGTTGCTATTTGGAACTAAAGTCGGGAATCGAGGTAAAAAAAATTACTGACATTTTACATTACCTCCCCGCAATTTTTTTTTAACCCGGGAGAACTCGCTGCATGAGATTTTCTCTCACAGTCGTACTTTTTTAAGACACTTATTTAAACCATTTTTCATTTTTATTAAAATTTCAAAATGTTTTTCAATTATTTTACCTATTTTGTGAATAAAAGTACTAAGCCAACCAAAAAAAGTTGATATTATATGAATGTAAAGTAAAAGAAAAGCAATTGGGCATTCTCACTAGCGAGTTCTTCCGGGTTAAATAGCTGTCACCATTTACAGGTTACTGAATTTTAAAAGCAGTCAGTCCATTTTAGGACACTCGGTATATGGAGGGCGATCGAACGAAATTGAAAAATACCTTGCTCTATTAATTTCTTCTACAATCGTTTTTCTTACTTCATTGGCAAGAAAGTTCATAATTTCATCCTGAATATGATTTGCCATTTGTCTTTTTCACTTTCAATAATTTTCACTTTAACTCCTTTCAAATTTGCTATCGATTATATGATTTAATTTTAAACGTCTCTCAAGTTTCTTTTAGCGAATGCATGCATTCCTGCGTTCTAGAGCATTTTTATGCTCAGGAATTTTAGGAAGTTTCTTCCACATGAAAAACCCACAATCTGGATTGGCTAACTTTGGAGGGCGATCATGATAATTGGTGAATAGTAAAAAGAGAAAACAAAATATAGTGATTCCCTCAATTAAGTTATCGAATAAGCCGCAATCACCGTTAATAATTTCTCCACTAGGACTAGGTATAATTTTCTTGAACGTTAGTTTGGAAAATCGTAGTCCTTATGCAATCGCAGATTTCATGTAATCAGCATTTTCATCCTGTGCTGGACCTTTTTTAACAGCAAAGTAATGACCGAATGACTGTAAGAATGATCCCATAGTGGAATCAGAATAGGTTAGCAATTCATATTCACTGAGGGTGGCAGGTAGCAGGAACTTTCGTATACGATGTAAAGGGTTCAAAAGTTTAAGGGTGCAAAAGTTTAAGAAACACTGTCATAAAATATCACAAAAGCATATTATAAAATCATCAGATCTAAAGAGCTCAATGAAAAGTAAATGTGAACAGCGCAATAATTTTGAAATGAAAAATGTACATACTTCCATTGGGAAAAATATTCCCGATACGTAAATATATACATTTAGTTTTACAAAAATATAGAATATCGAAGAGTGAAAAAAAAAATTCCAATGAAAATGATCGACGACAATAAAGAAAAAACTGAAATTGGTAGTACAAATTTGGCGCCCCTAAATTTCCGCGCCCGGGGCGCCCGCCCCCTTTGCCCCCCCCCCCCTTTCGCACGGTGCTGAGTCTGTTTATGCTTGCTCTGACACATCCTTTAAGAATTATGCTAATATCTTCAAAATTCACAGAATAGGAAATAAAATTCCTAAATCAGCAGGTGTGAAAATTTAACTGTAACTTTGGCTGAGAAAAAAAACTGCTACTTGTTGAATACCACAACAATCACACTTTTGCGCTGAAGTCCATGAATTTGCCATGAATCACAAACGATTATTAGCTGCAGATTACAGGCTAATCTTGTCACCGTAGAGAGAGGCCACCCGAAGTTTTCACATTACACATTCAAACCGCATCATTTGTCAAGCCTTGCTCCTGAATAACAACGCGAAGAAAGTTTTGAAAGATTACCGACTCAATTTATTGTCGGAAACCTTTGCTTGCAGATATTTATTGTCGTGCTGTCAGCGGCTAAGGATCTCTTAATAAACCTAGACTTTTCAATATAGCCTTCCACTTCTTTTGAAAAATAACTTTATAATAAGAATCACTATGATTATAATAATAATATATATGTATAAAAAATATTTTGGGCAGACCGCAGCCGTATTTGCAGAAGGGTCTGCCTGGCGCGTTTTCCTTACCAAAAAAGGGACAATTGCGGGCTGCGCCCCAAGCTGCCAGCTAAGTCATTGAAATTCAGCCACAGATGTTGTGCGAGTATTTGCAGTGAAGTTTATACATATGGATGAGGATGGGGGAGGATTTTTCTTTTTTATTTATTTTTGACGTTCCTTTCCTCTCTCTCTTCCCCTGAAAAGTTTTCCCTCCTGAATTTACGACGCGTTGCGTTCCCCTTGACTTCTTCTTCCCCCAGCCCCCTTCAAAGCTTTCTGCTTTATTTCAAGTCTCTTAAGGGTATAAGGTCCAGCCTTTTAAATTGTGGATGAATCGCGGCGCTTTTAATTGTATCAGTTAATGAATCGGCTATTCACCCGCTTAAATGGGTGATTCATTAACTCTCTCCCCCTCTCTTCCCTTGCTCTAGAGTATTTGGGATCAGACCGTGTCAATCATTGGTATATCCATTATTATACTGGTTAATCTTCAACAAATATTTATAAAATACAAAATATACAAAACCAAATACCAAAGCAATTTCTAACGGTCGATCTTGGTATATTAAAACATGCCTGCTTGTTTATATTTCATAACTACTCCTTCTAGAATATGAAATGCAGCGCGATGAAATTAACACCAGATATCCGCATGGATTCGATAATATCATATAAGTTCTCAGAATTTTGAATTAAGAATTAGTTTCCGATATATATATATAACCATTAATAACAATTACAAATTACCAACAAAGATTGTGAAAGTATAAATAATAAAAACTGTTCCCCTTAACATATTCAACATATAGTTTTAAAACGTAGTAAAAAAAGAGAGAGAGAAAATGAATAATGGAAATTTGTAGAACCAAGACAGATTCACCAGGTCCGAAATGCCTTGAGTTCCACAAATAAATTTGTGGTTTCATCTTCGTATTAGCCATACAAAAGCTGAAGAATACGAATTTGGGACTAACTCACCCAGTAAATAGAGAAATAAAATATTGGGAAAACAAATAAGTTTAAAATAAAATCGATTAAAAAGGATTGAAAAAAAAAAAAAAACACATTACCAATATATATTGAACCTTTAGCGAAGTTTCTCTAAAGATGGCAACTAAATTCTTCCATTTTTGTGAAAAAAAGGAAAACGAAACACAGCTAATGGGATATTGCCTGCTATCCGAAATATTGTACAAATAACTTTTTCTTTTGTTTGAATAAATCGATTTAAGGACTTTTAGCTTACATTCTCTTTTTAAAATGTAATGTAAAAGTATATTCATATGATTTAATTCCACATTTACTGAAGTTAATAAGAAAAAACGATTTTAAGAATATTGTTCCTTATGAAATAATAGGGGAGGGTAGTACATATTGAGGCGAAAATGATTATTACTTAACGAATGGCGACGATTTATATTCTTTTGAAAAAAAATTTGCTATATCTTTAAGCTACACAAATACACTACGCATTAATGTATAAATGGTTTTAAGGGAACACAGTACCTTTTAAAGTACTTTTTCGATTTTGAACAATACTGTAATATACTTAAATATAATGTCACTACAGATATTAGGTACTATAAAGCAAATATAATTTCATATAATTTCAAAAAAAAAAAAAAATCTTTTAGAACAGCCTATTTAACTAAAATTTAAATTAAAAATAATAATTTTTTTTTTTTTAAATCCCTACTACTTTTTTAAATATGAATATTTTTGCTTCAAAATTTTTTTCCCATAATCCTAAAAAACAAACTGCATAAAATTGTGCATTGATTTAACATTCAAGGTTATAGTTATTTTTTTTTTTTTTTAAGAATTTCAATTATTTTCCCTTGATTTTTTACTATACAAAAGAGAAAAACATTGATATTAAATGTAATATCCAATACATCTAAAAATCCATGCACAGTTTTATGTAGTATAATCTAAGGAATATTGAAAAAAAATTTGAAGCAAAAATATTCATATTTAAAAAAGTAGTACGGATTTTAAAAAAAAATATATTATTTTAAATTTAAATTTTAGTTAAATAGGCTGTTCTACAAGATTTTTTCTTTTTTTAAATTATATGAAATTATATTTGCTTTATAGTACCTAATATCTGTAGTGACATTATATTTAAGTATATTACAGTATTGTTCAAAATCGAAAAAGTACTTTAAAAGGTACTATGTCCCCTTAAAAAAGTTTGTTTATAAAAGCACAGAAGCAACATAACGGAGTATCGGAAATTATCTCATTGTGTACCACAAATGGTAGATAGTGAGACAATGTATATATTTTCATACATCATACATTTTTACACTCTATCAATAATTTTCTGCAGTTTATGATTTCTAATTAATATTTCTAGATTTTCAAAATATTAAAAATATGAGCCTTCGGTAGACAATGGCAGACCTTGGCTACCTTCATGCAAATTTTCAGCCTCTTAAGTTTAGTAGATTTCCCTAGCCATCGCACGCCCACACGCACACACAGAAAGAGAGAGAGAGAGAGAAACTTTCTTTTATTAATAAATAACTTTTTTAAATTTCAGAACCACATAGTAAGTACACAATGAGATACGTCTCACTGTGTACCACAACTGTGTGTCTTGCTGTGTACTTTCGTTACGTTGTAACAAAATGGATGCCACATCTGTTACATCAATTTCATCGCTTTAAAAAGTTTATTTCGTTTTGTCGAAATAGCCTGTTATTAGATATAAAGTAAATATATGTCATATTGAAGGAAATAAACTCTAAAATAGATATTTATGTAACTTTAAACACTATAAAATAAAGAATTATTTACTGTTACATCGGACGAGTAACTGAAGTGCCAAAACTACATCCACGTGTTTGCATAAGATGAGGTCGTTATGTGTGTGTGCCAGCTTGGAGAAAAAGTTACAACTCAATATGTCAAAGTGGCTGCTGTCTCACTGTGTACTACTCTCCCCTATTTTCAGCACATTTCTTTAAGGCTGCTCTCAAATCCAAAGGGCAACTTTCTGACATAAGTTTTAATTCCTTTTTTTTTTCGGAAACGCATGAAACTACAAGGTGTTGTTATTCAGAAACTATGTCATCGAACTGTTTTTTCCGTTTCCTTGTAAACGCAATAGATCTTTCAGAAAATACTGTCAAAACTGGCATTTTGAACTGAACTTCCGAACGAAAGAAGAAAATAGAGTCAATAAGGGGAGAAAAATGCCGTGTCACGTGATCAAAATCACTTATAACTCAATAGGTAATTGATGGATCAAAAAATGGAGAAAACAGTTCGATTCCAATTTGCTTCCATGGTCAGGCTTTCCAGTTTTATATATTTCCGTTAAAAAAATGAATTTGTAAATGTGTCAAAACGTTTTGCGCTTGTTGAAAATAGCAGTTGAGAACAGCCTTAAAATGCAAATGAATGGAGTGTGATAGAAAGTGCACTTTTAAGCATGGAGGCAGTGAGGGCAGTTCGCTATTTTTATTAGTATTTAGATTGTTTGATTGTCACCCACTTTTTTTTAAGCCGAAATATTCGCATTATAGTAGAAGCTCGATTATCCGAAGTAATTAGGACCGATCACCTTTCGGATAATCCAGGAATGTGATCCACCACACCAGGAATGTGATAGTAAAAAAAAAAAAAAAAAAAAAAAAAAAAAAGCAATTTAACAAATTACAACGACCATTTGGAAAAGGATTTTTTCAAAGACTAAAATTTAAGACATAAAAAATCGCACGGAGTTGATCATACGTTACGTACGCCATGAATTAAACATTAATAGTGTTATTACACGTAAAAATTGCAAGCGACAAAAATCGCCTGCGACTCGTCAGATTTCCTGAAACTTACGTATTATCCAAGCATTTCATTGGCTGTTCGGGAAAAGGCTTTTCCATCGTCAGAAATGAAATTTCCTTCTTAAACTTCTAAACATCCCACAACATTGCTTTTTACACCGTCGTATAGAGGGAAAAAAAATGTACTTTTAAATGCAATTTGTTTGAAAGCTGTATCTCAATTTGTTTCTGAGTTATTATTATTATTTATTTGTTTGTAGTTTTTATTACTTTTTTGTCATAGTGGCAACAGAAGTATCCATCTCTGTTGAAAGTGAAGGAAAATACAGATTACTGTATAGACCAATCAGAAAACAAATAAAATTCGGATTAAACCAATAAAAAGCTTCAGATATGCTTTTGATTTCCTATCCTGACGAGAACAATAACCATTTTCCCAAATGGTTAAAAGAAAAAAAAAGGAAAAGAAGAAGAAGCTTTAAAAGGGAATTTCGGTTGAAAGAGTTTCGGACAAAAGAGGTTCTACTGTATTTAATAAGGGGCTAAATAGGCGACTTATTATTACTTTCAAAAAATCGTGGCAATCAAGCAATCTGAATTTTTATAAAGTAGCGAGCTGGCAACACTACATGGAGTCCGAACATACGCATGGGGCATCGCATATTATCTTGTGAAAAGTTCGAAAATGTTTCCAAACCATTAGCAACCCACACCACAGAAATTGACGATTTGAACGAATTCGCTTAGACAAGCCAGACAAATATACAAACATTTGCTTAGCAATAATGGCAAGCTCCACAAATTTTTAGGGAAAATCGTTTAGGCCAATGAATTTGTATACAATTGTATACTGTCCGTATGTCGCCGTTTTCTTATAAAGGTATTCTACTATAATTGCATTAAAATCACTAACATTGCAAAATGTAAATTTCACAATTCCCAATTCATTTATATTGTAAACACGATTTTTTGCTATAATAAAAAATTTAATAAAGCTAATATTATAAATATTTCTTAAATGTAGAATTAAATGTAGCCCCCCCCCCCCCCCCCCCTTAATGATCAAAAGATCCTACGCAATACAACTGCAATAAATCGGGTTGCTAGCAGGGGTTGAGGGCAGTTAACGAGTCTGTTTTAATGAATGAATTCTATTTAAATTCTATATTATTATTATTATTATTATTATTATTATTATTTATTATTGTAAGTATTTTCTAATATATATAAAATTATTAAGCAACAAATTTATTCAGGTGGATTTTTTTCTTAATTCATAATTTAAGACAGAAAGAATCAATAAAAATTCAAACTGAGTTAGAAGCTTTCATCTAGCCTACTAAATTTTAAATACAGTAAAACCTGGCAAGACAAAACCTGTATAAAACGGAATTCTGCCCTAAGGCTGTTCTCAACTGCTCTGCTCAATAAGTGCAAAACGTTTTGACACATTTACAAATTCATTTTTTAACAGAAAGATATAAAATTGGAAGGCCTCACTATGTAAGCGACTTGGAATCGAAGTGTGTTTTCTATTTTTTGAAAAATTACCTATTGAGTTAAAAGCGATTTTGATCACGTGACAAAAACACTTTTCACCCTTTTTTGAGTGGTTATTCTTCTTTCGCTCAGAAATTCGGTTCAAAACGTCCACTTTAACACTATTTTCTGAAAGATCTATTGCGTTTGAAAAAAAAAAAAAAAAAAAAAACGGAAAAAACAAATCGATTACATAATTTTTGAACAACAACACTCGCTAGTTTCATGCATTTCCGAACAAAAATAAATTAAAACTTATGTCATAAAGTTGCCCTTTTTGATTTGAGAATAGCCTTAATACATAATTTGAAACGTAAAGAATCAATAAAGATTTAAACTGAGTTAGAAACTTTCAGCTAACCTACTAAATTTTAAAAACAGTAAACCATGTCAAAACAAAACCTGTATATAACGGCAATCTGCCTTAAATGAATCATTTTAATGTTCCAGCTTAAAGAATACAATGTACAGTTAAACCTGTGAAAATTAAATCGCTAGGAACCAAAAAACATTCTGTTTTAAACAGGTTTTCGTCTTATCAAAGTATAATTGAGGCGTTGAAAAGCAGAGTGGTGCAACCTCGCCAGCTATAATTTCGAGAAAAATGCTTTCCAAAATTTATACAAATTTTGAAAACCATTTTTCATATACAGGGCTACACAAATGAATTCGAGTACATTTCTGTTTATTGACGGAAATTGCTGAAGGGGAATTTTCAAGTGTGTGAAAATTAACTGTTAGCTGTAACTATATCATATTTCCATGTGATTGTAAAGTTTCATTCCTGCACATTTTCTGGGCGTCGTTCTGAAACTTAAAATCTGCTCCGATTTGGATAGTAAAATTATTAATATCATTTTTTCTGTTTTATAACTTCAGTAATTGAATTTTATTTCATGGTTTATTTAATTTCTTTAGTGTTTGTTTTGCTTCTATTTTAATTTTCTTGCCACAATTGATCGGGCAATTTGAGAATTAGACTTCAATGGCTAATGCATGTTTTTTTCTATCAGAAATCAATTGTGTTTTATTTATGTTGTGGAATATTTCCCCTGAATAAAAGTTTCACAATATAAGTTTTCATTTTTATTCTTCTTACGTTTTAACATTCCTTTTGCAATTTTTCGTATTGCATTTTTAATTATTCCAATTTTTCTTATATAGAATTTTGGATAATCAGTTTTATTATATATTTCTATACAAATCTATTTATCATATACAGAGCTGCACAAAAGAATTCTATTAATTTTCTGACTAGGGGTTAATTGCTGAAGTTGGATTTTCAAGTGTATTATGGGATTTCCAAATTGTTCAATTAGACACCATTTTCTAACTTACATGGTGAAGTTTTGTTAGACTATTCAGAATGTGTTGGAAAGTGTTTCATAATCTATGCTAGACGGATGAATTTTCTTTTTTAGGTGCGTTCGTAATTATATAAATAGGTAGCACCTATTGTCGTCGTCTGGTCAGCCCGTCTGTCTGTCCGCGTATGACGCCGTAAAAACATACCCAACCGAATGGTTTGAAATTTAATATATTATATGATCGTTGCAGAATTTTGTCGAGTCATTTCAAATTTTATGAAAATTGAAACAAAACTTTAAAAGATATGAATAAAAGTTTTCTTCATTCTATTAAATCCTATCATACGTCATTAATTCAATGCTAGGTCCCCCATGCTAGGTAATAATTCTAGGTTGCCATGGTGATGACGTCCTATTTAAGATGGAGAGCTATTATTTCCGTATGACTGAATTTAATATATAGAATCGTAATAAATTTTGTATTCATGCATTTTTGCGTAAGATTGCAACAGTTATTGCATCAAGGTCTGAATATTTTTATATTTTTAAAACTAGTTATAGTGCGAACGCACCTCATTTGCCACGTTTGACGTACAATTTCCAACTTGTTGTTTTTAATGAGGCTTTGGCCGCAGACTTACAGACACAGTCGTACCAAAATCTTGCCTCCATTTATTGGCCTCCCATCTCCCTCCATTTTGCCTGGCAATTTTTAGAAAGCCCCTCCATCGCTCCTGTCGCTGGTCATCTCAGCGGTCAACTGGCGATCTTCAACGCCGAGGGAAGCAAGAGAGGAGGAGGGAGGGTTGAAGAGGAAGTGATCGCCGCTTGATGCCAACTCATGTTTAAGGATTTTCGCTTCGTCAGGTTGCCACGGAAAATGCCCCCTCCCCGGTGCTTTTTCCTGCATACATATACGATTTGCAGCAATGGCCGTAAAACGGGAAAAGGGATTTACGGATGAATCGGTTAAAGTGAAAGACATTCTCAGATTTTTAAGAAAGAAAGTGCCATCTCAGCTGGAATATGCGATCAGCTCGGCGCCTGCTGGTCAAACTGTGTCCATCCACCAACTTTAGTGCTGTATTTCAGAAGTTTAAAATTTAAATTTCGAGTGGAAACTCTAATATTTGAATTTCGAAGCGGTCACTCAATTTATGGAATAAGATTATAAGTCCTTGAGATACTAAGTTTCGGCATTGATTTTGCATTGGGAATCATACGTGTTTCATTTGTGTTGTATCTCTAAGTATGATGAGAATTTTTCGTTTGAAATTCGTTCGAAGAGTTAAGTGAAATACATGAGTATAAATAGAAAAATTTCCGATTCTTTTATTTTTGGTTATACGAAAGATAATGGGACTATAGTTGAGCATTGCAATAAAAAGGCATAACGCCTCGCCTTAATAAAAATTTTGAAAATGACTATCATTATTTTTATTTTTATGAAGAAATGAAACACTTATTTAAAAAGGAGAACAGTATAGCTCAAAACATTGAATAAGATTATAAGTGCTTTATATACTAATTTTTGGCATTTATTTTGCATCAGGAATCATGTGTTTCATTTGTTTTGTATCTCTAAGTACGATGAGAGTTTTTCGTTTGAAATTCGTTTGAAGAGTTTGTAAGTGAAATACATGAGTATAAACAGAAAAAATTCCAATTCTTTTATTTTTTGGTTATACGAAAGATAACGGAATTCTAGCCATAATTGAATATTGCAATAAAAAAGAATAACACGTCGCTTTAATAAAAATTTTAAAAATGCGACTATTATTATTTTTGTAAAGAAAATTAAACACGTATTAAAAAAAAAAAAAAAAAAAAAAAAAAAAAAAAAAACAGTTACTCAATATATGAAATAAAATTTTAAGTCCTTTAGATACTAAGTTTCGGCATTGATTTTGCATCAGGAATCATGTGTGTTTCATTTCTGTTGTATCTCTAAGTATGATGAGAGTTGTTCATTTAAAACTGTAAGTGAAATACAGGAGTATAAACAGAAAGTTTTCCCAATTCCTTTATTATTTGGTTATACGAAAGATAACGGAATTCTAAACATAGTACTAGAATATTGCAATAAAAAGGAATAACGCGTTGCTTTAATAAAAATTTGAAAATGATTATCATTATTTTTGTGAAGAAAATGAAACTCGTTTTAAAACAAGTCGGAAATTGCACGTCAAACGTGGCAAACGTTTGACTACTAGTTACGTTTACGTTTGAAACTAGTTATAGTACGTTAAACGTACTATAACTAGTTTTATAAATATTCAGATCTTGGTGCAATTGCTGTTGCACTCTTGTACATAAATGCATCAATACAAAATTCATGGGATGCCATTGAATTAATTATACGTATGACGGGATTTAATAGAATAAAGAAAACTTTTATTAATATCTTTTTAAGTTTTGATTCGATTTTCATAACATTTGAAATAACGTGACAAAATTCTGCAACGATTACATATATTAAATTTCAAATCATTTGGTTGGGTAGCTTTTGCGCTGTTATATGCGGACAGACAGACGAACGGACCAGACAGTCGCCACGTATTCACTGCAAAAAAGATCTGTAATTTTTACAGAAAAAAAATTGATTTTTTTACAAAAAAAAAACTGTTTTAAAGGAAATAGTTTTTTACTCTAAAAAAAAAAAAAAATCAATTTTGTAATTTTTGCAGAAAAAAACCTGTTTTAATGAAAAATTACAGATATTTTCAATATGTGTTTCATTTCTTTTGTATTTCTAAGTATGATGAGAGTTTTCTGTTTCAAATTGTAAGTGATATACATTTGAGTATACACGAATATAAAACATAAAAATTTCCAATTCTTTTATTTTTGTTTATACGAAAGATAACGGAACTCTAGCCTTAATCGAATATTGCAATAGAAAGGAATAACGCGCCGTTTAATAAAAATTTTGAAAATACCTATCATTATTTTTGTGAAAAAAGTAAAACACGTATTAAAGCAAGAACGAAAAATCATGCGTCAAGCATAGATTATGAAGCCCTTTCCAATTTCTTCAGAATATTTTAACAAAACTTCACTGTTTATAAGTAAAAAAAAATGATGATGTCACAACAAAACTAGTTGGATGTAGCAATCCCAAAACTTTCTTCTATCTCATACATGTTAATACTTCCTGAAAAATGCAGCATATGAGTATCACCGGTTAGATGATTTACACTAAAATCCAATTGTCAACAACTTTGATAACTTCTAACTGAACCTGATAACCTGAAGTTTAATGAAAATCCGTGCATTAGTTTTAAGATAGAGCTATTGCGGAAATTTCAAAACATTCTGCATAGCGGCGCTACCTGTTTGGCGATTTACACAAAAAACTAATTACGACCAATTTATATACCAGGAAATAACTGAATCTGAAGCTTGATGAAAATTCATGCATTAGTTCTTGAGATACAGCTATTGCGGAAATCGTGAAAATGCAGCACAGCAGCGCCACCCGTTGGGCGATTTACACCAAAAATTAAATAACACTAATTTATATCAGAGACGATGAAAATTCGTGCATTTTTTCTTGAGTTAGAGCTATTGCGATAATCATGAATAATGCAGCATAGCAGCGCCACCTGTTGGGCGATTTTTACCAAAAAGTAATCAGCACCAAACTATAGCCTGGACTAACTGAATCTAAAGTTTGATGAAGATCCGTGCAGTAGTTCTTGAGATATAGCTATTGCAGAAATCGTTAAAAATGCCACATAGCAGCGCTACCTGTTGGGCGATTTTCACCAAAAACTAATCAGGACCAGTTTATATCAAGGTCTATAACTGAATCGAAAGTTTTGTGAAATTCCGTGCTTTAGTTCTTGAGATAGAGCGCCCACAAAATTTTTGTCACATACAGACTCACAGAGTGACAGACAGACATTTTCTAAAAACCATCAAATCGTGTTCAGAAAATTCTAAAACGTATAAATCCGTCTAAAATTTTCACGAATCCAATACTTTCTTCTTGTAAAGGTAGAAAAAAGTAAAAATGGTAAAACTCACCATACATTTGAAAACACAATTTCAGAAATTCGCATCATTATTCGGAAAAATATCCGAATTCTTTTTTGAAGCCTTGTATATGATCTATAGATTTTGCATATACATACTACACAGTATGTTAAAAATTAGTTCAGTTAGGGGACGCATAGCACAGTTAAAAATTCCTCTTCAGCAATTTCCGTCAATAAACGAAAATGTTCTCCAGGTGTTTTGTGCAAGACTGTATATGATGTATAGAATTTATACACACTAATTAATATGCAAAAATAAATAAATAAATAAAATTTTAAAACGGGTACCACAGCGGAAAGTGCATTTTCAGCAAATATTGTTCATAGACAATGCTGTAACCAAATTATTTTGTGTGTCCCTATATATATATATATATACTAGGGGGCCCTGCCCCCTGCAAGCTACGCTCGCCAACCCCCGTTCAGACACTGTAGAATCTAAAAGCACGCTAATCTGATCGGTTTTAAAAAGATTAGAGAAGATTGAATTATACTGAAAAAACCTGTAGCGATCTCCCTGTAAACGGGTTTCCATTTAATTCCCTTTGATTGCAAAAATTTAAGATAGAATCAGTTGCTGTTAAGACATCCAATGGTTGTTTTCGTGTTTGGTTAAAGAAGATCAGTTAAACATTTGAAAAGAAGCTAAAATAAAATGAATTAAGTAAACAGAGTCTTTGTCTCTCGGTATTTTTTAACAGCGTTATAAAAAGATTGACATAATACAATTACTAAAATTTGCTGCTTTAAACCCTCCAAGGGCGGTGGTTCATTTTTGGGCCACTTCATTTTAATTCTTAAATGCCACATTAACATCAGAATATTGGGATGGAAATTTCCCTTTTATTAAATAAGTGAACAAAAGCATTTTTGTATTTCGAAATTTGTAAATTCTGGGGCCATTCACTGATTTCAAGATTTTACGAATAGAAGTGCCTTGTCCGTGAAAGGGTTAAACGCATATTAATGTATTTATTATTTTACAGTTTCCTTTCCCTTTTAATATTCACGTGTAAATACAATTTTCAGGACATAATTTTCAATATTTTCCTGCATTTAACACCTACTCATTTAATAGTAATTTTAAAGTTTTTTTTTTTTTTCTGTTTTTAATAGTCACGTGAAAATAAATTTTTAATCGTTAGGAAATATTATTCTTTGCACTGTTTTTAAAATTGAAAACAATCTCTATAATAATAGCCTAAGTCATGTGACTATCATCAACAGCCCCAGGCGGATCCCTTCGCTTTTTATATTCCATGCGGCCATTTTGGTACTTTAATGTTAGCCAGCCACAGGTGTGATAAGTCGCCGAATATTATTCTATCCCCATTATTTCATTTATATAGTCCAAGTCATGTAACTGCCATAAACAACGGGCTGATTCCTTCGCTTTTCATAAGAAAGGTTTCCATTTTGATTAAAGAATCAAAATTATTTTTTCGAATAAAACTACATAACAGTTGCCATGATCACAAAGAATTCCTGGTACTTTTATGTTAGCCGGGTGAAAATCTCGCCAATAGCTTTTTTTTTTAACTCGCCAGTTAGCATTTTTTAATTTTTCGAGTGGTAATGAAAACGGTGCTACTTGGTTATCCCATCGACCAAAAATCTGTCGCCAAACTATAAGATTAAATGCCAATAATGGTTGATCGTATATGTCACATTCACTTGACTTTCAGGAAGTTACACATGTTCACGCCATCAAGTGATTTTTATCTCGACGTTTTATTTGTATTTTTATTAATGTTATACTAATTTATTTGTTCTTTTGTTATTTAAAATAAAAAAACATGTCAATTTGTATAATTTGGCGAAATTGGTCGACGGGAGAAGTAATAACATTAAAACGTTGCTTTGAAGTGGAAATTAAATCTCATGATTTGTTGCATGGTCACATACGCACCGGGTTTGGCGTGATTTTTTTTTTTTTTTTTTTTTTTTTTTTTTTTTTTTTTTTTTTTTACGACAATTTGGCGAAAACCTCGTTTTCAAATACCTGTTACATATGTATTTTTAAATTATTTTCTGTTATTTTTAAAATGAAATAACAATAAATAAATAAAAAATTAATTAATAACTATAGAACAAAACAATTTATAACATTTTTTGTAAATAAAAAGAAAATAAATTCAAATAAACATTTATTAATAAATAAGCAACAACAGCCGGGTTACCATGTCAGGCAAATAACGCCATTTTGGCGCCAATTAGGTACCCCGTTGCGTATATGACATCTGTGTCTAATATTTTTCTTTTCGTTTCGTTTAAAAAAAAAGAATGAAGTAAAAGCCATTTATTTCAATTTTAAATGAAAGTTTTGTATTAAATAAAATGATAATGAAATACAAATTGAATTCTGAATAAAAGTAACATGATGCCTTTCTTAGCATACATTTAAGGGAGGCCAAACTCGTCGCCAAAATAATTTAAAATAACCTTTTCTAAAATATGAAAAAAAATATCTGTTATGATTAAAATTTGAGTTGCCATCATTAGAAAAAAAGTATTTAAACTTAGAAAAAAATTAATATTTCGAAAACTAATTCTAATTTTAAAATTCTAATACCAGTTTTGAGATCTGTGGATCAATACGGATTTTTGGTGTTAATTTCATCGCAAAGTATTCCATATTTTAGGAGAAATCGCTGTGAAACGTAATCAGTTGTTTAATCAGTCGTTTCATAGAATCGTTACATAAATTCGTTTCAATTCGACTCATAAGGATTTTATATATACTAGGAGATCGTACCCGGGCTTTCCGGGTTACAGAATATAGGTGAAAACATTTTTTTTTTATTGAAAACTAATAATTTTTTTATATACAATAATTTTTTTAGATTGCCCACTTACATTAATAAAGCATTTTTCATATGAAAAATACGAATTGTACAACCAAATAAATTTTTGAAATTAATCAAAAGCGATATTTTCTTATTAGCCGCATGCTAAGAGCTATTTGATCAAAATTTTGCTACTTACGGTATCCTTTTATATTCTGATAATTTCAGAGTTTATACATGTCAGTTAAATTTGTGTTTTATTTATATTATTTTAATTATTTATTCATAGTTTTTTTAAATTGATATTAGCCGTAAGAAAATGATGAACTCTTTATTTTGTTTTAAGGGCAAACGAATTAATCTTTCGTAATCGAGCTCCGCGCGATATAGATAAATTAAAAAATATTTCATGCTTTAAAATTGTTTTTAAAACCATAGACAATTAGTAAACTGAGATGAACTTTGCAAACAAATTCCATTTGAAAAAAAAAAAAAAAAAAAAAAAATGTTATTCCTATTTGGTGATCTAAAAATTTAAATTGTACAATTACAAATATGTTAGATTTGTGTAGTTTTTTTTTAATATTATTCTTTTATTTGTTTATAAAAGAAGTATTAATTTCGTTAATTTGTCTTTCACAAATATGTTATATAGGTGTTTTTTTAATATTATTCTTTTACTTGTTTATAAAGGAAGTATTAATTTCGTTATGCAAAAATAGTCAGAAACAAATGCTGAACAATATTTGTTGCTTTATGCGCAAAATGTTTATTATTATTATGTATTGAAACCGGCACGTGATAAGACAAACTTTTTAAAAAATCATGCTTAAAAATTCTTTTAAAAAACATAATACATCAGTCAATTAAGATACAGTTTTTAAACAAATTGCATTTGGAAGTAAATTTTTTCGTCGCATGTATGCGACGAAAATTGAAAATATATGATGGTCAGAAGATAAGCAATTGCAGTAGCGAAAATTTCAAGACAGAAATTTGATCGTGAAGTGCTGCCATTCGCAAAATGACGTCAGCGTTACGCACAGATACGTTTGTTCTTTATGCTATAGATATTTAATCAGTAAAATATAATAAAGATCAGTTATTAGGATGTGGTTATCAATTGAGGCTATTATGCTTGGTATTCCGAAATGAAAAACAGCAATTTTCACCTTCTCAAAATTTGCATACGCACTTCTCATATCCATATTCATCTTTTTTTTTTAATTGTATTTTGTTTGCTCATTTTAAAATCATTTTAACTCAAAACTTGAAGTCACGATTGTCAGCAACATCTTTTATGTGAACAGACGCACTCTTTAATTGAGATTCTAATCTCAATTCCGGAGAGTAAAAATTTCCGAAATTTATGCTTTTTAGACGCATTTGTGTCAAAATGTTTAGTTTTATCTAAGAAAATGATCGTTTTCTTTTAAATATAACTTCATTTTCACTTAAATAAGCATTTCGCCTAGTGTCTGAAACTTAGTATCAGTACACATACAGATGGAAAAACAAAATAAAAAATTTATGAGGAAAAATGCGTGCTTTCAAAAGCAGTATGTCATTATTATTCCCCTAATATAATATTTTATTCAACTAATATAATATTTTATTCCCCTAATATAATATTATGTTCTTAATGGAATTTTGTGCCACTAAACCCAATACAACAATTTTTATCAACGATTTTGAATTTTTATCCGAAAATGGTATGAATAACGATAAAAATACCTCATTATTTCTCTCTTGTCTGCAATAATGAAAACTTTTTAATTTTCACCATTTTGGAGAAATTTCATAAAATGCTTTTAAAATTAAAATATAAAAGTGGGGATTAAAAAATAAAATAAAATAAAAATAAATAAATAAAACAGATAAAGCAATCACATCTACAAATGAACAGCTTTTAGTTAGAAAAAGAATATATATTAGCAAAATTGGTTCAGCAGAAAGATCAGTGCAGATGACTAAAAAACACATTTTTTTTTTTAAATATACAGATTATATTAAATTATGAGAAATTAAATTAAGCAAATTATGTTATTTTGATAAAATTATTGTAGAATGTCCTAAAGAATAGCATTAAAATTTTGTTATTCGAGAGAATTTTGAACAAAAACTTCAGGAACATGATATTATTTTAAAACTCGAATTATTTGTTTGTTTGTCTAACTCTGCGAAGCAAATCCATCCAGTCGAGAACCATCAATTTCTGTAATATAAATCGCTATTATTTGCATGTCACCTCTCTTTTATAAAGACACTCTAAATTTTTGTAAAACATTGCGTTTTATCAGTGTGTGATTTCGATTACATTATTTTCAAACGTGAAGCATTTTCACCTATGAAGAATTTCAAAGCAGCTGGGCAATGAAAATGACGCACTCCTACAAACCTTAATTCAGTTTTAAGCATTAAAATACACGCTTTTTTATAAAATGACGTCATTTGCATCCGCTAAAGCAATCCACTTCTATAATCCAATCTTAAACTTCGTCTATAGAAAAGTATGCATATGACGTCATTATCGCAGAATAACAGACAATATTCTTGGCATAGCCCGTATTTTAATTTCAACTTTTTTTTTTCAGGTTTTATGAGAAAATGGCAACAAAAAGATACAGTAATATCCTGACTATTTTCCCATTACTTTTAATAGAAATTGGGTACTTTTGTTGCCAAGATTAGAAAAATAGTATTAAAAACTACAAAAAAATTAATATCTTAAAAATAAATTGAGATACAGCTTTCAAACAAATTGCATTTAAAAGAGCATTTTGTTCCTCATATGACTGTGTAAAAATTTTAAATGTGCGATGTTTAGAAGTTTAAAAATTTGCAGTAGAGAAAATTGCAAAACCGAAATTTTATTTCAAATTTCAAAGTGTTGCCATTCGCAAAATGACGTATGCGTTACGCACAGATATATTTGTCCTTTATAATATAGATAGGGTAGATATGTATATATCTACGATGAATGCTGTGTACCCCTTATACAGTAAGTGTCTTGCAGTGCACTACAGAGATGAATATCAATTTCAATATGTTTGAAATATTATAACATCATTAAAATACACCGCAAACGATTCCCCCCCCCCCCCCCCCATGTACTGTAATGTAAAATGTAACGGAATTCTTTTGAATGTGCCTGTAAAGGGACTATAAATGCTACACACACACATCATTTTCAATACTGAAGATGCCAAAGTAAATCTTATAACATATATCAATTTTATGACAATCCGAGTTGCTCCACACTCACTGCTGAAACTCACAAAAGTGCCCGTTTGGTACTTGAGTTCTAGCTAGTATTACCAGTTCCAGTACTACAAAAAAGCGGGACAGGGAGTCGGAAGCAGCGGGACAGTGGTTTCTTTATTGGGACAAACAAATACAGTAAATGCTTTGAAAATGGAACCTGTCTGTATTGGAATCCTGTCTAATGGTCCCGACAGAAAAAGCCTCGGCTTAGACGCTAAATATTCCCACGGTCGCCATCTTGGATGTTTTGAGATTTCTTGGCGATTTTTTTGTTGGTGATGTTGGCGATCTTTATTTTCGTTAAGCCTAACATGCGCATAAATCGCTGCTTGACGACATTTACTACTTGGCGGAAAAGGGGTTTTCACGCGAAGAAAAAATCCAAAATGGCGGCCGCGGGAATATATGACATTGACATCTGTTCCAAGGTCTCATACAAATCTACATGCTAAGACCAAAACCTGTCTAAGACGAAATATTTCATTCGTCAATATCGGGACAAACAAATTCAGTAAATGCGTTGAAAATAGAACCTGCCTGTAACGGAATACTGTCACGTAATTGCATGGTCCCGATAGAAAAAGTTTCATACAAATCTACCTACTAAGACAAAAACCTGGCTAAAACAGAATATTTCACTAGTCATTTGAGATTTCGTCTTAGTAAGTGTTACTGTAATAAATAAACACAATAATCTTCGAGCATAAAATCGGTGAAAGCAGAATCGCTAATGACCGAAACAAAATTCCGTATTGAAGAGGTTTTCTACGAGCAGTTATAATTGTATGATATTCCTTTCATAGAGACCATGAATGTTTTACTTATAAGCAGAGCTGTAACCAGAGTGCGAAGCCAGGGGGGGCTGTAAATTTTTTTAGTGGGACTAATCCACATTTCTTCAGCATTAATAAAGAATAAATTTAGATAGAGGGCAAGTACTCTTGCATAGCTAACTAGGGATTTGATGAAAAAATTATAAATTGAAAATAATAATATTTTTCCAAAATTTGAAAAGTAATTACAGTGCTATTTACATGTTAAAAATAAATGCCTTCAACATTTGGAGATCCTAGCAAATAACACCTACGTAAAATAATATAATTCAGAAACTTTTCATCTCTTATTAGAAGATCTAGTTATTTTTTACCTGAATACTAAATACCTTTTAAGGGTAGAAAATATTACTAGTTCTGGCTGCTTTATATTTGAAATACCTTATCATGAATAATAATAAAACACTATACTTAAAAAGTTTATTTATCACTTTTCAGCATCTTTTACATATTTTAACAATTTTAGTGTTTGAAATACGAGTGTGGTTCAATAATTATTATCCCGAGTGTGTATAAAATATTTGTACTGCGATGGTTGGTGTAGAATATTGAAGCCTAATGTCTTAGATGCCTATATGCTCAATTTCAGAATCATAGCTGCTATATTAACAATTTTTTTTTCTTTTTAGATGTGAGAGGTGGCACCTAGCTTGAATGGGGGAGGGGGGGCTGGTTTGGAGCTTATGGGGCCAGACCTGAAGCAGTTTTGTGATAGATTTGTGACAGTGGATGAGACGTGACTACATCCCGAGTCCAAACGACAGTAGCCACGTCTCATTCCCTGTCACACACCCCCCCCCCCCAACCCCTTTCAATCTAGGTGCGACCTCTCACACCAAAAACGAAAAAAAAAGCAAAATTTCAGCTACAGTTCTGAAATTGAGCATATAGGCATCTAAGACATTAGGCTTCAATATTACACACAAACTGCGCAGTACAAATATTTTTTACACACTTACACTCGGGACAATAATTATTGAACCAGGCTCGTACTTTTTTAAAAATCTTTAACGTAAAAGATATATTGTATTAAAATATTCCGAGAGCTAGCGGGGAGATCAGCCCACTTTGCCCCCATCAAGTAACGGCCCTGCTTATAAGACGGGATTTTTTACAGGCAGATTCCGTTGTTATATGAGTTACTCAACTAAGTACAGTAAATCCTGTAAAAACAGAATAGCCATATGGATCGGGAAAGTTTTAGGCAGGTTTCAATCTGAGCAAGTGGATTCAATTCGGTGTGACCGTAGAAAATTTTCCGTTATAGACAGGTTGTGTTTTAACAGGTTTAGTGCATAAAGTTCTACTGAATTAAGACTAACGAATAGCACGATACTAAAAGAAAATTAAAAAAAATTTTTACATCAAGAAAAAATCGAAATTTTTGGCGTCCCACGGGACAGTTGTAAAAAGAATTGAAAATCGGGACATCGCACGTAAATCGGGACACATGGCGACAGTAGTTATAGCATGTCTGATGCAAGGTTATCAGCAATAGATAGTCTTTTCCGGTTTTGGTGGTGGCAACAAACAGAATAATTTTTTTCGCTTTTTGAATAAATTTACTTTGGAAATTTTAATTTCCTTATAATTTATTTAATATATTTGTTCGATTAAAAAATATTAAATGATATTTGTTATATTCGTGGAAAATTATTTATTATTACATACATTTTTTCAAACGATAAATTATTCGAAGATTTATTTTATCGTGCTTAAAAGTGACAGAACTATGTAAATTGAGCACAAAATAAAAAAATAATAATAATTAAATAAAATAAACAATTTTGAATTTTTTTTTTTTTTTTTTTTTTTTTTTTTTTTTAAGAAGAAATGAAAAGGGAAAATCAATTTCAACTCATAAAAAAAGAAAAACGTTTTATGTATTAAGTCATACTTATACAATCATAAAAGGATATTTGTATCTGAGAAAAAAAAATGGAAACAACCAAAAAATAAAGTAAAATAAAATAAAAATGAGAAAAGAGCGAAGGATGAAATTGAAAATTTATCTAAAACTAAATTTGTTTTTTCTTTTTATACGAAACTAATTTCATTTTGAATCTATATGCCTTAATCTCACTCTTTCTTTTCACTAGAAAAATTTTACAGGCTGTTATATTTGTATAGACTCAGCTGTGAAATGGAGGCAAGAATACAGCATCTTTCGCTCTCATTCTCCAGTATTTCTATAATGTAATAATGTATAATTTACAATGGGATCTTACAGTATTATAAAAAATATATATATATGTGTGTGTGTGTTCGTAATTGTCGTGTATACTTTACAATGAGATCTTACAGTGTTATAAAATAATAATAATAATAATAATAATAATAATAATGGGTGTTCGTAATTGTCACGTATAATTTGCAATAGGGTCTTACAGTGTTATCAGAAAATAAATAAATATTAATAAGTGTTCATAATTGTCATGTATAATTTATAATAGGATCTTACAGTGTTATGAGAAAAAAATAATAATAAGTGTTCGTAATTGCCATGTATAATTTACAATAGGATCTTACAGTATAATAAAAAAAATAATAATAATCGTTCGTAATTGTCATGTATAATCTACAATTGGATCTAACAGTGTTATCAGAAAATAATAATAATAATAAGTGTTTGTCTTTGCCATGTATAAATTTACAATAAGACCTTACAGTGTTATCAGAAAATAATAATAATAATAATAATAATACAGTAGAACCCCGGTTATCCGAAAATCAGCTTAACCGAAAGACCTTAAAATTCCTTAAAGTCCTTTTTAAATGTGAAAAATTTTATTGTCGGCACTATTTTTTTCGATGTCAAATGACACCTTTCAACATATTTTGATTTATGATTACTATTTTATTTGTAAGTTTTAGATCAAAACAATTCCCAATCATTTTCAATACATTGAACAGTTGTTTTAATACTTATTAGCTTTAAAAATTAGAAGCAAAATAATAATAAAAAAAAATCAATGAAAGGTGTTATTGGTCACTGGTAGAAATAGTGCTAAAAAAGCACGTTCTTTAACAAATAAACAAAGTTAACTTACTATTTGGTCCATTGCGTTATTTCGGGCATTTTATTAGATAAACACATACGACACTTCATTTTTTTTTTTTTTTTTTTTTTTTTTTTTACAAAATATGTTGTGATTTTCTATTGTTTTTCAATATTCTTCAATATCTGTCTTTCAATATCTTCTAAATTGCGATCACAGATTTTCATCAAACACGTTTTCACTATAAGCCTCCAGGTTATTCGAAAATCCCTATGGAACCCCAGTTATCCAAAAATCCCTATGGAACCCCGGTTAACCGAAAATGCTTTGGTCCCATGCTTTTCGGATAGCCGGGGTTTTACTGTAATAATAATAATTGTTCGAAATATTCAAGCCGATTTCAAGGAAATTAATTGGACTGTTTCACACCAGCAAATTGAAAATTAAAATAAAATGTACCAACTATGAATACGATGAAATGTACAGAACCTCGAGTTAAAAATTTTAACATGCAAATAACAAGCATAAATTTTATGATAGCTTACCACTTTCTTTATTACTTAGTTACTTTAGTTCAAACTATTTTTCAGCAGCAGACACATTAACGTTTTCCTGATTTATCCAAAACATCATCTTCTATTAGGCTAATGCAAAAGTTTTGTGCTACAGTAAATACAACAAGTAAAAATCAATTTTTAACAATAAATATAAACGTAAAAACACTTAGGGGAAAAACACTTTATTTTTATCATCATTCAATATTTATCTTGAAAAATTTTTTATACTTTTTGTTCGTTTTTTTTTATAAGGTATGGCAACAGGAAATAAAAAGTGAAACATTATTTAAACTATCTTTTTCCGATTTCTAAATGGATTTCTCATTGTATAATCATAATTTAATTAATATGAATAATAATTTAAGTCATAATTTAACTAATCATGATTTAATAAATAAACTATTAGTTGATTAAAGCGTATTTTTAAGAAAACATATTACACTGTCATTTTTTATTTATATTTTCTACCTTTGAGTGCTTACAATATTTCGTTTTTGCAGTTTCAAAGTCTGTTGGCCTATTTTGACGAACGTGTTTTGGCGCGCATAATTATACCAGAGCAACTGACGTATACCCGGTACATCAAGTGTTTTATGTGCGACAACACTTTATATCTATATTAACTTTAAACCACAATTTTTCAAACGTCATTTATGTTTGTCTAGCAGTAAAGATCCTGCATTAAAATTTGTAACATGCATCGGTAAAAAACTATATTCGATAGGATGACTATTTTTAAACGGTAAAGTTAAGAACACATTAACCCTTTATGTCCTGACAGTACTTTTAAGTACCATTAAAGAAAATTCAATGTAAAAGGTTTTTAATTCTTCTAATAATAGAAGTAGATTGCATTTTTTATACAAAATAATTTGCTCAATCTTATTTAGAAAGCACAGCGAAATAGTCAACGCTAAATACTTTTTTATAATATGATTATTTTCTCAACCATTTACCCACGCATAGCTTTTCTCCTATTAAAAAATGCTATACGAAAAATTTGCAATTACAGAACACTTCTCTGTTACAGATAGGATCACAATACATTTATTTACTATAAAAAAACCTATTTACTATTAACTATATTTATTATTATAAAAAAAACTTATTTTTTTTTACTTAAAAGTTTTTTTATAAAATTCACAATCAATATTTTAATAAATCCTGAAGACAAATTAAAATGACACATTTTCTGTACACAAAAGTGTAAAAATTTTGAAATCGAGTAAGTACTTCCAGAGTTATATCAAAAATTAAATATGTTTAAAATTTAAACTTTAAAAAAATTAATTTTTCAGATTTCTTTTACATGCAATATTCTTATTTTATTAAAACATATTTCAGAAAAAAATTTAATAACAAAATCGCTATTAAAAAAAAATAGAATTTTGAGCCCCGGACTCCTTTAACAATCTCTCTATTCTAAAAAAAGTAACTAACGCTGTTACCGCCGCTGTTTTTGAAAATTTTGTGACCGGTGTTCTTTCTTCGCTAATATTAAGAAAACTACTGCATACAAAAATATGAAAATCGGTGGTATTACAGACAAATATTTGATAAACACGCTGATGTAGACAGTTTTCAAATCGAATAATTATTTTAAGAGATATTTAATGTTAAAATTGGTCAAAATCGTTTCATTAAAACTATACATAGGAATTTAATCATATTTAGATCATTTTATACATTAGAAGTTCGCGGTGTGCAGACTGTTTTTTTTTTTTTAATTTGATTCATTTTTTGAGGATTTATTTCCATTTTAGATTCAAATTTTCAGCATTTCTAGAAATATTTTTTACATCTTTTAGAAAAGGGTATTATTTTAAATTGATGCCAAATTTTAAAACATCACAAAGAGTAATATTTCCTTCAAATTAAAAACTTATTTACACGTGACTATTATAAACAGAAAAAACTTTCAAATTAGAATTAAAGGATTACGTTTTAAAAGCAGGAAAATATAGAAAATTAAGTCATAAAAACTATATTTACACGTGAATTTAAAAAGAGAAAGAAAGTTATAAAATAATAAATGCATTAATATGCGTTAAAAGTCGTAAATGGAGTAAATTACGTCATATTTAAAATGGCCAAACAACAATATTTCCAAACAGTTTAAACTTAAAAATATATTTGCGCAAGACATTTATTTCATATTTTGAGATAATCTTTTAAATTATTGTAGTGAATTCTAAGACAGCGCAAATAATATTTCCTTTCTAACAACAAAAGTATTTTCACGTGAATATAAAAAAGAAATGTTTCGTATTTTTTATAAGAATTGCGAGATATCCATAACAGTATATTTTTTTTATTAATCTCATTATTCTTGTAAATATTTTGCAAAAATAGCTCTAACTACCGATTTATTAAATCAGTTTTTATTAAAAATATTATCTAAAAATCAAATTAATATTATATACTATATTGTTCTGGATATCTTAGACATTAATGTAAATAATTATTGAGGTGAAGCAATTTTTTTAATTCAAAATTCAGGATACAGAGGGCTAAAAACATAACCCTTAACAACACATTCAAATTTCATAGTAATTATCTAAATTTTACGAAATTTAGAGCCTATTAAAACTTAAGGGGGTCCGGGACACAAAAAATCTTCAAATTTTCAATTTTTTTATTATTATTATTATTGGATTAAAAATTTCTCTGCCGTTTTCTGCTTTTGTTCATGTTTCTATCTTAATTAGAACAGGAAATATTAATTCTTTCATTTTGGTTTATTTTCAAAATCCGCCTTTCAAGCTATGGTTGCCAAGGAAACGAGTTCTTGTGAAATTGCGTTTTTCTTCATGATAGGTTTTTTCACCATTTCTTATATTTAAACTCTTATAACTCGAGAACCGTTAAAGATACAGGGTTGAAACTCGGAACATATCTCTTTCAATTATTTTACTTTACTTTTGAGCCAGCATATTTGAAAAAAATATTTACTTTTGAAAATATGATTATTATTTTTTTTAAAGTTGCACCACTTTTTTTGTAATTTTTTCGTTAAATATTTTTAATTTTTTTAAAAATTAATATTTTTTTAAATGCTGGCTCTAAATTAAAATTTATATATTTCTGTTTATTTAAATGAAAAAAAAATTGAAATGCTATAAGTAATATTTCGAGTTATAACGATTTTAAACTACCCCACTTTTTTAAAAATATTTAAAATTTAATTTTTTTTTTAAAAATTATGAGAAGTTTTATCATGCGATTTTGTTTACAAATAATATGGTTAACCATCACAAAAAATTTCAAAATTTTAACTCAATAAATAAAATTTTTTTGAAAATTTGTCCCGGACCCCCTTAATAAACTTTGAGAACCTCAGACAAAACCTAACTGTCTTCGAGCTATTCATTGCGTATGTTTCTTATGTATCTGCTAAATACCGTATGTTCCGGCGAAAAAACCGCAGCTCAGACAAACATATTTTGAACCAGAAAATAAGTTTAATACATGAAGTGAAATAATTACGATAATTAAATTAATTACACGTTGTTAAAAATATTTGTGGGTCTAAATATGTTTGTTTGAGCCATGCATGATACGCCGAAATATGCAATAGTTATTTATTTTGTTTATATTTAATTAAGATTTTCCGTTTCAGATTATTTGCTGAATTAGCAAGAAAACAACTGAAGCATTGTAACTCGAAAAAGAAAAACAAATTCTCATAAATGGATAAATTCGAAATTCACGATTTGAAAGGTGAGTAATCTTCAAGTTATACTAAAAATTTTAACTTAAAAAAAGTCAAATACAATTCCATAATTGAAAAAAATAATAATACGAAACGTAACATAGTGTTTAAATTCTGCACATTAATGAAATGCATATTAAGTCTATCATTTAAAATTTATACATACATACTTCGTATAGATATCTACGAACAAAATATATTGATTTTGAAAAAAGAACTGACTTTTTTTATTATTATTAAGAAAAGATACATTTTATTAGTGTATTAAACTACATTTAGATCTTGATATTTTGTAATACAGTAGAACCTCGATTATCCGAAGTAATTGAGACCGACTATCTTTCGGAAAATCGAAATTTTCGGATAATCGAGAATACTCAATTTTAAGATTAACGACAAATATATGCACTATTTCTGATTATGATAACAAAAGCTTAATAAAAATAAAGCAATAGCAAAATAGAAACAGGAATAAATTACCTAAATTTTATTTTTGAAAATAACTACCTTTTACATATTTTACAAAGGCTTGAAAAAAAAGTCTTGTTTGTCCCAGTTTCGATTGCCTTTGCTTTGCAGCTCTATCGTGATGTTTTTTTTAAATACTATTCGTTCACCAGTATCGCAGTCTTTCTGCTGCTCCAGCCATGCCAAACCTTTTCAAAACATTCAAAACTTCAGAGTTGTTAATTTGTTGGTTTTCTTCGCTCACATCGTTCTTTGCTATGATCAATGAGTTAGTAAAAAAGCTTTGAAAACGGGTTTTTCACACAAGGAATGTGATAGTAAAAAAAAGAGAGAGAGAGAGAGGAAGCAAGCTTTAAAAAATGGATTTCGGTTAACCGAGAATTTCGGTTAAAAGAGTTTCGGATAAAAGAGGTTCTGCTGTATTATCAACCAGTAAGCAAAAAGACCTTACGATGCCTTAAGGTATGTGCGGAGGTTGAGTAAGAATTATTGTAAGTGGGCTGTAAAAACAAAACATTTATTTAAATTGATTTAAATTTGCTTGAAAGCGATTCGCTGCCACAGAATCGGCCGCACAACTGAACTCTGTAATCCCAACAAAGGGTTTAGATAAAAAAAGGGGTTGTCAAGTAAAGATACCTGGATGTTCCGTCGCCAAAGTGAAAGTTATAAATACAGAACATACTGCCTGGCGTTGAAATATACTGTATTTATTTCAAATATTACCAGTATATATAATACAAATATAAGCGAAAATCTGAACTAAACAAACAATATAATACAAATTATATTCGAAAATAATCACAATTAACATACAAGTCCTCAAATTAACATTAAAATCTATTTGTATGTGAATTTTTAATAAAATTAAATTTAGTGCCAATTTTTATTATTATTATCATTAAATAACTGTCTATCGGATTAAAAATATATTCATAAATTCCTTGTAGTATATACCAAAATTGTTCATGGTACTTCTCAGTTCTTGAAGCCCCCTTAAAAATCACTTATTAAAAATTCGCATTCATAAAATTTAAACACAGGCTTTATATTTCTTAACATATAATTGTATATTGCTTACACTTTAAATAACTTTTCCTCTCGTGTCGGCAATTTCATCAATACTTTAAACAAAAATTTTTACAATTATATATAACACATTAATGTGGGAAAGTACTTCAAGAAATCAACAATTTTCTTCCCTTGTTCATGTTCTAAGGAAGACCGGTCCATTGTGTTGGCATTTTCGGGGAGGTGGGTCCCCGGGGCAGCCGAAGGTGTCGCTTTTAATGCGCCCTGTCAATCCGCGGATCGATCCGGACCTCGTGTTGTGAAATAACAGTTGCGGCCGCGCGTGATCCGCATCCTCAAAATGTTTGCTCATCGATCCGTTCGCGCGAAATTGAGACGTCGGAGATCGGAAGGAGCAAGTTTTCTTCTCAACCGGTCCAAGAAGAGCATCTTCCAACTCGTACAGCAAAAAATATGTTTCTCGAAAATAGAAACAAGTTATGTTTCCTCGTAAAATCATAATACAGTAGAACCCCGCTAATCCGAAATTCCGGTTAACCAGAACTGATTTTATATTCGAGAATTATGCTTGAACAGTATAATTTTATAACAACATGTATAATAATCACTTATAAACAGATTAAGTTAAATAACGCTATAAAAAGTGATGCAATAACTTTATTAAGATTGACGATCGTTTCATCGCACAAACGGCGACATTTTCAAAATCATTCACGATAGAAAATATTTTCACATAATTTAAAACAATAACATAGTAAACAGTGTCACGAGACATGATGCATAATGCAAAACATTGCAAACATAAAAATTAAATTAGCTATTTGTGAGCGTGGATTAATTTCATAATTAAAAAAAAATAATAACATGGTAACCAATGTCCCGAGACATCAGCATAATGAAAAACACTGCAAAACATAAAATAAAAATAAAATCAACTTGGCTATTTGCGAGCGTGGATTAATTTTTACTATTGTTACTAATATTACATAGCATCTCTTTCCAAATTTTAGGTAAATCAAGGGATACTGAATCATTGCAAATATTCACGTTGCGTAAAAATATCTCTATTGATTCCCGGATTATGGATGGTAAATAAAATCTTGATGGATAAATTAACTTGCTATTTTTAAAATCGATCTGTAAAGGCTCTTCACTGCATAATCTGGCCAAAGCTGTGGTTCTTCTTTTGTATTTGATGTCCGCTATATGTTCTTTGATTCTGGTTTTAAGTTTTCTGCTTGTATAATTTTAATTAACTGAAGAGTTTAACTTGCGAAATTTTCCGCATTATAGGATGAATATCGGGAAAAACGTGTAGAAGTTAGAATTAAACCAAAAAAAATGGCAGTACAGTATGTTTTTTATTCTCTAAACAGCTTGAGTAGAATTAAAAAAAAAAAAAAAGTACTCAATAATATAAAAGTACAACCTATGTACACGAATATAAAATGAAAACGTGCAGTGTAGAAGCCATCTTAAAAAATTTTCGAATATCAGTTTGTTTACCAGTCACTATAAAAAATTTTTTTAATGCAAAAAGTATTTAATTCAAATGATAAAAACTTATGTTTTCTTTCAGCAGTTTGATTTCCTAAATTATCTACATAAATGTTTTTTTTTTCCTCCCTCGTCGACGTGGTGACTGAGCTATTTATAAATTCGCGATTTTGAACCGTTTGTAATGGGTTGTTGGGTAATTCCTCATTCTGAAATTCCATTGGATTATTATAAACATCAGGAGTGATTAAACAAGGACAACTACTTTTTTTCGAAAGTCGTGCCGGATTATCCAGCATGACGGACCTTAGGATGCCGGATTAGAGGATATTTACTGTACTACTAAGTACTTATAACTTACCTTTTTTTAAGCACGCACCTTTTTCTTTTCTACTTTTATCGGAATTTCGAGTAATCCGAATTTTTTGTAATCCGAAAAGGCACCGGTCCCAATTAGTTCGGATTAGCGGGGTTCTACTGTATCTTGTTTCTTATTACAGGGTGTCCATAATTAAGTGACCCAACTTTAAAGTTGTCTACAGACAAAACTATTGTTCATAAAGTTGTGAAATTTTGTGAAAGACATAATAAAGAGATGGGAGTTTGTTTAAGCTAAAAAAATATATAAATGAAAGTAGTTCAAAATGTCGCCACCAGAGGGAGTTTTTTAATAAATTACACATTTAGCATTACGATAGTTTAGAAATTTTATTTATTAACTTAACCTTACTCTAAAGACAGCTTTTCACGACATTTTCCTAGTTTTTCCCTGAACATACTGTGGTCAACTGTGGAACATGCTATCTTACGATTCCAGATGGTATCTGAAAAGGATGAAAGTCATGCAGAACATGCTTGGTTATAACAAAGTTTGTTAAACTATCGCAAATGTATGCTAAACGTATAATTAGTTAAAAAACGGCCTCCTAATTTTTATTCTCTCTCAAACATATTCTCATACTTTTATTATGTCCTCCAAAAAATTTCTCAACATTCCGAACAATAGTTTCGTCTGTAGAGAAATTTAAAATAGGGTCGATTAAATATGAACATCCTGTAAATAAAATTTCTAAACTATCTTAATGCTAAATATGTCATTTATTGAAAATCGCCCTCTGGTGGCGAAATTTTAAACTATTTTGATTTATATATTTTTTAGCTTAAACAAATTCCCATCTCTTTATTATGTCTTTCACAAAATTTCACAACTTTATGAATCAACTTTATGAACCAACTGGGCGAAAAATGTCCGGACCAGGATTCGAACCCGGGACCTCCTGGCTGAAGCCGCCAGTGCTTTGCCATCTGAACTATCCCGGACGATTCTGGTCGAACTTTTTCACCCAGCTAACCTTGAAGATTACAGCATCTGGTCTGAAACCTAGTTCAGCTCAACAGAATAAATCTCAGGTAATGGAACTCCAGAAATCGCTGGATACGAAATTACACTAGATTAATTTTCACACAATTATTCTAATTGGTAAACAAATCATATTAGATGTAAATTTCCACCTGGGCGAAAAATGTCCGGACCAGGACATTTTTCGACCAGGTGGAAATTTACATCTAATATGATTTGTTTACCAATTAGAATAATTGTGTTAATATTAATCTAGTGTTTATGAACCATAGTTTTGTCTGTAGACAACTTTAAAGTAGGGTCGTTAATTATGGACACCCTGTATATTTAAAATTATTTTTTTAATTTAAAGTGTTATATGACTTTCGGTTTTTGGAAGAAAAATAAACCAAAGTTCTTTTTATGGGGGAAACTAACTACACTGTAAAAGAAGAAAAAAAAATGTTTCTTAATTTACGAAATTGTACTATACGAGTGGAAATAAATAATAACCTCTTCCAAGTCACAAACGACTCCGAAAAGCTTTCCTTTATCTTTACAAGCCTCAGAAAGCAACTTATTTTCGAAATTTAAAGAAGAATTTCTATATATAAAATTATTAGGTACCCGTAATTTTCAAAAACATTTCCCAGTAGCTTTTACATAATCATAGATTTTTTTTTGTTTGTTTATACTCGCCACGCGTAAATAATTTTTTAATTTGAAGGAAATATTATTATTTACACTGTTTTTAAATTTGGCAACAATTTAAAATAATACCCTTTTCTATAATATGTAAAAGATATCTCTCGAAATGCTGAAAATTTTAGTTTAAAATGGAAATAAAACCTCAAAAAATGAATCAAATTAAAAAAATAATAAATAACTGCAGTCTGCACAGCGTGGACTTTTAACGTATAAAATGATCAAAAAATGATTAAATTCCTATGTATAGTTTTTGCCAGTGTTGCCAGATTTGGGACTTTTTTGTCCCCAGATTGTTGATTGTCACCACTTTTTTCAAGTAGAAATATTCGGCCTATAAGTCCCCAATCTGGCAACACTGGCTTTTGCTCCTATATAAAACTTTTTTAATGGAACGATTTTGTCCAACTTTAGCATTAAACATCTCTTAAAATAATTCTTCGATTTGAAAACTGTCTGCATCAGCGTATTTATCAAACATTTCTCTATAATACCGCCGAGTTTCATATTTTTGCATGCAATAGTTTTCTTAATATTAACGAAGAAAGACCTCCGGTCACAAAAAATTCAAAACCGGCTGCGGCGGTGACAGCGGTAGTTGCTTTTTTTAGAATTGTGAGATACAGTTAATAATTCATACATTTATTGTACGGAATCCTCTTAGCGCGAATAATACTCGCCACTTGACTGTTTATTTAATTTAAAGACTTACACAACTTTTAAATTTTAAAAAAGTTCAATTTTTAAAAAAAAAAATTATTGTTATTTTTATTAAGGAATAGTTCTGTATCATGCGATTAAAATTTATTATTTGAATTCTAATATCTTGTTTCTTATGCTTTTTAAATATATATATATATATTTTTTTTTAATTTAAAGTGTTGCATGACTTTCAATTTTCAACAATTTCTGTTAAAAGAATTAAAAAAAAAAAAAAAAAACCTAATTTCTTTTCATCATGGGAAGCTCTGATCCCTGAACTTCCCGTTTAGTTTTGCGTTTCTTTTCAAGTTCATACAATTAAATCTTATTATTTAAAATTATAATACCTTGTTTCTTATAATATTTAAAATTATTACTTTAATTTAAAGGATTATGCGAAAACTTTCTCGTTCAATTTATGAAAATGCTTTATGCTAAAAATGGCAATATACATACACACACACACACACACACACACACATATATATATAATGGTTATATATATATATATATATATATATATATATATATATATATATATATATATATATATAACCATTAAATAAATATTACCCAACAAAAACTGTGAAATTATGAATATATATATATATATATATATATATATATATATAAATGACCATTAAAAAACATTACAAATTACCAACGAACATAAAAAAAAATGAATAAAATGAGCAGAAAAACAATAATGGATATTTGTAGAACATAGACAGATTCTTCGGGTCCCAAATGCCTAAAGTTCCACAAATAGAGTGTGTGGTTTCATCTGCATATTAGCCATTAAAAAGCTAAAGAATTTGAATTTGGGACTACCACACACATAAGGCCGAGAAATAACCCATTGAACACAAATAAGTTCTTAATGAAACAAGATTTAAAAGGATAGAGAAAAAAAAATTATCACTATATATACATATATATATATATATATATATATATATATATATTGATATGAACTTATAAAAAGTTTAAAAAAGCTGAAAAACATCACAGGATTGTATACATATGATTTCGAGGATTTGTATAATAGCATAAATTTAGATGATTTGAAGTACAGAGTTATGGATTTTTTCAAGAAATCTAAAGAGAAGGATATCAGTATTGAAATATTCACCGATTTATTTCAATTTGTTGTTTACGAAAATTACCTGTTTGAAGGGAAACAAATATATAAACAGGTAAGAGGTATTCCAATGGGGGGCAGTTGTAGCTCCATCCTTGCAGATATTTATCTGTTTACATATGAAGCCGGTTTATTGTTGGAAAAAGACTTAAAGATATACAGATATATAGATGATGTTTTGGTGGTTGAGCTGAATAATAATAAAGAAATTCATCAATTTAAATGTTATCCAGACACTTTGAATTTAAAGAGTGCTTCGGATGATCGGGGCAGTGTCAACTACTTGGATGTTAATTTGGAGATTATAAACGGAATTTTAGTATATAGTATTTATGATAAAAGAAATTATTTTGATTTTGATACAATAAAAATATTAAACTTTAATAGTAACGTGCATGTTTCAATTTTTAGAAATATATATTTAAATGGTTTAAATCGTATTGCAAATTTGTGCTCAAATGTTGATAAATTGGTTGGTGAAATGTTTAACCTTTACATAAACGCCAGTAAACAAAATTACCCAATACATTTTCTGAATGATTTAACTTTCAATTTTATCAGGAAAAAAAGCTATCGAAATAAAACATTGGAATTGTTCGATGATTGTGATTTATCGATACGTGATTCCTATCGAAAATAGCTTAGCGGTGAGGATAATCATTGACTTCATTTGACGGCTTTTGAATTAGTTTGTGGTTTTCATTTTTTCCAATCTCTATTTCTTTGGTCTTGGCAAGTGAGGGGGAATGTTGTGCACGTAAAACATGTTTAACCCCGCAGTACAAGTCATAAGCCTTGGCCACTTGTCTTCATGTTTGGTTTTTTCTTAGTTACTCTTGGTTTTGTTAATTATTGTTTTAGTTACAGTTTGTTAGATTTTTTTTCGTGTACTAAATTATATGAATTTGGATTTTTCAATATATATATAACCGCATTTTTTAAATTCGTTACTAGATAATAATCACTGACTTTCCGACTTAAAATATGACGTTTACGCTTGTATTTTTTACTATCACTTACCTCTATAAAACCTAAACAAATTTAAGTTCAGATAAACGATAGAATTACGTAAATTCGTAAAGTAAAATAAATGTTCTTTTAAACACCATAAAAATTAAAGAAAAAAAAAATTTAAAAATTCCATGATTAAAGAAACTCATCTACAGGGAGTGGAGTAGCACTGCTACTAGGAATCCCATTGAACTGCACTGCTGTTCACTGTTCACTGTTCATAGCATGGTTTTTATGTTTCATAATAGATTTGTAATCGTCACAATATATAAATCTTTCCCCCCTCCTTTTTGTTTCTTTCTTCATAGATTTATCATTAATATTACTATAATCCTACTTTCTTAATAACGGACCTGTTATATGAGAAAATGTGAGGATTTGATTATACCATACTGACTTTATTTTCCCCAGTGAACACGCTAAAGGAAACTTTTTCACTTTTAAATGTTTTTTTTTCTTTTTATCTTTTTTGGTTAATTCCCATTACTCTGTCTAATTCTCTCTTGTTAAAAAATTATAAATCCATAGGAATTTAAGTAAACTTACTGCAAGAAAAATTTCCAATATGAGAAATACCAAGGGTCTGCCCAGAAATTTCTCACGGGGTCCTGTTTTTGTGAAATTGTAAAGTTTTTCTTATATTTGCGAAAATTCTAATTTATAATTTTATGAATTTGAAATAAAAAAGCTGAGTGATTATGTTCTTCGGTGAGTTCAGCTGTTTTGTTACAGGTCATATTTAATTTTAAATGTTTAAATTTGAGAAAGGTTCAATTTGAAGGTGGAAAAATTGTGTGAAAAATTTATTTATAAATCAAAGAATTTTGTGAAGGGTCCTGTTTTGGCATGAAAAGTTTTGTGAAGTGTCCTGTTCTAAGAAAGAAAAATTGTAAAGATTCCTTTAACCCTTTCAGGGGAAAGTACTTCTATTCGTAAAAGGCTGAAATAGTATTTAAATGACATCGGAATTCAAAAAACAAATTTATTTCAAAGTTGTTAAAATCTTTTTTTGCGAACAACAAAATTAAAATTTTCATTTCAAAATTCTGGTGTGAATGTGGCATTTGGGAGTTAAAATTGAGTGGTATATATTATATCCCACCGTCCTTCAACGGATCAACACTAGAACCGCAGTGACGGGTTAATTTGACCCGTGCCAAATGTATAAATGTCGATTCGAACCAGAAAACTCTTTATAAGATAAGATAAATATATGCTGCACAGAAATAATTTAAATAAATAAGTTGTTTTAAATAAAAATTCTAATGTGAAATATTTATATAAAATTTGGTTTTGTAATTTTTTTTAAGTTGTTTTTTAAAAGTTAAGTTGTTTTGTAAAAGTTTTGGATTTTGTAATTTTTACAGAAAAAAACTGTTTTAATGAAAAATTACAGATATTTTCTGTAAATTAAACGGATTTTTCACTAGCGCCAAAATTGACAGTTTTTTCTGTCAATTTGAGAGATTTTTCTTTTTACAGTTGTAAATTACTTTTGCAGTTTGGACATCACAGAATTAAGCAGAGTTAATTTGTCGTTTTTGGTAAGATTTTGGGTTATTTTAATATTTTTCACCCTAAAAAATTTTTTCCGTATTTTGCCAGTACAATTTCCGGAATTTCCTTTTTCTTTCTTTCTTTCTTTTTCTTTCCCCCCTTTTTTTCCGTTTACTAATAAAAATAAATCCCACAGTTTAGTGAAAATGAAAATTTAGCGTTATCTGTCGCAATTATTAAATCCATACTTTTTTGACACATTCATGAAATCACTTGCAACAGGGAAACAAAAAATCTATAAAAATACGAATATTGTACTGGGAATCAACGGATTTTTCTTTTACGGATATGGCGTGTTTATGAATGCATTTCTAACTCTCACTTACCTCCGTGAGATAAAAGCAAATTTAAATGTAGATAAAGCAGTAAAAGTGTACGTAAATCTTTAGATAAAATATTTTTTTCATTTAGACCATAAAATTTAACGCAAAATAAAAAAATATATATAAATTCCGTTATTTAAGAACATACAGTAAACTTTCTGCTAGGCAGACTCTGTGTAAGATGGAAATCTGTCTAAATCGTAAAGATTTTCAAGTCCCTGCGAATCCATAGACATAGAATAAAATTTGTCTAATGCGGAATATTGGGTACTACGGAAAATTTTCTCGGTCTCGATCGATTCCGCCTTAGACAGAGTTTACTGTATAATGATTTTAATAATGTGTTTCATAATCACTTACCCCTATAACACAGAAACAAATATGAGTGTATGTAATCGATAAAATTGTGCAAATTCGTAGACTAAGATAAATGTTTTTTACAACACTATAAAAACTAAAGAAAAATAAGATATTTAAAGATTCAATGACTAAAGAATAGAGTATAGTTTTAATAATATGTCTCATAATAGATTTGTAATCGCAGAATATATAAATCTCCACCCCCCCCCCCCCTCTCGTTTTTTCTTCATAGCTTTATCATTATACAACTATAATTGTACTTTCTTAATAAGGGACTTTTTATGTGAGAAAACGTAGAACTTGACTACACCCCACTTATTTTCTTTAATTCCCCAACTAATACACTAAACAGAAAATGAGTTTTCACTTTTAAACTTTTTTTTTTTTTTTTTTTTTTTTTTTTTCTTTTTCGGTTGACTTCCATTACTCTCTTTAACTTTCTCTTGTTAGAAAATTATAAATCCATAGGAATTTAAATAAACTTACTATGAAAAATTTTTTCAGTATGAGAAATATTTTCAAAATATTTATTCTTATATAAAAGAAACAAAGAAATTCGTTAAGATAACTGTTACTGACGCATTTCGGACGCATCACTAGTAAAATACACACTGTAAAAGTAATTCCGTTGATTGCCAGTACAATATATCTATATTTTTACGGATTGTTATACTTTCTGTAAAAAAAAATCTGTATTTCGTAATTTTTACAGAAAACAAATCTATATTCTTTAGAGAAAAAACTGTTTTAATGAACAATTGCAGAAATTTTCTGTAAATTAAACGCTTTGTCACTGGGGCCAAAATTGACAGTTTTTTCCTGTCAATTTGAGAGATTTTTTTTTTTTCTACAGTGTGTAAATTACTTTTGCCGTTTGTATATTACAGAAATAAGAAAAGTTAAATTGTCTTTTTTGCTAAGACTTTGGATTTTTTTTATATTCTCCACTTTAAAAAAAAATCCGTATTTTGCAGCATAATTTCCTGGGTTTTTTTTCTGGTTTAATAATAAAAATAAATATTCTTAAATCCATACTTTTTGACACATTCATAAAATCACTTTCAACAGGGAAATAAAAAATCTATAAAAATACAAAAATTGTACTGGAAATAAGCCTTTTTTTTTTTTCCGTGAGATAAAAGTAAATTTAAATGCAGATAAATCAGTAAAAGAACGTAAATCTTTAAATTTATATATATATATATATATATATATATATATATATATATATATATATATATATATATATATATATATATATGTTACACCATAAAAATTAACAAGAAAGTGAAAATATATAAAAAATTGCGTTATTTAAAAATAAAGAAGGATTTCGATAATGTATTTCATAATCACTTACCTCTATGAAACATAAACAAATTTAAGCGCAGATCATCAATAAAATTATCTAAATTCGTAGACTAAGCTAAATGTTTTTTACAACACTATTAAAATTAAAGAGAAATAAGATATTTAGAGATCCCATGACTAAAGAATACAGTATAGTTTAATAATATGTTTCATAATAGATTTGTAATCGGCAGAATAGATAAATCTTTCCCCTCTTTTTTCCTTCATAGATTTATTATTAATACTACTATAGCTGTACTTTCTTAATAAGGACTTTTTATGTGAGGAAATGTGAGGATTTGATTATACCACACTGACTTTATTTTCCCCAGCGAATACGCTAAAGAGAAAATGAGTTTTCACTTTTAAACGGTTTGTTCTTTTTATCTTCTCTGGTTAATTCCCTTTATACTCTCTTTAATTTTCTCTTGTTAGAAAATTATAAATCAATAGGAATTTGAGTAGATTTACTATGAGAATAATTTCCAATATGAAAAATACTAGGGATCTGCCCGGACTTTTTTAACAGTGTCATGTTTTCCGAAATTTTAAAGTAATTCGTATATTTGTGGGAATTCTAGTTTATAATTTTGTGAATTTGAAATTGACGTATATTAACTTTTCATGTACTGAATTATGAATTCATGAAAATTTTATCTTCTAAAGCATTTTTCGTGAATTGTTTAAAATACACTGGAAGATTTGCATAATCATTTAATAAATTATAGAAGGATTTTAGAAGGATTCATTAAATTTGAATTTGTAGGGATTTTGTGCAATATTTATAAACCCACTCAAATCTTTTATTTTAAATATTCTTCTTAGTATTTTGTAGAATTAGAAAATGTATAAATATAATGTTCTTACAATAGAAATATTTCCGAATTGATTATTATTCCGGTACGATAAGGGCTACTATTTTTCCGATTCCTACCGGAAAACTGGCATTATTTTTTTTTACAGTGTACGCGTTGCTGACGACTGGCTTTTTCGCTAATCGTTGCCACAGATTAATTTCGGAAAATGAAGGATTTGAATTTTATGTATTTGTCAGAAAATTGTTACACAAACTGCGTTAGAAAGGTAAAAAATTGTATTTTTCTACACTGTAAAAAAATTCGACCAGTTTTCCTTTAGGAATCGGATAAATAGTTGCCCTTATCGTACCGGAAAATGTTCCGACCCAGCTCGGAATAAAATTCGTAAAAAAAAAGGAAGTTGTTAATAAAACAGTATTTTACGGATTTTATTCCGAGCTGGGTCGGAACATTTTCCGGTACGATAAGGGCAACTATTTATCCGATTCCTACAGGAAAACTGGTCGCATTTTTTTTTTTACAGTGTACCAACAACAAATTACCGATATAAACGAACAAACATTTCAGAAATTGTGATTAATTTTACAAATGTAAACAATGTGTAGTTAGTCATTTATTTTTGAAAATTCATTGATAGAAATTTAAAAACTTTCGCGTATTGAATATTTTAACTCCTGTAATATTAATATATATTTGACGTCATTCGCGTATGAACCAATAAAAATAGTTTTTAATTTACTATTTTTGGTACTTTTATGTTATCCGGGGGCAAATATTGCCAATAACAGGGATTTTTTCGCCAATAGCAGTTATTTTCTCGCGTGTGTGATTTAGAAACAATGCTTCAAACTTGAAATAAAATGCTATAGTATTTATTATTATTGTTATGTATTTAAAAGGAAATGAGTGAAGGCGTGTATTTTAACTGTATGTAATATGTATGTATTTTGAATGTTTGTACTTTAAATAAAAGCTATGCTTTTTTAAATGAAATTGGTTAAAGGTTTATATTTTAAGCGACATTGATGCAATATGAATGATGTCAATGGGAACAATATTTGGAGATTTATCACATCGCCAAGCTGACATAAAAGTACTCTATTTTCTGAATATTAATGTAATAAACATAGTCTTTAGTTTGTTTGTTTCAGGTTTGTATGTTTAATTTATTTTGCAAAAATTGATTTGATGAATAATTAATTCATTTTGCTTTTTTTCCAAACTTAATTACTTCTCAACATTACATAATTTTAAATTTTACACCGTTGAATTGAGAGGATGTACTTTCAAATGTAAATTGCTTGAAAATTGTATTTCAATTTACTGACTTTTTATGATTTTTAAACCAAATAGCTCGATTACGGAATAATAATATATAAATACTTTTATCAATTATTTAAAATTTTAAGGGAAAAGCACGATTTCTACACACCCTCCTAGGACGGGCGTTTTCAATTGTGGATTTAATAATACCCTTGATCGATAATAGTGCTAAAAGTCTAAGTTAATTTGTCGTTTTCGGTAAGACTTTTGAATTTTTTTTATAATTTACACATTAAAAAGAATTTCAGTGTAATACCTAATAAAAATAAATCCCACAGTTTTAGAGAAACTGAGAATTAGCATTATCTGCATAAATGTTCTCAAATCTACACTTGTTGACACATTCACAAAATGACTGTCATCAAGGGGAAAAAAGACCGTAAAAATACGGAAATCTTACTGGCAAAATGTAGAAATTCTTCTTCAGTGAGGTGATTTTATGAACATATTTTTAACTGCCACTTACCTCCGTGAACTAAAATAAATTGAACCCTTTCGACTCCGGCGTCACTTACACAAATTTTATTTGGTCAGCACCACTTTTTAAAAAGAAGTTTCCTTCAAGTACACAATTTCAAAAATGCTCTGATTAAATAAGGCAAATTTTATTTTCCTTTATTACTGATGCCAAAAACAAATTTTGCAAAAAAAGATGATGTCGCGTCAGAAGCGACAAAGGAGTGCAAAGGATTCAGTAAAGATAAATTAGTATAAATATGTAATTCTGTAGATAAAATAAATGTTCTTATTCCACCATAAAAATAAAAGTGAAATAAAATATTTAAAATTTTCGTTATTTAGGGATATAAAAAAATTAATAATGTATCTCATAATAGATAATAATCTTCTAAATAGGAGTCGTCATTTTTTTTTTTTTCTTTACCTGACTGCCAAGAAGCGGGTTATGTGTTTCACGCGTATCTGGGTATGTGGATTCCTTTATACCCTCGAAACATCTCAACGGTTGGATGGATTATAATGAATGAGGTCTCTATCGATTCGTCTTAACCGCCCGATGGTTATAGGCTAGGTTTTGTTTTTATAAATTTAAAATAGCGGCCGTAAAATACAAAATGGCAGTAGAGACAAAAACAAATTTACGCACCATATTGAATGGCATATCATTGGATAGGTCTTTTAAAATGAAGACGATGTTTCATTGACTATTTTACAGTCAGAAGCTCCGTTTAAATATTACACAACCTGGAAGTTCTGTAGGTAGGATCTCTAGCTTTACTGCAACTCTAACCTCCATAGACATCTTTAGACCTCATCAAAACACTGTTTATGGATAAGAACTAACAATTAAACACAACTTAAAAGTCATCAATACAAGTTAATAAAAAAAATAGGTAAGTAATATAAAAAATAGTTTTACATTAATGAGAAATAATTAATTAGTTTTGGGTTTTTTGATTTTTTAAATTTAATTGGTTATTTCTTCATAGCTTTATCGTTGATGTCACTATAATCGACGCGTCACTATTAAAATATGATGTTCATGAGCTTATTTTTAGCTATCGCTTACCATTCTAAACTATAGAAATAAATTTAACCCCTTCGGAACAAGCGTCTTTTACAGAATTTTTAATCTTTACAAAACAGAAATTTTTGCCTAATTGAATCGGGAACAGGCTCGGATTAAATAAGGCAAAATTTACAATAAAAATTTACTGGTGAGAATAATCACTGATTCTAAGCACCTTACGCGGCAGGTATGCCGATCGCTTGTCTTCAAGGGGTTAAATGCAGTAAAATTATGTGAATATGTGAAGTAAAGTACAAGTGTTTAACTACACGAAGTAAAACAAGAAATTAAAAGCGAATCTATGATTAAAGAACATTAAACAGTTTCAATAATATATTTCATAATGAGATTGTAATCGTGAGACGAGATTGTTTTATATTATTTTTATTAGCATTAATATTACTAATAATCGATGCGTCACTATTGAAATAGGATGTCATATACCACATTGTAAACTAGAAACAAATTTAAATGCAATAAATTTATGTAAATATGTGAAGTAAACTATGAGTTTTTAACTACAAGAAGTAAAATAAGAAATTCAAAAAAATCTATGATTAAAGAACATAAAAGAGCTTCCATAATATATTTCATAATGATATTGTAATCGTGAGACGAGATTGTTTTATATTATTTTTCTTAGCATTAATATTACTAATAATCGATGCGTCACTATTGAAATAGGATGTAAAAGATCTTATTTTTAGCTTTCATATACCACATTGTAAACTAGAAATAAATTTAAATGCAATAAATTTATGTAAATATGTGAAGTAAACTATGAGTTTTTAACTACAAGAAGTAAAATAAGAAATTCAAAAAAATCTATGATTAAAGAACATAAAAGAGCTTCCATAATATATTTCATAATGAGATTGTAATCGTGAGACGAGATTGTCTTATATTATTTTTCTTAGCATTAATATTACTAATAATCGATGCGTCACTATTGAAACAGGATGTACAAGAGCTTATTTTTAGCTTTTATGTACCACATTGTAAACTAAAAACAAATTTAAATGCAATAAATTTATGTAAATATAAGTAAACTATGAGTTTTTTAACTACAAGAAGTAAAATAAGAAATTCAAAAAAAAATCTATGATTAAAGAACATAAAAGAGTCTCAATAATATATTTCATAAAGGCAATGCTATGCGACAGGTTTCTATTTTTTTTATTATAACTGGTACCACTTTCTCAAATCAGACGTCCTTAACACACGCTTGAACAACATTTGCAAGAGAAATACACTTCAAAATTTATATTAGAAAAGTACTGGTGCGAGCAGAATATAAAAATAGTCCCCTGTGGCAGCCTTGTAGTGGTCGTCAGGTAGATAATAATCGTCAGAATAGATTATTTTTTATTCTTTTTCTTAGCTTTTATTAATATACTGTAATCGACGCGTCACTATTAAAATATGATGTTCATGAGCTTATTTTTTAGCTATCACTTGCCATTGTAAACTAGAAACAAATTTAAATGCAGTAAAATTACGTAAATCTATGAAGTAAACTAAAAGTTTTTAACGACAAAAGTAAAATAAGAAATTTAAAAAATCTACGATTAAAGAACAGTTTTAATACTATATTTCATAATGGGATTGTAATCGTCAAAATAGTTTTTATTCTGCTTCTTAGCATTATCATTAATATTATTATAATCGTACTTTCTTAATAATAGACTTTTTATAGGAGGATTTGATTATATCTCACCGACTTTCTTTAATTCCCCGGAGAATACACTAAAGAGAAAATGAATTTTCACTTTTAAACAGTTTCTTCTTTTTATCTCATTCTGTTGAACTCCATTACTCTAATTTTCTCTTGTAAAAAAATTATATGTATATAAATCCACAGGAATTTAAATAAACTTTCTATGAAAATCTTAACATTTTTATTCCCGCTTAAAAAAAAAAAAAATAGGAAGAAATACATATGATTTTTAAAAATTGTTTCAATTGTAATTTATCTCTTGGAGAAATAATAAAATGCAGTCAGACATAAAAATGAATTTTTTCTTCTAACAATCATCTAAAAGGGAAATCTTACCTGTTTACGAATAAAAACTAAAAAACAGGAAACGAAGAAAACGCTTCTCCAATTTTCAAATAAACCCCTCTTTTTACAGTAAAACTCTAATTTTATTAAAATAAAGCTCTTGATAAAAGCTCTTCCTTTTTTTTCACAAAAATAATAGCTCGCAAAACAAAAAAAACATAATGCTAGTTCTAGAGTTCCAATCTAAATAAATTAAATAATAAAACTCTCAAATTTAAAACTGACTTCTATTAACTTTCTTCACACCTTCTTTTCAACTATTTTTTCTTCTTCTTCTTCTCCTAGGTTTTTAAAAATAGCAAATAACTTCCAAAATGATTCATCCGAATATGCGAAAAGTCACTAAATATTTAACGTCATAATTAACCAGCAATAAAACACCAACCAGATAACAAAATTAAATTTATCACTTTTTTTCCCTTACAAATTTAATAATCTAACAACTAAACCTTAATCCTTTTAAAAAGGAAAAAAAAAATGCAGGGTTGGAAAAAAAAAGAAGCTTCATCACCTAACAGAATCATAAGCTTTAGAAACAAACGACCCCCCCCCCCTCCTCCCTTTCCTAAAGCTTTTAGGAAGGGACTGATGCAAAGATCCCGCCCTTTTGAGCTCCCCCCTTTCCTTGCATTCATTTGCATCACTAATAGGGTTCGTCGATCGATCAGTTGATCACAAGCACTTGTGGTTTTAAGCTTGGACCACGGCCCTTTAAATATGGCCGCTGCTTCGCATAAATTATAGGTTCGCTGGTTCCCCCAACTCGCTGTTTGGGTTTCAGAGGACTGATTGAAGGGGCAAAGGGGGGTGAAAGATTTCCAGCCGCCCCCTCGAGTTGTCGAACTGTGCAGCTAGCTGTAAAGGCGCCGCGGGTGAAAGTTCTAAAGAGAATATATGCCCTATGAAACGTGGGTTTTGGAGATTTACAGTTGGTCTCGAAAGCTTTGGTTATTTAGAATTGCGTGATGTTTTAAACAGAATGGAACATTTGGAGTAGGGTTTATATATATAAAAAAAGAGAACTTTTTTTTTGTGTGTGTAATGTTTTCTAAAATATTCTTATCTAAAAAATCTTATACAATATAAATTTAAAAAGTATCAAAAACAAGTGCAACTTCATTCTAAATTGTTATTTCAACAGAAAATTTATAATAAAAGTAAAAATGTATAGAAATATTAATTCCATTACTGTCCAAGTACTACTAATGCTATTGCTATTTACCACAACCACTATTATCAATCTACTGCTATTATTATTATCCCTATTATTTTGTAAGCTAATACCACTATTTGTAAAATTAGTTGTGGACGAAATGCTTTTAACAAAGAATCATTAATTTGTTTTCTTAGTTTTTTTTTTATTTTTTTTATTTTATTTTTTTTTTTTTTTTGTATTTGTCGTTGTGTTAGTTCCCAAGTTAAGTGTATGGATACCAGTGTCGATAGCCTTGGATTTTTATGTCTAAATTGCGCAATTCAATGTTAATGATTTATTAGTTACCTATCTATTATTATAGTCACTAATAGGAAAAATAATACACCATTATTAACAATGACCGACTGATTCTCTATTATTAGTGTTGTTGTTGTTGTTGTTGTTATTGTTAATGTTATTATTATTTTCAATGTCTTTAGAAATCTTTTATAGTTTTTGGAAGTTTTTGTTATACTAATAGAAGTTTGAATTTTGATCAGCTTTTAAATAAATGCTACACAATGCTACTCGATGCAAAACGATTGAAAAATCAATTGTTTATTCAAAATTCAATCGAGGCGAGAATTTGATTTGCATTCGATCCCCTTTCTTTCGAAATAAAGATTTAGTGAATCCAAGCATCCTGCAAGAATATTCTGCACAGCGATAAAATACAACCAACCGAATGATCACTGTAGAACAGTGGTTCCCAACGTGGGGCGTATGCCCCACAGAGGGGGCAATATAACTTTTCAGGGGGGGGGGGGCAATACTTTTGCATTCATTATGCAATATAGCCCATGAAGGAATTTTTGCATATGAAATTTTGTAGGGTATATCTAAAATTGACTATTTGGACGTGTTTAACCTAAAACATGTTTTGAATTATTTAAATGAGAGACTACTTTTATGAAATTAATAAATCCCCGTGCGCATCATGGAAGGAAATAGATAGAAAATAAACTTCTTATGGCTCTTCTGCACCACATACACAATATATAAACATACTTCATGACATATGCATTTTAAAATTTAAAATTTGAGAAAACATGGTGAAAAAAAATAATGGGACAAAGAAAGCCGCTCTCAAAGAAGCATGTTATGAGGGGGAAAGAAAAACTAATTACTTAAAATGGATAAAAGTGCGAATCCGGAAATGTTACTTGTGAATCCATACTGTCTTATTGGTAAACAAATATTTCTGGTTCTTAATGAAGTACTAAAATCCATTATAAAATGTATCAATTCTATCAGATATAATACAAAATGTGAGAGGGATTTCAAGAAATTTTACGAAGATAAAAATGTAGACTATTTATCACTTTTAAATTTGAGGTAAGTTGCCAAGATAAATAAAAATGTTGTAGATGTAAAGACGAAGATCCATGAACTCATTGATTCATAAAGTTATGTTAAAAACATACTTGTAATAACAAAATATCATTTTGATAAATTAAAGAATGTGAAATTACTTATTTGAGTTAATGCTATTTTCGGATTCTTCCGGGAAAATAGAAGTATTTTTTTTATATAAGATTTATATGATATAGAAGCGAAGGGGGGACATCATGATTTTAGACATGCTTAGGTGGGGCGCGACCAAAAAAAGGTTGGGAACCACTGCTGTAGAATGAAAACAAAAGATGCCAGAATGAAAAAAAAAAAAACATCCTGGTGGTGGGCACTGTTCATGATAAATATTGATTTTGAATTTTAAGTAGAGCTTATTTATTTATCTTTTTTTCTGGATTTTCAACGTTTAATCAGTTGAAATTGAAAAAAAAAAGTATTTTGAAAATTACAAGGATTTAGCAAATTTTATGTATAGAAATCTAACATATTTCGCATATACTCCTCCGCAAATATGATGTAGCGTAAACTTAAACAATTTAAATTATTCGTTATCATTTCAAGCTCTCGAAATAGATCATCGAAATTTCGAATTTTAAATTCTGAAATATTAATTTAGGTTTAACCATTAAATGCCTGATTTTTCAAAAATTATTGTAATAATCTTTTTCGGCTTTCATTTTTTAAATAAATCACGGGAAAAATACTTAAACAAATCATATTTTGTTTTAAGTATGGTTTACGACTAAAAAACAGTTTGTTACTAATCGGCAATACTGGTGTTTAATTGAAAAAAATAATTTTACTTGATAAAATTCCATAATATTAAGCACATGAGAATTTCAGGATCTATAATAAGAAATAAATTTTACTTGCTCACGGCAGAACAAAATAGGGTATTTCGCAAGCTTCCAAACAAAACAAAAAGAACAAGAAGCAACAATTCAAAAAATAAATCTATCTTTATTCTTAAACAGCACAAGTGTTGTCATGTACATGTTGAAAATCGATTTAATAATATTTTCAGAATGTATTTTATTGGCAACATTTGGCATTTTAGCTTCAATATTATTCTAATAGTTTTAGAGCCTAAATTGGGTATGTTGCCGAAAAGCAACACTCGGCATTCAAGGGTTAAATTTTTGTTATTCCGTTAAGGGCATAATTTTTTTCTATTCCACTTAGGATTAGGTTATAGACAGGTATTGTTTCTCAGCGTTTACTGTACAATAAAGTTTATACATTAAGTAGAACCTGCGAAAATTGAACTCGTATATAAAAAAAAAGCTGCCTAAACGAAAACAATTGAAAGTCATTTAAAATATAGTGCAACTCAATTATAATACACAAAGTATCTACTAAGGCGGAAACCTCTCTAAATAGGAATTTTCTCTTATCCCTTGCTGTTCCATCTTAGTAGGTTTTACTGTTTAAACTCATTTTTGGAGCATTACAAAAGAGAAGTTTGAATTTTGACCAGAATTTAAATAAATGCTACGCTTGTGCTATTCGATCCAAAACGATTGAAAAATCCATTGTTTAGTCAGAACTCATTAAATGCGAGAATTCTATTTGCATTCGATCCCCATTCTTTCTAAATAAAGCTTTAGTGAATACAAGCCCATTCTTGCTACCATTGTAAAGCCAAACGAGGCATCCTCCAAGAATATTCTGCACAGCAATAAAACACAACCAACCAAATGATCACTGTTGTATGAAACAAACGATGCCACAATGAAAAAAAAAACTTCATGGCGACGGGCATTATTGACGATAAATATTAATATTGAATTTTAAGAAGAGTTTATTTATTTATCTTTTTTTTGTGGATTTTAAGCACACTTATTTAATCAGTTGAAATTCAAAAAAATATTTTGAAATTAATCAGGATTTAGCAATTTATATATATAACAGACTTTTATATATAAAAATCTGACATGTATGTCGCTTGTGTATTCCACATCTGCTCCTCCAAAAACTTAAACAATTAAAATTATTCCCTATCATCAAAATATCTTGAAATACCTTATCGAAATTTCGTGTTTTAAATTCCAAAATATTAATTTAGATTAATTTTTTTTTATTCCGTTAAGACCATTATTTTTTTCCGTTTTAGCTAGGATTACGTTATAAACAGGTATCGTTTTCTTAGCGTTTACTGTACAATAACATTTATATATTTTAAGTAGAACCTGCTGAAGATGAAATCGTTTAAAACGAAACCAATTCAAAGTCATTAAAAAAATAATGCAACACAATTATAATACACAAAACATCTACTAAGGCAGAAATCTGTCTAAATAGTAATTTTCTCCTATCCCTTGCTATTGGTCCATCTTAGTAGGTTTACTGTATAAACTCATTTATGGAGCATTACGAAAGAGAAGTTTGAATTTTGATCAGCTTTAAAATAAATACTACACTATGCTATTCCGTACAAAACGATTAAAAAATCAATTGTTAATTTAAAATTCAATCGAGGCGAGAATTCAATTTGCATTCGATCCACTTCTTTCTAAATAAAGCTTCCAAGCTTCAATTGTTCAACCAAACGAAGTATCCTGCAAGAATATTCTGCGCAGCAATAAAACACAATCAAACCGAAAGATCTCTGTAGAATGAAACAAAAGATTCCACAATGACAAAAAAAAAAAGCATCATGGCAGAAGGCACTGTGTTGTTACGCGTGTTTAATTAACTTTACTAGTTAATATACCGAGCATTTTGGCGTGTTTGTGTATTTAAACACTATTGAATACAAAGTAATATCGAACGACACATTTTAATAAGCACACAGACGAATACCAACGGTAACCATACACGACGACTAAAGTTACAGTTAATAACCGGTTAAATAGTTCTAAAGGTTAAATACAGAGTTCGGACTTAACACTATCGTTCATTGTTCAGGATAATGCCACATCTCCCCCTTTTAGAGATTTAGTCGATTTGGAGGTTTAACAGTTCTTCCACTTCGAGTTACAACAGGTTGGTTGATTAAAGGGTTAAGCTGATCATTTTTCTTAGTTGAGTCTGAAGGGTTTGGCGTTCCATTTTCAGGCACTTCACTTTTAGAAATTTCTGTAGAGAGAGCTTCCTCTATGTCATCATCTGTCGGACGTGGTTGCAGTTTTGCACTCGGAATTAGATGTTTTCTGTTTCGTCTCAGGATATGATGTCCTTCTTTCACGAAATATGATCTTGGTGTATCCGCATGTTTCTGTACTGTACCAACAGCCTTTCTATCGGTTATCCACACTTTCTCCCCTGGATTTATTGACTTGAGTTCATGGGAGTTGTGTCTTTGATTATAGTACCTTTCTTGCGTTTTTATTCGATTTTCCTCTATTTCTTCTAATTTCTCCTTCTGTATGAGTTTTGGTTGAAGTGCTGTTAGTGGTATGGGTAACGTTGTTTGTAATCTCCTACCCATCAATAACTCAGCTGGACTGTATCCATTCTTTAAAGGCGAAGCTCTGTAACTGAGTAATGCTAAATAAGGATCTTTGGATTTTTTCAATCTGAGCTTGATAATTTTAACAGCAGCTTCTACAAATCCATTGCTCTGTGGGTATCTTGGACTAGACGTGATATGTTTAAACCCATATGTTTTTGCAAATTGATAAAATTCAGCTGTTCTCGTTACTTCAAATTGTTTCCCATTGTCAGACCTAACAATATCAGGTATTCCATGTCTGGCGAAAATTGACTTGCAATGTAGAATCACTTCTCGAGATGTAAGCCTGTCTAATTTAGCAATTTCTGGATAACGTGAATAGTAATCAGTCACTAACAAATACCAGTCTGAATGAAGTTTGAATAGATCCATAGCTACTATTTCCCAAGGTCTTTGAGGAAATCCTGTGGGTTTCAACGGTTCCGAAGGATTTTTAGCTTCTTGTATACATGAAGTACACTCTCGCACCAACTTCTCTATGTCTTTACTGATACCTGGCCAATATACTGCAGATCTCGCCAAATCTCTACATTTACCTATCCCCATATGGCCTTCATGTATTTTCTCTAAAATTTCATGTCTTAGATTGAGTGGAATGATTATTCGAGTTCCTCGCATAAGTAATCCATTCTGCAAGGATATTTCGTATCTCAAAGGCCAATAAGGTAGACATTCTGGTTCTAATTTATTTTTTTCCGGCCATCCTCGTAAAGCATATTCTGTTAACATTTTACATGTTGAATCTTGCTCTTGTTCCAATTTTACCTGTGTGAGTCTTTGCGGAGCTACAGGAATGGATTCTGTTAAAAGATTGACATAAGCTTCAACTTCGTCTTCTAATTCGAAATCTGGAACTTCCTCCTGGAGAGGTGATCTAGATAATGCATCTGCTGCACATAAATTTTTTCCTGGGGTGTGGAAAACATCGAAAGAATATCTCATCAATCGCATTTTTAATCTTTGAAGACGAGGAGTTAAATCATCTAAGGATTTTCTTGTCAATATAGGGACAAGAGGTTTGTGATCTGTCTCTAGAAGAAACCTGGTGCCTATCAAGTAATTACAAAATTTTTCACATGCCCATGTTAGTGCAAGTGCTTCCTTTTCTATTTGTGCGTAACGTCGCTCAGTTGGCGTCAGTGTGCGAGATGCGTATGCAATTACCTTCAATGTAGAGTCACTCTGTCTTTGACACAACGTCGCCCCCAGACCATAGGATGAGGCATCTGCTGTCACAATAGATTCCTTGCCAGGATCAAAAATTGCCAGCACCGGTTCGGACGACAAAATCTCTTTAAGTTTTTTCAGTGCTTCATCTTGCGGTGAATCCCAAATGAATTCGTTCTTCGTGGATAATAAAGAATTCAGAGGTGCTAAAGTTTCGGAAAATCTTGGGATAAATCGTGCGAGGTAATTAGCCATACCAAGAAGTTGTTTAAGCTCCGTCTTATTTGTTGGAATTTTGAAGTTGCGTATAGCTGCAATCTTTTCTTCGTCGGGATGTATTCCTAACTCGTCGATGACATGACCCAGAAACTTTATGGTCTTGACATTAAAAACGCATTTTTGTTTATTTAGGGTAATTCCCGTTTGTTGAAGTCGTTTTAGGGTCATTTTTAACCGTTCGTCGTGTTCTGCCTGACTAGACCCCCAAACAAGGATATCGTCCATGTTGCAGATAATGCCGTTAAGTCCTTCTAAGGCCTGTGACATTCTTCGCTGGAAATGCTCTGGAGCCGACGAAATTCCGAATGGTAGACGTAAAAAACGAAATCTGCCAAAGGGTGTTATGAATGTTGTCAGGTAGGATGATTCTTCGTCAAGAGGTATTTGCCAGAACCCGGAATTGGCATCCAATTTTGAAAATATTTTTGCCCCTGCCAAGAGAGATAAATTGTATTCGGTGGTTGGCAGTGGGTGCCATTCCCTACGAATGCTTCTATTCAGTATTGTCAAATCTACGCAAATCCTGACATTACCATCTTTTTTTCTTACAACAACGGCAGGAAAACACCAATCAGTTGGTTTTTCCACTGGCTGAATTACATTAAATTCCTGCATTCTTTTAATTTCTAACTTTGTTTTTTCTAATAATGGCACAGGTATTCGCCGTGGAGAAGTAAGAGCATAAGGCTTAACGTCATCGATAAGTTCTATGTGGTAGTCACCTTTCAGTAAACCAAGTCCTTGAAATAGAGAAGGAAATTCATTAACAGGATCGAAACTACTAATACTACGCACACAATGGCCTAGTATATTTGGACCTAGCCCAAACATTTTTATGGCTGGTTTTCCCAACAAACATGTCTGGAGACCTTCTATAACATATATTTCTTCCAAACAATTTTTTCCGTTATACTCTATATTTTCAACAATCTTCCCCTTAAGTTTTAAAGGTGATCTATCAGGACCCAAAATTACTTTATTTGTTCTTTTAATTTGAACATTTTTCAACACTGTTTGTGCAACACGAGAAGGAATAACAGTATGGTCAGCACCACTATCAATTTTAAATTTTACAGATTTTCCTAATATCTTAATTGGTATAATCCAATCATCTTCATTTTCGACATTTCCTACTAAGCCTATAAAACCTGCTTCAAATTTAACTTCGTTAATTCTTTTAGTGGATGATAAACAAACTTTATCCCAGTGCCCTTTCTTCTTACATTTTCTGCAAAAAGAGTCCTTGGCGGGACATTTCTTTTTATCGTGCGGTGAAAATCCACACCATTTACACTTTGAAATGCTTACATTAACTTTATTATCAAGAAAATTCTTTCTATTTGAAAATTGAACAGATTTCTTTTTATGAATTACTGCATTAACTGATGAATTATTTACTAAAACAGACTGTTGCTTTTTAATTGATTCGGATAAACGAACTTTGTCTATCGCTGTTTGCAAAGTAAGGTTAGGATCTAGTTGTAACTTTTCACTTAAAGCCAGATCAGTAATTCCGACAACTATTCGATCCCTCAATAATTCATCATGTAATGCACCATAACTACATTTATCTGCAAGTGCATACAAATCAGTAATGAAATCATTAACGCACTCACCTTCTCTCTGTAGCCGTCTGTTGAACTGTGCGCGTTCGAAAATTACGTTTCTTTTTACAATAAAATGATCGTCGAATTTATTTAATACAACTTGGAAGTTTTTCTTCTCATCTTCTGTTAAAGTGAAAGCGAGAAAAATATCTTCGGCCTTTTCGCCCATGAAATATATCAGAGCATCAACTTGTTCCTCTTGTGTCTTCGTATTCAAACCAGAAGCGGTTCGGAATCGAAGAAATCTCTGTTTCCATTTGGGCCACTCCGTTGGAGTCGAAAATTGAAATAAATCCGGCGGTGTTATATGATATGCCGACGCAGTTGCCATAACTGTTCGCAGAACGAAACTAGAAGTTGATTCTGAACTTCGAACAACGTAGAATATGCTAATCTACTTCTTTACTTTTAACCGCTGCCGCCATGTGTTGTTACGCGTGTTTAATTAACTTTACTAGTTAATATACCGAGCATTTTGGCGTGTTTGTGTATTTAAACACTATTGAATACAAAGTAATATCGAACGACACATTTTAATAAGCACACAGACGAATACCAACGGTAACCATACACGACGACTAAAGTTACAGTTAATAACCGGTTAAATAGTTCTAAAGGTTAAATACAGAGTTCGGACTTAACACTATCGTTCATTGTTCAGGATAATGCCACAAAATACAGAGTTCGGACTTAACACTATCGTTCATTGTTCAGGATAATGCCACAGGCACTGTTGACAATAAATATTAATATTGAATTTTAAGAAATGTTTATTTATTTATTTATTAAGAATTTTAAGAAGAGTTTATTTATCTTTTTTTTATGGATTTTCAATACACTTGTTTAATCAGGTGAAATAAAAAAAGAATGTTTTCAAAATGATCAGGATTTAGAAATTCTTTAAAATAACACATATTTTTATGTATAAAAATCTGACATGTATGCCTACATGCATGTCATTTTAACTCCTCTGAGAATATGATGAGGTGCAGACTTAAAAAATTTAAATTATTCGTTATCGTCCCAAAATATTTTAATAGCTTATCCAAATTTCGAGTTTTAAATTCCGAAATATTAATTTATGTTTAAATTTTTGTTATTTATTTATTTATTGAACAACAAACATATGACTTGTGTGCTTGACATGAGAGCCCGCTTATAAGTCAGAGACAAGATAGCACAAGGAAATATTACAACACAAGAGAAATACATCCTGGGAGTTTCACACAAAGAGTGTGTGCAATGGAACCAGCGGGATTCGAACCCACAATCTCCTACGCTCGCAAGCGATTAGCAGCGTGGTGCTTTGACCACTCGGCCACGGAGACACCAAATTTTTGTTATTCCGCCGGGACTATAATTTTTTCCGTTTTACTCGGGATTACGTTATAGACAGGTGTCGTTTTCTCAGCATTTACTGTACAATAAAATTTATATTTTAAGTAGAACCTGCGAAAATTAGACTTCTATGTAACGAAACCTTTCCAAAACGAAAATAATTCATGGTCATTTAAAAAACAACGCAACACAATTATAATAGAAAAACTATCTTCTAAGACGGAAACTCATCTAAATAGAAATTTTCTGCTACTCCTTGCGATTCCATCTTAGCAGATTTTACTGTATAAACTCATTTATGGAAATTACGAAAGAAAAGTTTGAATTTGGATCAGATTTTAAATAAATGCTATACTGTGCTATTTGATTCAAGACTATTGAAAAATCAATTGTTTATTCAAAATTCAATTTGCATTTGATCCCCTTCTTTCTAAATAAAGCTTTAGTGAATCCAAGCCCATTCTTGCTTCCATCGTTCAACCAAATGAAGCAGCCTGCAAGAATATTCTGCACGACAATAAAACACAACCAACCAAAAGATTACAGTAGAATGAAACAAAATATGCCAGAATGAAAAAAAAAAAAAAAAAAAAAAAAAAAAAAAAAAAAAACACGGTGGGGGGCATTATTGACGATAAATATTGATATTGAATTTTAAGAAGGGTTTCTTTATGTATGTTTTTTTCTAAATTTTCATCGCACTTATTTAAACAGTTGAAATTTAAAAAATGTTTGTGAATGATCGGGCTTTAGAAATTCTTATAAATGCTTTGTTTGGATTCGCGAAGCATTATTTAATAAGACAAATATTTGAAAGTAACAATATTTTTTTATATTACTCTTGCATCTTTATTAAGCAAAAACGTTATTTTATGTTTTGGCGCATTTTAATTTTGGAAATGTAAATTCAGCCAAATAACTAAGAATTTCCTCGGAATTTTTTATTTATGATATATAGGCAGGGCCTGTTTACGGAATAGGCCCGTGAAGCCCGTGCTTACCCACTGAAATACAAAAGGGCCCCCAATTTTGCTTTTCAAAACTATTTAGAAAAAAGAAACTCACACTGCAAATAAAGGCGTCTTAAATTCAAACACATATGTAACTGAAAAAGTAATTCAGACACTTAAGTGTCTGAATATGAAATTTCAGACATCACAGGCGTCTGAAATTAAGACACTTATGTGTCTAACTATGATCATAGTATAAATACTGTAAACGAAATGTCTGAAATTTAGACACATAAGTGACTTAAAATGGAGTGTTCAATTTTCAGACATTTTAAAGTGTCTAAATTTTTAAGACACGTGTATGTGTCTGATTTTAAGACATTTCAAACATCTGAATCGCATCCATCTTTGATCAACCTGCATGTTCGGCAATATTCATAGGCAGCCGTTTTTTCCTTTTTTTTTTGTAAGCTTTATACACTGTCAGGACTGAAACTAGCATTTTTTGCACCCGGGACAAACATGGATTTAGCATCCCCCCCCCCTCTCCTCCGCAAAGTATACTTACAAAGAGAATTTTACTAATTTTCTAATAGCCTACTTATTTTAAAATTTAGAATATGTAATCATAAAATATGTAATACTGAACTACGTAATCTGCTTTGTCAAATATTTATTCATTAAAATCTTGAAAACGGAATCGAAAAAAATTCCGCTTTATACAGGATTCTTATGCCATATCATATCATCTTTAGATTCTTCTATGCTTTGGCATATCCCAGACAGATGATTTTAACAATACTGTGCTACATAAATGTGCGAAAAATCGACAGACAATACCTTCATTTGGCGCCCTCTCGGTCTGCTGCCCGGGACAAGATGCTCCCTCTGTCCCCCCCCCCCCCCCCTAGTTTCGACCTTCTAACACTGTGAAAAAATATCCGTTTAAAATATAGAAATTGTACTGCCAGTCGAGACGCAAATTTACGAAAAGAAAAAGTTACATTAAAAAATGTATTTTTTTCTTTTCGTAAATTCCAATAAAATTTCCATTTTTTGCATATTTCTGTATTTAGAAGGTTCCGTTTAAAAGTAAAATATAATCTTTCAAAGACGAACCCATACAGACATGATATTAGACATAATTTATTTATTTGTATTCAAACTTCAAATTTTTGTTAATCGCTTATAATTCGATATGTAATTTATTCATCAAAAATTGTCATACATGCTTCATAAGAATCTCTTTGGATTTGAAAATAATCATACTAATATACTCTTAAGATATCAATGTGGCGCCATCTACTTTTAAAGAATTTATTTAATTATCTATTTCTCTTTTTTATTATATTTAAGTATTTGTTTAATTATTTATATAATTTAAAAAAATCAAAGTACTTATTTAGTTTTTTGGAATTATTTACAATAGCTCTGAAATTTTATACACTAACCTTTTAAGTAAAGACTGAGTTCAGAAGTAATCGCATATCATTGTCAGAAAAATTACTCTGAAAATCAAAAAAATTTACTCTGGATTTCTACTGATGTATGTTATATCCGTAAAACAAGGATTTTTATAACTAAATGTCAATATTTTGGCAGAAAAATTATACACAGTATTTAAAACTGAGAAATTTGGTTCAGAATATGCAGCACAGGAAGGAATTAATCAGTCCAATTTCAAAAATTTTGCCATATATTCAATCATCAGAAGAAAAAAAGAAAGAAAGAAAACAGAGCCCTCAATACTTTTCCGTTAAATTTATACGCTGTCTTTGGGCAATAAAAAATTCATTTTTTTAATGAAAGATTGTTTTTTTTTTCACCCCTGAACGGTATACGTCCCGAATTAAATGTTTTAACAGTGCATATATAATATATACACTTTTAAAACAAAAAATATTTTTCCACCCTCAACAGCTTGAAATTTTCTGAGATATTTTCAGGCTCATTTTTAAAAGTAAAAACATGAAAACTGCTGAGGTTATTTTTGAAGAGATGTATAAGAGGCCATGTGATTTCATTTTTAGCTCAATTATTTACAATTTAATTTTTAAACAATTGTTTTCTCAGAATAACCATTTTTTTTTATTCCCTGATCTCCCGCCTCTGAAAATTCGATTTAAAACACCAACTTTGACAACATTTTTTACGATATTTTGTGCATTTATCAAAAAATCGAGAAGCACGGCACATTGTGTAGTTTCTAAATAAGAAAATTTCTTAGTTTGATGCGATTGAGAGCAAAAATGAATTTAAAAATGAATCAGAAAATAAATAGTTTAGATTAAAATACATCCTTAATATTTCAAAAATAAAGTTTCCTCTGTATAAAACGATAATATTTTTGTTCTAAAAATTTTTTTTCCGCTAGAAGAAAAAACCTTTTTGCTGGTCTTTAACGCATGAAATTAAACAAATATTCAAAATTCTAGGGGGGGAAATGTGTAAAACGTTAACTGGATCGGAAAAATATCTACCACTACAGTTTCATTGTGTAGCATAATAAGTAACAATATTTGGGTTTCTACCTAACGCAGTCGTGGCCGAGTGGATAAAGCGACAGCTTGGAAGCCAGCAGGTCCCGGGTTCGAATCCTGTCAAGGGTAAGTTTGATATTCTGATGTAATGTGAGTTAATAAATCTTGTAAAATGTAATGGACTTTGGCAGTTCCCCAGTCAGTTAAATATGCAGTTTCCCCTTCCATAAAAGCTTAATTTTTTTTTTTTTTTTTAATACAGAAATTTCCCCAAAAAAATTAAATTTTTCAACGGAAGAAAATTCCCATTAAAATACGTAAATTGATGTAAATTGTACTGGTGTTTTGATTGGCGGTACAATTTCCATATTATAATAGATTTTTTTTAAAAGTGTATAATGCTTATTAAAAAAAAAAAAAAAGAAAGAAAGAAAAAAGAAAAAGACTGCTTTTGCATAGAAATGAAAGGTGGTCAAAGATGGATGCAATTCAGACGTTTGAAATGTCTTAAATTCAGATGCATACAAGCGTCTTAAAAATTAAGACACTTTAAAATGTCTGAAAATTGAACACTCCGTTTCAGACGCTTATATGTCTGAATTTCAGACATTTCAGTTTACAGTGCAATCACTGTAAAAAATACATTTTTTTTTCTTATGAAACTTTATTTTTCTTACTATATGGCAATTTTTAAATCACAAAAAATATTTTGAAGTTCACATATTCTCAACTGTAGTTCCATATTTGTCATTTACAAAATAAATTGGTTATTTACAATTAAACATATAATAAAATACTTTTATATAGGTAGTTTTAGTTTAATATTAAAAATGTTATTTACTTAACTTTGATGGTAAAATTTCGAATTATTTAAGCATACGAAAAAGAGATTTAGTAAATAAAAAGCAATTTGTAGAGTAATAGGGGGCCCCGTGTGTGACGTCGGGCTTCTCCTATTCCTAAGTGTTAAGCGGGCCCTGTATATAGGACTGGTATAAATAAAAATATTTTCGAAGCAAAATTTTATAAAATATTTATATAACGAATTTAACAATTAATTTTATTTGTTTACAATTCTTTTGTTGTCACTTTACAAAAAAAAAAAATATATATATATATATATATATAATAAATTGTGCATTGGAATTCTTAACACTGAAAATACTTTTATAATTGAATGGAAATAATTGAATTTTCACAAATTTTAATTCATTAAAAATATGCTATAATTTTCATAAAAAAGGGTATTTTAAAAATTTCATAAAAGAAATCGTAACTCCACGATTCATTTTTTCTTCTGAAAATATACGTGTTTCATTTTTTATCTGCAAAAATGCGTCCGTAATGGGAAAACATGTAAAATTAATTAATTAAAATAATATATTTTTTTAACGTTATTCAGTAAAAAAAATAATATTGAGCAAATCTACAGATCATAATTTATTTTAATGTTTAATTTCAAGTCAAAATACTGAATAGTTTTTTTTTTTTTTTTTTTTTTTTTTTTTTTTTTTTTTTGTAAAAAGTGTACGACAAAATGTAATTTTTGTAGCCCATGTAGAGGATTCGCTTCGCTCATCCTAATAAAAGTCTGACATGCTCTGCACGTATTTAATATCTACTCTTCCAAGAACATGGTGATGTGCAAACTTAAACAATTTAAATTATTCTTGAAAAAGGTGATCGAAATTCCAAATTGTAAAATCCGAAATATTAATTTATGCTTAAATTTTTCGTTATTCCGTTAGGACCATAATTTTTTTCCGTTTTAATCAGATTACGTTATAATCATGTATCGTTTTACTAATCATTTTATTAGTGTTTTCTGTACAATAGCATTATATTTTAAGTAGAACCTGCGAAAATTCAGCTCGTATATAACGAAACCATGCCTAACCGAAAACATTTCATGGTCATTTAAAAAACAATGCAACACAATTATAATACACAAAGTTCCTACTATGACGGAAACCTCTCTAAATAGGAATTTTCTTCCATCCATTACTATTCCATCTTAGTATGTTTTACTGTATAAATTCATTTATGTAGCATTACAAAAGAGAAGTTTGAATTTTGATCAGCTTTTAAATAAACGCTACACGGTGCTATTCGATCCGAAGCGATTGAAAAATCAATTGTTTATTCAAAATTCAATCGAGGCGAGAATTCAATTTGCATTCGATCCCCCTTCTTTCTAAATAAAGCTTTAGTGAATCCAAGCCCATTCTTGCTTCCATTGTTCAACCAAACGAAGCATCCTGCAAGAATATTCTGCACAGCAATAAAACACAACCAACCGAAAGATTACTGCAGAATGAAACAAAAGATGCCAGAATGAAAAAAGCATCATTGCAGCCGGCACTATTGACGATAAATATTGATATTGAATTTTAAGAAGAGTTTATTTATTTATCTTTTTTTTTTTTTTTGTGGATTTTCATCACCCTTATTTAATTAGTTGAAATTAAAAAAAATGTTTTGGAAATTCTCAGGATTTTGAAATTCTTATAAGTAAAAAGTTTTTACGCATAAAAATCTGACATCTATACATGTATTTCATATTAATTCTATTTATAATATGATGTGGTGGAAAATCAAATTATTTTAATTATTCCTCATCATTCCAGGATCTTGAAATATTTTACCGAAATTTCGGTACTTTTTCAGTATAAGGGCCTTAGCGAGATAAGAGATAGTGGGCTTGGCGAGAGAAGGAAATATTTATGCATATTTTCTAGCAACCTACTCACTGTTTCATGTACGCAAGCATTTTTTTTTTTCAAAATTTATGCAATTTATTTAATATAAACAAGCCGTTCATCTACTTTTATATGTAAACAAATTAATAATAATAATAATGATGATGATGATGATGATGATGATAATGATAATAACATATAAATAAAACGTATTTAGATACATAAATACATATATAAACAAACATAAATGTTCATAAGTTTGTTTTCATAGCTGTTAACATCAGGCAACAAATACTATCTGAAGCCAATATTTACAAAAAAAAAAAAAAAATTGCGAAGACCCCTGTATTGGAAAAGTACCGAAATTTCGAACTTTAAATTCCGAGATATTAATCACGCAACGAATAGACAGGCGTTAGTTACTTCAGTTATGTGAAGCACTAAATAAGATTTTACATAGTGTAACAAAAATAATATCCGCGAACATTAAAATTCAACAATAAATATAATAAAGGTGAAACTGGCATGTTTCTGTTACATCACACAAATTTTGAATACAGTAATTAAAAACATAGTTTCATACTTAGTCAACAGATGTCGCTTTGGTGTAACTTCAAAATACAAACATTTTTTCCCTAGTTTCAGACAGTGTTGCCCGATTGAAGATTTTGCCCCCCATTTTGAATATTTTTTTGCCTTCAGAGGAATTTTTTAGGGGCAAACTTTTTATTGAGATCATATTGTTGTAAGTCGTAAGTTGAATTTATATCGTCTCTCGCGAATTCGCGTTTATTTGATACATTAGTGATGAGGGACTTTAAACAGGTTCGAAACATTTAATGTTAATTTTTTAATTAAATTGTCTGTATTTATGTATTTGTTTTTAAATGATTACACTGGTCAACAAATTTAAACTTTTGCTCTGCCCTAAAACAGAAATTAGTTGTTTTTTATGCGGTTTTTTGTGCTGATTCCGAATCTAGTTTTAGATTTACTCCAGCACGTCAAGTTTGAGAGATATTTGCATATTTCAATTTATGCAAATTTAGTAAATTTTATACAATTATTTGCAAATTTAAGGTATAAAGCAATATCAGACAGGGTTTTTTGTTTTATGTTATGATTAATACCTAATTTACTTCACAAAAACGTTGTTTCTGAGATTATACTGACATGTGACTGTGAAATATTGTACCTAATTTGCATATTTTTCATGTTTTTCTAATAATGTTTCTTGACGTTCAAATATTTCTGCCGCACGAGTACGCTAATATGTTTCTAAACCAGTTTTTTGAGCTGATTTCGAATCTTGTATCTGTTTTCTTCTATCACGTCTAGTTTTTGAAAAAAGTGAAATTTTATTTTTTGGTCAAAGAAGCCAGAAATAGCTTTTTATGATACTTTGTATGATAAACTTCAACTAGTTAGGATAAATTCTACTACTTAATATTTTTTTTTTTTTTTTTGATTGTATAAATTTTTGTTTATGTCTCTGATATGAATCTGACCCTGTTCACCTTCTTGTCAATGAATTACACACCCCTAAAAAGCATCTTATACCAAACCTGTGTTAATGCCGTGCAAAAGTAGAAATTCATCTTACTCAAAAACTAGACATGACATAAGAAAATAGACTGCAGATTTGAAAGCAACATAAAAATCTAGTCTAAAAAAACATTACGTCAATTCTATGGCAACTATTTTAAAGTTGATAGTGATGTAAACATTACGCCATTGAAAAGTATGCAAATTAGGCTTAATAACTGATAAATAAATGTTAAGAATATGCAAATCGTGACATTTATCTGAAGCAAATAGTCAAGCAGTCATTATCTAGAAAACGTAATTAGATGTGACATATATTGTATCTAAAATTTGCATAAAATAGCACAAAAAAGTTTAAATTTGCATAAATTTAAATATGCAGATTTCTCAAAACCTGGACCCCCCTAGAGATAAACGGAAAGCATATTCGGAATCAGCGCCAAAAACTGATCTAGAATCCAAATATTTTTAGTTCTAAGACAAAACCTCTGTTGTCCAGTGTTATGAGTAGAAGTAATATCTTTCTTCCCTTTAAAATTATTCTTTTGCCTTTTTTTAAGCATTTTAAGCATATCAATACGCAGAATGATTTTTAAACAGAAAAAAATTGAGCTACTTTAGATCCTACCTTACACGTTAGTTTCAGCATTCTAACAGGGGGAGGCAAGGCAGAGACATCTGTTGCCTAAAATCTCATTTATTTTTTTATTGCTGCAGATAAAAAAGCAATGCGTAGCAGTCATAAGCGATGACTTATTTCGTTTTTATACTTATTATCTTTGAATGCTAAAGTTGGATTTTGTGCCCTTGTGTCTGTGTATGATACTCATCATAGATAAATAAATAAATTTAAAAAAAATTTAATTATTAAACATGAAAAAATTTAAGGAACTGATTGCTATTTAAACTAATTATGGAGCATTATACAGGCTTGAATACATTTAAAAAGCAATTAAATGAAAAACATTTACATAAAAAATTTTAATTAAAATCAAAAACATACAAAATAAACGTTTCGCTACGATATCGCATAGCCTCATCAGTATTGACATCAACAACAACAAAACATCGAACACGCTCTGGACACAGTCAAAGTTAAATTAAAGTTTTTCTTTTAGAAACAAGAAATATTCATTAGGAATCTAACCTGATTCGTTTAAGGTATGTGGGTATAGCTTAGTGAACCATCCTACCATGAAAAGTCTGTAATGGTAATCGTCGCAGATATTTTTCAAAATTAACCCTTTATCTACTGACGGTACTTATAAATACCATTAAAATAACTTTTTATAAAATTCATTTAATACATCGATTAGTTGTAATACAGTTTAGAATGAGTTATAGACACATTACTTTATCTTGTTCCAAAAGCATTATGGGTTACACAAAAGAAAAATATTTTTAAAAGGATGATTTCTTTTGTCTTTGCATCTTTTCAGCTTTCTTGGCGTTGGGTGGAGGGCGAGGGGATTATTGTAAGAACATTAATCAAAATATTTAAAATAAACGATTTGAGTGGGGTTATAAGTATTGCACAAAATCCCTATAAATTCAAATTTAATTAATCCTTCTAAAACCTTCATTCCTTTTAAAATCCTTCTACAATTATTAAAGGATTATGTAAATCTTCTAACGTAGTTTCAAAATTTCACGAAAAATGCTTTAGAAGATAAAATTTTCATGAATTCATAATTCAGTACATAAATGGTTAACGAATCTGCGAAAGAAGGAGCATGGTCCATGTCAAAAGCCTGTTGTACTAATACCTTCTGTCTAATGCTTCATAATTAGTTTAAGGGATCTCAGGTCTCTTAAAGCTTCAAAATTTTCGAAATTTAATTTTTTTATGTTAAACTTCTATTTTTTCTGAACATTTTGATATGATTGTTTCTTTGAAATTCCCATTAGAACAGAAGTTATAATTATTAGAAGCATACCCGCCCAATAGCTAAAGCGGCGTTTCCGAAACTTTGAAGTCATTTTTCTACAAATGACGTTTTTGGGCGTAACGTTCAGGATATCTCAAAAACTTCTGAATATTTTTTCATGAAATTTTCAAAATACATATTTCATGTTAGTCTGTATAAACCGAACCTAAAATTTCATTTTTATTGTCCAAAGATATATATATATATATTAGGAGATTATACTGCTGAAATTTTCAAAATTTTGTATTTGCTAAATACAATCTATATGTGTGTTAAATCTATAAAAATGCTTTAACTACAAATTTATTTAGATTCAGGGTCATTATTATAAATTGAATTATAATTTAGGCACAAAAAATTCATTCTAGTTGTAAAAGTTATTTTGTAGGTAATCCTGCGCGTAAGCTATTACACCAATTTTCTGCTCGGCAAATGTCTGAGAGTCTGGAGACCCCTATAAATACTAATTTTGCATCTTGAAATTTTTTAAATGCATGAAATGAAAGAACATGCTTATATCTATTAATCCCAGTAAAAATTGTGTTTTTAAATCATATACATTTTAAGATATTAAATGTTGAAATTTGTCTTTTTTTTTTTTAATTTCCAATTTTAAGAGTCCTGAGACCTCTTAAATAACAATTTAATTCAGACGCTAAAATGTACGTGTATCTTAAGAACTTATTTTGTTAGAGAATAGCATCATTATTTTCAATTTCCAAATTTAATTGCAATTCTAATTTTTTGAGCGCTCCAAATTATTTAAAAGTCTTGTTTAAATATTCCTTATGAATAAACAAAAGGAATACCTTCCATGCAAGCACGGAAATGAATTTATCGATAAACAACCTGGATCCTTTTCGATTTAGAATGTTTGAAGGTTTATTACACTACTGCATTATAAACGCGAAGTAGCAAGCGCAGATATTTTCAAACGTATGTAGTCCAGTCAAATTAGGAAAGTTTGCTGCAAAAAATGCTACAGAGATAAAAATTCGCACAGTTGTTCATTGATACCTACTAATCACTAGATAAAAAGTCCTGATGGATAGGAAGTGAGCGGGGGGAGGGAGGGGCAAAAATAAATTTTGCTCCCCCCACATTTTTTAGTTTTTTTTTTAAATATCTCAAAAACTGTGGGTTTTCATGAAAAAATTGCTCTGGCATAAATTAAAGAGCATAAATTCTCTACAAATGACAGGTATACAAATTGGAACCTCGGTTATCCGTCATTCACGGGACCAGAACCTTGTCGGATTTTGTCAAGTCAAATTAGGAAAGTTTGCCATAATAAATGCTACATTGATAAAATTTGGTACAGTTGTTCATTGATAGTTACTAATCCCTAGATAAAAAGGTCCTGATGGATAGGAAGTGAGCGGGGGGAGGGAGGGTCAAAGTCCCCCCCCCCCCCACATTTTTTTAGTTTTTTGAAATATCTCAGAAACTGCGGGTTTTCACGAAAAAAATGGTCTGGCATAAATTAAAGAGCATAAATTCTCTACAAATGACAGGTATACAAAGTGGAACCCCGGTTATCCGTCATTCACGGGACCGGAACCTTGACGGATTTTTCACCAAAAAAAATTACTTTCTTTTCAAATTTATTTAATTTCTATTCAAATTTATTAAATATTGTCACAAAAAATAAATAAAATAAAACAAAAAACACTCCAATACTGCATGCGATAATGGCAGGTAATTAGTTAATGAAAGATAAATATTCACCATTAATGAATTGTTTATTAATGTGAAGTATAATAATATATAGAGAATAATATATAGAGAAAACTAAATAGTATATTATAATATATAGTAATAGTAATAGTATAGTATAATATATAGAGAAAACTAAAAGTAGATACATACTAATTTATAATTAAGTAGATATTATATAATTATGAAAGTCTTTACAAGGAGTTTTTTTTATCATTCTGGCTTGTTTTTCTCTCCAATATCATCATCAGCGGAAGTACATGGGTCATTAGGATCCAGTTCTTTCTTGCCCTGTTCATCTGCCCATGACCCTGAAGACAAATATTTATCAATAAGAAAATGTTTAGGTCATGCGAAACTTTGTGAGTGCGACAAAACATAATAGAGAGCAATGAAAACTACTAATTTATCACTAAGCAGATAGTACTTACTAAGTCGTGATGTTCTTTTTTTTTTCTTTGACACATCATCATCAGCTGTAGTGGATGGTGCATTAGAAGGTGTTCTCAGCAGGATTGAATCCATAATCGCCTCCTCATCTTTTTCCTCATCATGTTGATCTACATATTTGGATGTAGCATTCAGACAGTCACCATGACAGATGTTGCAGATGATTGTGCAATTAATGGCTGCTTTTCTGCATCCACACTTAGCTCCACAGCCAGTAGTGCATTTGCAGAAGATGGTATTTAAGACAGCCTCAGGTGCGATCGAATCCTTGGTTGTTATGGGAATAAGACGATTCTGTCTTCGTTCCCAACCCCAGAGTTCGGCTTGTTGTTCCTGGCCAAGCCACAGTTGTACCTGGTGGTATACCCGGAAAGAATGCTGTCTGGTTGCTCCTTCTGTTGGTGGGAGGGATGAAATGTCAGGTTTAACATTTGATACAGATTTTGCGAAGGAGTGGTATCGGAAAGTATTAAGAGATGTAGCTGTGGAGGGTGCTCCATACAATCTCAAAAAAAGTTGGTTTCCTGCTTCTGCAACAGCATCATGGTCGGATTCCCTGTTATTGAAAACATTAGCAATTTTATGTATGTCTTCACATTGCTGAAACAGTTTGAAAAATTTGATTTTTCCTTTTTTGTATGCTGCAGACGTCGTATCACATCCAGTGAATGCATGAAGGGCAAGAATGACGTCTTTCAGTCTCGTTTCTTTAACTAACTGTTGTGAGGAAAAAATCTTTCTTTCAATTTTTCCACGGCTCGGCTTAACGAAAAAAATTTCTCGTTCGAGTGGAGTTAGGGCGATTAGGAGGACAAGAAGATCAACATCCTCACCAACAATTGCCACTATGTCACTGGAAGAAGATTTTTCAATGGCTGTTGTTACGATTAGGGTATCTGCATCACCAGTACTCTGCCGACAAGATATTCCATTATCCTTCAATTTGGATGAAAGCATAGCAATTAATCTTGATTTGTTCTTTTCATTTGAAAGGAAGTTTTCTTGCTTAACAGTAACCTCTGTGTCTTTGTTGAAATTAATATCCACGGACTTCTTCAATGCACATCTTCGGTTTTGTTCTGCTGATTTCGTGCTATTGGTAGTGTCGGAGTAGCCATCAAAAACCACTGTACAGCTTTTACCTTTATAATGTGTGGAGATATATTTGGTGTAGCCTTCACAAATTGAATTAAAAGTGGAACCTCTTGACCACGGAACTTTGTGAAGGAGGAAACCACCATCCACAACAATATCACACTTTTGAAAATCAATAGTCTCTTGCAATGGTTTCAAGAAATCGTAGAGGACTGCTTTCTTCGTCTTACGCATGCCTCCTTCGTCAAAAAGGGCTAGCGGAAAAGGAGCCAACTCAAATTTTAAATATTTTTTCAAATCTTCATCATGTTGTTTAGCTATGGAGATCCGTTGAAATATTACCAAAGGGTTGACTGGAACTATATCATCATGAATTTTAATAGAACAGTTCATGATGGCCAGAGGGAGGGCCCGGTCCTTACGTGACAACTTTACATCGGAAAAACATTTCCCAACCACTTTCGCCATTGCCTGTTTTCCTATATTTATAGCGTCATAGCAGTTAATAGTTGCATCCCCTACCACCCCATTAGCTATAGACATGATGTCTGCTGTCATTGGGAATGGTGGATGATTTTCAAACCACGAAGAGAGTTTCTCAACATCTGCGACATCTCTAGCTTGGGTGGATTTTCGAAAATCTACGTGTTGCTCACTACCGGCAAACAAAACACCACTAAATTCTTCGAGAGATACGCAAATGCCATGAGTTGCTGTCACTCCCAATACAAACTTGCTCAAAACGCTGTCTGTTATGCCCCTGCCTCTCGTCAGGCCACCTGTGCTTTTCATACTGCGTATTAATGTTTGCTCAATGCACATGTCTGACCAAACACCAGTCCAAAACGAATCTGTCCTCCTTATTGTAAAGTATCCATCCTCTGTAAATGTTTTGAACTCTTCTTCTGTCATCATACTCGGTAGTTTCAACATATCCTGTAGATATAAGTGACATGATTTGGCATAAGAGAAATGGCCACAGGCGTGGAAAAACGGCATCATTTGCTGAACACATTTGAGATGGCCATTCCAATTGCCTGATCGTTCAGCTGAAATGTATTCTTTCATCAACGTGACCATGTTGAAGTATTGTATCCAAAGGGCTGCAGACGGCCATTTCCCTTGAACTCCATCAGCTTATTACCCAGTTTAATAGCAACAGCTTGTAGATTAGTGTTTTGATTTATTGAGTCTAGAGAAGGAGGATCAAATGCAAATACTCCCATGACTTCATTGATAGCTTGCAGCTCTTCATCACTACTCTCAACTTCCTGCAATACTATTTTCGCTAAAGCTGTTTGGACTAACAAATGAGCTCGGACTGCTCTAGAGTACGCATGTCCCTGCAACATCTTCTCAACTGAAAGTGGAGCGTATATTGTCTCCAACAGCTCTTTTAAACCACTTCCGTTCATGATGAAACCGATACATCCTAAATATGACATCAGAAGGTGAAAGCCACCAAGTCTCACGACACATTTTGACAACATGGAATCTGTTGGAGATGCTGCAACTATTTCTCTACATTTTAGATAGAGTGGCTGGTCAAACGTTATGAACAACAATCTCTGATCAATTTTGACACATACATCTGCTGCATACTGTAATGATGTATAAACAGTGTCATAATTAGATGGTGGTGCATTGATGAAAGGAAGCGGAATTACTTTTGTCTTTTCATAATTTTCATGTTTTGTTATTGATTGCATAAATCCTTTCCATTCAGGGACTCCAGGAAGATTCATCCACTTTGCATACATCCACAAAGTGTCACAGATGTTGGGCAGGGGTATATCCACTGCTAATTCTCCCAGATTCTCCATTTTCACATTTTTAAAAGCTGTACCTGTGAATTCAAACGGCTTCAATGGAATAACCCCCAACTGCCCAACAGCCTCAGCAGTAGGCATTTTAGTTACTTTCATGATTGGCGATCCACTTTCAATATGTGCTGGTGTTACGCACTTTATGCCAACCATGGAGTGAAATGTGTTGAGTCCATCCAGCGTGGAAATATTAAAATCAGCGTTATCGTAAACAAACTGACAAAACATTCCTCGTAAATCTGGTTGACCATGTTGAATGGCAGACATTTCAAGCAGTCGGGACTCATAATAGGATGAGCAAAACCCCAAATTCGAAATGAGATCGACTAAGTTTTTGTGTCCATACTTTCTGTATAAGAGCACACCAAGGCCGGTCAATATTGGGGAAACAAAAGACACTGGACGTACTGCTGATATAATGGCATGGCCTATTGTAATGCATTTTCTTTCTCGAGCAACATCGTTCTGCTGGCTTTTCTTCTTCATGAGCACATGCTCCAGAAAACAGCTGAGAGATTTAGGAATATCACTCTTGGCATCCTTGAAAAAGTCATTACTTGGAGGATAGCTCGTAGAATCATATACTTTTGACTGGATATCCTCTCTAATTATTGCTGCTGCAGTTTGCACAATTCTTAGTCGTTCATCAGCACAATCTTTTTTTTTGTTTTCGTACCATGCATCTGATAGCACTTTCATTCCTGTGTCAATAAAACAAACGGAAGGAATCTTTCTTGGATTTTTAGTTATGATGATACTCTCTCCATATCTCTGTTTTAGTTTAGCTTTCACTGTCCGTTCATCTGGGACACGCCCAGTTACTACGGAAAGCAAATCAGACAAGGCATGTTGGCAATCATCATTATTTTCAAGAAATGAGCAAATTTCTTCCATGGCTTCAACAATATAATCTGTTTCTGGCCGTCCGCGTTTACCTCCTCTTGACATGAGATAAAATTTCTGTAAACAATCATGATGGTAAATTCCATCAGCAGCAATTAAATCAACTACATTACTAAGGCGAATTTTAACTTCTTCTCCCCACTGATCATTTCTCATTTCTGCGGCTTCAAGGACTCTTTGTGTCATGGTGGGACCGTTTGTTTTTAAGACTCGCACCTCATAAAATATTCTTCGCAAAGGAATTGGTTTCTTTTTTTCTTTTTCTTTGAACTGTTCATCAATTAAATCAGTACAAAGGAAGCATCTGTTTTTGAAATCAAACTTGGGTACTGATGACCGCAGAGTAGCCGGTTTTCGACTGATTGATGGTGTAGGCTCATTTCTGAGCGTTTTTAATGCTGCATTAATGCTATCAGGTCTGGTGTAATTTTTACGGCATGCAGTGTGTACTTTCAGAAACGTAATATTCTCCAACTGCTGAAATTTTTGGTCCTGTCTTTCAATACTTGCTTTTTTTAAACTTTCGATCCCTTTTTCACCCACTCGTACAACATCATCACTTGACTCATAAACATCTGTATCACAAATGAAACACTTATCCATTGACATGATGTGCGCAAAAGTTGTTAAATACTATAAACTCGATGTTAACTACTATAAATGAGAACTACTATGAACACACATCCACGTCCCTTACTGGGTTATAGAAACTAACTGAATGAACGAAAGGGTACCAGATACAAAAACAAAGGGTGTGGAATTGGAATCCCCGACCCCTCGGAAACGCCACCTGCAATACAAAAATCACGTGCTATTGTTTACGTAAGTTTCTCTTCCCACTGATCGTAAACATTGGCTCCCGCGAGATTATTTACCACGCGTCAGTCGATTTAGCATGTTTGTAAGTACTCAGAAGTTAAGTTGTTTTCTGCTTTCTTTTTTAGTAACAATATTTAAGAAATTTCGCTAGACATTGAGTAAATAAATTTGAAAAGAAAATGATTTTTTTGCGGAAAATCGGTCAAGGCTCCGGTCCTGTGACTGACGGATAACCGAAGTTCCACTGCGTATACATGTTATTTGTAGAGAATTTTATGCTCTTTTATTTATGCTGGAGTAATTTTTTTTAAAGAAAACGCACAGTTTCTGAGATATTTTCAAAAAAACTAAAAAAAAAGGGGGGGGGACTTATTTTTGCCCCCCCCCGCTCACTTCCTATTCATCAGGACTTTTTACCTAGTCATTACAAAAGTACCCAATTTTTATCTCTGTAGCATTTATTATGGCAAACTGCCCCAAAACGGGCTTTTTTGATTGCACTAAAGGCTCCGGTCCCGTGACTGACGGATAACCGAGGTTCCACTGCGTATACTTATCATTTGTAGAGAATTTTATGCTCCTTAATTTATGCTAGAGTATTTTTTAAAGAAAACCCATAATTTCTGAGATATTTTCAAAAAACTAAAAAAGGGGGGGGGACTTATTTTTGCCCCCCCCCCCCCGCTCACTTCCTATTCATCAGGACTTTTTACCTAGTCATTAGTAGGTATTAATGAGCAACTGTACCAAATTTTTTCTCTGTAGCATTTATTATGGCAAACTGCCCCAAAGCGGGCTTATTTGATTGGACTAAAGGCTCCGTTCCCGTGACTGACGGATAACCGAGGTTCCACTGCGTATACATATTATTTGTAAAGAATTTTATGCTCTTTAATTTATACTGGAGTAATTTTTTAAAGAAAACCCATAGTTTCTGAGATATTTTCAAAAAACCTAAAAAAAGAGGGGGAGGGGATTTATTTTTGCCCCTCCCTCCCCCCGCTCACTTCCTATCTATCAGGACTTTTTTCCTAGTCATTAGTAGGTATCAATGAGCAACTGTGCCAATTTTTATCTCTGTAGCATTTTTTGCAGCAAACTGCCCCAAAACGGGCTCATTTGATTGGACTAATGCCCGTTCTCACAGGGAGCGATATCAATGTATGTCGGTTTTTTTGACCCAGAATATTCCACAGCATTTCTCCCCACTTTTTTTAAACATGGCACACTGAAACTATTGAATTTTTTTCTTTGATATATATATATTAATCAATGGATCTCTATTGCCAACAAGAAAATGGTTTTTGAGATAGCTATAGTTGCAGAGAAATATTGTTTTAGGATGAAAAATATTTTAGATATTCTAGGTATATCTGCAAACTGTAAGATATGTTTTAATATTGAACAATTTTTTAAATGTCATTACATAAATAGGGAAAAAGAGTTCTTTTTTTAGGCTAACGCTGTGATACTCTGTTTTAACGAGTTCGAATGTAACGAGAACTGGTTTTTAACGAGGAATTTGTGAACAAATGGTTAGTACAACATAAAAATAAATTGCAAGAAACTTGGTTATAACGAGTAAAACGTTGATATAACGAGCAAACATCTGCAGACTTACAAATAACATCCATTTTTTATTCAGATTCTTCTTAAAGAAATAATATCAATTCACAGTACATCTAAACCATTACTAACAAGAACGAAAAATCCTGTATCAGGCATAGATTATGAAACACTTTCCAACTGTAACAGAATGTTATAAAGAAATTTTCTTTCTCATACAATGAAAGAAATTTGAAATAAGTAATTAAAAAATATATATCACATTAAAAATCAATTTTCAGCAATTGCTTCCCATATTCGGTAATGTGTGCGAATTCTTTTGTATAGCCCTGTATAGGATCTATAGAATTAATACACATCATGTAATACTAAAAATGAGATAAGTTTGAAAATGCATATCAAGCGGAAAACACACTTCCCAGCAGTTTTCGATTATTGTCAGTTCTTAAATTAAATTTTTTTGTGCGTCTCTGTAAATTAACAATAAATGCTGCGCACTCCATAATCTATATGTAGTGCATCTCAGTGCTCTTTTTAATTTCAACATTTTTGAAGTATTATAATATCATTGAAATGAACCGCAACCGATTTTTTGCCATATGATAATGTAATGGAATTATTTTGTGCGGCCCTGTAAACAAACTATAAATGCTACTTATCACGCGCTCCCGAGGAATAATGTTGTAGTCCACCTGAATCATGCATATAGGTCAATTTATGTTTCAAATGTCATAACATCAACGAAATGCAGCGTAACCGATCTTATCCTATTAGTCATAATGTAACAGATTTTTTTTTTTTTTTTTTTTTTTTTTTTTTTTTTTTTTTTTTTTTTTTTTTGCGAGCCCCTGTAAAAGAACTATAAATGCTACACACTTCATTTTAAATACAGGATATTCTATACTAAACCTCAATAATGCATAAAAATTACATGGTATTCTGAGTATATTTAAGAGGCGCATATGCGGACGGACGGCCAGATAGACAAACCGAATTCAGAAACACTTTTCAACTATTCTAATTTCACTTATCAACGATTTTTTTTTTTCATCAACTGTAATGTAACGGAATACTTTTTACAATCGCCGTAAATGAACGATAAATGCTACACACTTCATTTTCAATAGCGATCGTGTTATTGTAAACATCAATAACATGCAAAAATTTCAGAGCAATCCGAGTTTATTTACGAGAGTTACAGAGACAAACAAAACTGAATTCATGTACGCTTTTCAGCTTAATTGAAAAAAAAAATTTATGAGGAAGGTAACTATGATACAAATGAATGTGAAGCCTCTACCCTGATATAATCAGTTTTTAACTCTTTCCACTGTATAGTTGAAAAGTGTTTATGCATTCGGTTTGTCAGTCCGTCTGTCCACGCTCTAACTCCCGTAAACAGGCTCGGATTTTCATGCAACTGATTTATGCTAATGATGCTACAATAGCATGTTCGGTATTCAGTATGTAGTGTGCAGCATTAATAGTTCATTTACAGGGGCACTCAAAATAATTCTATTACATTAGGGTCAATTGGAAAAAATCGTTTGCAATGTACAGTAAAACCTCCCTAAAGCGACCATGTTCCGTTCCAATAAAAATTGGTCGCTCCGAGAGGTGGTCTCTTAATGGAGGTCATGTTTAAATCTAGATTTTATTTGTTGAAAAAAGGTAATAATTAATAATACTAAAATTTATTTTTCAGATTAGGAAAAAATATGAAAATTTAAGTATCAAAACAAAAGTTAATCACATAAGTTAATTACTATAGAATTTAAAAAGTGAATACATTGACGTTTGGTTAGATTGTACAGTTTTACCTTTTATAACTTTTATTTCCTAGTCCTTTCGAAGTTCACTAAATGAATGCTTCTTTTATTTTTTTTGGACGAGAACAAATAATGACGATTTCATTAATTTATCTATTTCTTTGAGAGTTTCCTGACAGAATTGGGCAGAGGGGTTTATTGACCGCCATTCTTAATTTGTCATCAGAGTTAAATTCATTGCCTAAAAAAACACAAAGGGGTTTAAACACTTAAAAGTTACCGGAATAAAAAAAATTCTAAACTTAGTTAAGAAGTTTGATGAATAATGCGCACTCCAGAATTATTTTTCTAATAAAACCTTCTTCAAGCGACCAAGAAAAAACGGAATTTGTTTCATTTTCTTCAAAGAAATCGGTCGCTCATGGAGGGAGTTCAACTGGGATGGTCTCTGAATGGAGGTAAAATTAGTATTGAGCCTATGGGAATAAATTTAGTTCCATGCAAAAAATGGTCGTTCAGGGAGGTGGTCGCTTAATGGAGGTGGTCGCACAGGGAGGTTTTACTGTATTTTAATACCATTACGCTATTTTAAATGTATTGCAATTGATCTAAGTCACTGAATTTCACTAAAAGATGATTATTATACCGGGTGTCCCAAAAAGGACTGACTGATTTTAAAATTCAATAACTTGCAAACGGTGACAGATATTATAAAAATTCTTGCAGGAGGGTTATGCATAAGGTCAAAAGTTTTATTACAGTGATTTTCAATTTTAGTTCGATTTACAAACAATAGATGGCGCTGTAAGCAATAGTCGCTAAATACAGGCTCGATTTTTGGTCCTTTATCTTGTTCCATGCAGAAAAAGGAGATGGAAATGTATTATCCGAGCCACGAAGTACCAAAAATCGAGCCTGAATTTAGCCTCTATTGATCGCAGCGCCATCTATTGTTTGTAAATCGAACTAAAATTGAAAATCACTGTAATAAAACTTTTGACCTTATGCATAACCCTCCTGCAAGAATTTTTTTAATATCTGTCATCGTTTGCAAGTTATTGAATTTTAAAATCAGTCAGTCCTTTTTGGGACACCCGGTAGAATGGGGCGTTCATAGCATTTATCGTTTATTTAACAGGGACACACATCGGTTAAAGTTCTGTTTTTGAGCAATAACTGCTGAAAGTACGCTTTCAATTTCGGTATGCACTTTTGAATTTCACTAACTTTTTTCATGTTAATCGTTGTGTATAAATTCTATACATCATATACAGGGCTGCACAATAGAATTCACGTACCATTCTCCTTATTAGCGGAAACTGATGAAGGGGAATTGTGTTAATTGCAGTATAAAACTGCAAATATTCTTAGAAGCAAACTGCGCAAGTTATATTTTCCGTCCAATTAAACTTAAACAGAAGAAGAGTAAGACTGTGTAATTAAAAAATATATATATATAAAGCTTAAAATAAAGTAAGCTTTTATCAACTTGCTAATAATAATAATTAGCAAAAGCTAACAATAATTATTTTAACATTTTCCTTCGATTTCTTTTAATTCAGTTATTTAAGCATGTAAAATTAAGTAATGTGCTGTAATTAATAATTTAATTTCATAAAATTTAATCGTTTCATCATTTAACTAAAGAAAGAAAAAACAATGTCTGGAAGTGTTATAATATAGCTGTTTTCACTAATTTAATTAAACTTTCATACATAATCTTACAAGGAAACTGCGCAAGTAATATTTTCTGTGCTATGAACTTAAATAGAAGAAGAGTACAAGTATGTAATGAAAAAACAAATTAAAAAGCTTAAAATAAAATAAACTTTTTATCAACCTGCTAATAATAATAATACATGTAGTCGTGGAAAAAAATAAAGTAAACACCCCCAACTAACTCCTCAACAAATTATCGTAGAAGAAAGTCACTGGTACCGAAAGATTGGAAATAAAGTCTACTTTTAAATGATGTATATAAAATTTGCTTAAGGTGCCATCTACGTATTAAAATTAACCATAACTTTGTTTTTTTTTTCAATATCAGTACACAATTCTGACAGCATAAATGAACTCTACACTCTTCAATTAGTCTAAAAACAAATTTTTATGCAATTCGTACCATAAGTTTCGGAGAAATTAATTATTTTAAAACGAGCGTATTTTAAGGGCTGTATCCAAATTAAAGTTCGGTACTCGATTGTTAACCGAGAGAGCTCCCTTCTTGATCAAGGCACCTTAAGCAGTCAATTAAGCTTGTTAGATTACAGGATGGCATAAGAAATTTCAAAATATTTAGTCACTTCTATCATAGACGGTCCCTTAAACCATAATTTTGCCGTTTTTTAAGCATAATTTGAAAACTACTTGGAAGAAACATGTGAAATTTTGGATTTCCATAAAGCAGGACTTAATAAATCTGAATCCATCAAAAAAATTGTAGGTTGCAATTCATAATTTTTTTTAAATATTAATTTGATAATTCATAATTCATATCAGAAAATTATAAAAATTGCAAATTCAGCGTATTTATGTTTGGTTATATTAGTATTATTGCTACACAAAAAATTAGAACATTAGGATCATAATTTCAGAAATTATAAATAAAAATATGAAAATGTAATTTAACATTAGAAGCATTAAATTTTGAATGTTTATAATTCAAAAACTTATCATTCAAATGACTTGAAATGTGATGTCTAGGCATAGTTTGAATTAAAGATTTGAAATATCTCGTTAACCCCTTAACAGTGTGGTCCGAACTGGATTCGGGCAGGAACACTTTGTTTGCTTCGTTATTAAAAGCATTTTGATGCCACTAATTTGTAACTGTAAATTTATCTTTATTGATTGTCAGATATTTTTCGATTAAGTAAGGTAAATATTTTAGTATGGAAAAAGTGGTGTCCAGCCCCATTTTTAATTTTTTTGTAAGAAAACAAATGTCACTGTTAAGGGGTTAAAATTGGGTATTGCCATTGAAAAAAATGAAGTTTGGATTCGTTTTAATATGTAGATGGCTCCCTAAACAAATTTTATATACGTCATTTAAAAGTAGACCTTATTTCCAATCGTTCGGTGCCAGTAACTTTCGTCTACGATAATTTGTTGAGGAGTTAGTAGAGGGTGTTTGCTTTTTTTTTTTTTTCCACGACTGTACATAAAAAAAAAACATGCTTTTATTAAAAGTTACAAAAATATAGAATACATATATATTTTTGGGGGAATTTCCCCAAATTAGCCAATTTTCGCCAAATAGGCTTCATATATGACAACTTATTTCTGTTTCCAAATTTGGCGATATTTTGCCAAGTTGGCCAAAATTTGGTGGCATTATGTTAAACCTTCCATTAATATTGTACTTTTCAACAGATACTCATTGTTGAAGCTGATACTGATTTCCCCATTGGAAATCAACCGTTGCCTCAGGTTTCCGCCCTTAGGGATCGAATTTTTAAAAATCAATGTCCAATTCATGTATTGCCCTCAGTAATACATACATATTCCAAATTTCAAAACTCTATGTCAACAGGAAGTGGATGAAAAATGAGTCACAAAATTTGACTGCCACATACAAACGTAATTGTAAGTTAACCCCTTCGGGACGAGCGTCTTTTACAGACCTTTAAATCTTTAGTCACCGGATTTTTAAAACAGAAATTTTTGCCTAATTGAATCAGAAAATTGCTCGGATTAAATAAGGCAAAATTGCAATACAATTTTACTGGTGAGAATAATTCCCGATTCAGAGCAACTTACCCGGCACGAATACCGGTCGCTCGTCCCCAAGGGGTTAAAAGAAAGCCTGGAATTGTAGTAAACAAATGGTAAGAATGACTCCTTTAAGGAATCCGCACACCTTCGGAAGTGATTTTTTGAAATTTTTGAAATTTTATCTTGTTATATATTTTTTTTATAATGACAAACTTTTACTTTAAAACTTTGAAAAAAAATATGAAAATTTCAGCAATTACCCAGAAATAATTTTTTAAGCGAAAAATATTCAAAATTATGTCAAAAATTGACATTTCCGCAAAACGTAATAACTCAAAAATGAAACAAAGTATTGACATTTTGTAAATTGCATAATAAACAGAATAACTTTCTCTAGGACTTAGACTACACACATTATAATCGCATATCTATCTCAGATGATATGGCAGTTAAAGTACTAATGTAACGAAAAATTCGACAAATTTGTCTCAAGTTTGTCAGTTATACCAGTGTAAATATAAAAGTATTTAATATATTATCATGATTCTAGTATATTCTCTCAAAAGACATTTGTAAAAGAAGTACAGAAAATTTCGTGGCATTTCGTGCATAATTTTTTATTTTAGGATGTTTTGCGTATAGTAAAAACCTGAAAAACTTCATTTTGAGAAAAAGCTAAAAATAACTTTTAAACACAATTCAAAAGCTGTAATAGCTGTAACTTTAAACGACAGTAACTTGAGTTCTGTTTTAGATACAGACAAAATTTAAGCAGATTTCGATAGATAAAAGATTCAATTTTAATATTATTGCAAAAATGAAAAATCGATATTTTGATCGAAAATTACGTTTTAAAGGTGTTCGGATACCTTAACATATTCTCTTGTTTTTTTTTTTTTTTTTTTTTGTTCTTGTTTTTTTTTTCCTAGATTATGGAATGATACACGCTTTATTTCACAAAGAACGGAAAAATACATCTGCAAGTCTGATAGTACATAGCTAATTTTACTAATTTCATTAAACTTTTATACATAATCCTACAGAGAATAAATTAATCGAATTTAAACTCGCTTACTGCGATAACCTAGTCATAACGTCAAAAGCACCGGTTTCTTCACCCTTGTTATAACCGAATTCTGCTGTATCTGTTAAGAGCTTTAGTTTTTTCAACTGTCTATAATTAAATACAGATATCACAAAAGGTAATCTGAATTTTAAGATTCGAGAATTCATTAACTATAATAAATACAAATGTAAAATTAAAGAAATAAATTTAAAAAATCAAAAACCCGACTGCGTAAAAAGCGATCTAATTAATTATTTCTCATCAATGTGAAACTATTTTTTATATTACTTACCTATTATTTTATTTACTTGTATTGATGACTTTTAAGTTGTGTTTAATTGTTAGTTCTCATCTATAAACACTGTTTTGATGAGGCCTATAGATGTCTATGAAGGTTAGAGTTGCAGTAAAGCTACAGATCCTACCTACACAACTTCCAGGTTGTGTACTATTTAAACGGAGCTTCTGACTGTAAAATAGTCAATGAAACATCGTCTTCATTTTAAAAGACCTATCCAATGATAGGTCACTCAATAGGGTGCGTAAAAAAATTTCGTCTCTACCGCCATTTTGAATTTATAAAAACAAAACCTAGCCTATAACCATCGGATTGTTAAGATGAATCGATAGAGACCTCATTCATTAAAATCCATACAGTCGTTGGGATGTTACGAGGGTATAAAGAAATCCACATATCTAGATAGCGTGAAACACATAACCCTTCTTGGCAGTCGGGTAATAAGTAACACGTTTATAAAACAACTCATAAATTTTGCCTACTGCATTTTTTTTAAAGTTAATATTTATGAAAATGGATGGCGCTTGTCGTTTCAACTGAAAAGTATACTCAAACCAAAACCTCCTTACCATGATATTGTTTCTGAACAACAGCATCAGCTAGTTTCATGCCTTTTCGAACAAAAATAAATTAAAATTTATGTCAGAAAGTTGCCTTTTGGATTTGAGAACACCCTTAAGGGTTTTATCCGTTTACGCATGTTTTTATTCCTACGTGCACAGCTAAGTGCTATAATTTCATGTTACAGTAAAACCATGGAAATTTTCTTTTGCCTCTTTTGTGAAATTTACTTTTGTCGAGATGTGTCACTTTTATTGCGGGTGAGCGATATGGTTTGAATCCTGAGACAGATGTAATATGCTGCTTGTTCCACTGATTTCTTATAGTTTTGACATGTTTAGATATTTTATATAGGTACAAAGTTATGACATTTTTTATTAACGCAAATACGTAGCAAGAGAGTGATGCGGGAAACTAAAAAGACTGGTTTATTGCAAAAAAAATACACAAAACAGTTAGTTAAGTTACATACAGCAATGTAAAATTTTTCATTAGCATAAAATAGATTTTCCTATTCAAACAGTAGTTTTAAAATAAAAAGTTATATTTAAAAAATTATAATACATATTATACACACTCTACCACTTTATCATTAAAAAGATAATTGCATGAGAAAAAAAAATCACTTTTTAATTGTTATTTTTTTCCAAGATTGGATTAAAAAATAACATACTCTAGACAAATATTGGCTCAGTTTATTACTAAAAAAATAGTAACAAGAATCATTTTATGATTTCTTCTGTAATTCAAAAGAAGACAAAGAAATGAGGAACAATATTTTTTGTCTGAATGAAAGATATAAAATGAGAAAGATATGTAATGAAAGATATAAAATTATTGTATCGAATATCATGAAATTAAGAATGGATTTCTGACATTCTGAAGCCCTTTGAGTATTTTAATAGTTGAACTATTACCAACTTTTTATTTTTTTTCCCATAAAAAACTGTTTTACACCCATTTATCTCATATAAGAATTTAAAGTTTTTCTTTCTTGTGATTCTCTTCTAGATTGTAGAAATAGTAAACACTGTTAGCGTGTGTTGCAAAGTTCGGTAGACAAAACTATTGATAAATATAATGAATAAACATTAATGTCCCAGTGCAATGATAACTGTAGCTGTAAGGATAATAAATAAATATATGCAATGTATTATGCATAAATATGTACAACAGTAATCCCTCATTATATCGCTTTTTTTATGCCTACTGAAAAAGAAAAAAAACGACTCAAGTTTAACTGACATATTTATATTTTTGTAGCGACATATTTTTTTCCTCTTTTTTTTTCAGTTCAAGTCAGTTCATTTAAAATATAAGTGTAGGTTTATAAATTCTATCATAAATTACAGTTCTTTACATTTAGCTAGCCCCTACTAGCATTTTGTTTTGATATTGGATGGTTTATCATCCTAACATGGAAGGATTGCATTGCAAGTGCAATTTAGACTGGATTTTCAGAGCAATTTATTTATTTATTTTGGGGCAGGGATGCTTTTAATGAAAAGTATGGATTTAAAGTTTTCAATTTGTCTGACTGATTTAAGGTGTTTCCAGATAATTTATTAAAGAAATAATTAGATCAAACGGATTTTTAATGGTCCCCTTTTCCATTAATAAAAAGTCCTTCCGGCCGGTGCCGGGAGGAAGAGGTAGCTTTCATATTCCTTATTTTTAAAAAGCCAACTTATATTATTAAAACACACGAAGCTCAATTAAGTGGAAACCGAATGTAGGAGATTCAATACTAATTTTTATCAATACTAAATCATTATGAATGAGAATTTCGCGAAATTAGTCAACTTTATCCAAGCTGCTTTTATTTAAAGTCACTTATATTTGGCTGCCAAATTCGGCGATTTCTTAAAGTGCCTGCCATTTTAAGACAACATGGTAGATGAGGCTAAGCAGTGAACTTGGTCGAGACCTTAGTAATTGCTGTGCACATGCTCACTCATATCGGAATCGGTTGATATATACGAGTGCTGTCGCAGGCAAAAAATCAGATTTTTCAAAATGTCACCCACTTTAGAAATTGAAACTGCTATATCTGAGCCATTTTTTAAGATAAAGACAAACAAAAAATGCTCCTGAATCCTTATATCAAGGTCAAATACTTAAGAAAGAAACCTTTTTCAATTTCTAATTTTTTTGCACCTCACTTTAAATATAATTTTTTTTTAATTTAATGGCCGCCATTTTGAAACAAGATGGCGAATGAAGCTGGTCAACGAACTCGGTTGAGTTATTTGTATGTACTATGTACACACTAAGGTACATCCAAATCGGTTCATAAATACGTCTGTTATCACGTGGCAAAAATCAGGACGTTTCAAAATGTCAGCCACGCTAGAAATTCAAAATGCCAGCCAAAAAAACTCAGCCATTTTTTAAGATGTAGACGAAACAAAAACTGCTCCCGAATCTTTTTATCAAGGTCAAACACATAAGAAAAAAATATTTTTCCATTTTCAATTTTTTGGTACCACATTTAAAATTTTAAATTTTTAAAAAATTTTTAAATGGCCGCCATTTTGAAACAAAATGGCGGATGAAGCTGGCCAACGAACTCGGTCGAGACATTGGTATGTACTATGTACACACCGAATTACATCCAAATCGGTTCATAAATACGAGAGTTACAGTGTGACATAGGTCAGATATATATATATATATATATATATATCAATTTTGAACGGAGGGTGGTTTCGGGGTCTGGGGGTCATGATCGATGAAAATATACCAAAATTTTTTGAAATCGCTTTCCTCCGAACGACTGCAATAGGTAGCTTTTTGTAAAGAAAGCTACCTAAAAATCTTACGTATTTTCAAAGTTCACCAATCATTAAAAATATTTTTATAAATTCACTGTTTTTTAACATAGTGCATTGTTAGAACGAAGATGGATTTTTTTTTTTTTTTTTTTACACCTTTTTATTGAGTAGCAATATTCATTGATCACTAAATTATTTATAAATAAATACTTAATTAAACGACTCTACTTTAAAGTTGTCTACAGACGAAACTATTGGTCAGAAAGTTGTGAAATTTTGTGTAAGGACATAATAAAAAGATGGAAATTTGCTCGAGCAAAAAAAAATTAGTTCAAAATGTCGCCACCAGAGGGCGTTTTTTAATGAATTACACATTTAGCCACCGCCCACTGATTAATAGGCCTGAGCTCTGACCAAAAAAATGGCGGTTGTTGTAGGCGAGTTTTTTTTTTCAGATTTTGTACGGTCCGTTCCAATCGAACACCAATAATTTTTTTTAAAGTTTTTACGCTTTATTTTTCTCAGATTAAATAAGGCAAAGATACAGAGCGCCTCCTGAAAAATATTCAGGGGGCGGTGACTTAGCTTACATTTACAATAGTTTACAAATTTTATTACAACAAAACATTTTCAACAGATTTTTTTTTTTTTTTTGCTAAATCAGAAATTTCGAATTCACACCAGGAAATCTTAGTAGCTCTTTTTGCTTTGTTTAATTCAGGATATTACGTGATTATATAAAGCTAAAAATATTCTTTCAGAATTTCCGAACTAAAAACAAGTTGGAAATTGCTCGTCAAACGTGGCAAATGAGGTGCGTTCGTACTATAACTAGTTTTATAATTATGTTTTGCACCCCATATTGTACTGAATGTATATTTTTTTGCGCTTCATAAGTGCATAGTCTGTAACATCATTAAAATTCACTTGCAATAATTTTCCCCATTGGCCGTAATGTAAAGAAAAACTTTTGACTGTTCCTGTAATTAAACTATACATTCGATTTTCATAAAATTTGAAATGGCTCGACAAAATTTTGCAGCAATTATATATTTAAAATTTCAGGCCATTCGGAAGGCTGTAAAATCATTAAAATGCATTTGCAATAATTTTTTCCCATTGGCCATAATGTAACGGCAAACTTTTGGGTGTCCCTGTAATTAAACTATACATCCGATTTTCATAAAATTGGAAATGGCTCGACAAAATTTTACAGCAATTATATATTAAAAATTTCAGACCATTCGGAAGTCTGTAACATCATTAAAATTCACTTGCAATAATTTTCCCCATTGGCCGTAATGTAAAGAAAAACTTTTGACTGTCCCTTTAATTAAACTATACATCCGATTTTCATAAAATTGGAAATGGCTCGACAAAATTTTGCAGCAATTATATATTAAAAATTTCAGATCATTCGGTCGGGTAGTTTTTGCTCTGTTATATGCGGACGGACGGACAGACAGGCGGACTGAACGACGACTATAGGTGCTACGTATTTATATAATTACGAACGCACCTAAAAAGGCCAAACTGACAACTGTGATCTGGTAAAATTTCGCCGCCAGAGGGCGGGAAATTCTACAGTTTAAATATGAAAATAAATTTCTGTCGACGTCATGCAGCAGCTGTTATAAAACCTAGAAACTTTCGCGGATATTTTGTTTTCATGTGCTTTCTATTGTTAATCAGAATGTCGCTACATTTACCAGACCGAGTAAAATTGATTTACCAAAACATTAATTCCGCATTACTTGCTCTACGGAAATGTTGGACTTCGAAGGGGATGCGGAAAGGTCCATTGACTGTTAAAAATTTTCCACTCATTGTAGAGAAATTTGAAGAAACAGGATCGTTGAATACAAATGTAAAAATATCATCGTTAAAAGCACCAATAATTTTAAATTTTAAGCATACCGGTTTCAATAGCATGTAGCATACTGTCCTGTGTGCTAAGGATAGCGGAAATTTGCTCACATGTATAGGAGTCAATGTCAGTTTCAGAGTTGACCGATCGGCCGTGTGGAATGCTTTCAAAATGAATGATGTGCTCAAAATTCCACGAGACGCTGATCATGAACTTCTTTTCATACCGCCCTTTGTTTTGTATAAGATTGTGCTGATTGGTCCACAACCAGCCGTTGTTTTTCGGTTATTTGAGTTTCGTAGATAGACCCATTCCTCATCACAACTGACTATGTGTTTGAAAAACCACAAATCCCGTGGGTTTTCCAGAAGAGTTTTGCACATTTCAACTCTGTGATTTGTTTGCTGTGTTAGTCAGTTCACGAGGAACTTCTCTGGAGTATTTGTACGTTTTCTGTAGTTTATGTATAATCGGTATATGGTATCGTTGGACAGTCCTAGCTCCTGTGAAAGTTTCCGTGTCCTGGTGGTTTAATTCATCTATACCTTTTGCTTCAAATCTTCCAGATTAACAAGTGACTGCCTCCTACTTCTGGGTTTTATTTCAAGAGACAAGTCACCTCCCTTTAAAACGTTTGAACCAGTTTTTGGCTGTACGATCGCTGAACGTACCACCCCCTTCAACTACTCGAATTTTACGAGCTGCTTCAGCAGTTTTATGACCCATTTTAAAACATAGTTATAAGATGGATGATCTATATATATATTACGCTATCGTACGTGGTACAGAAATCGCGATTATTTGTTAATTGTTTAATGGCAACGAATGAAACGCATCTCATTGGTTGTTGAACAGCATTTAATGCATCGTCATACCTATAAGAGGGGTTACCATACGGGGGACCCTGTTTTGTCACCAAATGCCGCCAAATTTGTCGCCATTTTGGCGCTATATCGCCAAAATTTGCGACCAAAATTAGTCGCCAAATTCCCATAGACTTCCATTGTAAACCAATAGCGTTTACTTGCTTACAGAAAATCAACAAATTAAGATATTTTAATGCAACAAAAAATAATATTAGCTTAAAGGATTATATGAATTATATTTAAGGGAGTGCAAGTAAATTAAATTATGAATAAAAGTAACATCATAGGATACTTAGCATGCTTTCCCAAACATGAATTTTAAGTAGACCAAACTGGTCGCCAAGGGCGGCTAGTATTGAAATATTTGTATCAACATTATATAACCTAGAAATAGATAAAAGAATAGGCATTAATGTAACACAATAAGAAGGAATATGTACTCTTTAATATGACATTTTGCATTGCTCATTATAACCGTGCCCAAGATAGTGTCAGCTGTAGCCTATAGGTATTAAAAAAACAAAAATACTTTTGCTACACCCTAATAATTGATAAATTTGTACCATTTTCTGTACATCCGTTATATTTGCTCAGTTTTTTTCACACAACTCGCATCGTAATTAAAATACGAATATAACTTATGGAAAAAAGAATAAACTATTTCATATATTAAAGTTTTCAGATTTAGCTTAAATAAAAGATAGTTATCCTTTTTTTTTTCTCTCATTCTTTTTTGTAAAAAGAAAGAAAGCTCTTCAATCTTTTTCTTGCTGAAATCACTGAAGGAAAAAAAAGTTACAGAAAGAAAAAACAAGAAACAAAACGGCGACAAGAAAATAAGAAAGCGGCAAAATCTTCGTTTAACGTAAGAAAAAGGGAAAGGGGGGTAGGTAAGCGATTGCCAGAATTTCCCCTCTTTTGATCTAGGAAATACATGCAAAAAGGCGGGGTAAAGAAAGGCGTGAAGAACATGCAGAAAAAAACCCTCATTAAAGCTAAATTCGTTTACTTTTTGTCTCTTTTCTCCCTGTTCTACGCTTTTTTTAGGGATTAAGTGCTAGAGTAATGCAGCTTGGAAAATGCAAACGATTTTTAAGAGTTTCGCCTAAATGGGATGCATGTTCTATGAAGTGAAAAGTTCTTTTTTTTTCTATTTTTTCCACAATTTTAAATGATCTTTTGATAAAATGGGAAAATAATCAAAAATATAAAGCCCATTGTTTAAACGATAATTGAGAGACAATAGGCTGCTTGATTTTTAATAATTTAGTTGAGAAAAGGTGCGGAAACCTTTGAAAAGAAAGAGAAAAAGAAGATTGATAAAGTTACGAAAGTTACTAGTAAAAGAAAAAAAAAAGAAAGAAAATTAATGTTGGATTGAATAGTAATAATAATGATGGTGATGTTAATAATAATTATTATTATAAATACTCTATTAAAAACTTGAAAAAACAACAAAAATAAAAATAAAATATTTTAATTGCTGAATTTTTATTCAACTTGGCTAGCAGGCTTAAAACTTGCATGGACACCTTTTCACCCTTTTGATTTTACTCCTGTTAACCAAGCTGAATAAAAATTCAGCAATTAAAGTTTAAAATTATTCAAAAATAGTTTTTAGAAACTTTATTAAAGCTGTTTGTTTTTCACCCTCAACAACGCGAAACTTACTGTCACATTCACGAATTCAATTTGCACATAAATACAGACTTTTTTTTTTCAATTGGCAGTTGAGCTTCATAGCCACCGTCACTAGTTTCCATGGAAATCCCAGATAACCCGTTTTTCCCACTCTTTTCGTTCTTGACTATAAAAGCTCTGAAACAACCTCAAGTGGAGTGTATGAAAAAAATAACCAACTGGGAAATTCAGAACCCATTACCAGAGAAACAGCCTGAAGGTCAACCGCCAGTCTTAGCGAAAAACACTATAACTATAGAACTGCGTTACACGCCGTAGGTTTGACATTAGCGAGGGAAATTTGAGATCTCACTGACCAAAAGACTTACTAGGGAACTGCAAGAAGTGTAAGCCGCCGATTTTCACGAGAGTGGTACCGTTGGAAGAGCTCGTCGCGGAAAGTAAAAAAACTCAATAGAACTACAAGTCGAAAATGATATTTCGAGATATCCGACAATTTATGTCACACAATTTGTTTATTTATGTATCTATTATAATGAATTTATGCTGTAATATTTGTTATGTCGTTAAATTTATAATTTTTGCTGTTAAATGGCTTCCTGCTCACTTCTATATAGAAGACCACAACCACCGGTATGGATAATTACAATGTGGTAAATAAATGAATTGTGGAACATAAATAGTCGGATATCTCGAAAGCGGTTCATTTTTGACAGGTAATTAGTTCCATTGAGTTTTTTATTCCCCGCGACGAGGGCTTTCCAATGATACCATTCTCGTCAAAATCGGCGACTTACACTTCTTGCAGTTCCCTAGTAAGTCTTTTGGTCAGTGAGATCTCAAATTCCCCTCGCTAATGTCAAACCTACGGGCGTGTAACGCATTCGTATATTTAAAGTATCTCCTCATGAAATTAATATTTTGAACTTTTTTTTTCTGTGTACTCTTCTTAAAGGATGTCTCTTTTTCTCTTAGTTGTCAACATATTTCTAAAATGCATGCTTAAAGCGGCTGGTCACTCAGCTTCGGAATTCTTCTCCGTAATGTTAAGTAGATGGACTTTTGATGCATTCGTATATTTAAAATATCTTCTCGGAAAATTCATGTTTTTAACATATTTTTTCTGTGAACTCTTCTTAAGGGATGTCTCTTTTTCTCTTAGTTTCGAAATATTTCTAAATTCTATGGTGAATTTAATATTTTGTTTGTTAAAAGCGGGAGGACTGTGAGTAAGATTTTAACACTTCGTGTAAAATTAAGTCTATACTTTAGAAATATTTTGAGAACTAAGAAAAAAAGAGATATCCTTTAGGAAGTGTACACAAAAAATAGAAGTTAAAAATATTAATTTCCCGAGGAGATATTTTAAATGTACGAATGCATCAAATGCCCATAGACTTTACATTAGTGAGGGGAAATCGGAAGCTGAGTGGCCAGCCCCCTTAACACTATTTCTACCGGTGCCAAATGACACCTTTTTATCACTTTCCAACATAGTTGAAAAGTGTTTATAAATTGAGTTTGTCTGTCCGTCTGATAAAATGTCGTGTTCTGTAACTTGGTGCTGTAGGCTAACACTCTATCTCTTCCATACAAAACGACAAATGTGTTCTGCAGTTTCCCGTATTATTTGTGAGGCAGTTTTGTCCAAGAAGAGATATTCTCGTGAATAATAAGTCTGGGTTCATTGCTTGCATACGTCACTGCTGGCATTACCGCACGTAATCAACTTGAACAAATCTTCGTGTCCTGTAGCTTATGGAATTGTTGATTCTCTGTACTGCTTCTATAAGAAACATCCCCACTGTTTCAGTTTTAAGACAGGTAACAGGTGGATGTCTGACATCTCACTGTCGCTACCGATGTCATTATTGCATGTAATCAACTTCAACAAAGCTCCCTGGTAAAACTTCGTCTGCTGTAACTTGTCAAACTGTTAAGTCTTTGTACTGCTTCCTTAACAATATCTCTACAGTTCCAATTACATTTTAAGGCAGAAAATAGGAGGAAGCCTGACTATGTAATATTGGGGATATAAGGCTAACAGACTTAACATCTTCCATTCAAAACGACAAATATGTTACATATGCTTAACACTATTTCTACCGGTGCCAAATGACACCTTTTTTAACACTTCCCAACATAGTTGAAAAGTGTTTATTAATTGAGTTTGCCTGTCCGTCTGATAAAATTTCGCGTCCTGTAACTTGGCGCTATAGTCTAGCAGAGGCTATCTCTTCCATTCAAAACGACAAATGTGTTCTGCAGTTTCCAGTTTTGTTTGTGAGGCACTTTTGTCGAAGAAGAGACCTTCTCATGATTAATGAGCTCTAGTCTGGCGCCTTTTCATGCATACCCCTCGCTGTTATTATTACTGTCGTTACTGCATGTAATCAACTTGAACAAATCTTCCAGATAAAACTTCGTGTCCTGTAACTTGTAAAATTGCTGAATCTTTGTACTGCTTTTGTAAGAACATTCCCACTGACATAATCTCCAATGTAAGATCGGGACTGTAGGCTAGCAAACTCTATCCCTTCCATTCAAGAAGATAAATGTGTTCTACAGTTTCTCATATTGTTTGTGAGGCACTGTTGTCCAAGAAGAGACTCTCTCATGGCTAAAGCTGCTATCTGATTCGTCAACTTTTCGAGCAACCAACTTTCCAGTCGATTTTAACCCCAACTTTTTCCCGTTTAAAGGGAGAAAAAGGTTATAATTGTTGTTGCTAAAGTTGGAGGAAAACCAGTACTACTAGTACAAGCCGTTAATATTTATCGCCTATTCGTGTCGCTTATCTCTGATTGGCTGAAATGTTGAAAGTTGGGGGGAAAAGTCGCGGCTTGCGCAAACTTTTTTGGAGCTGTGGATAAAAAGTTGGGGATATTGCTGTTTGCTTGTTTGCTATCACACTGGGTGTTGAGACAATATTTCGTGAAAAGTTGGAGGAAATCAAGAGATGGCTCAAAATTTGCTCGAAAAATTGGTGAATCTAATATCAGCTTAAATGAGTCTAGTCTGACGCCACTTCATGCATGCATTTCTCTATCACTACTGAGGTCCTTATTGCGAGTTATCAACTTCAACAAAGCTCCATGTGGTAAAACTTCATGTGCTGTAACTTGTGAAACCGTTAAGTCTTTAAACTGCTTCCGTAACAATATCCTTACTGCTCCAATTTTAAGACAGAAAATGGGTGGAAGTCTGACTGTGTAAGGTTGGGAATATAAGACTAACAGACTCAACCGCTTCCATTCAAGACGACAAATGTGTTCTGAAGTTTCTGGTATTGTTTGTCGAAGAAGAGACCTTCTCATGATTAATGAGCTCTAGTCTGGCGTCATTTCATACATACGTCCCGCTGTCATTATTACTGTAGTTACTGCATGTAATCAACTTGAACAAATCTTCCAGATAAAACTTCGTGTCCTGTAACTTGTCAATGGTTGAATCTCTGTACTGCTTCTGTATAAGAACATCCGCACTTTTTCAATTTTAAGACAGGAACAGGTGGATGTCTGACACAATCCCCAATGTAAGATTGGGATTGCAGGCTTGCAGACTCCACCCCTACCATTCAAGAAGAAAAAATGTATTCTGCAATTTGCCGTATTGTTTGTCAGTCACTGTTGTCCAAGAAGAGACTCTCTCATGAGTAAATCAGTCCACCGCCCCCTGAATACTAGGCCTGAGCACTGACACAAAAATGGCGGCTGCCGAAGGCGGATTTTTTTTAACGTATGTACGTCTCTTAAATTTAGACACCAGTATTTTATAAAAGATTTCTTTGACTTGTTTAATCTCAGAAAAATAAAGTGTAAAAAACTTAAAAAAATTATTGGTATCAAAATTCAGGGTACATACACACGCTAAAAAAAGAGATTCGGCAACCGCCATTTTTGTGTCAGCGCTCAGGCCTCGTATTCAGGGGCGGTGATCAGTTCTAGTCTGGCGTCACTTCCGTGGAAACCCACGCTGCTCGCTCTCTCCCCTCAAAGGTCAAGATGGGTGGTGTCGGGCTGTCAAGTGAAGGAACGGGGAGCTTTCCTCTTTGGATTAACGCATTCGATTAATCTGCAGGGATATATCAGGGCATCCATTTTGTAGCCTGGTGAAGTATTTTTTTTTACTCTTTTTTGTTGAGATCTTTTATCAAATACTACTTTTATCAAATACTACATTTCTTTAAAAATACTACATTATAATGGAATACAATAATTTAAAAAAGTTCTTGAAGTAAAAAAACTGTGTCTGTAATGTTTCGCTCTTTTTTAAACATATATTTTAGCCTTTTTTTTCGTTTCATTAAAACTCTGCCACAATGTTTTTACAGAAATTACGAAAAGAAGCTCCCATAGGTTTAGCATTAGCTATCACTCCTTGCTGTAGTGTTTCTTAAAAAAAAAAAAAAAAAAAAAAAAAAAAAACGATATTTTAGCTTTTTGTTCCGTTTCATTTAAACTCTGCCACAAAGTTTTTGCAAAAATTACGATCCGTGAAGTTTTTTTTTTTTTTTTTAACTATTTTGAAAAATGGTTATTGTCCTCGTCAGGGTAGGAAATCAAAAGCACATCTGAAGTTTTTTATTGGTTGAATCCGCATTTTATTCGTTTTCTGATTGGTCTATACAGTAATCTGTAATTTGCCTTTACTTTCAACAGAGATGGATACTTCTGTTGCTACTATGACAAAAAAGTAATAAAAACTAGAAAAAAAAATTAATAACTCAGAAACAAATTGAGATACAGCTTTCAAACAAATTGCATTTAAAAGTACATTTTTTTCTCTATACGACGGTGTAAAAAGTAATATTGTGGGATGTTTAGAAGTTTAAGAATGAAATTTCATTTAAAATGGGTCGTCAGATTTCTTGGAAATCGGACGATGGAAAAGCCTTTTCCCGAACAGCCAATGAAATGCTTGGATAATACGCAAGTTTCAGGTGGATAATACATAAGTTTCACGAAATCTGACGAGTCGCAGGCGATTTTTGTCGCTTGCAATTTTTATGTGTAATAACACTATTAATGTTTAATTCATGGCGTACGTAATGTATGACCAGCTCCGTAGAAGTTTAAACATTTACAGTACTGAAAATTGTAAAACTGAAATTTCTTTTAAAATTTGTTCATGATGGGTCCAGGAATGTTAATGTTTAATTCATGGCGTACGTAATGTATGATCAACTCCGTGCGATTTTTTATGTCTTAAATTTTAGTCTTCGAAAAAATCATTTTCCAAATGGTCGTTGTAATTTGTTAAATTGCTTTTTTTTTTTTTCTTTTTGAGAGGTTTTATCAAGTACATTTCTTTAAAAAGACTTCGTTATGATGGAATATGAAAATTATATAATACAATTTTAATTAAAATATTGTTCTAAACAATCTGTGCTGATGTACATTTTTTTTTTTTTTTTGGATGAAAAGACATTTTTTCTTTTAGGAATTTATGTCATTTTCACCAACAGAATTGTCTGTGCGTTTAAGATTAGTGCATCATACCCATCAATTATTTTTAAATGATTCAGATTTTAGTTTTATTGCTTAATTTTGATTTCAAGGGATAGAAGAAAAGAAATTTAGAAATAAACTAATAAATTTTGGGAACTTTAAATGCAAGCTAAAGTTTATTGAATATGACATTATACTGACGCAATCACACAGTCATATCATGACTTGTTCCATATATGAAAATGATCTTTTCTTTTGAAAATGGTGCCAGTTTCATCATCCGAACTAATCTGAAATCTAAGATTATGTCACCTTTTAAGGACTTTATCAAAGAAATATGTCCCTCCGACAACACGGAGTTTTTAAATATTTATGGACACATTTTTAAATGCAAAAGCATGACGTTTGCAGGCATGACTACTGAAGCGATTTGGCATCGAATAGTGTTTACCAATCGTTGATCAATGTGTTACTTATGTATTTATAAGCGATTTTTTCCTCGTGACGACAGGTTTTCCTTTGACAGTATTTTATGAATGATCTTTTGCTTTTATTAAAAAATGGAAAACACTCGATCGCATAGTATCTGCATGAAAACACCTGCCAATTTCATGTGTTACAATATTCTTTTAAATATGACTACATTTAAAAAAAAAATCGATTTATAAATGCTTCAAGTATGTGAATTATAAAATCACAACTTATTCTGAAAAATAGTTCTGAAGCTATGCTTAAAGAACTAACCGCATTGCAATCTGTGTTGTAATGATTAAAATACATTTAACATTTAGAGTTCAAAATTTTAAATATCTATAAACTGTACACTACTGGCACGATTGACTTCCAGTTTGCTACCCTAAGTTGAAATTTAACGAGAAAACTAAATAATGTCAAAATATGCTCGTATTGAAAATTTCAGAGTTTGAAATTTGAAACAATTTCAGTATGAAGAAGACCCTTAAGCATTTTTTAAGTATATATATATATATATATATATATATATATATATAGTCAAACCTCGTTAACACGAACACGCTTAACGTGAATTACTTTTAGTACGAACTGTTTCCGATTGCCCCGTCCTGTTGTATATGATGTATTTAAGTTCGTATATCACGAACTACTTTTAACACGACTAAAAAAAGTTTGACTTTGAGTGTTCGCGTTAACGAGGTTCAACTGTATATATATATATAACATACATTGAAGAAAGACATATTTGCCTGTTTAAAAAAAAAAAAAAAAAAAAAAAACTGCCTATTCCTTTTTTTTTATTGTACAATGGGGTGATTAAAATGTATCTCTTTCCTTCTTTCTTTCTTTTGTTCGACTGCACTTTAATATCTTCAGATTTACTTGATAGTGTACCATTTATTTATGAAATTTGTCACCATATGAAAATAGATAGCACTTAGTTAACGCATATAGTTATTTACAAAGAAAAAGTATCAGAAAAGAAAAAAAAATTCTCTCAGAAAGATTACAGAATGAGTCCCTTTTATTAGAGAAGCATACGTAGTACTAACACATTAGCTGAATTGGCGCATATTTCTTGAACATGTGCGTGCCCATAAGTGTACCTGATACATAAATTAAAAAACCCAATTCCACTCCATCCAGGCAACAAAATGGATGCTTATATGGATCATCCCGAGGCAAATCCACTATTTCAAAGAAAGGATTAGTTTTTCTCCCGATGCGAGGTGAGGGAGAATGATTAATGGTTTTCTTATTGTTTGATTTGAACCGGGCCCCTTGGGCCGGAACCGTCACTTCATTCATACATCTCGTTGTCACTACTGATGACATTACTACAAGTAATCAACTTCAACAAATCTCCCTGGTAAAACTTTGTGTGCTGTAACACGTTAAATTGTTGAATCTTTATACTTCTACCGTAACAACATCCTTACTTTCAAGTTTTAAGGAGGAAAATAGGTGAAAGTCTGACAGTGTAAGATTGGGGATATAAGGCTATCAGACTAAATCTCTTTAATGCCTAATAAAAAATGTGTTCTACAATTTCCTGTACTGCCTTGTTCAAAATGGTACCTTCTCACGAGCTCTTAGTGTAGCATCATTTCATGTGTACATCTCGCTGCCATTACTACTGTCGTTATAACATGCAATCAGCTTGAACAAATCTTCCTGGTAAAACTTCGTGTCCTATAGCTCGTGAAGTTGTTGAATCTCTGTACTGCTTCCGTATCAATATCCTGAACGTTTCAGATTTAAAGTAGTGAAATAGGTGAAAATCCAACAGTTTAAAACAGGGACTTTAGGGTATATGTTTCGATCACACCCATTCCAATCCACAAATGGAGGTTTTCCATAATTTTCATAAGTAGTTTTATGTTTCCATCTGTCGTTCAGCATAACGCTTACAAGCGAATATTACCCTATTGGTCTAAATTAAAATGACGAAACAATTAAAAGTTTGTAAACTTTTATGACAACTTTTGAGATTCACCTTTAATTCGTTGAAGGGCGTTGATATATTATTTATAACACTTAGTTTTAACTTCAAATTACCAAATGGCAACCAGAATTTGTTAATACATTTTTCTTTTATAATGTAATATGTGTAAAAAAAGAATTTATTTATTTCCAAATCAGTGTGGAATTATGCTAACTACTAGGACATCAGACTCGAAAGGATTAACCGCTTCCCTTATCAATTTTTTTGAAAAACACTGCAAAATATCACCATATTTTTTATTCTATTTTTAAATATAAGGAAAAACAAAACATAATATACACTGGAGAGCCAAAACATTATGACTACCTAACCTACCTAATAATGCGGTGACCCACCTTTGGCCAGCAAAACAGCTGCAACCCGCCTTGGCATGGATGCCACAAGTAATTGGTAGATGACCGGAGATAAATTGTACCAGATGTCCTAGCAGCGGTCATGCATATCCGGGATATTCCAAAATGGTTGTTTTTGCCATTACATGACACCCGAAATGTGCTCTATCGGATTAAGATCCGTCGAGTTAGGCGGCCAGGACCTTAACTGGAATTCAGTATTATCTTATCCTGGTCAGTATTATCCTGGAATCAGTCGAGCACAATTCGAGTCCTGGGACATGGAGCGTTGTCTTGCTCGAAGACTCCATTTTCATTTCGGAAGACAGATACCACGTAAAGGTGCAAATGGTCCGCATGATGTTCAGATAATCTGCGGCCTTCATGGTTTGTTCTCCCACTTCCACAGGTCCCAGAGACGCCCATGAAAACGTCCCCCAAAGCTTAATATCGCCACCATCGGCCTGTGTATGACCTGTTGTATAAGGGTGAGTAACAGTTCGCCTAGAAGACGGCATACCTAACACGGCCATCGACGTGTTGAAGGATGAATCGTGTTACATTCAACGAGGCAACTCTCTCCCTATGATCCATAGTCCAATCATGACGTTCCCGAACCTAGTGTAGGAGTATTTGGCGATGATACTTGGTCAACAGAGGCACATGAGTGGAACGTTTCCTGCATAATCTAACATTCAACAGTGTCAGCTGAACTGTGTGCTCCGAAAGAATTCTACTTGGATCTGTATTGTACTGGGATGGCAGGTGAGCCAGCCTCTGGTGCCGATTTTGCTTTATCAAGAGGTGGGGAGGAGTCTCAGACGTCCTTTTTATTTGATAACGCCTAAACGTCCAACGCGATGGATTCTACTGATGGTTCCACCGTTTTCATCCACTTTGTATAAGTACTAACAACGATATTTAAGGCGCGCCACGCACCAGGGAGACATACAACAAAAAAAGTTAGGCATGCGACATTTTCACCCTGTTAATAAAGAAAAAACCGGTTTGAACAGCAGAATTTGCCTCATGTCTCACAATTATTGTCGCATGTCTCTCTGGTGTGTGGCGCGCCTTATACGAACAACCCATGGGACATGCAGTTTCGAAGATACTCCTTCTGAGTCGTCGGGCGACTGAACTCTGCCCTCTATCAAAGCCGCTTAGGTCAGCAGCCTTTACCATCACAGGCAGAAGTAAGCGCAAAATTTATTCCTCAGATTCCCTAGCAGCATTTAAATACCATTCCCACCTGATTATGCGCCCTTCACGTCATCCAGGCAAGTTCATTGCAATATGTGGTGATGGTCATAATGTTTTGGCTCTTCGGTGTACACGTTTTAAGTTGAATTTTTAATTTTTTACAGGTGTTAAAGCATTAGTTTTATGAACAGTTTACTATCCCGACTATAGTGACCGATATAGTTTATCCGACTATAGCGACTATTTTTTAATTCTTACTCGCACCACTTTCTCAAAACAAAAATCTTTTACATATACCTTGGGCAACATGTGTAATAGAAATATTCTACAAAATTCATTTTTTAGAAATAGTGGTACGAATACAATATAAAATAGTAGGCAGTGGCAGCCATGTACGCCCGAGTTTACTCGGGATAGTAATTAATTGCAATATATATGAACCTGAGATAACTCGGGATGATCAGGGAAGCGGTTAATAATCATTTCTCTCTTTGACTAATTTCTGTAATTTGTTTTGTTTAGTGAGACAAAACTAATAAACGCATTTTTTTAAAGTTAAAGCTAAGCTGATTTAAGCATATTTTCCTTTAAATTAAATAAATAATTAAATATACAAGGTTATCATAAATGAATGGCCGCTGGGTTTAAAACATTTATATTTTCAATACTATTGCACATCTTATACTAAGCTATATATGAAAATAAAGAAAAATATTCCAAGCTTTTTTTCAGATACAAATGTTTGATGTGTGAACCTTTTGTAACACGACAAACATCTAATCGTAATAAAGTTTGTTCCAAACATTTTGCAATTTTACACTGTCCTTAATGCATCACTGGTGTGTTTTTAGGTGCGTTCGTAATTATATAAATACGTAGCACCTATAGTCGTCGTTTAGTCCGTCTGTCTGTCCGCATATAACAGAGCAAAAACTACCCAACAGAATGGTTTGAAATTTTAAATGTATGATTGTTGTAAAATTTTGTCGAATCATTTCAAATTTTATGAAAATCGGATGTATAGTTTAATTACAGGGACAGTCAAAAGTTTTCCGTTACATTACGGGGAATGGGGAAAAAATATTGCAAGTGCATTTTAATGATGTTACAGACTATGCACTTATGAAGTGCAAAAAAATATACATTCAGTACAATATGGGGTGCAAAAAATAATTATAAAACTAGTTATAGAACGCACGCACCTCATTTGCCACGTTTGACGAGCAATTTCCAACTTGTTTAAGTCATGTGAGTACTTTCGGTAATGATGGTTCATAAACAGGATCTTTGATGTAACCCCACAAAAAGAAATGACATGGCGTGAAATCCGGGGATCTCGATAATAGCCATGTGAATAAGGGCAAATCATCGTTACACGCATAGTTATTTGAACGCTTTCCGTGGTGGTTCCTAAACATAAGGTTCCTAATGGTGGTTCATAAACAGGATCTTTGATGTAACCCCCACAGAAAGAAATGAAACGGTGTAAAATCCGGGCTAAATCATCGTTACCCGCACAGTTATTTGAGTGCTTTTGGTAATGATGGTTCATAAACACCACAAAAAGAAAAGATCTTAGATGTAACCCCACAAAAAGAAATCACATGGCATAAAATCCTGATGTCGCGATGGTGATGTAAATAAGGGTAAATCATCGTTACCAGAACAGTTATTTGATTGCTTTTGGTAATGGTTGTTCATAAACAGGATCTTTGATGTAACCCCGCAGAAAAACTACATGGCGTAAAATTCGGGGTTTTCGGTGGCCATGTGAATAAGGGTAAATCATCGTCATCCGCACAGTTATTTGAGTTCTTTTGGTAATGGTGGTTCATAAACAAGATTGGTGGTTCATAAACAGGATCTTTGATGTAACCCTACATAAGAAATCACATGGCGTAAAATTCGGGGATCTCCCTAGCCATGGGAATAAGGGTAAATCATCATTACCCACACGTCCAATCCAGCGTTGAGTGACGTAAAAAAAAAACTTGGAATGTTTTCTTTATTTTCATATATCACTTTCTATAACATGTGTAATAGTTTTGGAAATATTAATTTTTAAAATTTGGTCATTCATTTATGCTAACCCTGTATATTGATAGATAGATAGATTTTATAAAAGTTTCTGTCATATTTCAGAAAAATTAAAAGCAAAATGATTAAAACATCTTTCTTTAAGACTATTTTTCATAAAAGTCTTACATTTCATCTAAAAAAGAGAGAACAAATGACCATAAGCATTCTCATCAAATTCCTATCCTCTATGTTGTATAATAAACAAAAAAAAGGGAAAAAGAATTGGGGAATAGTCGAACCTAATCCACGATCAAACAAATGAATCGTTAAAGGGACGGTGGCGGGAAGGATCTTACATCAGATCGACTGTTGACGAATCAAATCACGAGTAAAAGATACGTTGACAAATGGTGTTTGGATAAGTTGGGCGGTCAGTTGACTGATTGGATGGGGGAAATTCAATCAAGCCTTGATTTCCCTTTTTTTAGGAAAAGATAGCTTTCCTTAGTTTTTCTCTTACCATAGAAAAGAAACTTTTCTCCCTCTTTTTTTTTTCTAAGAAAAAGAAATGTACGATATATGCTACACTAGGTTTCATATATTATTTAATTTGCACATATTTTTTTTTAATTAAGGTTACTTAAATGTTTACTATTTAGGTAAGTTCATCCAAATTAATTTATTTAACACTTTATCAAAGTTATGACCAAATCGGGGATTTCACTATGATCTTCATGTTATATAAACGTTACCAAACGTTAAAAGAAACAAGTAATATAAAAGTTTTGTTTTTAAAGTCAATTCCTACTTAGGTCATCAAAGAAAAATTTACTATAATCCCTTAAGCTAATATTAGTTTTTGTTGCATTAAAATATCTCAATTTGTTGATTTTCTATAAGCAAGTAGGTTTACAATGGAAGTCTATGGGAATTTGGCGAAATATTAGAGATATCGCCAAGTTGGCGTCACTTTTGGCGGCTCCTTTTGGTCGCCAAATTTGACAATATATCGCCAAGTTAGCGACAAACTTGGCGGAAATTTGGTGACAGAACAGGGTATAGGGTACAGAACCCGATGGTAACCCCGCTTTTAGATATGAAAATGCATTAAATGCTGTTCAATAACCAATGACCGCCATTTTGTCTCCCATGTAAAACTAAAATTAATTAATTAAAAATTTAATTAGTGAATTAATATTTGAAAAAAAAACTGTATTAACATCAATTGTCATCCAGTATAAGTTTTAAAAAATTTATTTCAACTTGATAGGATGAATAATAAGTATTTTATTAACGATTGAAAATTTAAACAAGATATATAAATATAGGGAGAGTGTGAACTAATAGTAGGAATTGAAAAAATTAGGTATTAAGAGGCTACTTCTGTCAGGCGAAAACACCCGTTCGCTAATGTTAATCCTATGGAAGAAATTTTTTAAGATATCTTGTTCGTACTTTAAAATTTTTAAACGAGTTTTTTTTTTTTTTTTTTTTTTTTTTTTCGCATTGGCTAGCTGAGATTGATCTATATAAAGACCGTTTTCTACTTCTTTGATTTTGCGTACAGGGTTTTATCTTATTAGGATGCTTTTATTTTCGGAACCGGTTTCGAAAGTGAAAGTATTCTCATTAAAAAAAACCTGCAAAGAAAATCGAGAAAGTAAAAAACGGCCCTCGTACAGATCGACCTCAGCTACTCAATGCAAAAAAAAATCATTTAAAAATATTCAAATGCAAGCGAGCTATCTTAAAAAAATTCTTCCATAGGATTAACATTAGAGAACGGCCGTTTTCGCCTGATTGAAGTAGCCCCTTAAGCATAGATTATATAACCCTTTCCAAAACATTTGGAATAGTGTAACTAATCTGCACCTTCACCGCTTAATAAGGTGAAAAATAATGTAACGAAAAATATTGTAAAGAAAATGAAATGAAATTACCCTTTGGTGCAGAGCCAGCCGTTAAGCATGGAACTATGAATAAGGAGGAATTTACATATCCTCAAAATGGTGAAACTCCAACTGTAACCGGTTTCGCAATGGCTCATTAGTGCCGGGGCAAACTTCCACCAGTAAATTTGAATAGAAATTTTCTCATTATTTAAACGCCTTATTTGTGCAGAATTTCAGTCCTACTTATGGCCAAAAACAGATATTTATTTTTACTGGTGGAAGTTTACTTTGACGGTAATCAGAACCACTGAGCTCCATATACGAGGTATGATAAAAAAAAATTCGGGGGCTGCGGCCATTCCTGATGACGAAAGCAAGTACCTAAATCGATTGAAATGTCAAGTCAAGTCAACAATGAGCTTAAGGAGCACCTAAAGGAAGTGTAAAACCATCCCGCTAAAAGATTGAAATGGATTCTCCCAACCTTCCCCTACCTGACCAGGTTGGTTTAGCCCATGCATGTGACCGAACTGTACGCGCAGCTATTATCTTCCGAAGTTACCTTTGCTCCGCGACGTAAGAAAGATGGTTTTTCTTGAAAGGCGCTACAACATTAAATTCTGTCAACGCTTAGGTAAAACACCAATGGAGATTTTGGAAATGTTAAAAAAGGTGTACGGTGAATCTACCATGGCGAGATCCTAGGTTTACGAATGGCATCGGCATTTTAAAGAAGGCCTAGAATCCATCGAAGACGATGAAAGCGTTGGTCGAAGGCCGAACAGTTAACAAGGAGCATTATTTATGAATTTTACGTCGTTTGAGGGGATCCATTCGTCGTAAACGGCCTCAGTTCTGGCAGAGTGGCAACTTGTAACTTCTACACGACAACGCACCAGCATATTGATCCAAATTGGTAAAACAGTTCCTCGCCAAAACTCACACTAATGTGCTTCCACATCCCCCTATTCACCGGACTTAGCTCCGTGTGACTTTTATCTGTTCCCATCAATGAAAAAACATTTACAGGGACGCTGTTTTGTGGCATCAGATGAGGTGAAAGCAGCATCGCAGGAGGCCTTACGGGAGGTTGCGAAAAATGGCTTCCAGCAGTGCCTCCAGAAGTTATTCGAACGCTGGCAGAAGCTCAAGGTGACTGCTTTGAAGGCGGATGTGCTTCGGTGCTGTGAACTATTCAGGGTAAGGTTTCTTACACCTTGTCCTATACTTTTGGATCATACCTCGTATAACAGGAGAATTGTATTCCTATTTCCCGACATGATTTCCAGCGGTCAGCGCGGTATGATACAGTGACGATAATTTTCGTTCGTATTCATGGTAAAAAAAAAATTAAAATTCTTAACATCCAAAATCCAGAACTGCATAATATTTCTGCTTACGACGAACGTGCCTTTTGGCGTAGGCCAAGAGCAACGATTCATCTGGCCGAAAACATCGACCCGGGATAATTTCTCAGTTTCTCCCTGATTTGATAGGGCTCACCTTCCTGAATGTTCCTTACGGTCAGTGTTCACTTTGTATATTTTTTTGTAAATATTTTATTTTTATTTTCTTTTTGCTCATTCTTATATATTTATTTTATTTCTTATCTTTATCTTTTGTTGTATTTTATTATGCATTTATAATGTATGGTGCCTTAAAAGGGCCTTTTTGGTTTATCATCTGGGGACTCCCTCTTTCCCGCGTTTCTGGCGTTCTGGTTTAGTCAGACATCGGCTATGTTTTTATATTTTTCCACATGTCCATTTCTCTATTAGAGGTAAGGTGCTTAGCTCCAGGAACTCTGCAAAAGACCCTCTTCCAAGTTCCAAAAGGTAAAAAAATTATGTTTATCGCACTCTCTTACATGATTAGAGAATCATTTATTAATTTGATAAGTATAGCCTAATTAGAGAAGCATAATTTAGGATAATAGTAAATCAGAACACTAATATCTAACTTTGACAACGCGGAGTATAGTTTTTATCTTTGCCTTGCATGTTTCATTTGCCTTGCAAGTTTTCTGACCGACGAGTCGGAACTCCTGTTATATATGGAGCTCAGGGGTCAGGCCCAGTGTTTTTGCCACATTGGGATAACCTAAATAACCGCCTGTCAGTGCCAGTAAAAGATATTATAATTGGAGTTGCAAAGGGTGGAAAAAACCGGGTTTATTCCCGGGAATAAACCGAGTTTTTTGGGAAGGAATTTTTTTTAATTTCCGGGAGTTTTCAGAAGCATTTAAACATCGAAAATTTTTAATTTATTATTTTCAATTATTTTTCACGATTTCAATGTTTGTCAATGTAAAAAAAAAAAAAAAAAAAAAAAAAGCATGGTTTAGATGAAAACTGACGAAATACACGCCTAAGCTGCAGAAATATTAAGTAAGAAAAATTAAAATATCCTAAGTAATTTGGTATTTTAATCGTCGATATTCATCTTCCCTGAATATAATCTTCACCTCTGTTTTTCGAATCAACGAATGTAAGAAAAAAAGAAAATGAACAAAATTTAAAAAAAAAAAAATCCGTGCAAAAAAAAAATGCAACTCGTTGGAAAATTAATATAGAGCATGCCTGAAAAAGTAGATATGCAAGCCAACAAAAACTTTAAAAAAAAAAAAAAAAAAAAAAAAAAAAAAAAATTAAAGAAACATTTAAATCCTAACTAATTTGCAGCCACCATTGTTGTAAAACTAATGAATTTTAATAAATTATAAAGACTTAGATTGTAAAATCATAAGTTTTGTGATTTAATAATGTAAAATCTATCTTTTTGGAACATTCTTCCCTGAAATTTCTTTAAAACCCTCTGTCAGTCTTGCAAAAGGGCAAAATTGTAATGTTGTTTTCTCTGCATTTGGTTTAAATGCTAAAAAAAATATGATTCTTTCAACATTATATAAAAAAACTTAATTAAAAATATGAATGTAATTCGTGAGAGTATTAATCATTGTTCAGTGTATTAAAAATCCATTAAATCAACAGAATTATATTAGTTTAGATATTGCTGGTATTGCCGTGAAACCTGGAGCTTAGTGAACGTATTAACACGGGCTTGTCAGTGAGAGGGTTAAAATAAAAATTTCAAATTGGGATAATAAATAGGTTTGTTTATTTTCAAAACTCCTTCAAAATTTCCAATGCTCCCCGAAATCCCCGGGTTCATTCCCGTCCCTCAAAATCTGCGGGTTTTCTACAACTCTAATTATAATACCCTGGCCAACTTCCACCAGTAAAGACGAACAGAAATTTTTACAATATTTGCAAGAGAAATTTTGCATGAAAGGCAGATAAAATTAGGTGAAATTTTCTATTCAAAATTTACTGTGGAACTTTGCTTCTGCTGTAATCAGAAACTGTTGCTCCGATGTAAATAAATCAGCCGCTATCTTGTGACAACCTCCTCAGTTACTTCACTCGCAACTGGTGAACCTAGTGTTGCCAGGTGCCCCGCATCAATCAGTGCCCCATATGCTCTGAACACAACCAGTAATTTCTGATAGTTTGTTGCGTTATGTTTAAGAGGCTACTTTAGTCAAGTGAAAAGAACCGTTCGCTAATGCTAATCCTACGGAAGAAATTTATAAAGATATCTCGGTTGCATTTCAATATTTTTAAATGATGTTTTTTGCATTGGATAGCTGAGATCGATCTGTACAAAAGCCTTTTTTTACTTTCTTGATTTCAATTGCAGATTTTTTTTTTTATAAGGATACTTTCCGTTTCAAAACCGGTTCCGAAAATGAAAGTATCCTCATTAAAAATATCTGTAAACAAAATCGAAAAAGTTAAAAACGGCCTTTGTACAGATTGATCTAAGCTATCCAATGCAAAAAACATCATTTAAAAATATTAAAATGCAACCGAGATATCTTATAAATTTCTTCCATAGGATTAGCATTAGCGAACGGGTCTTTTCACTTGACTGAAGTAGCCTCTTAATCGCATATAAGTCTGCCATTATTAGATAAGGCGAAGAAAAGTACTTTAAATTTAAAACACTGGTGCCCCCCCCCCCCCCCCCCCAAAAAAAAAAAAAAATGCAGAGACATTTTTGCATCCATGAAAGCTACTAAGGGAATTAATTAAAATAAGACTATGTGGTCCAAGTAAACGATTTGGAAAAGGTATAACACATTTGAAGACCCAATTTCAGCAATTACCATCTATATTCGGAAAAACATCCGAACTCTTCTGTGCAGCCCTGTATATGTTTTGTAGGTTTGCATATATAATACATAGTATGCGAAATTTAATTCAGTTGGAGACAGATAACATAGTTGAAAATTACCCTTCAGCAATTTCCGTCAATAAACGGAAATGTACTGAAATTCTTATGTGCAGCCCTGTATATGATCTATAGAATTTATACAGGTGAAGTAATATTACAAAAAAATAGTTACATTTAAAAACTCATACCACAATTGAAAACGCACTTCCAACAAGTTTCATCAAAATCCATTTAGAAGAATTCTTATTACAAGCAGCCGGAACAAAATTACAATTTGCATTTTGTATATTTTTTTAGATAGTATGAAGGCAAATAGTATAAACTTAAAAGGCACTGAAAGAAAAACAAGTGCTATAAAAAAGAGTATATAAGAACGTAACAATACGATTTTCAAACGTTAGCAGATGTCATAATCTCATTTGAAAGAGTAATTGCATAGCTGAGTGACGTTAAAAATATTTAAATCATTTCGTTAACCGGTGATTGATTGCATTTACGTAAGCATGATAAACAGTATTAAGAAAACGGTTAAGTTTTGCCTTCATTAAAGGTAATCGATACAGGAGGACTTTGGCTTACATGATTAATGTTGCAGCACTTGAGCTTTCCGAAAACATTTTAAAGATTTTTAATAAAAAAGTTATAAATTTATATTATTAATAAGCTAATAGATTATAAAATAAAAATGTGTAACATATTAAAAATAAGCCAATAAATTTATATTTTGTATGAAAAAAGAAATTAAGCAGGTTGTAATTTAAAATAGTCATGATATTTTGTTTAAGTATGGCGAATGATGACAAAAATATATAGTACATGTAAAATAGGATTGTTCAAAGACAACTGATGGCCATTCACCAACAT